>CM049431.1:77588338-79988338 GCA_026929855.1 Poa annua | reverse complement strand
AATTAATTGTATTTTCTAATGAATTAATCCAATTAATATGCCTTGCTATATAAAGGGGGAAGAGGGCGTGCAAATCCCTTGGCTCCCCCATGTGGGACTAAAGGAAGAGAGGGGAGGGGGGGTTCGGCCGAACCCCCTTGGGCCTCTGCCTCTTCTAGTCCAATTCAGACTAGGGGGCTTGAGGCCCCCTTGCTTGGTGCGCCACCCCCTCATGGGCCCTCTTTGGGCCCATGTGGGTGGCAAACCTTTTTTTTCCTTTATTTAATTAATATTAAATTAATATAAAATATAATTAATTAATCATTAATATATTTAAATACTAATTAATATCCCATGACTCCGAAACAACTTCGGAACCACCCGAACAACTTTCGGACATCCCTGGAACCATTCCAGACTTCCCCGGAACTCCTTCCGGACCACCGGAACTCTTTCCGGATCATTTCTCTCTCTCCAACAAATTCCTATAATATTCCAGAGCCTATCTCGTGGTGTCGCTAAGACCTTAAGTTTGTTACGCTACAGTTCGAGAACACTCCAGACATGGTCGAGACACTCCGCTCACCAATGATCGTCAGGGATACCTGGAAGTATATGACGACCCCTGTGCATTCCACGAATATCGTCGTTGAACCATAAATATGACATTCATTCCCTTTGTCTCTGCGATACTACCTTGTCCGAGATATGATCGTAGACACACCGATGTCTTTGTTGTATCTCGTTACCGACGAAGGTTATTAACTCGTATGTGATATTACATCTCCATGACCTAGTCATAAGCTGCGCATCTATATAGATGCAATATCACCGAGTGGGCCCAGAGTATCTTTCCATTACAAGAATGAACAAATCCCGCTCTTGATCCTTACGTCTTGATGCTCTTTCGGAATACCCAAGATGGACACCGTTATTGTCATGCTATACAAGACACAACGTTTGATGCTCTCAAAGCACCCCTACGAAGCATTAATAAGTACGGTCTCACGGTCTAAGGAATAAGCTACCATATTCTTATCTATTGCAAGTGACAAACATCGTAATACGATCTTATTGCAATACTTTGCGTATGTCCACCACCTTATTCAACAAACAAGATGACCCCATTGTCAACCGACGTCATTGTCCTTGATCGGGAATCTCGATCAACTGTTGCCCAATGGACTAGCTCATATAGAGGCTTGCTAGGGACCTGGTTGTCTATGTATCACACATGTATCAATAATTCCGATTAATACAGTTATAGCATAATACACAAACCTATTATAAACTTATGAGATAATGCAATAAATACTACTTATTTATTTGCCTCTAGGGCATATCTCCTTCAGTCTCCCACTTGCACTAGAGTACAAATAAACCAGCTGCATTTTACTTTATCAGAATCCCTTATCAAATAAGAATCATTTGATAATGCTTGCTTGTGGAAGAGTGTTACTGCACAATCCATGATTGTACATGCTTTTGCGATTCATTGACATCAACTTGCTTGATATCACCATGTTGTCTAACAACATATATGCAAACACCGTAACTAAGTGAGACTTCTGTTTCCCAGCGCTTACTCTGATTATACTAACCAGACAACTGCCCTGAAAAACACACTCAGCTATACAGAGCCCCTTGTAACAATTACAAACTCGCGATATCTACTAACTTTCACACCAACGCAGAAAACTTGACATTCTAATGTCAGTCCAACAAGTAACACACCTCTACTTCCAGTAAATTTTAAATTTACTTTCATAACTGCTCTTCTTCCAAGAACATCGGTTATACTCCATCGAGCAGATAACATGGTTTCTGTATGATGTCTAATATTACATAATAGACCCACATGTCATACAACCATTACTTTCATGCATCATTACTCCTAATGATCAATTGGATTCCAAAGGACCATCCTTTTGATTCTATTCTGACTCCTCAGATATAATCCAAAACAACTCGACTAACTATTTAAAATTCTCGTTCTATTTCAAAATAGACACTAACTTTCAAATAGTTTCACAACTTCATCCTATTCTATTGGTACAGTTTCACAATGTGTTAACTACACAAGATGAATTCGACTCCCACTCAAATTATGTCTCCACATATTTGATAACACGAGCTCCCACTCAAAAACGTGTCATCCACATATTTGAGTTCCTGAGCTCCCACTCAAAAAATATGCTCTTTACATATTCCACCCGAGTAAACTAACATTGTGTAGCGTACCCGCACTTTAAATAAGGCAGATACCTGTGTATAGTGCAAATCCCTGGATCGATTCATTTGCACACACAGTTTACGATGTAATATCACAACAAAGCGTCAAGTTTATTACATCGATGATCCAGAATTACAAAATGTTTGATACATGTTGCATAGCATAAAGCTAGCATTGAAAAAGTACACAGCGGAAATACAATAGCAGTGAGTCTCTATCACTTTCATGCTGCCACAGGCGAAAACATGTTGGTTGTAGACTCGAATCCTATAAACGAAACCTCACTCGTCATCTGAACAATCTGCAATAAGAAAAAATATTGCAACAACGTGGGTCAGATTCCATTTAAAATGGAGTCTGGCAAGTGACACTATGGTGGACACTTAATGGAATAACTCTAAAGCCTATATGCATATTTGGCTGGTGGAGTTCAAGGCTATTTTGCATAAAGCCAAGTTTTCCTATCTTTTTGAAAAACACTTTCTTCAAATCAAGACAAGTATGGCATGAAAACCATAAATCTCATCTTCCATTGTTCAGCCATTGTTCATCCATGATTGTACATGCTTTTGCGATTCATTGACATCAACTTGCTTGATATCACCATTCCTTGGAGCTTCTTATGGAGTCTTGTTTGGCTAAGTCCTTCATTGGTCTTCCAGCTCCACGTTGAAAATTACTAAGTGTCTCAGTGTAGCACTTCACAAAATTGCTAAGTTTGAAAATAAACCTAACTTTGGGAAAATGGGGGGGGGGGAGTTTTCCTTATGGGAAAATATAACTACAAATAAATATGCTATGCATGACATGCAATTTTAATTTATAATACCAATTTTTTTGTGATGTTTATAAAGTATGCATAAATTTATAATTGCAAATTTATTAGTTTATAATTTTTGGAAAGTATAAAAAGAATAATTATCAGATTAAAGTTTTCTATGATTAATATTTTTATAACAAATTTTTATAAATAGTGTTAATGGACAGGGGTATTTTAATTAAATTTATATCAGTTCACTTTAATCAAAACTAATATTTTTATTAATAGTTATGTTGAAAATAGTCAAACCATTCAAATTAAATATATATAACTATGACTTCATTCAAAAATTACTCAAAAATATTTTATAGCAGTGGCATCAATTTACAAATATTCTAAAGTTTTCAAAACAATTTTATTTGTAATTTTTGGATTTATAGATTTAAAGTTATTACAAATATACTCAAATTCACCATTTGAAATTTGAATATTTTATACTAAGTCAAATTTGAATTTTGGCTGATCTAAAATGTTCTACATGTCGAGAGCTTTCCAAAAATATAAAGTTTGTTAAATTTGGATAAGTGGTTAAAAAGTTGTGATAGATCTAAGTGGCAGGGGTGTTTCTGCAAAACTGCCATTTAATCTAATTAAAAGAAATCAATTTCCACGTCAGCGCTGACTGGGCGCTGACTGGGCTGCTGACTGGGCTGCTGACGTGTTTAAGTTATTGGATCTGGGCCGTCAGATCTGGATATGTCGGTCCAGATCTATTCGTACCGGTTGGATTAAAACTTCTAATCTACACCGTAGATTGCAGATCGGATGGCTGGGGACGCGTTGACCAATACCTGGTGGTGGAGTTCGCCGGCGGTGAAGAGGGAGGCGGCACTGCGGCTCGGCCATGGACGGCGCCGGCGTTGGGAAGGCTCCCCGGATGCGCGGATGGTCCCCACGAGTGCGGCGTGGTTCGGCGAAGAGAATGGAGGCGGTGGTTGGTGGCGGGGTGCTCCGGTGTTCGTTCGATACCTCGCCGGAGTTCGCGGGGCGGCGGCGGCTTCGGTCGAGCACGGGCAGCTCGATCTGGCGCAATATAAATCACAGAAAAATTATCACGGATGCGCACGGATGCAAGGAGGCAGAAGGAGCAAGAGAGAGAGCTCGGCGTTGCTCACCTCGCCGGAGAACGAAGGAAAACGACGGCGGGTACCGAGGAGCTCCGACGAGCTTTTCCGGCAGCCTGGGGGCGTGCTCGGCTAGGGTTTTTGAGGGGAAAGCGAGAGGAGGGGCAGGGCTACTTATAGGGCAGAGAGGCGCGTTGATTTAGGGCGCTAATCACGCGAATTTTGAAGGAAGGAGGCGCCGGCGGTTTCGGGCGGGATTTGAGGCAGAGGTTGAAGACGATGACGTCTGCATGACGTCAGCGTTTTTCTTTTTCTTTTCTGATTTTTCTTTTAATTCATATTTTTTGATTTAATTGTCCAAATGATGTCAAATTAATTTCTATAAATTTGTAAAATTCATATCTATGTTTTAAAACAATAGTGGACATGTTTTGAAACTTTTTAAAAATTAATTATTTTGAAATATTCATAAAATACAATTTTTACCTAATTTAGTTACTCTTTGAAGTTAGGAGTTAAATATTTTATGAAATTTCCCACATTCTTATATGGTTGATATTGAGTTATTTTAAACACATTTTTAATAGCCATTCACTTTTTTTTATAGTAATAGAATATAAATATTTTTAAGGAAATTGGAAATATATTGGGTTCAATTTTTATTCAATTTTATTTTATGCACCATTATATTTCATATTAAGATATATCATTTGAAAATTTTATAAACAACTTTGGAAAAGATTTAAATTTAATTCTCCTCTTATATAGAATATATATTCATGATAATCATTTTATGTTTTGAAAATAATTGGAATTCATTTTAAGCTAATGATATGCTTATTTGGCCAAGTGGTTGGAATCAATTTCTTATAAGTAAACTATTTACTTAAAATAAAATGGACTGTAGTTTGTAAAATATTTGTCAATTTACATTTTAAGGTTTTTGAAATACAGTGGATAATAGCATGTTTAAACTGTGACATTTGAAATATTAAACTCTTTCAATAAGTTTTGGAGTCTTTTATAGTTGGTTTCCTTATGCATTTAATATTTTATTTTGATAAAAGAAAAGTTTTAAATTTTAGTGATTTTTGAACATTATAAAATGTTGGGATGTTACACATTGACTCCCACTTAAATCGACATTTTGGTTAAACCAAAATCATTGATCTATTATCAATTCGAGTTTAAACAAACTATAGTATTACATTAATACAAATCCCTCGGACTTCAAGCATGTCTACACAAATGTCCAAGACACATTTCTTGACAAGACATGCTACCGCGTCTTTCTTATAGTCACATTTCTCATATAACACCTTATATGACGATTAAACAATCTTATTCCTCTAATAAGAATTGCAGCAACAATTTACTCTCTTAATCCTTTCAAATGCAACTTTGGATTTCCAGGCTCAAAAAGCCTTTGTTCGTATTCCGATATTTTCTCAACTTTCTCTGTATTCATAAAGTGCACCTTGATCTGTCAACAAGAACCGAAACACTTAATACAGTGCTGTGATCCGACAACAATATTAAATATAACAGCACTTTACTTAGAAGTTTCTTTCATGAAAATATTATGATTTTTATGAAGAGGATTGCAAGCAGAAAACAATTTTCTAGTCTCCCTCACTCTTAATCACTAAACTTTCATTAGCAGACATATACTCTTTGGAACACCTTCCAACATAAGTCTGACACTTTATTCCAAACTTCTAATTCCAATCCATAAACCATAATTCGAAAAATCATCTTTTTCTCGGAATTACATAGACAACAAACTGAGCTTTGTTTCTACTTGGTTTTGGAATACACTCCCATTCAATGCGAGTATTCTACAAAGAACTATTCATGTATATACCGAATTATCGTGTAATCATATACATGTCGACACTACTGTCGATCTCACGAATTCTTGTTGAGAAAAATCATCTATTTTCTAAACTGGACATTGACTATAATGTTTCGAACATATTAGGAGTTTCTAATACTGATTCTGATAGACCACACAATTCCCCACATATCACTATATATGACATTATGATTTTGTGAAACAAATTTCCACAAGTCCTTTTGTGTTGAAACCATAATTCAAAAATATCGTCCTTTGATCGAATCTTGTGAATACAATGTTCACTAATCTTTCTTCTGAAAAACCCCATTTGATCTATTATCAAATTAATTTCAGACTTTATGATTTGTCGGGCAAATACTCCTATTTACCAAAATCATAGGAGAATTCGGATCAAACAATAAACACCATTAATTAATCATTAAAAATGACACTCAATTAATTTTCTCTGGTATTGCAACTTCAATACTTGATTTCAAGCTTAATCAACTCGGCACTCGAAATACTTAAATGGACCAAAAACATCCATTACTTCTTTCATTGCCTTCATGACTAAACTAGACGGTGTTTGTTCTAGTAATAGAACTATTATTCATAGGACACGCTATTTTATCATTTCTACAATTATGAATACTTATCATACAATCAATGTAACTGAGATGTGGAATATTTATTCATAATATAAAACAGCTGACTTGTTCCATAACATAAAACAACTGAACTTGTCTTAGTACATGAATAACTTTGTCTTGCAACAATCAAGACACACACTCGCTCACTATTACAAAAGATCTTATCAAAAACTATTAATGATAACTTGAGGACGTAAAACCAAAAGGCCATCAACTCCTTGATTACCAGCTTCAGCGCCAGGTCACATCAAACTGCGCCGCATATATGTGATAATTAGGACCTGTTTCACAAACAGAACTAGTATCAAATACTTCATCATATACCAAGAGGCGAATTCATAATTCTGCATATATCAAATATATACCTGTAGCATCGAAGATCTCTCCTTCGATGGAATCAACCTTCAGAGATTTGAATTCAGACACAAACTTGTAGAAGTTCATATCATCGTCCTTCAAAATGTACTTGCGTACATGCTTCTCATAGCTAGGAGGTAGAGATATCAGGACAGTCCGAATGGCACAAGAATCTGCCATCCAGTAATCGAAGACCATCGTCAGCTGGAAGTAGATGTCATACAATCTCTTCAAATGTGTCTTCAGACAGGTATGCTCCTCCATGTGAATGGTCTGGAACATTCTAAGCTGCCTGAATTGCTCACGCTTTAATTCATCCCCTCAATGTGTCTTTATCGCATCAATCATGACGCTTGGCTCCTTGCGTCGAAACAACTCTTTCAACTCGGGTGCCAGGCATACGGTCATGGTGATCTCCACTTCAATGAATATGTCTCGACGCCTACGGAAATCATCTTCCTCCTCCTCGCTACTAGAATCTCCTGGTCCTTCTCCTAACGGTTCATCGAGAACATATAGAATGTTGTTGTGTTCGAGAATGTTTCTAATACCGATGTACCATCTGATGAAGTTGGACCCGTCGGCTTCTATTGTGGCATCCGGGCTCTTGAGAAAGTAACCGAAGTATAGTTGCGTAGTCTACAGATGCGATCGCAAAAGGAGGTAAGGAAAAGTTTATAATATGTAGGTGAGTTTTAGTTTTATAATCTCATTACCTAAAACACACCACACCAAGATTATTATCCATAAAAATAATAATGGCGATAACACGACCCCCATCCACCACACCACCCCCGATCATCACGGCCGGCAGCATAGCTTCAAAGGTGGACATAAAATGTCGATCACAACAACTCTGTGACTCGTGCTCGATCTTTCGATCTTCCCGTGTTCCGAGGCCATATTTCTGGATATGCTAGGCTCGCCAATCAAACCTCGAAGACCCTGCACGTGCAACATGGCTTACACCCACTGTATGCGAACGACGAGATGTGTGACACCCGATCATCACGGCCTGCCTCATAACGTAGAACTTTCTTGGTGGTGCGCAACGAGGGAGAACACAATTTTGGTATTTTTTAGGGATCATCCTATTTATGATGCTACCGTTGTATATCTAGCATATAAGCAATCAATAGGATGCACACCCAACAGCACACAATAATGATGCAATGAAGTGCGATGTGACATGGTCGATGCGCCTGGACCTTCATGGCGCCATGTGCCTGGCCCCCGGCGCCCCGACATGGCTCCGAGTCTACAGAGCCCTCCATTGCCTCCGACAGTACGAGTAATATCAAAACTTACCGTAACCATGTCACATAAAATAACGCCTCTGCAAAACAAAGTTAGACGCCTCTAGCTTTATTTAGTTTTGCAAGTTTTACGTGGCATATAGGCTTATTCGTAAGAGAATCGCTTCCCTACCTACGAAGTTTGTACCACAACGTCGATCGTATAATTGCATGTTTAAGCATCCCTTTCGGGCCCTCCATTGAAAATGCTTTGCCGACTAGAGAGAGACAAACAGACACCCGCCAGCCACAGATACGGTGCAAGCCGTATGTCAGTAGTGGAACCAGTCTCGCGTAAGCGTACGCGTAAAGTCGGTCCGGGCCGCTTCATCAACTCAATACCGAAGGCATCGCAAGTGCACGCTAGAGGGTAGCAAATATAAGAAAGACGCCCTCAATCAACATGAGTTCTAACCGTACCAGCAGTACTACACATAGATCGGCTCTGATACCACTGAAGGGGTTACGGTGCAGAAAACAATAATTTTTCTAGCGTACGAAACCCTAACTAGCCAGGATCTATCTATCTAGTACATGCGATAATGGTGGCGGAACGGGTTACATTACCTCCATGTAGACCGATAGCGGGGATCACGCTCCCACACAAGTGTTGACGATGATGTCGTACGTAGCCGACCTCGAGGTCGCGGAGAACTTGCCACGATGTCGAAGACGATGACGCCGGGGTGTCGACGATGATCTGCGTCGACGGGCGTCGGGCGGAAGAAGGCAGAGCGCCAGCACCAGAGGTGGTGCGCCGGCGGCAGAGGGGAGAGCGGCGCGGCGGCTGCAGAGGCGAGACGATGTCGCCCAGGCTACTCAAAAGGAGTTACCTCCGAGCACTCACAAACATACGGAGCTTAGCGACAACCCCCGGTCATTCAGATCCAGCTGAAATCGCAGGGGTAGATCTTTACTGGAATTCCGCAGAGCAACGGCGCTCTGCGGTATAGCTTAGGTGGAGAGAGGGGGCAAAACGGGGGGAGAAACAGCTCGGCCGGCCTGCATATAATTAATTGTATTTTCCAATGAATTAATCCAATTAATATGCCTTGCTATATAAAGGGGGAAGAGGGCGTGCAAATCCCTTGGCTCCCCCATGTGGGACTAAAGGAAGAGAGGGGAGGGGGGGTCGGCCGAACCCCCTTGGGCCTCTCCCTCTTCTAGTCCAATTCGGACTAGGGGGTCTTGAGGCCCCCTTGCTTGGTGCGCCACCCCCTCATGGGCCCTCTTTGGGCCCATGTGGGTGGCAGCCCATTTTTTTCCTTTATTTAATTAATATTATATTAATATAAAATATAATTAATTAATCATTAATATATTTAAATACTAATTAATATCCCATGACTCCGAAACAACTTCGGAACCACCCGAACAACTTTTGGACATCCCTGGAACCATTCCAGACTTCCCCGGAACTCCTTCCGGACCACCGGAACTCTTTCCGGATCATTTATCTCTCTCCAACAAATTCCTTTAATATTCCAGAACCTATCTCCTGGTGTCGCTAAGACCTTAAGTTTGTTACGCTACGGTTCGAGAACACTCCAGACATGGTCAAGACACTCCGCTCACCAATGATCGTCAGGGATACCTGGAAGTATATGACGACCCCTGTGCATTCCACGAATATCGTCGTTGAACCATAAATATGACATTCATTCCCTTTGTCTCTGCGATACTACCTTGTCCGAGATATGATCGTAGACACACCGATGTCTTTGTTGTATCTCGTTACCGACGAAGGTTATTAACTCGTCTGTGATATTACATCTCCATGGCCTAGTCATAAGCTGCGCAGCTATATAGATGCAATATCACCGAGTGGGCCCAGAGTATCTTTCCATTACAAGAATGAACAAATCCCGCTCTTGATCCTTACGTCTTGATGCTCTTTCGGAATACCCAAGATGGACACCGTTATTGTCATGCTATATAAGACACAACGTTTGATGCTCTCAAAGCACCCCTATGAAGCATTAATAAGTACGGTCTCACGGTCTAAGGAATAAGCTATCATATTCTTATCTATTGCAAGTGACAAACATCGTAATACGATCTTATTGCAATACTTTGCGTATGTCCACCACCTTATTCAACTAACAAGATGACCCCATTGTCAACCGACGTCATTGTCCTTGATCGGGAATCTCGATCAACTGTTGCCCAATGGACTAGCTCATATAGAGGCTTGCTAGGGACCTGGTTGTCTATGTATCACACATGTATCAATAATTCCGATTAATACAGTTATAGCATAATACACAAACCTATTATAAACTTATGAGATAATGCAATAAATACTACTTATTTATTTGCCTCTCGGGCATATCTCCTTCAAGTTGGTCTTCTAAGAAGCAAAATTGTATATCTCTCTCCACCGCCGAAGCTGAGTATGTTGCCGCCGCAAGTTGTTGCACTCAGTTGCTATGGATGAGGCAAACTTTAAAGGAGTACGGAGTCGATTGCGACAAAGTGCCTCTTCTATGTGACAACGAAAGTGCCATCAAGATTGCTTACAACCCGGTGCAACATTCAAGAACCAAGCATATTGAGATCCGCCATCATTTCATAAGAGACCTTGACTTATCATATGTGGGCACAAGGGATCAATTGGCGGATATCTTCACGAAGCCCCTTGAGGAAGGAAGGTTTTGCTTTTTGAGGAATGAGCTGAATATCATTGATTCGAGGTCCTTACCTTGATCGCTTGCACACTCACCTAGGGCGTAATTGCATCTTATCTTGTTTAGATGTAGGCATGGAAATAGGGAGAGTGCGGTCCTAATACATTGGACCATCCCTCCCCCCATTATGCCGATAACAAGTGTTCTTTTATCTCTATATTCATTCTTATGACTATCTTGAGCTAAAACGACGAGTAGTGGTTTGTACCCAAGATATATCTTCGCGGTGACATGCCCGACACTCCAACATGGTGGCCTCGGCCACCAACCTCTTCCTATTTTTCTAGGACGAGTTGGTTTTAATGACTTACGTTGATTTCTCATTTGCATCTTCTTGGTTCTATGGAAAACACACTCAAGTTGGTCTTCTTGACAACTTATTACTTTTTGCAACTTGAGTGTGAAGTACCATCATCAGTTTGGATTTCTCACCTAAGCCTTCCCCCTTGAACCCTGCTATTCCATCGCTCATGTCCATTTTTTTATTTTCCAGATAATTTGGTTTGGTTTTCCTTAAGTACGGAAATTCCGGGTCTCAGACCGGAACTTCCGGTGCTCAGGAAAATCCACCACTTCATTCTGTGGCTAAGTCCAGTTTTCTCCACTCCCTGGAGAAACCGGAACTTTGCCCGGAAGAAGTGCCGGAAGTTTACGGGGAACCGGAACTTCCGGCCTCCAGGCCGGAACTTCCGGTGCTACGAAATTTCCAGCCTTTCTTCCAGTGGCTAAGTCCGGAATTCTCCATCCCCTGGAGAAACCGGAACTTTGCCCGGAAGAAAGACCGGAAACTTCCGGTGCACCGGAACTTCCGGTGTGTGGACCGGAACTTCCGGCTTAAGTGGCTCGGGTCTATAAATAGGGCTGCGCTGGGTGAACCGTTTCGTTTTGAACGGTTCTTCCACCCCGCGCAGCCCAGATCCAATATCTCTCCTCTCCCGAGCCCTAGAACTCAACCAAATCAATCCGAGGCCTTCCGACCTCGGATTTATTCGGTTCAAACCGGATCTGCATCTCCTCGACGAGGGGATCCATTCTCTCCGTTCGGTTTTTGTCATGGACTTCATTTTCCGCGAGATGCACTATGCTATTTTCCAAAGGAAGGTGCCTCCCTATGCACCTTACATCATGCTGCTCATTAAGGACAGGTTTCCTTTCACCCCTGAGGAGCGTATTGATGTGGACGCTTCCCTTGAGTGCACCATTCACAAGCCTGTTCGTCTCCACATGAAGAAATCCCACTTGGTTGCTCCATCTTACCGATGATGATGAGGAAGCCACCACTGGGCGCAACCGCGCTCCCTCTGATCCCACTGTCAAGAAGGCTGCCAAGAAGAAGCGTCCGTGGTTTGTGAGGGCTCTTGAGAAGATCATGCACATGGGTTCTTGTCTGCACAGGGAGGACTATGCCATGTACGAGCAGAACCATGCCATCCTCACCAACCAGTCCGCTATGATGGCTCACCTGAAGATGCCCAACCCACCAGCTGCTCCTCCTCCACTCATTTCTTACGAGCACTGGAACGCCAGAGGGATTAGTTGGGACATTGATGTGCCAGAAGATGCCACAGATGACGAAGATGCCATGGATGAAGATGAGCAGGGCCTGCACCACGACGCCGACTGACTTTTGGGGCGTTAGCATCGATCTTCTCCCTTTTTGGTCTCGCAAGATGCCAAAGGGGGAGAAGTTTATCTATTCGGACTTCTCGAGGATTTGCAAGGGTGGAAGCACAAACCTTTATTTCTCTTTTTCGGTTTTAATTTGTGCTTCTTGAACTTTTAGTCGTTTGGTTTGGAACTCTATCTTTCAGCATGTGGTAAGACATGTGAAACACTGTGTTGTGATGTAATCAGTTTATTCGTGTCTTACCTTATTGTCTATTTCAGCAAGTTATGCTATCTATTCTTCCTTTGATGAACTTGCTAGGATTGTAAAAGATAGGGGGAGCTGTGATCCTAAATAGATGTGCACTTGTATTCAAACACAAGATTTAATAGTGCACATATTTAGGGGGAGCCCGTCTATGTTTTGCAAATCCTTTATCCCGTTTGTGTTGTCATCTCTAACCAAAAAGGGGGAGATTGAAATAGCATTTTCTGTCTCCTGAGTTTTGGTTAGGAATGACAACACGAAAAGTATGTTTAACGGTGTGCCTGAGCATTTCAGATACTACATAATCTTGAAGAACAAAAAGTGAAGATCATCAGGGTTGAATGAGAGAACTGGCTGGCAGTTTTTCCTGTTTTGACAGGACGGAAGTTCCGGTGCTGTGACCGGAAGTTCCGGGCCTGCACCGGACATTTCCATCTGGCCATCTGGCCAAACCACCGGAAGTTCTGGTGCTGAACATGCTGGTTTTTCTCAAAGTCTGGAACTGCCTGCGCCCTGGCCAGGCCGGAAGTTCCTCCGGAACTTTGGCCGGAACTTTCCAGGGTGACCGGAAGTTCCGGCCTGCGCAGTAAAAAACGGCTAGTTGGTGGATGGGGGTATAAATACCCCTCCACCTACCTCCAGCCATTTCAGCTCTTACACTCTCTCTCATCATAAATTGCTGAAGCTCAAATCTTCAAGATCTCCCAACTCCTCCACCCAAATCCGTTGATCTTTGGAGGAGTGAAGGAGAAGGCCCCGATCTACTACTTCACCGAAGCGATTTGTAATCTTCCCCCATTCACTTGGGGATTTCGAGTCTAGGGTTTCCTCAAGGAAAACCTAGGTCTCACCATTGTTGGTACTTGGTGTAAGCTTGACCTGTTGTGGTCTTGACCTTTTTGTGGTCATCTTGGGAGCCCCCAATTAAGTTGCGGGTGTGTGCCTCAAGCGTTTGTAAGGGATTCGATCTCCGCCCTAAAAGGGGATCAATAGTGGAAGGTGAACTCGCAACCTTTGTGGTTGAGTTCATCGGAGAAGAAGGTGAGCCTTTGTGGCGTTGCGGCTAACCTGTTGTGGTAGCGCACACCTCTCCAACGAGACGTACACCCTTGGGTGGAACTCGGGATTACATCTTCGTCTCCGCGTGCTTCACTTGGTTTCCCTTATCCTTTCTCCCTTACTCGCTTGTCCTGTTATCTTGTTTCTCTTAACTTGTCATTTAGGTAAATTCACCATAGTTGCATATGTAGAGAATTTACCTTTGTGTTTAGCCTAAAATTGAAAAGACCTAAAATTTGAACTAGCACCTATTCACCCCCCCCCCCCCGCCCCCCCTCTAGGTGCCGGATTCCCGTTCAGTTAAGCTCTTCTCTATCCTGTCACCCTCCGAGTGAGCCGTAGCGACTGACGGGTCAGATGGAGGGTCTCCGGTTGGTGCCGCTGGGATATCGTCTTCAAGGATAGTTCGCTCGGAAGGTTGGTAGACGATACCTGTTAGGCAAGTAAAAATGAAGAATGAGTGTTCAGGGAAGTTCTCAGTTGCAGTGGGTCCGTAAAGCAAAAGGAGTATAAAAGGGACTAGTACCTCGGGTACTGGGTTGGACTTCTGGTATCCTTCAACGGGTGAGGCCAGCTCCCCAACTTTGGCTTTCAAACAAGTGAGTGTCTTCACTGCCTGAATCAGTTTGTTGGTGGAGAAGTTTTCACTCGACACTCAAGTGGAGTCGACGTCACCAGTGTACTGAAACATGGGGTGGGCGCGTTCTTGCAGAGGCTGCACGCGTCGCCACAGGAATGCGGTGACAAGGTGTGCGCCAGTGAGCACCCTCCCTTCTGTAGTCTGCATCTCAACAACCTTGGCTAAAAGTTCCTTGGCATCTTTTTCTTCAGTCGGGGCCAGGGAGTTGTTCCAGGAGCACTTCTTCACAAGCTTAGCTTCTGCATTGAAGGGTGGCAGCCCAGTCGAGCGGCCGGCAGAGACTTCGTCCTTCATGTAAAACCAGCGTTCACGTCAGTTCTGAACTGATTCTGACATCGGTTTTTTGAAATATCCAGATTTGGGCTTCGCCTGAATGCCCAGACCGCCAGGGTCGTCGCCTGGCCCCTGACATTTGATGCTGAAGCAGAGGCAAAATAACCCCCAGTGTGGGGCTATTCCGAGAAAACACTCGCAAAGAGTGATAAAGCATGCGATGTGAAGAACATCATTTGGTGGCAAATCGTGGATTTGCGCACCATAGACGGAGAGCAATCCGTGGAGGAATGGATGAATCGGGAAGGCAAATCCGTGGTACATGTGGTCGAAAAAACATACCCGCTCATTGCTCGCAGGAGTTGGCTGGTTCTCCTCGCCGGGCAAGCGCACGAACTCCGGCGATGCAGGGAGGACGTTGCTAAGGGACTCGAGGTGTCCTGTCCGCAGCACGGATCAGCGCCATCCACCTCTCTCTTGGGTCTACGCCGCGGCGGTTTCCTTGCCCTTGGCAATGGTGGGTTTCCCCATGGCGCGGCGCGAGGACGTGCTGGGCAAGATAACAGTAAGGTGCTACAGTGGAGTTGAGCTTGGTGCGCAGGCTGAAGAAGAAGAGCAGAGGGCGGCGGCGCAAATGAGAAGGGTAGGAAAAAGTTGACGCCATGGTAAGTTGTTATATGAAGGAGAATAGCGGGACAGCCGTTCGATTGTCGGGCGTGTACGAGTTTCGTTCATCGAGCGGGAGGCAGTAAGCCGAAGCGGCGCCGCAGTAACCCACGATGCCTGAAAAGGAGGAGGACATCATCATGCTATCGTGGCGTGGGCGTCGTGCGGTCAAATCAATCTGACTAGTCAAGTCAGTCTATGACAGAGATGGTGCACCAGGGGTCGTGTTTCTTCGGAAGTGGGGAGGAATCTTTTCTTACGTCAGCAGTTGAGTTAGAGCTTATAGTCAATCAGAAGAATAGGGGCATGCTGGTTACTTCGTTAAGGCAGTCGGGAGTCGAGAGTTGTTATTCGAGTCAGTTGGGGTACAAAAAAAGACGAGCAGTTTCAGGCAGCATAGAATTTTAGGTCGGCCCTCAAACAGTCGCTAAGTGCACTCCCATCGGGAGTGTGACTTTGATATTTAACCGTTTTTCTGGTCTTTATTTCAGATTAAGCACAATTAGACGCAATTGCACTCAACCTCAGGGGCTACTCCCATCGGGAGCGTTGTTGCGCACCCGATGGATTCTTGTCAGTCGACGATCAGCGTCAGTCGAATGATGAAATTAAATCGACGGTCAGCGTTCGATGTACGAAGAATTTACTCCAAAGTATTGAGTGATGCAAAAGAAAATATATGCAAAACATATAACAATTCCGGTACGTTCTAGCCTAGTCTAGTCCCCGATGCTGCATGAAATTATGCAGCGGTAAGACCTGAATAAGGCCAAGTGACCCGTACAAGCTACGTGGACTCGTTGAAATTCCGTGCCAACATGCATGAAGCGAAATCCCGGCGAACGCGCTAAGGGTACATTATATTTAACCGGATTCAAATCAGTAAGTCCCGATTGGCTTGGTTCGGATTTGAACGGTTTTACCGGTTTCGAGTCAAGTGACTCGAGATTGAGTAGGTTAATAAGGTATTTCTCCCGAGTCGCGAATTAACTTGACCCCGATCCGTCGGCTGAATCAGACCTATTATACCATCCATCCCTTAAAGAGGCGAATTAAATATCAATACGATCTCTTGATTAAGAGTCGCACTTATTTACGATAATATACCTTCATGAACAGGTTGCGAATAGCATATGAGGATAGCAAGGTGATATATTGAGTGGGGGAATCCCTACCCGATCCTTTGGACTCGAATAGGCATTCGGGGGCTACTGTTGTGGTTATATCTAACGGGTATACCCATCCCGCTATATTAAAGAGTGATTTCCTAGAAGGCCCAGTTGATGGCCCATGTAAAATATAAGTCAAAGAAGATAAAGAACTCCAGAGAAGCTCGAGTGCGGAACAAGTTAGTAGGGTTCGTGCCGTCTTAGCAAGCTTAGAGATATATTTCCAGATGTACTCGAACTCCTGAGATCTGGATCCCTACATATATGGGTCAGGAGCGAAGCGATAGGACTACATGCAATCTGAGATACCAAAACCCTAGCGAGGCATCGACTCACCGGGACACCCTTGTAATCATATTGTGAGATTGATAATATAGATCTGACGAGCAATTCATTGCTTCCTAGCCGTCCGAGTTCGCCAACACCCATATACTCTTCCTGTCGATACAACCCTAGGTGCCTTACCATGGGATTTGCCGAGTTAACCCCTCGTCATCAAGCTTTGGCTTTACTATCCTCTTGATCACATTATATCATCCTTCTCTCTTGATCCTTGAAAACTTCCTCCACACCAAACTTAGAGTAACTTCATTAGAGGGTTATTGCGCAAAAAATTATGATATTTTGTAGGAACACAATTTCTACCAATGCTACTGGACATTAGCTACAGCCACTGAGACTTAATAGGATTAAAAGATCCAATCAAAATAGCAAAAGAGGTATTGCAAAATAAATGGCAGAATCTGTCAAAAACAGAATAGTCCTTAAACACAATTTTTTTTGAGGCACTTAACTTGCTCAGATCAGAAAACTCAAACTAATGAAAGTTGCGTATATATCTGAGGATTGCGCAAAAAAAAGGGCAGATTTTTCTGACGTTCCAGTGAGGAGTTATAAATTTAAAGGTGGACAGCAGATTTTTCTGACGTTCCAGTGAGGAATTGAATTTTAACATCAACATTCGACTAGAGTCTTAACTTGACACAACACTGCAATAAAATTAGGATACAAAGGAATTGCTACAGAGGTAGGACAAGTCCTCGACATAAACAAAATAAATTAAAATGACAAAAAATAAAAGTGAGTTGTCTCCCATAAGCGCTTTTGTTTAACGCATTTGAGCTAGGCACATAGATTCATATGATGATCTCATAAAGATGAGAATTGAAAAACATAGGAGGGCATCAAGAGGTAAATATCAAACACATGTAAGTCTAACCCACTTCCTATGCAAAGGAGTCTTGTGATAAAATAAATTATTGAAACATAAAGCAATCATCATAGAAACATGAAACAAATGGAACTTCAAAACTTCCAACATAAAGAGAGGTATTTTAGCAATTTGAAAACTTTTACAACCATATTTTGCTCTCTCATAATAACTTTCAGTAACATCATTGATAAAATCCACAATATAACCATCACATGAAACATTCTTATCATGATCCATATGCATAAAAGAATTAATACTCTCCACATAAGCATATTCATTCTTATTAATTGTAGTGGGAGAAAATTCAACAAAATAGCTATCATTATTATTCTCGTCACCATAATCATCAAATATAGGAGGCATGTCATAATCAACATAAAATATATCCTCAACAATAGGTGGACCAAAAATATCACAATGATTATAATTATCATATATTGGAGGCAAGGTATCATCAAAGAAATTTTTCTCCTCCTTGCTTGGGGGACTAAAAATATCATGCTCATCAAAACCAACTCCCCACAAGCTTAGACTTTTCCAAAACATAGCAATAATGGTGTTCAAAGAATTCATAGATATAACATTGCTACCATCATGCAAATAATTTTTCATAGGTTTTAATTTTCTCTTCAAAAGTATCATGTCCTAATGCAATATAAATTTCATAGAGATCCCTATTTTTTTCTTGTTTTACAATAGCCTAACTAGTGAAAATAAAGACAAGAAACAAAAAGTATAACTTCAGAATCTAAAGGAGATACCTTCAAGAGCTCACCTCCCTGGCAACGACGCCAGAAAATAGCTTGATGTCTACGCACGCTTTTATTCTTGTAGACAGTGTTGGGCCTCCAAGAGCAGAGGTTTGTAGAACAGCAACAAGTTTCACTTAAGTGAATCACCCAAGGTATATCGAACTCAGGGAGGTAGAGGTCAAAGATATTCCTCTCAAGCAACCCTGCGATTAAGATACAAGAAGTCTCTTGTATCCCCCATACACCCAATATACTTGTCAGATGTATAGGTGTCCTAGTTATGCAAAGAGATAGTGAAATACAAGTAATATGAATGATTATAAGTAGTAATTGCAATCTGTAATAAAAATGGCAGCAAGCAAACATGTAGCAGAACTTGTCGGAAACGATGTTTCAATGCTTAGAAATAAGGCCTAGGGATCCTACTTTCACCAGTGGACACTCTCAACAATGATATCAAAGTTAAATAAATAAATACTACTCTCAAACACTCTCATGTTGGATAACAAACACCATTCATTGTTGTAGGGCTACAAGAGCACCCTCAAAGTCAGAGTAAACTAACACCAACAACGTCATAAAGGAAATCACACACGGTGCACACACTGTCACCATTACAACCTTGCATAACCCGGAGTTCATATTAAAGTAGCCTCTGGAGTGTATAATAGATAAAGAGCAGCATCACATATTCAACTAGATTACAAAGCTCATGATCACAAAAAAGATCACATCATGGGAGAGAGAGATAAACCACATGGCTTTCGTAGATCCCGCAGCCCCGGGGGAGAATTACTCACTACTCATCGTAGGAGTCAGCAACGACGATGGAGATGGCGGTGGAGCCGATGGAGATGGCCCCGGAGGCAATTCCCCGTCCCGGCAGGGTGCCGGAACAGAGAATTCTGTCCCCCGAATCTTGTCTTCGATGGCGGCGGCGCTCTGGACCCGTGGAGGAAAAAGTGATTAACCGTCTCGAGTTTTTAGGTCAGCGAGGTATTTATGGACGAAAGATCTAGATCGGTGGGCGCCCGAGGGCGCCACATCACCTCCTGGCGCGGCCAGAAGTGGGCCCGCGCCACGAGGTGGTGTGGGCGCCTCGCAGCCCCTCTTCGTCTCGTATTCGGTTCCTCATGACGCAAATGTTGCAAAAATAATTCCAGATTGATTTATTTCCAATTTGGCGGATATTTCCTTAAATGATTTTCTGAAACAAAAAACAGAAGAAAACATGGAACTGGCATTGTGGCATCTTGTTAACAGGTTAGTCACAGAAAATGTATAAAACTATATAAAATGCATATAAAACATATAATAACATGATATAACATAGCATGGAACATAAGAAAATATGGATACGTTAGAGACGTATCAAGGGGACCGGTTGATCTCACCACGCGTTCCTCACCGCCGGCTTTGTGCACCTCAAACTCCCATCGGGCACGCGGCCCATGTTTCGCATCAACAAGACCCATGACTACAACGGCGTCATCCTCATCTCCCCCACGGTCAACTTCACCAACCCGTTCGACGCCTACGTGCTCCTCGGTTAAGTCTTCTAGCACGGTTGTGAGTTCATAGCCTTCACCACGTACAACATGTACACTAACTTCGAGTGCATCCTCCCCACCGGGAACCATATATGCACACCCTTCCCTGCAACTTCGACGATGACTGAAGGGCCCATGAGTGCACTGCACCCTCCCCTAAACCAGATCGTGCTACGTTCATGTTTTATTTTTATCGTGTTTATTTATGACGTGTGATGTCGTTTCCTGTCTTATGTCAGGTGCTCGTTATATGTATGTCTTTATGTTCTGAAAAAAATGTTCGTGCAAAAAGTTCCAAGTTTTATTTTTCTTTGAGACACACAGTACAATGCAAGTAAGGATGACAATGTGCAGGGTATGGGGCGGGTAGAGCAATACCATACCCATACCCGTGTAGTTAATGGGTAAAAACTCTACCCATACCCACTTGTATGAAACTTTACCCGTACCCATACCCAGCGGGTACCCATACCCGTTGGGTACCCAACGGTAGATCAAATAATTCAAATGCTATTTATAATTTTAAATTCATACATAACACATAAAAAAAAATAAAAAAAATCTCAACTCATTATATATATTTGAGTAGATGGAAATTATCTCAACTTAGACTGAAAATTGGTGACAATTTTACCATAGATTTATAAACTCATGAGAATGAACATTATACCTACATGGGTAAGATATATATAAATGGGTAGGGTATGGGTATACCCAGAGATCCGAGATTATAGCCGTGCCCTACCTGTGAATTTCATGAATTTAAAATTGTACCCATACCCTACGCATGCGGGTAGGATACCCGTGAATACTCGTACCCGTGGGTAATTGTCATCTTTAAACACAAGTGCTCAAATACACGCGCACACACTCACCGTACCCCTATGAGCACATCCGAAAGACTGAGCCGGCGGATCAGGCGAAGTCATCACAAGCGACTCATTGTCAAGAGAAACGTCGCCTCCCATTAAAGAATATTCCGACTAAACGAGAAACACCAACGTCAAATATAGGATTTAAACTCTGATGAGCTGGGGTACAACCATCCTTCTATCAATCTTACCGCAAGTTCTCAAGTTCTCTTCTTATTTTCGTGCAAGCATGTTCTTATTTCTCGTACACTTTCCCTACCATATGAAGTTACTACTCCTACACTTTCCTACACTGTCGTGCAAATGAGTTTGCTGTTCCTCTTCCTACAGTACTACGTTCAAGAAATTCGTGTAAAAATCTAAGTACAAGAAACTCGAGTACTTATTCCGTTCAAGAAATTCTTGTAAAAAGCTAAGTATTAAAACTCAAGTTCTTGTTCTTACTTTTCATGCAAAATAGTTCGTGTAAAATAGCAACGTGCAAAAAAAATATGACTATGAGTAATGGTACCTCTACGGACAAGTTTTACAAAAGAAATCTTACGGACAATCACTGGTAAAACAAGGACATCACGCTCCATATTTCACGGAAGGAAAACAATTAGCACACCAATCACCTGGCTCCATGTCAGTCTGTAGGAGCAGCTCATAGGATTGGTTCCGTAGGTGTAGGATTATTGAACAAATATTTTCATGACCCATGCAACTCGTAACAATATTTATGTAGTAAAATAATAGAAACAAGAAAGATGTACATTTTCTAGGAGCTAAGACAAGTAAAACAAAAAAATGTGTGCTACCTCGTCGTATTTTGCCCCACATTTTTACATTGTTTCATGAAGAAAAAAGTGGGGCGAAATAAAACAAGTTAAGAAGTATATGTTTGTTAGAGGCTTATTTAAATCCATATTTTATTTAGAGATTTTAGTCGAAACATTTTTCTATCAACATGGCTTCCTCTATGCTATAAAAAGGTATCCCTACACGGATGGACTTGTTTTCCTTTGGGTCTGATTATTTTCTCAATGTTATCGTCATGGACTAACATCGTAAGTATCTCAATAAGATAAAAGAAATATTCTTTGTCTATGGTGGTTACGATGAATAACTTGGTGTAACAGGTTACGTTGATGCAAGTTTCTGCTCAGACCCTAATAACTCTAAGTCACAGACATGTTATGTGTTCAAGGTGAATGGAGGCGACGTGCGCTGGAGAAGTGGGAAGCAACCCATCGTCGCACAATCTACAATGGAGTCGGAGTACATTGATACTTGCGAAGCCGTGAATAAAGCTGTGTGGCTGAGAAAGTTCATCACTGAACTTGGAGTGTTCCCGAGCGTGCAAGACCCCGTGATCCTCTTCTGCGACAATACGGGTGCCATTGCTAATGCCAAGGAGTCAGGTCTCACTCCACCGCCAAACACATTCTCCGACGCTTCCATGTGATACGTCAGTACGTACAAGGAGGCGATGTGAAGATTTACAAAGTGCATACAGATCTGAATGTGGCAGATCCGCTGACAAAGACTCTCCAGCTTGACAAGCATGAAAAACACCAGTTAGCTCTGTGTGTTAAACTTTTACCAAGTTGTAATCTAGATTAATTTGTACTATAGTGCAAGTGGGAGACTGAAAGAGATATGCCCTAGAGGCAATTAATAAAGTGTATTTCTTTATCATATCTCGTTTGTTCATAATATGTTTTTTGTCATGCTATAACCGTATTAAGCGGAAACATTAATACGGGTGTGATGTGTAAACAACCAGGTCCCTAGTAGTCTCTACTAAGACTAGTTTCATTGCGCGATCGATAATCGAGGTTTCCCGATCATAGGGCATGGTGCCGGTCGGCAATAGAAGTCATGTCGCTGGAGAACGATGTGATGGACATAACCAGATTTGTAGGACGTAGTCATTACGCTTTTGACCGTGAGACCAACTCTTATTTTTATTCCTGGAAGATACTTTGATTGCACCAAACGTCGTATCTTAATTAGTATGACAATAACGGTGATACTTTTGGGTATCGGAAAGGAGTAGTTGAGACGAGGGGTCAAGAGCGGGATTTGCCAGTCCGCATAGAAGGATAGATACTCTAGGACCCACTCGATGAGATTAGGTCTAATGAGATTGCAAGCATGTGACTAGATCACGGAGACATGAAATCATAGACGAGTAGAAGATAGCATTGTCGGTAACGAGGTCAAGCTAGATATGGAGATATCTATGAACGACGCTCGGACACGCTAAGTATCGCCATGGCAAAAGGTTTAAGACTTTACGTTCAGCTTTGATAGATGAAAGTCATTCGTTATATCACAGGGATTAATTCATGGGGTCCAGGCCTACGAGTTAGTCATTGATCGGAGAGGAGTCTCGATCATGTCTGTTATTATATCGAACCGCTAGGGTAACACACTTAAGAGGTTTTGACAAGACAACCGGAAAGGAAAGAGATCACCGGGAACGTCCCGGGAGAGGTCCGATGGAGGTCGGGCAGCGACGAAAGAGTTTTCGGAGCTAGAATAAATTATATATATAATGGTTGATATTAATTAGTGTAATTAATGTCTAAATATGATTGTATATATTTATTTTCGAATTTATTTAGTGTGATTTCCCTAAATGGGCCTTCTAGTCGAAAGAAGGGCCTAGAGGGGGAAAATTCCCTAGGGAATTCGGTGCGGGTTTGGGTGGCCGACCCAGTTGGGCCAAGAGGCCCACCATGGGGCCGGCGCACCAGCCATGGCCGCACCAGGCATGTGGGGATAGTCCCACATTGCCTGGTGAGGAGGTTGGCTCCCCCCTGGGAGTCTATATATAGAGGGGCTCCCATGGCTTTTTAATTCACCAATTAATTACCCAATTCTCTCTCGATTTCGTGATTCCCTTTATCGGAGTTGCGCCGAGTTGAGAAGGGGATCTCTTCCACCATAGCCCACTGCCGCGCTGCTGGTGTTCCGGTCCAAGTCTTCCGCTGCTCGTCCTTGACTGGAGCTTCGGAGACCGTCGTTTCCACCGTACGTGTGTAACGCGCTACGAGGTGCTGCGCTAGCGGTACTCGGAGGTTTGCTTCCTCTACAAGACCTTGAGGTCGGCTTCGTCGCTCTTCATCGACAACCTTTGTGCGGGAACGTAATCCCCGCTTTTGGTCTACATGGGTATGTATTCTGATCTCCGTTCGTACTACTATATCTGCAAAGAATAGATCTTGGCATGTTTTAAGGATATCGTTGATAAGAAATTTTTTATTTTCTGCACACGATCTCCTTCAAAACAAGTATGTTATGGGTACTTGAGTTGGCTAGACATATTGAGCCCAGTGTATAGGCGAAGAGCACTTCACCTTTCTCATCTGGCATTCACACCTCCTTCTCTCAACCATCCCAACAATAAGATTTTAGCACTAACCAGAGTCTAGTAAATGTATATAACACCATCTCACTTTTAACCAGGTGGTCCTTATTTGTTGACCACAACTTGTACAAAACTTACACTGGCAAATATAACTTGTATCCAACAATAGGGTCAATACTATGTTGCTTATGTTACCGACAATAAGCACCATTACAATTGTATTCAAAATAAATTCCATATAATTTTGGCTTGGTAACCACTGATTAAATATTCTCTAAGAAAATTATAGCTAAACCTCACCTATATATTTTTAATGTGTGGAGTATATATCTGATAATCTATTGAAAATCATATAGCTTTTTAACTTTCCTTAAATTGTTTGTTGTATCCGAATTATTAACATACCTCAAAACATAGAGTTTATATATTCTGAGGCGTATTTCTAATACAATTGTCAGTTTGTTAAATTCATGGAGTAATGTAATATGAGTGCAACTATCATCTATCACGAGTCATTAATATGGTAGTTTTAAAATGTTACATAAACAATTAAAATTCAGATTAGTTATTATTAAAGATGTAACTGGCGCATGTGATATTCCTTTTAGCCTAACATACATAGTATAGCCATCAATATAAGAATTTGGTAATTTATATTTTGAGAGACCCTTCTTATAAGTCTCTTAGGTATTGTGTTGGTAGACTTTAATTATTAGTTTGGTACAACATCCAAATTTTAAAAAATGTACATCTGATGTAAATATCCCAGAGTTGAAGTATAAATTTGCTTGACTAGCATCCCAGAGTCAGTACATACAAACCATATGTGCATCGTTATGAATTCTTGAAAATGGCATGAGGGTAATTTTTCACAAAGTTTGACAATTAAGGATGTGTTAACAATATTGATGTATTTTGGTTGTTGTAGAATCCAATAATTTCCCCTTCGCATTACCGAAACTAATTGAAGAAATAAATGTTTGTATAGATACTAAAGATGATGCCCTCGCATTTGTGAGGGCCATCATGCTAGTTAAATGAGAAAAAAGCATTCATTTTATCTTACACCGGCAAACATACTACAGGAAGGTGAAAAAATAATCTTCATTTTATCTTACTACCTCCGGTCCAGAAAAGATTGTCGCTGCTAGCACTGTTTGTTTGCACGTGAACAGGTCTTTTCCAGCGACATTTATTCGGATTGGAGGGAGTAATAGAATTCCAGCAAACAAGAAAAGCACATGAAGGAAATCAAGAGAAAGTTTACGACGCAACTGACAAGTATACCAATGATCGTCTTCAGCTGCCACAGCAGAGATGCCAAGGTTATGGCACTGCAAACAGTTTAACTATTATGACTTCAGCTGCCGCAGCAGCAGATGCCGAAGGATCTGAGCCTGTGAATTAAGAACTAAGCAACATCATCATGATTAATCTACTACCATGCAAATTATTTCATTTGTCGGAGAATTCAAAATTGATATCGCTGCATTGTAGAGGCTCACGATCCAGCTATGCTAAACTTATTTGTCACCACTCCTGAGAGGCTGTGGCATTGTTCAGTAGAGGTAACCATGTGCAATTAAAAGAGTGCAGTATAAAAAAAGTTCATTGGCAATGCTATCATATACTGGAAGGGAACTAATACAATTAAATGAAAAAAAGCATCACGGAATTGTTCTACAGTCCAATGGATATATTCCGTGCACGCAGACAGGGAAATGTTTTTAATCTTCAGTACACATAAGTATATCACAACATAAATCTGAAACTAACTACATGGTATTTCTTCGTCTTACAGATGAAAACATAATAATATGATAGTACATCAAGGAAACTACGGTAATTTCAGGACACAACAGGCAAATTTAACTGTACAAATCATCTTCTTCAGTTGCCGTTGCACCAGATGCAAAAGGATCGGTCGTAGCAGTTGCGCCTGCCGGCGGCTGGTCAGGGAATCGGAACTCACTGCCGAAACCACGGGACTGCTGCAGCGTCTGAGCAAAGGCCTGGTATTTGCGAATATCAGCATCACTCACACTTCTGCGCGCATACCTCATGCTCTCCTCGAAGTGAGCAGCCCTGATCTCAGCGATCTCATCCACCTCGTCTTCCTCCATGTCTTCAGGGTTCTTCTTCCGTCGCCTCTCCTTCTCCATGTCCTTTTCAATGTTCTCTCTTATGGCATATTTGCACGCACGCTGACAGATTTCTGTGATATCTGCACCGCTGAACCCTTGTGTGTACTTGGCGAGAGCATCCAGGTCGACGTCCTTTGCCACGGGAGACTTCCTGAGGCAGGCTCTGAAGATCTGCAGCCTGGATTCAACATCAGGCAGAGGAATGTAGATAAGCTGATCAAGACGCCCTGGCCTAAGCAAGGCAGGGTCTATGATGTCCGGCCTGTTGGTAGCACCGATGATGAACACAGTTTTCTTGGCGTTCATCCCGTCCATCTCTGTGAGAAGCTGATTCAGCACTCTGTCAGCCGCACCTCCGGCATCGCCAACACTGTTCCCTCTCTGAGTGGCAATGGAGTCAAGCTCATCAAAGAAGAGGACACATGGTGCTGAACCCCTAGCCTTGTCAAAGATCTCACGCACATTGGCCTCGCTCTCACCAAACCACATGGTAAGCAGCTCCGGTCCTTTGATGCTAATAAAGTTAGCCTGGCACTCGTTAGCGATTGCCTTGGCCAATAAGGTCTTACCACAGCCTGGAGACATAGAACAGAACACCTTTGGAGGGGGACATGCCAAACTTCTCAAATTTCTCTGGATGCTCCACCGGGTATTGAACAGTCTCCTGCAGCTCCCTTTTGACACTCTCAAGACCACCAATGTCTTCCCAAGAGACGTTTGGAACTTCAACAACAGTTTCACGAAGAGCGGATGGGTTGCTTGCCCCTAGTGCAGTCTTGAAATGGTCGTTTGTGACAGACATAGAATTCAGTATCTCTGCATCAATGGTCTCATCCTCGAGGTCTATGATATCCATCTTCTCACGAATGCATTGGAGAGCAGCCTCGGTACAGAGGGCAGCGAGATCAGCACCGACATACCCATGAGTGTCTCTAGAAACGTGCTCCAATTCAACATCTTCAGCCAGCTTCATGTTCTTTGTGTGAATCCGGAGAACCTCAAGCCGTCCAACTTCATCGGGGACTCCAATGTCAATCTCTCTGTCGAACCTGCAAAACTTCTCAGAGCAGGATCGATGCTATTTGGGCGGTTCGTGGCACCCATGACAATGACATGCGCGCGGGATTTAAGCCCATCCATGAGAGTCAGCAGTTGCGAAACGATACGCCTTTCAACTTCTCCGTTGGTCTTGTCTCTCTTTGGGGCTATGGAATCAATCTCATCGATGAAGATGATGGCCGGCGCATTCTTCTCCGCTTCTTCGAACGCCTTCCTGAGATTGTTCTCGCTCTCTCCAGCCATCTTTGACATGATCTCTGGGCCATTGATGAGGAAGAAGAAGGCGCCTGTTTCATTGGCTACAGCTCTAGCGATGAGGGTCTTGCCAGTCCCAGGTGGCCCATAGAGCAGTATGCCCTTGGGAGGCTTCACGCCGATGGACTTGAACAGCTGGGGATGGCGCAGCGGGAGCTCAACCAGCTCTCTGATCTGGGCCATCTGCTTCCTAACTCCACCGACATCGTCGTAACCGATCTCATCCAGCTTCTCCTCCTCATCCTCCCTCCTGATGGGTTCACCGTCGCAGAATATCTGTGTATCAGGTGCAACGACACAGTACTCTGCTGGATCGGTCTCTACGACTTTGAACTCCACGCTCCTCATCCCGCCTCTCGCGAGGAAGAGGTCCCCTTTCCTGAGAGGGCGATAAGCTTCAAGGAAGTAGGGCTTCAGGAAGGCGTCAAACAGGTTCCCGGTGATCCCTTCCACCGTGTCGTCGATCGGGAGGACGTGCACACGGTTCCCGTACTTGACGTCCGGGCACTGGTGAACGGAGACGACGTCGCCTAGCCGGACCCTCAGGTTCTTCCGCACGACCTTGTTCATCCGGATCTTGGTCTGCTCGCACGTGTCGTCCGCGAGCACGACGCAGACCGTGTCCTTGCGCTTCTTGCCCTTGAGCAGCACGGTGTCGCCGCGGAAGAGCTGCAGCGTGTCCATGGTGTCCGGGTGCAGCGCGACGAGGGAGTTGTCGTCATTGCCGCCGCCGGCCTCGTCGACCACCAGCCGGTTCGGCGACTTCTTCCTCTCGAGGATCGCCGTCGAGTAGTCCTTCTTCACGCTCGGGTCGGCGGCCATGATGGTGGCAGGCGGATTCGAGACGCTCGATTCGATTCGGCGGCGCTAAACTTCTTTTCTTACCGAGGGCTGGTCTTGTGCGTGGTTGCGAACTTGCGATGTGTGGGTTGGAAGCTGAGGGGATTAGCGGACCTTTATAGTAGCATCGTCGTCTCGTCTCCTCCTCCTTGGACTCAAATCGGAGTTGATGTACAAGTACGAGCTGAAATAGAATAGGAGTTGGATTCGCTTGCGTACTCTGTCCTCTTCAGCCATGGAACTGAACGTTCCTTCTGCTTCTGCCAATATACCAGGTTACCAGTCGGAGCAAAATCTTGGGCGGCCCAAGCTGAAGCAAAAATTCAGATTCTAGACCATGGCAACTAGGCATCAATCTTAAAATCCACACATGCTGTTGTTCCAGTTCAAGCAAGGGCACACGATCTTATTCAATTTCACCTTATTTCATCTCCATTTTATTTTCAATACAAAATCGATTCTTTTTTTAGTGCCGGCTGCTAGACCTCCGGCAGTTGGGGAAGATATGTGCTCGATTCAGTAGCTCTGAAGCTGGTCTCTGCGTCGGCTGCTAGACCTCCGGCAGTTGGCGACACCCTAGGCCCTGGCTGAGGGCGGAGGCGCGGCGTTGTGCTGCCCTGATCCGCCTCCGCTTCATCTCCTGATTCTACCTCCGGCCGTCCCCAAATTTTGAAGCTAGCAAGGCGCAGGTGGATGCGCCTCCACCTGTCCTAACAATGCCTTATACTGAAGTCGGAGCAAGTGCGTGCTATTATAATTTATTCAAAATGACCGCAAATATAACTCACATATTTCTGTAACATACTTAAGAGTTTTCCATCTTTCTCCTGGACTTTCCCTATATTTTACATTGCTGCTTGAATATTTTTTATAATTTTTATGAATCTTATTTCACATGCTTATAGTTAAATTTTGAAATACTTTAAATATGTGCACAAAATTTTGTTTAAACAATAGAAAATAGTAAAACAAGTCAAATTATTTTGAATCCCTTGATGAAACAACATATGTATGGTGTAGAGTGTGTATGAAAAATACATAGGTCTAGTTCACATAATATTGCTGAATTTTCCTGTACAAAACAAATATGAAGAGATGTATTTTTCTAGCTATAGATCAATAATATGGGTGTGATCTATAGCTAGAAAAAAGTATGAAAATTATTTGTGAAGGAAAATTCAGTAATATTATATAGATCACACCCATGACTCCTCAAGATCCACTAGTAGAAAACGAGCCTTTGGTTCACCCCTTTAGTCTCGGTTCATTTTTTGAACCCAGACTAAAGGGGTGAGAGCCACACCGCCGGATTTGTGAGGGACCTTTAGTCCCGGTTCGTGTTATGAACCGGGACTAAAGGTTCACCGCATGCGGCAGCAGAGGCGGGCCCCAGCGTCAGAACCCTTTAGTCCCGGTTCGTAACACAAACCGGGACTGATGGTCCTGACCTTTATCAGCTTCTTCCACCCCTGCTCACTCCATTTTTTCCACCGAGCCCGAGCTCAAAATCATTTTCTCTCCATTTCTTCTCCATTTCCTCTCCCCAAGACTAGATAATCCATAATATTTTACACCATTTGGCAAGATTGAAGGCACCCCACGGTTAGCCTCTTCATCCTCTTTCCGGCATGGCTTATTTAGCTCATTTTGCTCATTTCAATTTTTTTGTGCAAGCAAGGTGTTCGATGTAATGCCTAAGTTATGATCTCATTTGTATATATGTGCAATATGTTCTCAAACTAAAATAATGATTTATGTGTTTTAGTGTGGTGAGGAGTCTTATCGACGTCGATCGCCCGCGCCGTCCCGTCACCACCTCGGTGAGCCTCTATATTTTATTTTATTTTATTTTATTTTAAAAACATAGCTTTTATGATTTAGATGCATAGTTACTACTTGTATAATTTTCTAACTTGTATTATATGTATAGTGTCATGGTTCTGATATCCGTCCCCGTCGGTCCTCGTCCGGTCTATGATTCGGATGTGATATATTTTCAAAACTATTTATTTCATTCTATGTTTCTGGCAATTATGGCGACCAACTTGACATAGAATTATTTTTATCTAGGAGGTAGTTGAACCAGAAATTGAACCTGACCCTATTGTCGAGTTTTTGGATAAAGAAAACAATGATTTGAAAGCAAAATTGAAAAGAAGTGAAGATCTTTATCTTCAATGCTTAGAAGATAAGATGAAATTAGAGCTCAAACTTGCCGACGTGGTCGATGGTAACGAGATCAAGATGGATGCAATGCGCTTGAAGATAAAAAGGATTAGAAAATATGCCATTAATCGGGAGGCTTGGTATCATTATGTTGTGGGTTCAGTATTTACCTTAGTTGCGATTTTGATCGCATTTGTTGTTGGATTTAAATTCTTTAGATAATTTTTATATTTGTTTCAGTTAATGTATGTTTTATGAGAACTATGTATTACCGCTTGTCAATACTCTACTCTTATTTTAATGGATGACATTGTATTAATTAATTTGCTCTTACATATTATTTATGACAGTAGTGTAATAATGGGGTTCGATATACTTTTATGTAATACAGATGAACCGACAATGGATGTACGGTGACCGATGTTGTCCTGAGTTCATTGATGGCATGCATAATTTTCTCCATATGGCTGAGGCAAACAAGCCGAAGAACGGTTTTATTCGTTGTCCATGTAGTGCCTGCAAGAATATGAGTGATCACTCTACCTCAAAAGTCATTCACTCACACCTCTTGCATAATGGTTTTATGCCTGGTTATTATTGTTGGACCAAGCACGGAGAAACAGGGGTTATCATGGAAGAAAATGAAGAAGAGGAGGATAATGACAAGTATCCTTGGTTCAGTGATACTACAATGGGAGAAGACGAAACTGAAGAAGATCCCATTATTGATGAGCCCGGCGATGATCTTCATCGGGCCATTCGTGATGCACAAATGGACTGTGGAAGTGAAAACGAAAGGTTGAAGTTGGAGCGTATGTTAGCTGATCACGCCAAATTGTTGTACCCAACTTGTCAAAATGACCAGAAAAAGCTAGGTACCACACTTGAATTGTTGCAATGGAAGGCAGAGAATGGTACTTCTGACAAGGGATTTGAAAATTTGTTAAAAATAGTTAAGAAGATGCTTCCAAAGGATAACGAATTGCCGTCTAGTGCGTATGAAGCAAAGAAGGTGGTATGCCCTCTAGGATTAGAGGTGCATAAGATACACGCTTGCATTAATGACTGCATCCTCTACCGCGGTGAGCACGAAAAATTGAATGCATGTCCTGTATGCGGTTTTTTGCGGTATAAGATCGGGCGAGATGACCCTGGTGATGTTGAGGGCGAGCCGCGCCCCAGGAAGAGGATTCCTGCAAAGGTGATGTGGTATGCTCCTATAATACCACGGTTGAAACGTTTGTTCAGTAATAGAGAGCATGCCAAGTTGTTGCGTTGGCACAAAGAAGATCGTAAAAAAGACTTGATGTTGAGACACCCCGCGGATGGGTCCCAGTGGAGAAAAATTGACAGAGAGTTCCCGACATTTTCAGATGACGCAAGGAACTTAAGATTTGGCCTAAGTACAGATGGCTTTAATCCTTTTGGAGAGCAGAGCTCCAGTCACAGCACTTGGCCCGTGACTCTATGTATCTATAACCTTCCTCCTTGGCTGTGCATGAAGCGGAAGTACATTATGATGCCCGTGCTCATTCAAGGCCCGAAGCAACCTGGCAACGACATTGATGTGTACCTCAGGCCATTAGTTGAAGAACTTTTGCAGTTGTGGTGTGAGGAAGGTGTACGTGTGTGGGATGAGCACAAACTGGAGGAATTTGATCTACGAGCTTTGCTTTTTGTAACCATCAATGATTGTCCTGCTCTAGGCAACATTTCAGCACAGTCAAACAAGGGATACAATGCATGCACGCACTGTTTAGCTAAGACTGATAGTATACATTTAGGTAACAAGAATGTGTACCTAGATCATCGTCGGTTTCTTGTACCCAAGCATCCGTTAAGGAAGAAAGGCAAGCATTACAAATGTGAGGCAGATCATCGGCCGAGGCCTACCCGCCCTTCTAGTTCTGCTATACATGATATGGTCAAGGATTTAAATGTAATCTTTGGAAAGGCTCCTGGCGGTCTCACTGTTCCGAATGACGCAAACAACCACGTACCCATGTGGAAGAAGAAATCTATATTTTGGGAGCTGCCATATTGGATAATGCTAGAGATTCACTCTGCAATCGACGTGATGCACGTGACAAAGAACATTTGTTGCAATTTGCTAAACTTCTTGGGCGTGTATGGGAAGTCAAAAGATGGGAAGTCAAAAAAAGGTACACCGAAAGGAAGGCAGACCCATCAACGTATGAGCGAAGAGATGCATCGAGACGATACTCATTCAGAGAATCAGCCAGGTCCTGCAAGCTACGCTCTTACTAAAGAAGAGAAGAAAATATTTTTTGAGTGCCTTCGCAGTATGAAGGTTCCATCTGGCTTCTCATCAAATATAAAAGGAATAATAAACATGGCAGAGCAAAAATTTCAGAATCTAAAGTCTCATGACTGTCACGTGATTATGACACAATTACTTCCGGTTGCATTGAGAGGGATTCTACCGGAAAATGTTCGAGAACCCATTGTGAAGCTATGTGCATTTCTCAATGCAATTTCTCAGAAGGTCATCAATCCACTAACTCTAAAAAATTTAGAGAAGGATGTGGTCCAATGTCTTGTCAGCTTTGAGTTGGTGTTCCCACCAACCTTCTTCAATATTATGACACACCTTGTAGTCCACCTAGTCGAAGAGATTTCTGTTCTCGGTCCTGTATTTTTACACAACATGTTCCCCTTTGAGAGGTTCATGGGAGTCTTAAAAAAATATGTGCATAACCGGGCTAGACCAGAAGGAAGCATCGTCAAGGGTTATGGAACAGAGGAGGTCATTGAGTTTTGTGTAGATTTTATTCCTGATCTGAAGCCGATCGGTGTTCCTAAATCACGTCATGAGGGGAGACTGCATGGAAAAGGCACCCTAGGAAAGAAAGAAACAATATGTCAAGATGGGGATTCTTTCACTCAAGCACACGACACCGTTCTACATAATTCCAGTTTGGTGGGTCCGTATGTCGAGGAACACAAGAATGTTTTACGCTCCAAGTACCCGGAGAAATCTGAAGATTGTATTGATGGAGAACACATGAAGACTTTCAGCAGTTGGTTAAAAAGACGTCTCATTAATGACACCAATGTTGAAGAACAGCTATACTTGTTGGCCACATCACCAGCTTCAACTATATTGACTTTTCAAGGGTACGAGATAAATGGAAATATATTTTACACAGCCAAACAAGATAAAAAGAGCACCAACCAAAACAGTGGAGTACGCTTTGATGCAACAAACTGCAACGGGACAAAGGACACATATTATGGTTACATAGAGGAGATATGGGAACTTGACTATGGACCTACTTTTAAGGTCCCTTTGTTCAAGTGCAAATGGTTAAACCTACGAGGCGGGGTAGAGGTAGACCCACGATACGGAATGACTACAGTGGATCTCAACAATCTTTCGTACGAGAACGAACCATTTGTCCTAGCCAGTGAAGTTGCTCAGGTTTTCTATGTGAAAGACATGTCTACCCTACCGAAAAAAAGAAAAGATAAGCAAGCGAGTACATCATACGATGAGCCAAAACGCCACATAGTTCTTTCAGGGAAAAGAGTCATTGTGATAGTGGAGGACAAGACAGACATGTCAGAAGATTACGATAAGTTTCATGACATTCCGCCCTTCAAAGTCAACACTGATCCAAGTATCAAGTTAAATGAAGAAGATTGTCCGTGGTTACGACGCAATCAGAAGAACAAGTAAACACTAGAGAGGGATATTATTGTTGATGTGTAATATCCGAATGTTTTGTATCAGAAGAACAAGTGAACTGAAGTATTTTGTAGATACATGGAACAAAACACACGATTTCACCTGCATACAGCCCAACGGTGGCTCGTGAGTGCCTGCATATGAAATGCACCGTTGGGCGTATGCAGGGAATCCGAATGCTTTGTATTATGTCGATGAAGTAGAATGAGGAGACAATGACTGCCGAACATGTTCCAGAGGGGGCTATATATAGGGTCATGTGACTCACTAACTGGTCATGATAGTGCCCATCCAACAGCTCAGAATCTCTCAAAAGAAACACACCTCAGATCCAACGTCTCACAAGCGCTAGAAAGAAACACACGATCCATGTGCTTCTTTAGTCCCGGTTGGTGCAACCGGGACTAAAGAAGCACACGTACCTTATATATAGCCCCCCTCACGGACATGTTCAACACTCAGTGTCTACTCATTATTGTTCATTTTGGCAGCACACGGGTAGCAGAGAGCACTCAGTGAAGGCTGAAGGTGAACCCTCCACTCGACAGAGGCATCTTTGGGCAACCAACGGCAAGACGTCTCTGATGATCTGCGACCGTTCCAAACGGTTGCAGATCATCAGAGATGTTTTGTCGGACGGTTGTAGATCATCAGAGATGTCTTGCACGGTCATTTATCTTGGCTTGAAATGACCATAACTTGGTCATTTGGCTTGAAACTTCTAGATGTTCATACATGATAGACCTTTTTGTGAATACTTTTTTTTGCAAATGTTGGCAAAAATCAAGTTTATCATTTTTCATAGCAACTAGTACACAAATAAGGAGCCCATGCCAAAGGATTTGATTTTTTGAGGTGTTTATCACTTTATTATATTTTTTCTTAAAAACGATCAAAACGGTCGCTACGACTAATCATCGGAAGAGGTGATATTTTCTAGAACTACCAATGTTTCTGTGATATAACCACTAGTTGTGTACCTTAAAATGATTTTTCCAAAAGTTTCAGACCAAACTATAAAATAGTTGTAGTTCAAATTTGAATTACTTTCGATAAATCAACATAAACTCAATTAACTAGGGGAAATTAGTTAGAAATCAAAGAAAAAACTCATACTTGGGTATCATCCATCATATGTGGACCACTCTTAGTGAAAAATAGTTGGGTGCCATTTGGAATCATATTTTCTGTACTCGCTTCACAAAAAACCTCATTTTTTGCACTCAAAAAAAGAAAAATGATATTTATGAATATATTTTGAAGAATCCCTTTGGCAAGGTTGTTTAATATACCAATATGCACCTATGTGTGGAGTATGAGATCCTTATCACAAACTATGTCGTAGAAATGACCATAACTTGTTCATTTGGCTTGAAACTTCTAGATGTTCATACATGATAGACCTTTTTGTGAAGACTTTTTTTGCAAATGTTGGCAAAAATCAAGTTTATCATTTTTCATAGCAACTAGTAAACATATAAGGAGCCCATGCCAAAGGATTTGATTTTTTGAGGTGTTTATCACTTTATTACATTTTTTCTTAAAAACGATCAAAACGGTCGCTATGACTAATCATCGGAAGAGGTGATATTTTCTAGAACTATCAATGTTTCTGTGATATAACCACTAGTTGTGTACCTTAAAATGATTTTTTCAAAAGTTTCAGACCAAACTATCAAATAGTTGTAGTTCAAATTTGAATTACTTTCGATAAATCAACACAAACTCAATTAACTAGGGGAAATTAGTTAGAATTCAAAGAAAAAACTCATACTTGGGGATCATCCATCATATGTGCACCTCTCTTAGTGAAAAATAGTTGGGTGCCATTTGGAATCATATTTTCTGTACTCACTTCACAAAAAACCTCATTTTTTGCACTCAAAAAAAGGAAAATGATATTTATGAAAATAATTTGAAGAATCCCTTTGGCAAGGTTGTTTAATATACCAATATGCACCTATGTGTGGAGTATGAGATCTTTATCACAAACTATGTCGTCGAAAAGACCATAACTTGGTCATTTGGCTTGAAACTTCTAGATGTTCATACATGATAGACCTTTTTGTGAAGACTTTTTTTGCAAATGTAGGCAAAAATCAAGTTTATCAGTTTTCATAGCAACTAGTACACAAATAAGGAGCCCATGCCAAAGGATTTGATTTTTTGAGGTGTTTATCACTTTATTACATTTTTTCTTAAAAACGATCAAAACGGTCGCTACGACTAATCATCGGAAGAGGTGATATTTTCTAGAACTATCAATGTTTCTGTGATATAACCACTAGTTGTGTACCTTAAAATTATTTTTCCAAAAGTTTCAGACCAAACTATAGTTCAAATTTGAATTACTTTCGATAAATAAACATAAACTCAATTAACTAGGGGAAATTAGTTAGAATTCAAAGAAAAAACTCATACTTGGGGATCATCCATCATATGTGCACCACTCTTAGTGAAAAATAGTTGGGTGTCATTTGGAATCATATTTTCTGTACTCACTTCACAAAAAACCTCATTTTTTGCACTCAAAAAAAGGAAACTGATATGAAAATAATTTGAAGAATCCCTTTGGCAAGGTTGTTTAATATACCAATATGCACCTATGTGTGGAGTATGAGATCTTTATCACAAACTATGTCGTCGAAAAGACCATAACTTGGTCATTTGGCTTGAAACTTCTAGATGTTCATACATGATAGACCTTTTTGTGAAGACTTTTTTTGCAAATGTAGGCAAAAATCAAGTTTATCATTTTTCCTAGCAACTAGTACACATATAAGGAGCCCATGCCAAAGGATTTGATTTTTTGAGGTGTTTATCACTTTATTACATTTTTTCTTAAAAACGATCAAAACGGTCGCTACGACTTATCATCGGAAGAGGTGATATTTTCTAGAACTATCAATGTTTCTGTGATATAACCACTAGTTGTGTACCTTAAAATGATTTTTCCAAAAGTTTCAGACCAAACTATAGTTCAAATTTGAATTACTTTCGATAAATCAACATAAACTCAATTAACTAGGGAAAATTAGCTATAATTCTAAGAAAAAACTCAAACTTGGGGATCATCCATCATGTGTGCACCACTCTTACTGAAAAATAGTTGGGTGCCATTTGGAATCATATTTTATGTACTTACTTCACAAAAAATCTAAAAACTATAAAATGATATTATTGTTTTTAAAAAAAAATATGTGCATCACCTTGGCATCTTAAAATGAAAGAATATAAAACAAAACAGAAAAATAAATTAGAAACCAAAACAATTCAAAAAATAAGTAAACCAAAAAAAGAAACAAATAAGTAAACAATTCAAACAATTTAAAAGAAAACAAAAACAAAATCAGTAAAAAGAAACAGGAAAAAAAGGTATTTGTCTCGGTTGGTAACACCAACCGAGACTAAAGGTGCCACTGGCGGCCCAGTGAGGTCTTTAGTCGCGGTTCGTGGCTGGAACCGCGACTAAAGAACCTTTAGTCGCGGTTCCAGCCACGAACCGGGACTAAAGACCTGTTTCGCGGCGTTTAGGCAGGTCGAGGCCGAAAAATTCACAAGTCTCCCCAAATCCACGCGCGACTGCTGCTCCGGCGACGCCCTACTCCGACCGTCCCCGCCGCTGCGCGAGCCCGTCCGTTGCTGCCCCCTCCGTGCTCCGGTGAAGCCCTGCTCCGTCCGTTGCTACCCCCCTCCGTGCTCCCCTCCGTGCTCCGGCAAAGCCCTGCCGCGCTCCGCTAGCTCCCCGGAAACCCTAGTCGCCTCCGTGCTGTCCCCGCCGCCGCTGTCGTGCCCGAGGCTGCCGTTCTGCTGCGCGAGCCCGTCCCCGACGCCGTCGTCCCGCGCGAGCCCGTGCTTCCCGGCCCCAACTCCGGCTCGACTCCGGCCCGTGCTGCCCCACCTTCTCCTCCTCCTCGGTAAGATGCTCATCCTCCTCGATATGGTGTACTTACAGATCGAACTATGTTATTTGTCAGCCTAGGCCTTCAGATTGAAAGTAAACTTATAAAGTAAATACTGAATTCTATCATGCTTCGACAATAAAAAATGTTAACTGTGGTCAGAAATGGCTAATGTGATTAAGGCAAGCAACCTTATTGAAGATTGTTATCAGTATTTCAGATCTTGTACGGATGACCAATTGATCAAAGTGTGAGTGCATTTTACATCCATTTGCTGCAATTAATCATGCCTAACTGTTGAATTTTGCACAAGTCATTAAGCAAATTGCTGGACTGATGCACATGCTATTAGCTTCATATGGCACTATAAGTCTATAACTTGTGTTCGTGCTAAAAAACAGTCTATAACTTGTGTCCATATAGGATTGATTCTACCTCACAGTATTTGAAAGATATAATATTTCTGTTTAGATGTGGATCTAATGAACAGGAGACATGAAATGCCCCACAAGTTTGTTATGTAAAGTTGGATTTGACAGTTGCTCTTTATTGAAAAGTATAACATTGCCTTTATCATTTAGGCAACCGAGTTGATTATTTTATTTGGATATGGACGAATATTTTAAATATAATTTTTTGGCCAAACTATTAGAGTTTGGCACAAAATACAAAGTGGTAATGTGTACTTGAGGTTGAGGGAGTAGCTTTATGAGGGTTTTCGAGGTTACAGATACGGGTGCCCCGAGTGCATGTGTTGTCATCAGAGTTTACTTTAATTATCAAACAAAGCGAAAGTACAGCTCATGTACATGTTGGAGCTGATATATAAATTCATAGCGAATGGCTTATCACAAACTACAGCGACACCTAACTCGTGTGTTCTTACTTGTCCCCTTGTGTTCGCAACTAAATTACTACAAGTTCATTAGAATTATGGATTCAATTTGGTTCCACTTAGAGGGAGGTGCACTTGGAGAAAATGAAATATGTTAGCAGTTTCATACACCTGTTAGCATTAGACTATCCATTGTAAATGAAAAACATCAGAGCAGAAAATCATGAGGGTGATCTTCATATGTTAGCATTTCTGTTAGCATTAGACTATCCATTGTAAATTTTCAGCCCATACTACATGTTATGAACTGCACCCATCTTTAATGAAAAGCTAACAGAGAATATCTTGGTTATATGTATTGAATCCTTCCAGTTGCTTCCTCCCAGTTGTATCAGCTGCTTCCTCCCAGTTTTATTTATGAGAGTTTCACTTGGGTGCATTAGTTTGACATGCTTGAGTAGTAAACAGGTACATTATAATTTATAGAATATTTTAAACAATCATTCAACCCAATATTCATATTCTTGTAATTTATAGGATTGCATACTTGTATCTTTTTTAGAATAAATCTAAACTTGATTGCAAATTTTATTGATTGCAGGTACATTTGAGCTATGGAGCACTTGCGAGACGAGCAGATAGAAGAAGCACAATTTCAACGAGACGAAGAGATGGAAGACCAAATGGAACAACTTATTTTTAATGATGCCCGAGCTGGAGGATATGTAGATGATTATGATTTCGAACAATTTTTGAACGACTTTGGAATCGAGTAACAAGACTTTGATGTGGTGATAACAAACTCCGGCGGAGAGGTGTATATGTGTTTATAATAAATATGGCGATATGTTGTTGTTAACTACATGCATTAATTGATTTATGTTGTATTTATTAACGACTTATTTTTCTTTTAGCCATCCGGATCAAGCAAATCTGCAAAAAAACAGCCACCAGGTGCTTCTCGAGGCAAGGCAAAAAGAATGACGAGCGAGGATCCAAAGTTACCGATTGAGGAAATTGCTGATTCCGGCGAACCGCTCGAACCAAAACAGAACCGCAGCAAATTTATAAGTCAAGCTGGAGTTATTGTTAGGGACATGATCCCAATCAGCATACGCGAATGGAATAAGCCGGCGGTCGCAGATGTGGACGACCCATGTTATGTCCACCAAGTTCTTAAGGATTTGGTATATAACACGTTGTTGTCACATTTCACCCTCCCGCCAGATCTCTCTAAAGTGAAGAAGGACAACCTCAAGAAGTGGACTCTTATTAAGATGGCGGAACAATTCCGGAACTGGAAGAAAAAGTTATGGAATCAATATGTAGAAACAAAAGAAGTGCCAGATTTCAGTGGAGCACAAGGGAAGAAGTTAGAATCTGAATGGGCGGCGTTTAAGGCGTATAGGGAATCACCTATGGCTATGGCCCGATCGACGATAAATAAATTGAATGCTGGGCTGAAGGAACACCACCATACATTGGGGACAGGTGGCTACAAGAGCGCCATTCCTAAGTGGTTAGCCTATGAAGAAAAACTGCTTCAATCGGGGGTCCGTCCACAGACACTTGACTGGCCCGAGAGGTCGAAATTCTGGTTGTTCGCACATGGGGCAATGTTGGACCCTAAAACCGGAGAGATTGTTGGAAGGGGAAAATGGAAGGTTCTCGTTAATCGTATAAAAAAGAAGCTTGAAGAAGCAATTAATGATGTTCGCAATGGTGTGTTCAAACCCGATAGAGAGGATGACGAGCTGACACGGGCACTGGGGAATCCTGAACATGTTGGACGAGCTCGAGGCTTTCCTGGCGGTGCTACGTTTAAGACTGCGTGGCCGGAATCCGCTCACACTTATAGAAGCCGTAGCAGAGGTAAGAAGAAGGAGGCCGACCGGATATTACAATTGGAACGTGAAATGAAGGAGCAACGGGCGGAAATAAAAGCATTGAAGGAGCAAAGAACGGAACCTCAGGAGCGGCACCAATTAGACCATGAAGCACATGCCGCCCCATCTCAGCGTAGAAGCAGCGTTGGTTACACGCGTCAGGTCGACGTTGGTGCCTACCCAGTGGATGACATCACAGAGCCTACAGGTTGTGAGCTACATATAGCAATGCGAAACATAACTTTGAAGGTGGCGGTGGGGCAAGCTTTAGTAATTCAACCTAGAGAACTCTACCATTGTGGTCAAATTCCAGATGGCTACGCTCGTGTCGGGGTGGACGAAATTATGCCGGGATTTGAATCCTTGGAACTTGAGTTACCTGGAGGTGACGAGGAGAAAACGTTGGCAGACGTCAAGCATGCCTTCGCCCTATGGCCCAAGAAATACATCGTCCTTTCAGAACAAGCAAAGTCCACTACTCGTTCTAGGAGTCCAGCTCACCAGCCAAGTCCACTCTTCCTCGAGAGGGATCAAAGACGGAGTCCATCTCCACCCCATCAGCAAAGCCCACACCTCCCCGATAGGGACCCCAGCCCGAGTCCATCTCCAGCTCAACAGCAAAGCCAACCGCCCCCCGAGAGGGTTCCTAGCGCGAGGCCATCGCAGTCTGTGCCAGTCCGCCAGAATGTTAAGTCGCTCTCGAGTAGGCGCCAGTCTGGTTCTCCTGTTAGGAAGAAACCTAGAAAGCAGAAAACACCGCCGCCTACTCCAAAGTTACCTTGGGAGAGAACCGTCGAGGAAAACGATATCGCATGCAAAGAACATACGGATGCCTGGCTTGCTGGCGTGAAACAGAAAGTGTTAGCGAAACAATTGCCTCCTGCAAAATTTACTGCCGGAATTCCTCAGGAAAAAATTGACCGTTGCATCGATGCCCTATACAACCCCCCACCATCGCCGCCAACAGACTATGATCGCAACATTGGTAAGTCATATGACGAAGAGATGGATGATCGATCGAAAAAAGGGAAACAAGTTGCCCAACTCGGAGAACAAGACGCACAGTCGCCCCCCCCGCTCAAGGTGCTTGATGACAGAGTTCTCAAAAACATCAATGTGCGGGAGCTGGTATATTCGGGAGATGATATCCCCTTCGCGGATGTTGTTCGTACTTATGTTCACGGGGAGAATTTTGTTGACGGCGACTTACCCACAAGAATGCGTCAATTTCAAGCCTGGTACAAGGATACCGTAAAGGAGACGAATAAAGTCGCTCTCATGATGGCAGTTAAGGAAGAGCATTATTTTCAAGAATACTCTGTTGTCCTTTACTTCGCCGAAATCTTTCAGTTATACAATCTCCGGGCCCTCGACAAAGGCATCATGAGTTCCTATTGTCTGTAAGTCATCTATTCCTGTAATTTAATGTTTTAATTAGCTCTACTCGTTCATTGTCTGTGATAATCCTCTCTATAATATTTTGTGTGCTTTATTACGCAGAATGAAGATGCTCGAATGCAAGAAGAAGAAAATCAACCACATTGGGTTCATTGACCCCTCTATAATGCATGAAGATAACATAATTGATCCAATACTTAACAAGGATACACCGGGGAATTTGCTAATGTTTTTCAAGCGACAAGCTTACAAAAAATATATATTATGGCCTTACAACTTCAAGTGAGTGTTACTGCTTATTACACATTCTATTTTTCTCACCCGATGTTAAGTTTAATTGATTAGTTATGCATGACTATTTATAAACGTGCGCAGCTACCACTACATTCTTATCGTTATTGACTTGCGGAAAGGAGAAATTGTTGTCCTTGACTCGTTAAGAAGATGTCCTAAACAATACAAGACCTGTTTTGATTTGGTGGCAAGGTACTTTCTTTTCTTATCGCCTCTTTCGTTCATTTCCTAATATCAAGGAATTTATGACTCATTCATTCATTTTCTTGTCATGCAGCGAATGGAAAATGTTCCTCGCGGAACATCCGAACAGTGGATAGCCAGAGAAACTGCGCTGGCGTACTAACGATGTAAGTAGTACTATAACTATGCCCATGCACCATTATCATACTTTATTTTTATTTGATTAAATTTTATTCTTCTATAGACTTGCCTTAAACAGCCAATAGGGACTGATCTATGTGGATTCTTCGTTTGCGAGTACATGCACATTGTGGTCAACGAGAGTTTGAAGAGCAAAAGAAGTATCGAAGTACGTAAAGCTCTTGTCACAACATTATTTTTATATCATAAATCGTGATGAGTTTTATTTATTTCATATCTCATGTATTCATTGTGATATCATTTTTTTACAGTTGGCAAGAAAGCGCAACGAGTTACCAATAAAGACCCGCTTCAGGGCAATTGCAGAGGAGTTGACGGGATTTTACCTCACCGATGTCATACCGGAGACCGGAGAGTACCACTATTTTGACTAGTGCGGACATGTAATATATAGTGATCTCCATGTAACAAAATATTTCTAAGTCTCTGGAACCGGGAAACGTGATATTCATGTACCACGCGTACTTAAATGTGTATGTGTTATCAACACACATGATCTTCATGTAATTGTATATATGCATGATGCAACTTCATCTAGGTTCGTATAATAATTTATACGTGTTTTTCGCCCATCGAAGTTGTAGCATCCGAAACCCCTACCCCCGACGCATCGACATGGTACCATCCGAAACCCCCTACCATCACACATCGACTATAGTATCGACGTGGTACCTTCCGAAACCCCCTACCGTCACGCATCGACGTGGTACCATCCGAAACCCCTACCCAGAAAACCGGTAGAAATAAAAAAAAGTAAACCCTGAAATGAAAAAAGCAAAACCCTGAAATGTAAAAAAAATAAAAACCCTAGTCCCGGTTCGTGTTACGAACCGGGACTAAAGGGTTCGCCCCCCGCACGCCCTGCCGCGGCCACGTGCGCTGCGCTCATTGGGGGGGGCTCCGGTCCCGGTTCGTGTTAAACCGAGACCAAAGGGTCAGGGGGCTCTAGTCCCGGCCTGACATTGCCGGTTGCTACACCGAGATTAGAGCCTGTCTGGAACCGGGACTAGTGCCCCTTTTTCTACTAGTGATCACATCGACGTAGCTAGTAAGTCAACGAGTCATGGACGTACGAGTTGGCACGTTGAGTCGGTGTTGTCTCTGCGAGTCATGGTTGTGTCCAAGTGTTTGTCTATATGAGAATCTGTTGTAGTTCTAGTGGCAGAGATTGAATATGTTGCATGAGGGCGGTGCATTTTTTTAGGCTTCCTTTCTTAAATTGCATGGGCTGGGGGAGGCGGCGGTCTCACTAGCTCCCATGTAGCTCCACTGGTGGTTGGCGTCATGTTTGTGGAGTTTTTCGGGATTAAAGATTGATGTGCGTGAAGACTAGATCGTAAGGTAGGCATTTGCGTGTCTCGGCGAGAAGATAAAACTCAATCTGTGGTGGGACAATGATCGCTTGAGTAAGTTACGACGTGAAAATTGATGTTGCTTCCATTCTTGCCCGTTGCAAAGTGCACACGAAAATGTGATCGAGTGGGCTGGTAATCCTGATCATACGTCAAAGTTGGATTGACATGTCGAAACTCCAATGGTTCAAGACCAGAGCGAGTATAAGGTGATGAAAATTCAAAATTAGAGGGCATACTATTGTCTAATTAGTACCTGAGTTGGCATAATCAAGTTGATTAAGTCAGTTCATATATGTACATGAGATTTGAAAAAAGAAATAACAAAAATAGACCGGGCGGCATGGCATGACACATACCCTTAGCAAAATGTTTCCGTGTGTTTATTCGTAGCCATGTGATCAATTTGTGGGTAATTCCAAGAGGCGCCTTGGTCTTGTTTTTTCTTTTCTTAAAAGGATCAGACTGTAGGTTTCAAATTTCGACGATTTTTCTACAGAAACTAGTGCATTTTCTATGGATTTCAAAATATTTGTATCACGGAAATTTTGGATTAGATTCAGCCGAAATTCAAAAGAATTCCATTAATTTCCTCAGATTTCTTTTAAATTTGATCTATTTTGTAAATCAATTCCTAAATAAATTTCTGAGATTTTGAAATTTCGTATGATAGAGAGAGGAGGTGACGGTAAAATCCGATGCTCTGTTGATAGACACCGACGCACCGTACGTAAGCCTTGTGATTTGTGTTGCACAACCTCTGCCGGCTTGCCGATCCCGAGACTGTGCAGCGTAGAGGAAGTAGTCGAAGTAGTCGAAGACGTAAGGCACACACGCGAACAGAAAGTAAATTGACACAAGGTATAGGCAAAGTCTCTCTTTATTATCTCTGAAACTGGTGTTACAATACGTACAATGTTTTGCTTTATAAAGAGTGAAGGGATAAAAGGATAGACCCACTTAACGTACAAAGTGGAGGGATTGACTTGGCCTAAGGAGATTCCACCGTGTGGGCTCTCTCCCCACACGACCGGCCCAAATTTCCCAACACTCCCCTTTGGTTTATCCGTATATCCATGACTCAAAACTCTGAAAAACCCAGTGGAAAAAATATGGAGAAAAGTACATGGTATACTTTTGTTATGCTGCACCAATTGCCTCATTAAAAACCTTATGTGAGAAACTTTATAAAAACTCACTAAAGGGAAAAAGACTACAACTCGCTTAACATTTAAGTTAAGTACTCAATGATCGGGATCAAGATTTCAGCGATGAGTTTGTGAAGAATCTTCCCCTGAACCTTGCATCTCCCTAAGTCTCATCATACCCATTTCTCGGACACATCTCTCGAAAGAAGATGTCGATAATGACTTAGTGAACAAATCAGCAAGATTTTCACACAGCTTAGTATGCAAGATTCTTACTTCGTTCATCTTTTGCAATTCATGTGCATAGAAGAACTTGGTGTCGATATGCTTTATGAGGTTGCTCTTCACATAACCCGTCTGGACTTGTGCAACACAATCAACATTATCTTCATAGTTAATAGTTGGAGTTTGGACGGTGTTCAGCCCACATGTCACAGTTCAGCTGGATGTGGCCGATCATCTGTCGAAGCCATACACACTCTCGCGATGCTTCATATAGTGCTAGGATTTTCGAGTGGTTCGTCGAAGTCATTACTAAAGTTTGCTTAGACGATTTCCAGGAAACTGCGGTTCCACCACATAGGAAAACATATCTAGTTTGAGACTTAGCAGTATGCGGGTCTGACATGTACCCAACATCAACATATCCCACCAGTGAAAGGACTTGGTTCCTTTGGTAAAACAAGCCAAGATCTTTGGTACCTTGCAGGTACCGGAATATGTCCTTAATGCCTTTCCAATGTCTATTGGTAGGCTCGTAACTGCATCTAGCACGCAAATTGACGGCGAACGCAATGTCCGGTCGTGTACAATTTGCGAGGTAATGAGTGCACCAATTGCACTCAGGTAAGGAAAATCTGGTTCTAGAATTTTCTCCCCCTCTTCCTTAGGCCGGAACGGGTCCTTATCCCGCTGTAAAGATCTCCCTATCATCAGGGTCTTAGAAGCATAGGCCTTTTCAAATCCAAATCTTTCCAACACCTTCTGGGTGTAAACTGATTGGTGCATTAAGATCCCAGCAGGGGAATGCTCAAGTTGTAGACCTAGGCAGAACTTGGTTTTGCCTAAGTCCTTCATCTCGAATTCCGACATCAGGTAGGAACTCGCTTCCTCAATATCTTTAGGTGTACCTATTATATTCGTCCACGTACACCGATATAATACATAAACCATCTTGTGATCTTCGTATAAAAACACATGGGCAAGATTCATTGCTCGTGTAGCCCTTCTGATGAAGGAAATCGCTTAAACGATTATACCACATCCTACCAGACTGTTTAAGTCCATACAGGGACTTCTTAATTAAGTTGAACACTGTATAAACTTATATCAGCTCTATCTTGGTTCGGAACAGGGATACCTTCGGGTACCTTCATGTATATGTTTGAATCCAAGTTACCATACAGGTAAGCGGTGACAACATCCATAAGTTTCCTTTTCAAGTCCAAGTTTACTGCCATTGAGATCAAGTATCTAAAGGTAATTCCATCCATGACAGGTGAGTAAGTTTCCTCAAAGTCGACACCTGGTCGTTGAGAGAAACCTTGAGCAAGGATCCTTGCTTTGTACCGTACGACCTCGTTATTTTCGTTTCTCTTTCGAACAAAAACCCACTTATGGCCAACAGGGCGAATGTGGGAAGGACTTAGTCAAACAGGTCCAAACACCTCTCTTTTGTTTAGAGATACTAACTCAACAGTAATTGCCTTCCGCCAATCTTTACAATCCGACCTCTTCTTACATTCAGCGGGCGTGTTAGGCTCGGGGTCAAGATCTATGATCGAGGCAATTTTAATGGCCAAATATATATCGATATTTTCCATGGCTCCGTTTATTGACTCACCCGAGTTAACATAGTTAATGGCCATTTCATCATGGGGTGCATCAGGCACATTTCCTTCCTCCACCGAATTTCCCAATCCAGGAGCAAGGTCCTTTAGCTTTCCCGCTCCAATGTGTGCGCACACATCTTTGGTGGGTATTTCCGATATAGGAAAATCAAGTCCGGAATTTCGTGCAATGGAAGTTACGCACTTGTGCCAGGTCTCGTCTGGCTCCCCACTTGAGGGGTAGGCTGCGATAAATCTCTCATGTCCTTTTTCTTCGGGCGTCCTTGAGTAATTGGGATTTGAGAAACCGGATTCCTCGTCCTATTAGGCCTAAGGGCGGGAACGGGTGTACCATTATTTTTCTTTGGTATTGCAGCCCTTTCAGGTGCATTGCGCGCAGGCGCATGCGACTTTGTCACAGTCTTTAGGTCACTAAAATGATCAGACAGTTGGTTCGCTAAAGAATGCAAATATTTTATCTTTTGGACTCCTTTATTAGATTCAGCAGTGCGCGGGTCATTTGCGTGGATCCCCGTGGCGTGCCACGTAATTTCTGAACTTTTATCATCAAGGAGTTGATTATCTCCCCCTAAAGTCGAGAAAAGATCCTCGTCAAAGATGCATCAGCGAAATAGGCCGTATGACAGTCACCTGCCGCGGGGTCCAGGAACCTGATTATGGACACAGTCTCAGAACCAACGTATATCCCCGACTTACGGAGCGGTCCCATCGCTGATAGCTGAGGGGGTGGCATAGGAAGATATACCTGGCAACCGAACCTACGAAGGTGGGAAACTTTCGGTGCCGACCCTTACGCAAGCTGCATAGGAGAGTGGATGTTGTAGGCCGATGGTCGAAAATTGATGACATTGGCAGCGTGTAACACTACATGACCCCAACATGTAGTTGGTAAATTACAACCCTGAAGGAGCGGTTTGGCAATGAATTTAATTATTTTAATCAATGCCTCTGCAAGTCCATTTTGTGTGTGGACGTGCGGTACAGAGTTCTCAACTTTGATTCCCATTGCCATGCAATACTCATCGAACGCCTTTGAAGTAAATTCACCGGCCTTGTCCATTCGAATAGACTTTATACGATAATCAGGGAATTTATTCCTCATTTGTATGACCTGTGAGATCAATTTTGCAAAAGAATGGTTCCTTGTTGACAGCAGGCAAACATTGGACCATTTAGTGGAAGCATCGATGAGCACCCTGAAGTACCTAAATGGTCCCGAGAGGGGCTGAATAGGACCGCATATTCCCCTTGGATACACTCCAAGAACACGGAGATTTCATCCTTCACCTTTAGGGGCGATGGTCTAATGATTAATTTCCTCGTAGCGCATGCGGGGCACACAAAATCATCTGGATTTGGGAAATTTTTCACATTGACAGTATGACCATTCGAGTTGTTAATTATATTTCTCATCATCCTAAGACCGGGATGGCCTAACATATCATGCTAGAGGCTGAAAATTCAGAGCTTCTAAAAACAGTTTTAAGGGTAGTGTACATGGGCGGTGCTACTATCTTGGTGTAGTACAAGCCTGTAGCAAATGAAGAAAGCCTTTGGACAACATGTTTACCATTTTCATCGTGCTTTGTGATGAGTAGGTACTCCTTACCAGTGTCATCATTGTGACGCCCAAAAATCGGTACTATGTAGATTTAAGCGTTCCCGCCGAAATCCGCATAATAACGATTTTAGGTCGCCCACCAGACATAATGTGCACGCCAAAACATGCGCATTATGTGGGTGGAATTGTGATAACATTACAACAGTTCCGATACATCCACAAATACAACAGAAGATAAATTACAACAACGACTCGAACGAGTCAAGATACAAAAGATACAATACAAAGATACAAATGACAGCGGAAGCAAAAATAGTATCCGACTACGGATAAGATGCAAATTGGACTAAGAGTCCTGAAGATAAGCAATGGCGCCATATCCCTGCCCAGCCAAGCCGGAGGGATTCCCAAGCTAACGTCGTCGGACTTCAAACCTGTTGACTGCACATAAAGCACATCCCAAAAGAGGGTCAGGGCACTCCCTGGCAAGCAAAACCGACTTGCCTACTTTCTACACCATCTCCCAAAATATGGGGTAGGTGGACTTAGCGACAGCAGCACTAGCAACCTAAAGAGACATGCTACAACTTCCGTCTAATCAGAGAGGGATAAGAGAGCGCATAAAGTAAACATCTACAACTAACACCAAACATAACCCATTCTCGAATTAACCCCCTCAACCAAATATGAGGAAGCAATTCGGAAAACTCACACATTGAACAGTTTTAATTATAATTTATTGTGAAAGTAATTCTATATTACTAGTCAATTTAATTAACATTAAATAGGTGCAAGTTGTCTAGATCTTGTTAGCCAGCATCATCACCAAAGTCGTCCATAACCGTGGACACGGCTCATCGATAAGATTATACCCTGCAGGGGTGCACTACTGTACCCATACTCGCATGATCAACCCAAGCAAGCATCAGGGCTTCTCAACACGACTTATTCCTTCACTACAGCAAGTCCAAGTGCCACCCATATGAGTTGTTACCCGCGTCAGGAGTCCGGCCGAATCTCAATTGCGGACTCATTAGTTTGTGCCTACGCACCATGCGGCTCAAACCACAGTAGGAACTGTCCGCTACGTACGCACCACACCTATATGACCCCCCGTATCACATACCCTCTCATCATCATCATCATCATCATGCACATGCATATGAGCAAATGGAAAACCCGAACTACTTGCGGCACATGGACGAGCTGCGAATCCGTTCAAAGTCGAGGGGGGCTCCATTGGGCCTCCCACAAGTGGTTAGTGCGCTCAAAATTGGATCCGAGGACAAAATCTCAGTTCCTAGGTCGACACTGAGCAGAACAAAGCACCTCGCAAGGCCTTCGGCCTGGTGCCTTATCTTTTAATTACAATACCCCAATATAAGACAACATTTTATTAAGGTAGAATAATCTATCATACTAAGCAGATGAAACATAAGACCAACAGACGACTCGCACAAACAACTCTAAGCATGCGCTACGACTCGCAAGGCCAACAGATAAATATGCAACGGGTATTAGGTTGTGGGGATAAAGCTGTATGGGCTGCAGGATAAACATGTGATGGGATCGCAGTTCAAGAATCGATAACTAGGGTAGCAGAGATCAACGGCAAGAATGAAAGACAATGTATAGGTAAACAAGCAAACTTTGCTTGCCTGGAATCCCGCATGGAAGCAGATCTTGTCGTTGCTCACACATCTCAACGTCATATCCGTGAAGAAGCAACAAACACTGGAAAGCGTAAAAGATGCATTTTATAACTACGGCAAAGATCCAGCATGATCATATGAGAATGATGTATGACATGGCAAGATGCATTGCGAGATGCACTTAATCCGAATTAAGCGGAACCGGAATTTCCGACAATTAATATTTAGGTGCAGTTATTAATTTACTCCACAAATTAAATGTTCATTAACATGGCAAGACATGGCAAAGATGATCTAGTCAAATTAAATGGAATGGGGCAATACATATAGTGATTTTCCCCACACATTCCATATTTATTATTTAGGTGAATTGCTACACCCGCAAACCCAAAAGATGCAACACATGTAATTATGATGCGAAATGCACAAGATAGATGACATTTTATAAAAGAGGCATAGGGTTAGGGTTTGGGTTCGCACGTTGGATCGGGAGAGATAGGGTTCGAAACCGACGTCTTCGGAACGTAGAGGAAGTAGTCGTCGTCGGGGAAGTAGTCGTCGCGGAACCGGGGCATCGTCGTTTTTCGGTGTCGTGGAAGTGGTCGGGGAAGTAGTCGTACTCGGTCATTCTCGTTGACGAGCGCGGGCACGGAGTAGCACGGCAATGCGGCATCGAAAGAAGTCACGCGCACGCGCATGTAGCAACACCTCGAAGGGTGGACAACTCGGACAAAAATTGCGACGCCGGGGTCTTGCGGACATTGTGTCGAACACCTGGCGGGCGGCGGATGCGGGGACGCCACCGGACGGAGTAAACGGCGGAATGGAAGGAGTAGTAGGTGGAGGCGCCGTAGTCGAGGGCGAGGAGAGGCGCGGCGTCGGCGGCGGCGCGGAGGCGGCGACGGAGACGCGCGCGGCAGCCTGGGAGCACGGGCGGAGGCGCACGCGGAGGAGCTCGGGGGTGCGGCGGCAGGGTGCACACAGGCGGCAAAGCGCAGCGGCCGGAGACGGCGCGCGGACGAGCAGCGCGGGGCGCGCGCGACAGCGGTTGGCGGCGGCGGCGCACGACGCGCGCTGGGGCAGGGGGCGGCGGCCGGCGGAAGGCAGCGCGCGGAGGAGTCCGGCCGACACGGCGCGCGCTGGGGCAGGAGGCGACGGCGGGGCGACGGCCGGCGTCGGCGCGGTGCGCGCGGCGGCAGGAGCTGCGCGGCCCGGGGAGGCGCGGAGGCGGTCGGCGGCCGGAGCAGGGCGCGCGGCGGCGCGAGCACAGCGGAAAAGGGCGCGGCGGCAGGGCGAGCGCTGGCGTGCGCATGCGCGGCGCGGGAGTCGGGGTGGAGGCGCAGGGGCTCGGGCTCGGGAGGTTGGGGCGCTGCGGGCGGAGCGCAGGCGGCGGAGGGCGGCGCGGCAGGGCCGGAGGCGTCGGAGCGCGGCCGGGGCGTGGGGCGCGCGGCGCTGGCCGGAGGTGAGGGAGACGGCCGGAGGCGCGGCGTCGGGCGCGGCCGGGGGCGACGCCGGCGCGGCGGCCCGGGGAGGCGCGCAGGTGGGTTGGTGGCCGGAGGCAGCTGAGGGAGGAGCTGGGAGCTGCGGCGCGGGGTCGCTCGGGCTGGGCGCGCGTGGAGCTCGGGCCGGGAGGAGAAGGCGTGGTGCGGGAGGAGGAAGGAAGGAAAGAAATAAAAAAAAAGAAAAAGAAAAAGGAAAAAAGAAAAAAGGAGGGGGGAAAAAGAAAAAGAAGGGGTGGAAGATTATTTTGCAAAAGTCAGAAAAAGGAGGAGTGTGGCTGCAAAAAGTCAGGGGGTGGGAAAGAATTGTCCAGGGGGAAACCCTAGGGTTTGGGGTTAGATGGGCTTTTATTTCTCTCCACTTATTATTTTCTGTTTTATATTTTTAAAACAAAATAGAAAAGGAATTTCAACACGAAACCTTTACAAAATATTTTTAGTTTTCAGTAGACAATTTAATAAACTAATTTTTAACATTTGCCAAAGATTTGAAATAACACATTTTTAATTAATTTGAAAAGCATTTGAATTATGCAACAATTAAAATTAATGCGATGCAATGCGATGCCATGTCGATGCAAAAAGAAAACTCACAAATCTAAAAGGGGATAAATTCCGGGGCGTTACAATCATCATAGGTCTCAACATGGAAACCATTTACACAAATATCTTTAAAACTTAAGAGAGTACGAGTCGATTCCGGAGACAACAATGCCTCAGTAATGATCAATGTTGTTCCCATGGGGAGTATAATAGTGGCTCGTCCGGAGCCAACTCTATGAGGAACGCATCTCGCGATCGTCGTAATATTCCCCTCAATCTTAGTGATGGACTCAAAGTACTTTGTTTCTCTCTAGATGGTATTAGTAGTGAGCTATCAGCAAGGCACGTTTCCTCTATGCGTGCGCCACACGTGTTCTAAAATATAGCATCTAATTAATAAAAATGAAAAATGAAGCGAGGAAGATGCTATATTAATAAATGAATGCACAAATATTATAGAACATAACACAAACATCTCTATTAAATAATGGAATAAATGAATGAGAACAAAGTCATCCAATCGCCGATAAACAAATAAATGTTGGTGAAACAAATATTACTGCTCTCATAGAGCTTACAACCAAATCGATATAATTGTATTAATTTATTGCCATAAAGGAATCATAAATTTATGAAGAGAATCTAGGTGGATTCAACAAAGTATCCATTCACTTCAAACGCAATCTCGAGCTGGCTGATCTTCTCTTCATTAGCGATCATCACCGCGGCACAGTCGATGTCCAATTGTCGCGTTGGAGGGGGCACGGTGTGCTCAACCTCCATTGACACGGTGTCGTTCGTGGGAACCGCCACATGTGCCTCCACAAGCGCCTCACTCTACGCTGCAATGGGTGATTCTAGACCATGGGCACACGATCTTCTTCAATTTCAGAGCCTATAATTACTAGATTGGAGCAAAATCACTTGAACAAATAATATGGGTGAACTATCCAATACTCAATACCATGTAAATCACCCCCTAACGCTGGTTTTGCGTAAATAACCATCTAAATTTGATAGTGATTTTTGTTTTGTTTTTTTGTTCACAAAAATCATCTTCTTAGCCCGTTAAAGTACAAAATAAATGACATTCTCAATATGATCTCAAATAAAAAAAGTCACCTAAAACAAAGTTGTGCACCTCATTGATGCTCTCGCAGCGTTGGGATACCCCAAGAGAAAGGTGTTGCGAGTACAGCAGGAAGTTTTCTCTCAGTTATGAAACCAAGGTTATCGAACCAGTAGGAATTGAGACTCTCCCGAAGGTGTCAACGGCGCCAGATAAAGTCTTGCGTCGAAAGCTAGAGACTGCACAACACAATCAATATACTTTGCCCCAACTCAACGGTGAGGTTGTCAATCTCACCGGCTTGCTGTAACAAAGGGTTAAACGAATGGTGTGGAAAATGATATTTGTTTGTAGAGAATGAAAGGAAGCATTTTGCAGTAGGTTGTATTATCAGTTTAAAAGAAAGGACCGTAACTATAATCATGATGTCTAGTATGAGATTCATTTGAGCATTATAATAATATACATAGACCGTTTCAACCGCATCTATGACTAATAATTCACCTTCCGATTAGCGTTCGCACCCCTTTCAGTATTAAGTTGTAAGCAACAAATTTATGCATTAAGCAAAGTGTGTAATGTAAGTAATACAAGTATCCTTAGACAAAGTAGTACTGTTTTATCCCTAGTCGCAACAATACATATACAATCTTAGAGGTTGTTGTCACTTCCACAGATTAAATAGAGACATGAACCCACTATCTAGCATAAATACTCCCTCTTGGAGTCACAAGCATCTACTAGCAAGGGAGAGCATGCGAGATCATAAATAACACACACATAATATATTATGAAGCAAATGACATATTACTCAATATTCATCGGATCGCAACAAACACAACATGTAGCATTACATAAAGATGTTCTTGATCATGATAGGTAGCTCACAAGATCTAAACATGGTAGCAAAAGAGGAGAAGACAACCATCTAGCTACTTCTATGGACCCGTATTCCAAGGATGAACTACTCACACATCAGTCCGGAGGCGGGCATGATGTTGTAGAGACCTCCGGTGATGATTCCCCTCTCCGGCAAGGTGCCGGGAAGAGGTTCCGAACCCTCCCGTTCTAGGGTTGACCATGACGACGGCTCTGTAATTTTTCGTGGATTTCTGATCGGGTAGGAAGGGTTTTCGCGATAGTGAGAGGGGGGGGGGTATTTATAGTCGAAAGGGCGGAGCCCCGAAGGGCCCTCACTACAAGGTGGCGCGGCCAGGAGGGGAGTCGTGCCTCCACCAGGTGAGGTCGCCTCGTGGGTCCCCTCCGACTCCTCTTCGGTGTTCTGGATCCTTCCGAGAGGGACTTTCGCTTTCGTTTCGTGCAATTCTGAGAATATTTCCTTAACAGGTTTTCTGAAACCAAAAACAGCAGAAAAAAAGGAACTGACACTATAACATCTTGTTAATAGGTTAGTACAGAAAATGTATTAAATGATATAAAAGTTTATAAAACATGTAGCAAGTGGTATAATATAAGCATGTAACATAAAAAAACTATAGGTACGTTTGAGACGTATCACTCATCGAGGGCGATGTTTCCTTTTTGGATCATCTAAATCCAATGTTGCATTTGATCTAGGAAGTCAAACTCCAAAACCACGACGAGTCATTACCGATGAGCCCTTAATAGCGATTATCAATAGTGTTTGACTCATTCCTAACCAGTACATGTAAGCGCAGTGGCGGAGGACGAAAAAATTCTAAGGCCATGCAAACATTGAAGCCTGGAAAGAATTGTGACAAAAAGTTCAATAATTTGCCATGAACACAATTAGTGAATTTGATAATTCCTCTTACACAACCGCTAACCATCAACAAATTATTGGAGAAATAATTTTCCTTTCCTAAAACGATTTTCCGCTCCCTTTCTCTCTATCTTTCCTTAGAATTTTTCTTTGTTGAGAAACCGGCCTGCCATGCTTCGCCTTTTTTGCATAGCAGTTTTTACACTTTTTTTTGCTTAGTTGTCGGTTGAGAAACCAAGCCAACAGTACTCCAACACATTGTGCCTTCAAGACGGGCTGGAAAGGCGAAAAATTCAAAAACACACATATAAGGATGACTGTAGCACCCCCAAGAGCCACGCTAGACAAATCCGAGACCTTAATCTGAGATAAGCCTAACATAGATCTCAGAAGCCAACAGTTGAAAATCGGTAACACAACAGAGACCCTACAACACAAGAAGCAATATATTAAGCTCTTAACAGAGCGAAGAAGCAAATATCATGAAAATAAGGTCAGTGACATGTCAATCACCAATAAAACGAAAGGCAAATTATGCTATTAGACATAACAAAACTAGCAAAAGGCCTAAGAGGCCAAAGCATAACGGCGACGTCCCAGTCCATAGATTCCAGCTTGCCGTCTGGGAACCCCAACCTACTCGTCGATGTCGATGTCCAGAAAACACACATGTCCAAAATAATTGCGCAAGGCTGAGTACGGGAGGTACTCAACTAGACTTATTTAACCTGCTATATATCTGCTCGTTCAGAGAGTATTCATGAATGTCTTTTGCATAAAGCCATCTTTATTTTCAAATCGAGGGAGGAGATAATCTCGTATCAGTAGACTTTTTAAAAAGGGATAAGAGAGTGAAACACAAGCTTCATCCACATCTTCAGTCTCCACCAGATCATCATGAGTCGTACCACCCACCAGAATCACACCCTCGCTCAACCCGAGGAAGCGATCCTCCCTTAGTTGGCAAATTTTATACTTAGATTATAGTTGTCTATGATCATCGAAATAAAGTACCAAGTCGTCCATAACCGTGGACACGGCTCTCCGAAAAGGTTTACCCTGCAGGGGGTGTAACTACCTACACACGCCAACAAACCGATGCGCCAACGTATTAGCACTCTTCCGGGGAGTGCCGGCAGGAGGGTTGGCCACGACCTTTCCCAAGCTTCGCCTATGTCCATGAGCCACATCAGTAGATCTGACCACGCGCAGCGGTCTCTAGTGCGGGTTGCCAAGTCCAAGATCTGTGACCGCAGCCCACTTGAACCTGTCCCTAATTCTCTTCAACTCATTTTACCGCACACGCAAATGGAAAACTCGAACTAGTGGCTTCACGTAGTAGGCTAGACAAGTTGGAGCCGAGGGGAAAATGAATGCCCTGTGTGGATGCACGACTAGTCTTGGTTCCGAACCCAGGAACTCGGTTCCTAAGATTGACAAGAATGAGACAACCCACCACAATCCCATTGTGGCCTCTCATCCAAGTCTTTAGCATATTCAACACATCTCTGATCATTCCACGCCATTCTTCATGACAGTTCCTTCACTGCTCTGATTCATCAACTGGATGGAGCAAAGCGAAGATCTAAGCCTAAGCAAAGCAGGCTCTCGCGATGCACCACTCAAGACACTCTAAACCTCAACTCAAAACCACATTTGAATCGCATGCATAATGTCGTGGTGGTGTCACGGCAGATGCCATAGGATGGCTAAAGTGTGGGGCCGATGGACGCTGGTGGATCCGGGGAGGGCTAGCGAGCTAAAGAGCTCACACGAGGAAGGATGCCGGAATCAACAAGATCACTGACGAACTCAAAGTAAATCCGAAGGACACAACGCAAGATCTAGCAAAGACAAACAAATGCACGAAGGCAAAGAGCACACACACGATGTACCCAGGTTCGGAGCCCTCGTGGGGAGGTAACACCCCTACTCCTGCCTTCCTCTCAATATAAGTGTGGTACAAGATCTACAACATGCTCCTTGAGCTCTCTTGGTGAAGAAAAGGATGAACGAGATGAACTAGATGAACTAGAGAGAGGAGGGAGTGAATGCACTAGGAGTAAATGAGACTATAGTTTTGGCCCTCAAGTTGGTCTCTCTCCCTCTTCAGCAGTTATGGCACCTTTTATAGAGTTCCGGGCGGGAGGGTCGGAAACCTTAATCCGGCATGGCCCCACCGGACAAGCCTAACGGTTATGTCGACACCAGCTAGTGCGACCTAGCCGCCGAGCTATCCGGCCTAGCCCTGCCGTCATCATTCCGGCAAGGACCGCAGGCGCCGTCCTGGAACATCATTGTCCCTCTGTCAGAGACAAGACATGTCTTCGCCCATGCCGAGTAGCCTTTTCCGGATTGCCGGGCTAGGCATGTCCGATCTTGTCGTACCGTTATCGTACCGGCTGACACGCTCCCGTGTCAGGCGGGAGGTGACCATGCTTCCGTGCCAGGAGGAATGGGACTTCCCCCCGTGTCAGGCGGAAAATCCTGTACCAGACCGTTGACGTCCCACCGGCATCCCCCATGCCGGCTACCTCCTTGCTTAACATGGTACGTCCTCCCTGCATACATAAGACAAATTGCCAGTACCGAGATAGACATTGCTGAGCTGTACCGGGATCTGCCCTACCCGGGGGGCAGCCCCCCGACACTAGTCCCCGAAGCTGGTGCTGTGCAGCGACCCAAGACGATGTGCGGGATCAGCTTTAAGAAGAAATAACCACCCAAGCAAGCCAGGAACAATCTTCAGCCTTGGTACCGAGATGACTTTCACCGACATCCCTACCCCGAGATCTATCCAACCGGGAGGCCGTGCTCGTGTAATGGAGATGATATCTTTAGGCCCTCATCCGGATATGGTCACGCCGGTACGCACTTCAACTTTCGTGCCGGGAAAGATTCTTCTCCAGGGGGAGGGTCCCACCCGGGGTCTTGTCAAGCCAGAGAAGCACTCGAGTGCTTTTGACTTAGCGCACCGCTGCTCGGGTTCGCGCGCCGGGAGTCGCATCCGATCTGAAGTCCAACCGTTGGGGCCGTGTGGCCCGCGGTGTGGCCGGATTGGGTGCTCCGGGTGTCGCCACGTGCCGCTCGGCACAAACTGATCCCACCCACAATTTGGAAGATCGTGGGCGGGAAACTCGGAAACCGCTCCGGATCTCCCCATAAATAGGGGATCGGAGCGGTCACTTCCCCTTCTTCCCCGAACCTCTATCTTCTTCCGCAACTGCCCCGAGCGCTCCGCCGCCGCCGCGCCCGAAGCTCGAGCATCGCCGTTGCAACCCGCCGCCGGAGCCGTTCGTCTCCACCATCGGCCCACGACACTCCCGCACCTCGGTGCCACCCTCTTCTCCGGTGAGTTCCTTCATCTCCTCCGGCGAAGTTCTTCACGGTGACGATTCATCGCGCCGGCCCGTGCGTTTGCGCCTCCACGCACTATGCCGCTGCCGGCGAACGTGCTTTGCCGTGGTGGTGAGGCGTAGATGGCGGCATTTTCCCTGGCCTAGCTCTCATCCGCAATACCCCAACTTCATACGTTGCACGACAACTTTTGCGCTGATTATCTCTTATTTTTTCGGCTGTGGTAGATCTCTTGGCTAGGAATCCGGTTGTTGTTAGGAGTTTCCAATGCGGGGTGTTCCGTTACCGACATACTAACTCGACTAACAGACACTCCGCCTGCAGAGTAACTCTGATATGTCCTCTGGGCCCTCCGAGATGGGTGACGAGAGTATCAGAGGATGCTGGGACGGCTCCGAGATCAATCAGGGGGATCTTGATTGGCTATACCGGACGCACCGGATCCCGCCGCAAGTCGAAAGCCGACTTCCGAGCGGTGAAGTCCAGCCGGAACCCCAACCCGGTGAACGCGTAGTGTTCCTCACGCACTTCGAGCGTGGGTTCGGGCTCCCGGCTAGCCCCTTCTTCCGCGACTTCCTCGACACTTATGACCTCCAACCGCATCATCTCCCGGCCAACGCGATCATGATGCTCTCCGTCTTCGCTACGTACGCGGAAGGGTACCTCGGCGTCTGGCCCTTCGTGGATCTCTGGGCCAAATACTTCCTCCTCCGCCGACAAGTCATCCCCAACCCGGACAAGAAGGTCAAAGATCTCGTCGACTGCGGGGAGGCGACCATCATCCCTCGCAGCGACTCCGGATTCCCCAAAGTCCAGGGACTGGAATCCTGCCGGAAGTGGCAACAGAGCTTCTTCTACGTGAAGACCCGAGAGGCCTTGGGAGACTCTCCGAGTTCCTCCGCCCCAGATTTCATTAACCTGCCCGAGTTCGTCATGGGTCCTCCCCGCGAGTTCGAGCTCTGGAACAAACTCCCGGATTCCGAGGAGGTCACGTGCATGAACGAGGTCCTAAGCGCCCTCGTGAACACTCTGACGTCGGATGATCTCTTGCGCTGCTTCTTCATCCGCCGCATCTACCCTCTCCAATCCCGAGTGCATAAGATATGCCACATGAGTGGGGTATACGACCCTACTCGGACCAGTATCTTCCCGCTGGACAAAGCTTTGGTTTGGCGCCGCGTTCGAGCCATCGCTCGAACGAGGATGCCGGAGCACTGGAAGTGGGGGCTGTGCGCCGGTACCCGCAAAAAACCACTGAAGGAGGTGCTTGTGCTTGCCTTCCGGCGAGTTCCATTTTTACCCGGGTTCTGCTGGAAACCGACATGGTTGTCATGTACTGATTTACTGCTGCAGCTGTTCGAGCGCCAGCTAGAGGAGGACGCGATGCATGCCAACGACAATTTCGTGGAGGACGTCCCGGTGCCGGAGCAGATGCCGGATGAGGATCCTGACGGCGAGGATCACCTCTCGATTCCTTTGGCCCGCGCTGTCGCCCCGGGTAAGCCTTCAGCTCTAGAGGCTATCCAAGTTGATACTGACGAAGATGATGACGATGACTGTCAAATTCTCGATATAATTGATGCCCGTCCTCTCCGATACGCCATGCCAGTGGTTCCGGGTCCCGTAGCCGCGACGAATCGCGCCGAGACCCGCAAACGTGCGGGCTCCGAGACCGCCCAAGCTGGTGGGTCGGGTGTCGCCGCCAAGAGGAGCAGGGTCACCATGCAACCGGGCGATAAGGCTCCCCGGCGCAAACGAGGTCCTCCCATCGTTTCCTCCGGGTACGACCTTTTCGCCTTGAGTTATTTTACTTTGCTTTCCTCCGAGGTCCTTTCTGACATGTTCATTATAGAGCGGCTCTCGATGTTCCGCCGTCCGCGGATTCCTGTCCTCCGGGATCCTGAACTCCTAGCCCATCTCGGGCTGCCCCTTCTCCACCTCGGCGTCCAGTGCAGGACAGCGACCGCCCTGAATCCGGTCCTGTGCTGACCGACGTCGTGACTCCTCGTGCTTCTACCGGTGCCGGTACTCCGGATGCCCATCCCGGGGCGACCGAGGTTCCGGTTCAGCCTACCTTCACAACCGAGGACGTCATCCTTCCGGATACCCCGCGGCGGGTGTCCCAACTCGACGCGGATACGCCGAGTCCTCCGCGACAGGTCGTACCGCGCGCCCCTACTCGGCTGGCTTCACGCAAAACCCCGCCGCCGAAGCATCCCACACCTTCTTTCCGGCAAACAGATCTTCCTGCCGGGAATTCGCGCAGCCAGGCCTCCGGGCAGAAGATAGTTCCTGCCAAGTCCAACGCCCCTCCGAAGTCCTCAACCCAAGACTTGGCCCTAAGTAAGGGTTCCTCTGCTTCAGGTAAGTTTTCCGGGTTACCGCCACCTCCTGCCGAGATCCCCACTGCCGCCCTGCAGGCCCTGCGAGCAACCGTAAGCTCCTTTGTGTCTCCAGAATCCCGGGAGGTCGTTGCCGCGAGCGCGCCCGCCGCGACCGGCTTGCGCGTTGTTGAAGAATACAACAAGGCCTGGATCGCTGCTGACGCCTCCGAGATCGTGGGGGACTTGCACGCTGCCGGTCCAAGCCGCCGCGCCCAAGCCCTTCACGCACTTCAGGTGGCTGCGCTGGATGTCACCCGGGTGGTTGATGTAAGTTTCCTCCTTTTACTTTTACCAAGTTTCATTCTTCTATCCCCACTAGTCCCCGAGATTAGTGCTTAGTGCTCCAGACTCCACCGAGTAGCAGATCACTAGGTTCTAATCTGAGAAAGAAAAAATTCCTTCCCAGTGCCCGAGATCCTTTCCACCGAATTGGTCCTCCACTGGGGATCTTGCATAAGTGTTTTGTTATCCCTTACTGAAGTTCCCGAGATTGATGTCGGACATATTTACAGGACTGCGGCAAAAAACCCAGCAGCGTCTTCCACCGGCTTCTTGCTGACTTCGGTCAGTCCAAGAAGTTGGAGGGACGCCTCCAGGAGGAGCGGGATGCCGCACGAAAGATCTCGGTAGACCAAAAGTCTGCCCTGTCCGACGCTCAATCCGAGATCGCGCGGCTAAACGCCGAGTTGGAGAAGGCCGAGTCTACTGCTGGAGACTTGAAGATGCGCTTCTTGGACGCCACCGAGAAGAAGAAAGAAACGCTGGACCAAGCCGAGGAACGCGCCCATCTGGCCGAGACCGAGTTGGCCCTTCTCCGGTCGAAGCAAGATGCTTGGCTATCCGAGCTCACCGGATTAAACCGGGATATGAACAGTAAGTACACCGAGTTCTCTTTTTCCGTTTTCCTCTTTTTGCCGATATCTCCTCATGGCTTGTCCATGTGACAGTTCTCCTTTATAAAGGGCACTTCGAGCACTCCCGAGAAGCTGCCAACCTTGCGATTGCTGCCGCCCGGGAGAAGCGCGCCGGAAAGGGTCCCATCTCTGATTCGTGGGACATCGACGACCATCTTATCGCCCTGAAGGGCCGGATCGTACCTCTCCGGTCGATCGGCACCGAGCTCCTCAGCGCGGCCGTCCATGCTCATGGTGCCCTCTGGCCTGGCGTCACTGTCAATCTCTCGGTCACCGAGTTGGCCACTGCGCTCCAGGACGCCGGGAACCGGCTTCATGCCTGGAAACGTTCCGGTGCTCGTGCCGGTGCCGACCAAGCGTTGAAGCACGTACTGAGCTGGTACGAGGGGCTCGATCTCGAGGTGATCAAGAGCCTGCGGGTCGTCTCGGAGTGGTACACGGATCCGGCCAAGATTCAGCTTCGCCAGGAGACCGCTCATCGTCTTGCCGGCTAGGCGGATCCCGGCGCCTTCATCACGAGCCTCATTGCTTCTGACTCCGAGCCAGACTATGAAGATGATGGCGAGACGGGTGACGTGGATGCCGAGATCCTGGAGGTCGATGACGCTACGACTGGCGCCGCCACCGAGACCACGGCTTCCCGGGATGCTGCTGCTTCATCGCCACCCGAGATCCCTCAGGCCGAGGCGCACGTGGACGCTCCGGGTACTATTGCTGGTGCCGGGGAGACCGTCGTCACTGCTCCCTCTGCTGATCAACTCGAGAAACCGGCTTCCCCTACTGCTTCATGATCCTGCTGCCGCAAATACTCAAGTGTAGAAACGTTAAATCCCCGGGATGCCGGGTGCAGTTGTAATATACATTTAATTCGTACTCTGCTTCTTCCTATGCAAGACAAGTTATGCCGGTAAATTTTGCTATGAGTCCCCGAGTTCGTTTTCATTTTTACCGTAGTTAGGCAATTTCTGCTCTTGTCTACCATTTCGGCGTTCGACAGTTGAGTCACAAAATTCCATTCACGGTATACATTACTTATGAATATCCGAGTTCCAGTTGCTAAATTCCCGACATAATAACATAAATAACCGGATAAGTAAAACACATATGCCGGGTAAGTTCCTATTCCGAGTCCCCGAGTTCGTTTTCGTGTTTCCCACATTTGATGTTCTTTGCTCTTGACTACCGTTTCAGCGTTCGTCAGTCGAGTCACAAGATTATTTTACATGACATAAATTACTCTGACTTGAAAACCGATCACAGAACTTGCCCGACATATACTAAACAAGAAATAGGTACGAGGCAGTCCCCGAGTTCCTCCCCGTGTTGCCGACATGCATAAAATAAACAAACGGAAAAACAAATGGGCACAAAATGAGGCAGTCCCCGGGTTCCTCCCGAGGGTACCGACATGCGAGTTAAGATAAAGGACATACTCTTGGCCAGGCAGTCCCCGAGTAACATCTTGGGGTGCCGAAATTTTATTATAGAGAAACCGAGATAAATACATTGCGCCCTTTAAGTGTAAAAGGGACGAAGCAAGGCTACATTCCATGGCCGCTTGGTTTCCTCACCAGCTTTGTCCATCACACCTTTTCTAGCTTCATGTGCGTCTACAAGGTAATAAGAATCATCGTGCAATGCCTTGCTTATAACAAAAGGACCCTCCCATGGAGGCGAGAGTTTATGCATCCCGGTCGTGCGTTGGATGAGCCTTAGCACGTGATCCCCTTCTCGGAATACTCTGGGATGCACTTTCCGTCTATGATAGCGACGGAGAGTCTGCTGATAAATTGCAGACCGAGACAATGCCGGTTCTCTTGCTTCCTCGAGCAAGTCCACATTATCTTCCCGGGCTTCCTTTGCCTCGGTCTCGGTGAACATTGTAACCCTTGGTGCATCATATTGGATGTCGGTTGGAAGCACGGCTTCGGCACCATACACCATGAAGAATGGCGTGTACCCGGTAGACCTATTCGGTGTGGTCCGGAGACCCCACAATACTGCTGGTATCTCCTCTATCCAACATCCCGGAGTCCTCAACAGTGGCTCGATCAGGCGGGCTTTGATGCCGGCCAAGACCAAGGCATTTGCTCTCTCGACTTGCCCGTTTGCTTCCGGGTGGGCAACTGATGCCACATCCAACCGGATTCTTTTCTCCGCACAAAACCGAGCAAACTCTCCCACAGGAAAATTGGTACCATTATCTGTGATGATGCTGTGCGGGTACCCGTATCTTAAGATGATGTCCTTCAAGAATTGGACCGAGGTGCGTCCGTCACACTTCCGGATTGTTTTAACCTCTATCCATTTGGTAAACGTGTCCACCATGACCAGCATATGTGTCATATTACCCCTTGCCGGCTTGAATTGCCCGACCATGTCCAAGCACCATACTGCAAATGGCCAAGTGATAGGTATTGTCTTCAGTGCTGATGCCAGCATATGTATTATGTGGGCAAACCTCTGGCACCCTCCACATTTTCGGACAATGTCCTCTGCTTGCTGCAAGGCAGTGAGCCAGTAGAACCCATGCCGGAACACCTTCGCCACCAGCGCCCGAGATGATGCATGATGCCCACACTCTCCTTGGTGTATTTCCAATAGCATCTCTTGGCCTTCCTCAGGTTCCACACACCTCTGGAGCACCTCTGTGACACTTATCTTGTACAACTCTTTATTGATAATGGTGTATGCCTTGGATCTCCGCAGTATCTGGCGGGCTTCCACTTCGTTCTCCGGGAGGGTTCCATCCGACATGTATGCCATGATGGGTTGTGCCCATCCCGGGACATGTCGGACCGGGAACACGGGAGCATCTATGTCCATCGGTTCTACCGACATCACCTCCGTTGTCATGCCATTTCCCACCTCCGAGTTTTGTGTCCCAGTCCCCGGGTTCAATGCAATGCTCCCGACTTCCACCTCCATAGGTACGGCCTCCGAGCCAGGCTCCTTGGGGATGAAGATAGAATCCGACTCGGGTGAAGGTTGGATAGACGGCTTCCTCAGATGCTCGAGAGCGATCCCGGGTGGGATGGCATCTCGGGATGACCCTAGCTTGGACAACACATCCGCTGCTTCATTTTCCCCTCTAGGTATGTGCTTGAATTCGCAGCCCTCAAAAAATCCGGATATTTTCTGCACATGGAACCGATATAAGGCCATGTTGGCGTCAATCGCATCCCAGTTCCCCGACACCTGCTGCACCACGAGGTCGGAATCACCAAAACACTCTATCCGGCGGATGCCGATTTCCTTGGCGACACTTAGTCCATGAACCAAAGCCTCGTACTCGGCGACATTGTTAGATGCCGGAAATGGATTTGCAGTACATACTTCAGCACATCTTGTTTCGGTGAGGTGAGGACCACTCCGGCACCCAATCCGATATTGGCCTTGGAACCATCGAAATGCATTCTCCAGAAGTTGTAGTCGGGAATTGGAGGTTCATACTGCATCTCGGCCCAGTCCACCAAGAATTCCGGCAGCGCCTACGACTTAATGGCGTCGCGTCTCTCGTATGCCGGAGCGTACGGAGACAACTAGATGGCCCATTTGGCAACTCGGCCGCTAGCATCCTTACAGCCGATGATCTCGGCGAGGGGAGCTTCGCAAACCACCGTGATCGGGTGTTCTTGGAAATAGTGCTTGAGCTTGGTGACCGCCAGGTATACTCTATATGCCATCTTCTGGTAATGCGGGTAGTTCTGTTTGGATTCCGAGATCACCTCGCTCAAGTAATATACCGATCTCTGTATCAGCTAGTCCCCTTCTTCTCTCTCCACGACCATGGCTACACTTACTACCCGGTTAGTAGCAGCAATGTACAGCAGCATAGGCTCCTTGGGTAATGGGGATGCCAACACTGGTGCCGTTGAGAGCATCGTTTTCAAATCATTTAACGCCGCATCAGCCTGCGGGGTCCATACAAACGTTTTGCTCTTCTTCATCAACTGATACAAGGGCAAGGCCTTCTCCCCTAGCCGGCTCACAAACCGACTTAGGGATGCCAGACATCCTGTAAATTTCTGGACATCTTTGAGACGTACCGGTAACTTCATGCTTTCAATCGCACGTATTTTACCCGGGTTGACCTCAATCCCCCGGCTTGATATGAGGAAACCGAGTAGCTTGCCTGCCGGAACACCGAATGTACACTTGTCCGGATTCAACTTCATCCGGAATCTCTTTAAGTTTCTAAATGTCTCCCTTAGATCATCGATCAGAGAGGATTTTTCTTTTGTTTTTATGACTATGTCATCGACATAGACTTCGGCATTCCGGCCTATCTGGTCATGTAAACATTTTTGCATGCACCTCTGGTATGTAGCACCAGAATTTCTCAGACCAAAAGTCATGACACGATAGCAATAAGCCCCATACGGGGTAATAAAAGCAGTTTTCAATTGATCATCCAGATTCAAAGGTATCTGGTGAAAACCAGAATAGGAATCTAGAAAAGTCAAAAGCTCACTCCCGGCAGTGGAATCAATCACTTGATCTATCCGGGGAAGTGGAAATGGGTCCTTCGGACATGCCTTGTTGAGGTTGGTGAAGTCGATGCACATGCGCCACACCTTAAGCAGGAGGGGATCATCTTTCTTCTTCTCTACCAGGACCGGATTCGAAATCCAATCCGGGTGCAGCACTTCCATCACGAATCCGGCAACCAGCAGCACCGCGAGATGCTCCATGATCGCAGCTCTTCTCTCATCCGTGAGGTGCCTAGTCGGTTGCTTCACCGGCTTCGCGTCAGGCCTGACGCATAGTGAGTGCTCAGCCAACTCCCTCGGAACGCCTTGCAGATCGTCATTCGATCACGCAAAAGCATCACGATTCTCACGGAGGAAGTCGACGAGCTCACCTTCCTATTTGCTGTCCAGGTTGCTGCCAATGATGACCTGGCGCTCCGGGTTGCTGGGGTCAACCCCCACCTTCTTGGTCTCCTTTGGTGGCTGGAATGAGGCGCTCTGCTTCGGGTTCACCATCCCGGGCATTCCGAGTTGCGAGGTCTTGGCCAGTGCAACTACCTGCTGAATCCTCTTCTTCTCCTCAGCAATGACCAGGGACTCGGCTAAGTTTGAGCCGGCAGATGCATATTCCATGGAGCGCTTGTGGTCTCCTGCTATGGTGATCACCCCATTTGGACCCGGCATCTTCATCTTTAGGTATCCCATGTGAGTGGAGATCATGAACTTGGCCAGTGCCGGCCTACCAATAAGTGCATGGTATGGACTTTCGAGATCAACGACCTCGAATTCCAGGCTCTCTGTCCGGCAGTTCTCCCGGGTTCCAAATAACACCTCAACCCAAATTTTGCCCATAGGGGAGCAGGAGACTCCGAGCACAATGCCGTGAAAGGTGGTCTCGGTTGGGAGCAGCGTGTTCATGGACACCCCCAGCTTCAGCATGGTATCCTTGTACATAATGTTAATGGCACTGCCATTGTCAATTATTACCCGGCTGAAGCGGACGTTTAGGCTTGGTCCGACAAAGGTCGGGTCCACCACCAGAGCGTAGCCATCCGGCTTGGGCATAACCCGGGGGTGATCCTTCCGACTCCAGGTGATCTCCATCTCGGACCAGTGCAGGAACTTGATCACCGCCGGGATCACAACATTTACCTCCGGAGCGCGTTGTCGCACACTCTTCCGGTCGTTCGGCTCGGTCACGAAGACCACATAGCTCTGATGTGCCTCCCGGTAGTTGCCCTGCTGGTGTCCGGATTAGTTACTCGGACCAACACCATTATCATTGCGGGTGTGCACCATGTTCACTGGTCTGGGAGAGGTCCCTGGGTGGGTTGATTAATCCGGACTGCATTGGCACCGGATAGTGGTGGAGGTGGTCTCGGGATATTTGGCCGTGACGCCGGAGCGTATGGCCGAGTAGCCCCCGCGCTGCCCTCCTGTAACGTGCGCTGATACCAGCTGCACTGCCGGGTAGAGTGGTTTGCAGGCTTGTTGGCCTCCAACGTATGGTAGCAGCATGGCTTGTTCAGCATCTCTTCATACGTCAGGGGCTTCTTTTGGTCCACCCAAGTTTTCTGTACTTCTTGGCTCTGACCCCAAGTCGGGCCAGTTGGTTTCTGCCGCTGATTGCTGCCGGCCTCCCCCTGATCTCGGCCAACCACTGCAACGTGCTGCGAGGCATAGTGGAACTCGGGTAGGCTCCTCTTCTGGCCGAAATCGTGGCGATCATGGCTTCTGCTCGACCCCGAGCGCTGATTTCCCGGATTCCTCCTGTTGGAGTCTCCGACATTGTAACATCCCAACATTTTATAATGTTCAAAAATCACTAAAATTTAAAACTTTTCTTTTTATTAAAATAAAATATTAAATGCATAAGGAATCCAACTATGAAAGACTCCAAACTTATTGAAAGAGTTTAATATTCAAATGTCACAGTTTAAACATTTTATTATCCATTGTATTTCAAAAACCTTAAAATGTAATTTGACAAATATTTTACAAACTACAATCCATTTTATTTTAAGTAAATAGTTTACTTATGAGTAATTGATTTCAACCACTTAGCCATATCTATTCTTAAATTCATAAATTATTAAAAAATGGTGTTAGTTGCCAAAGGGTTTACATTCTCTCAACTAAGTTCAAAACACGGTGTTAAAATTTCAATTCTGTAATTTATAACTACAAACTTCATAGATTTAAATTAATGAATTAGCCAAATAAACATTTCATTTGCTTAAATGAATTTCATTTATTATCAAAGCATGAAATGATTAATATATTCTATATAAGGAAATGAATTAAATCTAAAAACTTTTCCAAACTTGTTATGAAGTTTTCAAATGATTTATCATAATATAAAACTTAATGGTGCACAAATTATTTTCAATTAAAAAGGAATACCTTATATTTCACATTTCCTAAACATTATTTATATTTAGTTCTTTAATATTATGCCAAATTATAGATGAATGATTTCAGCAAAATAAGTTTAAATAACTTAAATTCAAACATATTTTGAATATGGGTATTTTACAAATTTTATATAGCCAAAAGAAAATTTATTTAAGATATAATTTCTAGTTTGACTTTAAGTGTCAAATTTGTATTTAATCAATATTTCAAAAGATTATTTTTCAAAAATATTCAAAACATGCCCACAATTGGTTTAAGAGAAAGATAATAATTTTACAAATTTTTTAGAAATTTGTTTGACCTCATTTGGACATTTAAATCAAAAGTTATGAATTAAATTGGAGAAATCAGAAAAAGGAAATTGATGACGTCACTGCTGACATCACTCCATCTTCAACCTTCGTCCGAAAATTTCGCCTCCGATCCCTCCACCGATCCGAGCTCAAATTCGCGGCGTCCTTTGCGGGATTTGATCTCCCTTTCCCCCCCATATAAACCCCAGATCACGCCGGACTTTTCCCCTCTTTCCCCCTCTCAAAACGCGCCGCCAGGCCGCCACGGTTGCTCGCCGGAGAAGCTCGAGGCCGACGCCGTTTTCCTTCCTTTCCCGGCGAGGTAAACCATCCCCGAGCCCGAGGCCCCATCTACCCTCATCCCCGTGCTCTTGCGCAACTCTTGAACCCCCTCCTTCCTTTTTCCTGCAGAAGAACGTCGAGGACGAGCTCGACGGAAGTCCGCCGACGCCCGAGCCGCCCCAACCGCTCCTCCACGTCGCGCTTGGATGAATCCCGCGTCGCCACCGCCACCATAAGATCCGCCGTGTTGCGCCGCGCCCGGGCCCGTCGTCCGCGCACTCAGGGAGCCCACGCAGCGTCGCCGGCGTCCACGACCAGCCACCGCCGCCGTCGGTCCCGTCTCCGGCCACCTCAGCGCCACCACCTCCTGGTCAAGAAATGTGAGCCCTTCGATCTCGATCTGACGGCGTAGATTAGAAGCGTTAATTCGAATCGGTACGGACAGATCTGGACCGCCAGATCCAGATCTGACGGCCCAGATCTGTTGACTTAATCCAGTCAGCACCCGCGTGGCAGCCACGTCAGCGCCACGTCGTGCCTCGTCAGCATCCGCGTCAGCGCCTGCGTGTAATTCCTTTTCTATTTTAAATATAATTAGAAGTTTTGCAGAATAGTCCCTGTAATTAAAACATCTATAACTTTTTAACCACAACTCCAAATTTAATTATTTTTATATATTTGGAAAGCTCTTGACATGTAGATTATTTTAGATCGACCAAAATTCAAATTTGACTTAGTATAAAATATTAAAATTTCAAATGGTGAATCTGAGTATATTTGTAATAACTTTAAATCTATAAATCCAAAAATTGCAAATAAAATTGTTTTAGAAACTTTAGAATATTTGTAAATTAATGCCACTTCTATAAAATATTTTTGAGTAATTTTTGAATGAATTCATAGTTGTATATTTAATTTGAATAGTTTGACTATTTTCAACATAACTATTAATAAAAGTATTATTTTGATTAAAGTAAATTTCTATAAATTTAATTAAAATACCCCAGTCTATTAACACTATTTATTAAATTATATTATAAAAATTTAATCATAGGAAACTTTAATCTTATAATTATTCCTTTTATTATATTTTCCAAAATTAGAAATTAATTAAATTGCATTTATAAATTCATGCATATTTATAAAGAAATCACAAAAGTTATTTTTATGTTTCTTGTGATTAAAAATTTCATTTCATTCATAGCATATTTTATTTTGTAGTTATATTTCCCATAAGAAAACTCCTCCCCCATTTTCTCTAAGTTAGGATCATTTCAACTTAGCATTCTAGTAAAGTGCTATACACTTAGACACTTAGTAAATTTTCAACATGGAGCTGGAAGACCAATGAAGGACTTAGCCAAACGAGACTCCAGAAGAATCTCCAAGGAGTGGAAGCACTTAGAAGAAAGATCAAGAAGAAGTTCATGAAGACCAACCAGAAATATTTTCTAAGTCTTTCTCCCTCTTTCTTCTTTCTCCCTCCTTCTTCTGTTAGACTTCATGATGACTAAGTAAATCAAAGACCAGCCTCGAGGATACAAGAACCACCAAGTCTGAAGATTTATCAAGTCTATCAAAATTTTTGATCATGATGTTATCATCTTGAAGTTGTTGGATCCTAGCGGCATAGTGGGATGAAGCGGCCTGGAAACAAACTTTACATGTCCACGTACATGAGACCTGTTCCACAATTTAAGTGGCTGGCCGGGTGTCTGTCTCTCTCACTATAGTGAATGTCCAATTTACAAAGAGTTGATAATAATTGTTGATCATCTTGAACAAATAACTGAGTATTTACTCTAAATATTTCTACACATCAAGACTTAGCCATTAGAGGGCTTATTCAATATGACATAAAACAAAATATTTTATTCAACTTATGACTTTAGTCCTTAGTCCTTTGGACCAACACATTTGCCTTGCATAAACTTAAAAGATTTTCATGGCATGAAAAAGCATTTCTAGCCCTTAGGAATATTTTGCACATCGTGCATAAACATATTTTCCTTACAAAGTTTTATAAAACTTATTTATTCATCTAGTATGTGTTTGTATGCATTGTGGAGTTGTGCTTGCTGTTGATTGTTGTATTGTTGCTTGTCTATACTGTTAGATTGAACGGAGAGTCCCGAGTATCGCTGAAAAGAGTTGTGAACAACGACAACATTCAAAGGCAAGTGGCACACCTCATAAACTTCCTATTATTTCTATATGCATTACTTAGTGTATTTTTATATGCATGTGTAGGATAGTATTGCTATGCTAAACCTGTGTAGAATACCTTACTCCTGTGTCTAGGTTCCTATATCATACTTCGCAGAAATATTGATGCTATGCAATTGATGAAAAGTTTTACAAAATGTTAAAGTGACTACTCAGGACTGTGCTCATGGTTGTCGTCGCCTAGGATGAATTTCTATTCTACTTAGGGCCGTGAGCATGGTGGTTGTCAACCTGGGAGTACACATCCACTAAGTTAATGAAACACCTGGGTGGTAAGTGGTTGTATGGTTTATGTTGAGTGGCTACTCAGGTCCATGTCTATGGTTCCTGGAGTATGTACACTTGTGAATGGCCACCCAGGAACAGAGGAATCTGAAGAACTCCGAGTGACGATTGCTTCCAGTGCAGCCATTGCCATATGGGCTCTGGCTTGATCAATTATGTTGCGTCGACTCTCTCCGGCTTGACAAGCAGATGTAGGGGGATGTTAGGTGGAACGGGTCAAGCCAGAGTGGGAGGGAAAATGCTTCTGAAAGATCTCGTCTCATTCTTCTCCTTTCCTATTCACAAATGGTGTGTAAAGGATAGTTTGGGTTGAATGGGTACAATGGTGAACGTGCACAACCTCTGCAGAGTGTAAAACTAAGTACTTAGCCGTGTCCCAGGTACGGACAATTTGAGCAGCTGATCACGGACGTCAACGGAGGATTCCATCATTCCAACTTCAGAAATAAAACTTGATGGGTGAACAAGGGAAGATGAGATTTATGGTTTTCATGCCATACTCGTCTTGATTTCAAGAAAAGTGTTTTCAAAGGAGTAGGAAAAATTGGCTTTATGCAAATTAGCCTTGAACTCCACCAGCCAAATATGCATATAGGCTTTAGAGTTATTCCATTAAGTGTCCACCATAGTGTCACTTGCCAGACTCCATTTTTAATGGAATCTGACCCACGTTGTTGCAATATTTTTCTTATTGCAGATTTCATCAGATGACGAGTGAGGTTTCGTTAAAGGTTTCGAGTCTACAACCAACATGTTTTCGCCTGTGGCAGCATGAAAGTTATAGAGACTCACTGCTATTGAATTTCCGCTGTGTACCTTTCAATGCTAGCTTTATGCTATGCAACTTATATCAAATATTTTGTAATTCTGGATCATCGATGTAATAAAATTGACGCTTTGTTGTGATATTACATCGTAAACTGTGTGTGCAAATGAATCGATCCAGGGATTTGCACTATACACAGGTATCTGCCTTATTTAAAGTGCAGGTACGCTACAGATGGTATCAGAGCACTGTGTTGCCTGTAGGTTCGAAACCCCTAGGATTGGACGGAGACCCCAAAGGTTAAATAGTTAAATAAACTAGGTTTCCAAAACTTGAGTAAATTTTGAAATTTCCTTTAATATTGTTTTACATTAATTATCTTGTCTTGCATCTTTCCCTTTCTTTTTAAATTCTAATACTCTTACCTACACTGAGACCGCGTATGCCGGAGTTTTGTCAGGTTTCATCTTTGGGAGGCAGCTGTCCAGGTTGACAAGTCAATTGAAGCTACCACCGCCCTATTTCCGAGGAAGGAAAGAGGAGACTGACATACCCAATGTGACACGTTGGGAAATCCGCACCATCATGACCCCGGATCCCACGATGCCAGACTTTGAGCCCGTGGACTATGTCACCTACTACCCAGAGTGGATTGAGGGAGTGAACATAGCTATGGTGGATTTAATGGCTCGTTTGTGTTACAAGTATCGCAACAAGCTAGCACCGGGATCGCCCTTCCGTGCTTTTGGGAAGAGGGATGCACATGGTCTCTCGATGGCTCACACGGGAAATCGCTTGGACCTGCCCATCATTAACAAGATGTTTGAAGACCTGGATTTCCTCATCAACTGTCTGACTAGAAAGGTTCAACAAGCTTATGACATCCCAGATAATGCCCGAGCCGTCATACACGCAAAAACCCAAGAACTCCAGACTTCTGAAACCCTTGTTGGCCATATGGAGGAACTCATCCATGACCTACACTTGCAGAACCTCGATAAGGATGAGCAGATTGCCACACTTGAGGCGCAACTCAACCCACCTCCACCACCGCCAGCAGCTGAAGAAGGGGATGACCAAGGTACTGGAAATGTGGCTGTACCCGCAGCTGTAAAGGAGGAAGGAGACCCCGAGGAGGTGCCTTCTGAAGAGTCAATTGAGGAAGAAGTCACACCTCTGGCAAATAACCACGCGATGAAGCGCAAGCGTGAGATCAAAGAGGAATGAATGAAGCAATCAAAACCACGTTAGAGGGACCACCATTTATGTTATTTAGCTTATCGTATCAATTTAGAGTATTGACCTATCAAATTGTGGTATGGCAGTACTATTGCTTTTGTATTTCCCCAACTTTAGTGTGTTTCGTTTGATAAACGAATTGTTTGATTTCTCAAAATAAGTTTGAAATTTTCATGTATGTATTTGCTTGTGTTTGAACCTTGTTGCTTGATGTTTGTTAGATGATGTTTGTAATGGATTACCTTGATTTTCGGTTGTGCATTAGAATGTTTAATTATCAACAAAGATTTTTTAAGGGTGGTAGCCACCTAGATAATTCAAACCCAGTCGCTTAAACCCAGAGATCTCAAACCATTTTTTTTCCATCCATCTAATCAGAAAAATCATTCGCTGCCAAGTTTTCAAGTTTCCATGTCAGAAATTTCATTTCCCAAAACATCCCGAGTTATCAGAATCAATCAAGCATTTGCCTTGTCTCTCTAGCCTCTCCGAATCTCGGGGACGAGATTCCTTTTAAGGGTGGTAGTCTGTAACATCCCAACATTTTATAATGTTCAAAAATCACTAAAATTTAAAACTTTTCTTTTTATTAAAATAAAATATTAAATGCATAAGGAAACCAACTATGAAAGACTCCAAACTTATTGAAAGAGTTTAATATTCAAATGTCACAGTTTAGACATTTTATTATCCATTGTATTTCAAAAACCTTAAAATGTAATTTGACAAATATTTTACAAACTACAATCCATTTTATTTTATGTAAATAGTTTACTTATGAGTAATTGATTTCAACCGCTTAGCCATATCTATTCTTAAATTCATAAATTATTAAAAAATGGTGTTAGTTGCCAAAGGGTTTACATTCTCTCAACTAAGTTCAAAACACGGTGTTAAAATTTCAATTCTGTAATTTATAACTACAAACTTCATAGATTTAAATTAATGAATTAGCCAAATAAACATTTCATTTGCTTAAATGAATTTCATTTATTATCAAAGCATGAAATGATTAATATATTCTATATAAGGAAATGAATTAAATCTAAAAACTTTTCCAAACTTGTTATGAAGTTTTCAAATGATTTATCATAATATAAAACTTAATGGTGCACAAATTATTTTCAATTAAAAAGGAATACCTTATATTTCACATTTCCTAAACATTATTTATATTTAGTTCTTTAATATTATGCCAAATTATAGATGAATGATTTCAGCAAAATAAGTTTAAATAACTTAAATTCAAACATATTTTGAATATGGGTATTTTACAAATTTTATATAGCCAAAAGAAAATTTATTTAAGATATAATTTCTAATTTGACTTTAAGTGTCAAATTTGTATTTAATCAATATTTCAAAAGATTATTTTTCAAAAATATTCAAAACATGCCCATAATTGGTTTAACAGAAAGATAATAATTTTACAAATTTTTTAGAAATTTGTTTGACCTCATTTGGACATTTAAATCAAAAGTTATGAATTAAATTGGAGAAATCAGAAAAAGGAAATTGATGACGTCACTGCTGACATCACTCCATCTTCAACCTTCGTCCGAAAATTTCGCCTCCGATCCCTCCACCGATCCGAGCTCAAATTCGCGGCGTCCTTTGCGGGATTTGATCTCCCTTTCCCCCCCATATAAACCCCAGATCACGCCGGACTTTTCCCCTCTTTCCCCCCTCTCAAAACGCGCCGCCAGGCCGCCACGGTTGCTCTCCGGAGAAGCTCGAGGCCGCCGCCGTTTTCCTTCCTTTCCCGGCGAGGTAAACCATCCCCGAGCCCGAGGCCCCATCTACCCTCATCCCCGTGCTCTTGCGCAACTCTTGAACCCCCTCCTTCCTTTTTCCTGCAGAAGAACGTCGAGGACGAGCTCGACGGAAGTCCGCCGACGCCCGAGCCGCCCCAACCGCTCCTCCACGTCGCGCTTGGATGAATCCCGCGTCGCCACCGCCACCATAAGATCCGCCGTGTTGCGCCGCGCCTGGGCCCGTCGTCCGCGCACTCAGGGAGCCCACGCAGCGTCGCCGGCGTCCACGACCAGCCACCGCCGCCGTCGGTCCCGTCTCCGGCCACCTCAGCGCCGCCACCTCCTGGTCAAGAAATGTAAGCCCTTCGATCTCGATCTGACGGCGTAGATTAGAAGCGTTAATTCAAATCGGTACGGACAGATCTGGACCGCCAGATCCAGATCTGACGGCCCAGATCTGTTGACTTAATCCAGTCAGCACCCGCGTGGCAGCCAAGTCAGCGCCACGTCGTGCCTCGTCAGCATCCGCGTCAGCGCCTGCGTGTAATTCCTTTTCTATTTTAAATTTAATTAGAAGTTTTGCAGAATAGTCCCTGTAATTAAAACATCTATAACTTTTTAACCACAACTCCAAATTTAATTATTCTTATATATTTGGAAAGCTCTTGACATGTAGATTATTTTAGATCGGCCAAAATTCAAATTTGACTTAGTATAAAATATTAAAATTTCAAATGGTGAATCTGAGTATATTTGTAATAACTTTAAATCTATAAATCCAAAAATTGCAAATAAAATTGTTTTAGAAACTTTAGAATATTTGTAAATTAATGCCACTTCTATAAAATATTTTTGAATAATTTTTGAATGAATTCATAGTTGTATATTTAATTTGAATAGTTTGACTATTTTCAACATAACTATTAATAAAAGTATTATTTTGATTAAAGTAAATTTCTATAAATTTAATTAAAATACCCCAGTCTATTAACACTATTTATTAAATTATATTGTAAAAATTTAATCATAGGAAACTTTAATCTTATAATTATTCCTTTTATTATATTTTCCAAAATTAGAAATTAATTAAATTGCATTTATAAATTCATGCATATTTATAAAGAAATCACAAAAGTTATTTTTATGTTTCTTGTGATTAAAAATTTCATTTCATTCATAGCATATTTTATTTTGTAGTTATATTTCCCATAAGAAAACTCCTCCCCCATTTTCTCTAAGTTAGGATCATTTCAACTTAGCATTCTAGTAAAGTGCTATACACTTAGACACTTAGTAAATTTTCAACATGGAGCTAGAAGACCAATGAAGGACTTAGCCAAACGAGACTCCAGAAGAATCTCCAAGGAGTGGAAGCACTTAGAAGAAAGATCAAGAAGAAGTTCATGAAGACCAACCAGAAATATTTTCTAAGTCTTTCTCCCTCTTTCTTCTTTCTCCCTCCTTCTTCTGTTAGACTTCATGATGACTAAGTAAATCAAAGACCAGCCTCGAGGATACAAGAACCACCAAGTCTGAAGATTTATCAAGTCTATCAAAACTTCAATCAAGACATCATCAAGAAGAATATTACAAGTCTAGAGATGAAGCCTGGAGGACAACTACATCTTTCTTCTATCTTTTCCCTCTTTTCTAATCTTGTCTTTCACATTTGACTTAAACAAATTTTGATCATGATGTTATCATCTTGAAGTTGTTGGATCCTTGTGGCATAGTGGGATGAAGCGGCCTGGAAACAAACCTTACATGTCCACGTACATGAGACCTGTTCCACAATTTAAGTGGCTGGCCGGGTGTCTGTCTCTCTCACTATAGTGAATGTCCAATTTACAAAGAGTTGATAATAATTGTTGATCATCTTGAACAAATAACTGAGTATTTACTCTAAATATTTCTACACATGAAGACTTAGCCATTAGAGGGCTTATTCAATATGACATAAAACAAAATATTTTATTCAACTTATGACTTTAGTCCTTAGTCCTTTGGACCAACACATTTGCCTTGCATAAACTTAAAAGATTTTCATGGCATGAAAAAGCATTTCTAGCCCTTAGGAATATTTTGCACATCGTGCATAAACATATTTTCCTTACAAAGTTTTATAAAACTTATTTATTCATCTAGTATGTGTTTGTATGCATTGTGGAGTTGTGCTTGCTGTTGATTGTTGTATTGTTGCTTGTCTATACTGTTAGATTGAACGGAGAGTCCCGAGTATCGCTGAAAAGAGTTGTGAACAACGACAAATATTTCCGCTATTGAATTTCCGCTGTGTACCTTTCAATGCTAGCTTTATGCTATGCAACTTGTATCAAATATTTTGTAATTCTGGATCATCGATGTAATAAAATTGACGTTTTGTTGTGATATTACATCGTAAACTGTGTGTGCAAATGAATCGATCCAGGGATTTGCACTATACACAGGTATCTGCCTTATTTAAAGTGCAGGTACGCTACAGACATCCACCAGGGGTTACATGGGATCTCCAAGCATGTAGGTGTTGGCGATGTGCATGGTCTCTGCCAAGGTTGTCGACATCTTCCTTTGCAGCTTCTGCCAAAGCATAGAGCCATGCCGGCATCGTTGCGCAAACAACGATATGGCCTGTGCCTCGACAACCCCTTCGCAAGAATTGTGAATGTTGCTCCACCGAGTAAGCTACTCTCGGTCAGTTTTGTTGCTCCTCTGCCTGCAGATGGCGAGCTGCTGAGGTCGGTTGGGCCTCTTGTATGTGCTGGTGAAGTTGCTGATGAAGGCCTCCTCGAAATCCAACAAATAGTCTATACTGCCAGTCCTCAAGTTATTCAGCCAGATCCTGGCAGGTCCTTCCAACATCTGCGGTACATACCGTACCGCCCAGCGTCTGTTTCCACCGGCTATGCTTACTGCAGTTACATAGTCGGTTAACCAATCCTCTGGCTTCGAGCTGCCTTCATAGGTCTTGGCACCCCGGTTGAGCTGAAAATTTCGCACAGCCGGCTCTCGCATGATCCGAGGTCCAAAGCAAGCAGGTCCCAGAGGGCCTTGCTCTTCAACCAACTCGGATTGGTGAATCCGATCGAGCCTGATCCGGGCATCAGCGGGATCTAGCTGTCGAGTTCCTATTCGAGATCCCAAGGGATTCTTGTTAGGCTGGTATCCGAGCTGCTGCAACCTCGAGTTGCCATCGTCATGCGTGTTAACCACAGGAACTATGGCTTGCTGCGGGACAGACGCGGCCTCTCTCTGCCGGTTTCCCTGACTTTGTGGCGGATACCGGGGTGGATTGCCACGGCTTGCCGGGACATTGTTTCCTACACCCCGATTACCAACACCATGGCTACCCTGAGTGTAACATCCCTATATTTTGGAATGTTAAAAATCACTAAAATTTATAACTTTTGAAAACATTTATGTATTTTTGCTTTGAAAAGAAAATTTAAGCGTTGCATTCATGCATACATGCATCTCATCATTCATCATCTGATTAAATCACAAAAGGTTTAAATTAAAAATCCATTATATTTCATATTACTCTAAAAATATTTATATTCTATTATTCTACTTTTATGCCAAAATAAAGGTGAATGATTTCAGCAAAATAAGTTTAACAATCTAAATGCAAACATATTTGAATATGGGTATTTTAAATTTTTTATTTAACCAAAAGAAAATTTAATTACATTATAATCTCAAAATTGATATTAAGTAGCAAATTTGTATTTAATCAATATTTCAAAAATATTAGTCTTGAAAATTATTCAAAAAATGCCCACAACTGGTTTAACACAAAGATATTGTTTTTACAAATTTTTAGAAATTTATTTGACTTCATTTGGACACTTAAATCAAAATATATGAATTAAAAGAAAAATCAGAAAATAAAAAGAAAATTGATGACGTCAGTGTGACGTCATCGTCTTCAAGCTCCAGCCAGATTTCACGCCCGAAAACAGTTGGCCGTTTCCTCTCTTAATTCCCGGCGATTAAGGCCGTGATTCCCTCCTCCGCTTGCTCCTTCAAATAGCCCTCTCCACCCTCTTACCTTTGCCCCAAACCCTAGCCCCTAAGACGCCCCCAGGCCGCCGCGAAAGCTCGCCGGAGTTCGTCGAAGCCGCCGCCATTTCTCCTCCGTCCCCGGCGAGGTAATCGCTCCACGAGCCCGAGACCCACCCCCTCCTTCTCCCCTAGCTCGTGCGCACCTCCCCTGAGCCTCTCTTCAATGTTTTCGGCAGAGAATCGAGCTGGGCGTGCTCGACTGGAGCTCGCCGTAACCTCGCCTCCGACCGCAACCCCATGCCTGTTCGTGAAGAAATCGTAGCCGCCGTGACCTCCATCGTCTCCGCCGCCTCGCGCCACACATCGCCGTCGCCTTTCCGAGCCGGGAGAGCCACCGGAGCGACTGCGCCGTCCACGCCCGAGCGGAGCGCCGCCGTCCTCGACGTCTCCGGCGACCAGAGCGCCGCCCGGTGAGCTCCATCGCATCTCCGCCGTCCGATTCATTTTCTAGGGCCGTGATTAGATCACTTAAATCGAACGGGTACGGGCAGATCTGGACCATCAGATCCAGATCTAACGGCCCAAATCATTTCACTTATCCACGTCAGCATGCTCAGTCAGATCCCAGTCAGCACCCAGTCAACAGCCACGTCAGAAAACGATTTTTCTATTTAATTAATTTTGGCAGTTTTGTAGAAAAGCCCCTGCCACTTAGATTTGTTATAACTTTTTACTCACATATCCAAATTCAAATATTTTTATATATTTGGAAAGCCCTTGACATGTAGAATATTTTAGAACTGCCAAAATTCAAATTTGACTTAGTTTAGAATATTCAAATTTCAAATGGTGCATTTGAGTATTTTTGTCATAACTTTAAATCTATAAATCCAAAAATTGCAAATAAAATTGTTTTATAAACTTTGGAATATTTGTAATATGATGCCTCTGTTATAAAATGCTTTTGAATATTATTTTCATGATTTAATAGTTGTATGTTTTAATTTGAATAGTTTGACTATTTTTGACATAACTATTAATAGAAACATTAAATTTGATTAAATGCAATTGCTATAAATTTTAATTAAATGCCCTCTGTCCATTAACACCATTTATTAAATTTTATTATAAAAGTTTATCACATAAAACTTTGATCTTACATCTAATTCCTTTCATTATATTTTCCAAAATTAGGAAATAATTAAATTACATTTATAGCCTAATGCATACTTTATAAATATCACAAATTTTGTATGATGTTTATTATGATTAAAAAGAGCATTGCATGCATAACATCTTTTATTATATAGTTATTCTCCTCATAGGAAAAACTCCTCCATTATTTTCTCTAAGTTAGGAATATTTTCAACTTAGCATTTTTGGTTAAGTGCTATGCACTTAGACACTCAGGATTTTCAACATGGAGCTAGAAGACCAATGAATGACTTAGCCAAAATAAGACTCCAGAAGAATCTCCAAGAAGTAGAAACACTTAGAAGAAAAATCAAGAAGACGTCCAAGAAGACCAACCCCCTCTATTCTCTAAGTCTTTCTTTCTCTTTTTCTTTTCTTCTCTCTAAGACATGGTGATCAAGACATCACTAAGGAGAATACTACGAGTCTGGGGAGGAAGCCTGGAAGATAACCTACATCATTTTCTTCTAATCTTTCCTAATCTTGACTTAAAACAATTTTTGATCATGTTATTACCATCTTGAAGTTTGTTGGATCCTAGCGGCATAGTGAGATGAAGCGGCCTGGAAACTAAACTTACATGTCAACGTACATGAGACCTGTTCCACAAACTTAAGTGGCTGGCCGGGTATCTGTCTCTCTCACTATAGTAAATATCCAATTTACAAAGAGTTGTTGATAATTGTCGATCACCTTGAAGAATAGACTTAGTGTTTTCTCTAAGTATTTTGCACATCATGCATAACATATTTTTTGTATTGTGACTTGTTAGTATGTTTATGTGTGTTTTGTTTGATGTGTTAGAAATCTCGGAGGGAAACGACAACAGTTGCAATTGCTGTTACTATTCTTCTTGTTGCCAAGGCAAGTGGTACACCCCCATAAAATTCCTAAGTATTTTCCTATGCATGTGTAGGACTTAGTAGATTTGCTATGCAATACTTTAGAATTCCCTATTCCATTGTGTCTAGGTACCTATGAAATGACTTAGTAGATTTTGATGCTATGCATTTGACGAAAGGTTTTTATAAAATGTTAAGTGGCTACTCAGGACCATGTCTATGAGGGTTGTCACCTGAGATAGTCTTTACTATACTTAGGATCATAGTATGTGGGGGTTTTTAGCTGGGAGTGCACATCACTAAGTTAATGAATCATCTGGGTGGATTGGTTGTTTGGTTTATGTTGAGTGGCTACTCAGGACCATGTCCATGAGGGTTTTCACCTAAGATAGTTTCTACTATGCTAAGGATCATGAACGTGGGGGTTCTCACCTGAGAGTACACTTGTGGAAGGCCACCCAGGAACAAAGGGATGTGAGGAATAAATGGAGAAGATTGTGAAGGACGCAAGGAGAAGTATTTCAAGTAAAGACTACCGCTGATCAAGGAACATGGAGGAATCCCAACATTCTAATTTCTTAATAAAATTTTGGTAAACAACAGTGGACTACTCAGGACCATGTTCATGGGGGTTTTCACCTAAGATAGTTTCTACTATACTTAGGACCATTGAATGTGGGGGTTTTCACCTGAGGGTGCACCTAAGGACGAGATATCTTTTGGGTTCACTGGAACTTGCCAGTGTTACCACTTATGATGTTGAAACTGTTTTATGAAGTGATAGGATAAAATTGGCTTTATGCAAAATAGCCTTGAACTCCACCAGCCAAATATGCATATAGGTTATAGAGTTATTTCCATTAAGTGTCCACCATAGTGTCACTTGCCAGACTCCATTTTAACAGAATCTGACCCACTCTGTTGCAAATTATTATTTGTTGCAGAAATATCTGACGAGGACCGTAGGCGCTGTCCTGGAACATCATTGTCCCTCTGTCAGAGACAAGACATGTCTTCGCCCATGCCGAGTAGCCTTTTCCGGATTGCCGGGCTAGGCCTGTCCGATCTTGTCGTATCGTTATCGTACCGGCTGACACGCTCCCGTGTCAGGCGGGAGCTGACCATGCTTCTGTGCCAGGAGGAATGGGACTTCCCCCCGTGTCAGGCGGAAAAGCCTGTACCGGACCGTTGACGTCCCACCGGCATCCCCCATGCCGGCTACCTCCTTGCTTAACATGGTACGTCCTCCTTGCATACATAAGACAACTTGCCAGTACCGAGATAGACACACCGGTTAGTATTTACCCGGGTAGCCTATCCGGATCCTTTGGGTTCTTCTACACCCGGGGATCATATCCGGTTCATCCGAGTACTCCTCAACCCGGGATCTTACCCGTGGCAGACCGTGGGATCCGAGACCCTTCCCGGTTGCCTCCGAGTTCCGTCCCTGCTCCGGACTACCACTTAAGATGAGCAGCTCTAGGCCTAGCCTCCCGAAGATGTCTTAGGCTGCTACCAAAGACATCTTCGTGAAGCTAGTTCTTAGAGGAACCATCCGCTGGTGCTTATGCTGTCCTGAAGGCCTGGGGGGCTATTTATAGTTTCCAGGGATGACCCTTGTGCCCCCTAAGAGACACCCTGGGCCCAACCACCTTCGAAAGGTCAAGTTGCCCCTTCGGTGCATCAAAGGATGGCCCTTGCTCTCTCCAAAGGTCAAACACTGTTACCACATTGCTGAGATGTACCGGGATCTGCCCTACCCGGGGGGCAGCCCTATAGCGTACCTGCACTTAAAATAAGGCAGATACCTGTGTATAGTGCAAATCCCTGGATCTATTCATTTGCACACACAGTTTACGATGTAATATCACAACAAAGCGTCAATTTTATTACATCGATGATCCAGAATTACAAAATATTCATTACAAGTTGCATAGCATAAAGCTAGCTTTGAAATAGTACACAGCAGAAATATAATAGCACTGAGTCTCTATCACTTTCATGCTGCCACAGGCGAAAACATGTTGGTTGTAGACTCGAAACCTATAAACGAAACCTCACTCGTCATATGAACAATGTGCAATAAGATAAATATTGCAACAACGTGGGTCAGATTTCCATTAAAAATGGAGTCTAGCAAGTGACACTATGGTGGACACTTAATGGAATAACTCTATAGCCTATATGCATATTTGGCTGGTGGAGTTCAAGGCTATTTTGCATAAAGCCAATTTTCCTATCTTTTTGGAAAACACTTTCTTCAAATCAAGACAAGTATGGCATGAAAACCATATATCTCATCTTCCCTTGTTCACCCATCAAGTTTTATTTCTGTAGTTGGAATGGTGGAATCCTCCGTTGACGTCCGTGATTAGCTGCTCAAATTGTCCGTACCGGGGACACGGCTAAGTACTTAGTTTTACACTCTGCAGAGGTTGTGCACTTTCACCTTTAGACTCAATTTGTCCGAGAAATCCTATACACGCGGAGTGTATTAAGGAAAGGAGAGAATTGAGACTAGAACTTTCAGAAGAAGAATGCAACCATACTAGCAAGACCCGTTCCACCTATCATCCCCTACATCTGCTTGTCAAGCTGACAGGTTGCACCCTCACAACTTAATTATTCTAGACAGAGCCCATTGTCAAAAGGCTGCACGGGAAGCAATCGTCACTCGGAGTTCTTCAGATTCCTCTGTTCCCTGGGTGGCCATCCACAAGTGCACGTACTCCAGGAACCATAGACATGGACCGGAGTAGCCACTCAACTTCGCCACCATTAACAACCAATCCACCCAGGAGTTTCATTAACTTAGTGGATGTGCACTCTCAGGTAAAAATCACCATGCTCACGGCCCTAAGTAGAATAGACATTCATCCTAGGCGACGACAACCATGAGCACAGCCCTGAGTAGTCACTTAACATTTTGTAAAACTTTTCATCAATTGCATAGCATAGCATTATACATCTACTAAGTATTATATAGGAACCTAGACACAGGAGTAAGGGAATTCTATGCAGGTTTAGCATAGCAATACTATCTTACTCATGCATATAAAAATACACTAAGTAATGCATATAGAAAATAATAGGAAGTTTATGAGGTGTGCCACTTGCCTTTGAATGTTGTCGTTGTTCACAACCTCTTTTCAACAACGAACGTTTGCTCTCCATTTAATCTAACAATAATAGCAAACAACCATACAACAATCAACAAACAACAATCATCAAGCATACATGCTTATATCAAATGAACAAACAAGTTTTGTAAAACTTCTAAGGAAAACATGTCATGCCATGAACATCTCTTAAGTTAATGCAAGCAAAATGTATGTCAAAATGACTAAGGACTAATGTCATAAGTTGAATAAAATATTTTGTTTTATATCATCTTGAATAAGCCCTCTAATGGCTTTGTCTTGATGTGTAGAAATATTTAGAGAAGATACTAAGTCATTTCTTCAAGATGATCAACAATTATTGTCAACTCTTTGTAAATTGGATATTCACTAAAGTGAGAGAGACAGACACCCGGCCAGCCACTTATTGTGGAACATGTCTCATGTACGTGGACATGTAAGGTTTGGTTCCAGGCCGCTTCATCTCACTATGCCGCTAAGATCCAACAACTTCAAGATGATAATATCATGATAAAAAAAAATGTTTAAGTCAAATGTGAAGGACAAGATTAGGAAAGAGGGAAAAGATAGAAAGAAAGATGTAGTTGTCCTCCAGGCTTCATCTCCAGACTTGTAACTTTCTTCTGAATGATGTCTTGATTGAGCTCTTGGTAGTCTTGATGAATCTTCAGACTTGATGATTCTTGTATCACATAGGCTGGTCTTGGATTTAACTTAGTCTTCATGAAGTCTCAGATAAGTAGGAAGAAAAGAAAGAGAGAGGAAACAAGACTTAGAAAATATTGCTGGTTGGTCTTCATGAACTTCTTCTTGATTTTCTTCTAAGTGCTTCTGCTCCTTGAAGGTACTTCTGAAGTCTTGTTTTGGCTAAGTCCTTCATTGGCCTTCTAGCTCCATGTTGAAAATCCTAAGTGTCTAGTGCATAGCACCTTTACCAAAATACTAAGTTTGAAAATAATCCTAACTTAGATAAAATGGGGGGGGGGGGGGGAGTTTTCCTCATGGGAAATATAACCATAAGATAAAATATGCTATGCAATTTTAAATCACAAGAAACATAATACTAATTTTTGTGATATTTATAAAGTATGCATAAAGTTATAATTGCAATTTTAATTAGTTTCTAATTTTGCAAACATAATAAAAGGCAACATATAGGTTAAAGTTTTACGTGATTTATATTTGATAACACAATTTTCTTATAAATGGTGTTAATTGCCAGATGTGATTTAATTAGATTTATTGCAATTTGATTTAATCAAAAATAATATTTCTATTAATAGTTATGTTGAAAATACTCAAACTATTCAAATTAAATATATAATCATGATTTCATTCCAATATTACTCAAAATTATTTTATAGCAGTGGCATTAATTCACAATTATTCTAAAGTTTCTAAAACAATTTTATTTGCAATTTTTGGAATTCTAGATTTAATGTTATGACAAATATACTCAAATCTTCCATTTGAAATTTGAATATTTTAAATTAAGTCAAATTTGAATTTTGGCCGATCTAAAATATTCTACATGTCAAGGGCTTTCCAAATATATAAAAATATTTGAATTTGGATAAACAGAGAAAAATATATGATAAATCTAATGTACAGGGTCTTTTCTGCAAAATTGCCAATTAAAATTAATTTTCCTGACGCGGACGCTGACGAGGCACGACGTGGCGCTGACTAAGCACGCTGAGTCAGCGCTGACGTGGATAAGTGGATAGATCTGGGCCGTCAGATCTGGATCTAGCGGTCCAGATCAACTCGTACCCCTTCGCGTCAAAGTTCTAATCGTGGCCGTTAAACTTAGATCGGATGGTCCAGGAGAGTTGACCAAAAACCAGCGGCGGGACTCAACGGAGATGGAGGGGACGGCGGCGTTCCGCTCGGGTGTGGACGGCGAAGTCGCTCCGGTGGCTCTCCCGGCTCGGAAAGGCGACGGCGAGGTGCGGCGCGAGGCGGCGGAGACGATGGAGGTGACAGCGGCTACGATTTCTTCACGAATAGGCAGGGGGTTGCGGCCGGAGGCGAGGTTACGGCGGCGAGCTCCGGTCGAGCACGCCCAACTCGATTCTCTGCCTAAAACATTGAAGAGATGGTCAGGGGAGGTGCGCACGAGCGAGGGGAGAAGGAGGGGGTGGGTCTCAGGCTCGCGGAGCGATTACCTCGCCGGGGACGGAGGAGAAACGGCGGCGGCTTCGACGAAATCCGGCGAGCTCTCGCGGCGGCCTGGGGGCGTCTTAGGGGCTAGGGTTTGGGGCAAAACAGAGAGGGTGGAGAGGGCTATTTGAAGGAGCAAGCGGAGGAGGGAATCACGGCCTTAATCGCCGGGATTTAAGAGAGGAAACGGCCGGCTGTTTTCGGGCGTGAAAACCGGCTGGAGCTTGAAGACGATGACGTCACGCTGACGTCATCAATTTTCTTTTTCTTTTCTGATTTTTCTTTTAATTCATATCTTTTGATTTAAGTGTCCAAATGAAGTCAAACAAATTTCTAAAAATTTGTAAAATTATTATCTTTGTGATAAACCAGTTGTGGGAATGTTTTGAACATTTTTGAAAAATAATATTTTGAACTATTGATTAAATACAAATTTGACACTTAAAGTCAAATTTGAAATTATATTTTAATTAAATCTTCTTTTGGCTAGATAAAATTTGTAAAATACTCATATTCCCAATATTAAATAAATTTTAGCTTTAATAGATTATTAAATGTCATATTACAAGTATTTGTAATGAAAAGAGAAAATTTAATGTAATCATTTTTAATTCAAATTATTTTGTGCACCTTTATATTTTATATTAAGATATATCATTTGAAAATTTTATAAACAACTTTGGAAAAGATTTTAAATTTAATTCTTTTCTAATATAGAATATATATTCATGACAATCATTTTATGTTTTGAAAATAATTGGAATTCATTTTAAGCTAATGAAATGTTTATTTGGATAATCCATTTATTATAAAATATATGAAGTTATTAAAGTTATAAACTATAGGGTTGTAATTTCAACACTAGGTTTGAACTTAGTTGTAAGAATGAAAAACTATTTGATAAATAGATCATGTTTTAAATAGTTTAAAAAGAACACTTATAAATATTATTTTAATTTATGAATAGCTATGGCTATGTGGTTGGAATTATATACTTATGAGGAAACTATTGATTTCATGAATATGGTTTGAAGGTTTGTAAAACATTTTTCCATTTAGATATTGAGGTTTGAATAATTACAATGGATAATAAATTGTTTACTTGAAACAACTTTTGGAAATAAGGTTAAACTGAGATATTTGAAATATTAAACCTTTTTATCATGTTTAAAGTCTTTTGTAGTTGGTTTTCTTATGTATTTTAATATTTTCTTTTAATCAAAACAAAAGTTTTAAATTCTAGTGATTTTCAACATTATAATATGTTGGGATGTTACAAGCCCCCCGACACATAATACCAGAATCAAATAGTTTGAAACCATATATGTGCAGATAAGAGGTTATGCTTGCCTTGCTCTTCGATAACAAGATATATAGCAGTTGTAGATCTTCGGCTTGTGTTGATCAAAATAACCAAAATAACTCTTCATAGATTCCTGCTTGAGTAGTTCGTCGATGATCCAACACTGTCCTTCGATATTGTCGAACTCCACTTCGGATTCGCATTCTACCGCGAAAAACGAAACACCGGAAAAGAAACGAGAAACAACACTCAACAATGGCATCGATGCAACGCGCACAATGTATGACATGACATGTTTAAAGCGTTGAAATGTAAATCCTACACATGGAAGAACATTTTAAATGGAGTGCGAATGCCCGAGAGGTGCCATTCGCCAAATTCCATATTAAAAGAAATGGTGTAATTTGTTCTTCTATTATGAACATGGTTAAAAGTTGTTTAAATATGCATGATTTAGGTTTAATTGGATAGATCTTATTTTTCTGCAAATTTTTATATAAAAATCATATTTTCTGATTTAAAATGAATTAGTTATGAATTTCCAAAGATTAAGTAATTTTAATCAATTTAAAACATTTATGAAATTAAATAAATAATATTGGACCCACATGTCAGACTTTTAACAATTACTGTAAATCATTTTGGAAAAGAATAAATTTCTGACAAGTGGACCCCACCTCTCATATTTAAAAGAATTACAGAAAAGGAATTAAAATGAGTTTCATAAAACAATAAAGAGCGACGACGTCGCATGACGTCATCAATGGAGCAGAGGCTCTCTGCCGAGCACCGATTCGGCGAGGGAGGGCGCGAGTATAGTGACCTCACCTTTTATTATAAGGTGAAAGTCCCTGTGTTAATGTGCTAGTCCCTTGATCAAATGCTAGCACCACAGTTTAAGATGTATATCATGCAAAAGTGTCAAATACTTTATTAAATCGCATGATCCAGTGTTACAAATATCTCTTACAACTTGCATAACCTGAAAAGGCTAGCAAAATTTCCAAGAGTAGCAGCGGAAAATAGTAGATACAATGGGCCTCATCATCTTCATGTGCCACAGGCAAAGCATGTTGGTTGTAGACTCGAAATCCTATCGAATGCTCACTCGTCGTCTGTCAAATCTGCAAGGTTTAGTTGCAGCCCAGCTATAAAGGGTCAGCACAATTGAATTGTGGTGGCAAGTGACTTTAATTTCTAATATTCTACTAAGCTATATCTATATGCTTATTTGGCTGGTGGAGCTCAAGGCTATTGCGCAAAGCAAGTTTTTTCCTACTTTTGGTAAACACTTTTTGGAACAATAACTTCTCTACCACCATCAATCTCTTGACCCAGGTCCACAACAACTTACTCCATCAAGACAGAGCCCATATTGACCAATGGTTGCACGATAAGCAACTAGACTCAGTGTAAACTTAAATCTCATAGCCCTGGGTGGCCTACCACAAGTGAGCAACTCAGGTTAACACCGCATATCATGGCCCCAGGTAAGTAGAAACTACCCTGGGCGAAGACAACCATGACACATGGCCCTGAGAAGCCACTCAACTTGAAATCTCCTCGATCGACCCAATCCACCCATGCGTTAAATTAATTTAGTGGAATTTTTCATTTATCACATCAACCATAAAACAATCATTTTTGCAGTAGTTGCTTCCACTAAATTATAATAGGGGTCTAATCTGGAATTTCTGAGGGGAAACCTAAAAGGTTTGCATAGCATACTACAATCTCCCAAAACCTATCATGCATACTACTTTTGCAAATACTGTTTGAAAACACTAGATGTGCAATTAGAATAAAATAGTAGGTGTTTTATGAAGTCACTTGCCTTATGAAAGTTGTCGTTTCTCACACACACTTGTCCAAGCCAATGGTTGCTCCCCGTTTCAAACTATAAGGTAAAAGGGCATCCAATATACAAGCAATTCAACGAGCGTATAACATATTGAAACATACAAGCGTAACGAGTCTTCTCAGGAGGGTTTGGTCAAAGGTGTCACATAATTCAATATACAAAAAGAATAAATGTGTTTGGGTTTAGGGTTTCGTCAAGGGATGGTCTGGAGTCAAATCTTTCAACTCGAAAAGGTTGTATGGGTGTTTCCAAAACTTTAATACAACTATTAATATTCAATTACATTTACCCGAGATTAAGTTTAAGATTAAATTGACCAAAATCATATTCAAGAATTTCTGAATTTCTCATATCTAAACATTTTTAATCCCCAACTTAAAAGTTTATAGTATTATTAATAACTTAGTTATTTGAAATGGTATAATGTTTTAAATCACATTTTAAGTAACACCTAATTATCCAATAACATTTATAACACTTGTAAAAAGAGCTAAAAGCATTTAAAGGGTTTTAACAAAACTTACTTATTAATGTTATGAAATAAATTAATAAACAGGGATTTGAGCTTCCTCTGGACAAGGACAATTATTTATGTGTTTGGTGCAAAGTAATAATTTTTGAATTAATAAACCTTATAATGTGCTAAAATAAATCAAATTAAGTTTCTGACTTTTAAATTCATTTTAAATTGTTCAAACATTATTCATAACAAAATTTTATAAATGGGGTTAATAGACAGAGTGCTTTTATTTAAATTTATACAATTGGATTTAATCAAAAATAATTGTTTGTATTAAAGTTATGTCAAAAGTAGTCAAACTATTCAAATTAAACATGCAACTATTAAATCATCAAAGTAATTCTTAAAAATTATTTTATAATCATAGGCATCATATCACACATTTTATAAAGTTTCTAAAACAATTTTATTTGCAATTTTGAATTTACAGATTTAAAGTTATGACAAAAGTAGTCAAATTCACCATTTGAATATTTTAAACTAATTCAAATTTGAATTTTGGCAGATCCAAAATATTCTACATTTCAAGGGCTTTCCAAATATGTAAAAATATTTGAATTTGGATAAGTGGTTAAAAAGTTATGACAAATCTAAGTGGTAGCGGCTTTTCTGCAAAACTGCCAAATTAAATAAATCGAAAAAATGATTTAACACGTTAGCGCTGACTGTGCGCTGACTGGGCTGCTGACTGGGATCCGACGTGGATAAGTGACTGGATCTGGGCCGTCAGATCTGGATCTGACGGTCCAGATCTGTCCGTACCGGTTCGATTAAAATTCCTAATCTTGGTCGTAGGATTGGAATCGGACGGTCGGGACACATTGACCAATACCTGGTGGTGGAGTTCGCTGGAGGTGGAGAGGAAGGCGGCGCTACGGCTCGGCCATGGACCGTCTGCTCCCTGTGGTGCTTCCCCGAGCTCGAGGAGGGCACGACGGCGTGCTCCGCGCGACGGCGCATGCGCTGGAGGCTGCTGCGTCGAGGATTTGATTCAAGCAAGGCGAGGAGGTGCGGCCGGAGGTACCCGTGCGCCGATGAGATCCGGTGATGGACGGAGTCGACACTCCCGTGTCATTCCTGACCCGTGGAGGGCATAGGGAGATGCGCAATGGCGAGGGCGAGGTCGGGGTAGGGTTTACCGGCTCTGGTGGTTCTTTGTCTCGCCGGAAAAAGAGAAGAAAGCTGGCGGCTCGGACGAACTCCGGCGACAAATTTCTCTGGCCTGGCGGCGTCTTAGGTGCTAGGATTTTAGGGGAAAGGTGGCGGAGGGTGCGGGGGTTTTATAGGTCGAACGGGGGGAAACAGAGCGCGACAATCTCGCCGGATTTGGGAGAGGAATTGGAGGCGCGATTTTTGGCCGGAGGAGGAAGAAGGGTGACGTCAGCGATGACGTCACAGGGGATTTTATTTTCCTTTTCTGATTTCTTGTATAACTTTTGATTTAAACACCCAAATGGAGTCAAATAAATTTCTAAAAATTTATATATTCATATCTATGTTTTAAAACATTAGTGGGCAAGTTTTGAAAACTTTTTAAAATTAATTATTTTGAAATATTGGTTTAATACAAATTTGACACTAAAGTCAAATTTGAAATTATATCTTAATTAAATTTTCTTTTGGCTAAATAAAATTTGTAAAATACCCATATTCAAATATGTTTGGATTTAAGTTACTTAAATTCATTTTCAATAACCATTCATTTCTATTTTGGTATAATTGTAAAATAAAAGAATATAAATATTTTTAAAGTAATAGGAAATATATTGATTTCAATTTATATTTTGTGCATCATTATATTATGATAAATCATATGAAAAACCTCCTAAAACAACTTTGGAAAAGGTTTTTGATTCAATGTATTCCTTAAATAGAGTATATTAATCATTTCATGTTTTGAAAATAAATGAAAAATAATTTTAAGCTAATGAAATATTTATTTGGATAATCCATTTATTATAAAATATATGAAGTTATTAAAATCATAACTATAGGTTTTAATTTCAACACTATGTTTTTGACCTTTAGTTGAACTAATGAAAAACCATTTGGCAAATAGATCATGTTTTAATTTGTTTAAAATAACACTAGTAAATATTATTTCAATTTATGAATAGCTATGGCTAAGTGGTTGGAAAACAAATAATTACAAGGAAACCCTTTTATTATAATGAAATGGTTTGAAATTTTGTAAAACATTTGTCAAATTACATATTGAGGTTTAACACCTACCATGGATAATAAATTGTTTAACTTGGAACAACTTTTGAAAGTAACTATGAACTGAGATATTTGAAATATTAAATCTTTTCAAGATGTTTGAATTCCTTATAGTTGGTTCTCTTAAGCATTTTAATATTTTATTTTAATCAAAAACAAAAGTTTTAAATTTTTGTGATTTTTTAAACATTCCAAAATATTGGGATGTTACAGACTACCACCCTTAAAAGGAATCTCGTCCCGAGATTCGAGAAGGTTTAGAAAGATAGCTGGGTTTTGAAAACTGAGTTTTGGAATTTCTAGGTGGCTACCTGTAACACCCCAATTCTCTTAGCTTTAGTATTTTGGGTGTTATCCTAGATTTTCAACCTCTTGTAGAAACTTTTTGTGTGTAGGAGTTTGAGAAATGATTAAATTTGCTTGCACACCTTATGATTGTTGTGTGTCACTAATAATTCATGAGAGAATTGAAAACACTAAAATCACATCTCACCAAAATTGAAATATCCACTATTAGGATCTTCATGGTTGTTAAAACTTAGCCAAATTATATTATTAAGTAAACCATAAATGGTTTTTGACATGCATCTGAACCATTTTGATCTAGGGCTTGTATAATTTCACACCCTGCTCTAAATTCTCTCTAAGGAGTTGGTTTGCTCATAGATATCACTAGCTTTTGGGGGCATCAAATTAACATGACCATTTGAGATATTCTTTTAATTACCACCAAAAGATTTCTTTTCTTTGAAAACCAAGTGAGATAGTTGACTTGGGTTTTTATAAGTTCACTACCCTCTCTTAATTTAGGTAAGTTTGGGGTGTAGACCCACTTTACTTTTGTGGGTCATATTTGAATTTTTCAAACTTAGGTTTTCTAATTCATTTGAGAAATTCACTCAAAGCTTTCACCTCTTATTGTTTTCTCTCACTCCTTTCCACACCACCTGCTGAGGAGGAGGGCAGCAACCTCACCCTTGGACCCACCGGTCATGGACTAGGGCCAACCTCTCCTCTCTCTTCTCTCTTTTCTCTTCTTTTCCACCCAACCGAAGCTCACCTCTTCTCCTCCCGCTGGCCAGTGCAAGTCATCCGACCAAACTCCTCTCTGCCCCCTCTCCACCGCCCACCTGAGCCAATAAGAACAGAGGAGACACCCCCCTCCCTCTCTCCTGCCCGAGCAAACCCTAGATCGGGTGGAGCTCGTTTTAAACCGCCCGAGCTCTCCCCTGTCCATTTCTCCCCCTCCCTGGCTCCTAACCACTCACTCCTCTCCCCCTCTGGCGAAAAACAGCAAGCTATCCCCCTCTTTCGCTCTGTAGACGAGGAGATTTCCTTCGGTGACCGAAGGAGGGAAACTGCCGTAGCACTCGTTCCTCTCCCCCATTTCTCGCCATTTTTGGTTCCCTGGCTTCCCCTCGTCTGGATCTAACTCCTCTCCCCTCCCTTGGCTCTGTTGCAGCTCGAGAGCACCTGGTTCGTCCACGACCCGAGGAGGACGCCGTCGTCACCATCTCGGACTCCGACGTTGCATGTAAGCTTTGCGACCACCCCTGAGCTTCCCTTCGACGCCGCGTCCACCTCCAACCACCAGTTCGTCCATACGCGAGCCCTAGGTGAGCCCTCCGTGCTCGGCATCGCTTTCTTGAGCTCTGCTCGTGTTTTTCTCGGTCGGGAGGAAGACGATGGCCTGAGACCGTTGATTTTCTGATCGGCGGTTGTGTTTGAACCGCGCCCGATCTGTCCGTGGCCATTAAATCCCAGATCCACGGTCGCTTACCGCTTCGCCGGCGCGCGCGCAGCACTTGGGCAGGCCCAACTCAGCCCCGCGCTGCGCTGCTTCGCCGCTGGGCCGATCTGGCCCAGATCTGGCCGTTCGGCCTGTTTTCCCTTTATCCTTTTTCCTATTATTTTTCCAGTAAATCTAGAGTTTAGCTTTAAATCATTTGTGGTAAATCTAGAATGGCTAAAATGGTGGGATAAATTTTTTAACATGCATGCACGTTTTCTTAACCATGTGGCATTGGAGTTGGTCCAAAATGTGTTTCCTGTTGAGTGCTAAAATAGATCTAATAAAAAGTATCTATTACACCATTTGTTTAATAACTTGAGTTCTGTAAATCCAAAACATGCAATCTTGGATCTGTTGGAAAGCTTGTAATAATGCCCATCTAGATTGGTAAATCTTGCATGCAGGAGATTACTCTAGCAAAAGTTATATTTACTCTAAGAATAACATCAGTATGAGTTTGGGGATTTTTAACTCTTCAATAAAAACACTTTTTGAGGCAAATCCAATGGGAAGTGTTAGATATGTGTTGGAGGTATCATATACTACAAATGTAGATTTTTCCAGTCAATAGTTATTTCTTAGGGAATAAATCCAAGAAAAACAGGGAGATAACCTCCTAAATGCATATCTGAAATTTCAGAGATTATGACATGTCTAGTTTTAATTGGTGGAGCCACCTCTATCCTTAGATAGATGTTGGGGATAATTTTGTGGAATAGCCACAGGTTTTATCTAACCCACCCCACTGGTTTGACACCAAAATAAATCTTATTATTTTCTGCACATAGAAAATGGTCAGAAGTATACTTTATTTTAAAACTAGGATAACTTGAGGTAGGAGTATCCAAATTTGATGAGTAAAATCTCCACTTAAAGAGAAAACTCATATGTCTCCAGAAAGGCTAATTAGGCATTCAGGAGATCTATAAAACTGAACCTATCTTCTGCTTAAATTTGACATCAGTAGCTCTTATCTGATTTTTAGTTCTTGTTTGGTGATGAGTTTTCATGCACAGCTAATTTTCAGAGTTCCCCATGATTGTTAGGAGGAATGTGGTAGAAGGGTTTGATTTTAGGAGCAGTACCTTAAGAGTTATGCTTAAACCATGTAAACAACCCCTAATGACTATTGAATGCATTAGTTGTGTTTCCTGTTGGTGATGCTTGTTGTTTGTTGATATACTTTAGGTTGTTGTCAACTCGCATTTTAGGACTTACGTTAGTCTCGTTTGTTTTCATGTTACGGTAGAATCGCAACCCGAGGAAGAACTGTACGAGGTAGCTGAGCACGACTACGCTGAAGAACAAGACCAGGGACAGTACTTTGAGCAAGGCAAGCCCACCTCCCCACTATAATGATTCCTAGTATTTAATTAAGCATGTTTTGTTTTCAAAAATAAAATAATGCATGTTTTACCTTCTTTGTGGCACCTTGCCACCCGAAAACTATTTTTTTACAAAATATTGTTTGGGCAAAGTTATCTACTAGATTAGATGTAGGTATTATACAAAGAGTCTTTCTTGATGAGTTTTGTCATTGAAGGCTCTATAAAGAAGATTAAGTTTTCAAATAGTTTATTCTGTTATCTTACCTCATAGCTATAGGATGGGGACCTATTTGGATAAAAATATTTTATTAAGGAAAACCCGAACTGCTGGGAGCAATCGGCGAGCAAGTGTTTTATTAAAACCCGAGTTGCTGGGAGCAATCGGAGGTGTTTGCGAAAACCCGAGCTGCTGGGAGTAGTCGGAGAAGAAAGTGTTTTGAAAAACAAAGTGTGACCCTAGCTGCCGCTTGAACAACTAACCCGTGCAACCACATTACCTCAAAATGGGCACGAGGCTTAACGGAAGCTTGTTGGTGTTGGTATTCGAGTATTCCTCAATGGGCTAGATGGGGTTAGAGTCCCCGGAACCGAATGCTGCCAGGAAATGGGCATACAGAGTGTGGACTTCGTGTGCCACCGGGAAGCAACGGTGGGTCTCTTGTCGTGGCGGTGTGAGGCTAGGGAAAACCGGATCGATACGGCTAGCTCACTCGGTGCCGGAGAGAACAAACCCACTCGAAGAGGATACTCTTGTACCAGCGTCAACATAGTGGAACTTAGGATTGGCCGTCTGATGTGTGCATGCTGTCTCTGTACAGTCCGTGGTTGATCCAGGGCAGACCATCCGAATCTTGTTGTGAAAGTGTACAACCTCTGCAGAGTGTAAATCTATTCGAATAGCCGTGTCCGCGGTCATGGACGGTTGGAAAGGTCCCACTAGGCATGCTGGATGTTTTATGGTTTAAAAAGAGGAAGGTTTTCGAAGGAAAACGAGGAGGAAATAAAGTGGTACCTGGGAGGTACGGAATTTGGGCAAGGATGGTTGATCTCGGGGAGACAACCAGTCCGACCCCAAGGAAGGAAAAAGGGTTACCCCTATCCTAGTGTTTTTTAAAAAAGGTTTTACAAAATAAAGTTTTGTTTTGAACTTGGATATGTCCTTGCTACATCTAAGAGAAGAGAATTCTATCTCTAAATGTTTTTCTTCAACAAAGATATAGAGATGTCGCATTTCAGCGAAGAGAATTCTATCTCTAAATGTTTTCTTCAACAAAGATATGGAGATGTCGTATTCTCTATGTTTGAAATCATTGTTTCCAAAGTAAGCCCTGTAGTTGTACTCAGGAGCCTTCCCAGTTCTCGAAATATGTTTTTCTTGCATTATCATGAGAATTTAAGCCTAGAGGTGGTCTTGCGAGTACGTAATTGTACTCATGTGGATCTGTCCCTGGATATTCAAATGTCCAGATTTCAATGAGGAGGCCTACGTCGAGGAGGAGGTGTATGACGACGACTTCGCCACCTAGCTATCACCGGTCAACTGCACTTGTGGGAAATCTGCGCCCGGAGATGTTAAGAGCCGTCGCTAGCCACGAGTTTCCGCTATCGTAGTTAATTCCGTCCTGCATGACGAGGTTTGTTGACTTTGGTCGTATGACCGTTTATGTGTTGTAAGACTTTTATTCGTACGACTTGAATGATGTAACTCTTTGATACCTATGTTGGTTATGTGATTGCGATGCACTGATCATTGGGATCGTGATCTCTTACATAACGTGGGCATCTCGGACTCGTCCGAGTGGTCCTCACAGACTTGGTATCAGAGCCATCGTTGACCTTAGGAGACTTTAGTTAGGTTGGGCGTCGACGTCACGCAAAAATGTTTTCCTAAATAGTTAGGAGAGAAATACTTAAAAATGTGCAGAATACACTGCTACTTCTCCCTCCCCTCTGTTATTACTCACTGATTACTATTATACCTGCATTAAATCTTATGATTTTACCTGTTTAAAATTTTGTACATCGTTCACTAATTAAACCTCCATTTAAAATTTTGTGTAGATGAGCGGAGAGTTCTCGTCGTCTATTCAGTTGGGAGCTGTGCCCGACACTGGAGTTTCACGTCTGTTCCAGGCAGACCTACTCCAGCTGACCAGGCACCTGAGGCGTCCGTTACCAGAGCTGCTGATTGGACGTTGTCTGCCCATGGTAGGAGACGAGATGTCCTGGACTGTGAGGTGCATCCTTCGAGGACCATTGGTGCCACCCTTCGCCGAGGAGCTGATTGAGGATGCCCTTGCATCGACTCAGATGGGGGCGTTCGTCACCGTGCTGCAGAGAGCTCTCGCCCGCTTGGTGTGTGCTCACAGTTCCGAGCTGGGCGGCACCCGCTTTGAGTTTTACTCTGGCTTGGACGAGCAGAGTAACCCTGTGCCGCCGCGTCCCCACCCCACTTTCGGGAACCACTTGGCCGAGCTGGGGCTCCTCGTCGAGTACACCCAGTCCCAGCTGGTCACTAGTCGGTTCGAGAGTGACCTTCACCGTCTTAATCACGACGGTGCTGAGGTGCGGATCTCGGCAGCTGAGTTGAGGATCGAGGACTTGGAGGAGAAACTCAAGGCGTCTCAGGACAAGCTGAAGACCGTGGAGCTGAAGCTCAAGACCTCAGAGGAGCGCTTAGTGGAGTCCCAGGCAGCTCAAGATGGAGCGCAAGGAGCGCCGTTCCACCTTTGCGCGCCTCCAGACTACTCGCTTCTACAGGTTCCAGCTTGACGGGATGGTGGACATGCTCAGGTCGACTGTTGATGCCCGTGACGAGCGGATCAGCGATCTGGAGAGCAAGGTGGAGGCTCTGAGCAAGGATAATGACGATCTCCTGCCTGATGATGAGGACCCTACAGAGGATATGGATATGGAGCCCGTGAGCGAGCAGGACGACGACGACCTTCGAGGCGAGGACGGTGAGGACACGGGAGCTGTGATGTCTGAGGACGAGGACCCCGACGAGCCACCCTTTGACAGTGACGCTGCCGTGGACGTGGAGTAGTTAGTTGCGCAGTATCTTTTGGGTTAGGACCGAACCATCGCGATAAGTGGATGCGATTGTGTGGTCTAGTTAGCATGAGTGTGTGTCGGAATTGTTGTAAGACTATGTCAGCCCGTGTTTTGTGGTTGTGAATTATTGCGATGATGCTTTTGGAACCTTGCTATGGGATGGAATCATGTCTTCTTAGGAGTATTGTCATGCTGAAAATTGTATGTATCTGTGTATGCTTGATGAACCCTTTTTCAAAATCTGTTTTAAAAATTTCTAAGTAGGATCATTAATGTGTGTTTTATTCTGGAAATTCAGAATGGCAAGGGAACCACCCCCACCACCCGAGCCATCTATGGCTCAAGTGCTCCGTCTTCTCATGGAGGATCGCGAGGCAGCTCGCACCGAGAGGAATGCCAACCTTGCCACCCTGCAGCATCTTGCTCAGATTGCCGTCAATCAGAATGGCGGCCAAGGGAATGAAGAACCCCGCTCAAAGCTTCGTGACTTTCAGAACACTAATCCTCCTGTTTTCTCCAAGAGTGAAGTGCCACTGGATGCCGATGACTGGATCCGTACTATAGAGAACAACTTGAGGGTCGCCCAAGTGGGTGACAATGAGAAGGTGGTCTACGCCACTCACTACCTCTCTGGTTCTGCCCGAGCGTGGTGGGAGGCCATTCGTGCTCTATTGCCATAGGAGGAAGTTGTGGCTTGGCCAGCATTCAAGACCAAGTTCTTGAAGCGTTATGTGCCCTCTGGACTCGTCAGTATCATGCGAGAGAAGTTCTTGCAGCTCAAGCAAGGCGGAATGTCGGTAAGTGAGTACTTGGAGAAGTTTACTTCTCTAGCGAGGTATGCGCCCACCGATACCGATACTAAGGACAAGAAGAAAGAGAGGTTCATGAATGGACTTCATGATGAAATGCAGTGCATTCTGGTGGTGATGCCTTTCACCGACCTGGAATCCTTGGCGGATGCAGCCATTATGATGGAGCACAAACGCAAGGCTTCGTTTGACAACCGCAAGCGTCGCCAACTGATGCAGCAAGGCAGTAGCAGCAGCCCAACTGGAAGTTATCCCCGTCCGCGCCCTTCACCTCCACCGAGGCCTTCTTATCCATCACCAAGGCCTCCAACCTTTGCACCAAGACCCAGCTACTCTCCTCGCCCGCCTGCACCTCGTCCTGGAAGTGGTTCCAACCCCGGCCTCAACTCTAACAGGCCGCCTGCTCCGAAGCCCACAGGAGGATGTTTCACTTGTGGACAGCCTGGACACTTCTCGCGGGAGTGTCCCTCTAGACAGCCCGCCGGTGGTCGCCCCAATGCGACAAAGATGAACCAAGGGCCACCCCGTCCACCTGGAAGCAAGAACCCGTATCCCAAGAAAGCAGCCCCTGTTACCCGAGGCCATTTAAACCATGTCAGCGCAGAAGAAGCCCAGGAGGCACCAGACCTGGTTATGGGTACGTTCCCTGTCAACTCTGTTTCTGTCTCAGTTTTGTTTGATTCGGGAGCTTCCCATTCTTTCGTTACGGAGCCGTTCGTCAGGAAGAGTGGTATGATTCCAACTGTGATGCACCGTCCCATGAGGGTACAAATTCCGGGGCCACTACCAAAGCCATTTTGTCTTGCAAGGAGACTCCTGTGGATATTCAAGGAGCCCGATTCCATGCAGACCTAGTGGTATTAGGAAAGCAAGGGATAGAAGTGGTTTTAGGAATGGACTGGATGGCAGTAAATCGAGGGAAAATAGATTGCACTAATAAGTCTGTCACCCTAACCACACCGGAAGGAGAAGAGATTACACACTTCTCAACCTACCACTCCACCTCAAGTCACTGCCATAAAAGTATAGCGGGAGCCATTTTGGATGAGGTACCAGTAGTTTGTGACTATCCCGATGTTTTTCCCGAAGAGTTGCCCGGAATGCCACCGGATAGGGATATTGAGTTCATTATTGAGCTGGTACCCGGTACTGGGTCTATCGCTCAGAAACCGTACCGGATGAATCCTGAAGAATTGAAAGAACTAAAGAAACAGTTGGATGACCTACTCAGGAAGGGTATGTACGCCCTAGTGCGTCACCCATCATCTTCGTGGATAAGAGAGATGGTACCACCCGTTTGTGTGTGGATTACCGTAAGTTAAATGATGTGACTATTGAAAACAAATACCCCCTACCCAAGATTGAAGATCTGTTTGATCAACTCAATGGAGCTCGAGTCTTCTCCAAGATCGATCTCCGCACCGGTTACCATCAGTTGAAAGTCAGAGAATCTGATATCCCTAAGACGGCCTTTGTCACTCGTTACGGATTGTTCGAGTACACAGTGATGTCTTTTGGCCTGACCAATGCTCCAGCCTATTTCATGAATCTCATGAACAAGGTGTTCATGGATTACTTGGATAAATTTGTGGTTGTCTTCATTGATGACATCTTGATTTATTCCAAGTCAGAAGAGGAGCATGAAGAGCATCTGAGGTTGGTTCTCGGTACCCTACGAGAACACCAGTTGTATGCTAAGTTCAGTAAGTGCCAGTTTTGGTTGAAAGAAGTAGGCTTTCTCGGCCACGTTATCTCAGCCGGAGGGAATTCTGTAGACCCTACCCACATCAAGTCCATTCTTGAATTCCCAACCCCCACCAACCAAACCGAAGTAAGGTCCATTCTTGGATTAGCCGGTTATTATCGCAAGTTTGTTGAGGGATTCTCAAGCATCGCAAAGCCCCTTACCCAACTATTGAAGAAGGACCAGAAGTTCATTTGGACCGACAAATGTGAAGCCAGCTTCCTGGAGCTGAAAAAGCGCCTTACTACCGCACCTATCTTAACCATGCCAGATGTGACCAAGGATTTTTTGGTGTATTGCGACGCCTCTAAGCTTGGACTTGGCTGTGTCCTTATGCAAGAGGGCAAGGTAATTTCCTACTCGTCGCGACAACTCCGCAAGCATGAGCAAATTACCCAACCCATGACCTAGAGCTTGCTGCTGTGGTCCATGCACTTAAGACATGGCGGGACTTTCTGATGGGCAACCGTTGCGAAATTACACCGATCACAAGAGCCTGAAGTACATCTTCACCCAGAGGGACTTGAACATGAGACAAAGAAGATGGATAGAACTCATCAAGGATTATGACTTGGACATCCATTATCACCCTGGAAAAGCTAACGTCGTAGCGGATGCTCTTAGTCGTCAGCCGTGTTCATTCAACTCCATGATCAAGGCTCGACGGCCAGAACTCTGGGAAGAGCTGGATAAGATGGGTATTGAGGTGGTCAGCTATGGGGCAGTCGATCAACTCCTGCTGCAACCCACCTTATGGGAGCAGATCAAGAAAGCACAGAAGGGTCACGAAAGCATTGAGGGCATCAAGAGAAGATTAGGCAAAGAGGACGTCCCTGGGTTCACCATCGACTCTGACGGTATTCTTTGGTATAAGGGACGCATCTGCGTACCTTCAGACCCCGTTTTGAAGCAGTTAATTATTAAGGAGGCTCATGAGACTCTGTATTCTATCCACCCCGGTGGAACCAAGATGTACCAGGATTTGAAGCAGAATTTCTGGTGGCACGGCATGAAGCGCGAGATTGCACTGTTCGTCCAGCATTGCGATATTTTCCAAAGGGTCAAGGCAGAGCATCAGCGACCCGCTGGATTACTTCAACCTCTCAAGCTGCCCGAGTGGAAATGGGATGAGATCGGCATGGATTTCATCACTGGATTGCCCCGGTCCAATCGTGGGCATGATGCCATTTGGGTCATTGTGGATAGACTCACCAAAGTTGCACATTTTCTCCCGGTAAGCACTCGTCATCGAGCCGATCAACTTGCGGACCTTTACATATCTCGTATCGTCAGCCTTCATGGAGTACCTAAGACTATCGTGTCTGACCGAGGAACTCAATTCACCTCTCGTTTTTGGACTAAGCTCCAAGAGGAACTCGGAACGAAGCTCTTTTTCAGTACTGCGTACCACCCTCAGACAGGAGGACAAACTGAAAGGGTCAATCAAATCCTTGAAATATGCTGAGGTCTTGTGTGTTAGCTTATGGGGCCAAATGGGAGAATTGCTTGCCGTTTGCCGAATTCTCGTACAACAATAGCTATCAAGCCAGCCTAAGGATGGCACCGTTTGAGGCTTTGTACGAGCGCAAGTGCCGTACCCCCTTGAATTGGTCGCAAACCGGAGATAGCCAAATTTTTGGAGTCGACACCCTGAGAGAAGCCGAAGAGCAAGTTCAACTCATTCGCGACCGTCTTAAGGCCGCCCAATCCCGGTAGAAAAGTTATGCAGATTCCAGAAGGCGTGAACTCAACTTCAAGGAAGGAGATATGGTTTACTTGCGCGTTACACCACTCAAGGGAATGCAACGTTTCCATGTCAAGGGGAAATTGGCACCAAGGTATATTGGCCCTTTCAAGGTGATCAGTCGTAGAGGAGAAGTATCTTATCAGCTAGACCTGCACCCCCATCTGTCGGAATTCCATGATGTATTTCATGTATCTCTACTCAGGAAGTGCCTGCTAGTTCCTGGTGACACTCATTCATATCAGGAGGTAGATCATCACACCATCGACCTCAATCATGATCTCACTTATCGAGAACGACCACTTCGTGTTCTCGCTGAAGACGTCCGTCTGACACGGAGACGGAAGATCAGGTTCCTGAAGGTCCAATGGAGCAACCATTCGGAGGAAGAAGCCACCTGGGAGCGTGAAGATTATTTGGAGCAAGAATTCCCTGGTTTTCTCTCTTCTTCAAATCTGGAATCTCGGGGACGAGATTCCCCTAAGGGGGGAAGGTCTGTAACACCCCAATTCTCTTAGCTTTAGTATTTTGGGTGTTATCCTAGATTTTCAACCTCTTGCAGAAACTTTTTGTGTGTAGGAGTTTGAGAAATGATTAAATTTGCTTGCACACCTTATGATTGTTGTGTGTCACTAATAATTCATGAGAGAATTGAAAACACTAAAATCACATCTCACTATTAGGATCTTCATGGTTGTTAAAACTTAGCCAAATTAGGAGCTATTATTAAGCAAACCATAAATGGTTTTTGACATGCATCTGAACCATTTTGATCTAGGGCTTGTATAATTTCACACCTGGCTCTAAATTCTCTCTAAGGAGTTGGTTTGCTCATAGATATCACTAGCTTTTGGGGGCATCAAATTAACATGACCATTTGAGATATTCTTTTAATTACCACCAAAAGATTTCTTTTCTTTGAAAACCAAGTGAGATAGTTGACTTGGGTTTTTATAAGTTCAGTACCCACTCTTAATTTAGGTAAGTTTGGGGTGTAGACCCACTTTACTTTTGTGGGTCATATTTGAATTTTTCAAACTTAGGTTTACTAATTCATTTGAGAAATTCACTCAAAGCTTTCACCTCTTATTGTTTTCTCTCACTCCTTTCCACACCACCTGCTGAGGAGGAGGGCAGCAACCTCACCCCTGGACCCACCGGTCATGGACTAGGGCCAACCTCTCCTCTCTCTTCTCTCTTTTCTCTTCTTTTCCACCCAACCGAAGCTCACCTCTTCTCCTCCCACTGGCCAGTGCAAGTCATCCGACCAAACTCCTCTCTTCCCCCTCTCCACCGCCCACCTGAGCCAATAAGAACAGAGGAGACGCCCCCTCCCTCTCTCCTGCCCGAGCAAACCCTAGATCGGGTGGAGCTCGTTTTAAACCGCCCGAGCTCTCCCCTGTCCATTTCTCCCCCTCCCTGGCTCCTAACCACTCACTCCTCTCCCCCTCTGGCGAAAAACACCAAGCTATCCCCCTCTTTCGCTCTGTAGACGAGGAGATTTCCTTCGGTGACCGAAGGAGGGAAACTGCCGTAGCACTCGTTCCTCTCCCCCATTTCTCGCCATTTTTGGTTCCCTGGCTTCCCCTCGTCTGGATCTAACTCCTCTCCCCTCCCTTGGCTCTGTTGCAGCTCGAGAGCACCTGGTTCGTCCACGACCCGAGGAGGACGCCGTCGTCACCATCTCGGACAACGACGTTTCATGTGAGCTTTGCGACCACCCCTGAGCTTCCCTTCGACGCCGCGTCCACCTCCAACCACCAGTTCGTCCATACGCGAGCCCTAGGTGAGCCCTCCGTGCTCGGCATCGCTTTCTCGAGCTCTCCTCGTGTTTTTCTCGGTCGGGAGGAAGACGATGGCCTGAGACCGTCGATTTTCTGATCTGCGGTTGTGTTTGAACCGCGCCCGATCTGTCCGTGGCCGTTGGATCCCAGATCCACGGTCGCTTAACGCTTCGCCGGCGCGCGCGCAGCACTTGGGCCGGCCCAACTCAGCCCCGCGCTGCTCTGCTTCGCCGCTGGGCCGATCTGGCCCAGATCTGGCCGTTCAGCCTGTTTTCCCTTTATCCTTTTTCCTATTATTTTTCCAGTAAATCTAGATTTTAGCTTTAAATCATTTGTGGTAAATCTAGAATGGATAAAATGGTGGGATAAATTTTGTAACATGCATGCACGTTTTGTTAACCATGTGGCATTGGAGTTGGTCCAAAATGTGTTTCCAGTTGAGTGTTAAAATAGATCTAATAAAAAGTATCTATTACACCATTTGTTTAATAACTTGAGTTCTGTAAACCCAAAACATGCAATCTTGGATCTGTTGGAAAGCTTGTAATAATGCCCATCTTGATTGGTAAATCTTGAATGCAGGATATTACTCTAGCAAAAGTTATATTTACTCTAAGTATAACATCAGTATGAGTTTGGGGATTTTTAACTCTTCAATAAAAACACTTTTTGAGGCAAATCCAATGGGAAGTGTTAGATATGTGTTGGAGGTATCATATACTACAAATGTAGATTTTTCCAGTCAATAGTTATTTCTTAGGGAATAAATCCAAGAAAAACAGGGAGATAACCTCCTAAATGCATATCTGAAATTTCAGAGATTATGACATGTCTAGTTTTAATTGGTGGAGCCAGCTCTATCCATAGATAGATGTTGGGGATAATTTTGTGGAATAGCCACATGTTTTATCTAACCCACCCCACTGGTTTGACACCAAAATAAATCTTATTATTTTCTGCACATAGAAAATGGTCAGAAGTATACTTTATTTTAAAACTAGGATAACTTGAGCTAGGAGTATCCAAATTTGATGAGTAAAATCTCCACTTAAAGAGAAAACTCATATGTCTCCAGAAAGGCTAATTAGGCATTCAGGAGATCTATAAAACTGAACCTATCTTCTGCTTAAATTTGACATCAGTAGCTCTTATCTGATTTTTAATTCTTGTTTGGTGCTGAGTTTTCATGCACAGCTAATTTTCAGAGTTCGCCATGATTGTTAGGAGGAATGTGGTAGAAGGGTTTAATTTTAGGAGCAGTACCTTAAGAGTTATGCTTAAACCATGTAAACAGCCCCTAATGACTATTGAATGCATTAGTTGTGTTTCCTGTTGGTGATGCTTGTTGTTTGTTGATATACTTTAGGTTGTTGTCAACTCGCATTTTAGGACTTACGTTAGTCTCGTTTGTTTTCATGTTACGGTAGAATCGCAACCCGAGGAAGAACTGTACAAGGTAGCTGAGCACGACTACGCTGAAGAACAAGACCAGGGACAGTACTTTGAGCAAGGCAAGCCCACCTCCCCACTATAATGATTCCTAGTATTTTATTAAGCATGTTTTGTTTTCAAAAATAAAATAATGCATGTTTTACCTTCTTTGTGGCACCTTGCCACCCGAAAACTATTTTTTTAACAAAATATTGTTTGGGAAAAATTATCTACTAGATTAGCTGTAGGTATTATACAAATAGTCTTTCTTGATGAGTCTTGTCATTGAAGGCTCTATAAAGAAGATTATGTTTTCAAATAGTTTATTCTGTTATCTTACCTCAAAGCTATAGGATGGGGACCTATTTGGATAAAAATATTTTATGAAGGAAAACCCGAACTGCTGGGAGCAATCGGCGAGCAAGTGTTTTATTAAAACCCGAGTTGCTGGGAGCAATCGGAGGTGTTTGCGAAAACCCGTGCTGCTGGGAGTAGTAGGAGAAGAAAGTGTTTTGAAAAACAAAGTGTGAACCTAGCTGCCGCTTGAACAACTAACCCGTGCAACCACATTACCTCAAAATGGGCACGAGGCTTAACGGAAGCTTGTTGGTATTCGAGTATTCCTCAATGGGCTAGATGGGGTTAGAGTCCCTGAACCGAATGCTGCCAGGAAATGGGCATACAGAGTGTGGACTTCGTGTGCCACCGGGAAGCAATGGTGGGTCTCTTGTCGTGGCGGTGTGAGGCTAGGGAAAACCGGATCGATACGGCTAGCTCACTCGGTGCCGGAGAGAACAAACCCACTCGAAGAGGATACTCTTGTACCAGCGTCAACATAGTGGAACTTAGGATTGGCCGTCTGATGTGTGCATGCTGTCTCTGTACAGTCCGTGGTTGATCCACGGCAGACCATCCGAATCTTGTGGTGAAACTGTACAACCTCTGCAGAGTGTAAATCTATTCGAATAGCCGTGTCCGCGGTCATGGACGGTTGGAAAGGTCCCACTAGGCATGCTGGATGTTTTATGGTTTAAAAAGAGGAGGGTTTTCGAAGGAAAACGAGGAGGAAATAAAGTGGTATCTGGGAGGTACGGAATTTGGGCAAGGATGGTTGATCACGGGGAGACAACCAGTCCGACCCCAAGGAAGGAAAAAGGGTTACCCCTATCCTAGTGTTTTTTAAAAAAGGTTTAACAAAATAAAGTTTTGTTTTGAACTTGGATATGTCCTTGCTATATCTAAGAGAAGAGAATTCTATCTCTAAATGTTTTTCTTCAACAAAGATATAGAGATGTCGCATTTCAGCGAAGAAAATTCTATATCTAAATGTTTTCTTCAACAAAGATATGGAGATGTCGTATTCTCTATGTTTGAAATCATTGTTTCCAAAGTAAGCCCTGTAGTTGTATTCAGGAGCCTTCCCAGTTCTCGAAATGTGTTTTTCTTGCATTATCATGAGAATTTAAGCCTAGAGGTGGTCTTGCGAGTACGTAATTGTACTCATGTGGCTCTGTCCCTGGATATTCAAATGTCCAGATTTCAATGAGGAGGCCTACGTCGAGGAGGAGGTGTATGACGACGACTTCGCCACCTAGCTGTCACCGGTCAACTGCACTTGTGGGAAATCTGCGCTCGGAGATGTTAAGAGCCGTCGCTAGCCACGAGTTTCCGCTATCGTAGTTAATTCCGTCCAGCGTGACGAGGTTTGTTGACTTTGGTCGTATGACCGTTTATGTGTTGTAAGACTTTTATTCGTACGACTTGAATGATGTAACTCTTTGATACCTATGTTGGTTATGTGATTGCGATGCACTGATCATTGGGATCGTGATCTCTTACATAACGTGGGCATCTCGGACTCGTCCGAGGGGTCCTCACACTACCACCCTTAAAAGAAACTTGTGTTAATCAGTCTGAAATCTTTTCCTCACTCCTTGAGTCAAACTTTTCACTCACGGTAGAGTTGTAGGATAACACAAGTTCATTGAACTGCTTTTGATACTGAATATCACTCTTGGCTCAATCTGGAAATCAAGCTGAGAGGATTTCACAAAGACCTCTTTAACTCCAAACGCTTGATGTCCTCCATGTGCTTCATCTTCACAGTTTCCACCTTTGAAGCAACTAACGTAACTCTCATGGTAGACAAATCTCCAAAACTTTGCTTGTGGTTATCCTCACCGTAATTTAATACGTTTTAGCAACACTTTCCTCACATAGGGTTATATATATGTTCCATTCTATGGTTTAGGTTTAACATCGTCGTCACTCTTATAGGCATGGCACTCAAGATTTTATCATTCCTTATACCAAAGCGAATGACTTGAGTATTCACCATGGGGGCCAATCCATGTCGCACTCACTCATGTCCTTGGTCAAACCTCACTTATCTCACAAAATGTTTCCAGTCTGTAGGACAAACCTAAGCTAAACTATCGGTCCTCATACTAGTAGGTTGCGTTAAACCTACACCGGGATAGCTGAAAAGTTGTTGTCTCTTGAAAATTCCTTCTCCTTGATGTGATGGAAAATATATGTTGTCTCAACTCCTAAACTTAAACTCCACTAGTATATCCATTCTGGTTGGTTTAATTTTGTTCTAAGGATAGAGATTGCGTCTGGTTTGGGTTTAGCATGGATGAGTTAAGATGGAAAGACACTAAGAAAGAATCCTACGCCATCATAATAAGACAAGGCAATTCATTTTACAAACAACATCTAGCAAACACCAAACAACAAGGTTCACACACAAACAAACAATCTAGTATTGTCATACAACCTAAGTTGGTATGAATAATACACTAACACGGTATCGCTGTTCTAAAGGGGGGTCTAGTATAGCTATTTCTTGAGCGCTTCATGATCTTCTTCAATTTCCTTAAATTCTTCCAAGTGGTTGAACACTAAATCCAAGTTCTTCTATCATCTTCCATGTAGTTCTTCGTGTTGAATCGTAGAATTCCTTATGAAGTATCAGACTCAGACTTCAAGAACAATGGTCATCTAGAAATAGATAAGATATTTTCCAGAAGGTAGATAGTAGACGAGAGGATACGAAAAGATAAAGAAAATTATATATTTATTTTAGTAAAGTGAATAGAAATAGATTTTCAATCCTATGGTCAAAGCCTATTTCTATCCAAACCTAGGGTCTTGAACCTACAGGCAACACGGTGCTCTGATACCATCTATAGTGACCTCACCTTTTATTATAAGGTGAAAGTCCCTGTGTTAATGTGCTAGTCCCTGGATCAAATGCTAGCACCACAGTTTAAGATGTATATCATGCAAAAGTGTCAAATACTTTATTAAATCGCATGATACAGTGTTACAAATATCTCTTGCAACTTGCATAACCTGAAAAGGCTAGCAAAATTTCCAAGAGTAGCAGCGGAAAATAGTAGATACAATGGGCCTCATCATCTTCATGTGCCACAGGCAAAGCATGTTGGTTGTAGACTCGAAATCCTATCGAATGCTCACTCGTCGTCTGTCAAATCTGCAAGGTTTAGTTGCAGCCCAGCTATAAAGGGTCAGCACAATTGAATTGTGGTGGCAAGTGACTTTTATTTCTAATATTCTACTAAGCTATATCTATATGCTTATTTGGCTGGTGGAGCTCAAGGCTATTGCGCAAAGCAAGTTTTTTCCTACTTTTGGTAAACACTTTTTGGAACAATAACTTCTCTTTAGGAGATAGCTCGGGACAAGTCCATGTCCCCTACCCATGTTCACCCATCAAAGTTTTATTAAGAAATTGGGATGGAGAGATTTTCAGAAGACAGCCTTGTGTAGTTACTCAAATTGTCCGATGTCGGGGACACGGCTAAGATCTTAGGTTTTAACTCTCGAGAGGGTGTGCACTTTCACCATTAGACTCGATCAACCCAAACTATCCTCTACACTCCTTCAGTGAGAAGGAAAAGGAGAAGATCAAGACGAGACTTTTCAGAAGTTGCTTTCCCATGATCATACTAAGAGATTACCACCATCCTATCAACTCTACCACCATCAATCTCTTGACCCAGGTCCACAACAACTTACTCCATCAAGACAGAGCCCATATTGACCAATGGTTGCACGATAAGCAACTAGACTCAGTGTAAACTTAAATCCCATAGCCCTGGGTGGCCTACCACAAGTGAGCAACTCAGGTTAACACCGCATATCATGGCCCCAGGTCAGTAGAAACTACCCTGGGCGAAGACAACCATGACACATGGCCCTGAGAAGCCACTCAACTTGAAACCTCCTCGATCGACCCAATCCACCCAGGCGTTAAATTAATTTAGTGGAAATTTTCATTTATCACATCAACCATAAAACAATCATTTTTGCAGCAGTTGCTTCCACTAAATTATAATAGGGGTCTAATCTGGAATTTCTAAGGGGAAACCTAAAAGGTTTGCATATCATACTACAATCTCCCAAAACCTATCATGCATACTACTTTTGCAAATACTGTTTGAAAACACTAGATATGCAATTAGAATAAAATAGTAGGTGTTTTATGAAGTCACTTGCCTTATGAAAGTTGTCGTTTCTCACACACACTTGTCCAAGCCAATGGTTGCTCCTCGTTTCAAACTATAAGGTAAAAGGGCATCCAATAAACAAGCAATTCAACGAGCATATAACATATTGAAACATACAAGCGTAACAAGTCTTCTCAGGAGGGTTGGGTCAAAGGTGTCACATAATTCAATATACAAAAAGAATAAATGTGTTTGGGTTTAGGGTTTCGTCAAGGGATGGTCTGGAGTCAAATCTTTTAACTCGAAAAGGTTGTATGGGTGTTTCCAAAACTTTAATACAACTATTAATATTCAATTACATTTACCCGAGATTAAGTTTAAGATTAAATTGACCAAAATCATATTCAAGAATTTCTGAATTTCTCATATCTAAACATTTTTAATCCCCAACTTAAAAGTTTATAGTATTATTAATAACTTAGTTATTTGAAATGGTATAATGTTTTAAATCACATTTTAAGTAACACCTAATTATCCAATAACATTTATAACACTTGTAAAAAGAGCTAAAAGCATTTAAAGGGTTTTAACAAAACTTACTTATTAATGTTATGAAATAAATTAATAAACAGGGATTTGAGCTTCCTCTGGACAAGGACAATTATTTATGTGTTTGGTGCAAAGTAATAATTTTTGAATTAATAAACCTTATAATGTGCTAAAATAAATCAAATTAAGTTTCTGACTTTTAAATTCATTTTAAATTGTTCAAACATTATTCATAACAAAATTTTATAAATGGGGTTAATAGACAGAGTGCTTTTATTTAAATTTATACAATTGGATTTAATCAAAAATAATTGTTTGTATTAAAGTTATGTCAAAAGTAGTCAAACTATTCAAATTAAACATGCAACTATTAAATCATCAAAGTAATTCTTAAAAATTATTTTATAATCATAGGCATCATATCACACATTTTATAAAGTTTCTAAAACAATTTTATTTGCAATTTTGAATTTACAGATTTAAAGTTATGACAAAAGTAGTCAAATTCACCATTTGAAATTGAATATTTTAAACTAATTCATATTTGAATTTTGGCAGATCCAAAATATTCTACATGTCAAGGGCTTTCCAAATATGTAAAAATATATGAATTTGGATAAGTGGTTAAAAAGTTATGACAAATCTAAGTGGCAGGGGCTTTTCTGCAAAACTGCCAAATTAAATAAATCGAAAAAATGATTTAACACGTCAACGCTGACTGTGCGCTGACTGGGCTGCTGACGTGGATAAGTGACTGAATCTGGGCCGTCAGATCTGGATCTGACGGTCCAGATCTGTCCGTACCGGTTCGTTTAAAATTCCTAATCTTGGCCGTAGGATTGGAATCTGACGGTCGGGACGCATTGACCAATACCTGGTGGTGGAGTTCGCCGGAGGTGGAGAGGAAGGCGGCGCTGCGGCTTGGCCATGGACCGTCTGCTCCCTGTGGTGCTTCCCCGAGCTCGAAGAGGGCACGACGGCGTGCTCCGCGCGACGGCGCATGCGCTGGAGGCTGCTGCGTCGAGGATTTGATTCAAGCGAGGCGAGGAGGTGCGGCCGGAGGTACCCGTGCGCCGATGAGATCCGGTGATGGACGGAGTCGACACTCTTGTGTCATTCCTGACCCGTCGAGGGCATAGGGAGATGCGCAATGGCGAGGGCGAGGTCGGGGTAGTGTTTACCGGCTCTGGTGGTTCTTTGTCTCGCCGGAAAAAGAGAAGAAAGCCGGCGGCTCGGACGAACTCCGGCGACAAATTTCTCCGGCCTGGCGGCGTCTTAGGTGCTAGGATTTTAGGGGAAAGGTGGCGGAGGGTGCGGGGGTTTTATAGGTCGAACGGGGGGAAACAGAGCGCGACAATCTCGCAGGATTGGGGAGAGGAATTGGAAGCGCGATTTTCGGCCGGAGGAGGAAGAAGGGTGACGTCAGCGATGACGTCACAGGGGATTTTATTTTCCTTTTCTGATTTCTTTTATAATTTTGATTTAAACACCCAAATGGAGTCAAATAAATTTCTAAAAATTTGTAATATTCATATCTATGTTTTAAAACATTAGTGGGCAAGTTTTGAAAACTTTTTAAAATTAATTATTTTGAAATATTGGTTTAATACAAATTTGACACTAAAGTCAAATTTGAAATTATATCTTAATTAAATTTTCTTTTGGCTAAATAAAATTTGTAAAATACCCATATTCAAATATGTTTGGATTTAAGTTATTTAAATTCATTTTCAATAACCATTCATTTCTATTTTGGTATAATTGTAAAATAAAAGAATATAAATATTTTTAAAGTAATAGGAAATATATTGATTTCAATTTTTATTTTGTGCGTCATTATATTATGATAAATCATATGAAAAACCTCCTAAAACAACTTTGGAAAAGGTTTTTGATTCAATGTATTCCTTAAATAGAGTATATTAATCATTTCATGTTCTGAAAATAAATGAAAAATCATTTTAAGCTAATGAAATATTTATTTGGATAATCCATTTATTATAAAATATATGAAGTTATTAAAATCATAACTATAGGTTGTAATTTCAACACTATGTTTTTGAACTTTAGTTGAACTAATGAAAAACCATTTGGCAAATAGATCATGTTTTAATTTGTTTAAAATAACACTAGTAAATATTATTTCAATTTATGAATAGCTATGGCTAAGTGGTTGGAAAACAAATAATTACAAGGAAACCCTTTTATTATAATGAAATGGTTTGAAATTTTGTAAAACATTTGTCAAATTACATATTGAGGTTTAACACCTACCATGGATAATAAATTGTTTAACTTGGAACAACTTTTGAAAGTAACTATGAACTGAGATATTTGAAATATTAAATCTTTTCAAGATGTTTGAAGTCTTTATAGTTGGTCCTCTTAAGCATTTTAATATTTTATTTTAATCAAAAACAAAAGTTTTAAATTTTTGTGATTTTTTAAACATTCCAAAATATTGGGATGTTACAGCGAGGAGCAGCGCGACCACGTGCATTGGACGCCTACGGGCTCGGGGAGCCAGAATCGGGCGGCGCCGCTACCGGATGGTCGCCGGAGCCACCGGAAAACTCACCGGAGCGGAGGCCGACGGCGGCGCACGGCGGCGAGACGAACCAGCGGGGCAGGGAACGGACGGAGGGGTCCGAGGGAACCCGCAGCTCACCTTGAGGATGATGGAATGGTCGGGGGTGCGAGGGGAGGCCGGAGTTCACCAGAATCGAGCTCGCCGGCGTCGGACACGAGCACGGACAACTCTAGGAGGATGGAGAGAAGACCACGGTGGTTCTTTGGAGCGTCTCGCCGGACCTCGGCGTGGCCTGAGTCGACGGGGATTTGAGGAGGAGCCGGGGCTAGGGTTTCGGCCAGGCGGAGGAGAAGGAAAGGGAGAGAACGAGCGAGGGAGGGAGACAAGGAAGAGAGGGAGGGCACGGCACGGTGCCTCGTCTTTATCTCCTCGTAGCTCGGCGGCGGCGGTGGCGTGCATCGCGTCGGGAATCGGACGGTGAAGCTCGACGTCGTCCTTCTGTCCAGAGGAAAGAGAAAGAAAAGAAAATTTTGCGAAAACCCCCTGCAGTTCTGGGAAACCACAAACCTTTTGAAAACAGGCCCCTGGTTTGGAAATAAAGCTTTTGAGGGGCTTTCTGTAACCAGAAAATTTATACAAAAATATCAGTAGTTTTAGAACTTCACAAGGAAGCCATTGGAAACTTCAGATTTGGAAAATTTTGAAATTCTTTTAACACATTTAAAATAGCAAGTGGTGTAATCCACTTTAGTTTTTTCTCTTTTATTTAAAAACTCAAGTTTTGTGCAACTTTTAATTATATGCAAATGATGCTCATGATGCACAAATAAGTTTTTAATTAACCAATAGCAAATTTGGGGATGTTACAATGCCCCCCCCCCCCCCCCCCCCCCGCTTATCTGGGACATCCAAAATGATTTAAGATCCTTGCGTAAATCATCACCAAACTTTTAAACATCAACACATTATAAATATTTTTTGGATTTACGTAAGTTAATTTTAGATTCATGTACAAACATGGTGCTAAATTTCTTTTCGTACCGAGGGCTGGTCTTTAGTCTTGTGCGTGGTGCGGTGTCGGTGTGAGTTGGAAGCTGAGGGGATTAGCTGACCTTTGTAGTAGCACATCATCGTCTCCTCCTCCTTGGAATCCAAGCAGAATTGTTGTACAAGTATGAGCTGAAAGGGAATAGGAGTCGAATTCCCCTGCGGATTCTGTCTTTTGCGGCCATGGGAAGTGAACGTTCCTTCTGCGCGAAGGGGGCACAAAAATTCAGATTCTAGACCATGACAACTAGGCATCAAACGATCTTAAAATCTAGAGGTAATTGCACCACTAGTACAATGCATATTCATACATAAAGTTGCAATGTGTGGTGCGGTGGTACAAAATCTTGTGTATTAGGTGCAGAATCATTAGGGATATTAAAACAAAGCCTCTCACGATATCAACGATTTTAGCCGTCAGATTCTCGTTAATGACAGTTTCTGGCCATCCGATTAGCTGATGTCTCGCGCCCGCTGCTCTGGGATCAAATCGGAGCCACCTCGTTAGATCCTGAATGGATGGTCCTGGTAGCGTCACGAATGCAAAAAAGAAAACCCACCTCCCTGCACCTCATCCTTTCGCCTCCGGGCTCGACCGGATATCCGCGGCTCCACCAAATACTTCTCCGACCTCCCAACCCTTCCATTCGGTGCCCTCAAGCGCTCCAATACTTGTTTCATGGACTGTGTGTTTCCTCCGATTACGCGTGAGCCATCGGATCACGCATACAACAACAACCATGATGTGGAACAAAACTGACATAGGGACACACATCCACACAGCTGCCACGCGTTGATTAACTAGCCCTTCTAGTAATATCATAGGAGTTGAATCGAAGTAGGGGGCTCAGGTGTGGGGGGGGGGGGGCAATTGCCCCCATCCCATGGTAAGATGTAAATTCTATTTAGCATAATTTTTAAACATGAATATGCAAGTTTCAGTGACTGTGCGTCTCTGAATGTGCAGCGATCGAAACACGATGTGTATTGATGCCCACTAGTTCTCTATGCATGTTGAGTGTAGACCCTAAACTCTGTAGGGAGTGGACGTGTCGAGTGTGCACTTGTGAAGATGAAGACTATGAACAAGCCCCTCTACGCGTCCACTCCCTATGGCCTCTGTCTCTCCAAACGAGAAATCTCTCGCTTAATCACGATGCAGTTTCAGTACAAGTTCAAGCGAGAGTAGTGGGAGTACGACGAGATTGGGTAAAGAGCTCCCATACCGCCTGGTCTAGCATCTACTGAGCTATCCTCTTGTACAGTAGAGAAGACTGATGAACCAATCTTGGACATGCAGCATCAAAAGGCTACCTCATCTCATGTCATGTCTTCCCATAGATGCTCCTGTTCTCCAGTAATTCAAGTTACCTTGCTTGTATAATAATTGAAGTTATCTTGCCAGTATAATAATTAAAGTTGGACGTTGAGCCTCCATTGCTCTGCCGACGGTACAACTTACTTGTACAGTGGGCTAGTAGTATTGTTTGGATGAAACTGCATCGTGAGCGAGGGAGAGATTGCTCGTTTGGAGAGACACAGGCGTGGTGCGTCTCTGACTGTGCAGCGAGAAATCTCTCACTTGCTCATGATGCAGTTTCAGTAGAGGTTCAAACGAGAGCAGTGGGAGTACGACGAGATTGGGTAAAGATCTTCCATACCAGCTAGTCTAGCATCTATTGAGCTATCCTCTTATACAGCAGAGAGGACTGATGAACCAATCTTGGACATGCAACATCAAAAGGCTACCTCATCTCATGTCATGTCTTCTCGGAGATGCTTGTGTTCTCCAATAATTCAAGTAAGTTACCTTGCCTGTACAATAATTAAAGTTGGACGTGGAGCCTCCATTGCTCTACCCACTTGTACCGTGGGCTAGTAGTTTTGTTTGGACTAGTATACAAAACTTATTATTGTAAGGGGTGTTTTGAAATTGTTCTTCTCTTCCTCGCATGAAAAGGAATAAACCGAGCTGGAAACATATTAAAAAAAACAAGCCGGAAACATAGCAAGCTGGGTCGAGCCCTTCACGCTGTCGCCGCCACCGTGGAGACTGTCATCGCCCTGGCTCCTCGCCCTTGCAAATACCTGATACGTCTCCAACGTATGCATAATTTTTTGTGTTCCATGCTATGTTATATCATGTTTTATATGCATTTTATATAGTTTTATGCATTTCCTGTGACTAACCTATTAACATGTTTTCTGCTGTTTTTGGTTTCAGAAAAGCTTTTAAGGAAATATCCGCCAAATTGGAGACGACCAACCAGTATTTATTTTTGCAATATTTGCGTCCAGTAAAACCGAAGACGAGACCAAGAGGGGCCGTTTTTGCTATTTTGATTGGATCTTTTTATCCTTTTAAGTATCAGTGGTTGTAGCTAATGTCTAGTAGCAATGGTAGCAATTGTGTTCCTACATAATATCATATTTTTTTGTGCACTAACCCTCTAGTGAAGTTACTCTAAGTTTGGTGTGGAGGAAGTTTTTAAGGATCAACAGAAGAGGATGATACAATGTGATCAAGAGGATAGTAAAGACAAAGCTTGGGGATGCCCCGGTGGTTCACCCCAATATAATTCAAGAAGACTCAAGCATCAAAGCTTGGTGATGTCCAAGGCAACCCCTTCTTCATCGACAAACTATCAGGTCCTTTCTAGTGAAACTATATTTTAATTCCGTCCCATCTTATGTGCTTATCTTGAAGCGTCTGTTTGTTTTTGTTATTTTCATTCTCTGAATAAATATGAATCCTAGCATTCTTTTGTGTGGGAGAGTGACACGCTCCGCTTTTTCATATGAATACTCGTATTCTTCACTTATATTCGTTGAGTATTCGTTTTTTGTTATCGTTTGCTCTCTAGCTCTTGTTTTTCATGCATCTCTTGTTAGAGCTGATAGCTTTGTTATGTCATACTCTCATATATCATAGCTTAATTACTTGGAGAGTTTATCTTTTAAATAAGTTGATGGGTGTTTGGTTGAGAACAGAAAATGCTAAATGTGGTAGATGGTAAAATTAAATGATGCATTAATCTTGTTGTAACATCCCAATTTTCAGAAAAATTTAAAACTTTTGCATCCATGCATCATCATCATTTAGCTTGTCATAAGAATTACATAAAATTTGAATTTAATTATTTAAATATGTTTTAATTGAATTTATGTCCTTAAAATTGTTATTTTGAATTTATAATAAGGTTCCTTTTATTCTATTTTTTCTTTAGACAAAAAAAATGTCAAAAGGATCTATTTTTCATAAGATTTTCAAATTATATTTTTATGAATTTTTCTGAGAAGTTTTAATACAGTTTTAAATTTGTTTTATATCAAAAGAATTAAAAACAGAAAAGAATTTTCAAAAAGAAAAATAGAGTCGGGCCAGCCAGTGGGCCGAAGCCCACTAGCTATCTACCGCGCGCGCGACGCGACCCAGCCCGCCAGCGGCCCGTCCCCGCCCGCGCGCGCGCTCACTCGCTGACAGGTGGGCCCCACCTGTCATCCCTCCACTGCAACGGCTCGCCCCAAATCACGCCCACGACGACGCCGAGAAACGGCCGAGTAATCTCGATTCATTGCGGAGGATTCATTGCCCCTTTTACGTCGCCGTTTCTTGCTATAAGATCCCCTCGATCCCCTCTCTCTTTTTCCCCAAGCACCACCTTCCGAGAGCCACGAGGCTGCCCGCACGAGACCTCAACTTTCCGCCGCTACCGCCGGTAAAACTCGCACCGTGTGCTCAACTCCGGCCACCCCGGACCTTCTCTCCTCTCCCCTTCGTTTTGTTTCATCCTTGCGCATCGTTGTGACATGGTTTCGCACTCTGTCTCGCAGCGTGTCGTCGTAACGGTGCACTACCGAAGCAACCCGCCGCCGCGCACGACTCTGGCGAGCAATCCCAGGAAGCAAAGGACGCCCCAGCCCCCACGACCTCGCCATCGTCTCCGCGTCGACCCCCTCTGCATTCTGGTATGATCCGTTCGTCCCATAACGCACTAGATCGTGTAGAACGTCCGTCGCCGGCGCGCCGCCACCGTGGGAGTCACCTCCGGCTAGGTTTCTGGCGACAGCGCCGCTCGGTTCTGGTCGATTAGATCTGGACCGTTAGATCCCCAGTGCACGGCCAGGATTAGTTCACTTAAAAACCCGAACCGGTACGCCGCGTCAGCGCCTCGTCAGCGCCACGTCAGCGCCGCGTCAGCGCCGCGTCAGATATTATTTTCTGAATTTTTATTAAATCATTTAATTTGGCAGTTTTGCAGATAACACCCTGCATACTGTTTTCATCATTACTTTTTATCTGTTTAACCAAATTTAAATATTTTTATATATTTGAAATCCTTAGAACCAGTAGAACACTTTGGATTCATTAGTTTTCTGTTTTGACACATACAAAATTTTCAAATATTTTTTAGAGTAGTTTAAGTGTTTTTAACATAACTTTAGTTAGAAAATTTATTTTGGAGTAAATCAAATTGCTAACAACTTGTTTAGATGCCCTCTGCCCAAATGTCATTTTTACAAAATTTGATTTGAAAATTTATTTAAGTGAACTAAAGTCCTTGTCATTAACCCTTTACTCATGGTTAAATAATAGAAACAAATCAAAAATTGATTCATGCATATATTTGGAAATAAACTGTTGCATCTCATCTCATGCATAGCATATTTTCTTTGTGTGAACCTTTGCTTGTGTGTTTATGTGTGGCTGTTTATTCCTTTGTTAGACTATTCGGAGGGAAACGAGAATCTTTGCAACTGTAACTACTGCACTCCGGATTGCCAAGGCAAGTGGCACACCCCCATAAAAGTCATATTATTTCTATGCATGAGTAGAGTATTTTCTATAAGCATGTGTAGGATAGCATTGCTATGCAAGCCATGATAGATCTCTTTATTCCTGTGTCTAGGTTCCTATGAAATTACTTAGTAGAATAGTGATGCTATGCAAAAACTATTTTGATGAAAAGATAAGTCTACTAAGTTTTAATCAAACACCTGGGTGGAAATTGGTTGCTTGGCTGTATGAGTTGAGTGTTGTTCCCAGGGGTGTTACCTGTGGAATATTCACTTGTGGAAGGCCACCCAGGAGCAAAGGAATCTGAAGAACTCCGAGTGAAGATTGCTTCTCGTGCAGCCATTGCCAATATGGGCTCTAGCTTGATCAACTAAGTTGCGTGGACTTTCCCCGGCCTGACAGGTGGTGGTAGAGGATTTGTAGGTGGAGCGCGTCAGGCCAGAGTGGGAGGGAAAATGCTTCTGAAAGATCTCGTCTCATTCTTTCCTTTCCTTATCACAAATGGTGTGTAAAGGGTAAATTGGGTTGAATGGGTACAATGGTGAACGTGCACAACCTCTGCAGAGTTAAAATCTAAGTACTTAGCCGTGTCCCCAGAAACGGACAATTGAGCAGCTGAACGAGGATGTCAACGGAGGATTCCACCATTCCAACTTATAAATTAAAAACTTGATGGGTGAACAAGGGTAGAATGAGACAGTGGATTTCATGCCACGGATGTCTCGAATAGAAGAAAAGTGTTTTCCAAAAAGTTAGGGAAAAACTTGCTTTCTGCAAAATAGCCTTGAGCTCCACCAGCCAAATAAGCATATAGGTCATAGAGTTATTCCTCTAAGTGTCCACCATAGTGTCACTTGCCAGTTCCATTTTAATGGTTCTGACCCACGTTGTTGCAATATATATCTTATTGCAGACTGTCCTGATGATGAGTGAAAGTTTTACTAAGGGTTTCGAGTCTTCAACCAACATGCTCGCCTGTGGCACATGATGATGATTGGGGACTCCACGAAGAATAAATTTTCCGTTGTTCACTCTGTGTACTGCTAGATGTATGCTATGCAAATTTGTAATGAATATTTTCCTAGTCTGGATCAGCGTTGTAATAAATTGATACTTTGTTGTGATATTTCATCGTAACTGTGTGTGCAAACGAATCGATCCAGGGATTTGCACTATACACAGGTATCTGCCATATTTTAGGTGCAGGTACACTACAGATGGTATCAGAGCACTGTGTTGCCTGTAGGTTCGAGCCCTTATGATTGGAAAAACCTTTTGATCATAGTATTAACTACTTAAGTATTTTTGGATCCTAGCGGCATAGTGAGATGAAGCGGCCTGGAAACAAACCTTACATGTCCGCGTACATGAGACCTATTCCACACTTAAGTGGTTGGCCGGGTGTCTGTCTCTCTCACTATAGTGAATATGCAATTTACAAAGAGTTGTTTATATTTGTTGATCACATTGAGATTTGACTTCGTTTTGACTCTAATCTAATAATACACTTATGACTTGTACCTCCTTACCTTACACATTTCTTGTTTTAAATTCTTTCTTTCTTCCTAAAGTATGACGAGCTTCCACTTCACCACTGCGGAGGACTTCGAGGACACCCGTTTTGGCTGCTACCTTCTCGACATCGGCGAGAAGATAGTTTACCGCTACCTCAAGTTAAGGGCTTCATCCTGAAGAAGTTTAACAAGGAGGGCTGTTGGGGAATAAAAGCAACTCAGCCAGGACGCGGAGAAGAGCCCCCGTTAGAAATCAAAATGGTTAGTGACTCCAAAGAAAAAGGACTCAATCTCGTGATGCAGGACGTGATTGGACGTCTCTGCGGACGCTATAGCACAGAGTGGAGGGGCCACTACTCCATTTTCTTTGGAAGGAGAAACGAGGAGGGAGAACCATACCTCTTTGATGTTGGAGATAGAGGCAAAGCAAAGCCCCTTAGTCTGTATTTCCAGGAGTTGGAGGTCCTCGTCACAGAACTTTATGAGGATAGACGCACTGAACTTCTGAAGAACGATGAGTTGTGTGCCTTACTCAAGGAGAACGAGGAAAAGATAAAAGCTCAATAGGAAGTGGCTAAGGCCCAAGAAGAAAAGTTTGCTTCACAAGAGGAAAAATACAAGAGACAGGAGAAAATGGTTCAAGAGAAAAAAAAGACTATCAGAGAACAGAAGGCAGAACTCGAGAGCAATGAAGTCGAGTTTGAAGCTGATAGTGACTTGATCAAGCGTCTTCGTACCGAAAAAAGGGAACTGCAAGAGAAGAACTCTGCCCTGGAGAAAGAAGTGAAGGAATTAAGGGAAGTACTCGACAATGAAGGAATCGAGATTCAGGAAATTGAAGAAGAAGAAGACGACATGGTCTAGTAGTTCGTTAGCAAGACTACCATTTATTTACACCTCATCGTTATCTTAGTCTTGTATTGACCTATCAACTTGTGATAAGGCAGTACCTTCCATTGTATTCCGAGGAACCTCGCGCTATATTTTTCCAAAACTCTCATGTCTGATTTATCCAATGTTTTGAGTTGTGTGATGTTTGTTTTGTTCCTTAGGTTGTTTGTTTGTTGGGGTAATCTTTCTCATTAGACCTTTCCATCTAAAAACTCACCTATACCAATCACAGATGCCTCCCCGTCGTACGCCCGATCACAACAACAACAACAACAACAACGACCACAACAACAATGATGCTATACAACAGTTGATGGCTGCTCAAGCTCAGCTAATGACTATGATGGCCCAGTTCATTGCGGCGACCAACAACAACAACAACAACAACAACCACAACCCGCCTCCGCCACCACCCCCCCCCCCCATGTGGATAGACTTATCAGATTTCTGAGACTCCGACCGAACAAGTTCTCCACTGCACCTGAACCCATTGTGGCAGATGACTGGCTGCGTTCAGTGGACAGGGATCTGGTGACTTGTGAATGTACTGAAGCTGAGAAGGTGAGGTTCACCACTCATCTGTTGGAAGGACCAGCGATCCAGTGGTGGGAAACCTACCAAATCACCCACCCACTAGAAACCATGACTTGGGAAAATTTCAAGGAAGGTTTTCGTAATGCTCATATCTCCTCGGGCATTATGAACTTGAAGCAGGAAGAGTTCAGAAACCTGAGACAAGGAAACAGGAGCCTTAAGGAGTACATGGCTGATTTCCATGCCCTTTCCCGTTATCCCTCTGAAGACATTAACGCCGAGGCAAAGAGGAAGGCAAAATTCCTAAATGGGCTGAGTGACGAGCTGAAGATCCCTAGTGGCATACGCCCCAAATTATCAGACTCTCCTAGATCAGGCTATCATACTAGAGGATAACATCAAGAAGGCTGAAAATAGGAAGAGAAAGTTGAATGTTCACAAACCCCATTCTGAGACTTCTTTCAAGAGATCTTTCCCTCAAGATGCAAACCAGAATTATAAACCTGGTCACTATCCTGGTGGAGGAAGCAACCATAAACATCATGGTCACAACCATAGTGGTGGTTTCAAGGGAAACAATGGGAATCACAAGGGAAATGGAAATGCTGGCCACAACAATGGACAACATCGCCCGAACCCAGAATATAAGAAAGATATCAGCCAAGTCCTATGCTTCAAGTGCAATAACAAGGGTCACTACGCCACTGACTGCCCCGAAAAGAAGGCCACAGAAGCTGCCAAGCCCAATCCCTTCCAGAAAGGACAGGTGAACCACATCAATGTGGAAGAAGTGTACGATGAACCTGATGCTGTCATTGGTACATTCTTGCTAAATTCATGCCCAGCATTAGTTTTATTTGATACTGGAGCATCGCATTCTTTCATTTCAAGAGCTTTTGTAAACAAACATGGGTTAGTGGAAAATATAGGAAGCCCCATTAGAGTAAGCTCGCCGGGCGGAGAGATGCTAGTAACCTCTGGCTGTAGACAATTGAGTCTGAAGATTGGAAAGCATCAGTTTCCTACGGACTTGATCATCCTGGAAACACAAGGCCTGGATGTTATCATAGGGATGGGTTGGATGACCCGCTATGCAGGAATCATAGACTGCGCAAACAGAACCATCACTCTCACCACTCCAGAAGGCTCGAAGATCAACTTTAGATCAAGGTTTGAACTAAAGAAGGTTAGGCTTAATTCTCTTAAGGGGGTTAGTCTCGGTGAGGTCCTTATAGTTAAGGAATACCCTGACGTGTTTCCGGAAGAACTACCAGGAATGCCACCCGATAGAGATGTAGAGTTCCTCAAAGAACTAAAACCGGGGACATGACCCATTGCTAAAAGGCCCTACCCAATGGCAACTGATGAATTGAAAGAACTCAAGAAACAACTGGAAGAGTTTATGCAGAAAGGCTTTATCCGTCCAAGTTCATCACCCTGGGGAGCCCCGATCCTTTTTGTCAAGAAGAAGGATAGTCCTCAGAGATTAGTCACCGATTACCGTGACATAAATGAGCATACAATCAAGAACAAGTATCTGCTGCCCAAAATAAATGAACTGTTCGATCAACTAGAAGGGGATGCCGTCTTCTCCAAGATCGATCTCAGATCAGGGTACTTTCAGATGAAAGTCAGAGAAATGGATATACCCAAGACTGCTTTCGTTACAAGATATGGATCGTATGAGTACACGGTAATGCCTTTTGGGTTAACCAATGCCCCAGCCTATTTCATGAATATGATGAATAAGGTGTTTATGGATTTTCTGGACAAGTTTGTTGTTGTCTTCATCGATGACATCTTAGTCTACTCCAAAAGTCACAAAGAACATGAAGAACATTTACATCTGGTATTGCAAAGGCTCCGAGAGCATAAATTATATGCTAAGTTCAACAAGTGTGAATTCTGGTTAAAACAAGTAGGATTTCTAGGACACCTGGTGTCTAAAGATGGGATAGCAGTGGACCCTGAAAAAGTTGCTGCTGTGACAAATTGGGAATCGCCCAAAAATGTGGGAGAAATCCGCAGTTTTCTAGGACTGGCAGGGTACTACCGGAGATTCATTGAAAACTTCTCCAAGATTGCCAAGGCCTTGACTGAACTACTGAAGAAGGGAAAGAAAGTTGAGTGGACGGAAGCTTGTGAGATCAGTTTTCAGGAATTAAAGAAGCGCTTGGTGTCGGCACCAGTTTTATGCTTACCAGATCTAGAGAAAGACTTCCAGGTTTATTGCGACGCTTCATATCGCGGCCAAGGAAGCGTATTGATGCAAGAAGGCAAAGTGGTGTCTTACGCCTCAAGACAACTCAAAAATCATGAAGTAAACTACCCCACTCATGATTTAGAGTTAGCTTCTGTGGTGCATGCGCTAAAGATATGGAGGCCATATTTATGGGGAAAGAGATGTGAAGTTTTTACGGATCATAAAAGCCTCAAGTATTTCTTTACTCAGAAGGAATTAAACATGCGTCAAAGGAGATGGTTAGAATTGATCAAAGACTATGATTTAAGTCTACAGTACCACCCAGGGAAAGCCAACGTAGTGGCTGATGCCTTGAGCCGTAAGACTTATGTAAACGGACTCACGGCAGGGGAGTTGCCGGAAGATCTTTGTAAGGGGTTTAAGGACCTTCGGTTAGAGGTGGTTCCTGAAGGATTCATAGCTTCCTTAGAAGTTCAACCTCTTCTACTAAACAAAATCAAGACAGCGCAATTAGAGGATAAAGCAGTAAAAGAAATCAAGAGGAACCTAAGCGAAGGTAAGGCCAGAGATTTTAGAGTAGATGAAGAAGGAACCGTGTGGTATAAAGAACGCATTTGTGTTCCTGACAATGCCGACCTCAGGAAGTTAATACTTCAAGAAGCTCATGACTCACCTTATTCCATACATCCGGGTAACACCAAGATGTGCATGGATGTAAAGGAGAGGTATTGGTGGATCAACTTGAAACGTGATATTGCAGAATACATTGCAAAGTGTGACGTCTGCAGTCGTGTAAAAGCAGAACACCAAAAACCAGCAGGGTTGCTACAACCGTTACCAGTACCAGACTGGAAATGGGAACAGATTGGTGTGGATTTCATCACGGGTCTACCCAGGACTAAATCAGGGTATGATTCTATATGGGTTATAGTCGATCGGCTGACGAAAGTATCCCACTTTATACCCGTAAAGACTACTTACACTAGTGCCAAACTAGCTGACATCTACATGAAGAGGATTGTGTGTCTACATGGTGTTCCCAAGAAAATTGTGTCGGATAGGGGTACTCAGTTCACTTCCCATTTCTGGAATCAATTACATGAGTCTCTGGGAACTAGATTGGAGTTTAGTACAGCGTTTCATCCGCAAACGGATGGACAGACAGAAAGAGTAAATCAGATTTTAGAAGATATGCTGAGAGCATGCGCTCTAGATTATAAGTCAAGCTGGGATGATAACCTTCCATATGCCGAGTTCTCTTACAACAACAGCTATCAAGCGAGCATAGAGATGTCACCATTTGAAGCTCTGTATGGGAGAAAGTGCACCACCCCACTACTGTGGACTGGCGTCGGGGAACGTAGTCTGTTCGGCCTAGACATAATCAAGGAGGCCGAGGAAAAAGTCAGGTTGATTAAGGACCGTTTAAAGATAGCACAATCCAGACAGAAAAGTTATGCGGACTCCAAAAGGAGAGAAGTCACGTATGAAGTGGGTGATCGAGTCTATCTCCGAGTTTCACCTATGCGGGGAGTTAAAAGATTTGGAATCAAAGGAAAATTGGCACCTAGATTTATTGGACCCTTCAAGGTATTATCCCGCAAAGGAGAGGTCGCCTATGAATTGGAACTCCCGGAAGCACTTTCCGCGGTTCACAGTGTGTTTCATGTCAGCCAGCTGAAGAAATGTCACCCAGAAATGGCAGAAACACTGCTAAGAGATACGGTGCCACTAGAGGAAGTACAACTAGAAAGTGATCTCACTTATGAAGAAAAACCAATAAAGATTTTGGAGACAGCAGAACGTGTCACCCGAACCAAGACCATCAAATTCTGTAAAGTACAGTGGAATCACCATTCAGAAGAGGAAGCAACTTGGGAAAGAGAATATGACCTTAAGGAAGATCACCCTCACCTATTTGCTAGCCAATCCGAATCTCGAGGGCGAGATTCATCTTAAGGGGGTTAGGTTTGTAACATCCCAATTTTCAGAAAAATTTAAAACTTTTGCATCCATGCATCATCATCATTTAGCTTGTCATAAGAATTACATAAAATTTGAATTTAATTATTTAAATATGTTTTAATTGAATTTATGTCCTTAAAATTGTTATTTTGAATTTATAATAAGGTTCCTTTTATTCTATTTTTACTTTAGACAAAAATAATGTCAAAAGGATCTATTTTTCATAAGCTTTTCAAATTATATTTTTATGAATTTTTCTGAGAAGTTTTAATATAGTTTTAAATTTGTTTTATATCAAAAGAATTAAAAACAGAAAAGAATTTTCAAAAAGAAAAATAGAGTCGGGCCAGCCAGTGGGCCGAAGCCCACTAGCTATCTACCGCGCGCGCGACGCAACCCAGCCCGCCAGCGGCCCGTCCCCGCCCGCGCGCGCGCTCACTCGCTGACAGGTGGGCCCCACCTGTCATCCCTCCCGCTGCAACGCCTCGCCCCAAATCACGCCCACGACGACGCCGAGAAACGGCCGAGTAATCTCGATTCATTGCGGAGGATTCATTGCCCTTTTTACTTCGCCGTTTCTTGCTATAAGATCCCCTCGATCCCCTCTCTCTTTTGCCCCAAGCACCACCTTCCGAGAGCCACGAGGCTGCCCGCACGAGACCTCGACTTTCCGCCGCTACCGCCGGTAAAACTCGCACCGTGTGCTCAACTTCGGCCACCCCGGACCTTCTCTCCTCTCCCCTTCGTTTTGTTTCATCCTTGCGCATCGTTGTGACATGGTTTCGCACTCTGTCTCGCAGCGTGTCGTCGTAACGGTGCACTACCGAAGCAACCCGCCGCCGCGCACGACTCCGGCGAGCTATCCTAGGAAGCAAAGGACGCCCCAGCCCCCACGACCTCGCCATCGTCTCCGTGTCGACCCCCTCTGCATTCTGGTATGATCCGTTCATCCCATAACGCACTAGATCGTGTAGAACGTCCGTCGCCGGCGCGCCGCCACTGCGGGAGTCACCTCCGGCTAGGTTTCCGGCGACAGCGCCGCTCGGTTCTGGTCGATTAGATCTGGACCGTTAGATCCCCAGTGCACGGCCAGGATTAGTTCACTTAAAAACACGAACCGGTACGCCGCGTCAGCGCCACGTCAGCGCCTCGATAGCGACGCGTCAGATATTATTTTCTGAATTTTTATTAAATCATTTAATTTGGCAGTTTTGAAGAAAACACCCTGCATACTGTTTTCATCATTACTTTTTATCTGTTTAACCAAATTTAAATATTTTTATATATTTGAAATCCTTAGAACCAGTAGAACACTTTGGATTCATTAGTTTTCTGTTTTGACACATACAAAATTTTCAAATATTTTTTAGAGTAGTTTAAGTGTTTTTAACATAACTTTAGTTAGAAAATTTATTTTGGAGTAAATCAAATTGCTAACAACTTGTTTAGATGCCCTCTGCCAAAATGTCATTTTTACAAAATTTGATTTGAAAATTTATTTAAGTGAACTAAAGTCCTTGTCATTAACCCTTTACTCATGGTTAAATAATAGAAACAAATCAAAAATTGATTCATGCATATATTTGGAAATAAACTGTTGCATCTCATCTCATGCATAGCATATCTTCTTTGTGTGAACCTTTGCTTGTGTGTTTATGTGTGGCTGTTTATTCCTTTGTTAGACTATTCGGAGGGAAACGAGAATCTTTGCAACTGTAACTGCTGCACTCCCGATTGCCAAGGCAAGTGGCACACCCCCATAAAAGTCCTATTATTTCTATGCATGAGTAGAGTATTTTCTATAAGCATGTGTAGGATAGCATTGCTATGCAAGCCATGATAGATCTCTTTATTCCTCTGTCTAGGTTCCTATGAAATTACTTAGTAGAATAGTGATGCTATGCAAAAACTATTTTGATGAAAAGATAAGTCTACTAAGTTTTAATCAAACACCTGGGTGGAAATTGGTTGCTTGGTTGTATGAGTTGAGTGTTGTTCCCAGGGGTGTTACCTGTGGAATATTCACCTTTGGAAGGCCACCCAGGAGCAAAGGAATCTGAAGAACTCCGAGTGAAGATTGCTTCTCGTGTAGCCATTGCCAATATGGGCTCTGGCTTGATCAACTAAGCTGCGTGGAATCTCCCCGGCCTGACAGGTGGTGGTAGAGGATTTGTAGGTGGAGCGCGTCAGGCCAGAGTGGGAGGGAAAATGCTTCTAAAAGATCTCGTCTCATTCTTTCCTTTCCTTATCACAAATGGTGTGTAAAGGGTAAATTGGGTTGAATGGGTACAATGGTGAACGTGCACAACCTATGCAGAGTTAAAATCTAAGTACTTAGCCGTGTCCCCGGAAACGGACAATTGAGCAGCTGAACGAGGATGTCAACGGAGGATTCCACCATTCCAACTTATAAATTAAAAACTTGATGGGTGAACAAGGGTAGAATGAGACAGTGGATTTCATGCCACGGATGTCTCGAATAGAAGAAAAGTGTTTTCCAAAAAGTTAGGGAAAAACTTGCTTTCTGCAAAATAGCCTTGAGCTCCACCAGCCAAATAAGTATATAGGTCATAGAGTTATTCCTCTAAGTGTCCACCATAGTGTCACTTGCCAGTTCCATTTTAATGGTTCTGACCCACGTTGTTGCAATATATATCTTATTGCAGACTGTCCTGATGATGAGTGAAAGTTTTACTAAGTGTTTCGAGTCTTCAACCAACATGCTCGCCTGTGGCACATGATGATGATTGGGGACTCCACGAAGAATAAATTTTCCGTTGTTCACTCTGTGTACTGCTAGCTGTATGCTATGCAAATTTGTAATGAATATTTTCCTAGTCTGGATCAGCGTTGTAATAAATTGATACTTTGTTGTGATATTTCATCGTAACTGTGTGTGCAAATGAATCGATCCAGGGATTTGCACTATACACAGGTATCTGCCATATTTTAGGTGCAGGTACACTACACTTGTAGATCATTAAATTGTGTCACTTGAATCATTGATGTTGTTTTGAGATATTAATTTGCTTAGTGGTAAACATGAGGTCTAGTAAAGTGGAATGATTAAATGGCTGGTCTAGAGAAACTTGAAAACTGTACCACACTTAAATTTCAAGTTGATTGCATAATGGTATATGACTTCTTTTTGCCGTAGTCAACCGTAATGGCTTTATGTTATGCGCTACGGTCGGGTCCCCAACAATGACTTGTTCATTTGCCACAACACCCCTAGGAGTAATTTTCATTATGCCTTGTATGATCATATTTTTATTTGGAATCTTTTTACTTGTGAGTTCTAAAACTGCGGTTTTCATGGCACTTCCACCACCATATTGCTAGCCTCTTCGGTACTTTGCTTTGTCTTTTCTCACAGTAAGAGTTGGTGAATTTTTTGCGGGTACATCCAAACTCGTGGGAGATCTTCATCTTGTTCTTCTACACATAAGCCAAACATCTTACTCAAAACATCCACTATTACCTACCAATTAAAGCATTTCCATAGTTGTTCCGAGATATATTGCCATGCAACATGCATCTTACATTACATGACTTGTTGTTATTCATTGCTTATTCATTGCTTTACGTGCTTCTATAAAGCTGATGTGTGGTTTTACCCATGTTACGCTAGAGCACTGAATAACCTGCTAGACTGGCAGAGGCACCGTTGTCATATGTATTCTTATGACACATTCATATTAGTTACTTATATCATCAGTATGTTGTTTTATCATTATTAGTGTGTTGTCATACATCATGTATCATATTAGTAATTGCCCTAAAAGTGAAAAGAGCCATGGAGGCCATCGAAAAGAGAAACAGAAAAAGAAAAAAAAAGAAAAAGAAAAAAAGAAAGAAAAAAAGAAAGAAATAAAAAAGGGGGCATCATTACTATTCTTTATCACACACTTGTGCTTATGTTACATCACCATATCATATATAGTCACCACATGTGCTCATGTTATAGCACCATATCATTTGTGATCATCATTTATTCTCATGATTAGCACCTTTACTCCATATGAGAGAGTTTTCATGTCTTAGTTGCATAACTATGTGGGGAACTTTACACTATAGAACTTGGCTTGTATATTCCAATGATGAGCCTCCTCAAAAGTGCTCTAGGTCTTCGTGAGCAAGCAAGTTGGATGCACCCCCACTAGTTCCATTGGAGAGCTTTCATATACTTATAGCTCATTCTGCATCCGTTGTATGACTTTCTCTTGTATAATGATCATCTATAGCTTTGTGAGCCTTTCTTCCGTTGGCCTTCCAAACCTTTGTTAACATTCTCTTAGCCATAACATCCTGGTGCCAGGAACCAACGTTGAACGCTTGCTTGTTTCTTTTGAACAAATAATATATTGATCTTCTACGTGCATATTGCTATTACTTGACTTGATCCTTCCATAAAGTTTTCATGTTTGTTGGAAGCATTAGATGATTATATTGCTGTGCTTGAATCTTAAATCATCTTTAATATCTACTTTGCACAGTTGATTTCTATATAGTACTATATCATTGAAAGCATTGCTTGCTTCACCTACTTGTTTGTTCATTACTCGTTTGATATCAATATAAACTACAACCCTTATTCATTTGATCTCAGTTTACATGCCTTACAATGAATTACATGATTAAGATTGTGTTTAAGCATGTCACTTCAGAAATTATTCTTCTTTTATCATTCTTGCCTACTCGGGACGAGTAGAACTAAGCTTGGGGATGTTGATACGTCTCCACTGTATCCATAATTTTTTGTGTTCCATGCTATGTTATATCATGTTATTACATGTTTTATATGCATTTTCTGGGACTAACCTATTAACAAGATGCCACAGTGCTAGTTCCCTGTTTTCTGCTGTTTTTGGTTTCAGAAAAGCTCTTAAGGAAATATCCGCCATTTGGAAACGAGCCAACCAGTATTTATTTTTGGAATATTTGCGACCAGAAGAACCAAAGACGAGATTAAGACGGGCCCCGAGGGGCCCACATCGCTTGCTAGCGCGGCTCCCTTGCCTGTCGCATCGGGAGGTGGTGTGGCGCCCTCAGGCGCCCACCGACCTAGGTCTTTCGCCCATAAATATGCCCCTGACCTAAAAACGCTTCACAGTTAGACGATTTTTCCTCCTCGGGTCCCGAACGCCGCCGCCATCGCTGACAAGATTCGGGGGATAGAAGTTCTGTTCCGGCACCCTGCCGGGACGGGGAATTGCCCCCGGAGCCATCTCCATCGACTCCACCACCATCTCCATCGCCGTTGTTGACTCCTACGATGAGGAGTGAGTAGTTCTCCCCCGGGGCTGCTGGATCTACGGAAGCCATGTGGTTCATCTCTCTCTCCCATGATGTGATCTTGCATGTGATCATGAGCTTTGTAATCTAGTTGAATATGTGATGCTACTCTTTATCTATTATGCACTCTAGAGGTTACTTTAATATGAACTCCGGGGTTATTCACATGTGTAATGGTGACAGTGTGTGCACCATGTGTTATTCCCTTTATGATATTGTTGGCGTTGGTTTACTCCGACTTGAGGGTGCTCTTGTAGCCATACACAATGAATGGTGTTTGTTATACAACATGAGAGTGTTTGAGAGTAGTGTTTATTTATTTAACTTTGATGTCATTGTTGAGAATGTCCACTGGTGATAGTAGGATCCCTAGGCCCTGTTTCTATGCATTAAAACACCGTTTCCAACAAGTTCTGCTACATGTTTGCTTGCTATCATTTTTATTACAGATTGCAATTACTACTAATAATCATCCATATTACTTGTATTTCACTATCTCTTCGCATAACTAGTGCACCTATACATTTGACAAGTGTATTGAGTGTGTTGGGGACACAAGAGACTTCTCGAATCTTGATTGTCGGGTTGCTTGAGAGGAATATCTTTGACCTCTACCTCCCTGAGTTCGATATACCTTGGGTGATCCACTTGAGGGAAACTTGCTGCTGTTCTACAAACCTCTGCTCTTGGAGGCCCAACATTGTCTACAAGAATAGAAGCGTGCATAGACATCAATACCCCTGCCGCGCCCTTGCACGCCACCCCGCCGTTCGCTGCCCTGCCCCCGACTCCTCGAGGCCCGACTCCCCGAGGCTACTTCTTCGCCAACAATTTCTCTCCCCCTCAGATACGTCCATTTTGCATCACTATTTTATATCATAATTTACTGCTATTCATTGATATATATCATATTTGGAGATGATACTAAAGAACAAAGTGGCAAACTGGGAATTATTTATGAATTAATTCATCGAGGAGTCCAAAAGGGGAGCCTGGGGTGGGGCCCAGGGGGCCCACACCACCTCCCGGCGTGGCTCCCTAGCCCGCCGTGCGAGCAGGCGGTGTGAGCGCCCTGGCCCACCACTCGGCGTACCCCTTCGCGTACATCTTGCCCCCGAAAACCTAAGATTTATGAGAAGGACAGAAACCATCTCCGCCGCCACCACGAGGCGGAGAAGAGAGAGAGAGAAAAGCTCTCCGGCAGGCTGCGTTGCCGCCGGGGAAATTCCCTCCCGGAGGGGGGGGGGGGAAATCGTCGCCATCGTCACCTTCATCGACTGCACTCCATCACCATCGCCAAAACCACCATCTCCACCGCCGACGCCGTCATCTCCATCCATCCACTCCGTTCTCGCTGTAACATCTAGGGCCAAACTCCGTGTATTTTATAGGGAAAACTCTCCCGGTGTTGATTGCTATTTTTATATATTGATGCTATTGAGTGAAACCGTTGAACTAGGGTTTATGTTCAGATTGTTATCTATCATTATATCACCTCTGATCATGTTCATTATGGGTGTTGTGAGTAGTTCATTGTGTTCTTGAGGACATGGGAGAAGTCTAGATGTTAGTAGTGAACTATGTTGATTAATATTTGATGTTTTGATATTTAAGTTGTGGTGCCATTCTTCTAGTGGTGTCATGTGAACGTCGACTACATGACACTTCACCTTTATGGGCCTACGGGAATCCATCGTGTATTCGATTATCATTTTTGGGTCTGCCGGAGTGACATAAACCTAAACCCCCGTTGGTATTCCGATGCACGAGGGATCACAGGATCTCGGAGTTTAAGGCTATGGTTAGATTTATCTTAATTACTTTCTGGTATTTGTGGATGCTTGCAAGGGGTATAAAAATAAGTATGAATTAGTCCTAGGAAGGGCGGTTCATTAGCATAGGTTTACCAACACAACACTTATCTAAACACTAAAGATTATTCATCAATATGAATCGAAAGCACTAGACAGAAATCCCGTGTGTCCTCAAGAATGTTTGGTCATCATAAGTAAACAAACCGGTTTGTCCTTTGCTCTCAAAAGGATTGGGCCACTCGCTGCAATTATAATTGCCACGCTCTATTTACTCGCACTTTATTTCTCTGTTATATCAAACTCTGCTAAAAACGTGTCTGCTAGTGTTTACAGTGAAATCCTCATCAAAACCACTTGTCAACACCTTCCGCTCCTCGTTGGGTTCGACACTCTTATTTATCTAAAGTACTGTGATACACCCCCTATACTTGTGGGTCATCAAGACTATTTTCTGGCGCCGTTGCCGGGGAGTGAAGCGCTATTGGTAAGAGGAATTGGTAAGGAAAACTTCAACTTTAAGTGCTGTTTTTATTTTTGTCTCCTTATTTGCTTTATAATGGAGAAGAGAAATATTGCTTTCCTGTTTGGGTAGTCTTCTACCGCTGCTGAGGTAGAACATGAGGCGCCTCCTGATGATATTGTACCATTTAAAATACATATGAAAATTGTTAAACGTGTTATGGATAACCGCTATTTTGGGGATGGAACTGTCCAGCCCGGTGACCATTTGCTGTATTTACATGAATTATGCGAGTTGTTCAAGTGTGCAGGTATTAAGATGGACGAAGTCAGGAAGAAATTATTATCCATATCACTTTGTGGGATAGTTGCGCATTGGTATAAACTGCTGAAGAACAGGGATTCTCTTGGACGGGAGGAAATTGTACCTCTCTTTTATTCTAAAATTTATCCTCCAAGTGAAATTCATCAAGATCGGTATTCTATATATAACTTCTGGCCTCATGATTGAGAGAGTATTGCCAAGCGTGGGGTAGATTGAAGGCATTAATGCTCATATGTCCCATTCATGAGCTTCCTGGTAATATTATTGTTGATAACTTCTATGCAAGACTCTCGTTTGAGGATAAAACATTATTGGATACTTCATGTGATGGATCATTCACTCGTAATAAGAAGGAGTTTAAATGAGATCTTCTTGATCATATTGAAGAAAATACTGAAGCATGGGAGAACGACAAAGGTAGGGAGTCAGGTATACAATATGACTTTGAATGCATTAAGACTTTTATGGACACTGATGTATTTCGAAATATGAATAATGCCTATGGTCTTGATTCTCAAGTTATTTCAAATTACTATAAATCCTTTGCTGATTATTTCGGTTTTCCCAAGAATGGGTTTGAAAAATATCATGAACCTTATAAAGATAAACTTGTTGTTCCTTTAGCTAAAAGCTTTGAAGTTAATATTGTTGATCATATCATTCCTAAGCCTTATGTTGATAAATTCCTTTTCCTGTTAAAGTGAAAGAACATTCTCTTATGGCTAGTGTGGTTAATAAAAGTGATAAGAAAGCTAAAGAACCTGATGAACATATTAAAGTTAAACCTTATGTGGCTATAGTTAAGGAACTTGTTTCTGAAAATGTGGGAGAAGAGTATATTATATTTTGTGATGATGCTTCTAATGTTGTCTCTCATCCTGCAAAACCAAGAAACGCTAGTGTTACTGTGTTATCTGTTAAAATTGGTGATCATTGTTATTATGGTTTATGTGATATTGGTGCAAGTTCAAGTGCTATTCCTTATGAGCTTTACAAAGAGATTATGCATGAAATTGGCCCCAGCCAACTTGAAGATATTGATGTGGTTATTCAACTTTCTAATAGAGAAACTATCTCTCCTATTGATATTGTTAGAGATGTTGAAGTTCTATGTGGTAAGACTAAATATCCCGCTGATTTTCTTGTACTTGGTTCTTCTGCTTGTAAGACTTGTCCTATTATTTTTGGTAGACCTTTTCTGAATACTTGTGGTGATGTTATAGATTGTAGGAAAGAGAAAATCCTTACTAAATTTGCTGGTGATTCATATGAATTCAATTTTCAAAATTTGCTAAAACTCCTTATGAACCCGAATTGCCTAATGAGGATTTTAGAGTAGAACAACTTGCTTCTGTCTCTCTTGCTCCTACTAATTATATTCAGCAATTTATGGAAGATCATGAAGATGAAACTTTTATGGAAGAAAGAAATGAACTTGAGGACATATTCCTCCGTCAACCTATTCTTAAACATAATATAAAAGTGGAAGACTTGGGTAAAACACTTCCACCTAAAGAGGATCATGTCTTTGATTTAAAACCTTTGCCTGATAATTTTAAGTATGCTCATCTTGATGATAAGAAAATATATCCAGTTATTATTAGTGCTAACCTTTCAAGTAAAGAAGAGGAACGATTATTGGAAATATTGAAGAAACATCGTGGAGCTATGGGTTATACTTTGGATGATTTGAAGAGGATTTCTCCTACTATATGTCAACATTCTATTAATATGGAGCCCAATGCGAAGCCAGTTGTTGAACATCAACGCCGTTTAATACCTAAGATGAAGGAAGTGGTAAGAAATGAGGTATTAAATCTTCTTGATGCTGGTATAATATATCCTATTGCAGATAGTAGATGGGTTAGTCCTGTGCATTGTGTCCCTAAGAAGGGTGGAATTACTGTTGTTCCTAATGATCATGATGAACTTATTCCTCAAAGAGTAGTTGTTGGTTATAGAATGTGCATTGATTTTAGAAAGGTTAATAAAGTTACTAAGAAAGATCATTATCCATCACCCTTTATTGATCAAATGTTGGAAATATTAGCCAATAAAACTCATTTTTGCTTTCTTGATGGTTATTCTGGTTTCTCTCAAATTGTTGTTAAAGCTCAAGATCAAGAGAAAACGACATTTACTTGTCCCTATGGTACTTATGCTTATAGGCGTATGCGTTTTGGTTTATGTAATGCTCCTGCTACTTTTCAAAGATGTATGTCTTGCTATCTTTCATGGTTTTTGTGAGGAAATTGTGGAGGTGTTCATGGACGATTTCTCCGTCTATGTCACTTCTTTTGATAACTGCTTGCACAATCTTGATAAGGTTTTGCAGAGATGTGAAGAAACTAACCTTATTCTAAATTGGGAGAAATGCCAATTTATGGTTAATGAAGGGATTGTTCTTGGACATAAAATTTCTGAAAGAGGTATTGAAGTTGATAGAGCTAAAGTGGAGGCAATTGAGAAAATGCCTTGCCCCGTGATGTTAAAGGTATTCATAGTATTCTTGGTCATGGTTGTTTCTATAGAAGGTTTATCAAAGACTTTGCCAAGGTATCAAAGTCTCTTACTAATCTCATGCAAAAAGATATACCGTTTGTTTTTTATGATGATTGTAAGGAAGCTTTTGAAACTCTTAAGAAAGCTTTAATAACTGCTCCTATTGTTCAACCACCTGATTGGAATTTACCATTTGAAATTATGTGTGATGCTAGTGATTTTGTTGTTGGTGATGTTCTTGGACAAAGAATAGATAAGAAGTTAAATGTTATTCACTATGCTAGTAAGACTCTTGATTCTGCTCAAAAGAATTATGCTACAACTGAAAAAGAATTTCTAGCTGTTGTATTTGCTTGTGATAAATTTAGACAATACATTGTTGATTCTAAAGTTATTATTCATACTGATCATGCTGGAGTTAGATACCTTATGGAAAAGAAAGATGCAAAGACTAGTCTTATTAGATGGGTATTACTGCTGCAAGAATTCGATTTGCATATTGTAGATATAAAAGGTGTTGATAATCATGTTGCTGATAATTTGTCTAGATTGGAAAACATTGCTTATGATCCTATACCCGTTAATGATAGTTTTCCAAATGAACAATTGGCTGCAATAAGGGTGAGTTCACGAGATAGTCCTAGGTATGCAGATTATGCTAACTTTATTGTTTCGAAGTATTTGCCTCCAACATTTTCAGCTCAACAAGGAAGAAATTCTTTTATGACTTGAGGCATTATTTTTGGGATGACCCACACTTATATAAAGAAGGAGTTGATGGTATTATGCGAAGATGTGTTCCGGAATATGAACAGAAAGAGATATTGAGAAAGTGCCATAGTAGCGCTTATGGAGGACATCATGCTGGAGATAGAACCGCACAAAAGGTTTTACAATCAGGTTTTTATTGGCCTACTCTCTTTAAAGATGCAAGAAAGTTTATTTTATCTTGTGATTAATGTCAAAGAGTAGGTAATATCTCTAGACGTAATGAAATGCTCATGAATTATTCTCTTGTTATTGAACCGTTTGATTGTTGGGGATTTGACTTCATGGGTCCTTTCCTTTCTTCAGAAGGTAATACACATGTACTTGTTGCTGTTGATTATGTTACTAAATGGGTAGATGTCGTGGTGGTATCACGGCAAATGCCATGGGATGGTTAATGTGTGGGGCCGATGGACGCTTGTGGATACGGGGAGGGCTAGCGAGCTAAGGAGCTCACACGGTAGGAGATGCCGAAACACACAAGAACTCCGAAGAATACACTCAAAGATCTACAAAACTCAAACAAATGCACGAAGGCAATGCCATACACATGATGTACCCAGGTTCGGGGCCCTCGTGAGGAGGTAACACCCCTACTGCTGCATTTCCTCTCAATATAAGTGTGTCACAAGATCTACAACATGATCCTTGAGCTGTTTTGGTGATGAACTAGATGAACTAGAGAAGGGAAGGAAGTAAATGCCCTGAGAGTAAATGAGACTATAGTTTTGGCTTCCAAGTTGGTCGTCCCTCCACAGGAGGAGTTATGGCGCCTTATATAGAGTTTCGTCCGGGAGGCCCGGAAACCCTAATCCGGCACGGTCCCACCGGGCAGGGCTAACGGTTATGTCGACATCGGCTAGTGCGACCTAGCCGCCGTGCTACCTGGCATAGCCCTGCCGTCATCATCCCGACAAGGACTGCAGGCGCCGTCCTGGATCATGATTGTCCCCTTGTCAGAGACAAGACATGTCTTCGCCCATACCTAGTAGCCTTTTCCGGATTGCCGGGCTAGGCATGTCCGATCTTGTCGTAGCGCCATCGTATCGGCTGACACGCTCCCGTGTCAGGCGGGAGGTGACCATACTTCCATGCCAGGAGGGATAGGATTTCCCCCGTGTCAGGCGGAAAGCCTGCACCAGACCTTTGACTCCCGGCCGACATGCCCCCATGTTGGTGTTCTCCTTTGGTAGCTCGGCACGTCCTTCCTGCACAACAAAGATAATTTGTCGGAACCGAGATAGGTAAGTCGGTTAATAACTACCCGGGACGCCCACCCTGACTACCCGGGTTCTCTTCTACCCGGGATCTTACCGGAGGACCCGACATATCGTTAAGCCGGAGGGCCCTTCCGGTCGTGACCGACTTCCATCCCTGATCCGTATAGAGGCTTAGGGGGAGTATCTCTAGGCCTAGCCTCCCGAAGATATCTTAGGTTGTCACAAATAAATCTTCGAGAAGCTAGTTCTTAGAGGAACCCTCCGCTGGTGCTCATGCTGCCTTGGGGGTCTTGGGGTCTATTTATAGTTTCTACCGATGACTCTTGCGGCCTCCAGGAGACACTTTGGTCCTGATCACCCTCGAAAGGCCAAGTTGCCCCTTTGGCGCACCACAGGACAACCCCTGCTTACCCCCAAAGGTCAGCTCCTGTAGCCATGCTGCTGATCTGGACCGGGGTCTGCCCTACCCCGAGGGCAGCCCCCCGACACTAGTCCCCAAAGCTGGTGATGTGCAGCGACTTAAGACGAAGTGCGGGACCAGGTTCAAGAAGAAAACCAACCAAGAAGCCGAAAACAACATTTGTTCCTGTGAGCGGGATGCTCTATACCGACATCCCTTTCCCGAGATCCCTCGGCCAGGATGACCTATCGCGGGGAATGAGACTTAGAATTTCTGGGTTTCTACCCGGATGTCGGAATGACGATATGCATTCCGCTTCTCGTGCCGGCCAAGACATATCTGCACAGTGGTCCCACCTGGGGTCTTGTCAAGTCAGAGAAGCACTCGAGTGCATTTGACTTTAGGGCGCGTCGCTCGGGTTCGCGCGCCGGGATCCGCACCACATCCGCACACCAACCGTTGGGGTTGTGTGGCCTTTGGTGTGGCCCATGGGACACCTCCATGTGCTGCCACGTGTCGGGCACGACACAATCTGATCCCACCCATGATTTGAGAGATCGTGGGCGGGAGATTCGGAAACCTTTCCGGGAGCTCTACATTAATAGGGGAGTAGAGGGATCGTCTCCTCTTCTTCCCCATTTCTCCCTTTCTTCCCGCACTTTCCCCGAACGCTCCGCCACCGTCGCGCCCGAGCCCTGAGCACCGCCGCCGGAGCCCTCCGTCTCCGCCATTGGTCCGCGACAATCCCGCGCCTCGGTACCTTCCTCCCCTCCGGTGAGTGCTTCCATTCCCTCCGGTAGACCTCTCCAATGCGGCGACGGTTCACATTCGTTCGTGAATCCTTTCAAACATCCGTGAGTCAAGAACCGATTTAGCTCAGTAGATCCCTATCATAGTGCCATGAGTATGGTTTGTCGTAGCTGTGCGATGTAGATGACTACGCTTGCTATGCTTTTGCTTTCAATCGCCCTGCCCAAGCACTATGCCTCGAACAACGATTTTTGCTTCTATTAAACTCCATTTGTTTTGCTACGGTAGATCCATTTATTAGGATGTCGGTCCACGGTTGCAGTTTCTAGCCCGGGTTCTTCTATTACCGACATGCTAACTCGACTAACTAGACCTTCCGTCTGCAGACTAGCTCTGACATGTCTTCCGAAGCCGCCGAGATGGGCGACGAGAGTGTTAGGGGATGCTGGGATGGCTCCGAGACCAACCAGTGAGACCTTGACTGGTTATATCGGACGCACCGGATTCCACCTGAAGTGGAGAGCCGACTTCCTACCGGCGAGGTCGAACCGAAACCCCAACCCGGCGAGCGCGTAGTGTTCCTCACACACTTCGAGCGTGGGTTCGGCCTTCCGGCCTGCCCGTTCTTCCGCGAGTTCCTAGACACATAGAACCTCCAACCACATCATCTCCCTGCTAACGCCATCATGATGCTCTCCTGCTTTGCGACGTACACGGAGAGGTATCTCGGTGTTTGGCCGTTCGTGGAACTCTGGGCGAAGTACTTCCTTCTTCGCCGGCAAGTCATCCCCAACCCGGACAAGAAGGTCAAGGACCTCGTCGATTGCGGGGCGACGACCATCATCCCCCGCAGTGAGTCTGGATTTCCCAAGGTCCAGGGATTGGAATCCTGCCGGAAGTGGCAACGGAGCTTCTTCTACGTGCGAAACCCGACCGCCATAGGAGATGGACCGAGTTCTTTCGCGCCGGATTTCCTCAATCTCCCGGAGTTCGTCATGGGTCCTCCTACCGACTTCGAACTCTGGAACAAGCTCCCCGACTCCGAGGAGGTCGATAGTATGCACGATGTCTTAGGGGTTCTTGTGGATGACTTGACGTCCGACGACCTCCTACGCAGCTTCATTATCCGTCGGGTTTGTCCTCTCCAAACCCGAGTACACAAGATGTGCTTCATGAGTGGGCTGTATGATCCCACTCGGACCAGCATCTCCCCCCTGGATAAGGCTGCGGTTTGCCGTCGCGTTCGAGGTATCGCTGGGACGAAGATGTTGGAAGACTGGAAGTGGGGACTATGCGCGGCCACCCGCAAAAAACCACTAGAGGAGGAGCCTGCGAATGCTTTCATCGACTTCCGTATCTTGCCGGGTTCCGCAGGAAATCGACACCTCTGATATGCATTGATCCCCTTTTCTTATTGCAGTTGTTCGAGCGGCAGCTGGAAGAGGACGCGATGCATGCCGGGGGCAAGTTCGCGAATGACTTCCCGATCCCTAAGAAGATGCCGGATGAGGATCCCGACGGCGAGGACCACCTTTCAATTCCTCTAGCCAGTGCTGCTGCTCCGGGTAAGCCTTCAGCTCAAGAGGCTATCCCAATCAAATATGACGAAGATGATGACGATGATTGTCAAATACTCGATGTAATTGACGTCTGTCCTCTCCGATACGCCCTGCCAGTGGTTTCGGGACCTGCGGTCGCAACGAAGCGTGCCGAGAGCCGCAAGCGTGCGGTATCCGAGACTGCACACGCCGGTGGCTCGGGTGCCGCTGCCAAGAAGACGAGGACCACCAAGCACCCGGGTGATAAGCCTCCTCGGCGGAGGAGAGGTCCTCCCACCGTGTCCTCCGGGTATGATATTCTTCCACTTGAGTTGTTCTATCTCGGTCTTCCCTGAGGTCCCTTCTAACATGCTTTTTGATTGCAGTGCGGCACTTGATGTTCCGCAGTCCGCAGATTCCCGTCTCCGGGGTTCCAGGTCTCCTAGCCCAACCCGGGCTGCCCCTTCACCCCCACGGCATGGAGTGCAGGATGCCAGTCAGCCTGACTCTGGCCCCTCCCTGACCGACATTCCTACTCCTCGCGCCGCTACCGGCATGGGGACTTCGGGGTGGTCAGCCTGTGGTGACCGAGATCTTGGCCCGGCAAACCGTGACCACCGAAGACATCGTCCTTCCGGACACACCGCGTCGGGTGGCGTCTCCGCATCCTGATGCAGATGTGCCGAGTCCTCCACGTCAGGTTGTGCCGCGAGCTTCTACTCGTGTAACATCCCAACATTTTGGAATGTTCAAAATCACTAAAATTTAAAACTTTTGTTTTGATTAAAATAAAATATTAAAATGCATAAGAAAACTAACTATAAAAGACTTCAACCAATTTGAAAAAGTCTATTATTTCAAAATTCCCAATGTGTCAATATTTTCAAAAGTTATTTCCAATTAAACATTACATTATCCATTGTATTTCAAAAACCTTAATATGTAATTTGACAAATGTTTTATGAAGTACAAACCATTTTATTTTAAGTAAATAGTATACTTATAAGTAATTGATTTCAACACTTAGCCTTAGCTATAAATAAATTAAAATAATAATTACAAGTGTTATTTTAAACTATTGAAAACATTGTCTATTTGCCAAAAGATTATTATTCATTTACCTGAGTTCAAAACATAATTTGGATATTACAAGTCTATAGTTTATAACTTAAAACCTCATAGATTTTATAATTACTTAACAACCCAAATAAACATTTCATTAGCTTAAATGATTTTCATTTATTTTCAAATTATAAAATGACTTTCATGAATATATTTTTTATATAAGAAATGAAGTACAACTAAAATCTTTTCCAAAGTTGTTATGAAATTACAATTGAGTTATCTTAATATAAAATTTAATGGTGCACAAAATATTTGAATTAAAAAATGAATACATTATATTTCCCTTTTCATTTCAAATAAATGTGTGATGTTATTTAATATTGTACTAAAGCCAAAAATGATTTAATGTTGGAAAATGAGTTTAAATAACTTAATTTCAAACTTATATAAGTGTTGTATTTTATAAATTTTATTTAGCCAAAAAAGAAATTATTTAAGCCATGTTTTCAAATTTGACATTAAGTGGCAAATTTGTAATTAATCAATAATTCAAAATTTTGATTTTTGAAAAGTGTTCAAAACATGCCCACAACTGGTTTAACACAAAGATATTATTTTTATAAATTTTTAGAAATTTATTTGACATGATTTGGAGTCTTAAATCAAAAGTTATGAAAGAAATAAGAAAAATCAGAAAAAGAAAAAGAAAAAATGCGGACGTCATGATAACGTCAGCGTCGTCTTCAACCTCCAGAACAGCCAGCACGGGCCGAAACGCACGGGATGAAATGTCTCGCATGATTCCCGATGATTTAGAGCCCCAAATGACGCACCGTTTGTTTCTAATTAAATCCCTTGATCTCCTCTTTCATCCCCCCATAAAATCCCTCTCTTAAATGCCCTAAATTGCCCTAATTTCGTCCGCCATTAAACATGGATGTTTTTTTGTCGAAATTAATGTCCGGTTGATTGCGGTCAAATTACTGCACCAAATCAAGCCCCGTCGGATTCTATATAAAGCCCTCGACCTCCTCCTCCATCCCCCCCCCCCCCAAAAGCCCTCTCCAATACGCCCCAAGGTCGACGAATTTGCTCACCGGAGTTCTTCACATCCACGGCCGATTTCATCGATTCCGGCGAGGTGAGGCGACCCCGAGGCCGAGAACCCTCTCCTCTTTCTCCCCACCCCCGTGTGCATCTACTGACCCCGTCTTACCTCTTTCAACACAGCGGAGATGTGGAGTTCGTGCTCACCTAGCTCGCCGGTGACCCGAGCTTCTCCGGCGGAACGTCCACGCCACTCTCGGACACCCGCCACAACGTCGACGCCACCATCCTCTCCCTCGCGACGCGCCGCATACGGGGAGCCCCTCTACACGTCCGGAGAACCACGGGAACGTCATCTCCGACCTCCATCTGACGTCGGCGCCGCCGTCTCCCTCAACTCCGGTGAACCGCGCCGCCACCTCCAGACCATCTCGCTGTAAGCCCTTAGATCTTGATCCAGCGGTGTAGATTAGATGACATGTTTGAATCGGTATCAGCCAATAGCATCGCGCCGTGCGGCTGTTGTGTTAGCTATTTTCCATTTTTGTTTTTCTGACTAGACATAACTTCTAAAATTCTTATTAAATCAACCGTAACTCCGTTTTTGATGTTTTTGTAGTCTATGGAATCGTATGAACGTGTAGAAAATAGTGGTATAATAAAAACTTGTATTTTAGTCGTGCACTAACTTGGTATTTACAGAAACATGTAAAACATTATTTTAATTATAGTTTTAATTCTGTAAGGTCAAAATTTGTAAATAAAATATCTTAAAAAGCCCATGACCTATAGATTGTGCTAGTTCTGTTGTTTTCCAACCTTGAGAAATTTAGATTTATTCAAATTACCCCCTGGCATGACGGCGATCCCACCTGGCCCGCTCCGCACCCAGCGCGGCTATGTGGTCATTGGGGGAGAATACCCCAACAACTGTGACGATTGGGCGATTGCGACCATCGTACCAGAGCTTGGAGGTCAGCACTTCGAGCATGCATCTGCCGTGATTACCCAGAGGCTGCAGGACATCGGGTTGGTGGTCCGCACGATCTCGCGCTGCGCAATGGGAGCTGCACTTGTGCGCTTCGCATCGGTCACTGACCGTGACGCAGCGATAGACCTCAACCCCCACTTCATCGGAGACTCTATTCTCCGCTTTGTTGCCCAAGACCAAGGTATCAATCGCAGAGCTACGTTTCTTACTCACGATGTTTGGATCATGCTTCTGAATCTGCCACTAGAATTTCGGGATATTGAGTGCATTGTTAGAGCTCTGGTTCCGTATGGTCGGTTCATTGTCTGGAATAAGGATCTTTCAAACAGAGCACGTATCCTTGTTAAAATTAGAGCTTACAATGTGGATACCCTGCCGATGAGTCTAGTACTGATCAAGAACATAACTGATGATGGTAATGCTGACTCCTGGACCTGTCCGCTAGTGGTTCTATCTCGTAAGTTGCTAGGGGTGGTGACAGGGGATGAAGACCCCCTTCCACCTGACGGTGCCAATCCCCACCCACAGCCTATGGAACGACAGGGGTTCTGGCATGATGCTATGCACCAGGATGAGGAGCCAGTCCCTGACAATGCAGAAGTAAATCAAGCCGACCAAGGGATTGGTGCAGCACAGGTTGAAGTTGCTCCAGCGGCAGTTGACAATGAAATGCCCAATACCCCTCCTCTACAGCCTGAAGAGATTGTCCAGCAGCCTGATGATCCAATGAGTCAGCTAAAGAACTTGATTGCTACACTAGTGCTTAATGCAGATGAACTGATCCCTAAACTCACTGACACTACTATCTCGGGTGCTAGATGTACCATATCAGAATCCAGTGGGGCTGCAGGGGTTATCAGGAATTGCACACTTCAGATTAGCACTCTTAGTAGACAACCTGTTACTTCCAGTTCCTCTGAGGAAGCCTTGGATATGCAGAATGATGATCTAGGGACTAGCAACTATGATGATTACATTGATGATCACCATCACTCTGACAACCAAGAGCAATTGTATGTGCACCTCCAGGAGCAAGCAGAGCCTGATAACACTGTGCAACTATTTCCAGAAAATGATAGCCCCCATGCACATAGCTCTGTCCTTACTGCTGTTCCTGAAACCAATCCTGCAGTTGCTTCACACAAAGCTAAAAGGCAGAAGAGGAATGATAAGCTTCAGGGAGCAGATGTAAGACGCAGCAACAGGATTGCCATCCTCAATGGAGGTTTTAAGAACAAGAAGAGTGCTGATGAAGCAGCTAGTTCAAAGACTGGAGGAAATCTGGAGGAAAAGTTCAGAGCTACTGTAGTTGATGGTGCTCTTGAGCCCCCACCTCATCTGCCTTCTGAGATGCTAAGGATAATTGGTACAACACATTGTAAGATGCCACCTGGTGCGGTGTCTGATGCTGTTCTGAACCAGGAAAGTTCTGATGATAATTAGTCTGCTAGCATCTTTGGCTATGAACAGGGCTTATAGCTGTTCAGTTATCTTTGTCTATGTTTATGTTTGCTATGTCAGAGGAACCATTACTGTCCTTTGTAATAAGTACTACGTCTGTGCCCTTGATACCTTTAGCCTTTTGTACTTGAGTCCTGCTCATCACTCTTTTTATGTTTGCTCTAAACCAGTTCTGCTTACTGTGATGAACTGTTGGCCTTTGTCAGTATGGTTTGAGGATGATATGGTCCAGGTCTACTCTGTGGGATGTGTTTGCTATTTGGTCAGTGTTTGCTATATGAGACATATCTGTTATGTGATCAGTCTTTGTGATATGAGTTCGATTAGTTATGTGGCTGATGTTGGTTATGTCTGCACTTTGGGCTTTGATTGCTTGGGCTCATGGTTTGGGATTTTGCATGCAAGCACCTACCCAGCTTCACCTGTTAACACTCTCCACTTTATATCTGTCGTGATATATGAGCTCACTTGGCCAAAGTTGACAAAAACAGCTGTTAGCTTGGGTGCCCTTGCGTACATTTACATCACCAAGAAAGCAGTACCTGCTTACTTAAACTTGACACCTCAATCGGTTTCCAATGAATAGACAATGGAATATTTGTAATTGGAATACGAGAGGTGTTAATTCACAGGCAAGATGTGATGATTTAGCAAATAAAATAGCTGAAAGTAATTGCAGTATTGTTTGCTTACAGGAAACTAAGAGAGAAGTTTTTGATACAGCTTATATAAGGAAATTTTGCCCGAGACGGCTCAACCAATTTGCATATCAACCTTCGATTGGAAATTCAGGGGGCTTAATTACCATCTGGAATGGTAGCCAGTATACTGGCAATGTGATTAGTCAAAGTTTCTTCCAGCTAACTATGGAATTCACATGCAACCAATCTGCGAGGGTGTTTTATGTAACTAATGTTTATGCCCCCTGTAACAATGAGGGCAGACAGGAGTTTGCTGACTGGTTTCTGAACCTTGATTCAACACCTTATAATCTGTGGATGATAATGGGTGATTTTAATATGATTAGAAGCACAGAAGATAGAAATAAACCAGTGGGAATATTAATAACATGATGTTATTTAATTCTATTATCCAGATGCATGATCTAGAAGAAATCCCATTAAAGGACAGAAGATACACATGGAGTAATATGCAAGCTGAACCTTTACTGGAAAAATTAGACTGGATTTTCACCTCTCATAATTGGACCACCACTTTCCCCAATACTTTGGCCTACCCTTTGGCCAAGTTAGGATCTGATCATACTCCTATGTATATCCAAATTGAAACTAGTATTCCTAAAGCCCAGATATTCAGATTTGAGGACTATTGGCTACAATTTGAGGAATTCAAAACCATTGTGGAAACCCACCGGCAGCACACTGGTGTTTATAAGAATCCTGCTCAAGACTTGACTGCAAGGTTTAAATCTTTAAGGCATGGTATCAAGAAGTGGAGTAAAACACTATCCAACCTTAATGCAATCATTGATAATTGTAGCTACATTCTGGCTATGATTGATGGAATTGAAGAGCAAAGGATGCTGTCTGTTCCTGAGAAGAATTTCAGATCTGCTCTGAGAAAACACCTAGCCAAGCTTCTGGAAGCAAAGAGAATATACTGGAGGAAAAGAGCTTGTATCAGATGGGCCAAACTGGGTGATGAAAATACCAAGTTCTTTCACACAATTGCAACCAGGAATTATAGGCATAATTACATATCTAGCCTTGTTAAGGATGAGGGTGAAACTGTTACATATCATTCTCAGAAAGCTGCTATTCTCTGGAAAGCTTTTCATGATAGGCTGGGTAAATCTGATCAGGCAGTTATGGAATTTAATCTTGAGGAGCTGATGGTTAGACATGACTTAAGTGCATTAGAAAATGGTTTCTCTGTGGAAGAAATTGATGAGGTTATTAAGCATATGCCCAATGATAAATCTCCGGGACCTCATGGTTTCAATGGTATGTTCATAAAGAAGTTTTGGCACATAATTAAGGATCAGTTCTACTTACAATGTGATAAGTTCTGCAAACATGAGTTAGATCTGACCAGCATCAATACGGCTTATATTGCGCTTATACCAAAGATACCTAGTCCTGTAAAACCTAATGATTTTAGACCCATTTCTCTGGTTAGTATGGGACTTAAGATCATCACTAAAATCCTTGCTAATAGAGAACAGCGTGTCATTATCTCTATTCTACACAGCAACCAGTATGGCTTTATCAAGAGCAAAACAATACAGGATTGTATCGCCTGGGCTTTTGAATATCTTCATATTTGCCACAAGTCCAAGAAAGAAATAGTGATCATCAAATTGGATTTTGAAAAGGCATTTGATATGGTTGAATATCCTGCTATTCTTGCAATGCTGGAACATCTTGGATTTGGGGAGAATTTCCGAACTTGGGTCAGAAGTATTCTTTACACGGCTAGTACTTCCATTATCCTGAATGGAGTACCTGGAAGATCTATTAAATGCAAACGTGGAGTTAGGCAAGGGGATCCCCTTTCACCGCTCCTTTTTGTTGCCACTGCTGAACTTCTGCAAGTAGTGATCAATAAACCCTGGCAAGATGATATGCTACAGTTACCTGTTGATAAATCATATGGGCAAGATTTTCCTATTCTACAGTATGCAGATGATACATTACTAATCATGCCAGCAGATAGTGTTCAGATTGTCACATTAAAAGATATCTTAAACAAGTTCTCTAGATCAACTGGGTTGAAGATTAACTTTCATAAATCTTCATTGGTACCTATTAATACAAGCCAGGAGAAATGCCAGGAACTTGCGACTCTTTTTGGCTGTAAAATTGAATCACTCCCATTTACTTACTTGGGATTGCCCATGGGTACTACAAGACCAAGAGTAGAAGACATTATGCCAATGATATCCAAACTGGATAAAAGGTTAGCTGGAATATCTAACCTGCTATCTCATTGTTCTCGGTTGGTGGTTATCAAGGCTGTGATATCTGCTATGCCAAACTTTCTTATGTGTGCATTCAAAGTGCATTATACTCAGTTAGATCATGCAGTTAATCTATTAGGACTTTCCTTTGGCATGGAAAAGATATTGAAAAGAAAGGTAAATGCCTAATTAAGTGGGAAAAGGTATGTATGCCTAAGGCTGCTGGGGGACTTGGTGTTATCAATCTCAGGGAGCAGAATAAAGCATTACTAATGAAGAACATCTTCAAAAAATTTAATTGCCATGACATACCATGGGTTCAGCTAATTTGGAATGCACACTACATCAATCAATCTGTTCCATCAGTTCAGCAACAGAAAGGATCCTTTTGGTGGAGAAATTGTTTATCACTTTTGACTGATTTCAAAAATCTTACCACCTGCAAAATTGGTACTGGACAGAGTATTCTCCTCTGGCATGATAAATGGGCAGGCTCTGTCCCATGTGAACAGTTCCCACACCTTCATTCCTTTGCCCACAAATCTATGATTACGGTGAAAATGGCTACTGAATCTGGTTTACATGAGTTGCACACCCTCTTCCAGTGGCCATTAACACAGATTGCATCCCAACAGTATGGCCAGCTTGTTAGCCTTTTGGAGGGGCACATAAACAACCAGGAGAAGGATGAGTGGAATTTTCCATGGAATGGCAGTAAATACTCTACTAAACGAGTCTACAATGCCCTTATTAACAAGCCTGATGCACCTGACCCATTTAAATGGATTTGGAAGTCCCCATGTCTCCCAAAGCATAAATTCTTCTTCTGGTTGATGATACAAGACAGAATTAATACTAGAGACCTATTGGACAGGAAGAACTTTTATGTGCAAACAAAATCATGTGTCCTTTGTGACAATGATACAAGAGAAGTCTTACATCATCTATTCTTTGACTGCCCTTTCAGCAAGGATTTCTGGAATAAGCTGAACATCACATGGCCTGTCAATCCTGATATTATTAGCCTCTTGATTGAAGCTAAGAACAGATGCAGTATTCCTTTCTTCAAGATTGCCATGATGGTTGGATGTTGGAGTATTTGGAATCACAGGAACAAAATTATATTTGAAGGTGATCCCAGAAGTTTAGATTCATGCTATGATTTCTTTGTTTTCTCAATAAATGTCATTAGACATAGAATAAAGCCTAGTCTCAAAGAGGGCATGCAAGCGTGGCTTGACTTATTGTAATTCATTAAACTTGGACTATCTGTAAATATGTGAATGCGGTGGTAATACAAAATGGAAAATGACGCAGTGGGGGCCTTCCCCACTGTCTTTATGCGTCAAAAAAAAAATGTTGGTTCAGTAAATTTGACATAACTTTTGATATAAACATTATTTTTGAGTAAATCAAATTGCTATAAATTTATTTAAATCCCCTCTGTCTATTAATACTAATTATAAAATTTTCTTATAAAAATTTAAATCACATAAAACTTTAATCTTATATTTATTTCTTTATTATATTTTGTGAAAATAGAAATTAATTAAATTGCATTAGCATAATTGTTCATGTGATTAAAATTTGAATTTCATGCATATCATATTTTATTTTGTAGTTATATTTCCCATAAGAAAACTCCTTCCCCATTTTCTCCAAGTTAGAAATATTTTCAACTTAGCATTTTGGTAAAGTGATACACTTAGACACTTAGGATTTTCAACATGGAGCTAGAAGACCAATGAAGGACTTAGCCAAAACAAAACTCCAGAAGAATCTCCAAGAAGTAGAAGCACTTAGAAGAAAAATCAAGAGGAAGTTCACGAAGACCAACCAGAAATATTTTCTAAGTCTTGATCCCTCTCTCTTTCATTTCTCCTTTCTTCTCTTAGACCTCTTGAAGACTAAGTTAAATCCAAGACCAGCCTAGGTGATACAAAAATCATCAAGTCTGAAGATTATTCAAGTATACCAAGAATTCAATCAAGACATCACCAAGGAGAATGTTACAAGTCTGGGGATGAAGCCTGGAAGACCAACTACATCATTCTTACTATCTTTTCCCTCTTTCCTAATCTTATCTTTCACTTTAGACATAAACGATTTTTGATCATGTTATTACCATCTTGAAGTTTGTTGGATCCTAGCGGCATACTGAGATGAAGCGGCCTGGAAACTAACCTTACATGTCCATGTACATGAGACTTGTTCCACAATTTAAGTGGCTGGTCGGGTGTCTGTCTCTCTCACTATAGTGAATATCCGATTTACCAAGAGTTGTTAATAATTGTTGATCACCTTGAAGAATAGAGTTAGTATTTTCTCTAAGTAGTTATGCACCACTTGTAGAAAACATGCTATAGGACCAAACTCCAAAACCCCATTTGTCCCGGTCGTACTGCAAACCGTGACAGATGGGGCATAAAACCCGCCGAGCGCTCCAGGCGACACCCATTTGTCCCGGTTCCAGCCACGAACCGGGACAAATGAGGTAGCACCCGCCGAGCGCTCCAGCGTACCCCTTTTTGTCCCGATTCCAGTCACGAACCGGGACAAATGTCATGGTTTCAGTTACGCGCGCGCGGAAGATGAGCCATCGCCGCGTTTTTTCGACGCGCACGGAAGACGAGCGGAAATACGGTGCCGCCGGCGATTCCTCTACCCTCCGGCGATTAATTCCTCTGCTCTCCGGCCGGCGATTCATCTTCCTCTCCGGCGCTATAAAATGCACTGCACAGTACGACTCCTCCACACACACCATCTCTCCGGCCATCTCTCCTCTCTTTTCTCCGTCCCTATGGAGCCACTCGTGCCTCGGTCTGATGAGTTTTACGACTACAAGAAGGAAGGCATGCGGTTCAAGGTGTGGGTCACCCTTCGTGCATGGCGCGTGGAGAAGTGGATCCGCGACGTGAAGAACTACTTCCTCGACGCCGCTCCGATCAAAGCCGTTGGACTCGATTGCGAGTTCACCGACCCTCGACGGAAGGATACTCTGAAGTGCGCCGCCGTCCTTCAACTCTCGGTGGCGACCGAGACTCTTGTCTTCCAAATTTGCAAAGCTGATCGGGTGCCACAGGTCCTCGTGGATTTCTTAGGTGATGAGACAATCAAATTCTACAGCGTGGCAATCCATAATGACATGAAGATGCTAGCCTACTACGGAATTATTATTCGGTCCACGGTCGACCTGCAGAGGGATCGCCGAAACCCTACCGGCAATTTTACTCCTAGTCTATATGCTCTCGCTAATGCGGTCATTGGGACAAATCTTGAGAAGAAGAAGAAATACAAGAAGAAGAAGAACACGGACGACGACAAGGAAGACACGTTAGAAGAAGACCTAATTTTCGGATGGGGAAACGTTCCATTGAGCTACGATCAAGTCGTATATGCTGCTTTAGACGCTCGCCTTGGCTTCGAGATTGCACGGAAGTGGGATAGTCTACGCGGATATAATACAGAGTATGATCATCTTAATGTCGTTGATGAGTAGACTATCTATGTATTCCGTTACACAAAAATTCTGTGTGCGCGTATTCTCTTGTATTGACCGAAATATATCTAAAGTTTGCAAAAGTGTTTTCAAATTCCAAAGTTTGCAAAAGTTATTTAAAACAGAAAACAGAAAATGGTTTTGTATTAGTTAGTCAAATTCAAACACTTTTCATATTCATAGTTTTTCCAAAATCTAAAGTTTGCAAAAGTTATTTAAAACAGAAAACAGAAAAAGAAAAAAAATGAAAAAACCTCCATCTGTCCCGGTTTCAGTCACAAACCGGGACAAATGGGCCTCCTTGTTGTCCCGGTTTGTGACTGAAACCGGGACAAATGGGGGGGTGCCTATATATACTGATCAGCAGCCCCCTCCCAAAACCATTGGAGGCATTTTTTTTGAAATGGAAGGAGGGGGTGTGGGCTAGTCTGTTTTTTTTGTATGCATGCAAGGTGTTTGATGAAATGCCCGAGAGAGTTCACGAAATGATTTGATGTACACTTAAAGAAGTTTATTCTTCTTTTCGATCAAGGTTAATTTTTCTCTCATTTCATTTGTAATTAATTGATACCGTGCATGTTTAGTGTTTATTTGTCGATGTTCTGTAATGGTTATTGATGTAGTTCATTATATAATGCAGATGGACCGACAATGGATGTATGGTGACCGACGCACTGCCGAGTACATGACAGGTTTGAGGAAATTTCTAGAGAAAGCCCAGGCCCACAGTACCAATGGTTTCATGTGTTGTCCATGTGTCAACTGTCAGAATAAGACATATCACCCAAACGTGAGAACCCTTCAAAGTCATCTTATTCGGCATGGTTTCATGCCCATCTATAATTGTTGGACGAAGCACGGAGAAAAAGGTGTTATGATGGAAGACAATGAAGAAGAGGAAGATGATGACAACTATCCTATGTTCCCGGAGTACGGAGATTCTGCAACGGGGGAAGCTGAAGCTGAAGAGGCACTAGATGAGCCCACTGACGATCTTGGTAGGGCCATTGCTGATGCAAAGAGAGAGTGCAGAACTGAAAATGAGAGGTTGAAGTTCGACCAGATGTTAGAGGATTACAAGAAATTGTTGTATCCAAGTTGCGAAGATGGTCAGAAAAAGCTGGGTACCACACTGGAATTACTGCAGTGGAAGGCAGAGTGTGGTGTTACTGACAAGGGATTTGGAAAGTTGCTGCAGATAATTAGGAAGATGCTTCCAAAGGTCAACGAGTTGCCCGACATCACGTACGAAGCAAAGAAGGTTGTGTGCCCTCTAGGATTAGACGTGCATAAGATACATGCCTGCCCTAATGACTGCATCCTCTACCACGGTGAGTATGAGAATTTGGATGCATGTCCAGTATGCACTGCATTGCGGTATAAGATCAGACGAGATGACCCTGGTGAAGTTGAGGGTGAGCGTCCCCGGAAGAGGGTTCCTGCCAAGGTGATGTGGTATGCTCCTATAATACCACGGTTGAAACGCCTGTTCACGAATAAAGAGCATGCCAAGTTGTTGCGATGGCACAAAGAGGACCGTAAGAAAGACGCGATGTGTAGACACCCCGCTGATGGGTCGCATTGGAGAAAAAATGAGAGAGAGTTCCCGGAATTTGAAGATGACGCAAGGAACTTAAGGTTTGGTATAAGTACAGACGGCTTCAATCCATTTGGGGAGCAGAGCAGCAGTCATAGCACATGGCCTGTGACTCTATGTATTTATAACCTTCCTCCTTGGGTGTGCATGAAGCGAAAGTTCATTATGATGCCATTGCTCATCCAAGGCCCGAAGCAACCCGGCGACGACCTTGATGTGTACCTCAGGCCATTATTTAAAGAACTTTTACAGTTGTGGCGGGAAGAAGGTGTACGGGTGTGGGATGAGCACAAACATGAGGAATTTGGCCTACGAGTTTTGCTTTTTGTAACAATTAACGATTGGCCTGCTCTTGCTAACCTCTCAGGGCAGTCGACCAAGGGGTACAATGCATGCACACACTGTTTGGGTGAGACTGAATGTTTATATTTGGATAAATGTAAGAAGTGTGTGTATCTGGGGCATCGTCGATTTCTTCCGATCAGGCATACCGCAAGGAAGAAAGGCAAGCATTTTAAAGGTGAGGCTGATCACAGTAGGAGGCCTGTCAACCGTACTGGTGAAGATATATTTGATATGGTCAAGAATCTTAAAGTAATCTTTGGAAAGGGTCCTGGAGGACAACAGGTTCCGAAATACGCTAACGGGCACGCACCCATGTGGAAGAAAAAATCTATATTTTGGGAGCTACTATATTGGAAGGTCCTAGAGGTTAGATTTGCTATCGACGTGATGCACGTGATGAAGAATGTTTGCGTGAACCTGCTAGGCTACTTGGGCGTGTACGGGAAGAAAAAAGATACAGAGGAAGCACGGGAGGACCAGAAACGTGTGAAAGAACGAGACGGCCTAAGTCCCGAACACTACGAAGGTCCTGCCAGCTACGCTCTTACCAAACAAGAGAAAGTAATATTCTTTGAATGCCTGAGCAGTATCAAGGTCACGGCTGGGTTCTCGTCGAATATAAAGAGGATAGTAAATGTGAGACTCCAAAAATTTCAGAACCTAAAGTCTCATGATTGCCACGTGGTTATGACGCAATTGCTTCCGATTGCACTGAGGGGGCTACTACCGGAAAATGTTCGAGTACCCATTGTGAAGCTTTGTGCATTCCTCAATGCAATATCTCAAAAGGTAATCGATCCGGCGATTCTACCAGGGTTGCAAAATGATGTGGTCCAGTGTCTTGTCAGTTTTGAGTTGGTGTTCCCTCCATCCTTCTTCGATGTTATGACGCATCTCCTGGTTCACCTAGTCGAAGAGATTCAAGTTCTCGGTCCTGTATTTCTGCACAATATATTCCCATTTGAGAGGTTCATGGCAGTCTTAAAGAAATATGTGCATAACCGTGCTAGGCCAGAAGGAAGCATCTCCAACGGCTACGGTAACGAGGAGGTTATTGAGTTCTGTGTTGACTTTATTCATGACCTTAAGCCGATAGGTGTTCCACAATCACGACATGAGGGTAGACTTAGTGGAAAAGGCACACTAGAAAAAAAAACAAAAATTTGTATGGATGGACATTCTTTCACTGAAGCACACTATACAGTTCTACAAAGTGCTACCTTGGTGGCCCCGTATATCGATGAACACAAGAATCTTGTACGCTCTCTACACGCGGGGAAGTCTGACAACTGGATTGTACGTACACACATGTTGACGTTCGGCGGTTGGTTGCGAGCACATCTTGAAAATAAAGACAAGGTTGATGAACAGTTACACTTGTTGGCCAGGGCACCATCTACAACTATATGTACTTCCAAGGGTACGAGATAAATGGGAATACATTTTACACGAGTGTCCAAGATAAAAAGAGCACGAACCAAAACAGTGGTGTTCGCATTGATGCAACAAACAACAATGGGCAGAAGAACACATATTATGGTTGCATAGAGGAGATATGGGAACTTGACTATGGACCTTCTTTTAAGATCCCTTTGTTTCGGTGCAAATGGGTCAATCTGAAATGCGGGGTTGAGGTAGACAAGATGTACGGAATGACAACAGTGGATCTAAACAATCTTGCGTACAGAGACGAACCATTCGTGCTAGCCAATGACGTGGCTCAGGTTTTCTATGTGAAAGACATGTCTAACAGACCCAAAAAAAGAAACGTCCTGGGAGTGGAGGAGCCGAGGCGTCACATAGTTCTTTCAGGAAAAAGAAACATCGTGGGAGTGGAGGACAAGACAGACATGTCAGATGATTATAATAATTTTGATGAAATTCCGCCTTTCGTAGTGAACATTGACCCAATCATCAAGTTGATTGAAGAAGATGCTCCATGGTTCCGACGCAGAAGAACTGGCGGTGTTGTGTGATGGAGATGTTGGTGCGATATGTAATAATTAATATATTAAACTTTTTATATGAAGAAGATGCTCCATTTTTACCTGCATATCAAATGGATCCGTCGGCGTTGATAGAACAAAACACACGATTTCACCTGCATACAGCCCCACGGTGGCTCTTGATGAGTGCCTGCATATCAAATGCACCGTCGGGCGTATGCAGGGAATCCGAGTAATTTGTATATATTCCTCAGTAGATGAATTGAACTATTCTTTTGATAGAACAAAACACACGATTTCACCTGCATATAGCCCCACGGTGGCTCCTGAGTGCCTGCATATCAAATGCACCGTGGGGCGTATGCAGGGAATCCGAGTGATTTGTATACCACACACCACCCGACTAGGCACTAGATGGAGGAAACACTGAGTGCTCGCCTCGTCCGAGAGGGGGCTATATATAGGGTCACGGGCTCAACCAGTGGTACTGATAGTGTTGATCCAACAGCTCTCAAGTGCTCAAAAGAAGCACACCCCTGATCCAACGGCTAACAAGTGTTTCAAAGAAACACATGATCCGTGTGCTTCTTTAGTCCCGGTTTGAAACTGAAAGCGTCAATCGAACAGCTCAGAAGGAATCAAAAGAAACACACACCTGATTTAAACTAATTTAAATAATGGTTATAGAAAAGAGAAAATGTTTTTGTATTAGTTAGTCAAATTCAAACACTTTTCATATTGAATTTTTTTTCAAATTCCAAAGTTTGCAAAAGTTATACAAATTCACATTCAAAATAGTTTTAAACTTATTAAAATAATGGTTATAGAAAAGAGAAATTTTTTTTGTATTAGTTAGTTAAATTCAAACACTTTTCATATTGAAAGTTGTTTCAAATTCCAAAGTTTTTTAAACAGAAAACAGAAAACAGAAAAAGAAAAGAAAAAGAAAAAGAAAAAACCCCATCTATCCCGGGTGGTGGCTCAGCCCGGGACAGATGGGGTGCTATCTATCCCGGGTGGTGCTTCAACCCGGGACAGATGACCCCTATTTGTCCCGGGCTGAGCCTCCACCCGGGACAGATAGCCTCTCCCCTATATAACCAACACTTAGCCACGATTCCATCCACCACCCGGAGCAAAACCAGATCGACGACGTCAGGCTGCCCAATTTTCGCGCCACCGCCTCCTTTCTCGACTCCGGCCGGGCCTCGCTCCATCCTCGAGCGTCGCCGCCTTCCTCCTCGACTCCGGCGACTAGGTGAGCCCTCTCTTCACTCTCTTTGCGCCACCATGCGCGCGTTGATGTTCCTCGACTCCGGCTAGCTCCGCCCACATCCACCCCGACGTTGCCCCCCCCCCCCCCCGACGACCCCGACTCCGGCTAGCTACGGCGTCGCGCCGCCGCGCCTCCGACGTCCAAGACCCCGACGCTGCCGCCCATCCTAGCGTTGCACCTTCCTCCTGGACCCCGACCCCGACTCCGCCGCCGCGCCTCCGATGACCAAGAAGTGGCGGCGCCGCCACTCCCAGGTAGACCGCGTCCGTGTGCATCGGACGCGCATACGCGCGCGGCTGGGCTCGCCGTAAATCGACGCCGGCGTCGTGGTCGCCGTCGCGGCTGATCTCCTCCGCCGATGACGTCACGGTGACGTTGCGGCGGGGTCTGTTGAGTTTTTTTTCCAGAAAATGATTAAAACTGGAAAATCAATATTTTTAAATCTATTCATCCAAAAAATATGGAAAATATATCAAAATGATGACAAAAAATAAACCTAAATACTTATGGTATTATGCAAATATATTTCAAAGATTCAAATACGATGAATAATACGAGACAAATTTTACAACACGTAAGTCTAAAAAAGAAACGCACAACACGTAATGCACGCACGTCCCTGTTGTTTCTGTCTCCTCAACGTCGTCTCCGTATCCTCCCCGTCGTCTTCGTATCCTCCCCGTCGTCTCTACGCCACCGTCCGCGCACACGTCTCTCGCCCCAATGCGCGCACATCTCTCGCCCCAATACAAATAAATGATAAAATATGTTGAGTTAGATTTAGTTTGTAATGTTAGTTGTAGTTAAATTATTTAGATGTTGAGTTATTAAAATTATGTAAAGTTGTATGACATGTGGGTGCACTTGTAAAATTATTGCAAATGTGATTTTGTTAACATAATGTTATTGCAAATGTGATTTTATTGCAATGGGATGAAATAGTATTGCAATTGTTCGGAGTGACATATTATATATTGTTCGACTACATTATTTTTGCAAATGGAAATGGACGAGTGAAATGTAAATGGATGATTGAAATATAAATTAACATATTATATATTGTTCGACTACATTATTAACACATTACTATTGCAAATGTAAATGGATTGAAATCCCTTGCAGAAACTATGGACACCGGTAGAAACCTTGAACAAGAAGCGGACATGTTCGGCATCATCCGCGAAAGTGATGGATTGGACCAACAAGAAGAGGAACACTTAGACGATTTCACCGGGCAATTTCTGAACGAGTCCGGTGATGGACTGGAGGGGCATTCAGACGGAATAGACGTCACCGACAGTTCAGCTCACCGACAGTTCACCGACTCTACTGTTGGAAAGTCGGCTGCCGAGGTAGATATATGCCCTCAGGTTTTTGTCTCCGTTGAGTAGATTTGTGTGTATACATATATTAACTATCACTTTTTCTTGTGTTTAGCCGTCGGCGGGCCATGAACCGGGACCAAGCAAAAAAGCAGCGGTGAAACGAGGCGGGCCACGAACCTGGACCAAAAAGCTCCAAGGGAAACAGAAGTACCACATCGAGGAGATCAATGAAAAAGGCAAACCGATTGCTCCCGCTAACCACGCAAGGAAATTTGTAGCTCAGTGCGGAGTCATCGTTCGGGACAGACTCTCCATCAGGGCTCAAGAATGGTATAAGCCAAAGGTGTCAAAAGAGGGGGTTATTTATGTAAGGGATGAAGACAAACAACTCCTTTGGGACGAGCTCATGCAGAATTTCACTTTACCTGAAGAGGAGGATGTAGAGAAGCCGGTTATAGAGAATCGATGCAAGGCCTGGACTTATATTGAGATGGGTGAATTGTTCCGCAGCTGGAAGAAAAGGCTAAACAGGTTCATAACTGAAGGTAAGACTCCAGAATTTGTCGGAGTCTATGAAAAGATAAAAGATGAGTGGCCCGAATTTAAGGCGTACAAGCAATCGGAAGCCGCTAAGAAAATCTCAGCGAGAAATAAGAAAAATGCAGAGAAAAAGATATATCACCATAACATGGGGTCAGGTGGCTACCTGACGGCCATGCCTAAGTGGACGAAAATGGAGGATGAGTTTTTGGCTAAAGGTATAGAGATCGAGACATTTGGCTGGCCAGACCGGCTTAAGGCTTGGTTCTATGGGCATGGTGGAAAGTTAGACCCTGAAACAGGTGACTGTCTTTTTACCAAGGATCACGGACCTGACCCTATTGAAGCTCTCAGAGAGGTATGGAAGGAGGTCACGGAAGGCAGGTTCCACCCTAACAGAGAGAAGGACGAGCTATCGCGAGCCCTTAAGAATCCTGAACACAGTGGACGAACACGAGGAACCGTCGGCTCCGTACCGTGGATAATTGGGTTTCCCAAAGATGTTGGCACTTACAGAAGCCGATCGAGAAAGAAGAAAGAGCTTGCCGACCGGGCCCAGTGGATGGAAAATAAATTACTACAGCATGAGAAGGAGATAGCAGAGCTGAAGGCAGCGCAGACTCGACGGATGCCCTGCGAATCTGAGACGCCCGAAGATCCTTCTCCTGATCCAAAATCAATGCGGAGAAGCAGCGTGGCTTCGACGGAGCTCGATCGCCACAATGATATGCCGGGTCCTCGTCACCCCGTGGATAATATCGTGCAGCGGGAACTTTGCGACCTACATGTGCCATGCTTGAACATAACCGTGAAGGTGGCGCACGACTTTGCCCTACCGCCTAAACCAAATGGAACTTACCATTGTCGCCCTATTCCAGATGGCTATGCTGTTGTCGGGGTTGATGAGGTTATCAAGACATATGAGGGAATTAAGCTGGACTTCCCTACGGGTGAAGACGAGGTTGAGTTGAGATTTGCCCTCAAGAGTACCTGCTTATGGAAAAAAGAATACATCGTGTTCCCACACATGCAGCAAAATCGCCCTCCCATTCCACATGCCAGCCCACATAACTACAACAACGACAACCAATGCGCTAGTCCAGACACCCCCCACAGCGACAACCAAGGCGCTAGTCCATCTCCGCTGTCGCGTGAGCGTACTCCGCCGCCTCCGCAAAAGAAGCGGAAGTGCACCGCTGCATCGACTAGTACTCAGAAAAGCGAAACGGGGAAGTCTCGCTTTGTGAACTCTCGCGAAGATGTCGATATATGGGTCAACGAGATCCAGGTGATGATGAGATTCAAATTGAGTATTGCGAATTATGGCAGTTATTCAATTTTGACGCGCTCGACAAATCTATCATCAGTGCCTTTTGCATGTAAGTAATTAAATTATGTATATATGTCAGTAATTCTCTATCTCAACTTATTTTTCATTGCTTGTAATTATAGTTATCACTATATTACTTTTGTACTCTATTATGCAGGCTGAAAATTATACAATCTCGAAAGCTGGGCCTCAATCACAAGATTGGATTCATTGACCCTAATCGAGTTCATCGTCATGGTTTGTTACATTACCCAGAGAGTACGGAGGAGCTTTTGCTTACTTATTTGATGGCGCAACATTACAAAAACAACATACTTTTCCCGTTCAACTTCGAGTGAGTTGTTTACTTTCTTATACATACTCGATGTTAAGTATATGTAATTGATGATTTAGTTATTAACAAATATAAACATATGGCAGATTTCACTGGGTATTATTTGAGATTGATGTTGAAAAGGCAATCGTTGATGTCTTCGACCCATTATCGAAACCCGAAGAAAAGTTCGACGACACGAAACAGATGCTCCAGAGGTAATTTCGTTCATTATCACAATCGACCTCGTCTTTTCTAATAATATATAGTAATTAGTAAACTTCTTTACTAATTTTCCATACCGTAAACTTCAGGGTTTGGGACAAGTTCACCTCTTTCCACAAGGACGTCGGTATAGCCCGAAACCTCACTTTTAAATGGCGAGAGGTAAGCCGAACTAGCTAGGTTCCACGTATGCATATTCTTAATTTCAGTCTCCCAATACCATTTTTTCAATATTTTTGATTATTTTTATTGGTTTCTTATCTTATTCTATCATAAAGTGCGCGAAGCAGCAACAAGGCACCAATTTGTGTGGATTCTATGTCTGTGAGTTCATCCGAATTCACTTCAATGAGGGTGCAGACTGGAATAGGGTACGTTAACAATTTATTCAAACTTGTTCACTTTTAAAATTGAATTATTTTCATAATGGTTGATATATTGGTGTTGATCTCTCCTTTTTAGTTTGAGACGATCCGGAACAGGCTTGATGCAAAAGACCGCCTACTACCTATTGCGGAGGAAATTGCGGGCTTTCTGCTTGACTATGTCATAAAGCCAGGCGCAGAATGCAGTATAATCCAGCCGCGGAAAAAGACCATCCCGAGGAAAAAATAGGGTCTTATGCCTCTCTGTCATGTAATGATCTCTGTTTTTTTTTGACAGGAAAATAGTAGGGAAAGCCCCTACTGTGTTTTATATATAAAAAATGGATTTACAATTGGGGGCGTAGTTTTCCTGTCAAAAAAATTACATGGCATCAAGCCATTGTTGCATACCTTCTCTAAGAGATGGCTTAGCTCTATGCATAGTAAGGATAAAAACCTCTTTGAATAAGAGGAAACAAAGATCCACACTACACTGCCCAGCCTTAAATATGATGTTATTCCTGTGCTTCCATAGACTCCAACATCCAATGATTAAATATTCAGTGAAACAGACTTCTCCTGCTCGATATTTCCCATCCATAAGCATCTGATATAAGTCTAGATCATAATTCCACTCCTGGTTTAACCTCCACCAGAATGTTTGGCTGAATTCACATCCAAAGAATAGATGTTGCATGTATTCTAGAGGAGCATCATGGCAAAGAACACATGATGTGTCATCTATGAAAAAGGTTTTTCGACAAAGGATGTCTCTGGTATTCAGGCGATCATGGAGTAGAAGCCAAAAGAAGAATTTATGCTTTAACTGAGCACATTATTTCCATAACCATTAGAATGGAGCGGGTGCCTGCTCATCAGGGGTCATAGCATCATAAACCCTTTTTACCGAGAATCTAGCCCCATTATGCAGGTTCCAAGTATCGTATTGAGTAGATCTTTCTGTGTGGTTTAAAACCGTCAGCATCTCTTGACTCTGATGAAATGCATCCATCGATAGTGGCAGATGAAAATGATTTAGGATATTATCTGTATCTGAATTTAACATCTGCTCTAAGGTGATGTTCTGCTGTCGTGCAAAGGAGAACAGATGGGGGTAGTCAATCATAGCAGTCGTGTCTCTCCATTTATCTTTCCAAAATCTGATAGTCCTCCCATCTCTGGCCAAACAGGTAGTAATCTCCATGAACTGATCCCACAGTGAGCACACATCCTTCCACCAGAAAGAGCCACATCGAGCTTGCACTTGTGGTAACTTATAATTGGGATAATGGGCTTCCCAAATAAGTTGAACCCAAGGCAAGTCAACCCTATTCATAAATTTTTATAGATGCTTCATGAGCAGAGCAAGATTGTGTTTTCGCAGGTTAATAACTCCAAGTCCACCTGCCTTTTTGGGCTTACATATTTGCTCCCATTTAATGAGACAATTCCCCCTCTTATGTATGCCTTTATTCCTCCAAAGAAAGCCTCTGGCAGATCCTTCCACTATGTCAATGAATCTCATTGGCATTTTAATGGTGCACATAGCAAATAGTGGGATGGAGATGATAATTGATTTAACTACCGTTAATCTTCCATCATAGGAGAGCAAATTTGATATCCCTCCTAATCTCCTGTCAACTCTTTCCAAAATGCCAATAAAGTGCTCTAACCTTGGCTTAGTGGTTCCCATAGGTAACCCTAAGTATGTAAATGGCAGGGCTTCGGGCTTACAAGATATGATCTCAGCCAGTTCACTGCATCTATCAGGGCTAATATTAATAGGAACCAGAGATGATTTGCTATAGTTAACTTTAAGTCCAGTAATGGATGTAAAGATAACTAAGATGTGCTTGAATGCATTCAACTGATCCACACTAGCAGGCAAGATAACAAGAGTATCATCAGCATATTGGATAATAGGGAATTTCAATCCAAGTGAACAGTCTAGAGGAAGGTTGAGGTCCCCATCCGACCAAGCTTTGTTAACCATATACTGTAGCAATTCAGATGCCAGAACATATAACTGAGGTGAAAGGGGATCTCCTTGTCTGACACCCCTCTTGCAGTGAATTTTTTTTCCCAGGAACACCATTAAGTAATACAGATACAGATGCAGAAGAGAAAATGCACTTAATCCAGTTGCACCATTTGTCACCAAAACCTAAGCATCTCATGGTTTGAAGTATAGCACTGTATTCCACTTTATCAAAGGCCTTTTCAAAGTCAATCTTAAAGATGACAATTTTCTTTTTGGATTTATGACATAAGTGGAGATATTCATATGCCCAGCTGTAACATCCCAACATTTTATAATGTTCAAAAATCACTAAAATTTGAAACTTTTCTTTTTATTAAAATAAAATATTAAATGCATAAGGAAACCAACTATGAAAAACTTCAAACATGAGTTTAATATTTCAAATGACACAGTTTAAACATTTTATTATCCACTGTGATTCAAAACCTCAAAATATAATTTGACAAATATTTTTCAAACTACAATTCATTTTATTTTAAATAAATTAGTTTCTTTATAAGTATTTGAATTAAACCACTTAGCCACATCTATTCATAAAAATAAGATTATTCAAAAGGGTATATAATTACTAAATGGTTTTCATTCCTTTAACTAAGTTAAAAATATAGTTTGGAAATTATAAGCCTATTGTGTATAATTTTGAAACTTCAAAATTTAAATAAATGAATTAGCCAAATAAACATTTCATTTGCTTAGATGAATTTCATCTAATTTCAAAGCATGAAATAATTAATATATTCTAAATAAGAATAGAATTAAAACCAAAAATCCTTTCCAAAGTTGTTATGAAGGTTTCAAATGAATTATCATAATTAAAATATAATGTTGCACAGATTATTTTCAATTAAAAATGAATACCCTATATTTCACATTTCCTAAACATTGTTATATTTAGTTCTTTAATGTCATGCCAAAATAAAGATGAATGATTTCAGAAAAATAAGTTTAAATAACTTAAATCCAAACATATTGAAATGTGGGTATTTTACAAATTCATTTAGCCAAAAGAAAATTTAAATAAGTTAGAAATTCAAATTTGACTTTAAGTGTCAAATTGGTAATTAATCAATAATTCAAAATATTAATTTTTAAAAATATTCAAAACATGCCCACAATTGGTTTAACAGAAAGATAATAATTTTACAAATTTTTACAAATTTATTTGACATCATTTGGAGTTTTAAATCAAAAGATATGAATTAAAGAAATAAAATCAGAAAAGAAAATACTGGCTGACGTCATGCTGACGTCAGCAGATCATCTCCTACCTCTAACCGAACGAAGCGCAGATTTAGGAGATCGAATCGGAGACGATTTCCTCTCCAATTCGTGCGGGATTCGGTCTCCTGCACCCCCCATATATACCCCGGACACCGCCGCATCTTTTGCCCCAAAAACCCTAGCCCAAGGACGCCGCCAGGCCGCCGCACGAGCTCGCCGGAGTTCGCCTCCTCCGCCGCCGTCCTCTGCAGATTCCGGCGAGTACGAGACCTCCCGAGCCCTCCCACTGCTCTCTTTCTCCTTATTTTCCCCATGCGCATCTTTTTCTAACTGGGTCGTGTTGCTCTCGTGCGCCAGAACGCCGTCCCCGTCGTCGACAGGGGCTGGCCGCCGCCACCGCAACTCCGGCGAGGAGTGAATCGAGCACCGGAGCTCCCCCGCCACCAACCGACCTCCCCATCGCCTTCGCCGTGCTGCGCCGTGCCCGGAGCTGGCCTCTACGCATCCAGGGAGGCACGGCGACGACCGGAACATCCACACCAGAGCCCGCGCCGCCGTCAGCTCCTAACTCCGGTGAGAAGCGCCGCCAGCTTCTGGACGAGCACGGTGAGCCATCCGATCTTCATCGTACGGTTGTAAATAGATCCTTTAAAACGAAGCGGTACGATCTGATCTGGACCGTCAGATCCAGATCTGACGGCCCAGATCTATAACTTATCCACGTCAGCGCCAGCGTGTATTTAATTTTTCTAGATTAATTTTAATTGGAAAAATTGCAGATTAGTCCCTGTAATGAAAACAATCATAACTTTTTAACCACAACTCCAAATTTAATAATTTTTATATAATTGGAAAGCTCTCGACATGTAGATTATTTTGGATCTGACAAAATTCAAATTTGACTTAGTATAAAATATTAAAATTTCAAATGGTGAATTTGAGTATATTTGAAATAACTTTAAATCTATAAATCCAAAAATTGCAAATAAATATGTTTTAGAAACTTTGGAATATTTGTAAATTAATGCCACTGCTATAAACTAATTTTGAGCAATTTTTGAATGATTTCATAGTTGTGTGTATAATTTGAATAGTTGGACAAATTTTGAAATAACTTTTAATAGAAACATTATTTTTGATTAAATCCAATTGCAATAGATTTAATTAAATGCTTTCTGTCTATTAACACAAATTATAACATTTTGTTATAGAAATTTAATCATAGGAAAACTTTAATATTATAATTATTCCTTTTAATTTTATTTTCCAAAACTAGGAATTTATTTAATTTGCATTTATGAATTCATGCATATTTATAAATAAAACACAAAAGTTAAATTGATATTTCTTGTGATTTCATTTCATAGTATATTTTATTCTCATAGGAAAACCCCTCTTCTTTAGTTTTCTCTAAGTTAGGATTATTTTCAAACTTAGTATTTTGGGAAAAGTGCTATGCACTTAGACACTTAGTAATTTTCAAGATGGAGCTAGAAGACCATTGAAGGACTTAGCCAAAAACAAGACTTCAGAAGTATCTTCAAGGAGGAAACACTTAGAAGAAAATCAAGAAGAAGTTCATGAAGGACTTAGAAGAAAGCAAACTCTGGAAGCATCCTCAAGATGTCAAGTACTTAGAAGAAAAGTGAGAAGAAGTTCAAGAAGGCCAACCCCCTTTCTATCCTCTAAGTCTTTCTCTCTGTCTTTCCTTCTCCCCTGAGATTTCATGAAGACTAAGTAAAACCAAGACCAGCCTCGAGGATACAAGAACCATCAAGTCTGAAGATTCAACAGGACTAACCAGAACTCAATCAAGACATCATCCAGAAGAAAGTACAAGTCTGGAGATGAAGCCTGGAGGACAACTACATCCTTCTGTCTATCTTTTCCCTCTTTCCTAATCTTGTCTTTTAGACTTACACAAATTTTGATCATGATGTTATCATCTTGAAGTTGTTGGATCCTAGCAGCATAGTGGGATGAAGCGGCCTGGAAACAAACCTTACATGTCCACGTACATGAGACATGTTCCACAATTTAAGTGGCTGGCCGGGTGTCTGTCTCTCTCACTATAGTGAATGTCCAACTTACAAAGAGTTGATAATAATTGTGATCATCTTGAACAAATGACTTAGTATTTTTCTCTAAGTATGTTGCACATCAAGACTAAGTCATTAGAGTGCTTGTATCAAGAAGATATAAAACAAAGTACGTTTATCCAACCTAAGACTTTAGTCCTTAGTCTTTTTGGACCAACCAAATTGCCTTGCATAAATTTAAAAGATTTCCATGGCATGAAAAGTATTTCTAGCCTTAGGAATATTTTGCACATCATGCATAAACATATTTTCCTTAGAAAGTTTTATAAAACTTATTTATTCATCTAGTATGTGTTTGTATGCATGGTGAGTTTGGCTTGCTGTTGATTGTTGTATTGTTGTTTGCTTATATTGTTTAGATTAAACGGAGAGCAAACGTTCGTTGTTGAAAAGAGTTTGTGAACAACGACAACATTCAAAGGCAAGTGGCACACCTCATAAACTTCCTATTTTTATGCATTACTTAGTGTATTTTTAAATGCATGTGTTGCTATGCTAAACCTGTAGAATCCCTTATACCTGTGTCTAGGTACCTATGCAATACTTAGTAGAATTATTGATGCTATGCAAATGTTGTTTTGTGAAAATCTAAATTCTACTAAGTTAAGAATGAATCACCTGGGTGGTAATTGGTCGGATGGTTTATGTTGAGTGGCTACTCGGTCCATTTCTATGGTTCCTAAAGAGTATGTACACTTGAGAACGGCCACCCAGGAACAGAGGAATCTGAAGGAACTCCAAGTGACGATTGCTTCCAGTGCAGCCATTGCCATATGGGCTCTGGCTTGATCAATTATGTTGCGTGGACTCTCTCCGGCTTGACAAGCAGATGTAGGGGGATGTTAGGTGGAACGGGTCAAGCCAGTATGGGGAGGGAAAATGCTTCTGAAAGATCTCGTCTCATTCTCTCCTTTCCTTATCACAAATGGTGTGTAAAGGATACCTTGGGTTGAATGGGTACAATGGTGAAAGTGCACAACCTCTGCAGAGTGTAAAACTAAGTACTTAGCCGTGTCCTCGGTTACGGACAATTTTGAGCAGCTGATCAAGGACGTCAACGGAGGATTCCACCATTCCAACTTCAGAAATAAAATTTGATGGGTGAACAAGGGAAGATGAGATTTATGGTTTTCATGCCATACTCGTCGATTTTTAAGAAAAGTGTTTTCCAAAAAGATAGGAAAAATTGGCTTTATGAAAAATAGCCTTGAGCTCCACCAGCCAAATATTCATATAGGCTTTAGAGTTATTCCATAAGTGTCCACCATAGTGTCACTTGCCAGACTCCATTTTTAATGGAATCTGACCCACGTTGTTGCAATATTTTTCTTATTGCAGATTTGATCAGATGACGAGTGAGGTTTCGTTTAAAGGTTTCGAGTCTACAACCAACATGTTTTCGCCTGTGGCAGCATGAAAGTTATTAGAGACTCACTGCTATTGTATTCCGCTGTGTACTTTTTCAATGCTAGCTTTATGCTATGCAACTTGTATCAAATATTTTGTAATTCTGGATCATCGATGTAATAAAGTTGACGCTTTGTTGTGATATTACATCGTAACTGTGTGTGCAAATGAATCGATCCAGGGATTTGCACTATACACAGGTATCTGCCTTATTTAAAGTGCAGGTACGCTACACCAGCCCAGACAATCCTGGATTGTTCTGCTTTTTATGAAGCCATACTGATTCTTGTGCACAAAAGAAATCAAGAGAGTCTGTAATCTGTTGGCCAGTAGCTTAGTAAGGAACTTCAGAGGTAGACTCACCAATGATATTGGCCTGAAATCATTAGTATAGATGGGGGAATTTACTTTGGGTATCAGTGTGATATATGATGTATTAATACTCTCAATGTCAACATTTCCCTCATAGAAATCAAAGCATAGCTTGTGAAAACCACTTTTAACAATATTCCAGTACTTTTTGAGAAAAGCACCATTAAAACCATTAGGCCCAGGGGATTTGTCCGAGGGCATATTCTTTACAATATCATCCATTTCCTTCAGTGTAAATGGCACTTCTAGTTGAGAGAAGTCAATGTTCTGAACTGGCACAATATATTGTCCGATAAGATCAGTATACAAACTGTTTTCAGATATACCAATTCTGTTTTTAAAAAATCTCCAAGTATGAGCCGCTTTCATATCATGATCTAACAGGATAAAATTGTCCTATGTGTGGATGCTGGATATAAAGTTACATCTGAAATTATGTGAAGCCACTGTATGATTTTTTTTTGTATTTTCACCCCCAAGTTTTGCCCATTTTATCTTAGCTCTATTTCTCCAAAAGATTCTCTGAGCTTCTAAGAGTTTACCCACATGAGCTTTTAGAAGCCTTCTAAAATTATTCTCTTGGACAGCAAGGTCCCTTTGCTCTTCTAGCCCAGATAACAGAGCCAAAACATAGTTACAAGAGGTGATGATGCTGCTAAGTTGTGAAAGATTTTTACTCCACTTTTTAATACCATTCCTCAGAACTTTCAATTTGGCTGTAATATCTTTCGCAGAATTACTGAAGAATCCAGATTCAGCCCAAGCCGTACTGACAACCTCAGATAGACCATCAAACTCAAGCCAGTATTCCTCAAAGCGAAATAGTTGTGATTTTGGCATCTCAGACCCAATAGACACTAAGATTGGCACATGATCCGAAGTGTTGTTGCTCAGTGGTGTGGCATATGTGTTGGGGAAGGTGCTGGTCCAATTGGGGGATGTGAAAACCCAGTCTAATTTTTCTAGCAAGGGTGAAACCTGCATGTTACTCCAAGTATATGCTCTACCTTTTAGAGGGATTTCAACCAGGTCTAGGTGTTGTATAGTCTGGTTAAAGCGCAGCATATTATTGATGTCGCCACCAGGTCTATTCCTGCTTTCAGGTGATCGAATAAGATTAAAATCCCCCATAATAATCCAATATTCCATAAGAGAAATGTCGACCTCATGTAACCAGTTCAGGAAGGTGTCTCTCTCTGTCGCCTCAGTGGGAGCATAAACATTTGTAATATACAGTACACGGGCCGATAGTTTACAAATCAACTGAACAGTTAATTGATATTTGCTATTGTTAATCACTGTACCATCGAATAGGTTACCGTTCCAGAGAGTGATGATGCCTCCAGAATTACCATCGGCAGGGGAGAAAGCAAATTGATTGATTCTTCGTGGACAGAAATTCCTGATATAAGCGTGATCAAAGTGCTCTCTCTTAGTCTCTTGAAGGAACATGATGTGGCAATTGCTTTCATCAGCTTTTGCTCTAATCTCATTCCAACGGGTTTGGGAATTAATCCCTCTTATGTTCCAGTCAACGATGTACCAGGCTCTACTCATTGGAAACAGGTAATAAGTGCAGCCACTGGGAGTTCATAAAAGTCCCAGGTGAGGAATACATGTCTAGGTGCAGTAGAGCTTGTGATTTCAAATGATTAACAGTACAGACTGAGAAAATGTACCAATCACAGAGCTTAAATAAAGTCGATAATATCAAAAGTATCCACCACTGAGCTAGCACCAACATAACATGACTCACAAAGATAAAACAAAGAGACTGACATAGACCATGTTCAACATAACTGATACATAAAGCAGTGGAAAAATAACAGTTCAGATCCCCGACATATGAGAAGCACAACCAAATAGACTGAAACAACAATTTACTGAATACAGACTGCATAAACTCACAACCAAATTCAGACTCTATCGTTAAACAACTGTCCTGACTTACTGTGAGACATATAATGGCTGTCTCAAAACCATTAGTCACTTTCCACACTATCATAGGAACTGTCATAGTTCAGTTCAGCCTCTGACAGCATCGTAGACGCCATCTGACAGTGAGACCCACCAATGGCCTGTAGAATCTTAGTAGGCAGATAGGGTGGAGGGAGTGCCGAAGTGTCAATCACATGAGCTTCAAATTCAACAGAGAGGTTCTTTGTTGTGCTAGCTCCTCCTTCAACCATGGTAAGATCCATTGGTGGCCTATCTTTGTATCCAGTTTTAAGACCAGCAAGTCTGTTACTACGACGTATACCCTCCACATTTGGTGGAACAGCAGCCTTACCACGACTTCTCCTCGGAGGAGCCTGGATAACTGGCATTGGTTCTTCTGCAGGTGCATCAGCAGGTGCTTGGTCAGCATGATCCTGTGGGGCTTGCTCTGCAATAACGTCGTTCAAAGGAACAACAATTTGCACCTCCTCATTATCAATTTGTATCTCCATATCCTCTTCCTGAGCATGAACAGGGCTCTGAGGAGGTGTCACAATTACAGGTTCCACGATGTGCTCATTATCATTAGCATTGGCAACTGCTTCATCTTGTGCTCCACCATGTTGCATCTCCCCTTCATGATCAGCATGCCAGAAGTGAAAATCATCCACAACAATAGGCACAGGATGGGGGTTCTCACCTTCAGGTGGTAATATGTCTTCATCACCTGGACCTGCTCCCAACATAACAGCATATAGGATTATTGTTGGGCAAGTCCAGGAGTCCCCAGTACCCAGGTTGGAGGTGGATTGTGATACAACAATACTCAGAGGTATGTTATCAATGCTGAAGGCTCTCAACTTAACCAGGATTCTTGACATATTAGAATCATCTCTATTCCATATTAAAACTCTACCATACTGTGCTAAAGAAAGAACAATGGTATCCAGGTTCCAGCATTCTTGAGGATAATTCATGAGCATTAACCAGCAATCATGCGTATAAGTGACAAATCTATGGTTCCTGCCCCTGTTCTGCTCAATGATACGAACTACTGTGTCGCCAATGAAATAAGGGCTGTTCATGACTACATTGTCTCTCTCCACAACATCCAGGAACCTAACAAGCATAGCTCCTAATCCACTGCGGAAAGTAGCCCTCACATTGAGATGCCTCTGCTGCTCAAGAAACTGGGTGATCAGAAGAGTAGTACCTTCGAACTGCTCTGGATGAGGCTCTGGTTCGATGACGACAATAGCCCAGGTGTCACAAGAGTTAGGCAGTGAGCCTCCCACCGTCACATAGCCACGCTGAGGCCTCAAACCATTTGGTGGGATGAAGCCGACGCCCGCCGGGAGGTGGGGGATGAAATCGCAGGGGTAGTTTGCCATCGGCAATGGCGGGGACGGTGCTGGCGGATTGGGGGCGTCGTTGCATTCGAGATGGTTTCTGAGGTTTTTTGGGGGAGGAGCGGCGTCCCCCTGCCTTCTAAACAGAGTCTTGTCTGGCTGAACAGATTTTTTCCGGTAAATAAGTGATTTACTACCTTTTTTAAAGCAATTCCTGCCGATGTGCCTATAACCATAGCAAATTCTGCAGTGGATTTTACTAATGCAGTTAGGGGCGAGATGACCTTCAGCAAGACAGTTACGGCAGATAATCTGATCATGATTAGCGTAAGTCTCCTGAAGGGGGACGGCTGATGAAGAGGTCGGCGTTGGTGGTGGGCTGGTCACATAGTAGGCCGACTTAGATGGGCCTACCCTGGCAGAAATGGCCCAACATGCATCCCGATTTGAAGATCCGTAATTCCCGCCTCTTTCTAATCCTTGATTGACGGTATCGGTATCAATATTGTTAGATCTAATCTGATCAACATTAACTCTATAGGAAGCATCCAAATTCACTGGAATGGATCCAATTGGCGCTGTATTAGCCCATGTGAGAACAACTGGAGGTTTGTTTGGCACGCTGTTAAGATCACGGTGGATTGAGCGAAAAGCCTTATGAACTGGGACATAAGCTGCATTTGGCCGACGTGATGAGATCTGATGCTTTCTAGCCAGCGACCATTCTGAGTCTAATTCTTTATAAAATTCTCGTTCCTCTCTAATCCAATTCGGACCACCAAAACCCCACAGATGGAAATAACAAGCAATATGTTCACATGCATAAGATCTCAGATTCTGAACAAAAAACCCGACTGCTTGACAACTCACAGAAAATCTGAACACTCTATCTCTTAGATGCATAACACCAATCTCATCAAATGCTGTTCCCAAGCAGGCCGAGAGAGCAAGGCTGACATTTAGATCCGACAGACGAAACACAGATCGACCAAAGGAAACCACTAGGAAGAAACGGTGTGACTTGGAGACAGGGTTCACCGAAGTAGCGAAAAGATGACGAACCTTGGCCCTGATCTTGTGACCAGGAGAGAAATCCAGAACGTGCACAATGGAGGAGGGATCCGCGTAGGGATCGCAACCCATTGTCGCCATTGGAGGGGAGTCCAGATCGCCTAAAGATGGAAATCGCCATGAGAGCCGCCGGTGGGAGGAGGGGGTGGGAGAGTCACCATTCGTAAGTAATTTACTTCGTCCACCACATGTAATGATCTCTGTTTGTAAATATTTAGACATGATCTTCCGGTTGTAAATATTTGTTGTAAATATTTGTTTGGGAGAACTCGTGTACTAGTAGTATTCATGACTATATCCCGAGGAAAAAATCATATATTCATGATATATATTATATAGTAACGTATAATATGCAACTCGATCTTGTTTAAAATGAAACATAAATGAAAAAACAGAAACATAAAAGAATCAGTAACATAAATATCAAAAACAGAAACACAAATAGAAAACAGGAAACAAAATAGAAGACAAAAAAAGAAAACAAAAAATCATATATACTGTCCCGGTTCGTATTACGAACCGGGACAAATGAGTGGCAGCCAGAGGCTGGCTTGTTTGGCCACGTGGCCCCCCTATTGGTCCCGGGCCGTGGCGTGCCCGGGACAAATAGGGGAGGCTATTTGTCCCGAACACGCTGTCCCGGGCGCGTGACCGGGACAAAAAGCCCTGCCGGCCCGGGACCAGTGGCTTGTTTTGCTCTAGTGCACATCATGACTAAGTCATTGAGTGCTTATTTAAGATGATTTATAACAAAGTATTTTGTCCAACCTATGTGTCGGGGGGCTGCCCCCCGGGTAGGGGCAGATCCCGGTATAATTCAATAAGGTGCCAACAGTACCTGACCTTTGGCGAGAGCAAGGGACACCTCCTGCTGTACTGAAAGGGCAGCTTGACCCTTGAACGCTGGTAGAGGACAAAGTGCCTCCTGGCAGGCGCAAGGGTCAGGTCTCGCAGCTATAAATAGACACCCCCGGCCCTCACAATCGCAGCACAAGCATGAGCGGGTGGTTCCTCTAAGAACTAGCTTCTCGAAGATGTCTTTGCTGATAGGCTAAGACATCTTCGGGAGGCTAGGCCTAGAGATACTCATCCTAAGACGAGCTCGGGCGTATCCGGAAAGGGTCCCGAGTCTCGTGGTCCGAGGAGACTCCCGGAAGGAGATGTACTCCGTTTTACCGGATAGGTTGTCCGGGTGGGTACTAACCGGAATATATGTCTCGGTCTTGATCTTATGCAGAAGAGGCTCACCGTGGCAAGCGAGGAGGTAGCCGGCGTAAGGGCTTCCGGTAGGCCGTCAACGGTCCGTAGAAGGCTTTCCCGTCTATTGCGGGGGGAAGTACCATTCCGCCTGACACGGAAGCATGGTCACCTCCCGCCTGACACGGAAGCATGGTCACTTCCCGCCTGACACGGGAGCGCGTCAGCCGGTACGATCGTGGTACGACAAGACCTGACATGCCTACACGCTTGCAGATCCCATGCAACCCCTGGTGGATGTCGGTGACTCCAACGGGAGGAATGCGGGACCTCAGCGTTCAGGACCGAGCAGGAGCCATGATCACCAGGAGTTCGGCCACAAGAGGAATCAGCCCGAGTACCACCATGCCGCACAGCACGTCGCAGCAGTGACCCGGGAGCAGGAGGATTCCGGCAACAGCCAGCGTCAAAAGACAAGTGGCCCGACTTGGGGTCAGAGTCAGGAGGTGCAAAAGACTTGGGTGGAACAAAAGAAGCCCCTGACGTATGAGGAAATGCTGAACAAGCCATGCTGCTACCACACTCTAGAGGCCAACAAGCCCGCAAATCATTCTACTCGGCAGTGCAGCTGGTATCAGCGCACGTTGCAGGAAGGCAGCTCGGGAGCTATTCGGCAGAATGCTCCGGCATCTCGGCCCAATATGCCGAGACCCCCTCCTCCGACATCGGGGGCCAACGCTGTCCGACTTCCTCCTCCTCCGAGAGGACCCCCACCTCGCCCAGTGAATGTGGTGCATACCCGGAACGACAACGGTAACCAAGCCGGACACCAGCAGAGCAACTACCGGGAGGCACATCAAAGCTATGTGGTCTTTGTGACCGAACCAACCGACCGAAAGAGTGTGCGGCAACGTGCACTGGAGGTGAATGCTGTGATCCCGGCGGTGCCCAAATTCTTGCACTGGTCCGAGATGGAGATCACATGGAGCCGGAAGGATCACCCCCGAGTGATGCCTAAGCCGGGAGCGTATGCCTTGGTGGTGGACCCAACTTTTGTCGGACCCAACCTCAACGTCCGCTTCAGCCGGGTTCTGATTGACAATGGCAGTGCCATTAACATCATGTACAAGGACACGATGCTGAAGCTGGGAGTGTCTATGAACACCCTGCTGCCTACCGAGACAACCTTCCACGGCATTGTGCCCGGAGTCTCCTGCTCGCCCATGGGAAAGATTTGGGTTGAGGTGCTATTTGGAACTCGGGAGAACTGCCGAACCGAGAGCTTGGAGTTCGAGGTCGTAGACCTCGTGAGCCCGTATCACGCACCGATCGGAAGACCTGCCCTCGCCAAGTTCATGATCTCGACTCACGTGGGCTACCTCAAGATGAAGATGTCGGGACCTAACGGTGTAATCACCATCTCGGGAGACCACAAGCGCTCCATGGAATGTGCCTCGGCGGGGTCGTGCTTGGCTGAGTCTCTGGTGATCGCGGAAGAAAAGAAGAGGATCCAGCAGATGGTGGCAATGGCCAAGACCTCCCAACTCGGAATGCCCGGGATGGTGAACCCGGAGCAGGGCGCGTCATTTCAGCCCCCCAAGGAGACCAAGAAGGTGTGTGTGGACCCCAGCAACCCGGAGCGCCAAGTTATCATTGGCAGCAACCTGGACAGCAAATAGGAAGGCGAGCTCGTCGACTTCCTCCGTGAGAATCGGGATGCCTTTGCGTGGTCGAGTGACGATCTGCAAGGCGTCCCGAGGGAGTTGGCTGAGCACTCTCTGTTTGTTCGACCGGATGCGAAGCCGGTGAAACAACCAACTAGGCGTCTCTCGGATGAAAGAAGAGCCGCGGTCATGGAGCATCTGGCTACCCTGCTGGCCGCCGGATTCATAATGGAAGTGCTGCACCCGGATTGGATATCAAATCCGGTCTTGGTAGAGAAGAAGAAGGATGATCCCCTCCTGCTTAAGGTGTGGCGCATGTGCATCGACTTCACCAACCTCAACAAGGCATGCCCGAAAGACCCCTTTCCGCTGCCCCGAATAGATCAAGTGATAGATTCCACTGCCGGGAGTGAGCTTTTAACTTTTTTAGATGCATATTCTGGTTTTCACCAGATATTCTGGTGCCACATACCAGAGATGCATGCAGAAATGTTTGCATGATCAAATAGGCCGAAATGCCGAGGTCTATGTCGATGACATAGTCATAAAAACAAAAGAAAAAGCCTCACTAATAGATGATCTGAGGGAAACATTTAAAAACCTAAGAAGATTCCGGATGAAGTTGAATCCGGATAAGTGCACAATTGGTGTACCGGCAGGGAAGTTACTCGGCTTTCTCATCTCAAGCCGGGGAATTGAAGTCAACTCGGGTAAAATTCGTGCTATTGAGAGTATGAAGTTGCCCGTACGTCTCAAGGATGTGCAGAAGTTTACCGGGTGTCTTGCATCCCTAAGTCGGTTTGTGAGCCGACTTGGGGAGAAGGCCTTGCCTCTGAACCAGCTGATGAAGAAGAGCAAGACATTTGTTTGGACCCCTCAGGCTGATGCGGCGTTCAACGATTTGAAAAGAATGCTCTCAACAGCACCCGTGTTGGCATCCCCGTTACCCAAGGAACCTATGCTGTTGTATATTGCCGCAACCAACCGAGTAGTCAGTGTGGCAATGGTAGTAGAAAGGGAAGAAGGGGGCAAGCTGATACAGAGGCCGGTGTATTACCTCAGTGAGGTGATCTCGGAGTCCAAGCAGAACTACCCGCACTATCAGAAGATGGCGTATGGGGTGTACATGGAAGTGACCAAGCTCAAGCACTACTTTCAGGAACACCCGATCACAGTGGTATGCGAAGCTCCTCTCACCGAGATCATCGGTTGCAAGGATGCTAGCGGCCGGGTAGCCAAGTGGGCCATCCAGTTGTCTCCATACGCTCCGGCGTATCAGAGACGAGATGCCATCAAGTCGCAGGCGCTACCGGACTTTTTGGTGGACTGGGCCGAGATGCAGTATGAACCTCCGATGCCGGATTACAATTTCTGGAGGATGCATTTCGATGGCTCAAAGGCTAAGATCGGATTGGGTGCCGGAGTGGTTCTCACTTCCCCAAAGCAAGATGTACTGAAGTATGTGCTGCAGATCCATTTTCGGGCATCCAACAATGTCGCAGAATATGAGGCCTTGGTTCATGGACTGAACGTCGCCAAGGAGATCGGCATCCGCCGGATAGAGTGCTTTGGTGACTCGGACCTCGTAGTACAACAGGTGTCGGGGAATTGGGACGCCCTTGATGCAAACATGGCCTTATACAGGTTTCATGTGCAGAAAATTTCCGGATTTTTTGAAGGATGCGAGTTCAAGCACATACCCAGAGGAGAAAACGAGGCAGCAGATGTCTTGTCCAAGCTAGGATCATCTCGGGATGCCATCCCACCCGGAATAGCCCTGGAGCATTTGAGGAAGCCATCTATTCAGCCCTCACCCGAGTCAGATTCTATCTTCATCCCTAAGGAGCCTGGTTCAGATGCGGTACCCATGGAAGTAGATGTCGGGAGCATAACATCGAACCCCGGGACTGCGTCCCAGTGCTCAGAGAGACAAAGAAAAATGATGATAGAGGTGATGTCGGCAGAGCCAATGGACATAGACGCTCTCATGTTCCCAGTTAGACCTGTCCCGGGATGGGCACAGCCCATTATGGCTTATATCTTGGAACGAACCCTCCCGGAGAATGAAGTGGAAGCCCGGCAAATAATGCGAAGATCAAAAGCATACACTGTCATCAATCAAGAACTGTACAAAAGGAGTGTCACTGAGGTACTCCAGAGGTGTGTGGAACCGGCAGAAGGACAAGAGATGCTGGTGGAAATACATCAGGGGGAATGTGGACATCATGCATCATCCCGGGCACTGGTGGCAAAAGTATTCCGGCATGGGTTCTACTGGCCCACTGCATTGCAGCAAGCAGAAGATATTGTCCGAAAGTGTGGAGGATGCCAGAGATTTGCTCACCGGATACACATGCCGGCGTCAGCACTGAAAACGATCCCCATCACTTGGCCATTCGCAGTATGGTGTTTGGACATGGTCGGGCAATTCAAGCCGGCAAGACGCAATATGACACATATACTGGTGATGGTGGACAAGTTCACCAAATGGATAGAAGTCAAGCCAATCCGGAAGTGTGATGGACACACCGCTGTGCAATTCCTGAAAGACATCATCTTGAGATACGGATACCCGCACAGCATTATCACGGATAATGGCACCAACTTTGCTGTGGGGGAATTCGCTCGATTTTGTGCTGAGAAGGGAATCCGGTTGGATGTAGCATCAGTCGCACACCCGGAAGCAAATGGGCAAGTCGAGAGAGAAAATGCCTTAGTCTTAGCCGGTATCAAAGCTCGTTTGATCGAACCACTATTGAGAACTCCGGGATGCTGGATAGAGGAGTTACCGGCAGTACTATGGGGTCTTCGGACAACACCAAATAGATCTACCGGGTACACCCCATTTTTCATGGTATACGGTGCCGAGGCAGTCCTCCCAACCGACATACAGTATGATTCCCCGAGAGTAACAATGTACACCGAGACTGAGGCAAAGGAGGCCCGAGAAGATGATGTTGATTTACTCGAAGAGGCAAGGGAGTTGGCACTCTCTCGATCTGCAATTTACCAGCAAAATCTTCGCCGATATCATAGCCGAAAAATACACCCGAGGGTGTTCCGAGAAGGGGATCTGGTGCTGAGGCTCATCCAACGCACGGCCGGAATGCATAAGTTGTCACCTCCATGGGAGGGACCTTTCGTGATAAGAAGGGCATTGCACAATGATTCTTATTACCTTGTAGATGCACAGGAGGCTAGGAAAGGTGTAATGGACAAATCCGGTGAGGAAACCAAGCGTCCATGGAATGTAGCTCTACTTCGACCCTTTTACACATAAAGGGCTCAGTGTATGTTGTATCTCAATTTTCAATATTTATGGAAGTAAGGCACCCCGGGAGGAACCCGGGGACTGCCTGGTTCTGTGCTCTTTTTTACTTCTGTTTCGTCAAGTTTATTTATTGTTTTATACCGGCATCTCGGGAAGGAACCCGGGGACTGCCGGATAACTGTTCTCTACTTTTATTTTGTATGCCGGGAAAGTTCCGAGTTCGACTCTCAAAGTCAAAGTAATGTATGTCATGTGAAATCATCTTGTGACTCGACTGACGCACGCCGAAATGGTAGTCAAGAGCAAAGAGAGGGAAGGTGGGAAACACGAAAATGGTCTCGGGGACTCGGAGAAGGAACTTATCCGGCATACCTGTTTTTTACTAACTCTGTTGTTTTTTATGTCGGGAATTCGGTTGGACGGAACTCGAATTGTTCTAAGTAATGTATGCCGTATATGGAGTTTTGTGACTCGACTGTCGAACGCCGAAACGGTAGACAAGAGCAGAAATTACCTAAGTACGCTAAACATGAAAGGCAAGTCGGGAACTCAAAACAGAATAAATTGACATAAGTTACTCGGATAAATAGTTCGGTACGAAACGGAAATAGTATAAGTATGTGATACATCTTGCACCCGGCATCCCGGGGATTTAACGAATCTACTCTTAAGTTTTTCAAGCGGTAGGGGAAGTCGGCTTCTCGACGGAGACCTCGCGAGCAGCAGCAGCAGAAGCAGCAGGAGCAGCAGCGGGAGCGACTTCGGCTTCAGTTCCGGCAGCACTACTCGGGGCGTCGGGGTGCACCTCGGTCTGGGAGACCTCGGGTCTCGGCGAAGTCGCAGCATCCCGGGGCACCACGGTCTCGGGCGCAGCACCGGAGGCAGCATCGTCTTCTTCCGGGATCTCCTCTTCCGCATCGCCGGTTGCGCCGGTATCTTCGTCGTCCTCATAATCAGATTCGGAATCAGAAGGATCGGCGCTGGCGGTGAAGGCACGGATGCTGGCCCACGAGGCGATGCGGTGCGCCACCTCTTGTCGGCGCTGGACCTTTTCCGGATCGTTGACCCAAGGCGAAACCGTCCGCAGGCGCTGGATCGCCTCCAGATCAAGACCTTCGTACCAGCTAAGTACTTGGGTCAAGACCTGGTCGGCACCAGCCCGCGCACCGGAAGGCTTCCAGGCGTGGATGCGACTCCCGGCACCCCGGAGTGCGCTCGCGAGCTCGGGAATCGAGAGCGTCCCGCGGATGCTCGGCCACAGTGCGCCGTGGACGTGAATCGCGGCGCTGAGCAGCTCCGTCCCGATAGACCGGAGAGGTACTATCCGGGCCTTCAGGGCGGTGAGGTGATCCTCGATGTCCCAGGCATCCGAAATGGGACCCTTCCCGGCGCGCTTCTCTCGGGCGGCGGCAACAGCAAGGGCGGCAGCCTCGCGGGAGTGCTCGAACTCTCCTTTAAAAAGAAGAGCTGTCAAACGACTAGGTCATAAGAGTAGCAACAAGAAAGAAAGCAAAGAGAAGACAAGAGGGATGTCGGTCCACTTACTGTTCAGATCCCGGTTCAATACAGTGAGCTCGGAGAGCCAAGTATCAGACCGTGACCGGAGGAGAGCCAGCTCGGTCTCGGCATTATGCGCACGCTCCTCGGGCTGGTCCAAGGTTTCTTTCTGCTTCTTGCTCGCCTCGACGAAGCGCGTCTTCATGTCGGTCGCAGCAGCCTTGACCTTTTCGAGCTCGCCGTTGAGCCGCGTGATCTCGGCTTGCGCGGTGGCAAGTGCGGTCTTCTGGTCAACCGAGATCTTGCGCGCGGCGTCTCGCTCCTCCCGGAGGCGCTCCTCGCACTTCTTGGACTGACCGAGGTCAGCAAGAACCCGGTTGAAGATGTTGCGGCGTTTCTGGCTGCACTCCTGAAATCACGACAAAGAAGGAGGAATTAGTCTGGAAAAGATGTAAGGAACCCGGTTGGGAGGATCTCGGGGACTCGGTGTCCGAGTCCTGCAACTTTCTCTAAGATTGGAGCCTAGTGATCTGCTATTCGGTGGAATCTAGAGCACTAAGCACCAATCTCGGGGACTAGTGGTGGTGGAAGGAACAAGTATTTTTTGATAAAAGAAAGAGAACAAGCTTACCTCGATCACCCGAGTAACATCCAACGCGGCCACCTGGAGAGCATGCAGGGCTTGAGCGTTGCGGCTTGGGCCTGCAGCGTGCAAGTCTCCTGCAGTCTCGGAGGCGTCGGCGGCAAGCCAGGCCTGGTTGTATTCGTCAACAACCTGTATGCCGGAGCCGCCGGCAGCGCGAGTAGCAACAGCGTCCCGGGATCCTGAAGGTACAAAGGAACTGACGGTTGCTCGCAACATCCCCAAGGCAGCAGTAGGGATCTCGGCGGGAGGCGGTGGTAACGATGAAAACGTACCCGTGCGCAGCACCAAGTCGCGGGCCGAGGATGTCGGGGCAGCTGCAGGCGGGGCAGAAGGTATTTTCTGTCCAGCAACCTTGGCACGAGACTTCAAGGGAGGTTGATCAGCTAGCCGGGAGGATGCTGTGGGCTGTTTCTCCGAGATGGTCTTGGTCGCGGCTGGCCGAGAGGGGCCGCTTGCCGCGGGTTGCCAGCGAGGGCTAAGGATCTCTGCCTCAAGCCCGGGCACCCGGCGCGGGCTCTCCGGAAGAAGAATTTCTCCCGAGGTGGTCGTGGCCTGCACTGGGGTCTTGTCGATCACCGGATGTGCATCCGGGGTCACAACGGTAGCCGGTGCGGCACCGGAGGCGACAGGCTCACTTCCTCGAGTAGAAGGGCGAGGAGGTGAAGGAGAAGCCCGAGCCGGGCTGGGAGTCCGAGTCCCGGGAGGAGGAGGAACAGCAGGTGACGGGAGCTCGTGCGCATCCCTGAAAGGAAGTGTCTTAGTAATAGTTGTGGAGAAAACAAAGTCAGATAACATAAGGCAAGGAAAACGTACCCGGAATCCACAGTGGGAGGACCCCTTTGCCGACGCCGAGCAGGCTTCTCGGTCATTTGCTTACTCGGCTTGCTCCTCTTGAGGGGGTTGCCGGAGTTATCGGCCCCCTCGGTGTCGGAAGCCGCGCGCTTCCGGCTCTCGGCAGGTTTGGTCCCGGTTTTCGGTTTCGGAACCACTGTTGAGGCCCAATTCAGAGGGAGAGCGTCAATAACATCGAGAATCTGGCAGTCAATCTCATCCTCATCATCCGAAGAAATGGACACTGCCTCTGAGGTTGAAGGATTACCCGGGGCAGCAACCTTGACGAAAGGAATGGCGAGATGGTCCTCGCCGTCGGGGTCCTCCCTCGGCATCTCGTCCGGTTTTGGGAAGTTCGGCGCGTAAGTCCCGTTGGCGTGGACAGCGTCTTCTTCGATTTGACGCTCGAACAACTGCGCAAACAAATCAGGCTGTGTCGGTGTCCAGGTGAACGCATGTACGAAGGCGAATGCACGAAAGACAGATATGAGCACCTGTTGGCATGGTTTTTTCCGGGATCCCCCAATGACACCCCAAGAGTAGTCATCCGTCATCTCCGTCCGGGCAATAGCTCGAACGCGACGGACGACCCCTGCGTGATCTAGCCCAAAGATACTGGTCCGGGTGGGGTCTAGGTTCCCGGCCATATGGCACATCTTGTGCACTCGGTTTTGAAGGGGGCAGACGCGGCGAATGATGAAGCAACGCAGGAGATCATCGCCGGTCATCTTCTCGTTTTGCACGTTCAGAACGTCGTGCATGCAATTGACCTCGTCGTTATCGGGAAGCTGCTTCCAGAGACGGAATTCGCGCGGAGGACCAATAACGAACTCCGGCAGATTGATGAAGTCCGGATTCGAGGATCCCGGACCATCTCCCGAGTGCTCCCGGTTCTTCACGTAGAAGAAGCTGCGCTGCCACTTCCGGCAGGACTCTAGTCCCTTGACTATAGGGAATCCGGAGTCCGCGCGAGGGATGATGGTGGCCACTTCGCAATCGACTAGGTCTTTTATCTTCTTATCCGGGTTGGGGATGGCTTGGCGGCGAAGAATGAAATACTTGGCCCAGAGATCCAAAAATGGCCATATGCCGAGGTATGCCTCCGCGTAGGTGGTGAAGACCGAGAGCATCATAATGGCGTTGGCGGGAAGATGGTGAGGTTGGAGGTCGTAGGTGTCGAGAAAGTCGCGGAAGAAGGGGCTAGCCGGAAGCCCAAACCCACGCTCGAAGTGCGCGAGGAATACCACGTATTCCCCGGGTTGGGGTTCCGGTGCAACCTCCCCCTCCGGGAGACGGCTCTCGACTTCCGGAGGAATCCGGTGAGTCCGATACAGCTAGTCCAGATCTGACTGCTTGGTCTCGGACCCATCCCAGCACCCCCGGGTACGTTCTTCGCCCATGTCGAAGAAGTTTGCAAATGTATCCGAGCTACTCTGCAGGCGCAGCGGCGATTTGTCGGAGTTAGTCTACCGGAAACTAGGATGTCGGATCACAAACTGTTAAACACTACCGGATTCCTGGGAAACAAGATCTACCGTGCGCTAAATAACCAAAACAAAAGGGAGGAAACAAGGCTCGCGCTAGACTCGGGCGAGGCGCAATGCGAGTGAGTGATCTACATCCTACCGCGATGGTACATCACCGCCGTGCGCCTCGTGCGCGCCGCTCAAGTTGTGCTCACCGGCGGCAGCTCAACCGCACTCGTGTTACGTCACGGCCGGAGTCGGGCGGTTGTTCTACCGAAGAAAATCATCCAGACGGAGAGAGCGACTCACCGGTGAAAGAGAAGCTCGGTGGCGTGCGAGAGGAATGGCGTTGTTCGAGCTCCGGCGCACGGCGAGGGCGACGGTGTTCGGGTGACGGGCGCAGCGGCGGCGATGTGCTCGGGACAGTGGTGGAGGAGCAAGGAAGAGGAAGAAGGAGAGGAGACCGCTCCGGTCCCCTATTTATGGGAGGGATTCCGGAGCGGTTTCCAATTTTCCCGCCCACGATCCCCACGATCGTGGGTGGGATCGGTTTTGCGCAGTAAGCCACGTGGCGCTACCCGGAGCGTCCGATCCGGCCACACCGAGGGCCACACGGCCCCAACGGTTGGACTCCGGATCGGCTGCGGCTCCCGGCGCGGGAACCCAAGCGACGGCGTGCTCGAGCAGGAGCACTCGAGTGCATTTCTTCTCGGACAGGACGTCAGGTGGGCCCCAGCTCGCAATCTCGAATTCAGCACGAAGCCAAGGGTCGAGATTCACTAAGGCTGAGTTATCCGGTTGCAGGCTTCGCCTCCCGGTTAAAAACTCTCTCGGTAATAAGATCTCGGGAAGAACCGACTTCGGCAGATGGGGAAAGGCTGTGGTCGTGTGTTCTCGGAAGAAAGTTGTTGTTTAAAAGCTGATCCCGCACATCATCCGGGGTCGCTGTGCAGCACCAGCTTCAGGGACTAGTGTCGGGGGGCTGCCCCCCGGGTAGGGGCAGATCCCGGTATAATTCAATAAGGTGCCAACAGTACCTGACCTTTGGCGAGAGCAAGGGACACCTCCTGCTGTACTGAAAGGGCAGCTTGACCCTTGAACGCTGGTAGAGGACAAAGTGCCTCCTGGCAGGCGCAAGGGACTGGTCTCGCAGCTATAAATAGACACCCCCGGCCCTCACAATCGCAGCACAAGCATGAGCGGGTGGTTCCTCTAAGAACTAGCTTCTCGAAGATGTCTTTGCTGATAGGCTAAGACATCTTCGGGAGGCTAGGCCTAGAGATACTCATCCTAAGACGAGCTCGGGCGTATCCGGAAAGGGTCCCGAGTCTCGTGGTCCGAGGAGACTCCCGGAAGGAGATGTACTCGGTTTTACCGGATAGGTTGTCCGGGTGGGTACTAACCGGAATATATGTCTCGGTCTTGATCTTATGCATAAGAGGCTCACCGTGGCAAGCGAGGAGGTAGCCGGCGTAAGGGCTTCCGGTAGGCCGTCAACGGTCCGTAGCAGGCTTTCCCGTCTATTGCGGGGGGAAGTACCATTCCGCCTGACACGGAAGCATGGTCACCTCCCGCCTGACACGGAAGCATGGGCACTTCCCGCCTGACACGGGAGCGCGTCAGCCGGTACGATCGTGGTACGACAAGACCTGACATGCCTAGCCCGGCAATCCGGAAAAGGCTATCCGGGATGGGCAAAGACATGTCTTGTCTCTGACAGGGGGACAATGATGGTGCAGGACGGCGCCTGCCATCCTTATCGAGATGATGACGAAGGGGCTACGCCGGATAGCCCGGCGACTAGGTCGCACTAGCCGGTGACGACATGCCGGCTAGGCCTGTCCGGTGGGGCCAAGCCGATTTAGGGTTTCCGGCCCTCCTGGCCGGAGCTCTATAAAAGGCACCATAACTGCTCCTGAGAGCAAGAGACCAACTTGGGAGCCAAAACTATAGTCACATTTACTCAGAGAGCATTCACTCCTTCTCACCTTGAGTTCATCTAGTTCTTTGTACTTCTCCCTTTGAGAGATCTAGTATCAAGTTGTAGTTCTTGTACCACAAATATATAGAGAGGAAAGGCAGGAGTAGGGGTGTTACCTCCTCACGAGGGCCCTGAACCTGGGTATATCGTGTGTGTGCTGTGTGCCTTCGTGCATTTGTTTGTGTTTGTTAGATCTTCCCCTTTGCCCTTTGATCTCATTTCTTGTTCTTGGGCGATCTCGGTTTTACCGGGATCCTCCCCGTGTGAGCTCTTCAGCTCGCTATCCCTCCCCGGATCCACCAACATCCATCGGCCCCACACATTAGCCATCCTATGGCATCTGCCGTGACGCCACCACGACACTATGACTTTAGTCCTTAGTCATTTTGACCAACCTAATTGCCTTGCATTAACTTAAAAGAATTTCATGGCATGACATGCATCTCTAGTCCTTAGAAATAATTTGCATATCATGCATGACATGTTTTCCTTAGAAGTTTTGAAACTTGTTTGTTCGTTATGTATGATTGTATGTGTTGTGTTGTTTTGTTTTATGATTGTTGTATTGTTGTTTGTTTATATTGTTTAGACTGAACGGAGAGTTCCGAGTATCGTTGAAAAGAGTTTGTGAACAACGACAACATTCAAAGGCAAGTGGCCCACCTCATAAACTTCCTACTATTTTCTATATGCATTACTTAGTGTATTTTTATATAAGCATGTGTAGGATAGTATTGCTATGCTAAACCTGTGTAGAATTCCTTATTCCTGTGTCTAGGTTCCTATGCAATACTTAGTAGAATTATTGATGCTATGCAAATGATGTTTTGTGAAAATCTAAATTCTACTAAGTTAAGAATGAAACACCTGGGTAGTAAAAGGTTGTATGGTGGCGAGGTTGAGTGGCTACTCAGGCCCATGTCTATGGTTCCTGGAGTACGTGCACTTGTGAACGGCCATCCAGGAACAGAGGAATCTAAAGAACTCCGAGTGTCGATTGCTTCCAGTGCATCCATTGCCATATGGGCTCTGGCTTGATCAATTATGTTGCGTGGACTCTCTCCGACTTGACAAGCAGATGTAGGGGGTGCTAGGTGGAACGGGTCAAGGCAGGTGGGAGGGAAAATGCTTTTGAAAGATCTCGTCTCATTCTTCTCCTTTCCTTATCACAAATGGTGTGTAAAGGATAATTTGGGTTGAATGGGTACAATGGTGAACGTGCACAACCTCTGCAGAGTGTAAAACTAAGTACTTAGCCGTGTCCCCGGTACGGACAATTTGAGCAGCTGATCACGGACGTCAAACGGAGGATTACACCATTCCAACTTCAGAAATAAAACTTGATGGGTGAACAAGGGAAGACAAGATTATGGTTTTCATGCCATACTTGTCTTGATTTGAAGAAAGAGTTTTCCAAAGAGATAGGAAAAATTGGCTTTATGCAAAATAGCCTTGAACTCCACCAGCCAAATATGCATATAGGCTATAGAGTTATTCCTTTAAGTGTCCACCATAGTGTCACTTGCCAGACTCCATTTTTAATGGAATCTGACCCAATTTGTTGCATTATTTTTCTTATTGCAGATTGTTCAGATGACGAGTGAGGTTTCGTTTATAGGTTTCGAGTCTACAACCAACATGTTTTCGCCTGTGGCAGCATGAAAGTGATAGAGACTCACTGCTATTGTATTTCCGATGTGTACTATTTCAAAGCTAGCTTTATGCTATGCAACTTGTAATGAAAATTTTGTAAGTATGGATCATCGATGTAATAAAATTGATACTTTGTTGTGATATTACATCGTAAACTGTGTGTGCAAACGAATCGATCCAGGGATTTGCACTATACACAGGTATCTGCCTTATTTAAAGTGCAGGTACGCTACAACTCGGCTAGCTCCGCGGAAAACACCGCCGCCGAAGCAGCCCACTCCCCAGACTACCCGGCAACCAGATCCTCAAGCCGGGAAACAGCTCAGCCAGGCCTCTGGCAGAAGATTGCCCCTGCCAAGCCCAACGCTCCTCCGAAGTCTTCATCCCAGGACTTGGTCCTGACCAAGGGTTCCTCTGCCTCGGGTAAGTTTTCCGGGCTACCACCACCTCCTGCCGACATCCCCACGGCTGCTTTGCAGGCTCTGCGAGCGTCCGTAAGCGCATTTGTATCCTCAGGATCTCGGGAGGTTGGAGCAGCGAGCGCGCCCACCGTTGCCGGATTACGCGCGGTTGACGACTACAACTTGGCCCGGATTGCTGCTGACGCCTCCGAGGTCGCGGGAGACTTACATGCTGCTGGCTCAAGCAGCAGCGCGCAAGCCCTGCACGCCCTCCAGGTGGCCGTCTTGGATGTTACCCGAAATGTTGATGTAACCCTTCTATCTTCTATCATCCCTAGTTTTCCGAGATTGGTGCTTAGTGCTCTAGACTCCACCGAGTAGCAGATCACTAGGCTCAGATCTTGAAAAAATAAACCTTCAATTCCCAGTCCCCGAGATCCTCTCTTGGGTATCAAAACTCGAGCGAGTAGTTGGTTCACAAGTGTAGATCTGGAAGAATCTTTCTATTATTTCTTGCTCCATCTTAGTCCCCGAGATTCATGTCGGATAAATGTCGTTACAGGACTGCAGCAAAAAACGTAGCAGTATCTTCCACAGGCTTCTTGCCGACTTCGGTCAAGCCAAGAGGTCGGAAGCGCGACTCCGGGAGGAGCGAGACGCGGCACGCAAGATCTCGGCGGACCAAAAGTCTGCTCTATCTGATGCGCAGTCCGAGATCACGCGACTGAATGCTGAGCTAGAGAAGGCCAGGTCCACTGCAGCGGATTTGAAGACGCATTTTTTGGACGCTACCAAGAAGCAGAAGGAGACCTTGGATCAATCCGAGGCTCGCGCGCATGCTGCCGAGACTGAGGTGGACCTTCTTCGGTCAAAGCAGGATGCTTGGCTAACCGAGCTCACCGGTCTCAACCGGGATATGAACAGTAAGTGCACCGAGTTCTCTTTTTTCGTCTTCCTCTTTTGCCGATATTGCCTCATGGCTTGTCCATGTGACAGTTCTCCTTTCTCAAGGACATTTTTAGCATTCTCGAGAAGCCGCTACTCTTGCGATCGCTACCGCCCGGGAGAAGAGGGCCGGGAAGGGTCCTGTCTCTGACTCATGGGACATTGACGATCACCTCATCGCCCTGAAGGCCCGGATAGTCCCTCTCCGGACGATCGGCATCGAGCTCCTTAGCGCGGCAGTTCACGCGCATGGTGCCCTGTGGCCTAGCGCTACCGGCAAGATCTCGGTTACCGAGCTGGCCACCGCACTCCAGGATGCCGGTAACCGGCTTCATGCCTGGAAACGGTCCACTGCCTGCGCTGGTGCCGGCCAAGCACTGCAACATGTGCTGAGTTGGTATGAGGGGCTCGATCTCGAGGTGATCAAGAGCCTGCGGGTCGTCTCGGAATGGTACACCGACCCGGCCAAGATCCGGCTGCACCAAGAGACTGCACATCGCCTCGCAGGTTGGGCAGATCCCGACTCCTTCATCACGAGTCTCATTGCATCTGACTCCGAGTCAGATTATGAAGATGATGGCGAGGTGGAGGATGTCGGTGATGCGGATGCCGAGATACAGGAGGCTGGTGATGCCGAGACAACTGCAGTCATCGAGACTACCGTTGCCCGCGATGCTGCCGATCCTCCGCCGCCTGAGGTCCCGCTATCCGAGACGGGTGTGTCCGTTCCGAGTACTACTGCCAATGACGAGGAGACCGTCAGCGTGCCCCCTTCTGCCGGTCAATCCGAGAAGCCGGTTTCTCCTATCGCGCCTTGACCATCCGCTGCCATATCGTTATGTTCGATCTGAAAATACTTAGTCGTTTAAACATTAAATCCCCGGAATGCCGGGTGCAGATGTAATATACTTTTAATTCGTATGCTATGCCTGCCAACTTTTGCTTTAACGAATGACAAGTTATGTTGGTTTATTCCGCCACGAGTCCCCGTTTAACGTACCTGCACTTAAAATATGACAGGTACCTGTGTATAGTGCAAATCCCTGGATCGATTCGTTTGTACACACAGTTTACGATGTAATATCACAACAAAGTCTCAAATTTACTACATCGATGATGCAGACTTAAAATATTCATTACAATTTGCATAGCATAAGGCTAGCATTGGAAGAGTAAACAGCGGAAGTAAGACAACAATGAGTCTCCATCTTCATGTTGCCACAGGCGAAAACATGTTGGTTGCAGACTCGAAATTCCTTAACGAAACCTCACTCGTCATTTGAATAACCTGTAACAAATAAAATTTTGCAACATAGTGGGTCAGATTCCATTAAATATGGAGTCTGGCAAGTGACACTATGGTGGACACTTAATGGAATAACTCTATAGCCTATATGCATATTTGGCTGGTGGAGTTCAAGGCTAATTTGCATAAAGCCAATTTTTCCTACTCTTTTGAAAACACTTTTCTTGAAATCAAGACGAGTATGGCATGAAAACCATAATCTCATCTTACCTTATTCACCCATCAAATTTTAACTTAGAAATTGGAATGATAGGATTCTCCGTTGACGTCCTTCGCTGCTCAAAATTGTCCGTAACCGAGGACACGACTAAGTACTTAGTTTTACACTTTGCAGAGGTTGTGCACTTTCACCATTAGACCCAACAAACCCAAACTATCCTCAAGCACTCAAATTGTGCTAAGGAAAAGGAGAGAGTTGAGACGAGACTTTTCAGAAGCATTTTCCCTCCCCATAACGGCCTGGGCCGCTCCACCTACAAAACCTCTACCACCACCTGTCAGGCCGGGGCGAGTCCACTCAAATTAATCCATATAGCCAGAGCCCATTGACTAATGGCTGCACTGGAAACAATCTTCACTTGGAGTTTCTTCAGATCCTTTTGTTCCCTGGGTGGCCGTCCACAAGTGACCATCCCTTAGAGGTCACCCCTAAGAGACAACACTCAACATAAACCATTCAAAACCAATTCCACCCAGGAGCTTCATTCTTAACTTAGTAGAAATTAACTTTTCATAAAACAACTTTTGCATAGCATGAATATTTCTACCAAGTTATCAATGGGATTCTAGACACAACTAGTGTAAGGGATATAGTAGTTTCAGCATAGCAATACTATCCAACACATGCATATAAGAAATACACTAAGTAATGCATAGAAAATACTTAGGAAATTTATGAGGGTGTGCCACTTGCCTTGGCAACAAGGAGAGCAGGAGTATCAGTTGCAAAAGCCTTCGTTTTTCTCCGAAATTTCTAACAAGTCAAACAAGCCACAAATAAACATTAAAGCATAAATGCAACACTTAGAAAAATATGACATGCATGAAATGAAAAATATTCTTAAGGACTAGAGATGCACGTCATGCCATGAAATTATTCTAAGTTAAAGCGGGGCAAGTGTGTTAGTCAAAATTACTAAGGACCAAGGTCATAGGTTGGACATAATAACTTTGCTATAAATCAACTTGAATAAGTTGTAATGCTGCTGCAAGTCTTCACATGCTTGGTCTTGAAATCTTCAACTCCCTTGTAGTTTTCTTCATCTTCAATTAGCACTCTAAGGACTTGGTCAAAATCACTAAGGACTTGTTTTATGTCCAAAGTGAAAGAAGAATAGGAAGGCGGAAAAAGATAAAGAAAAGATGTAATTTTTCTTCTAGGCTTCCTCGTAACTTTCTCCTTGGTGTGATGTCTTCATTAAACTTTTGTAGACTTTGGTTTTTCAGACTTGATGATTCTTCAGTATTGATGATTCTTCAGAGTTGTCTTGGATATAACTTAGCCACCACGAAGTCTAAGAGAAACAGAAGAAGAGAGAAAGACTTAGAGAAATAAAGGGGGATGGTCTTCTTGCAGTTCCTCTTGATTTTCTTCTAAGTGTTTTTGCTTCTTGGAGATGCCTTCGGAGTTTTGTTTTTCTTGGCTAAGTGTCAAGTGTCTAAGTGCATAGCACTTTACCAAAACACTAGGTTGAAAGTAATCCTAACTTAGGGAAAAAATAAGGAAGAAGTTTTCCTATAAGGAGTATAACTATACAATAGATATGCCATGCATGCAATGCAATTTATTTCTAAGGACAACACTTAACAAAATAAAAAAACTAAGTTTTCTGGATGCTAAAACTTTCTAAGGAAAAGATTTAGCATCTTTAAGATGTTGAAATTTTTCTAAGGAAGAGTGTTGTCGAAAAATAATTATCAAATATTTTCTAAGGAAAAAATTACTTTGTTTAAAGAGGCAAAATATTTCTAAGTACCTTTTAATACCAAAGTGGTCATAATATGACTAAGTACTTTATAATTCGAATAGATGATGAAAATAATTTTAGATAATTTTTTAATCAATTTTAATTATTAAAACAACAATTAAAATTATTTAATCAATATTAATTACAAAATCATAGAAAATTATTCTACAAAAAGTAGTAGAAAAATACTACTGCCAATACTTAGACATACAAATTTATAGCAAAAGAGTTTGATCAAAATCAATTTTAAAATTGAAGTTATGTTCAAAATACTAATAAAGCTACTTTTGAAAATACACACAAATAATTCGGCAAAACATAAAATTAACTTTGCCAAAAGTTTCTACGTGTCATAAGCTTTCCAAAAATATTTTATTTGTAAAATTTGACAAAACCAATAATAAGTAGTGATAGATCTAAAATCTAGAGTTTTCTACAAAACTGCCGGTCTTCGGTTGACTGTTGACTCTGACCGCTGACGTGGGAATTGACTCGCTGACGTCGCAGGCTAACTGAGATTTGACTACGAATTTGACCAAAAATAAAGTTGCTCGGATGGAAAAACACTCTTAAAGAAAGTTGTAGAGAATTTTGTGCTCTTTCTAATTATCATAATTATAACATAAGTGGATGAATAGATTGGTCACAAATCGCAAAATACCTTTATGGTCCGAAACTTCAAACGTGAATATATCTCAGCTCGCTAAACAAAATAAGATGAATCTTGGGGCAAAAGAAAGGTATTGATCAGGGGAGCAACTTTCGTATTGTTGTCCCAAACTTTTGAGATGGTTTGTTTACTCGAACAACATCAAACACGATCTGTATTATACATAAAATTACGTACGTTAAAATACAAAGTTGTCAACAGGAAAGTTGTAGATATAGACTAGATCTACCTTTTCACTGGAGGAATTTCGATTTGGCGCAACGAGCGAAGAGATCTGAGAAATACGACTTCAGATCTGATGGATGATGATTCGAAATTCGTCCTCCACGCTTGATAAATAGAGTTGAGACTTCTTGGGATGGAAATGTATCGACGAGATATACAACAATGATTAACCTTGCGTCGCGATTGGAGATGGATTTGTTTGTCAAACGAACGAAATACAATTTCGCTGATTAGGGTTTCGGTGGAACGAAAAGTGAAAAAGAGAAGCCAGCGGCTACATTGGTTTATATAGGCGAAGCGATGGTGTAATAGATAGGCCTCGAAGTTTTCAACGCGTAGGATCAAGCGGATCCGGATTTGGAGTTATATTTCTCGAGACAAACATGTTTGAATGAAAAGTGGTTTGAAAAGAAAATTTTTGGAGATGGATACGATCGAGTAGGACTCGTTGGGTTCGGCCAAGTCTTGGGCCGGCCGGCTGGGCTCGATTCGTTTTTTTTTCCTTAGTTTTTTCATATCTTTTGTTTTAGAATTCTGAATTAAATAAAATTAATTTCAATAAATTTGTAAAAAATCATATCTTTATTTTAAACCATTTGTGACCATGTTTTGACCACTTTTCAAAAATATAAATTTTGAATATTTGATTTAATCAATTTATTTGTGGCTAAATAAAATTTGGTACCATAATTGTAAACATATAAAAATAATTATTTTCAATAAATACAATCAAATCATTAAAGTAAAATAAGATGAATAGCATAATTATTATTTTGTTTTTAATATTTTCTCAAATAGGTTTTCAAGTGGAAATAATATTTCAACCATTGTAATTTTAAATATAATAAATGCAAGAAAATGATGAATGCATGCATGAATTTGGTTTTCAAATCGACATACATATAGTTCTTAATATTTTTTTAATTTATCTGATTTTTCAGAATTTGAAAATCATAGGATGTTACACCCCGGGTTCCTTTTCATGTTTATCGTAGTTAGGCAATTTCTGCTCTTGTCTAGCATGTCGGTGTTCGACAGTCGAGTCACGAAATTCCGTTTACGGTATACATTACTTGTAAATGTCCGAGTTCTAGTTGCCAAATTCCCGACATAAGGAGCAAAACCCAAAAAACCGGGTTAGCAAGACGTATATTTCAGAATTATTCCTATCCCGAGTCCCCGAGTTCGTTTTCGTGTTCCCCATACTTGATGCTCTTTGCTCTTGACTACCATTTCGGTGTTTGTCAGTCGAGTCACAAGATTACCTCACATGACATACATTACTTTAACTTTGAAACCGAGTTCATAATACTTCCGGCATATACCCCACAAAAAACAAATACGAGGCAGTCCCCGAGTTCCTCTCTGGGTTGCCAACATGCATAAAACAGGTAAATAATAAAACCACAGTAAAATAAAAATATGTAGTCCCCGGGTTTCCCCTAAGGATGTCGACATGAAACTTAGGACGAACAATACATTTGAGCGAGGCAGTCCCCGAGTAACGTCTCGGGGTGACGATATTTCATTGATAGAGACCGGGATACATACATTGCGCCCTTTAAGTGTAAAAGGGACGAAGCAAGGCTACATTCCATGGCCGCTTGGTTTCCTCACCAGCTTTGTCCATTACACCTTTTCTAGCTTCCTGTGCATCTACAAGGTAATAAGAATCATTGTGCAACGCCCTGCTCACAACAAAAGGCCCCTCCCATGGAGATGAAAGTTTATGCATTCCGGCTGTGCGCTGGATTAGCCTTAGCACCAGATCCCCTTCCTGGAATACTCTGGGATGCACCTTCCGGCTAGGATAGCGACGGAGGTTCTGCTGATAAATTGCAGACCGAGACAATGCCAATTCTCTTGCCTCCTCGAGCAAGTCGACATCATCTTCCCGGGCTTCCTTTGCCTCGGTCTCAGTGAAGATTGTTACCCTTGGCGCGTCATACTGTATGTCGGTTGGCAGCACTGCCTCGGCACCATACACCATGAAGAATGGCGTATACCCGGTAGATCTATTTGGTGTGGTCCGGAGACCCCACAATACTGCCGGCATCTCCTCTATCCAACATCCCGGAGTTCTCAATATTGGTTGGATTAGGCGAGCCTTGATTCCGGCTAACACCAAGGCATTTGCTCTCTCGACCTGCCCATTTGCTTCCGGGTGGGCTACTGATGCCACATCCAACCGGATTCTCTTCTCCGCACAGAATCGAGCAAATTCTTCCACAGCAAAGTTAGTATCATTATCCGTGATGATGCTGTGCGGGTAGCCATATCTCAGGATGATGTCCTTCAAGAACTGGACCGAAGTGTGCCCGTCGCATTTCCGGTATTGGTTTGACCTCTATCCACTTGGTGAACTTGTCCACCATCAATAGCATGTGTGTCATACTGCCTCTTGCCGGTTTAAACTGCCCCACCATGTTCAAGCACCATACGACAAATGGCCATGTGATAGAGATAGTTTTCAGTGCCGACGCCGGCATATGTATCCTGTGGGCAAATCTTTGGCAGCCTCCACACTTTCGGACAATGTCCTCTACTTGCTGTAAGGCGGTGAGCCAATAGAATCCATGCCGGAACACTTTTGCCACCAGCGCCCGAGATGAGGCGTGGTGTCCACATTCTCCCTGATGTATCTCCAGCAGCATCTCCTGGCCCTCTTCGGGCTCCACGCATCTCTGGAGCACCTCGGTGACACTTCTTTTATAGAGCTCTTGATTGATGACGGTGTATGCCTTGGATCTCCGTAGTATTTGCCGGGCTTCTAGCTCGTTTTCCGGGAGGGTACCATCCGATATGTATGTCATGATGGGTTGCGCCCATCCCGGTACAGGTCGTACCGTGAACACGGGAACGTCTATTTCCATTGGCTCAGCCGACATCACCTGCACAGACATGCCGTTTGACATCCCCGAGCTCTGTGGTGCAGTTCCCGGGTTTAGTGCAGTACTCCCGACTTCCACCTCCATAGGTATGGCTTCCGACGCAGGTTCCTTGGGGATAAAGATAGACTCCGACTCGGGTGAGGGTAGGATAGACGGCTTTCTCAGATGCTCTAGGGCGATGCCTGGTGGAATGGCATCCCGAGATGACCCCAGTTTGGACAACACATCCGCGGCTTCATTTTCCCCTCTTGGTATGTGTTTGAACTCGCAGCCTTAAAAAAATCCGGATATTTTCTGCACATGGAACTGGTATGAGGCCATATTGGCGTCAATTGCATCCCAGTTCCCTGACACCTGCTGCACCACAGGGTTGGAATCACCGAAGCATTCTATTGGGCGGAAACCGATTTCCTTGGCGACATTGAGTCCATGTACCAACACTTCGTACACGGCCACATTGTTAGATGCCCGGAAATGAATTTGCAGTACATACTTCAGCACATCTTGCTTTGGTGAGGTGAGGACGACCCCGGCACCCAATTCGATATTGTCCTTGGAACCATCGAAATGCATCCTCCATAAATTGTAGTCGGGAATTGGAGGTTCATACTGCATCTCGGCCCAGCCCACCAAGAAGTCCGGCAGCGCCTGCGACTTAATGGCGTCTCGTCTCTCGTATGCCGGAGCATACGGAGACAACTGGATGGCCCATTTGGTAACTCGGCCGCTTGCATCTTTACAGCCGATGATCTCTGCCAGGGGAGCTTCGCACACCACCGTGATCGTGTGCTCCTGGAAATAATGCTTGAGCTTGGTAACTGCCAAGTACACCCCATATGCCATCTTTTGGTAGTGCGGGTAATTCTGTTTAGATGTCGAGATCACCTCGCTCAGATAATACACTGGTCTCTGTACCAGCTTGTCCCCTTCTTCTCTTTTCACCACGATGGCTACACTTACTACCCGGTTAGTGGCAGCGATGTAAAGCAGCATAGGTTCCTTGGGCAACGGGGATGCCGACACCGGTGTTGTTGACAGCATTCTCTTTAAATCATTGAACGCTGCATCAGCTTGGGGGGTCCATACAAAGGTTTTGCTCTTCTTCATCAACTGATATAAGGGCAAGGCTTTCTCTCCTAGTCGGCTCACAAACCGACTTAGGGATGCCAGGCAGCCTGTGAACTTTTGCACATCTTTGAGACGTGTCGGTAATTTCATGCTCTCGATTGCACGTATTTTACCCGGATTGACCTCAATCCCCCGGCTTGATATGAGAAAACCGAGTAACTTGCCTGCTAGAACACCGAATGTACATTTATTCGGGTTCAACCTCATCCGAAATTTTCTTAAGTTCTTAAATGTTTCCCTCAGATCATCGATCAAAGAAGATTTTTCTTTTGTTTTTATGACTATGTCATCGACATAGACCTCGGCATTCTGTCCTATCTGGTCATGTAAACATTTCTGCATGCATCTTTGGTATGTAGCACCAGCATTTCTCAAACCAAAAGTCATGACACGATAGCAATAAGCCCCATATGGGGTAATAAAAGCAGTTTTCAATTGATCATCCGGATTCAAAGGTATCTGGTGGAAACCAGAATAAGCATCTAAAAAAGTCAAAAGCTCACTCCCGGCAGTGGAATTGATCACTTGATCTATCCGGGGGAGTGGAAACGGATCTTTCGGGCATGCCTTGTTGAGGTTGGTGAAGTCGATGCACATGCGCCACACCTTAAGCAGGAGGGGATCATCTTTCTTCTTCTCAACCAGAACTGGATTTGATATCCAATCCGGATGCAGTACTTCCATCACGAACCCCGCGGCAAGAAGTACCGCGAGATGCTCCATGATGGCAGCTCTTCTCTCATCTGAGAGGTGACTAGTCGGTTGCTTCACCGGCTTCGCGTCAGGCCTGACAAATAACGAGTTCTCAGTCAACTCCCTCGGAACGCCTTGCTGATCGTCACTCGACCATGCAAAGGCATCCCGATTATCACGGAGGAAGTCGACGAGCTCGCCTTCCTATTTTCTGTCCAGGTTGCTGCCAATGATGACATGGCGCTCCGGGTTACTGGGGTCAACTCCCACCTTCTTGGTCTCCTTTGGTGCTTGGAACGAGGCGTTCTGCTCCGGGTTTACCATTCTGGGCATGTCGAGTTGCGAGGTCTTGGCCAGTGCAACCACCTGCTGGATTCTCTTCTTCTCCTCAGCTATGACCAGGGACTCGGCTAAGCATGAGACGGCAGATGCACAGTCCATGGAGCGCTTGTGGTCTCCCGCGATGGTGATCACTCCATTTGGACCCGACATCTTCATCTTCAGGTAACCCATGTGAGTGGAGATCATGAACTTGGCTAATGTCGGTCTGCCAATGAGCGCATGGTAGGGACTCTCGAGATCCACGACTTCGAACTCCAAGCTCTCAGTCCGGCAGTTTTCCCGGGTTCCAAACAACACTTCAACCCAAATCTTTCCCATGGGTGAGCAAGAGACTCCGGACACAATGCCATGGAAAGTCGTCTCGGTTGGGAGCAGCGAGTTCATGGACACCCCCAGCTTCAGCATGGTATCCTTGTACATGATGTTAATGGCATTGCCATTGTCAATCAGGACCCGGCTGAAACGGACGTTGAGGCTTGTCCCGACAAAGGTCGGATCTACCACCAAAGCATAACCACCAGACTTGGGCATAACCCGGGAATGATCCTTCCGGCTCCACGTGATCTCCATCTCGGACCAGTGCAGGAACTTGGGTACTGCCGGGATCACAACATTTACCTCCAGAGCACGCTGTCGCACACTCTTCCGGTCAGTAGGCTCGGTCACGAAGACCACATAGCTCTGATGTGCTTCCCGGTAGTTGCCCTGCTGGTGCCCGGATTGGTTACTCAGACCAGCACCATTGTCATTTCTGACATTTACCATATTCACTGGTCGGGGGAGAGGAGGTCTCTGGGTGGGCTGATTAACCCGGATTGCATTGGCACCGGATAGTGGTGGAGGAGGCCTCGGAATGTTGGGCCGTGACGTCGGTGCATTCGGCCGAGTAGCCCCATCACTACCTTTCTGCAACGTGCGCTGGTACCAGCTGCATTGCCGAGTAGAGTGATTTGCAAGCTTGTTGGATTCTAACGTATGATAGCAGCATGGCTTGTTCAACATCTCTTCATACGTCAGTGGCTTCTTCTGGTCCACCCAAGTCTTCTGCACCTCTTGGCTATGACCCCAAGCCGGGCCAGTCACTTTCTGCCGCTGATTATTTCCGGCATCCCCCTGATCTCGGCCTACCGCTGCGACATGCTGCGAGGCGTAGTGGAACTCGGGCTGGTTTCTCTTCTGACCGAAATCTTGGCGATCATGGTTCCTGCTCCGTCCCGAGCGCTGATTCCCCGCATTCCTCCTGTTGGAGTCTCCGACATCCACCAGGGGTTGCATGGGGTCTCCAAGCGTGAAAGGTGTCGGCGATGCGCATGGTTTTTGCCAAGGTTGTCAGCATCTTTCTTTGCAACTTTTGCCAAAGCATGGAGCTGTGTCGGCATCCTTGCGCAAACCATGATATGGCCTGTGCCTCGACAACTCCTTCGCAAGAATTGCGAATGTTGCTCCACCGAGTAAGGTACTCTCGGTCAGTCTCATTGTCCCTCTGCTTGCAGATGGCAAGCTGCTGAGGTCGGTTGGGCCTCTTGTATGTGCTGGTCCAGTTGCTGATGAAGGCCTACTCGAAATCTAACCAACAGTCTATGTTGTCAGTCCTCGAGTTGTTCAGCCAAATCCTGGCAGGTCCTTCCAACATTTGCGGCACATATCGCACCGCCCAGCGTCTGTTTCCACCGGCTATGCTTACTGCAGTTACATAGTCGGTCAACCAATCTTCCGGCTTCGAGCTGCCGTCGTAGGTCTTTGCACCCCGGTTAAGCTGAAAATTTCGCACAGCCGGCTCCCGCATGATCCGAGGCCCGAAGCAGGCAGGTCCCGGAGGGCCTTGCTCTTCCACCAACTCGGATTGGTGAATCCGGTCGAGCCTGTACCTGGCATCAGCTGGATCTAGCTGCCGAGTTCCTATCCGAGATCCCAGAGGGTTCTCGTTAGGCTGGCATCCGAGTTGCTGCAACCTCGAGTTGCCATCGTCATGCCTGTTAACAACAGGAACTATAGCTTGTTGTGGGACGGAGGCGGCATCTCTTTGCCGGTTTCCCGTATTTTGCGATGGATTCCGAGGTGGATTACCACGGCTAGCCGGGACATTGTTTCCTACACCCCGGTTAGAACCACCATGGCTACCCTGAGCCTGACCGGGATTGTTCTGTCCGGCTTGCTGGATTCCAGCAAAGGCCGGGTCGTATGTCTGCAATTGCTTGTTTCTCACGGAACCTCGGCTTCGGCTCCGGCTTTTGCTCTTTCTCTTACTTGGATGCGGACATGAAGCCTCTCCGTCCGATCTGTTGCTCTCGGCCCTAGCCGAGTACACCTGGGAGCCTGCACTCAGGTTCTTCTTCTTGAAGGCCTTATTTTGCCGGTTAGCTTCTGTGACTAACTCGTTGACCCGCTCATGTTGCTTGCGCAGAGCTTCCCCGGATAGCCCAGCCAACTCGGCCATAGCTGCCTCAGCAGCCCTAAGAGTTTTGGCAGGTGAGCTGTACACCGGTTTTTCTGCCGATATCAGACTCCCGATCTGCTATGGCTAGGTGCTGCGCCACCAGCCAACTCATCATTCACCATCCCGCCTTTTTTGCGCAGATCGGCGATGGGCTTGTCTCGTGAATCTATTCTAGGGAACCCGTGAGCCGCAATGTACTCGCGGAGACTAGCGCTAAGGTCACGCCTGATCTCGGCGATCTCTTGCGCCTCAGCATGTAGCAACCTGTGATGCTCTTCCAAATCAGCCGAAGTGACTTGGGCATCAGCATCAGCTGTCAAAGGGACGGCCAACTTGGAGACTAGACCCAAGAGGGGATCCGGCCGGCGACGAGGTTCGGACGGCTGGGGATCGCCATCTCGGGCAGCACCTCGCTCCTGGGGAGGTTTAGCCAACCGAGTTCGGCCACTGCCGGTGTCGCTGTCGGGAGCATCTTCGAACAGCTCCTCGGTCACCCCGACCATCATGACTGCGACGCAGCCTGCGGGGCGATCGATACGCTGATCCCGGGCGGCGCGGATCATGGGGGGATCCCCAGCCTCCAGGACAATGTCCGGATAGGTGCAGACGATCTCGGTGGCGACGTAGCTGGTGAAGACACCGAAGTCGATGAGGCAGCCGTTCGCCGGAAAGGGCTTGTTCCGGAAGCAACCGGCATTGTCGCTGACGAAATCCATCTCACCCACCGTGACGACCAGGCCGGAGAGAACTCGGATGCCGGAGTGAACGGTGGAACCCGTCCGGATGTGTACACCAGCCAGCGCCTCTACCTGCCCCATAGTGGGCGCCAACTGTCGTGGTGGTATCACGGCACATGCCATGGGATGGCTAATGTGTGGGGCCGATGGACGCTGGTGGATCCGGGGAGGGCTATAGAGCTAAGGAGCTCACACGGTAGGAGATGCCGAAACACACAAGAACTCCGAAGAACACACTCAAAGATCTACAAAATTCAAACAAATGCACGAAGCCAATGGCACACACACGATGTACCCAGGTTCGGGGCCCTCGTGAGGAGGTAACACCCCTACTCCTGCCTTTCCTCTCGATATAAGTGTGTCACAAGATCTACAACATGCTCCTTGAGCTGTTTTGGTGATGAACTAGATGAACTAGAGAAGGGAAAGAAGTAAATGCCTTGAGAGTAAATGAGACTATAGTTTTGGCTTCCAAGTTGGTCGTCCCTCCACAGGAGGAGTTATGGCGCCTTATATAGAGTTTCGGACGGGAGGCCTGGAAACCCTTATCTGGCACGGTCCCACCGGACAGGGCTAACGGTTATATCGATACCGGCTAGTGCGACCTAGCCGCCGTGCTACCCGGCATAGCCCTGCCGTCATCATTCCGGCAAGGACTGCAGGCGCCGTCCTGGATCATCATTGTCCCCTTGTCAGAGACAAGACATGTCTTCGCCCATGCCTAGTAGCCTTTTCTGGATTGCCGGGCTAGGCATGTCCGATCTTGTCATAGCGTCATCGTATCGGCTGACACACTCCCGTGTCAGGCGGGAGGTGACCATACTTCCATGCCAGGAGAGATAGGATTTCCCCCGTGTCAGGCGGAAAGCCTGCACCAGACCTTTGACTCCCGGCCGATATGCCCCCATGTCGATGTTCTCCTTTGGTAGCTCGGCACGTCCTTCCTGCACAACAAAGATAATTTGCCGGAACCGAGATAGGTAAGTCGGTTAATAACTACCCGGGACGCCCACCCTGACTACCCGGGTTCTCTTCTACCCGGGATCTTACCGGAGGACCCGACATATCGTTAAGCCGGAGGGCCCTTCCGATCGTGACCGAGTTCCATCCCTGATCCGGATAGCGGCTTAGGGGGAGTATCTCTAGGCCTAGCTTCCCGAAGATGTCTTAGGTTGTCACCAAAGACATCTTCGAGAAGCTAGTTCTTAGAGGAACCGTCCACTGGTGCTCATGCTGCCCTGGGGGTCTGGGGGTCTATTTATAGTTTCTACCGATGACTCTTGCGGCCTCCAGGAGACACTTTGGTCCTGATCACCCTCGAAAGGCCAAGTTGCCCCTTCGGCGCACCACAGGACAACCCTTGCTTACCCCCAAAGGTCAGCTCATGTAGCCATGCTGCTGATCTGGACCGGGGTCTGCCCTACCCCGAGGCCAGCCCCCCCCCCCCCCGACAGTAGAAGCTATTCCTACTAAAAGTGCTGATGGTGAAACATCATTAAAAATGCTTCAAGAAATTATTTTTCCTAGGTTTGGTGTTCCTAGATATCTTATGACTGATGGAGGTTCTCATTTTATTCATGGTGGTTTTAGAAAGGTTCTTGCTAAATATGGTGTTAATCATAGAATTGCTTCAGCTTATCATCCTCAAACTAGTGGGCAAGTAGAACTATCAAATAGAGAAATTAAATCTATCTTGCAAAACACTGTTAATAGAACGAGGAAGAATTTGGCTAGTAAATTAAATGATGCATTGTGGGCTTAAAGAACTGCTTATAAAAATCCCATGCGTATGTCTCCTTATAAAATGGTTTATGGAAAAGCATGTCACTTGACCTTAGAATTAGAACACAGAGCTTATTGGGCAGTGAGAGAACTAAATAGAGATTTTAAACTTGCTGGTGAGAAAAGATTGCTTAATTTGAGTTCTTTAGATGAATGGAGAAGTGAAGCTTATGAAAATGCTAAACTCTTTAAAGAAAAAGTTAAAAGATGGCATGATAAGAGAATCCTCTAAGGAGAATTTCATGTTGGTGAGAAAGTTCTATTGTATAGTTCTCGTCTTAGATTCTTTGCAGGAAAATTACTCTCCAAGTGGGAAGGACCATATGTTATTGTGGAAGTGTTTCGTTCGGGTGCGATAAAAATTGCTTCGCTCAAGGATGACTGTACACAAGTGGTAAATGGATAAAGAATCAAGCATTATATCTCTGGAGATTCTTATAATGAAGATGTTGATGTTATTCAAGCAATTTGGAAAAGGAACCTGATTTGGTAAGAAAAAGTCCGCGAATAACATTAAAGAATGTCGGCCCAGTGGGAACCGGGGTATCAAGAGCCCATTCCCCCCAGGCCTCGCACGCGGCCAGTCGGACGAAACGACTAAGGACCAGGCGTCACTGCCTGGCGGGACCCTCGAGAGGCGATTCCCCTCGAGGGCCTGAAGAGGAAACGAGGGCCTCAAGGGTCCCCTCGCCTCAAGGGACCCCTCGCCTCAGGGGACCCCCCCCCCTCCAGGCACCAACCCGCCTGAGGGGAGTCCAACAGGAATCTCCCCTTAGGCCTGGAGGGAAACGTCGCGGCCAAGGAAGCACGGCAGAGCGCACGTGACCTCTGCCACGCTCATGCAGTGGCGCGCACACCCCCGTCGCTGTCCCTGGCGATAAAGCGGTCAACAAAGCTGCTCCGCCTGCTGCACAGCTGTGAGGACCTTCTACTCTGACGATAAAGCAGGTGGGCAGCGCAACCCTCCAATGGAGATTGTCATTGTGGGCTCCACCTCAGAGACTGCCCGCTCTGCGGATAGTACCGCGCGGTCGGCCGCCTGTCGGCCACGGCGCCACCTTTATCAATAATGGGCCGAGTCCATGGACGAATGGAGCGCGGTGGACTCGTGCTCCGCCCTGCCACTGGCAATTGGGAGCCACCTTGAAGGCCAAGCCGGAGGAGAAGGCCCGAGGCGCCTATAAAAGAGAGAAGACATCCATCGTAGCAAGGGTCGGCCCTTTACGTGCAAAACACCCTTGTAAACCCTAGCAGCGCTGGTTAGGTTAGCCTCTAGCTGGAGGAGGAAGAAGATCATTGCTTCCCTCCCCAGGCAAGAACTGCCTCAAGGGGGCTTCCGGCAAGCTCAATTGTACGGTAACCTTCCACATATAATACAGACAGGCAGGAGTAGCGGTCTTACCTCCTCACGAGGGCCGTGAACCTGGGTAAAGGACGGTGTCTTCCTTGGTCGGGTGTGCGTCTTCTTCGGGTCCGGCGAGCAACGTCGCGGAGCCACTTGAGGGTTTAGACCTCCGCGTTCAATCCCCTTTCGAACTACACTTCAGGAAGTGACTACCCCCGATTCCTGGGAGTCATAACCCGACATTTGGCGTGCCAGGTAGGAAATTGAGGCGCGTCAACAACCTTCGAGTTCGTCTCCGCGCCATGGTGAACACGCGCGCCACCCGCGTCACCCGAGTCAACCGACGTGCGCCCGCGGGAGCACGCGCGCCCCTAGGTGCCGCGACCACCCGCGCACGACGGGGCCGACCCCGACACGAGGAGCATGTCCCTTCTTGCCCTCACGCGGAGGCACCAGAGCACGACGCCGAGCACCAGGAGGACGCGCAGTCGTCGCACCCGACGCAGCGCCCGAGCAGCTCGGGCCCGGGGAGGACAGACCCTGCGCCCCACACCGCGCTGCTCATGGCGCAGGAGCTGCTCCGCTACCAGCCCACCGCTGAGGCCCACGAGCAGTGGCTCCAACGCCTCAACCACCTCGTCGGCATCGCCACGACGCGCCCCGCTCCGTCGCAGTCCAACATGCACCCCTCTCTCGCGGGCACGGTCGCAACAAATGCGCCTCCGCCACCTCCGGGGCCTGCACCGGCTGCGGCACAAAGGGCTGCTTCGCATGCGTCCTCGCCACACGATTGCTTAATCGTGCAGCTCACCGCGCCCGACGCTCGTGTGGGGATGGAGCTCCAGCGAGACCGCCAGAACAGGCTCGTGGAGGAGCTCGGCCAGGCGGGACAGCAGAACCGCGGCGCGCTTCAGCACGGGGTCGCTACGTACACCTCTGGCTGCATGGCGTTCACTCTCTCTCTACGTCTCGTGGTCTGGCCGCAGAAGTTCAGGCTGGCTCTTCCCAAGGGCTACGACGGCTCCAGCAACCTCGTCGAGTTCCTGCAGCTCTACACCACCTCCATCCAAGCTACGGGGGGAGACGAAAAGGGCATGGCCAACTGGTTCTCCCACGCGCTACGTGACTCTGTGCTGTCGTGGCTCCTGAACCTCCCGGAGGACTCTGTGAACTCCTGGGAGGAGCTCTGCAAGCAGTTCGTCTCCAACTTCAAGGGGACGTACGAGCGCGCCCTCACCCACAACGATCTGCGCGCTGTGGTGCAGAGGAAGGATGAAACGCTCCGCAAGTATATCCAACGCTTCAGCCAAGTGCGCAACAAGATCCCGAACATCCCCGACACTCAAGTCATCGCCACTTTCCGCGAGGGCGTCACAAACAGCAAGGATGCTCGAGAAACTGGGCATCCACGACAAGCTCACCTCTGTGGTCAAGCTGTTCGACATGGCGGACAAGTGCGCCAAGGCTGAAGAGGGACTCCTCTTTGTGAAAATGTCCTCGAGAGGGGAAGATCATGCCGAGGGGTCCAAGAGCCAGAAGAAGAAGGAGGAGCCCAAGCGCAAGGCCACCGCAGTTCTCGCGGCAGAGCCTGACACAAAAGGCACCCGCAGGGACTCCCCCGAGGCTGGAGAGAGGAAAGATGATCACCGCCCTTTCTGTGTCTACCACAACAGGCGCGGCCACTCTACGAAGTCCTGCTACGACCTCAAAAGGTTGAGCAAGGAGCGCGAGCAAGCAGAAGGCAGTGGCAGCCGCGGTCGAGGCCGTGGCTACCGCGAGAGCGGACGCAAGGGCGGCTACCAGAGACCATCTGAATATCAGACCAACGCCACAGAAAAGAACGGCAACCTCCCTGACGAGGAAGATGGAGGCTACCAAGCCCCGAGGGGCGCCATTGCCTGCATCCTGGGGGGGGGGGGGGGCGCAAGCGCCGAAGTCGAACAACCAGTTCAAGCAGTTCGCCCGTGAGCTCAACGCCGCCCTCACAAGCACGGAAACCTCCAGGCCCCTCAAGTGGTCGCAGTACACCATCGCCTTCGACGCTCAGGACCACCCCAAGTCCACCCAGACTGTTGGAACCCTCCCGCTGGTCTGCACCCCCACCATTGACAATGTGGCTGTCTCCAAGACGCTCATTGATGGCGGAGCAGGCCTGAACGTTATCTCCATAAATACGTTTGAAGCGCTTCAAGTGCCCTACGAGCGGCTTATGCCCTCGAGGCCCTTCACGGGGGTCACCAGCGGCTCGATCGAGCCTCTAGGCCAGGTCAGGCTTGCCGTCACCTTCGGGAGCGAGGATGTAATGTACCTGCACCTAAAATATGGCAGATATCTGTGTATAGTGCAAATCCCTGGATCGAATCGTTTGCACACACAGTTACGATGTAATATCACAACAAAGTATCAATTTATTACAACGCTGATCCAGACTTAGAAAATATTCATTACAAATTTGCATAGCATAAAGCTAGCAGTAAACAGAGTAAACAACGGAAAATTTATTCTTCGTGGAGTCCCCAAACATCATCATGTGCCACAGGCGAGCATGTTGGTTGAAGACTCGCAACCCTTAGTAAAACTTTCACTCATCATCAGGACAGTCTGCAATAAGATATATATTGCAGCAACGTGGGTCAGAACCATTAAAATGGAACTGGCAAGTGACACTATGGTGGACACTTAAAGGAATAACTCTATGACCTATATGCTTATTTGGCTGGTGGAGCTCAAGGCTATTTTGCAGAAAGCAAGTTTTTCCCTAACTTTTTGCAAACACTTTCCTTCTATTCGAGACATCCGTGGCATGAAATCCACTGTCTCATCCTACCCTTGTTCACCCATCAAGTTTTAAATTTATAAGTTGAAATGGTGGAATCCTCCGTTGACATCCTCGTTCAGCTGCTCAATTGTCCGTTTCCGGGGACACGGCTAAGTATTTAGATTTTTAACTCTGCAGAGGTTGTGCACGTTCACCATTGTACCCATTCAACCCAGGTTATCCTTTACACACCATTTGTGATAAGGAAAGGAAAGAATGAGACGAGATCTTTCAGAAACATTTTCCCTCCCACTCTGGCCTGACGCGCTCCACCTACAAATCCTCTACAACCACCTGTCAGGCCGGGGAGAGTCCACGCAGCTTAGTTGATCAAGCCAGAGCCCATATTGGCAATGGCTGCACGAGAAGCAATCTTCACTTGGAGTTCTTCAGATTCCTTTGCTCCTGGTGGCCTTCCACCAGTGAATATTCCACAGGTAAATCCCCTGGGAACAACACTCAACTCATACAGCCAAGCAACCAATTTCCACCCAGGTGTTTGATTAAAACTTAGTAGACTTTATCTTTTTCATCAAAATAGTTTTTGCATAGCATCACTATTCTACTAAGTAATTTCATAGGATCCTAGACACAGGAATAAGAGATCTATCATGGCTTGCATAGCAATGCTATCCTAAACATGCTTATAGAAAATACTCTACTCATTCATAGAAATAATAGGACTTTTATGGGGGTGTGCCACTTGCCTTGGCAATCGGGAGTGCAGCAGTTATAGTTGCAACGATTTTCGTTTCCCTCCGAATAGTCTAACAGAGAAATAAAGAGCCACACATAAACACACAAACAAAGGTTCATACAAAGAAGATATATGCTATGCATGGGATGAGATGCAACAATTTATTTCCAACGTCTAGAAACTATCCCTTTGGATTTTCATGATATATGCATGAACAAATTTTTGATTTGTTTTATAATTTAAACATGAATAAAGGGTTAATGACAAGGACTTTAGTTCACTTAAATACAATTTCGAAATTAATTTTGTAAAAATGACATTTGGGCAGAGGGCATCTAAACAAGTTGTTAGCAATTTGATTTACTCAAAAATAAATTTTATAACTAAAGTTATGTCAAAAACACTTAAACTAATCTCAAAAATATTTGAAAATTTTGTGTGTGTCAAAACAGAAAACAAATGATGCCAAAGTGTTCTACTGGTTCCAAGGATCTCAAATATATAAAAATATTTAAATTTGTATAAACAGATAAAAAGTAGTGATAAAAACAGTGTGCAGGGTGTTTTCTGCAAAACTGCCAAATTAAATAAAATAGGAAAAAGAAATTACACGTCAGCGCTGACGGGGCGCTGACAGTGCGCTGACTGGGCATGCTGACGTGTTTAAGTGATTTGATCTGGCGGTCCAGATCCACCGTACCGTTTCGTTTAAAAAGTTCTAATCTTAACCGTAGGATCGAGATCGTACGGCCTACACGCGTTGACCAAAAACTGGCGGCGCTAGGTCACCGGAGGACCTCGCCGGAGACGCGCGCGCGGCGGCGACACGCACGGCATCGCACATTATCGATATTCTATTGCGTTCCGAGACGAGCGGGTCATACCTACGGGTAGAGGGCGTCGAGGCGACGTCGTTGGCGAAGTGGTGGGGCTCGTAGCTCCTCCTGCCTCCTCTGGTTGCTCGCCGGAGTTGCTGCGGGCGGCGGCTTGCTTCGGTCGTGGACGTTCTCCTCGAACTGCTGCGGAAAGGAATGAACGAAGTTGTCACCGGGAGGCGCACGGCTACGGGGGGTCGAGAGAGATACTAGGGGTGACCAGAGGAGCTCGGCACTCACCGGAGTTCAAGATTTTGGCCGGCGGAAGTCGCGGGACGGCGGCGGAAAAATGCGGCAGCCTGGGAGCTCCCGTGCTGCGGTTTCTAGGGCAAAACGAAGAAGAGCTCGGGGGCTATTTGTAGGCGTATGCGAGGCAATGAATCGTGTCCTTAATGGCTCGAATTAACGAGGAGGAATCGCCGGCCGGAGGTTACCGTGGACGTGCGCGTGATTTTGGGGAAGAAGACCGGGTCGGGGATGACAGGTGGGACCCACCTGTCGGCGAGTGAGCGCGCGCGCGGGCGGGGACGGGCCGCTGGCAGGCTGGGTTGCGTCGCGCGCGCGGTAGATAGCTAGTGGGCTTCGGCTCACTAACTGGCCCGACTCTATTTTTCTTTTTGAAAATTCTTTTCTGTTTTTAAATCTTTTGATTATAAAACAAATTCAAAACTATATTAAAACTTCTCAGAAAAATTCATAAAAATATAATTTGAAAAGCTTATGAAAAATAGATCCTTTTGTCATTATTTTTGTCTAAAGTAAAAACAGAATAAAAGGAACATTATTATAAATTCAAAATAACAATTTTAGTGTCATAAATTCAATTAAAACATATTTAAATAATTAAATTCACATTTTATGTAATTCTTATGACAAGTTTAATGATGATGATGCATGGATGCAAAAGTTTTAAATTTTTCTAAAAATTGGGATGTTACAAACCTAACCCACTTAAGATGAATCTCGCCCTCGAGATTCGGATTGGCTAGCAAATAGGTGAGGGTGATCTTCTTTAAGGTCATCTTCTCTTTCCCAAGTTGCTTCCTCTTCTGAATGGTGATTCCACTGTACTTTACAGAATTTGATGGTCTTGGTTCGGGTGACACGTTCTGCTGTCTCCAAGATCTTTATTGGTTTTTCCTCATAAGTGAGATCACTTTCTAGTTGTACTTCCTCTAGTGGCACCGTATCTCTTAGCAGTGTTTCTGCCATTTCTGGGTGACATTTCTTCAGCTGGCTGACATGAAACACGCTGTGAACCGCGGAAAGTGCTTCCGGGAGTTCCAATTTATAGGCGACCTCCCCTTTGCGGGATAATACCTTGAAGGGTCCAATAAATCTAGGTGCCAACTTTCCTTTGATTCCAAATCTTTTAACTCCCCGCATAGGTGAAACTCGGAGATAGACTCGATCACCCACTTCATACGTGACTTCTCTCCTTTTGGAGTCCGCATAACTTTTCTGTCTGGATTGTGTTATCTTTAAACGGTCTTTAATCAACCTGACTTTTTCCTCAGCCTCCTTGATTATGTCTGGTCCGAACAAACTACGTTCCCCTACGCCACTCCACAGTAGTGGGGTAGTGCACTTTCTCCCATACAGGGCTTCAAATGGCGACATCTCTATGCTCGCTTGATAGCTGTTGTTGTAAGAGAACTCGGCATATGGAAGATTATCATCCCAGCTTGACTTATAATCTAGAGCGCATGCTCTCAGCATATCTTCTAGGATCTGATTTACTCTTTCTGTCTGTCCATCCGTCTGCGGATGAAATGTTGTACTAAACTCCAATCTAGTTCCCAGAGACTCATGTAATTGATTCCAGAAATGGGAAGTAAACTGAGTACCCCTATCCGACACAATTTTCTTGGGAACACCATGTAGACACACAATCCTCTTCATGTAGATGTCAGCTAGTTTGGCACTAGTGTAAGTAGTCTTTACGGGTATAAAGTGGGATACTTTCGTCAGCCGATCGACTATAACCCATATGGAATCATACCCTGATTTAGTCCTGGGTAGACCCGTGATGAAATCCATACCAATTTGTTCCCATTTCCAATCTGGTACTGGTAACGGTTGTAGCAACCCTGCTGGTTTTTGGTGTTCCGCTTTCACACGACTGCAGACGTCACACTTTGCAATGTATTCTGCAATATCACGTTTCAAGTTGATCCACCAATACCTCTCCTTTACGTCCATATACATCTTGGTGTTACCCGGATGTATGGAATAAGGTGAGTCATGAGCTTCTTGAAGTATTAACTTCCTGAGGTCGGCATTGTCAGGAACACAAATGCGTTCTTTATACCACACGGTTCCTTCTTCATCTTCTCTAAAATCTCTGGCCTTACCTTCGCTTAGGTTCTTCTTGATTTCTTTTACTGCTTTATCCTCTAACTGAGCTGTCTTGATTTTGTTAAACAGAAGAGGTTGAACTTCTAAGGATGCTATGAATCCTTCAGGTACCACCTCTAATCGAAGGTCCTTAAACCCCTTACAAAGATCTTCCGGTAATTCCCCTGCCGTGAGTCCGTTTACATAAGTCTTACGGCTCAAGGCATCAGCCACTACATTGGCTTTCCCTGGGTGGTACTGTAGACTTAAATCATAGTCTTTGATCAATTCTAACCATCTCCTTTGACGCATGTTTAATTCCTTCTGAGTAAAGAAATACTTGAGGCTTTTATGATCCGTAAAAACTTCACATCTCTTTCCCCATAAATATGGCATCCATATCTTTAGCGCATGCACCACAGAAGCTAACTCTAAATCATGAGTAGGGTAGTTTACTTCATGATTTTTGAGTTGTCTTGAGGCGTAAGACACTACTTTGCCTTCTTGCATCAATACGCTTCCTAGGCCGCGATATGAAGCGTCGCAATAAACCTGGAAGTCTTTCTCTAGATCTGGTAAGCATAGTACTGGTGCCGACACCAAGCGCTTCTTTAATTCCTGAAAACTGATCTCACAAGCTTCCGTCCACTCAAATTTCTTTCCCTTGTTCAGTAGTTCAGTCAAGGCCTTGGCAATCTTGGAGAAGTTTTCAATGAATCTCCGGTAGTACCCTGCCAGTCCTAGAAAACTGCGGATTTCTCCCACACTTTTGGGCGATTCCCAATTTGTCACAGCAGCAACTTTTTCCGGGTCCACTGCTATCCCATCCTTAGACACCAGGTGTCCTAGAAATCCTACTTGTTTTAACCAGAATTCACACTTGTTGAACTTAGCATATAATTTATGCTCTCGGAGCCTTTGCAATACCAGACATAAATGTTCTTCGTGTTCTTTGTGACTTTTGGAGTAGACTAAGATGTCATCGATGAAGACAACAACAAACTTGTCCAGAAAATCCATAAACACCTTATTCATCATATTCATGAAATAGGCTGGAGCATTGGTTAACCCAAAAGGCATTACCGTGTACTCATACGATCCATATCTTGTAACGAAAGCAGTCTTGGGTATATCCATCTCTCTGACTTTCATCTGAAAGTACCCTGATCTGAGATCGATCTTGGAGAAGACGACAGCTCCTTCTAGTTGATCGAACAGTTCATTGATTTTGGGTAGCGGATACTTGTTCTTGATTGTGTGCTCATTTATGTCACGGTAATCGGTGACTAATCTCTGAGTACTATCCTTCTTCTTGACAAAAAGAATCGGGGCTCCCCATGGTGATGAACTTGGACGGATAAAGCCTTTCTGCATAAACTCTTCCAGTTGTTTCTTGAGTTCTTTCAGTTCATCAGTTGTCATTGGGTAGGGCCTTTTAGCAATGGGTCATGTCCCCGGTTTTAGTTCTATGAGGAACTCTACATCTCTATCGGGTGACATTCCTGGTAGTTCTTCCGGAAACATGTCAGGGTATTCCTTAACTATAAGGACCTCACCGAGACTAACCCCCTTAAGAGAATTTAGCCTAACCTTCTTTAGTTCAAACTTTGATCTAAAGTTGATCTTCGAACCTTCTGGAGTGGTGAGAGTGATGGTTCTATTTGCGCAGTCTATGATTCCTGCATAGCGGGTCATCCAATCCATCCCTATGATAACATCCAGGCCTTGTGTTTCCAGGATGATCAAGTCCGTAGGAAACTGATGCTTTCCAATCTTCAGACTCAACTGTCTACAGCCAGAGGTTACTAGCATCTCTCCGCCCGGAGAGCTTACTCTAATGGGGCTTCCTATATTTTCCACTACTAACCCATGTTTGTTTACAAAAGCTCTTGAAATGAAAGAATGCGATGCTCCAGTATCAAATAAAACTAATGCTGGGCATGAATTTAGCAAGAACGTACCAATGACAGCATCAGGTTCATCGTACACTTCTTCGACATTGATGTGGTTCACCTGTCCTTTCTGGAAGGGATTGGGCTTGGCAGCTTCTGCGGCCTTCTTTTCGGGGCAGTCAGTGGCGTAGTGACCCTTGTTATTGCACTTGAAGCATAGGACTTGGCTGATATCTTTCTTATATTCGGGGTTTGTGCGATGTTGTCCATTGTTGTGGCCAGCATTTCCATTTCCCTTGTGATTCCCATTGTTTCCCTTGAAACCACCACTATGGTTGTGACCATGATGTTTATGGTTGCTTCCTCCACTAGGATAGTGACCAGGTTTATAACTCGGGTTTGCATCTTGAGGGAAAGACCTCTTGAAAGAAGTCTCAGAATGGGGTTTGTGAACATTTAACTTTCTCTTTCTATTTTCAGCCTTCTTGATGTTATCCTCTAGTATGATAGCCTGATCTAGGAGAGTCTGATAATTTGCGGCGTATGCCATTGTCAAAGGGATCTTCAGCTCGTCACTCAGCCCATTTAGGAATTTTGCCTTCCTCTTTGCCTCGGTGTTAATGTCTTCAGAGGCATAACGGGAAAGGGCATGGAAATCAGCCATGTACTCCTTAAGGCTCCTGTTTCCTTGTCTCAGGTTTCTGAACTCTTCCTGTTTCAAGTTCATAATGCCCGAGGAGATATGAGCATTACGAAAACCTTCCTTGAAATTTTCCCAAGTCATGGTTTCTAGTGGGTGGGTGATTTGATAGGTTTCCCACCACTGGATCGCTGGTCCTTCCAACAGATGAGTGGTGAACCTCACCTTCTCAGCTTCAGTACATTCACAAGTCACCAGATCCCTGTCCACTGAACGCAGCTAGTCATCTGCCACAATGGGTTCAGTTGCAGTGGAGAACTTGTTCGGTCGGAGTCTCAGAAATCTGGTAAGTCTATCCACATGGGGGGGTGGCGGCGGAGGCGGGTTGTGGTTGTTGTTGTTGTTGGTTGCCGCAATGAACTGGGTCATCATAGTCATTAGCTGAGCTTGAGCAGCCATTAACTGTTGTATAGCATCATTGTTGTTGTGGTCGTTGTTGTTGTTGTTGTTGTTGTTGTTGTTGTGATCGGGCGTACGACGGGGAGGCATCTGTCATTTGTATAGGTGAGTTTTTAGACGGAAAAATCTAATGGAAAAATTACCCCAACAAACAAACAACCTAAGGAACAAAACAAACATCACACAACTCAAAACTTTGGATAAATCAGACATGAGAGTTTTGGAAAAAAAACAGCGCGGGGTTCCTCGGAATACAATGGAAGGTACTGCCTTATCACAAGTTGATAGGTCAATACAAGACTAAGATAACGATGAGGTGTAAATAAATGGTAGTCTCGCTAACGAACTACTCGACCATGTCGTCTTCTTCTTCTTCAATTTCCTGAATCTCGATTCCTTCATTGTCGAGTACTTCCCTTAATTCCTTCACTTCTTTCTCCAGGGCAGAGTTCTTCTCTTGCAGTTCTCTTTTCTCGGTACAAAGACGCTTGATCAAGTCACTATCAGCTTCAAACTCGACTTCATTGCTCTCGAGTTCTACCTTCTATTCTCTGATAGTCTTGTTTTTCTCTTGAACCCTTTTCTCCTGTCTCTTGTATTTCTCCTCTTGTGAAGCAAACTTTTCTTCTTGGGCCTTAGCCACTTCCTCTTGAGCTTTTATCTTTTCCTCGTTCTCCTTGAGTAAGGCACACAACTCATCGTTCTTCAGAAGTTCAGTGCGTCTATCCTCATAAAGTTCTGTGACGAGGACCTCCAACTCCTGGAAATACAGACTAAGGGGCTTTGCTTTGCCTCTATCTCCAACATCAAAGAGGTATGGTTCTCCCTCCTCATTTCTCCTTCCAAAGAAAATGGAGTAGTGGCCCCTCAACTCTGTGCTATAGCGTCCGCAGAGACGTCCAATCAGGTCCTGCATGACGAGATTGAGTCCTTTCTCGTTGGAGTCACTAACCATTTCGATTTCCAACAGGGGCTCTTCTCCACGTCCTGGCTGAGTTGCTTTTATTCCCCAACAGCCTTCCTTGTTAAACTTCTTCAGGATGAAGCCCTTAACTTGAGGTAGCGGTAAACCTATCTTCTCGCCGATGTCGAGAAAGTAGCAGCCAAAACGGGTGTCCTCGAAGTCCTCCGCAGTGGTGAAGTGGAAGCTCGTCATCCTTTAGGAAGAAGAAAGAATTTTAAAACAAGAAATGTGTAAGGTAAGGAGGTACTAGTCATAAGTGTATTATTAAATTAGAGTCCAAACTAAGTCCAATCTCAATGTGATCAACAAATATAAACAACTCTTATAAATTGGATATTCACTATAGTGAGAGAGACAGACACCCGGCCAGCCACTTAATTGTGGAACAGGTCTCACGTACGCGGACATGTAAGGTTTGTTTCCAGGCCGCGTCATCTCACTATGCCGCTAGGATCAAAAAATACTTAAGTAGTCAATACTATGATCAAAAGGGTTTTTCCAATCCTAAGGGCTCAAACCTGCAGGCAACACAATGCTCTGATACCATCTGTAATGTACATGCACCTAAAATATGGCAGATACCTGTGTATAGTGCAAATCCCTGGATCGAATCGTTTGCACACACAGTTACGATGTAATATCACAACAAAGTATCAATTTATTACAACGCTGATCCAGACTTAGAAAATATTCATTACAAATTTGCATAGCATAAAGCTAGCAGTAAACAGAGTAAACAACGGAAAATTTATTCTTCGTGGAGTCCCCAAACATCATCATGTGCCACAGGCGAGCATGTTGGTTGAAGACTCGCAACCCTTAGTAAAACTTTCACTCATCATCAGGACAGTCTGCAATAAGATATATATTGCAGCAACGTGGGTCAGAACCATTAAAATGGAACTGGCAAGTGACACTATGGTGGACACTTAAAGGAATAACTCTATGACCTATATGCTTATTTGGCTGGTGGAGCTCAAGGCTATTTTGCAGAAAGCAAGTTTTTCCCTAACTTTTTGCAAACACTTTCCTTCTATTCGAGACATCCGTGGCATGAAATCCACTGTCTCATCCTACCCTTGTTCACCCATCAAGTTTTAAATTTATAAGTTGAAATGGTGGAATCCTCCTTTGACATCCTCGTTCAGCTGCTCAATTGTCCGTTTCCGGGGACACGGCTAAGTACCTAGATTTTTAACTCTGCAGAGGTTGTGCACGTTCACCATTGTACCCATTCAACCCAGGTTATCCTTTACACACCATTTGTGATAAGGAAAGGAAAGAATGAGACGAGATCTTTCAGAAACATTTTCCCTCCCACTCTGGCCTGACGCGCTCCACCTACAAATCCTCTACAACCACCTGTCAGGCCGGGGAGAGTCCACGCAGCTTAGTTGATCAAGCCAGAGCCCATATTGGCAATGGCTGCACGAGAAGCAATCTTCACTTGGAGTTCTTCAGATTCCTTTGCTCCTGGTGGCCTTCCACAAGTGAATATTCCACAGGTAAATCCCCTGGGAACAACACTCAACTCATACAGCCAAGCAACCAATTTCCACCCAGGTGTTTGATTAAAACTTAGTAGACTTTATCTTTTTCATCAAAATAGTTTTTGCATAGCATCACTATTCTACTAAGTAATTTCATAGGATCCTAGACACAGGAATAAAGAGATCTATCATGGCTTGCATAGCAATGCTATCCTAAACATGCTTATAGAAAATACTCTACTCATGCATAGAAATAATAGGACTTTTATGGGGGTGTGCCACTTGCCTTGGCAATCGGGAGTGCAGCAGTTATAGTTGCAAAGATTTTCGTTTCCCTCCGAATAGTCTAACAGAGAAATAAAGAGCCACACATAAACACACAAACAAAGGTTCATACAAAGAAGATATATGCTATGCATGGGATGAGATGCAACAATTTATTTCCAACGTCTAGAAACTATCCCTTTGGATTTTCATGATATATGCATGAACAAATTTTTGATTTGTTTTATTATTTAAACATGAATAAAGGGTTAATGACAAGGACTTTAGTTCACTTAAATAAAATTTCGAAATTAATTTTGTAAAAATGACATTTGGGCAGAGGGCATCTAAACAAGTTGTTAGCAATTTGATTTACTCAAAAATAAATTTTATAACTGAAGTTATGTCAAAAACACTTAAACTACTCTCAAAAATATTTGAAAATTTTGTGTGTGTCAAAACAGAAAACAAATGATGCCAAAGTGTTCTACTGGTTCCAAGGATCTCAAATATATAAAAATATTTAAATTTGGATAAACAGATAAAAAGTAGTGATAAAAACAGTGTGCAGGGTGTTTTCTGTAAAACTGCCAAATTAAATAAAATAGGAAAAAGAAATTACACGTCAGCGCTGACGGGGCGCTGACAGTGCGCTGACTGGGCATGCTGACGTGTTTAAGTGATTTGATATGGGCCGTCAGATCTGGATCTGGCGGTCCAGATCCACCGTACCGTTTCGTTTAAAAAGTTCTAATCCTAACCGTAGGATCGAGATCGTACGGCCTACACGCGTTGACCAAAAACTGGCGGCGCTAGGTCACCGGAGGACCTCGCCGGAGACGCGCGCGCGGCGGCGACACGCACGGCATCGCACATTCTCGATGTTCTATTGCGTTCCGAGACGAGCGGGTCATACCTACGGGTAGAGGGCGTCGAGGCGACGTCGTTGGCGAAGTGGTGGGGCTCGTAGCTCCTCCTGCCTCCTCTGGTTGCTCGCCGGAGTTGCTGCGGGCGGCGGCTTGCTTCGGTCGTGGACGTTCTCCTCGAACTGCTGCGGAAAGGAATGAACGAAGTTGTCACCGGGAGGCGCACGGCTACGGGGAGTCAAGAGAGATACTAGGGGTGACCAGAGGATCTCGGGACTCACCGGAGTTCAAGATTTTGGCCGGCGGCAGTCGCGGCACGGCGGCGGAAAAATGCGGCAGCCTGGGAGCTCCCGTGCTGCGGTTTCTAGGGCAAAACGAAGAAGAGCTCGGGGGCTATTTGTAGGCGTATGCGAGGCAATGAATCGTGTCCTTAATGGCTCGAATTAACAAGGAGGAATCGCCGGCCGGAGGTTACCGTGGACGTGCGCGTGATTTTGGGGAAGAAGACCGGGTCGGGGATGACAGGTGGGACCCACCTGTCGGCGAGTGAGCGCGCGCGCGGGCGGGGACGGGCCGCTGGCGGGCTGGGTTGCGTCGCGCGCGCGGTAGATAGCTAGTGGGCTTCGGCCCACTAACTGGCCCGACTCTATTTTTCTTTTTGAAAATTATTTTCTGTTTTTAAATCTTTTGATTATAAAACAAATTCAAAACTATATTAAAACTTCTCAGAAAAATTCATAGAAATATAATTTGAAAAGCTTATGAAAAATAGATCCTTTTGTCATTATTTTTGTCTAAAGTAAAAATAGAATAAAAGGAACATTATTATAAATTCAAAATAACAATTTTAGGGTCATAAATTCAATTAAAACATATTTAAATAATTAAATTCACATTTTATGTAATTCTTATGACAAGTTTAATGATGATGATGCATGGATGCAAAAGTTTAAAATTTTTCTGAAAATTGGGATGTTACAGAGGAAAATTACCGCACCGAGCACATCGACTTCGATGTTGCGCACATCGGTCTGCCGTACAACGCCATCCTCGGCTACCCCGCGCTCGCGAAGTTCATGGCCGTCACGCACCATGCGTACAACATGGTCAAGATCCCCGGCAGCGCCGGCACGATCACCATATGTGGGCATGTCCTGGACACTACGCGCGCTGTTGAGACGGCCTACAAGACCGCCGCCATGGCCTTCCCACGCAGACGAGGACCAAGAGCCTCTCGAGAGGCCCAAGAAGAAGAACCAGTTGTTCTCCCAGGAGGCAGCTGCTACCAAGAAGATCTCTATGAGCTCAGGGAGCTCGGGGGCTGAAGGCTCGGGGGCTAGCGTCACCATTGGCGCCGCGCTGCCTCCAAAATAGGAAAGCGCGCTCGTCGCCTTCCTCCAGGCAAACTCTGACATGTTCGCATGGACACCGTCAGATATGTCTGGTGTACCGAGGGAGGTGATCGAGCACCACTTGGCCGTGTGCCCAAACGCGCGCCCCGTCAAGCAAAAAGCAAGAAAGCAAGCCCCCGAGAAGCAAGCATTCATCGTCAAGGAGGTCGAGAAGCTCAAAGCGGTAAAAGTCGTTCACGAAGTCGCGCACCCCACTTGGCTCTCCAACGGCGTGGTAGTCCCAAAACCCGCCGGCGGAGGCCGCCTCTGCATCGACTACGCTGATGTACACAAGGCCTGCCCCAAAGACCCTTATCCCATGCCCAGAATCGACCAGATCATGGACTCCACGGCAGGCTGCGACCTCCTCTGTTTTCTCGATGCCTTCTCTGTTATCACCAGATTAAGATGGCTAAAGAGGATGAGGAGAAGACGGCCTTCCTCACCCCATGCGGTGTGTATTGCTACGTCTGCATGCCCTTCGGCCTAAAAAATGCCGGAGCCACTTTCCAGAGGTTAATGAGGATAGCCCTTGGCGGGCAAATGGACGAAACGCTCAAGCATATGTCGATGACATCGTCGTGAAGTCGCGAGAAGGAAATACTCTTCTCGGAGACCTTGAAGAAACCTTCGCCAGCCTGCGTAAGGTGAACATCAAGCTCAACCACGCCAAGTGCGTCTTTGGAGTACCTTCAGGCAAATTGCTGGGGTTCCTCGTGTCTCATCGGGGCATAGAGGCAAACCCAGACAAAATCAAGGCCATAGAAGGCATGCAACCTCCACGCAGGCTCAAGGACATGAAACGCCTGACAGGCTGCATGGCCAGCTTGGGTCGATTCATCTCCAAGTTCGGCGAAAGGGCCCTGCCGTTTTTCAAGATCATGAAAAGAACGGGCACTTTCAAGTGGACCCCTGAAGCTGAAAAAGCATTTGAGGACTTGAAGAAGTACTTGGCCAGCCCACCTGTAATGGTCGCCCCAAGGCTTGGCGAGCACCTGAAGCTGTACTCGTCAGCTACTCCACAAACAGCCAGTGCTGTCCTTGTGGTGGAAAGAGAGGAGCCTGTACTTCACAAGAAGAGTGCAACCACTCCAAAGAGAAAGCCTCCTGATAAAGAGCTCGACGAAAGGGCAGTCCTCACAAAGCCACCGCCAGGCCCAAAGCCTCAAGAGGGGACCGCCCCGAGTCAACCGCTGCAAGAGGTTCATGCCGAAGGGACTGAGGAGCCTCAAGAGGCTAACACACTTGAGCACCAGGAGGAGCGCTGCGAGGCCAAGTCCCTCGAGGCCACGTCCCTCGAGGCCACGTCCCTCGAGGCCACGTCCCTCGAGGCAAAGCCCCTCGAGGCCGAGTCCTTCGAGACTAAGTCCCACGAGGCCAACACCCTCGAGGCCCAGGACAAGCCCCTTGAAGCCAACCCCATCGAGGGCCAAGCTGGGTCACCTCAGGCGAAAGACGCCAAGGAAACAGGAACTACTCTCGTCGAGCATCCAGTTTACTTCGTCAGCACAGTACTGCGTGATGCTCGCGAGCGGTACCCGATGCAGCAGAAGCTTCTCCCCGCACTCCTCATCGCCTCAAGAAAGCTGCGACACTACTTCCAGGGGCACCCAATCACGGTGGTAACCTCTTTCCCCCTGGAGCAAATTCTGTGCAACCCAAATGCAACATATCGTGTCGCAGGATGGAACATCGAGCTGCAGCCATTCAATTTGCGCTTCGATACCACAAGGGTAATCAAAGGAAGAGCGCTGGCAGACTTCGTCGCCGAATGGACTGATCCAACCCCTGAAGAGCCCTGCGAAGAAGAGCACGAGTCCTCTGGAGCCGCAATGCCCAGCTTCTGGATCATGAAGTTCGACGGAGCTTTCGCTTATCGCCACGGTGGGGCAGGCGTAGTCCTGACGTCACCCAAAGGCGACAAGTTGTATTATGCAGTTCAGTTGTGCTTCGGAATCGACAAGATATCCAACAACATCGCCGAGTATGAAGGGTTGCTTGCTGGCCTACGCGCCGCAGTCGCCCTAGGCGTCAAGCATATACTCATCAAGGGCGACTCCCAGCTGCTCGTCAACTTCTCCAACAAAAGCTACAAGCCCAAGGACGACCACATGGCCGCATACCTTGAAGAGGTCCGTAGGCTGGAGAAGAACTTCAGGGGAATGGAGCTCATGCATATCCCAAGAAAGGAAATCAAGAGGCTAATGACATTGCCAAGCGTGCATCAAAGCGGCAGGCTCAGTTGCCAGGTGTCTTTGAAGAAAGGCTCATCAAAGCATCCATAAAGCAGCCCCTAGAGGCCCTGCCCGCAAGCACAGACGAAGCGCTCCCGCCACCACCTCCAAGCGGAGCTCCAGGCTGCGGGCCCCCCACGGGGGAGCGCCTGTTGCTCACAGCGGTGCACCAAGAGGTAGGATGGATCAACGAGATCAAAACTACCTCCACAAAGGGATCCTTCCCGAGGAAGATGCTGAAGCGGAGCGAATTGCCCGCCAAACAAAATCGTACCAAATCCTCAAAGTAATTCTCTACCGCAAGCGCCCAAACGGCATAACGCTCAAGTGCGTACCTCCTGAAGAAGGAAAACTGCTGAGTAAGGATATCCACATCGGGGAATGCGGCCACCATTCGTGCGCCCGCACCCTCGCAGGAAAAGTTTTCAAGAGTGGCTTCTACTGGCCTCAAGCCCTTCAAGATGCAACGGACACATCATTCAAGCTTGTGAAGCCTGCCAATTCCACGCCAAGCAAATCCACCAATCAGCGCTGGGGCTACAAACCATTCCGCTCTCGTGGCCGTTTGCGGTCTGGGGGCTGGACATCCTGGGACCTTTCCCAACGGCGCAAGGTGGATATCGCTACCTCTTCGTGGCCATTGACAAGTTCACAAAATGGCCTGAAGTGGAGGCGACGCGCACAATCACAGCAGGCGCGGCGGTGAAATTCATCAGAGGCCTGGTCTGCCGCTTCGGAGTGCCTAACCGCATCATCACCGACAATGGCTCGCAATTCACAAGTGGCATCTTTAGAGCCTACTGTCAGAAAATGGGCATCAAGCTCTGCTTCGCCTCAGTCGCCCATCCGCAAAGCAACGAACAGGCCGAGGGCGCAAACGCAGAGGTCCTCAAAGGCTTAAAGACCAGGACCTTCGATATCCTCAAGGGCCACGGCAAGGGCTGGATCAATGAGCTACCCTCGGTGCTCTGGTCCATCCGTACCACGCCACCCAAGCCCACCGCGAAAACGCCGTTCGCACTCGTCTATGGAGCCAAAGCAGTCCTCCCCGCAGAGATAAAGCATGGATCCCCACGGGTCCTTGCCTTTAATGAGGACCAGCAAGAGGACCTCCACAACGACGACCTGCTGCTCCTTGAAGGGCTAAGACGCCGCGCCGCCCTCCGGGCGGCCAGGTACTCCCTACAGGGTCACCCACATCGCCAGGCCTGGCATGGCTCGCCTCGAGATGCAAGACGGCGTCCCCGTCAAGAGTCCATGGAACATCATGTATCTGCGCAAGTTCAACCCGTGATCATTATCACGTCAGGGCATCTAGCGAAAGAGGCAGCCCACGGCTCAACCTCCAAGCACCTTTTTCTCCCTCAAGGTTAAAAGCTCAAGGCTTAAACCTAGCAAACTTTTGTATCCGCAAGGAACAAGTTAAAAAAGTGATTATTGTCACACCCGTGATCATTGTCACGTCGAGACGTCAAGCGGACGAGGCAGCCTACGGCTCAACCTCCAAGCATTTTTCGTCTCTAGAGGTTAAAACGCCAAACGTCTTAAACCTCCAAAAACATAGCTTTGTCTCCTAAAGGAACAAATGCAACCGTGGTCATTGCCACACCCGTGATCATTGTCACGTCGAGAAGACAAGCGGAAGAGGAAGCCTACGGCTCAACCTCCAAGCATTGTCGTCTCTAGAGGTTAAAACGCCAAAAGGCTTAAACCTCAAACTCATGCTTTGTCTCCTAAGGGAACAGACGCAACAGTGGTCATTGCCACGCACGTGATCATTGTCAAGTCGAGACTCCTAGCGGACGAGGCAGCCTACGGCTCAACCTCCAAGAATTCTTGTCTCTGGAGGTTAAAACGCCAACGGCTTAAACCTCCAAAGCCCCAAAGGCTTCACTCGAGGGAAAACCCTCCGAGCTCTCAATTAAAACGAGCCACCTCAGGACGTTGAGAGTCTCTGCCACCAACAGGTGGTCCCCACGCCTCGACATGGTCAGAGCATTAACTTGGCAATCCCAAGCATAATGACTCAATCTCGTTCCTAAGTGAACTAGTGCTTCGGCGCCGCTTAAAAAAAATGTTTTTGGGGGTTTTTTTATTTACGCATTACTATTGTTGAAGTGTGCGCTTATATCTCTCCACATGCGTACCTCGCGAGCGGGGGCTAAGTACGGTGCCAGTGCCTCAAATGACACACAAGCAGCACTGCAAAATCCAAGAGTCCGAGCTCTGGCAAGGAACGAGTCCCTTACTAGGTGCGTCGGGTGGAGGGAACGCCATCTCTATAGAGGACCTTGGTACTTACTATCCTCACAAGGAACGCCTGAGGGGACCTATAAGCGTGCACGAGTCCCTTGAACCGTGTTTCAGAGTTTTGGGTTCGCCCCTCTAATACCTGCAGGGAAGATTTCCCCCGCAAGCCTGAAGGGGCATCCGTGAGCAACCCCTCAAGTGGGCAACCTCTCCAGGTGAAAAGCCTCCCGCGGAGCGACCCCTCAAGTGGGCAACCTCTCCAGGAGAAAAGCCTCCCCCGGAGCGACCCCTCAAGTGCGCAACCTCGCCAGGCGAAAAGCCTCCCTAGGAGCGACCCCTCAAGTGGGCAACCTCGCCAGGCGAAAAGCCTTCACAGAGCGAAAACCTCGAGAAGCTAAGTCTCGCACCTACACTTTAATAGCGTTTTTCTCTCCCTAGCGCGATTCTTTGCCCCTCGAGCGACTTCGCTTTCCCTTACGCTTCATGGACTACTCGCACGTCTAAGGAGGGCACTTGAGCATCGCGACTCAAGGCTCTTACCTCTCCTAGGCCTAAACTCCCCCCGGCCTTGCGGAGTCATTGCTCCCGCATACCGAGGTGGCGGAGTCATGGCACGAAGAGATGGGACCTAACGACACAGAGAACAAACAGACATGAAGATGAGTTCAAAGAGACCTCACGAGGGGCAGACAAGCTCGAATTAAAACAGCAGTTAAAAGTATATTACAATCCAAAGGTCTTAAGATGTCTAAGGCACACAGCTGGTGCAGATACAAGCGCTCGCAGGCGCAATGGAGAATGACTCAATGGGAAGCCGCACCGCCTTGGACCTCCTCCGTGGCGCCCTCTTCAGCCTCGGTAGAGCAGGCCTCCTCCTCGTTGTCCTCCGGCGCAACCTCTGTGCGCCTGAAATGGTTGCAGAAGGCGTCCACCTGCTCACGGAGGGAGCTTGAGACCCGCTGCGCGTCCTCGCCCTGGGCGGCTTCGGTCACAGAGCCGAGGTCGAAGTCTGGCGTGAGAAGCTTGAGGTTGGTGAAGATGCGATCCACCACCACCCCCAAGAGCTGCCGACTCTCGTCCTCGATCATCTCCCGAAGCTCGGCGACGGGACCCTCGAGCGCTGCGAAGAGCTGGTCGAAGTAGACCAGGTACATGGCAGCATCGCCGCGGCCCCGAACGTCGGTGTGCGGCGCGTCTGCTCCCAGCTGCGAGGCCAGCTCGTTGCCACGAGCAACCAGCGCCTCGAACATGCGCTCGCGCTGCTTCGTGAGTGCCCAAGCCGCGTTGGCAGAATCCGAGGCCTCCGCCGCTCGCTGCATCGTTGGGGCCACCTGCTCCTCCACGTCCTTGGCCAAGGTGTTGAGGTTGTGGACAGCCTCGGTGCGAGCCTCCTCCGCTCAGCGGCGGCCATCCTTAGCGCGAGCGAGGCGGGCCTCCAGCTTGGAGTTTGCCTTCTCGAGCTCGGCGATCTTCTGAGCGTCCGCGGCGTGCTTGGCCTTGAAGCGGTCCTCCTGCGACTGGGCCAGGTCGCGGTACTTCTGAGAAGCGGACTTACGGAACTGCTTCTCACGCTCCGCGAGGGCGTCCTCGGTCTCTTTCTTCTTCTCGATGAAATGCCGCTCGAAGCGCTCGTAAGCCACCTTCTGGGCAGTGACGTTGTCGTCGTACCTCAGGGTCACCTTGACCAACTCGCTCTCTCGCTCCTCGAGGGCCTCGCGCTGAGCAACCAGGTCCTTCTCCACCTGGAGGCGCTGCTCCTCGCGCTGCTGCAGCTCCTCCTCCTTGAGGACCAGCTGCTGCTCGCGCTCGGCGAAGACCTTGCGGTCCTTCTCCAGAGCAGCCGATGCGGCCTGGTGGGTGACGTGAGGCTACCTTTCGACTAGCCCACCGTAAGCCTACCTGGGCTGCGCCAAGCATGGAAAGGCCCACAGAAGGCCCACTCGGGGTACCACGTATCCTAGTCCAACTCGGTTAGGTCTTGTAACCTGCCATATCTGTACCAACTGCCCGAGACCTGGCTACCTATAAAGCCAGGAGGGTTGCCCTTCCTAGAGGACACGCTCATAGCCACCACCACAAACCCTAGCGAGATCGCAATCTCGCCATTGTAATCGCTACTCGCATCAATAATCAGACAAGCAAGAGTAGGGTGTTATCCTCCGGGAGCCTGAACCTGGGTAAAACCTTGCTTGTCAGCCGTTGTGATCACCAACACCTTGAAGGGGATCGTGTGCAGAAAACAAAAAAATTCCTAGCAACGATATCCTTAAACTAGCCAAGATCTACACTATGCAGATATAGAAGTACGGCGGAGATCGGAATGCATACCCTCGTAGACCGAATAGCGGGGATTACGCTCCCGCACAAGTGTTGACGACGAAGACGACGTAGCCGACCTCTAGGTCGCGAAGAACTCGGCGCGACGAAGACGACGAAGATGACCCCGAGGTCGGGTGGAGGAAGTAGGCCTCCGAGTACCGCTAGCGCAGCACCTCGCAGGGCGTCACAAGCATACGGTGGAGACGACGGCCTCCGAAGCTCCAGTCTAGGACGAGCAGCGGAAGACTTGGACCGGAACACTAGCAGCGCGGCAGCGGGCTATGGTGGAAGAGATCCCCCTCCTCTACTCGGCGCGGCTCCGACAAGGGAACCACGAGATCGAGAGAGAAATTGAGAATTAATTGGTGAATTAAAAGGCCAGGGGTGCCCCTTCTTATATAGGCTGCCGGGGGGAGCCAACCTCCCTAGCCAGGCAATGTGGGACTATCACACAGCCATGGTGCGGCTAGGGATGGTGCGCCGGCCCTAGGTGGGCCCCATTTGGCCCACCTAGGCCGGCCAAGCCTCCCCCACAAAATTCCCTTGAGGGTTTTCCCCCCCATGGGCCTTCTTTCGACCAGAAGGCCCATTTAGGGAAATCAGACTAAATAAATTCGAAAATGAATATATAAAATCATATTTGCATATTCATTACACTAATTAATATCAAACATAATATATATAATTTTTCCTAGCTCCGAAAACTCTTTCGGCGCTGCCCGATCTCCATCGGACCCCTCCCGGGACATTCCCGGTGATCTCTTTCCTTTCCGGTTGTCTTGTCGAAACCCCTTAAGTGTGTTACCCTAGCGGTTTGATATAATAACAGGTACGATCAAGACTCCTCTATGATCGACGACTAACTCGTAGGCCTGGACCCCATGAATTAATCCCTGTGATATAACAAATGACTTTCATCTATCAAACCTGGACGTATAGTCTTAAACCCTTTGTCATGGCGATACTTAGCGTGTCCGAGCATCATTCTCAGATATCTCCATACCTAGCATGATCTCGTTACCGACATCGCTATCTTCTACTCGTCTATGATATTATGTCAGCTGGTGACCTAGTCACATGTTTGCAAACTCATTTGACATAATCTCACCGAGTGGGCCCTAGAGTATCTATCCGGCTATGCGGACTGACAAATCCCGCTGTTGACCCCTCGTCTCAACTACCCCTTTCCGATACCCAAAAGTATCACCGTTATTGTCACACTAGATAAGATATGACGTTTGGTGCGATCAAAGTATCTTCCAGGGATAACAATAAGAGTTGATCTCACGGTCTTAAGGCGTAACGACTATGTCCTATAAATACTGGGTATGTCCATCACATCGTTACTCCTAACGATATGACTTCCATTGCCGACCGGCGCCATGCCCTATGATCGGAAAACCTCGATCATCAATCGCGCAACGAAACTAGTCTTAGTAGAGGCTACTAGGGACCTGGTTGTTTATCTACCACACATGTATTAATGTTTTCGCTTAATACAGTTATAGCATGGTGTAAAACATATAATGAACGATTGGGATATTTCCAATAAACTATGTTTATTAAGTGCCTCTAGGGCATATTCCCTTCAGTCTCCCACTTGCACTAGAGTAACACTTAATCTAGTTTACAACCTGGTAAAAGCTCAACACCCATAGCATCTTGGTGCCTGCTTGCCTTGTGGAAGAGGAATACAGTCAATAGAACTCACACATTGAGATCTATATGTGCTTTGCAACACTTCTATGTCACCTAGTTTGACCTAAACCCGTATCTTACGATGACGGTGAAATATATCCCAGTGGATGGAGTGAGACTCGAGCATTCGCGTAGCATGCGTCTTAAAAGTCTGAAAGATCTATTAAGGGGACCACCTACGCTCGGAAAACTGCTCAGTCCAATCACACTTGCTACTTCTAAAGTCGCGATATATTTCTATACCTATGTAGATTATGCGACAGTGCATTCATATGCGACTTCGCAAACTAATCATGTCTATCTTCAAAATAAAGGACATCTCCTATATGAGATTTCTAGTCGTATGGGTCAGTGTAATTACTTGCATCATCGTAACCGCTTTACGGCAAGTTGCCATTCCACTCTTACCCTTTACTAGAAAACCTATCTTCAGTTCTCATAGACACTGAAATAAACTTAAGTTTTGTTCATTGATCCACACAAGGATCACTCTAGAACCTGTTCTTCAACCAAGAACTCGGGTCACACTAAGTTGAGCTTTCAGTCTGATAGCATCTATGTCTGATACATAGGTAATGTCGAACATCATTTGCTATAACTGAAAATGCCAAGATAAACTTAATATTTTACCTAGTCATACAAGCAAGAACCTCTTTCTTTGCTTGTCCTATTCTGAAACACTACAGAATCTTGACTTAGCAAATATTTCGACTTAATGTTATTAAGCCCCTTCTGATCTATACAATTATAAATCGGATGCCTAATACTTCTAACTTCATTTCATAGAAAATTTAATCACTTAAATAATCCTTTACACTCTACTAGAGGATATGTGTCATTCAATATGTCGTTACATACAGAATCACAAATGACACCTAGCTCCCACTCAAATATGCCTTCCGCATATAAGATCAAGGAAAAGCTACTTTGCTCCCACTCACTTCTTTGCAAATGTAGGTTTCTTCAACTATTTTGGACAACCCCGAAATCCTTTCATCACATTATCAAAGTGAAGATTCCAGCTCCGATATGCCTGCTTCAGCCCATGAATGGACCACCAAAGTTTGCATACATGTATAGCATCCTCAGGATCACCAACTCTTTCTTAATGACACTATTAAGAAACATGGTTTCCTTATCCATCTATCAATTTCTCATTCGAAATTATAGTGATTGCTAAACGACCCAGAATAGATTTAGGCTTCGCCACTTGAGACAAACTCTCATGTGGTTTGTCGGAACTGTTTCACGACAAATCGAATCTGCTCAATATCTACTCTCTCATAAAATTCCATATACTATTAACATCCTAGATGCCATCAAGAAGATCTCCCAAGTCATTACCTGGTAATCGTATATGGATTTTATTTCGGATCATAAATGACTCATAGCCATTTCTTAGGTCCACCATCTCTTCTTCGTAGTTCGTAGGTCTATCATATTCCATTAATATGACCTTCATAACAAGATTGTCGTAACACACATTGTGGAACACAACTTCGTATGCCTATGCTATTAGTATGAGCTCAGAACATCATGATCTTGAATCATCAGCTTTTTCAAGCTGTGGAGCCTGACACCGAAAACACTTTCAGTTGCGCCACTTTGATGTCTGGAGAAGAAGTTCACCAACTTCGTCTTGCTCTACTTTCTTTCTCACTTATACCCTCGGACAAGAAACTATTTCTTTCGCAATGTATATCCCGGCAATGAGTTTTGCCTATGTCGTGAGACATGTACCCAACTAACTCTTTAGGTAGGGTATACTACAAAGATTAATCTATTTTAGGTTCGATCCATCGAAACACTAAATTGCTGAAACGACAATCCAGGCTAAAAGCCATGCCATCACTCGTATGGTATTGTCTCCATGGATTCAAATGGTTTCCCTATTTGCTAACGTGAGTGTTTACGTTTCTACCATATGACTAACGATCACAATAATTCGGTAAGAGATTTATTTACCACACACTATCCGATAGGGTGCAATTACGACGTCCTAACACACCATGACACTATGGTGTTCCATGCGACGTAATTTGTGGAACTCTTCTCACAAGTCTTCCAATGATGTGCCAACATTATAACTCAAATCTTTATTTCCTCGATTTGCATCGCGGGAATTTGATTTTCTTGTTAAGTTTATTTCCTACTTCATTCTGAACTTCGTTTGATCGAATCAAAATTTCAGACTAACATTCCCCGGAGTGGATATCCATATATCTACTCGGAATATTCATGAAGTCTATGAAATAAAGACTTCCACTACACGTCAAAGTACTTCATTGATTCACATACACCCACATGCACGATTCTCAACAAGCTATACTCAAAACGTTCAGTGAAGTTCACGAAATAAAGGTCTCCACTACCCGTCAATTACTTCATTGAACCACATACATCTCTATGTATGACTACCAATGAGTTACATGCCCGTTTTCCGAAAACAGTGTCACAGTTATTTTGCAAGTGTCAAAAGATCAAATCTTAGAACTTGTAGGTCCATCCAGTGTGGAGCTAATGCATATAACATTGACATGACTAAACGGTAGTGCCACACATATGTGGTGTGTTTATTAAGTTTGTATCCTTTGGCATTAATATTATGAATGTGGGAGCTTCTACCATCTAAATTCAAATCGGCATATGATCATTACTTCATAAATATAGGACACCAATTTGTCACTATCATGTATGAACAAGTGTCTCACTAGAGGAGACACACTTGTAACGATCATACTAACAGGCGATCATAAAGAATTAACCCAAATGCTAGATCTAGAGGGAGAGTGTCTATGGCCATCACAACAACTTGATTGCCATTATCAACATGCAATGTCGCCTCATCCTTTCAAGCTACTTAAGCAGTAAACCTGGTTTTCACAAAACATGACTAGTTCAAAACTTAGTCACTACTGAGAGTACTTGCTTAGCTAAAACATTCATAACATGTATATCATATATACACCATCATCATTGATGACTTCCGGCGATCTGTTTCATCTTCTTGATACTTCCACCGTAATCAAGAACCATGTAGGTGAATTATTCCCCTTGCATGACATAGTCTATGACAGAGGATTTGCACTTGGCAACGATGTCTGTCATCCAGTGATCGAGCTGAGCGAGGCGTCTCAATGTTCATCAAGTATGAACATATGTCATTAAGCATGACCGCCACGTGCGCCCTCAATGTGTGCATTCTCTTCCATCTTGGTTGAGAAGACAATCAGTCAACGTACTGATAAACTTCATCAACCCAACTTTAGGGGTACCCCGAGTTTTAGCGACCATATCATATGTCCGCGATCCAATAACTCGTACCCACCGTTGGTTCTCTATGGCAGAGATCATAGCATACACTGGACTATGATGATATCATCCGCACAAAATCCGATAATCAAAAATATCTTTTGTTAGCGGAATCTCCGGGTTTATCTCCTAGCGGGTATTGTAACACAAAGAGCTAACGGTTTAAACAAGGAGTATCCTCAAGGTAAAGTATAAAACTATGAAGTTTGGACCCAACCTTTTAAGTTTCTCAATCGCAGGAATGCGCCTAATTTGAAAAGATGCTATCACAATGGTTAATATCTACAAAGGTTTGCAAAACAGACTCTGTTCATTATATTCTGAGTTCTAGTATTTTAGAAAATAACTATCCGAACTCCCACTCAAACGAACATCCCTCCTGGTCATTTAAGCGATTACACGACCCCCATCCATTGCACCACCCCTCATCATCAGAGCCGGCGGCACAACTTCAAGAGTAGACAAAAGTCCGCCACACCAATTTTGTGACTCGTGCTCGACCTTTCGGTCTCCCTGTTCCGAGGCCACATTTCTGAATATGCTAGGATCGCCACCAAAAACCTCCACGCTGACGCTTGTGCAACATGACTTACACCCACTGTATGCGAACGACGAGATGTCTGACACCCGATCATCACGGCCTGCCTCATAACGTAGAACTTTCTTGGTGGTGCGCGTTGGAGGGAGAACACTAGTGGTATTTTGAAGGGATCATCTTATATAGCTACCGCCGTGTAACTAATGTATACTATACACACAATCACACAATATAAGATGCACACAAAACATCAAATGTAATGCAATGTGATATAGTCCATTGCGCCATGGTCATCTTGGCGCCCGCAGTTTGTAAACAATTTAATAAACCTACCTTGACCATATCACATAGCCCCGGCAAAATAAAGTTAGACGCTTCTACTTTATCTTTTGCATATTTTACGTGGCTCGGGGCTTTCGTAAATAGAACCGCTTCATACCTACGAACCTTATGACCACAACAACGATCCAATAATTGCATGTTTAAGCATCCCTTTCGGGCCCTCCATTGAAAGTGCAAAGCCAACTAAAGAGAGAGAAACAGGCACCCGCCAGCCACAGACACGGTACAAGCCGTATGTCAGTAGTGGAACCAGTCTCGCGTAAGCGTACGCGCAAAGTCGGTCTGGGCCGCTTCATCAACTCGATGCCGCTGGAATCACAAGTGCACGCTAGAGCGTAGCAAATAACGGGAACGGTGCCCCGGTGCAGAGCACGGGTTCTAACAGCGTACAGATTGGCTCTGATACCACTGAAGGGGATCGTGTGCAGAAAACAAAAAATTTCCTAGCAACGATATCCTTAAACTAGCCAAGATCTACACTATGCAGATATAGAAGTACAACGGAGACCGGAATACATACCCTCGTAGACCGAATAGCGGGGATTACGCTCCCGCACAAGCGTTGACGACGAAGACGACGTAGCCGACCTCTAGGTCGCGAAGAACTCGGCACGACGAAGACGACGAAGATGACCCCGAGGTCGGGTGGAGCAAGTAGGCCTCCGAGTACCGCTAGCGCATGTAGCGTACCTGCACTTTAAATAAGGCAGATACCTGTGTATAGTGCAAATCCCTGGATCGATTCATTTGCACACACAGTTTACGATGTAATATCACAACAAAGCATCAATTATATTACATCGATGATCCAGAATTACAAAATACTTGATACAAGCTGCATAGCATAAAGCTAGCATTGAAAAAGTACACAGCGGAAATACAATAGCAGTGAGTCTCTATAACTTTCATGCTGCCACAGGCGAAAACATGTTGGTTGTAGACTCGAAACCTTTAAACGAATCCTCACTCGTCATCTGATCAAATCTGCAATAAGAAAAATATTGCAACAACGTGGGTCAGATTCCATTAAAAATGGAGTCTGGCAAGTGACACTATGGTGGACACTTATGGAATAACTCTAAAGCCTATATGCATATTTGGCTGGTGGAGCTCAAGGCTAATTTGCATAAAGCCAATTTTCCCTACTCTTTTGAAAACACTTTTCTTGAAATCGACGAGTATGGCATGAAAACCATAAGTCTCATCTTCCCTTGTTCACCCATCAAGTTTTACTTTTGAAGTTGGAATGATGGAATCCTCCGTTGACGTCCTTGATCAGCTGCTCAAAATTGTCCGTAACCGGGGACACGGCTAAGTACTTGGTTTTACACTCTGCAGAGGTTGTGCACTTTCACCATTGTACCCATTCAACCCAAAGTATCCTTTACACACCATTTGTGATAAGGAAAGGAGAGAATGAGACGAGATCTTTCAGAAGCATTTTCCCTCCCACCTGGCTTGACCCGTTCCACCTAATATCCCCCTACATCTGCTTGTCAAGCCGGAGAGAGTTCACGCAACATAATTGATCAAGCCAGAGCCCATATGGCAATGGCTGCACTGGAAGCAATCTTCACTCGGAGTTCTTCAGATTCCTCTGTTCCTGGGTGGCCATTCTCAAGTGTACATACTCCAGGAACCATAGAAATGGACCTGAGTAGCCACTCAACATAAACCATACAACCAATTACCACCCAGGTGTTTCATTCTTAACTTAGTAGAATTTAGATTTTCACAAAACAACATTTGCATAGCATCAATAATTCTACTAAGTATTGCATAGGAACCTAGACACAGGAAAAGGGATTCTACACAGGTTTAGCATAGCAACACATGCATATAAAAATACACTAAGTAATGCATAAAAATAGGAAGTTTATGAGGTGTGCCACTTGCCTTTGAATGTTGTCGTTGTTCACAACTCTTTTCAACAACGAACGTTTGCTCTCCGTTTAATCTAAACATTAATAGCAAACAACAATACAACAATCAACAAACAACAATCATCAACATACATGCTCCTATCAAATGAACAACAAGTTTTATAAAACTCCTAAGGAAAACATGTCATGTATGATATGCAAATTATTTCTAAGGGCTAGAGATGCATGTTATGCTTAAAAAAAACTCTCTTAAGTTAATGCAAGGAAAATAGGTGGGTCAAGAATGACTAAGGACTAAGATCATAAGTTGAATAAAAATACTTTGTTTTATAACATCTTTAAACAAGCACTCTAATGGCTTAGCCATGATGTGCAAAATACTTAGAGAAAAATACTAAGTCATTTGTTCAAGTTGATCAACAATTATTATCAACTCTTTGTAAATTGGACATTCACTATAGTGAGAGAGACAGACACCCGGCCAGCCACTTAAATTGTGGAACAGGTCTCATGTACGTGGACATGTAAGGTTTGTTTCCAGGCCGCTTCATCCCACTATGCTGCTAGGATCCAACAACTTCAAGATGATAACTTCATGATCAAAATTTGTTTAAGTCTAAAAGACAAGATTAGGAAAGAGGGAAAAGACAGAAAGACAGATGTAGTTGTCCTCCAGGCTTCATCTCCAGACTTGTAACTTTCTTCTGGATGATGTCTTGATTGAGCTCTTGGTAGTCTTGATGAATCTTCAGACTTGATGATTCTTGTATCTTCGAGGCTGGTCTTGGATTTACTTAGTCTTCATGAAATCTCAGAGGGGAAGAAAAGACAGAGAGAAAGACTTAGAGAATAAAAGGGGGTTGGCCTTCTTGAACTTCTTCTCACTTTTCTTCCAAGTGCTTGACATCTTAAGGATGCTTCCAGAGTCTATTTTCTTCTAAGTCCTTCATGAACTTCTTTTTGATTTTCTTCTAAGTGTTTCTTCTCCTTGGAGATACTTCTGAAGTCTTGTTTTTGGCTAAGTCCTTCATTGGTCTTCTAGCTCCATCTTGAAAATTACTAAGTGTCTAATTGTAGCACTTCACAAATGTGCTAAGTTGAAATGATCCTAACTTAGAGAAAATGGGGAGGAGTTTTCCTTATGGAAAATATAACTATAAAATATGCTATGCATGAAATGCAATTTTAAATCACAAGCAACATCACACTAATTTTTGTGAAGTTTATAAAATATGCATAAAGTTATAATTGCAATTTAATTAGTTTCTAATTTGCAAAACATAATAAAAGAAAACATATAGATTAAAGTTTCCTATGATTAAATTTTTATAACAAAATTTTATAATTAGTGTTAATAGACAGAGAGCATTTAATTAAATCTATTGCAATTGGATTTAATCAAAAATAATGTTTCTATTAAGAGTTATTTCAAAATTAGTCAAACTATTCAATTTAAACTTACAACTATGAAATCATTCACAAATTACTCAAAAATATTTCATAGCACTGGCAGTAATTTACAAATATTCTAAAGTTTCTAAAACATATTTATTTGCAATTTTTGGATTTATAGATTTAAAGTTATTACAAATATACTCAAATTCACCATTTGAAATTTGAATATTTTATACTAAGTCAAATTTGAATTTTGTCAGATCCAAAATATTCTACATGTAACGAGCTTTCCAAATATATAAAAATTATTAAATTTGGAGTTGTGGTTAAAAAGTTATAGATGTTTTAATTACAGGGACTAATCTGCAATTTTCCAATTAAAATTAAAATAGAAAAAATGATTTACACGCTGGCGCTGACGTGGCTGCTGACGAGGCGCTGACGAGGCGTCGACGTGGCATGTTCTGATTCGTTGGTACCGGTTCGGTAAAAACATAAGACAGTGGCCGTCAGATCGAGATCTGACGGTCCAGATCTAAAGGACCAAATCCGGCGGCGGTTTTCCACCGGAGTTGCTCCGGCGACCTCGATTCGACGGCGGCGACGCGTCGGCTATGGTCGTTCTAGACGATTTTAGGACGGGCGGGGACAGGCGAGTGTACCGAAGTGGAGAGGGAGTCGCGGCGGGTCCAGTGGCGAAGTAGGGGGGGTCGGAGCTTCTCGGTTCGCCTCCCGTGGCTCGTCGGAGACGAAGCTGGCGGCGGTGAACTTCGGCCGGGGATGAATCTCTCGTTCTGGTGCACCAACAAATACGGGACCAAGTTAGGGTGATGCGCAAGGAGAAAATAAGAAGCAAGGAACGAGGGGGAGAGCTCGAGGTGGTCGGTAACTACCGTACTCGGAAGAACTCTGTGGCGGCAATGGCGGACGGTGGCGGTTCGATCTGAGCAGCCTTTGGGCGATGAAGCTAGGGTTTTTGGGTGCGGAGGAAACGGCGGAGGTGGGTTTATATGGGGGGGCATCAGGAGAACTTCTCCCTGCGAGAATCGCGGCGTATCCCATCGTATCCGGATCGAGCTCATGAACAGATTGGTTGAGATACGGGAGGAGAGGGATGACGCGTGGGTCCCGCGCGTCAGAGAGAGAGCGCGCGGCACGGACGGAGCTGGGGCGCTGCTGGGCCAAGGCGAGCTGCGCGCGAGGGAGAGAAGAAATGGGCTTCGGCCCAGTTGACTCGGCCGTTTCTCTTCTTCCTTTTTTTTTTGACAAATCATTTTCTGTTTTTAAACTTTTAATTCAAAATTGATTTTTAAACTTAACCAAACCTTTTCAGAAAAATTCATAAAAATATGTTTTGGAATGCTAATTTAATTTAGAACTTTTTGGTAGTACTCTTGCCCAAAATAAAAATTAATAAATTGGAATATTTTGAAGGATACAATTTAACATGTTTTATGGAATAATTTCCAAAACAACATATCATTAAATATTAAATTTCAAACTCTTATTTAATTTAAGCCACAAGATGAAATGGGGTTTATGCATGAAGGCATGAGTGCAATGCTTGAATCCTCCTTCAAAAGTAACATTATGTTTTATATTAAGATAATCATTTGAACTTCATAAACAACCTTGGAAAAGGTTTTTATTTAAATTTCTTTCTTATATAGAATACTTATTCATGAAAATCATTTTAGGTGTTGAAATTAAATGGAGTTCATTTTAAGCTAATGAAATGTTTATTTGGATAATCCATGTTTAAATAGTTTAAAAAAAATCACTTATAAATATTATTTTAATTTATGAATAGCTATGGCCATGTGATTGGGATCAATTTATATGTAACTATTTACTTAAAATAAAGTGGATTGTAGTTTTGTAAAATATTTGTCAACTACACTTTTAGGTTTTGAAATACAGTGGATAATAAAATGTTTCAACTGTGACATTTGAATTATTAAAATCAAGTTTGAAGTCTTTCATAGTTGGTTTCCTTATACCTTTACTATTTTATTTAAGAAAAAGAAAAGTTTTAAATTTTAGTGATTTTTGAACATTCCAAAATGTTGGGATGTTACAGACTACCACCCTTAAAAGGAATCTCCTCCCCGAGATTCGGAGAGGCTAGAAAAGAAAGCAAGGGCTTGAATGATTCTGATACTCGAGATGTTTTGGGAAATGAAATTTCCGACATGGAAACTTGAAAACTTGACAGTGAATGGTTTTTCTGATTAGAAGGATGAAAGGAAAGATAGTTTGAGAGCTCTGGGTTTTAAGCTACTGGGTTTAAATTATCTAGGTGGCTACCACCCTTAAAAGAAAAGTTTTGTTGATAATTCAACATCCTAATGCACAACCATAAATCAAGATAATCCATTACAAACATCATCTAACAAACATCAAGCAACAAGGTTCAAACACAAGCAATGCATACATGAAAATTTCAAACTTATTTTGAGAAATCGAACAATTCTTTTATCAAACGAAACACACTAAAGTCATAGGAATGCGAAAGCAACAGTACTGCCATACCACAATTTGATAGGTCAATACTCTAAATTGATACGACAAGATAAATGGTGGTCCCTCTAACATGGTTTTGATTGCTACACTTATTCCTCCTAAATATTACGCTTGCGTTTTATTGCGTGGTTATTTGCCACAGGCGTGACTTCTTCCTCAGTTGACTCTTCAAACAGCACCTCTTCGGGGTCTTCTTCCACTGGTCCTTCCTCCTTCGTAGTTGCAGATACAGTCACATCTCCAGTGCCTTGGTCACCTCCTTCTTCAGCTACTGGTGGTGGTGGAGGTGGAACGAGTTGCGCCTCAAGCATGGCAATTTGCTCATCCTTGCCAAGGTTCTCCAAATGTAGGTCATGGATGAGTTCCTCCAACTGACCAATAAGATTTTCTGAAGCCTGGAGTTCTTGGGTTTTTGCGTGTATGACGGCTTGTGCATGATTTGCGACGTCATAAGTCTGTTGGACTCTCCTGGTCAGACAGTTGATGAGATAATCCAAGTCTTCAAACGTCTTGTTAACGAGGGGCAGGTCCAGGCGATTTCCCGTGTGAGCCATCGAGAGACCATGTGCATTCCTCTTCCCAAAGGCACGGAAGGGCGATCCTGGTGCTAGCTTGAATCGATACTTGTAACACAAACGAGCCATTAAGTCCACCATAGCTATGTTCACTCCCTCAATCCACTCTGGGTAGTAGGTGACATAGTCCACGGGCTCGAAGTCTGGCATCGTAGGATCCGGGGTCATGATGGTGCGTATTTCCCAACGTATCCCATGGGGTATGTTGGTCTCCTCCTTCCTTCCTCGGAAATAGGGTGGTGGTAGCTTCAATACACTTGTCAATCTAGACAGCTGCCTCCCAAAGATGAAACCCGACAAAACTCCAGCATACGCAGTCTCAGTGTATTCTCCCATCTAAAATTTTGAACAGGTAAGAGTGTTAGAATTTAAAAGAAAGGGAAAGATGCAAGACAAGATACTTAATGTAAAACCATATTAAAGAAAGTTCAAGATTTACTCATGTTTTGGAAACCTAGTTTAGTTAACTATTTAATCTTTGGGGTCTTAGTCCAATCCTAGGGGTTTCGAACCTACAGGCAACACAGTGCTCTGATACCATCTGTAGCGTACCTGCACTTTAAATAAGGCAGATACCTGTGTATAGTGCAAATCCCTGGATCGATTCATTTGCACACAAGTTTACGATGTAATATCACAACAAAGCATCAATTATATTACATCGATGATCCAGAATTACAAAATACTTGATACAAGCTGCATAGCATAAAGCTAGCATTGAAAAAGTACACAGCGGAAATACAATAGCAGTGAGTCTCTATAACTTTCATGCTGCCACAGGCGAAAACATGTTGGTTGTAGACTCGAAACCTTTAAACGAATCCTCACTCGTCATCTGATCAAATCTGCAATAAGAAAAATATTGCAACAACGTGGGTCAGATTCCATTAAAAATGGAGTCTGGCAAGTGACACTATGGTGGACACTTATGGAATAACTCTAAAGCCTATATGCATATTTGGCTGGTGGAGCTCAAGGCTAATTTGCATAAAGCCAATTTTCCCTACTCTTTTGAAAACACTTTTCTTGAAATCGACGAGTATGGCATGAAAACCATAAATCTCATCTTCCCTTGTTCACCCATCAAGTTTTACTTTTGAAGTTTGAATGATGGAATCCTCCGTTGACGTCCTTGATCAGCTGCTCAAAATTGTCCGTAACCGGGGACACGGCTAAGTACTTAGTTTTACACTCTGCAGAGGTTGTGCACTTTCACCATTGTACCCATTCAACCCAAAGTATCCTTTACACACCATTTGTGATAAGGAAAGGAGAGAATGAGACGAGATCTTTCAGAAGCATTTTCCCTCCCACCTGGCTTGACCCGTTCCACCTAATATCCCCCTACATCTGCTTGTCAAGCCGGAGAGAGTCCACGCAACATAATTGATCAAGCCAGAGCCCATATGGCAATGGCTGCACTGGAAGCAATCTTCACTCGGAGTTCTTCAGATTCCTCTGTTCCTGGATAGCCATTCTCAAGTGTACATACTCCAGGAACCATAGAAATGGACCTGAGTAGCCACTCAACATAAACCATACAACCAATTACCACCCAGGTGTTTCATTCTTAACTTAGTAGAATTTAGATTTTCACAAAACAACATTTGCATAGCATCAATAATTCTACTAAGTATTGCATAGGAACCTAGACACAGGAAAAGGGATTCTACACAGGTTTAGCATAGCAACACATGCATATAAAAATACACTAAGTAATGCATAAAAATAGGAAGTTTATGAGGTGTGCCACTTGCCTTTGAATGTTGTCGTTGTTCACAACTCTTTTCAACAACGAACGTTTGCTCTCCGTTTAATATAAACATTAATAGCAAACAACAATACAACAATCAACAAACAACAATCATCAACATACATGCTCCTATCAAATGAACAACAAGTTTTATAAAACTCCTAAGGAAAACATGTCATGTATGATATGCAAATTATTTCTAAGGGCTAGAGATGCATGTTATGCTTAAAAAAAACTCTCTTAAGTTAATGCAAGGAAAATAGGTGGGTCAAGAATGACTAAGGACTAAGATCATAAGTTGAATAAAAATACTTTGTTTTATATCATCTTTAAACAAGCACTCTAATGGCTTAGCCATGATGTGCAAAATACTTAGAGAAAAATACTAAGTCATTTGTTCAAGTTGATCAATAATTATTATCAACTCTTTGTAAATTGGACATTCACTATAGTGAGAGAGACAGACACCCGGCCATCCACTTAAATTGTGGAACAGGTCTCATGTACGTGGACATGTAAGGTTTGTTTCCAGGCCGCTTCATCCCACTATGCTGCTAGGATCCAACAACTTCAAGATGATAACTTCATGATCAAAATTTGTTTAAGTCTGAAAGACAAGATTAGGAAAGAGGGAAAAGACAGAAAGACAGATGTAGTTGTCCTCCAGGCTTCATCTCCAGACTTGTAACTTTCTTCTGGATGATGTCTTGATTGAGCTCTTGGTAGTCTTGATGAATCTTCAGACTTGATGATTCTTGTATCTTCGAGGCTGCTCTTGGATTTACTTAGTCTTCATGAAATCTCAGAGGGGAAGAAAAGACAGAGAGAAAGACTTAGAGAATAAAAGGGGGTTGGCCTTCTTGAACTTCTTCTCACTTTTCTTCTAAGTGCTTGACATCTTAAGGATGCTTCCAGAGTCTGTTTTCTTCTAAGTCCTTCATGAACTTCTTTTTGATTTTCTTCTAAGTGTTTCTTCTCCTTGGAGATACTTCTGAAGTCTTGTTTTTGGCTAAGTCCTTCATTGGTCTTCTAGCTCCATCTTGAAAATTACTAAGTGTCTAATTGTAGCACTTCACAAATGTGCTAAGTTGAAATGATCCTAACTTAGAGAAAATGGGGAGGAGTTTTCCTTATGGAAAATATAACTATAAAATATGCTATGCATGAAATGCAATTTTAAATCACAAGCAACATAACACTAATTTTTGTGAAGTTTATAAAATATGCATAAAGTTATAATTGCAATTTAATTAGTTTCTAATTTGCAAAACATAATAAAAGAAAACATATAGATTAAAGTTTCCTATGATTAAATTTTTATAACAAAATTTTGTAATTAGTGTTAATAGACAGAGAGCATTTAATTAAATCTATTGCAATTGGATTTAATCAAAAATAATGTTTCTATTAAGAGTTATTTCAAAATTAGTCAAACTATTCAATTTAAACTGACAACTATGAAATCATTCACAAATTACTCAAAAATATTTCATAGCAGTGGCAGTAATTTACAAATATTCTAAAGTTTCTAAAACATATTTATTTGCAATTTTTGGATTTATAGATTTAAAGTTATTACAAATATACTCAAATTCACCATTTGAAATTTGAATATTTTATACTAAGTCAAATTTGAATATTGTCAGATCCAAAATATTCTACATGTCACGAGCTTTCCAAATATATAAAAATTATTAAATTTGGAGTTGTGGTTAAAAAGTTATAGATGTTTTAATTACAGGGACTAATCTGCAATTTTCCAATTAAAAATAGAAAAAATGATTTACACGCTGGCGCTGACGTGGCTGCTGACGAGGCGCTGACGAGGCGTCGACGTGGCACGTTCTGATTCGTTGGTACCGGTTCGGTAAAAACATAAGACAGTGGCCGTCAGATCGAGATCTGACGGTCCAGATCTAAAGGACCAAATCCGGCGGCGGTTTTCCACCGGAGTTGCTCCGGCGACCTCAATTCGACGGCGGCGACGCGTCAGCTACGGTCGTTCTAGACGATTTTAGGACGGGCGGGGACAGGCGAGTGTACCGAAGTGGAGAGGGAGTCGCGGCGGGTCCAGTGGCGAAGTAGGGGGGGTCGGAGCTTCTCGGTTCGCCTCCCGTGGCTCGTCGGAGACGAAGCTGGCGGCGGTGAACTTCGGCCGGGGATGAATCTCTCGTTCTGGTGCACCAACAAATACGGGACCAAGTCAGGGAAATGCGCAAGGAGAAAATAATAAGCAAGGAACGAGGGGGAGAGCTCGAGGTGGTCGGTAACTACCGTACTCGGAAGAACTCCGTGGCGGCAATGGCGGACGGTGGCGGTTCGATCTGAGCAGCCTTTGGGCGATGAAGCTAGGGTTTTTGGGTGCGGAGGAAACGGCGGAGGTGGGTTTATATGGGGGGGCATCAGGAGAACTTCTCCCTGCGAGAATCGCGGCGTATCCCATCGTATCCGGATCGAGCTCATGAACAGATTGGTTGAGATACGGGAGGAGAGGGATGACGCGTGGGTCCCGCGCGTCAGAGAGAGAGCGCGCGGCGCGGACGGAGCTGGGCTGCTGCTGGGCCAAGGTGAGCTGCGCGCGAGGGAGAGAAGAAATGGGCTTCGGCCCAGTTGACTCGGCCGTTTCTCTTCTTCCTTTTTTTTTGACAAATCATTTTCTGTTTTTAAACTTTTAATTCAAAATTTATTTTTAAACTTAACCAAACCTTTTCAGAAAAATTCATCAAAATATGTTTTGGAATGCTAATTTAATTTAGAACTTTTTGGTAGTACTCTTGCCCAAAATAAAAATTAATAAATTGGAATATTTTGAAGGATACAATTTAACATGTTTTATGGAATAATTTCCAAAACAACATATCATTAAATATTAAATTTCAAACTCTTATTTAATTTAAGCCACAAGATGAAATGGGGTTTATGCATGAAGGCATGAGTGCAATGCTTGAATCCTCCTTCAAAAGTAACATTATGTTTTATATTAAGATAATCATTTGAACTTCATAAACAACCTTGGAAAAGGTTTTTATTTAAATTTCTTTCTTATATAGAATACTTATTCATGAAAATCATTTTAGGTGTTGAAATTAAATGGAGTTCATTTTAAGCTAATGAAATTTTTATTTGGATAATCCATGTTTAAATAGTTTAAAAAAAATCACTTATAAATATTATTTTAATTTATGAATAGCTATGGCCATGTGATTGGGATCAATTTATATGTAACTATTTACTTAAAATAAAGTGGATTGTAGTTTTGTAAAATATTTGTCAACTACACTTTTAGGTTTTTGAAATACAGTGGATAATAAAATGTTTCAACTGTGACATTTGAATTATTAAAATCAAGTTTGAAGTCTTTCATAGTTGGTTTCCTTATACCTTTACTATTTTATTTTAATAAAAAGAAAAGTTTTAAATTTTAGTGATTTTTGAACATTCCAAAATGTTGGGATGTTACAGCGCAGCACCTCGCAGGGCGTCACACACATACGGTGGAGACGACGGCCTCCGAAGCTCCAGTCCAGAACGAGCAGCGGAAGACTTGGACCGGAACACCAGCAGCGCGGCAGCGGGCTATGGTGGAAGAGATCCCCCTCCTCTACTCGGCGCGGCTCCGACAAGGGAACGACGAGATCGAGAGAGAATTTAAGAATTAATTGGTGAATTAAAAGGCCAGGGGTGCCCCTTCTTATATAGGCTCCCGGGGGGAGCCAACCTCCCTAGCCAGGCAATGTGGGACTATCCCACAGCCATGGTGCGGCTAGGGATGGTGCGCCGGCTCTAGGTGGGCCCTATTTGGCCCACCTAGGCCGGCCAAGCCTCCCCCACAAAATTCCCTTGAGGGTTTTCCCCCCCATGGGCCTTCTTTCGACCAGAAGGCCCATTTAGGGAAATCAGCCTAAATAAATTCGAAAATAAATATATAAAATCAAATTTGCATATTAATAACACTAATTAATATCAAACATAATATATATAATTTTTCCTAGCTCCGAAAACTCTTTTGGCGCTGCCCGATCTCCATCGAACCCCTCCCGGGACATTCCCGGTGATCTCTTTCCTTTCTGGTTGTTTTGTCGAAACCCCTTAAGTGTGTTACCCTAGCGGTTCGATATAATAACGGGTACCATCAAGACTCCTCTATGATCGACGACTAACTCGTAGGCCTGGACCCCATGAATTAATCCCTGTGATATAACGAATGACTTTCATCTATCAAACCTGGACGTATAGTCTTAAACCCTTTGTCATGGCGATACTTAGCGTGTCCGAGCATCATTCTCAGATATCTCCATACCTAGCATGATCTTGTTACCAACATCGCTATCTTCTACTCGTCTATGATATTATGTCAGCTGGTGACCTAGTCACATGTTTGCAAACTTATTTGACATTATCTCACCGACTGGGACCTAGAGTATCTATCCGGCTATGCGGACTGACAAATCCCGCTGTTGACCCCTCGTCTCAACTACCCCTTTCCGATACCCAAAATTATCACCATTATTGTCACACTAGATAAGATATGACGTTTGGTGCGATCAAAGTATCTTCCAGGGATAACAATAAGAGTTGATCTCACGGTCTTAAGGCGTAACGACTATGTCCTTTAAATACTGGGTATGTCCATCACATCGTTACTCCTAACGATATGACTTCCATTGCCGACCGGCGCCATGCCCTATGATCGGAAAACCTCGATCATCAATCGCGCAACGAAACTAGTCTTAGTAGAGGCTACTAGGGACCTGGTTGTTTATCTACCACACCTGTATTAATGTTTTCGCTTAATACAGTTATAGCATGGTGTAAAACATATAATGAACGATTGGGATATTGCCAATAAACTATGTTTATTAAGTGCCTCTAGGGCATATTCCCTTCACACCTCTCTCTCCCCCCATCAATCAACCCGGGGTGCACAACCCTGTGATTTGCCGAGTTACCACCTCGCCAATTGGCGCCGTCTGTGGGAAGCCAAAAAAGTGTTGGAATCATGGTCGCTCCGGCTCCATCCGCTATGAAGATCGACGTCCACGTCGCCCGGGAGTCGATCCGCTTCCGCTCCTTCGAGTACGTCCTCCACCCACCGGCTCGCCGCTCGGTGTACGCCGATCTGGACAAAGGTATACACATCACCTTCGGCTCTGTATGCTGCTTCACCGACAGTCGCGGAATACTCAGGTCCGCGGCAACAGCGCGGCAGCACCCGCATCGGCGAATCTACCGCCGCCCTCATCAAGACCCGCGAAGATCCCATCTGTCGCGCCTGGGAAGATCGCATCTGCTGCACCCGCGAAAATCTCATCTACCGCGCCCGCGAAGATCGCATCTGCCGCCCCGCGGAGATCGCTCCTGTCGCACCCGGGAAGATCGCATCTGCGACGACTGCATCGACAACCTCAGCAACGGCCACGCGGATCGAGTCTACTACACCAATCTCGGTCGCACGGTCGGTCAAATCAAGATCTGCCTCAACTACTACACCCGCGCGGACGACCAAGGGTGTCGGGGGGCTGCCCCCCGGGTAGGGGCAGATCCCGGAATAACTCAGCAATATGCCAACAGTACTTGACCTTTGACGAGAGCAAGGGACACCCCCTGGTGTGCTGAAGGGGCAGCTTGACCCTTGAGCGCCGGAAGAGTCCAAAGTGCCACCTGGCAGGCGCAAGGCTCGGCTCTAACACCTATAAATAGACACCCCGAGCCTTCACAATGGCAGCAAAAGCATCAGCGGATGGTTCCTCTAAGAACTAGCTTCTCGAAGATGTCTTTGCTGGTAGGCTAAGACATCTTCGGGAGGCTAGGCCTAGAGATACGCATCCACGGACGAACTCGGACACCTCCGGAAAGGATCTCGGATCTTAGGCTCCGAGGAAACTCCCGGAGGGAGGTATATTCGGTTTTGCCGGATAGATAATCCGGGTAAGTGCTAACCGGAACGTCTATCTCGGTCAGATTGACCGTCAACGGTCTGTAGCAGGCTTTCCCGCCTGGTGCGGGGGGAAGTACCTTTCCATCTGACACGGAAGCATGGTCACCTCTCGCCTGACACGGAAGCATGGTCACTTCCCGCCTGACACGGGAGCGCGTCAGCCGGTACAACAACGGTACGACAAGACACGACATGCCTAGCCCGGCAATCCGGAAAAGGCTATTCGGGATGGGCAAAGACATGTCCTGTCTCTGACAGGGAGACAACGATGATCCAGGACGGCGCCTGCTGTCCTTGCCGAGATGATGACGAAGGGGCTACGCCGGATAGCGCGGCGACCAGGTCGCACTAGCCGGTGACGACATGCCGGTTAGGCCTGTCCGGTGGGGCCAAGCCGGTTTAGGGTTTCCGGCCCTCCTGGCCGGAACCCTATAAAAGGCTCCATAACTGCTTCGGTGAGGGCAGGACCAACTTGGGAGCCAAAGCAGTAGTTGCATTTACTCCTAGAGCTTTTACTTCTTCATACCTTGAGTTCATCTAGTTCTTCGTGTTCTTCACTTCGAGAGATCTAAGAGCAAGTTGTAGCCCTTGTACCACAGTTATATAGAGAGGAAAGGCAGGAGTAGGGGTGTTACCTCCTCACGAGGGCCCTGAACCTGGGTATATCGTGTGTGTGTTGTGTGCCTTCGTGCATTTGTTCTTATTTGTTAGATCTCCCCTATATCGTATTGCTGTTGTTTCTAGTTCTTGGGAGATCCCGGTTGTACCGGGATCCTTCTCGTGTGGGCTATTCAGCTCGCTATCCCTCCCCGGATCTACCAACGTCCATCGGCCCCACACATTAGCCATCCTATGGCATCTGCCGTGACACCACCACGACAGTTGGCGCCCACCGTGGGGCAGACAGAGGCGTTGGCTGGTGTACGCATCCGGACGGGCTCCCCCGTTCACTTCGACATTCGGGTTCTCTCTACCTTGTCGTGAGGCTAGGGGAGATGGACTTTGTCAGCGACAACGCAGGGTGTTTCCGAAACAGACCCTTTCCGGTGAACGGATGCCTCATTGACTTTGGTGGTTTTACCACCTATGTCGCCACCAAAGTTGTTTGTAGCTACCCGGACGTTGTCCTGGAAGCTGAGGATCCTCCCATGCTCTACGCTACTCGGGGTCTGTGTGCCGGTCTCCCCCCGAGTTCCGTCGCGGTGATGATGGTCGGGGCAACCGAGGAGGAGTACCAAGACGCTGACGGCGATACCGGAAGCGGCCACATCCGCTTGGCCAAACCTCCTCAGGAAAGAGGTGCGGCCCGAGATGACGATCCACAACCGTCCCAGCCACGACGTCGCCCGGATCCCCTCTCGGGTCTGGTGGCCAAGTTGGTTGTCCCTGTAACTGCTGAGGCAGACACCCAGGCCACCTCGGCTGATTTGGAGGAGCAGCGGAGGTTGCTGCTCGCGGAAGCACAGGAGATCGCCGAGATCCGTCGCGAACTCAATGCCAGTCTCCGGGAGTACAATGCAGCTCACGGATTGCTTAAGATAGACTCCCGGGACAAGCGCATCGCGGAGCTGCGCAAGAAAGGAAGAATGGTCAATGATGAGTTGGCAGGAGGAGCCGCAGCCAGTCACACGGGTAGCCTGATCTCGGCGGGGAAACCAGTGTACAGCTCACCAGCGAACACTCTTAGGGCTGCCGAAGCCGCCATGGCCGAGTTGGTAGGGTTATCCGGTGAGGCTCTACGCAAACAACAGGAGCGGGTGAACGAGTTGGTGATTGAGGCCAACCGTCAGAATCAGGCCTTCAAGAAGAAGAACCCCGGGGCAGGATCCCAAGTGCACTCGGCTAGACCCAATAGCCAGAAATCGGACGGAGAGGCCTCTTCCCCGCATCCGAGCAGAAGCAAGAGCAAGAGCAAGAGCCGGAGTAGGAGTCGAGGTTCCGGGAAGAACAAGCAGTTGCAGGCCTATGATCCGGCCTTTGCCAGATTCCAGCAAGCCGGACATCGTAACTCGGGGCAGGCGGGAAGTACCCGTGAGGATGGTAACCTGGGTGCAGGAAACAATAACCCGGTCGGCCGTGGTAATCCACCCCGGAACCCTCCTCATGTTCAGGAAAACCCACAAAGGGAGGTCGCCTCTGTTCCACAGCAGGCTGTGATCCCGGCGCAGAACAGGCTCAACGATGGCAACTCGAGACTGCAGCAGCTCGGATATCAGCCCGACGAGAATCCTTTGGTATCTCGGATAGGGACCAGACAGCTGAATCCAGCAGATGCCAGATATCGGCTCGACCAAATTCACCAGTCCGAGCTAGTTGAAGAGCAAGGACCTCCGGGACCTGCCTGCTTTGGACCTCGGATCATGCGGGAGCCGCCTGTGCGGAATTTTCAGCTCAACCGGGGTGCTAAGACCTATGACGGCAGCAAGAAGCCGGAGGACTGGCTAACCGACTATGTAACTGCAGTAAGCATAGCCGGTGGAAACAGACGATGGGCGGTATGATACGTACCGCAGATGTTGGAAGGACCCGCCCGAATCTGGTTGAACAACTTGAGAACTGGCAGCATAGACTGCTGGTTAGATTTCGAGGAGGCATTTATCAGCAACTTCACTACCACGTACAAAAGGCCAAACAGGCCTCAACAGCTCGCCATCTGTAGGCAAAGGAGCAACGAGACCGATCGGGAGTACCTTACCCGGTGGAGCAATATTCGCAATTCTTGCGAAGGAGTGGTAGAGGCACAGGCCATCTCCTGGTTTGCACAAGGATGCCGGCATGACTCAATGCTGTGGCAGAAGTTGCAAAGAAAGATGCCGGCGACCTTGGCAGAGACCATGCGCATCGCCGATACCTATACGCTTGGAGATCCCATGCAACCCCTGGTGGATGTCGGTGACTCCAACAGGAGGAATGCGGACCTCAACGTTCGGGATCTGGCAGGAGCCATGATCGCCAGGATTTTGGCCAGAAAAGGAGTCAGCCCGAGTACCACCATGCCGCACAGCACGTCGCTGCAGTAACCCGGGAACAAGAGGATGCCGGCAACAGTCAGCGTCAAAAGACAAGTGGCCCGGCTTGGGGGCAGAGTCAGGAAGTGCAAAATACTTGGGTAGAACAAAAGAAACCCCTGACGTATGAAGAGATGCTGAACAAGCCATGCTGCTACCATACCCTGGAGGCCAACAAGCCAGCAAACCACTCTACTCGGCAATGCAGCTGGTATCAGCGCACATTGCAGGAGGGCAGCTCGGGAACTGTTCGGCCGAGTGCTCCGGCATCTCGACCCAACATTCCGAGACCCCCTCCTCCGACATCAGGGGCCAACGCTATCCGGGTCAATCCGCCTTCGCGAGGGCTCCCACCTCGGCCAGTGAATATGGTGCACACACGGAACGACAATGGTGTAGGCCCCAGTAACCAAGCCGGACAGCAGCAGGGCAACTACCGGGAGGCACATCAAAGCTATGTGGTCTTCGTGACCGAGCCCACTGACCGGAGGAGTGTGCGGCAGCGTGCCCTGGAGGTGAATGTTGTGATCCCGGCGGTGCCCAAATTCTTGCATTGGTCCGAGATGGAGATCACATGGAACCGGAAGGATCATCCCAGGGTTATGCCTAAGCCGGGGGCGTATGCCTTGGTGGTAGACCCAACCTTTGTCGGACCCAACCTCAATGTCCGCTCCAGCCGGGTTCTGATCGACAATGGCAGTGCCATTAACATCATGTACAAGGACACGATGCTGAAGCTGGGGGTGTCCATGAACACCTTGTTGCCTACCGAGACGACCTTCCACGGCATTGTGCCCGGAGTCTCTTGCTCACCCATGGGAAAAATCTGGGTTGAAGTGCTGTTCGGAACCCGGGAGAACTACCGAACCGAGAGCTTGGAGTTCGAGGTCGTGGACCTCGAAAGCCCGTATCACGCACTAATCGGCAGGCCAGCCCTGGCCAAGTTCATGATCTCAACTCACATGGGCTACCTGAAGATGAAGATGCCGGGACCAAACGGCGTAATCACCATCTCGGGAGACCACAAGCGCTCCATGGAGTGTGCCTCGGCGGGGTCATGCTTAGCTGAGTCCCTGGTGATCGCCGAAGAAAAGAAGAGGATCCAGCAGGTGGTGGCAATGGCCAAGACCTCCCAACTCGGAATGCCCGGGATGGTGAACTCGGAGCAGGGTGCATCATTCCAGCCCCCCAAAGAGACCAAGAAGGTGGGTGTGGACCCCAGCAACCCGGAGCGCCAAGTTATCATTGGCAGCAACCTGGACAGCAAATAGGAAGGCGAGCTCGTCGACTTTCTCCGTGAGAATCGGGATGCTTTTGCGTGGTCGAGTGACGATCTGCAAGGTGTCCCGAGGGAGTTGGCTGAGCACTCTCTGTTTGTTAGACCGGATGCGAAGCCGGTGAAGCAACCAACTAGGCGTCTCTCGGATGAAAGTAGAGCTGCCGTCATGGAGCATCTGGCTATACTGCTGGCCGCCGGATTCATAATGGAAGTACTGCACCCGGATTGGATATCAAATCCGGTCCTGGTAGAGAAGAAGAAGGATGATCCCCTCCTGCTTAAGGTGTGGCGCATGTGCATCGACTTCACCAATCTCAACAAAGCATGCCCGAAGGACCCCTTTCCACTGCCCCGGATAGATCAAGTGATAGATTCCACTGCCGGGAGTGAGCTTTTGACATTTTTAGATGCATATTCTGGTTTCACCAGATACCTTTGAATCCGGATGATCAATTGAAAACTGCTTTTATTACCCCTTATGGGGCTTATTGCTATCGTGTCATGACTTTCGGTTTGAGAAATGCTGGTGCTACATACCAGAGGTGCATGCAAAAGTGTTTGCACGACCAGATAGGCCGAAATGCCGAAGTCTATGTCGATGACATAGTCATAAAAACAAAAGAAAAAGCCTCACTGATAGATGATCTGAGGGAGACATTTAAGAACTTAAGAAGATTCCGGATGAAATTGAACCCGGATAAGTGCACATTTGGTGTTCCGGCGGGGAAATTACTCGGTTTCCTCATCTCAAGCCGGGGAATCGAGGTCAATCAGGGTAAAATTCGTGCTATCGAGAGCATGAAATTGCCCGTGCGTCTCAAAGATGTACAGAAGTTCACTGGTTGTCTTGCATCCCTGAGTCGGTTTGTGAGTCGACTTGGGGAGAAGGCCTTGCCCCTGTACCAATTGATGAAGAAAAGCAAAACATTTGTTTGGACCCCGCAGGCTGACACGGCGTTCAACGATTTGAAGAGGACGCTCTCAACAGCACCCGTGTTGGCATCCCCATTACCCAAGGAACCTATGCTGCTATATATTGCTGCAACCAACCGATTAGTCAGTGTGGCAATGGTGGTAGAAAGGGAAGAAGGGGGCAAGCTGATACAGAGGCCGGTGTATTACCTCAGTGAGGTGATCTCGGAATCCAAGCAGAACTACCCGCACTACCAGAAAATGGCGTATGGGGTGTACATGGCAGTAACCAAGCTCAAGCACTACTTTCAGGAACACCCGATCACAGTGGTGTGCGAAGCTCCTCTGGCCGAGATCATCGGTTGCAAGGACGCTAGCGGCCGGGTAGCCAAGTGGGCCATCCAGTTGTCTCCATACGCTCCGGCGTATGAGAGACGAGATGCCATCAAGTCGCAGGCGCTGCCGGACTTTTTGGTAGACTGGGCCGAGATGCAGTACGAACCTCCAATGCCGGATTACAATTTCTGGAGGATGCATTTCGATGGCTCCAAGGCTAAGATCGGGTTGGGTGCCGGAATGGTCCTCACTTCACCAAAACAGGATGTGCTGAAGTATGTTCTGCAAATCCATTTCCGGGCATCTAACAACGTCGCGGAATATGAGGCCTTGGTTCATGGACTGAATGTCGCCAGGGAGATCGGCATCCGCCGGATAGAGTGTTTCGGTGACTCCGACCTCGTAGTGCAACAGGTGTCGGGGAATTGGGATGCCCTTGATGCAAACATGGCCTTGTACAGATTTCATGTGCAGAAGATATCCGGATTTTTTGAAGGATGCGAGTTCAAGCACATACCCAGAGGAGAAAACGAGGCAGCGTATGTCTTGTCCAAACTAGGGTCATCTCGGGATGCCATCCCATCCGGGATCGCTCTTGAGCATTTGAGGAAGCCATCTATTCAACCTTCACCCGAGTCAGATTCTATCTTCATCCCCAAGGAGCCTGGTTCAGATGCCGTACCCATGGAAGTAGATGTCGGGAGCATCACATCGAACCCGGGGACTGCGTCACAGTTCTCAGAGAGGCAAAGAAAGATGATGATGGAGGTGATGTCGGCAGAGCCAATGGACATAGACGCTCCCGTGTTTCCGGTTCGACCTGTTCCGGGATGGGCACAACCAATTATGGCTTACATCTTGGAAGGAACCCTCCCGGAGAATGAAGTGGAAGCCCGACAAATAATACGAAGGTCAAAAGCATACACCGTCATCAATCAAGAGTTGTAAAAGAGGAGTGTCACTGAGGTACTCCAGAGATGCGTAGAACCGGCAGAAGGACAAGAGATGCTCCTGGAAATACATCAGGGGGAGTGTGGACATCATGCATCATCCCGGGCCCTGGTGGCGAAAGTGTTCCGGCATGGGTTCTACTGGCCCACTGCGCTACAGCAAGCAGAAGACATTGTCTGGAAGTGTGGAGGATGCCAGAGGTTTGCCCACCGGATACATATGCCGGCGTCAGCACAGAAGACAATCCCTATCACTTGGCCATTCGCAGTATGGTGTTTGGATATGGTCGGGCAGTTCAAGCCGGCAAGAGGCAATATGACACATATACTGGTTATGGTGGACAAATTCACCAAGTGGATAGAGGTCAAGCCAATCCGGAAGTGTGATGGACACACCACTGTGCAATTCCTGAAAGACATCATCTTGAGATACGGGTACCCGCACAACATTATCACGGATAATGGACCAATTTTGCTGTGGGGGAATTCGCTCGATTTTGTGCTGAGAAGGGAATCCGGCTGGATGTAGCATCAGTTGCACACCCGGAAGCGAACGGGCAGGTCGAAAGAGCAAATGCATTGGTCTTGGCCGACATCAAAGCTTGTTTGATCGAGCCACTGTTGAGAACTCCAGGATGCTGGATAGAGGAGTTACCGGCGGTTTTGTGGGGTCTCCGGACTACACCGAATAGGTCTACCGGGTACACGCCATTCTTCATGGTGTACGGTGCCGAAGCAGTACTCCCGACCGACATACAATATGATTCCCCGAGAGTGACAATGTTCACCGAGACCGAGGCAAAGGAGGCCCGAGAAGATGATGTTGATTTACTCGAAGAGGCAAGGGAATTGGCACTGTCTCGGTCTGCAATTTATCAACAAAATCTCCGTCGCTATCATAGCCGGAGAGTGCACCCGAGAGTGTTCCGAGAAGGGGGTCTTGTGCTGAGGCTCATCCAATGCACGGCCGGAATGCATAAATTGTCACCTCCATGGGAGGGACCTTTTGTGATAAGCAGGGCATTGCACAATGACTCTTATTACCTTGTAGATGCACAGGAGGCTAGGAAATGTGTAATGGACAAATCCGGTGAGGAAACCAAGCGTCCATGGGAATGTAGCTCTACTTCGACCCTTTTACACATAAAGGGCTTAGTGTATGATGTATCTCAGTTTTCAGTATTAATGAAAGTAAGGCACCCCGGGAGGAACCCGGGGACTGCCTGGTTTTGTGCCTATATTATTTTGTTTTGTCAAGTTCATTTGTTGTTTTATACCGGCATCTCGGGAAGGAACCCGGGGACTGCCGGGTAGATATCTTTTTTATTATTTGTATGCCGGGAAAGTTCCGAGTTCGATTCTCAAAATCAGAGTAATGTATTTCATGTAAAATCATCTTGTGACTCGACTGACGCACGCCGAAATGGTAGTCAAGAGCAAAGAGAATCAAATGTGGGGAACACGAAAATGGTCTCGGGGAATCGGAGAAGGAACTTATCCGGCATACCTTTTTTTTGCTAACCCAGTTATTTTTTATGTCGGGAATTCGGTTAGCCAGAACTCGGATTTTTCTTAAGTAATGTAGGCCGTATATGGAGTTTTGTGACTCGACTGTCGAACGCCAAAATGGTAGACAAGAGCAAAAATTACCTAAATACGGTAAACATGCAAAGCAACTCGGGGACTCGTGACAGAATAAATCGACATAGCTTGTTCAGATAGATAACTAAGTACGGAGCATAAATGTTAAAATAGTGTATGTTACATCTTGCACCCGGCATCCCGGGGATTTAACAGTTCTACTCTTAAAATTTTTCTAAGAAGTAGGGGAAGTCGGCTTCTTGGCGGAGACATCAGCAGGAGCAGCAATCTCGGTGGCAGCAGCGGGAGCAGTGATCTCGGGAGCAGCAGCAGGAGCAGCAGTGGCTTCAGTTCCGGCGGCGGTACTCGGGGCATCGGGGCGCACCTCGGCCTGAGAGGCCTCGGGTGTCGGAGAAGTTGTAGCATCCCGGGGAACCACGGTCTCGGTCGCAGCACCAGAGGCAGCGTCGTCTTCTTCCGGGATCTCATCATCCGCATCACCGGTCGCGCCGGTTTCTTCGTCATCCTTGTAGTCGGATTCGGAATCAGAAGCAATGACGCTGGCGGTGAAGGCGCGAATGTTGGACCACGAGGCGATGCGGTGCGCCACCTCTTGTCGCCGTTGGACCTTAGCTGGATCGCTGCACCACGGCGAGATCGTCCGTAGATGCTGGATCGCGTCCAGGTCGAGACCTTCGTACCAGCTAAGTACTTGGGTCGAGACCTGGTCGGCACCAGCCCGCGCACCGGAGCGCTTCCAAGCGTGGATACGCCTCCCGGCACATCGGAGTGCGCTCGCGAGTTCGGCGACCGAGAGCGTCGCGCGGATACTCGGCCACAGCGCGCCATGGACGTGGATCGCAGCGCTGAGCAGCTCCGTCCCGATCGACCGGAGAGGCACTATCCGGGCCTTCAGGGCGGTGAGGTGGTCCTCAATATCCCAAGCATCTGAGACAGCACCCTTCCCGGCACGCTTCTCCCGGGCAGCAGCAACGGCAAGAGCAGCAGCCTCGCGGGAGTGCTCGAATTCCCCTTCAAAAAGAAGAGCTGTCAAGCGACTAGGGCATAAGAAGAGCAACAACAAAGAAAGAGAGCAAGGAAAACATGGGGGATGTCGGTCCACTTACTGTTAAGGTCCCGGTTCAATACAGTTAGCTCGGAGAGCCAACTATCGGACCGTGACCGGAGAAGAGCCAGCCCGGTCTCGGCGAGATGCGCGCGCTCCTCGGACTGGTCTAAGTTCTCCCTTTGTTTCTTCGTCGCCTCCACAAAGCGCGTCTTCATCTCGGTCGCGGCAGCTCTGGCCTTTTCAAGCTCGCCATTGAGTCGTGCGATCTCGGCTTGCGCGGTAGCAAGTGCGGCCTTCTGATCTACCGAGATCCTGCGCGCGGCATCTCGCTCCTACCGGAGGTTCCCCTCGCACTTCTTAGACTGACCGAGGTCAGCAAGAACCCGGTTGAAGATGCTGCCGCGTTTTTTGCTGCACTCCTGAAATCAAGACAAAGAAGGATGAGTCAATCTGGGAAAAGATGTAAGGAAATCGGAAGATTCCGAGATCAGTAGCAAGTAAAGGCTCCCCGGTTGGGAGGATCTCGGGGACTCGGTGTCCGAGTCCTGAAATTTTCTCTAAGATTGGAGCCTAGTGGTCTGCTATTCGGTGGAATCTAGAGCACTAAGCACCAATCTCGAGGACTAGTGGTGATGGAGCAAATTTTGAAACAAGTTACCCGGTTTGGAGGATCTCGGGGACTCGGTGTCCGAGTCCTGAAATTTTCTCTAAGATTGGAGCCTAGTGGTCTGCTATTCGGTGGAATCTAGAGCACTAAGCACCAATCTCGGGGACTAGTGGTGATGGAGCAAATTTTGAAACAAGTTACCCGGTTGGGAGGATCTCGGGGACTCGGTGTCCGAGTCCTGAAATTTTCTCTAAGATTGGAGCCTAGTGATCTGCTATTCGGTGGAATCTAGAGCACTAAGCACCAATCTCGGGGACTAGTGGGGAAGGAACAAATATTTATTGGAGAAAGAAAGGGAACAAACTTACCTCGGTCACCCGAGTAACATCCAGCGCGGCCACCTGGAGAGCGTGCAGAGCTTGCACGTTGCGGCCAGGGCCGGCAGCGTGCAAGTCCCCCACGGTCTCGGAGGCGTCAGCGGCAATCCAGGCCTGGTTGTATTCATCAACAACGTGTATGCCGGAGCCGCCGGGCGCGCGAGTAGCAACAACGTTCCGGGATCCTGAAGGCACAAAGGAGCTTACAGTTGCTCGCAACATCCGCAGGGCGGCAGTAGGGATCTCGGCGGGAGGCGGTGGTAACGGTGAGAACTTACCCGTGCGTAGGGCCAAGTCTTGGGCCGAGGATGTCAGGGCAGCAGTAGGTTTGGCAGAAGTTGTTTTCTGCCCGGAAACCTTGGCGCGCGACTTCGCGGCAGGTTGATCAGCTGGCCGGGAAGAGGCTGCAGGCCGTTTCTCCGGGGCGGTCTTGTTCGCAGCTTGCCGGGAGGGACCGCTTGGCACGAGCTGCCGGGGAGGGCTCAAGATCTCTGCCTCAAGCCCGGGCACCCTGCGCGGACTCTCCGGAAGAAGGATGTCTCCCGAGGTAGTCGTGGCCGGCACTGGGGTCTCGTCGACCACCGGACGTGTATCCGGAGTCGCAACAGTCGCCGGTGCGGCACCGGAAGCAGCAGGGTCGCTTCCTCGAGTAGAAGGGCGAGGTGGAGAAGAGGCAGCCCGAGCCGGGCTGGGAGTCCGAGTTCCGGGAGGAGGAGGAACAACGGGTGACGGGAGGTCGAGTGCATCCCTGAAAGAAAATATCTCAGTAATAATTTATGGAGAAGGCAAGGTCATGTAGCATAAGGGAAAGAAAATGTACCCGGAATCCACAGTGGGAGGACCCTTCCTCTGGCGTCGAGGAGGCTTCTCGGTCGTTTGTTTGTTCGGCTTGCTCCTCTTGGGGGGGTTGCCGGAGTCATCGGCAGCGTCGGTGTCGGAAGCCGCACACTTCCGGCTCTCGGCGCGTTTGGTCACGGCCGTAGGCTTCGGAACCACTGCTGAAGCCCAGTTGAGAGGGAGAGCGTCAATCACATCGAGAATTTGACAGTCAATCTCATCCTCATCATCCGAAGAAATGGAAACTGCCTCTGAGGTTGAAGGGTTACCCGGGGCGGCAGCTTTCACTAGAGGAACGGCAAGGTGCTCCTCACCGTCGGGATCCTCCCTCGGCGTCTCTTCCGATACTGGGAAGTTCGGCGGGAAATTCCCGTTGGCGTGGATAGCGTCCTCCTCGGTTTGCCGCTCGAATAACTGCGCAAATAAATCACCACATGATAACCATGTCGGTTTCCAGCAGAACCCGGGTGCGAATGCAAGTTTACGAAAGGCAGACAGGAGCACCTGTTTCAGGGGTTTTTTCCGGGATCCCCCGATGGCACCCCAAGAATAGTCATCCGTCATCTTCGTCCGAGCAATAGCTCGAACGCGTCGGACGACCGCAGCATGATCTAACCCGAAAATACTGGTCCTGGTAGGGTCTAAGTTCCCGGCCATATGGCACATCTTGTGCACTCGGGTTTGGAGGGGGCAGACGCGACGAATGATGAAGCAACGCAGGAGATCATCGCCGGTCATCGTGTCGGTTAGCACGTTCAGGACGTCGTGCATACACCTGACTTCCTCGGTGTCGGGGAACCGTTTCCAGAGGTTGAATTTGCGGGGAGGACCAATGGCGAACTCCGGCAGGTTTATGAAATACGGGTTCGAGGATCCCGGAGCATCTCCCGAGCTCTCCCGGTTCTTCACATAGAAGAAGCTGCGCTGCCATTTCCGGCAGGATTCTAGTCCTTTGTTTATAGGGAATCCGGAGTCAGCACGGGGGATGATGGTGGCAGCTCCGCAGTCGACCAAGTCTTTTACTTTCTGGTCCGGATTGGGGATGACTTGGCGACGAAGGATGAAGTACCTGGCCCAGAGGTCCAGGAATGGCCATACGCCGAGATATGCTTCCGAGTAGGTGGTGAAGACCGAAAGCATCATGATGGCGTTGGCGGGGATATGATGGGGTTGGAGGCTGTAAGTGTCGAGGAAGTCGCGGAAGAAGGGGCTAGCCGGAAGCCCAAACCCACGCTCGAAGTGCGTGAGGAATAAAACGTATTCCCCGGGTTGGGGTTCCGGTTGAACCTCGTCCTCCGGGAGACGGCTCTCAACTTCCGGCAGAATCCGGTGGGTCCGATACAGCCAGTCCAGGTCCTCCTGGGTGGTCTCGGATCCATCCCAGCATCCCCGGATACTTTCTTCACCCATGCCGGAGGAGTCCGCAGAGGTATCCGGGCTACTCTGCAGGCGCAGTGGCAGTTAGTCGGAGTTAGCCTACCGGCAGCTAAGATGCCAGATCGCAAACTCCTAAACACAACCGAGTTCAGGGCAAGTAAGATCTACCGTGTGCTGATAAATCGAAACTAAAGTGAGGAAAATAAGCTCGGGCTAAACTCGAACGAGACGTAATGCGGGCGAAAGATCTAAGTCCTACCGCAACGGTGCATCCTCGCCGCGCGCCCCGTGCGCGCCGCTCGAATCATGCTCACCGGCGGCGGCGCAGCCGCGCATGTGTTAGGGTATCATCGAGTGCGGAGCATCATTCTAGTAAAGAAGATCATCGGGGCGGAGAGAACAACTCACCGGAGAAGAGGAGGTCGATGACGCGCAAGAGGAACGGCAACGTTCGGGCTCCGGCGACCAGCGAGAGCGGCGACGTTCGGGCTACGGACACAGCTGCGGCGGTGCGCTCGAGACGACGGTGGCGGAGAAGTGAAGGAGAGGAAGAAGAAGAGGTGACCGTTCCGGTCCCCTATTTATGGGGGGATTCCGGAGCGGTTTCCAGTTTTCCCGCCCACGATCTCCACGATCGTGGGTGGGATCCATTTTGTGCAGCGCGGCACGTGGCGCTAGCCGGAGCGCCCGATCCGGCCACACCGAGGGCCACACGGCCCCAACGGTTGGGCTTCGGATCGGCTGCGGCTCCCGGCGCGCGAACCCAAGCGACGGCGTGCTCGGGCAAAAGCACTCGAGTACGTTACTGATCAGACGGGACGTCGGGTGGGACCCAGCTCGAGGTCTCGAATTCAATACATAGCCAACGGTCAAGATTCACTGAGACTGCAGTATCCGGTTACAGGCTTCGTCTTCCGGTTAAAACAGTCTCGATAAGAGCATCTCGGAATAAACCGATCTCGGCATCTAGTCGAAGGATCGTATCATATGTTCTCAGAAGATTGTTGCTATTAAAGCTGATCCCGCACATCATCCGAGGTCGCTGTGCAACACCAGCTTCGGGGACTAGTGTCGGGGGGCTGCCCCCCGGGTAGGGGCAGATCCCGGAATAACTCAGCAATATGCCAACAGTACTTGACCTTTGACGAGAGCAAGGGACACCCCCTGGTGTGCTGAAGGGGCAGCTTGACCCTTGAGCGCCGGAAGAGTCCAAAGTGCCACCTGGAAGGCGCAAGGGTCGGCTCTAACACCTATAAATAGACATCCCGAGCCTTCACAATGGCAGCAAAAGCATCAGCGGATGGTTCCTCTAAAAACTAGCTTCTCGAAGATGTCTTTGCTGGTAGGCTAAGACATCTTTGGGAGGCTAGGCCTAGAGATACGCATCCACGGACGAACTCGGACACCTCCGGAAAGGATCTCAGATCTTAGGCTCCGAGGAAACTCCCGGAGGGAGGTATATTCGGTTTTGCCGGATAGATAATCCGGGTAAGTGCTAACCGGAACGCCTATCTCGGTCTCGATCGTATGCAGGAAAGGCTCACGGGGGCAAGCATGGAGGTAGCCGGCATGAGGGATCCCGGTTGACCGTCAACGGTCTGTAGCAGGCTTTCCCGCCTGGTGCGGGGGGAAGTACCTTTCCGTCTGACACGGAAGCATGGTCACCTCCCGCCTGACACGGAAGCATGGTCACTTCCCGCCTGACACGGGAGCGCGTCAGCCGGTACAACAACGGTACGACAAGACACGACATGCCTAGCCCGGCAATCCGGAAAAGGCTATTCGGGATGGGCAAAGACATGTCCTGTCTCTGACAGGGAAACAATGATGATCCAGGACGGCGCCTAGGTCGCACTAGCCGGTGACGACATGCCGGTTAGGCCTGTCCGGTGGGGCCAAGCCGGTTTAGGGTTTCCGGCCCTCCTGGCTGGAACCCTATAAAAGGCTCCATAACTGCTTCGGTGAGGGCAGGACCAACTTGGGAGCCAAAGCAGTAGTTGCATTTACTCCTAGAGCTTTTACTTCTTCATACCTTGAGTTCATCTAGTTCTTCGTGTTCTTCACTTCGAGAGATCTAAGAGCAAGTTGTAGCCCTTGTACCACAGTTATATAGAGAGGAAAGGCAGGAGTAGGGGTGTTACCTCCTCACGAGGGCCCTGAACCTGGGTATATCGTGTGTGTGTTGTGTGCCTTCGTGCATTTGTTCTTATTTGTTAGATCTCCCCTATATCGTATTGCTGTTGTTTCTAGTTCTTGGGAGATCCCGGTTGTACCGGGATCCTCCTCGTGTGGGCTATTCAGCTCGCTATCCCTCCCCGGATCCACCAACGTCCATCGGCCCCACACATTAGCCATCCTATGGCATCTGCCGTGACACCACCACGACAAAGGGTTTGCAGCTGACAACCACGTCGCGCGCGTCTTCGTCTTCGTGGGGCTGCCAAGTCTACCCCAAGCCAATCGCACTCGCTCCGGCGGCTGCGAAACCTCAGGGCACGTGGACGATCGCAAGGAGGCGAAACAACGACTGCGCCGCGCGTCACGTTGCAGCATTTTTTGATCCCGAGCAAGGCTCGGATGACGGAAGCAGCATCGGCAGCACGAACACACCGACCCAATTCTACCCCAAGCAATGCTTCATGGCGGGCACAGCGCCACCCGATGACAACGAAGAACCCGCATACCCATTAGAGGTGATCATGCCGGACCAGACTAAAGTCGTCATCACACCCGACATGGGAATCCAAGCCATGAAGCATGTCGACGAGGGCACGTTCCCTCCTCCCGACGCACCTAGAGAGGTTCACCTGGCGGTCCAGTACTTGCTACGCAAGGAAGGCGAACGACTCCGCGCCGAAAAAGCCGACTTAATCCGGCGCAAGAGGGACGCAGATGCATCGAGTGCCAGGCGAGCCGCCCTCTCCTTTATCTCCTCCACGGAAGTTAACCAAGGAGCACGGAGAAACAGAGCCCGCGTTCCCCTCCTAACAGACGCCGACCGAACCAGGGTCTCCCGCAACCTCGAGTCGTCCTTCGACACCGAGGATGAGAACGGGATACCCGTTCCAAAGACGGCAAACGCCGCCCTGATCTCAGTCGAGACGTACCTCCGGCTCACGCAACCACCGGAGGGAGACGCATGTTCCCTGCTCCAAAAACAGCAAATCGCCTCCATCAGGGCGATCGAAGAAGCTCTAGCGGCCAAGGTACCAAGTAACCGAGCATGCGAGCCTGCAACCTCGGAGGTCCCAGCAGCACAGCGACAACCAATCAAGGACCTTCGCGACGTCCTCACGAAGAAGACGGTGGACCGCAACCGCAAAGAATTCGGCTGGAGCTGCGAACCCCGACGACCAGGCCGACCGGGACTTCGAGTCGTGTGGGGCTGCATGCTTCAGCTTCAACATCCGCGACACCCGCATGCCTAAGGGCTTCAAGCTGACGGCAGGCACCCCAAAGTACGACGGGAAGCAAGATCCACGACTGTGGCTCGAGGACTACCTCATCGCCTACACCTGCCAAGGCGGGACGTCGACTACGGCAATGCAGTACATCCAGCTTATGCTGACGGACTCGGCGCGCGGGTGGCTCACAAGCCAACCCAAGGACTCTTTTCGAACATGGGAAGAATTGCAGGATAACTTCATAAAAAGTTTCTCGGGAACGTTCGCAAGGCCAACGACCTAATCGAGTTGTAGGCCTGCAAGCAAGGAAAGGATGAGTCACTCCGCTCCTACATCCAGCGGTGGACACTCCTCCGCAACACCATGGAACCCGTCTCAGAAGACCGGGTGATGGATGCCTTCATGCACGGCGTTGCTCGCCGCGACCTCCGCGAGGAATTTGGAAGGCTCCAGCCGAAGACCACAATAGAGCTCATGAAGACAGCCAACCAATGGGCCGAATGAGAGGACTACGTCCGCGATACTTCCCCCAAGAAAGAGGTCGAAACAAGCAACTGGCGTGAGGCACGCCAAAAGAAGAAGCCACACTACACCCACGACTCAATCGAGCTAGTAGCAGCGGGATATGAAACCCCCCGTGATGACAAACGTGACAACAGTCGACAGTACGATCAAGGTCGACAGTCCAGCTCGAGTCAGTACAACCGTGGCAGCAGCAGCATTAGCCACAATGACGGAGGCCAGAAACGCGAGTGGAAGCGCCCGCTAACCCCGACAGAAGAGCTGATGCAACCCTGTAAGCATCACTCGTTCCGCAACCCGGAGACAGGCAAGTGGGGTTCCAGCCATCTGCTGAAGGATTGTCGCAAAGCAAGAAATATATACCAAGCCATGGAGCAAATCATCGCTCCAGTGCAAGCAATACAGGCAGCCCCGCAGCTAGCCATCCAGGCGGCACCCACAAACAACAACCAGGTGCAGGCGGCCGGGGCATTCCCCCAGCCGCAACAGCAGCAACAAAAACAAGGTCAGTCGGCAGCAACCGACACGTATCCACCCGCACGGGGACAGCTGAACATGATCTAGAAGGGACCCCCGTCAAACAGGCGCCAAAAGCTCATCACCCGCCAAGTACTTCAGGCCATCAATAGCCCGCGCGCGGTACCAGACTACCTGCACGGGTCAGAGACACCCATCACGTTTTCCAGGGCAGATAACCCATCCGAGGTAACCCGACCCAGACACGCCGCACTAGTGATTGATGCCCTGATCGGCGAGTACAGCTTGAAGAAGGTGTTCATGGACGGAGGCAGCGGCATCAACATCATATTCGCCGACAGCCTGAGAAGAATGAACAGGTCGATAGAGAAATTGCCGGAATCGGAAACCACTTTCCACGGCATAGTACCAGGGCAAGCAATCACGCCCATGGGAACAATCACGCTCGACGTCATCCTCGGCACACCCGAGCACTTCAGGAAGGAGTCGATCAATTTTGAAGTCGTCGATTGGAAATCGCAGTACCACGCCACACTCGGACGCCCAACTTTTGCCAGGTTCATGGCAGTACCCCACTACGCCTACCTGATGGTCAAGTTGCCCGGACCGAAAGGAGTAATCACCGTGCGCGGCGACTTCGGGCTCTCCAACAGCTGTGATTGCGAGTTCGCCAAGATTTCCGAGTTCTTCGGAGTCGAGGAGCACTTCAAGGCCATATCAGCCGACAACGACAAGACCATCTTTCCATCTCGCAAGAAGCCAGCTAAGGACGCAGCATTCAACACGAACGACGACACCGTCACCCACCAAGTCCATCCGACTGATAGCAGAAAGACGGTCAAGGTTTCGTCAAGTCTGACCCCCGCATAGGAAAGCGCGCTCGTCGAGTTCCTACGTGAGAACTGGAAGATCTTTGCATGGCAACCTTCTGACATGCCAGTGATACCCAGGGAACTCGCCCAGCACTCTCTAAAGGTCCACAAGGACGCAAGACCGGTCAAACAATCCATGCGACGCTTCTCAGGACCCAAGCGAGACGCGATCACCATGGAAGTCGACAGACTGCTGCACGCCAAGTTCATCCAAGAGATCATGGACTCGGACTGGGTCGCCAACCCGGTCCTAGTGGAGAAAAAGAAGACGAAAAAACTACGCATGTGCGTTGACTTCACCGCAGTCAACAAGTGCTGCCCCAAAGATCACTTCCTGCTCCCGCGGATAGACCAGATCATCGACTCGACAGCAGGCTGCGAGCGCCTCTCCTTCCTGGACGCCTACTCAGGTTACCAGCAGATCAGGCTGAAAGTCGAGGAAGAAGAGAAAACGGCCTTCATCACACCCGACGACATCTTTTGCTACCAGACGATGTCGTTCGGGTTAAAGAACACATGTGCCACGTACCAGCGGACAATGCAAGCGTGCCTCAAAGGGCTCATCGGGCAGATCGTCCAAGTCTACGTCGATGACATCGTCGTCACGACCCGAAAGGAAGATACCTTAGTCGACGTCCTGTGCAAGGTCTTCGCTGCACTCGATGTGTACCAGATCAAGCTCAACCCAGAGAAGTGCGTGTTCGGCGTGCCAGCCGGAGAGCTACTAGGGTACCTCGTATCTGCAAGAGGAATCGAAGCGAACCCCGAGAAGGTGCAGAACATTCTCACAATGCCAGCACCAACCAAACTCCGTGAGGTGCATCGATTAGCCGGCCGAGTCGCAGCTCTCATCCGGTTCATTAGTAAGTTGGGAGAGAAAGCTTTACCTTTCTACCAACTGATGAAGAAGACAGATAAGTTCGAGTGGACACAGGAGGCGCAGGATGCGTTCGACCATCTCAAGAAAACCCTGACAACCTCTCCAGTCCTCGTGGCACCGCTGGAAAACGAGCCGCTATACTTATACGTCTTAGCAACCAACAGGGTGGTGAGCACGGTACTCGTAGTCGAGCGGGAAGAAGAAGGGCACAGTCACCCGGTGCAAAGGCCCGTCTACTACCTCAGCGAAGTCCTCACCCTGTCCAAGCAGAACTACCCGCACTACCAGAAGCTGGCGTATGGAGTCTTTATGACCTCCAGGAAGGTCGTCCCCTACTTCTCCGAGCACCCGATCACGGTGGTAAGCTCCTCTGGACTAGCAGACATTCTCACAAACCAACGCGCGACAGGACGAGTCGCCAAGTGGGTTGTAGAACTAGGACCATGGGGGCTGAAGTATGCTCACCCGAAGTCCATCAAGTCCCAAGTCCTCCCAGAATTCACCACCGAGTGGATAGAAGCCCAGCTACCAAATGTCCCCGACTTGTCCAACGCATGGACGATGTACTTCGATGGCTCCAAGAAATTCAAGTCAGCCGCGGCAGGAGTTGTGCTCATCTCCCCCAAGGGTGACAAGCTGAAGTATGTCCTACAGAGGGACTTTCCGACGCCATCCAACAACGAAGCCGAGTACGAGGCACTAATCCACGGCATGAAGATGGCCAAGAACTGCGGCGCCACGCACCTCATGATCTACGGCGACTCCTACCTGGTGGTACAGCAAACCATGAAGTCATGCGACGCCATCGCCGACAACATGATAGCCTACCGAGACCTGTACAACCAGATGGAAGGCAACTTTGAGGGCTGCGAGTTAAGGCACGTCGGCCGCGACAGCAACGAAGAAGCCGACGTCCTCGCTAACATGGGATCAGACAGAGTTCCAGTTACACCCGGCGTCTTCCTCGAGCGCATCACGCAGAGATCTATCAAGACTCAAGCCGCAGCGAGCACCGCAACAAAAGCAAAAGGAGATGCAAACTTGCCAAGCCAAGAGAAGGTCCCCATGGAAGTCATGCTAATCGAAGCCACATGGACAGGACCATACCTGGCGTACATACTGCATCAGAAGCTGCCAGCGGACCCAGTCGAAGCAAAGCGCATCATCAGGCGCTCCAAACGCTTTACCGTCATCAGCGGGGAGCTCTACAAGAGAAGTATCTCGGGAATCCTGCAGAGGTGCATAGACCCAGTCGACGGCCAAGCCATCCTACTCGACATCCACGCGGGTATCTGCGGGCATCACGCTAGTAGTCGAGCACTGGTGTCCAAAGCACTGCGAGCCGGGTTTTACTGGTTAACAGCCATGCATGACGCCGAAGATCTAGTAAAGAAATGCACAGGGTGCCAGGAGTTTGCCAACAAGCCACACGCGCCAGCATCAGAGCTCAAGACAATACCGCTAGCCTGGCCCTTTGCCCAATGGGGGCTAGACATGGTGGGCCCGCTGAAGAAATCATCACCCGGAGGGCATACTCACCTCCTGGTTGCAGTCGACAAGTTCACTAAGTGGATTGAAGCCGCACCCATCACAAGTTCGACTGCGTCAACAGCGGTCAACTTCATCAAGTCCATCATCTTCAGATTCGGAGTGCCGAACGGGATCATCACAGACAACGGCTCGAACTTCACAGCCGAAGAATTCAAAGACTTCTGCTCAGAACAAGGTATCAAACTCAGCTATGCATCCGTCTCACACCCGCAATCCAATGGGCAAGTGGAGAAGGCCAACGGTTTAGTCTGCAGCGGCATCAAGAAGCGACTGCGTGTGCCACTCAGGCGCGCGGCGGGCGCATGGGTCGAAGAAATACCGTCAGTCCTCTGGAGTCTGCGAACCACGCCTAACAGATCCACCCAGTACACTCCATTCTTCATGGTGTACGGTGCAGAAGCAGTCCTACCCTGCGACATCAAGTTTGACGCACCACGGGTGGTCGCCTACGACGAGTCAGATGCAGAAGAGGCACTCGAATACAGCATGGACATATTGGACGAAGCACGCGACATCGCTCTGGCGCGATCAGCCGTATACCAGCAAGACCTGCGCAACTATCACGGACAAAGATTGCGACCAAGAGCTTTCGTCGTAGGTGACCTGGTCCTTCGCCTCAAACAGAAAAAAGTGCACAAGCTCGCCACCCCATGGGAGGGTCCGTACATCGTCACAGAGGTGATTGGCAACGGAGCATATCGCCTAAAGGACTCGAAGACAGGAGCAGCCTGCAGCAACCCGTGGAACATTGCACAACTCCGGCGGTTCTATGCTTAGTCGAATCAACCATTGTAACAAGGATAGCATGTCAAAGCGGCAGGTTTCAGACGCAATCTTTCCCTTACCAGGGTACCTGAGGGGACTGGAAGGGTTTTAATGAGGCGGCCTGTTCGCAGCAATCAATAAAGTGATTTGAAGAAAATGTTGTTCACCTTACCTTCTCAGTCAAGACAAACAAAAAATCCTAGGCCGCCACTCGATTTAGTCGGGGGCTGCGCCACACAGGTTGAAATAAAGGCCTAGGCTGCCACTCGAACCTCTCGAGGGCTGCGCCAAAACAGGCACAAATCAAAAATCCTAGGCCTCTATCCGACTTACTCGGGAGATGCGCCACACAGGTTGAAATAAAAGTCTAGGCCGCCACTCGAACAAACTCGGGGGCTGCGCCAAACAGGCACAACACAAAAAACCTAGGCCTCTACCCGACTTACTCGGGAGATGCACCGCACAGGTCAAGTCCAAAATCCTAGGTCGCCACCCGACGCACTCAGGGGCTGCACCTCACAGGTCACACTTGAAAAGCCTAGGCCGCCACTCGACCCACTCGGGGTGTCGTAGTATCGGCATAATTGATAGGAGACGGGGGTCCTCTAGCCTACGTATGTATTGTGGGGAAGAAGGTTGGTGTCATCGAGGACGGGATTGAACACGGCGAGTTTACCCAGCTTCGGATCCCGCAGCGGTGGCGAGATCCTACGTGCTGCTATAATTCACTATGAGGCAATAGCCGTGAACAGGTTACAATGTGTATGATGCGTATTGAAGCGTGGCTCAACTTGGATGAGCTTGGCCCTAAAGGCCTCCCGGTGGCCGGCTTATATTGGCGGCCAGACCCCGGTTTACAAGGTAAGTGCTTGGCCGGCAAGTAAACAGAGTCCTAGTTGTAGTCGGCTTGGTTGCCGCCTTCCATCTTGGGCTTGGTGGCTTGATGGGCTTCAGTCTGCTGCCTTCCTTGGACCGTCCGCCTACTTCCTTATACGTCAGCTATCTGGGCCGCCCGGCAGGCATCAGCCTTACCACCCTTGGGCCACCCTGGACTAGCCGGATTGATCCATATTAGAGATACCCCTAGTTGGTATATCCCCAACACGGGGGCTGCGCCAAACAGGCGCAACTCAAAAATCCTAGGCCTCTACCCGACTTACTCGGGAGATGCGCCGCACAGGTCAAGTCCAAAATCCTAGGACGCCACCCGACGCACTCGGGGGCTGCACCTCACAGGTCACACTTGAAAATTCCTAGGCCGCCACTCGAATTACTCGGGGACTGCGCCATACAGGCTTCACCGAAGAAATCCTAGGCCGCCACCCGAGCTACTCAGGGGCTGCACCATACAGGTCAAGTCCAAAACCCTAAATCGCCACCCGGTACAATCGGTAGCCGCGGTACAGAGGTCTCACTTGAAAGAATCCTAGGACGCCACTCGACTCACTCGGGGGCTGCGCCACACAGGTTCACAACGCAGGCTTAGGCCGTCACCCAAGGTACTCGGGGACTAGCCACACAGGTCAAAACAAAAGCAAGTACTCGCATAGTAATGAAAACAATTTCACTCGTTGCTCAAGAACTCTTCCAATTTCATATACTGTCATTTACATTGGCATAGTCGCCACATTGACTAACCCTATACAGCAGAAGAAAACTACTCTCAGTCTGCAGGCTCGGCCTTCGGCGCTCCGAGTGGGCAAACAAGACACTCGCTGTGCTTCTGCACCTGCTCAATCATCTGGCGCGCAGCCGCCAGGGTATCGGCGTACTCGGCATCGCCAGGCAGTCCACCCATCAGCCTCTCCAACGGAAGGTTAGGCCGATGCAGCCGAACGTACGCCAGAGCCGCATTCGCCCCGACGACAAGCTGCGCGTGGACGATTTCCTTCAGAGCATCGCCGTCACGGAACCTCTCGAGCAAGGTGGACAGCCCATGCGGTTGCCCATTATGCGGGAAGTAGACACGGTGGATGTGCCACAAGGTCTTCCGGCAATTCTCCAAGAGGACAGCCGCACGCCAGGTTCGGTCGAGTATGCGGGCAAGGATGCACCCTCGCAATTTGTTCACCCACAAATGGCGAGCTTCGTGGGAGTCGCCTGACGCCTCCCGGGTAACACGCTCTTCAACGCGGTCCCGCTCAGCCTCCCAATCAGGGTTCACGTCTGCATACACAAGCTAGAAGTCAGAACCAGCAAATTTCAACAAGGAAAGGCAGCCGCAGAAAGTACCAACCTTGAAGCTGCCGACTGATGAGATCGATCTCCCCAATTAGAAAATCTTCGCGTTGGGAAAAACCCGCAGTCGGATGCGACCTGGAGCGCTGCAAGAGCAGCTCGGTATTCTTCAAGGTAGCCTCAAGCTCAATTACCTTATTCTTCAAGTAAGTGATTATGCGTTGGTCGTTCACACTTCACGGAGGGGCCGGAGCAGCTTGGCGACGGCGAGCACCTGAAGAAGATCCATCGCCGCTTGGACCAGCCGCAGAAGCAGAAGACGTGCCGCCGAGCAAGTCAGTCTATCATGAACGTGCAGAATCAATACCAATATATAACTGATCAGCATAGGCAAATACGATGGGAGGAAACATTGAATTTCAGCCAGAGTATTGACAAAGGCCAGAAGACCCAACAAAGTATCGGTCGACAACAATTACAAAGCAAAAGTTGTCAGTACATGAAACAGTGACTGCTAAGCCCCTACAACTACTCCTGGGCAACAGACTCCGACTGCGAGCGACTCTTCCGAGCAGCAGCCAACCCAGTCGCCTTGGCCAGCGCCCTCTCGAAGGTTGACACAAGCGTCACAGCAAGCTGTGCAGCCCGCACTTTAACTCCACCCAAGGACGCGGTCCGGCCATCAGGCCTACGGGGGAAGCCGCTGACGACCTTCTCAAAGTCGCCCTGAATTTGGTGGCCTAGGAGGAGCTGGAAGGTGAGCTCCGAGCCGCGTACCGTCTGCGCCCGAGTGAAGTCGGCGAGGGTGGTCGCGTCATCCTCGAATGGAGCCGCAAGGGCGTCCACGACAGTCGGCGGCGGGTCGCTTGGGAAGATGTTACGGTGCACCGTCGTAAGGGCTCCTGTCGACTTCTTCAGCGCATCTGTGGACTTCCTGAGAGCATCAGACGCATACGCGCAGACACGGTCCAGGAAGCCGACAGCCGTCGCCAAGTCGACGGTGACACTCGACGAGCCCTCCTCAGGAGCTCCACCGCATGTCTATGCCCAAAAAGGTTAAACATCAGACAAAGGCAACAGCAACAACACAGTAGGCATCAAGCCGATACTTACCCCCAAGAGTACCGGCGAGGGAAAGAAGGCGGTCGACTTGGGTCTTCTCTTGGTCAACCCCCATCCGCTCCCGCTCCTGGAACTCGTGGAGAGACTTCTCAAGCTCACCCTGACTCCGAATCTTCAGCTCAAGCTCAGCAACCCGCTTATCAGCCTGGTCGAGGGAAGCGCGAAGCTGGTCCCTCTCATTTTCCAGGCGAACGTAAGCAGCGGCTGCATCAAGCTGCTGGCGGTAGTAGGGCTGAAACAAAAGCAAGATCTTAATAAAGCTGCGGGCAACTCTACTAGTCACCCACACCTTTGGGGGCTACTCCCATCGGGAGTGCTGATCGCGCACCCGATGAAAATTCAAGACTACAAGTACAAGTAAAAAGGACTTACGTGGTCTAGAAGCTCGGCATCAACGGAAGGCGGCGGAGGAGCGCGACTCAAAGACGCGATGACAGCAGGTTGCGTGCGCTCCTCAACTGCCACCCGGGTCACCAGCTCGGTCGAAGGGGCGGATGTATGCTCCACCTCACGATGAGGAGAGTGGACATCGCCAGAACGACGGCTGCAGCAACAGTACAATGACCAACTGCAAGATTGGAACTACAAAATACAACTCGAAGTCAACAAGGTACTAACCTGGTGGTCTCGAGTTCATCATCACTCCCCAGGGAGACAGACGGCAGCCGCGCGAACGAGCGCGGTGGCGCGGAGCTGACAGGGGGAACAACCAGGGGCTCGCTCCAGCCACCTGGTAACCGCGCACCCGACGACGTCGCGACGACTTCCTCTGGATCAGCTTCCGCACCCCTCGCGGGCGACGAAGCAGTCGCAGAGTCACCGCCGCTCCGGCGCTTCTGCCTCTTCCGCGCATCATCGTCGTCCGCTTCGTCGTTGGGGGAGACAGCGCACGGAAGGTCATCATCATCATCATCCTCCTCCTCGACAAATTTCGGCTCATCGTTGGTCCGTTCTCAGGGAGAGGAGGAAGGCTGATCAGCAGGGATCGACCCTGAAGCAAGTAGACGCAAGTCGAATCAAGAAGCAAGAAATCAAGAAACAGAATAACAAGGAGAAAAATTCAAGAACTTACCTCAGGAATGGGGTTCGATGCCCCGTAAGCAGCAACCGGGCACTTGACGTTGCATGTATCCGTGACTCGGAGGTTGGTGATGGACCTCACCTTGGCTTCCACCTCCTCATCGTCAAGTGGCTCGGCGCTGACGCCCTCGACGGCCCACATCGGGTGGGGCCGAGCGCTGAGCGGCTGCTCCCGAAGATGGAAGAAGGTGGCCATCAAGAAGACGCCACCAGCCTCGCGCCCAAGGGTCTTGGTGAGATCGCGCAGCAGGCCCAGCAGAGGCCGTGCGGCTTCCTTCTCCCCCGCAGTCAGCGGGTGCGTCCAGGCTTGAGTCTTCCGCAGCCCGCGTCCGCTGTCGAATGCCACCAGGCCATCCTGGCTCGACTGGACGTAGAACCACTTCTTGCGCCACCCCTGGACGGAGTCCGACATCTTCATCTGGAAGTACGAGGTTTCACCGCGCACTTGGATTCCGAAGCCGCCCACGGGGAATGGCAACCCGCTCTTCCCAACGTTCTTGCGAACGAGGAAGAGCGACTTCCACAACGCCCAGTGGGGCGCGACACCCAAAAAGCACTCGCAAAGCACAATGAAGCCCGCGATGCTCAAGACGCCATTGGGGGTCAGATCATGGATCTAAACCCCATAGGCATACAGGAGACCGCGCACAAAATCGTGCAAGGGGAACCTGAAGCCCCGCGGAAGAAAATCCACGAAGCATACGCGTTCCCCATCCCGGGGTGTGGGGTATACTTCTTTGCCAGGAGCGCGTACCTGGACTTGATCAGCAGGCGGAAGAAGATCTTGAGCACGGAGGAGTTCGACCTCCGCCTTCTTCACCGACGACCTCTGCCAGTCGCCGTCGGGCTTCTTCATCAGCCCGGCTTCGTCGGCGGCGGCGGAGGAACCAATGGCGCTCTTCGGCTTGCCCATGGCGTCGCGAGGCAGAGCAAGGTGCACGGACAATAAGCATGGAGCTCTGGTGAGGGCGAGAATGGCAGAGGGCAGAGGAAAGGAGGCGCGAACGAATGGAGAAGATGATGCCCTCGCGTTGCGGCGCAGTACTTATGCCTCAGCAAAATCAACCTCAGCCCTCCGTCGCGCAGCGGTTCAGAGCATCCTCATCCCGCCGTCCACATGTCAAGCAAAGTGGCCAACCATCGCCGTCAACTTCCTCCACTACGCACGGGAATCGAGGAGCCAACATCATGCGCGGAAATTTTGCGCCCAGTTCAAGAACGTGACAACTGCTGATCGCGGTCAGCGCTGCCAGTGGGCCCCGCCACGTCACGTCCCATCGGGCGCAGAGGCGTGCAAAGAAACGTCAGCAGCGACGTCATCAAGCCAACGGCTCCAAAAAACTAGACAGCGAGATAACTCGAAAGCAAGGTTCGAGTGGTAGGCTTCTAAGCTGAAACAACTGAAGACAATGCGCTGGTCAAGGAACCCGAAAAGTCTATTCGGGTGATGAAGAAAGTCGAGTAAGCTCCCGCAGCTGAATCAGATCTACAAGTAAGCCAACAGGCCGAATAGAAGCAAGCTTCACATGAAGAACAAGACAAAGTAATTCGACTGCAAAGGTTACTCCCATCGGGAGAGGCCTGTTTGACTGAAGGAATCGGGTTCAAGCTCAAGATCAAGCAACCCAATGGCGCGTCCAGGAGGAGGAAGTCCTTTGCTTGACGCTGCGCTTCAACCAAGCACTCGGGGGCTACTGACGTGGGGCTACCTTTCGACTAGCCCACCGTAAGCCTACCTGGGCCGCGCCAAGCATGGAAAGGCCCACAGAAGGCCCACTCGGGGTACCATGTATCCTAGTCCAACTCGGTTAGGTCTTGTAACCTGCCATATCTGTACCAACCGCCCGAGACCTGGCTACCTATAAAGCCAGGAGGGTTGCCCGTCCTAGAGGACACGCTCATAGCCACCACCACAAACCCTAGCGAGATCGCAATCTGCCATTGTAATCGCTACTCGCATCAATAATCAGACAAGCAGGAGTAGGGTGTTATCCTCCGGGAGCCTGAACCTGGGTAAAACCTTGCTTGTCAGCCGTCGTGATCACCAACACCTCTCTCTCTCCCCATCAATCAACCCGGGGTGCACAACCCTGGGATTTGCCGAGTTACCACCTCGTCAGTGGGTGGAGAGCAGCTGGGCCTCCAGTTGGCCCAGCTCGCGACGCTTCTGCGCCAACGAGCCCTCCATCGCCTCGCGCTCCGCCCTGACCTCGCGTAGGAGCTCCGCCGCAGCGTCGCGTTCCGCCTGGAGGGAGTTGAGCAGCTCTGCAACGTCACGGATGGCGCCCTCGCGGGTCTCCTTGGCGAAGCTGATGGCCTCCTCGCGGGCGGCCTGCGGCGCCAAATCTTCTAGTCGGCGCGCCTCGACCGCCGCGTGGAAGGAGGCCCACGACTTCACCAGCTCCTCCTGCTGTCGAGCGAGCCATATGTCCCCAAGGGCGATGTGCGCCTCCAAGCCCTCCAGGGACTCCCTCACGAGGCCAAAGGCGGCCTCGCGGCGCCCCGCGCTCCAGTCCCAGCCGCGGAGCATCAGGTCTTGGCTCGTAGAAGGCCCGGCCTCGGCGTCGAGTCCCGCAGGTTCGGCCTCGGGGAGAAATCGGGGGCTAGCTTGAGCCCCGCCGGAGCCCGTGCCCACGCCCCCTTCAGGCCCTGAAGCCGCGAGGCGCTCCTCGCCTCCAGCCTGGCGGAGAGGAGAGGAAGAACTGCCCCCGGCAGACGCGCCCGCGCCTGCCGGTGCCTCGCAAGTCTCCGTCGCGGGCTGCGCAGAAGCGGTGGGCACAGGCGACGCAGCAGGCACACTCGGAGGCGTCGACGCGCGCGGCGGCGGTTGCTCGCGTGGCGGAGTGGCTTCGCGCAGAGACGTAGCCGCACGTGGCGGAGTGGCCTCGCGCGGAGGCGTAGCCGCACTAGGTGGAGTAGCAGCACGAGGTGGCGCAGAAGTTCTCGCCTCTGAGCCCTCCACCGCAAGAGGCTCGCGGGGCGCTGCAGGTGCATCTGGGCCTACGGTGTCCTCCTTCACATGAGGACCAGCCGCCCCAGCGAGGGGCGCAGTCTCCTCCACTTGAGGCGCCTCCTCAAGGGGGGCCGCTGGGGCTGCCTCCACAGGCCTTGCAGCCTCGTCAGCCACGGCCCCTGCCGTGGCGCTCTTCACCTCGGATGCCTTGCGAAGCCGACGGCGCTTCGCAGGCGCAGGACCGCTGGCAAGAGCCCAAGAAGAGACTTCAGCAAAGGATGAGGTGAAAAAAGAAACCAAGAGGGCGAACGACCCAACGTCATATGAACTCACCCTGGAGGGGGAGCGCCAGCATCGACCCATGCCAGGCCTGGCGAGCGCCATGAGGTTAAGGGCTTGGGTGCAGCCCTCGCGAGGGGCGCCTCCGCTTTCCTCTTGGAGGGGAAGTCAGACGGCATCGCCCCTGTGTGGTCCAAGTCGACCTTGGTGTGAGGCCCGCATCTTCCTGGAGAGGCCTCCGTGCCCGAGGCCTCCCCTTCCTCAGCTTCCTCCTCCACGGGGCGCGAGGGCGCCACCACGAAGTCATCTTCGTCGCCTGAAGAGATATCAAAAATCTCATCAGTAAACGACCCAGCTCTAGAAGAGGAGACCTCCCCAACTGTGGCTTCCTCCTCACCTAGGCCAGCTCCTGAAGTCGAGGGAGAATCGGCCCCCTCGCTCCCCGCGGGGCCGGCATCGGCACATCGGAGTCCGCCGGGCCTGTCGGGGTGAACGGAGGCATCCCTTCCAGGAGGGCCATGCGCTCCGTTAGGTTGTACTGGTGAAGGGGCCGGAGCGCCGTGCGGAGCTCATCCACGGGAAGCACAGAGGGGTTGACGAAGAGCGTGGAGAGGATGTAGTCGACGACGTCCTTGTCGTTGTCCTCGACGTGGAGCCGCATCTTGTCGTTCGGCCCCGAGTACATCCACATGGGGAACGAGTGAGCTTGGAGGGGCGCGATGCGGCGAGTCACGAAGTCCGCCACGACCATCTGCCATGTGAGGCCCTCCTCGCGAAGGAAGCTCAGGCGCCCCATCAGGCTCACATTCTCGGCGCCGTCAAAGGTAGCCTTGCCCCAATGGGAGCTCTTCGCCGGAGGCTCGTCGGGGACCTCGAGGAAGGCGCAGGGACGCTCCACCCCAACGAAGAACCACTTCTGGCAGAAGTCGTCTACTTTCTTCGTCACGGACGTGATGGCCTTGCCCTCGCTCCAGGACATGGGGATGTAGATACCCCCCATGCCGTCGACGATGCGAAACGAGACGCACCGGAGCGCTCGTTCTTCGCCGTGTTCCGGAGCGCGTAGAAGCACCGGAACAGCCCCACCATGGGCTTCAGGCCCAGGTACGCCTCGCAGAGGTAGGCGAAGATGGCGAGGATGAGGACGGAGTTGGGGTGCAGGTGCAGCAGCTGCACCTGGTAGAACGCCAGCACCGCCTCCAGGAACGGCGAGAAGGGCGGCACCAGTCCCGCGGCCAGGTAGTGCTGGAAGACCGCGAAAAACCCCTGCGGGCGCTTCCCGTGCGCCGCAGGCTTCAGGGCGGTGGCGCCGTGCTCGTTCGTCCGGCCCGCCACCAGGCATCGGACCTTGGAGAGTGCTTTCTCGTTGACACGCACGCCGAGCAGCGCCGCGCCCATGGTTTCCGCCTGGGAGGAAGACCCCGCGGCGGCCTTGCCTTTGCTCTTGAGAGGACTCATTGTTGCGGGTGCGGAGGCTGGAAGGAGTTGGAGAACAGAAACTCACAGGAGAGCGCGGAGGCGGAGAGCTCTGTGGAGCGGAGTTTTCTGCGAATAATTGGAAACGGTAACGGCTCCCTGCTGTAGTGTACCTGCACCTAAAATATGGCAGATACCTGTGTATAGTGCAAATCCCTGGATCGATTCGTTTGCACACACAGTTACGATGAAATATCACAACAAAGTATCAATTTATTACAACGCTGATCCAGACTAGGAAAATATTCATTACAAATTTGCATAGCATACAGCTAGCAGTACACAGAGTGAACAACGGAAAATTTATTCTTCGTGGAGTCCCCAATCATCATCATGTGCCACAGGCGAGCATGTTGGTTGAAGACTCGAAACCCTTAGTAAAACTTTCACTCATCATCAGGACAGTCCGCAATAAGATATATATTGCAACAACGTGGGTCAGAACCATTAAAATGGAACTGGCAAGTGACACTATGGTGGACACTTAGAGGAATAACTCTATGACCTATATGCTTATTTGGCTGGTGGAGCTCAAGGCTATTTTGCAGAAAGCAAGTTTTTCCCTAACTTTTTGGAAAACACTTTTCTTCTATTCGAGACATCCGTGGCATGAAATCCACTGTCTCATTCTACCCTTGTTCACCCATCAAGTTTTTAATTTATAAGTTGGAATGGTGGAATCCTCCGTTGACATCCTCGTTCAGCTGCTCAATTGTCCGTTTCCGGGGACACGGCTAAGTACTTAGATTTTAACTCTGCAGAGGTTGTGCACGTTCACCATTGTACCCATTCAACCCAATTTACCCTTTACACACCATTTGTGATAAGGAAAGGAAAGAATGAGACGAGATCTTTCAGAAGCATTTTCCCTCCCACTCTGGCCTGACGCGCTCCACCTACAAATCATCTACCACCACCTTCAGGCCGGGGAGAGTCCACGCAGCTTAGTTGATCAAGCCAGAGCCCATATTGGCAATGGCTGCACGAGAAGCAATCTTCACTCGGAGTTCTTCAGATTCCTTTGCTCCTGGGTGGCCTTCCACAAGTGAATATTCCACAGGTAACACCCCTGGGAACAACACTCAACTCATACATCCAAGCAACCAATTTCCACCCAGGTGTTTGATTAAAACTTAGTAGACTTATCTTTTCATCAAAATAGTTTTTGCATAGCATCACTATTCTACTAAGTAATTTCATAGGAACCTACACACAGGAATAAAGAGATCTATCATGGCTTGCATAGCAATGCTATCCTACACATGCTTATAGAAAATACTCTACTCATGCATAGAAATAATAGGACTTTTATGGGGGTGTGCCACTTGCCTTGGCAATCGGGAGTGCAGCAGTTACAGTTGCAAAGATTCTCGTTTCCCTCCGAATAGTCTAACAAAGGAATAAACAGCCACATATAAACACACAAGCAAAGGTTCACACAAAGAAGATATGCTATGCATGAGATGAGATGCAACAGTTTATTTCCAAATATATGCATGAATCAATTTTTGATTTGTTTCTATTATTTAACCATGAGTAAAGGGTTAATGACAAGGACTTTAGTTCACTTAAATAAATTTTCAAATCAAATTTTGTAAAAATGACAGTTGGGCAGAGGGCATCTAAACAAGTTGTTAGCAATTTGATTTACTCCAAAATAAATTTTCTAACTAAAGTTATGTTAAAAACACTTAAACTACTCTCAAAAATATTTGAAAATTTTGTATGTGTCAAAACAGAAAACTAATGAATCCAAAGTGTTCTACTGGTTCTAAGGATTTCAAATATATAAAAATATTTAAATTTGGTTAAACAGATAAAAAGTAATGATGAAAACAGTATGCAGGGTGTTTTCTGCAAAACTGCCAAATTAAATGATTTAATAAAAATTCAGAAAATAATATCTGACGCGGCGCTGACGAGGCGCTGACGTGGCGCTGACGAGGCGCTGACGCGGTGTACCGGCTCGGGTTTTTAAGTGAACTAATCCTGGCCGTGCACTGGGGATCTAACGGTCCAGATCTAATCGACCAGAACCGAGCGGCCCTGTCGCCGGAAACCTAGCCGGAGGTGACTCCCGCGGTGACGGTGCGCCGGCGACGGACGTTCTACACGATCTAGTGCGTTATGGGACGAACGGATCATACCAGAATGCAGAGGGGGTCGACGCGGAGACGATGGCGAGGTCGTGGGGGCTGGGGCGTCCTTTGCTTCCTGGGATTGCTCGCCGGAGTCGTGCGCGGCGGCGGGTTGCTTCGGTAGTGCACCGTTACGACGACACGCTGCGAGACAGAGTGCGAAACCATGTCACAACGATGCGCAAGGATGAAACAAAACGAAGGGGAGAGGAGAGAAGGTCTGGGGTGGCCGGAGTTGAGCACACGGTGCGAGTTTTACCGGCGGTAGCGGCGGAAAGTCGAGGTCTCGTGCGGGCAGCCTCGTGGCTCTCGGAAGGTGGTGCTTGGGGCAAAAGAGAGAGGGGATCGAGGGGATCTTATAGCAAGAAACGGCGACGTAAAAGGGGCAATGAATCCTCCGCAATGAATCGAGATTACTCGACCGTTTCTCGGCGTCGTCGTGGGCGTGATTTGGGGCGAGCCGTTGCAGAGGGAGGGATGACAGGTGGGGCCCACCTGTCAGCGAGTGAGCGCGCGCGCGGGCGGGGACGGGCCGCTGGCGGGCTGGGTTGCGTCGCGCGCGCGGTAGATAGCTAGTGGGCTTCGGCCCACTGGCTGGCCCGACTCTATTTTTCTTTTTGAAAATTCTTTTCTGTTTTTAATTCTTTTGACATAAAACAAATTTAAAACTATATTAAAACTTCTCAGAAAAATTCATAAAAATATAATTTGAAAAGCTTATGAAAAATAGATCCTTTTGACATTATTTTTGTCTAAAGTAAAAATAGAATAAAAGGAACCTTATTATAAATTCAAAATAACAATTTTAAGGACATAAATTCAATTAAAACATATTTAAATAATTAAATTCAAATTTTGACAAGCTAAATGATGATGATGCATGGATGCAAAAGTTTTAAATTTTTCTGAAAATTGGGATGTTACAAACCTAACCCCCTTAAGATGAATCTCGCCCTCGAGATTCCGATTGGCTAGCAAATAGGTGAGGGTGATCTTCCTTAAGGTCATCTTCTCTTTCCCAAGTTGCTTCCTCTTCTGAATGGTGATTCCACTGCACTTTACAGAATTTGATGGTCTTGGTTCGGGTGACACGTTCTGCTGTCTCCAAAATCTTTATTGGTTTTTCTTCATAAGTGAGATCACTTTCTAGTTGTACTTCCTCTAGTGGCACCGTATCTCTTAGCAGTGTTTCTGCCATTTCTGGGTGACATTTCTTCAGCTGGCTGACATGAAACACACTGTGAACCGCGGAAAGTGCTTCCGGGAGTTCCAATTCATAGGCGACCTCTCCTTTGCGGGATAATACCTTGAAGGGTCCAATAAATCTAGGTGCCAATTTTCCTTTGATTCCAAATCTTTTAACTCCCCGCATAGGTGAAACTCGGAGATAGACTCGATCACCCACTTCATACGTGACTTCTCTCCTTTTGGAGTCCGCATAACTTTTCTTTCTGGATTGTGCTATCTTTAAACGGTCCTTAATCAACCTGACTTTTTCCTCGGCCTCCTTGATTATGTCTGGGCCGAACAGACTACGTTCCCCGACGCCACTCCACAGTAGTGGGGTGGTGCACGTTCTCCCATACAGGGCTTCAAATGGTGACATCTCTATGCTCGCTTGATAGCTGTTGTTGTAAGAGAACTCGGCATATGGAAGGTTATCATCCCAGCTTGACTTATAATCTAGAGCGCATGCTCTCAGCATATCTTCTAGAATCCGATTTACTCTTTCTGTCTGTCCATCCGTTTGCGGATGAAACGTTGTACTAAACTCCAATCTAGTTCCCAGAGACTCATGTAATTGATTCCAGAAATGGGAAGTGAACTGAGTACCCCTATCCGACACAATTTTCTTGGGAACACCATGTAGACACACAATCCTCTTCATGTAGATGTCAGCTAGTTTGGCACTAGTGTAAGTAGTCTTTATGGGTATAAAGTGGGATACTTTCGTCAGCCGATCGACTATAACCCATATAGAATCATACCCTGATTTAGTCTTGGGTAGACCCGTGATGAAATCCATACCAATTTGTTCCCATTTCCAGTCTGGTACTGGTAACGGTTGTAGCAACCCTGCTGGTTTTTGGTGTTCTGCTTTCACACAACTGCAGACGTCACACTTTGCAATGTATTCTGCAATATCACGTTTCAAGTTGATCCACCAATACCTCTCCTTTACATCCATGTACATCTTGGTGTTACCCGGATGTATGGAATAAGGTGAGTCATGAGCTTCTTGAAGTATTAACTTCCTGAGGTCGGCATTGTCAGGAACACAAATGTGTTCTTTATACCACACGGTTCCTTCTTCATCTACTCTAAAATCTCTGGCCTTACCTTCGCTTAGGTTCCTCTTGATTTCTTTTACTGCTTTATCCTCTAATTGCGCTGTATTGATTTTGTTTAGTAGAAGAGGTTGAACTTCTAAGGAAGCTATGAATCCTTCAGGTACCACCTCTAACCGAAGGTCCTTAAACCCCTTACAAAGATCTTCCGGCAACTCCCCTGCCGTGAGTCCGTTTACATAAGTCTTACGGCTCAAGGCATCAGCCACTACGTTGGCTTTCCCTGGGTGGTACTGTAGACTTAAATCATAGTCTTTGATCAATTCTAACCATCTCCTTTGACGCATGTTTAATTCCTTCTGAGTAAAGAAATACTTGAGGCTTTTATGATCCGTAAAAACTTCACATCTCTTTCCCCATAAATATGGCCTCCATATCTTTAGCGCATGCACCACAGAAGCTAACTCTAAATCATGAGTGGGGTAGTTTACTTCATGATTTTTGAGTTGTCTTGAGGCGTAAGACACCACTTTGCCTTCTTGCATCAATACGCTTCCTAGGCCGCGATATGAAGCGTCGCAATAAACCTGGAAGTCTTTCTCTAGATCTGGTAAGCATAAAACTGGTGCCGACACCAAGCGCTTCTTTAATTCCTGAAAACTGATCTCACAAGCTTCCGTCCACTCAAATTTCTTTCCCTTCTTCAGTAGTTCAGTCAAGGCCTTGGCAATCTTGGAGAAGTTTTCAATGAATCTCCGGTAGTACCCTGCCAGTCCTAGAAAACTGCGGATTTCTCCCACATTTTTGGGCGATTCCCAATTTGTCACGGCAGCAACTTTTTCAGGGTCCACTGCTATCCCATCTTTAGACACCAGGTGTCCTAGAAATCCTACTTGTTTTAACCAGAATTCACACTTGTTGAACTTAGCATATAATTTATGCTCTCGGAGCCTTTGCAATACCAGACGTAAATGTTCTTCATGTTCTTTGTGACTTTTGGAGTAGACTAAGATGTCATCGATGAAGACAACAACAAACTTGTCTAGAAAATCCATAAACACCTTATTCATCATATTCATGAAATAGGCTGGGGCATTGGTTAACCCAAAAGGCATTACCGTGTACTCATACGATCCATATCTTGTAACGAAAGCAGTCTTGGGTATATCCATTTCTCTGACTTTCATCTGAAAGTACCCTGATCTGAGATCGATCTTGGAGAAGACGGCAGCCCCTTCTAGTTGATCGAACAGTTCATTTATTTTGGGCAGCGGATACTTGTTCTTGATTGTATGCTCATTTATGTCACGGTAATCGGTGACTAATCTCTGAGTACTATCCTTCTTCTTGACAAAAAGGATCGGGGCTCCCCAGGGTGATGAACTTGGACGGATAAAGCCTTTCTGCATAAACTCTTCCAGTTGTTTCTTGAGTTCTTTCAGTTCATCAGTTGCCATTGGGTAGGGCCTTTTAGCAATGGGTCCTGTCCCCGGTTTTAGTTCTATGAGGAACTCTACATCTCTATCGGGTGGCATTCCTGGTAGTTCTTCCGGAAACACGTCAGGGTATTCCTTAACTATAAGGACCTCACCGAGACTAACCCCCTTAAGAGAATTAAGCCTAACCTTCTTTAGTTCAAACCTTGATCTAAAGTTGATCTTCGAGCCTTCTGGAGTGGTGAGAGTGATGGTTCTATTTGCGCAGTCTATGATTCCTGCATAGCGGGTCATCCAATCCATCCCTATGATAACATCCAGGCCTTGTGTTTCTAGGATGATCAAGTCCGTAGGAAACTGATGCTTTCCAATCTTCAGACTCAACTGTCTACAGCCAGAGGTTACTAGCATCTCTCCGCCCGGCGAGCTTACTCTAATGGGGCTTCCTATATTTTCAACTACTAACCCATGTTTGTTTACAAAAGCTCTTGAAATGAAAGAATGCGATGCTCCAGTATCAAATAAAACTAATGCTGGGTATGAATTTAGCAAGAACGTACCAATGACAGCATCAGGTTCATCGTACACTTCTTCCACATTGATGTGGTTCACCTGTCCTTTCTGGAAGGGATTGGGCTTGGCAGCTTCTGTGGCCTTCTTTTCGGGGCAGTCAGTGGCGTAGTGACCCTTGTTATTGCACTTGAAGCATAGGACTTGGCTGATATCTTTCTTATATTCGGGGTTCGGGCGATGTTGTCCATTGTTGTGGCCAGCATTTCCATTTCCCTTGTGATTCCCATTGTTTCCCTTGAAACCACCACTATGGTTGTGACCATGATGTTTATGGTTGCTTCCTCCACCAGGATAGTGACCAGGTTTATAATTCTGGTTTGCATCTTGAGGGAAAGATCTCTTGAAAGAAGTCTCGGAATGGGGTTTGTGAACATTCAACTTTCTCTTCCTATTTTCAGCCTTCTTGATGTTATCCTCTAGTATGATAGCCTGATCTAGGAGAGTCCGATAATTTGGGGCGTATGCCACTGTCAAAGGGATCTTCAGCTCGTCACTCAGCCCATTTAGGAATTTTGCCTTCCTCTTTGCCTCGGTGTTAATGTCTTCAGAGGCATAACGGGAAAGGGCATGGAAATCAGCCATGTACTCCTTAAGGCTCCTGTTTCCTTGTCTCAGGTTTCTGAACTCTTCCTGCTTCAAGTTCATAATGCCCGAGGAGATATGAGCATTACGAAAACCTTCCTTGAAATTTTCCCAAGTCATGGTTTCTAGTGGGTGGGCGATTTGGTAGGTTTCCCACCACTGGATCGCTGGTCCTTCCAACAGATGAGTGGTGAACCTCACCTTCTCAGCTTCAGTACATTCACAAGTCACCAGATCCCTGTCCACTGAACGCAGCCAGTCATCTGCCACAATGGGTTCAGTTGTAGTGGAGAACTTGTTCGGTCGGAGTCTCAGAAATCTGGTAAGTCTATCCACATGGGGGGGGGGGGGTGGCGGAGGCGGGTTGTGGTTGTTGTTGTTGTTGGTTGCCACAATGAACTGGGCCATCATAGTCATTAGCTGAGCTTGAGCAGCCATCAACTGTTGTATAGCATCATTGTTGTTGTGGTCGTTGTTGTTGTTGTTGTTGTTGTTGTTGTTGTTGTGATCGGGCGTACGACGGGGAGGCATTTGTGATTGGTATAGGTGAGTTTTTAGATGGAAAGGTCTAATGAGAAAGATTACGCCAACAAACAAACAACCTAAGGAACAAAACAAACATCACACAACTCAAAACTTTGGATAAATCAGACATGAAAGTTTTGGAAAAATATAGCGCGAGGTTCCTCGGAATACAATGGAAGGTACTGCCTTATCACAAGTTGATAGGTCAATACAAGACTAAGATAACGATGAGGTATAAATAAATGGTAGTCTTGCTAACGAACTACTCGACCATGTCGTCTTCTTCTTCTTCAATTTCCTGAATCTCGATTCCTTCATTGTCGAGTACTTCCCTTAATTCCTTCACTTCTTTCTCCAGGGCAGAGTTCTTCCCTTGCAGTTCCCTTTTCTCGGTACGAAGACGCTTGATCAAGTCACTATCAGCTTCAAACTCGACTTCATTGCTCTCGAGTTCTGCCTTCTGTTCTCTGATAGTCTTGTTTTTCTCTTGAACCCTTTTCTCCTGTCTCTTGTATTTTTCCTCTTGTGAAGCAAACTTTTCTTCTTGGGCCTTAGCCACTTCCTCTTGAGCTTTTATCTTTTCCTCGTTCTCCTTGAGTAAGGCACACAACTCATCGTTCTTCAGAAGTTCAGTGCGTCTATCCTCATAAAGTTCTGTGACGAGGACCTCCAACTCCTGGAAATACAGACTAAGGGGTTTTGCTTTGCCTCTATCTCCAACATCAAAGAGGTATGATTCTCCCTCCTCGTTTCTCCTTCCAAAGAAAATGGAGTAGTGGCCCCTCAACTCTGTGCTATAGCGTCCGCAGAGACGTCCAATCAGGTCCTGCATCACGAGATTGAGTCCGTTTTCTTTGGAGTCACTAACAATTTTGATTTCTAACGGGGGCTCTTCTCCGCGTCCTGGCTGAGTTGCTGTTATTCCCCAACAGCCCTCCTTGTTAAACTTCTTCAGGATGAAGCCCTTAACTTGAGGTAGCGGTAAACCTATCTTCTCGCCGATGTCGAGAAGGTAGCAGCCGAAACGGGTGTCCTCGAAGTCCTCCGCAGTGGTGAAGTGGAAGCTCGTCATCCTTTAGGAAGAAAGAAAGAATTTAAAACAAGAAATGTGTAAGGTAAGGAGGTACTAGTCATAAGTGTATTATTAGATTAGAGTCAAAACGAAGTCAAATCTCAATGTGATCAACAAATATAAATAACTCTTTGTAAATTGGATATTCACTATAGTGAGAGAGACAGACACCCGGCCAGCCACTTAAGTGTGGAACAGGTCTCATGTACGCGGACATGTAAGGTTTGTTTCCAGACCGCTTCATCTCACTATGCCGCTAGGATCCAAAAATACTTAAGTAGTTAATACTATGATCAAAAGGTTTTTCCAATCCTAAGGGCTCGAACCTACAGGCAACACAGTGCTCTGATACCATCTGTAGTGTACCTGCACCTAAAATATGGCAGATACCTGTGTATAGTGCAAATCCCTGGATCGATTCGTTTGCACACACAGTTACGATGAAATATCACAACAAAGTATCAATTTATTACAACGCTGATCCAGACTAGGAAAATATTCATTACAAATTTGCATAGCATACAGCTAGCAGTACACAGAGTGAACAACGGAAAATTTATTCTTCGTGGAGTCCCCAATCATCATCATGTGCCACAGGCGAGCATGTTGGTTGAAGACTCGAAACCCTTAGTAAAACTTTCACTCATCATCAGGACAGTCTGCAATAAGATATATATTGCAACAACGTGGGTCAGAACCATTAAAATGGAACTGGCAAGTGACACTATGGTGGACACTTAGAGGAATAACTCTATGACCTATATGCTTATTTGGCTGGTGGAGCTCAAGGCTTTTTTGCAGAAAGCAAGTTTTTCCCTAACTTTTTGGAAAACACTTTTCTTCTATTCGAGACATCTGTGGCATGAAATCCACTGTCTCATTCTACCCTTGTTCACCCATCAAGTTTTTAATTTATAAGTTGGAATGGTGGAATCCTCCGTTGACATCCTCGTTCAGCTGCTCAATTGTCCGTTTCCGGGGACACGGCTAAGTACTTAGATTTTAACTCTACAGAGGTTGTGCACGTTCACCATTGTACCCATTCAACCCAATTTACCCTTTACACACCATTTGTGATAAGGAAAGGAAAGAATGAGACGAGATCTTTCAGAAGCATTTTCCCTCCCACTCTGGCCTGACGGGCTCCACCTACAAATCCTCTACCACCACCTGTCAGGCCGGGGAGAGTCCATGCAGCTTAGTTGATCAAGCCAGAGCCCATATTGGCAATGGCTGCACGAGAAGCAATCTTCACTCGGAGTTCTTCAGATTCCTTTGCTCCTGGGTGGCCTTCCACAAGTGAATATTCCACAGGTAACACCCCTGGGAACAACACTCAACTCATACAGCCAAGCAACCAATTTCCACCCAGGTGTTTGATTAAAACTTAGTAGACTTATCTTTTCATCAAAATAGTTTTTGCATAGCATCACTATTCTACTAAGTAATTTCATAGGAACCTAGACACAGGAATAAAGAGATCTATCATGGCTTGCATAGCAATGCTATCCTAGACATGCTTATAGAAAATACTCTACTCATGCAAAGAAATAATAGGACTTTTATGGGGGTGTGCCACTTGCCTTGGCAATCGGGAGTGCAGCAGTTACAGTTGCAAAGATTCTCGTTTGCCTCCGAATAGTCTAACAAAGGAATAAACAGCCACACATAAACACACAAGCAAAGGTTCACACAAAGAAGATATGCTATGCATGAGATGAGATTCAACAGTTTATTTCAAAATATATGCATGAATCAATTTTTGATTTGTTTCTATTATTTAACCATGAGTAAAGGGTTAATGACAAGGACTTTAGTTCACTTAAATAAATTTTCAAATCAAATTTTGTAAAAATGACATTTGGGCAGAGGGCATCTAAACAAGTTGTTAGCAATTTGATTTACTCCAAAATAAATTTTCGAACTAAAGTTATGTTAAAAACACTTAAACTACTCTCAAAAATATTTGAAAATTTTGTATGTGTCAAAACAGAAAACTAATGAATCCAAAGTTTTCTACTGGTTCTAAGGATTTCAAATATATAAAAATATTTAAATTTGGTTAAACAGATAAAAAGTAATGATGAAAACAGTATGCATGGTGTTTTCTGCAAAACTGCCAAATTAAATGATTTAATAAAAATTCAGAAAATAATATCTGACGCGGCGCTGACGCGGCGCTGACGAGGCGCTGACGTGGCGCTGACACGGCGTACCGGTTCGGGTTTTTAAGTGAACTAATCCTTGCCGTGCACTGGGGATCTAGCGGTCTAGATCTAATCAACCAGAACCGAGCGGCGCTGTCGCCGGAAACCTAGCCGGAGGTGACTCCCGCGGTGGCGGCGCGCCGGCGACGGACGTTCTACACGACCTAGTGCGTTATGGGACGAACGGATCATACCAGAATGCAGAGGGGGTCGACGCGGAGACGATGGCGAGGTCGTGGGGGCTGGGGCGTCCTTTGCTTCCTGGGATTGCTCGCCGGAGTCGTGCGCGGCGGCGGGTTGCTTCGGTAGTGCACCGTTACGATGACACGCTGCGAGACAGAGTGCGAAACCATGTCACAACGATGCGCAAGGATGAAACAAAACGAAGGGGAGAGGAGAGAAGGTCCGGGGTGGCCGGAGTTGAGCACACGGTGCGAGTTTTACCGGCGGTAGCGGCGGAAAGTCGAGGTCTCGTGCGGGCAGCCTCGTGGCTCTCGGAAGGTGGTGCTTGGGGCAAAAGAGAGAGGGGATCGAGGGGATCTTATATCAAGAAACGGCGACGTAAAAGGGGCAATGAATCCTCCGCAATGAATCGAGATTACTCGGCCGTTTCTCGGCGTCGTCGTGGGCGTGATTTGGGGCGAGCCGTTGCAGTGGGAGGGATGACAGGTGGGGCCCACCTGTCAGCGAGTGAGCGCGCGCGGGCGGGGACGGGCCGCTGGCGGGCTGGGTTGCGTCGCGCGCGCGGTAGATAGCTAGTGGGCTTCGGCCCACTGGCTGGCCCGACTCTATTTTTCTTTTTGAAAATTCTTTTCTGTTTTTAATTCTTTTGATATAAAACAAATTTAAAACTATATTAAAACTTCTCAGAAAAATTCATAAAAATATAATTTGAAAAGCTTATGAAAAATATATCCTTTTGACATTATTTTTGTCTAAAGTAAAAATAGAATAAAAGGAACCTTATTATAAATTCAAAATAACAATTTTAAGGACATAAATTCAATTAAAACATATTTAAATAATTAAATTCAAATTTTATGTAATTCTTTTGAAAAGCTAAATGATGATGATGCATGGATGCAAAGTTTTAAATTTTTCTGAAAATTGGGATGTTACACCTGCCGCAGTGCTCGGGCTTTATGTCCCCTCCAGGAGCAGTTACCGGGGCGTGGTGGGACCCCCCACGACTCACGCCCCAGATCGTGCGAGGCCGTTAATCGTCCAAGTGCCACATGGCTCGGGCCGGCTGGGCACTAAGGGCCCACGACGCTTCGCCTAAGCCCATGGGCTCAGTCATGCCCATCGTGGCCCCGGGGGCTACTTCGGCCCAGTGGGAACTGGGGTATCAAGAGCCTATTCCACCAAGCCTCGCACGAGGGCCAGTCGGACGAAACGACTAAGGACCAGGAGTCACCGCCTGGCGGGACCCTCGAGAGGCGATTCCCCTCGAGGGCCTGAAGAGGAAACGAGGGCCTCAAGGGACCCCTCGCCTCAAGGGACCCCTCGCCTCAGGGGACCCCCCCCCCTAGGCACCAACCCGCCTGAGGGGAGTCCAACAGGAATCTCCCCTCAGGCCTGGAGGGAAACGTCGCGGCCAAGGAAGCACGGCAGAGCGCACGTGACCTCTGCCACGCTCATGCAGTGGAGCGCACACCCCCGTCGCTGTCCCTGGCGATAAAGCGGTCAACAAAGCTGCTCCGCCTGCTGCACAGCTGTGAGGACCTTCTACTCTGACGATAAAGCAGGTGGACGGCGCAACCCTCCAACGGAGATCGTCCTCGCGGGCTCCACCTCAAAGACTGCCCGCTCTGCGGATAGTACCGCGCGGTCGGCCGCCTGTCGGCCACGGCGCCACCTTTATCAACAATGGACCGAGTCCATGGACGAATGGAGCGCGGTGGACTTGTGCTCCGCCCTGCCACTAGCAAGTGGGAGCCACCTTGAAGGCCAAGCCGAAGGAAAAGGCCCGAGGCGCCTATAAAAGAGAGAAGACATCCATCGTAGCAAGGGTCGGCCCTTTACGTGCAAAACACCCTTGTAAACCCTAGAAACGCTGGTTAGGTTAGCCTCTGGCTGGAGGAGGAAGAAGATCATCGCTTCCCTCCCCAGGCAAGAACTGCCTCAAGGGGGCATCCGGCAAGCTCAATTGTACTGTAACCTTCCACATATAATACAGACAGGCAGGAGTAGCGGTCTTACCTCCTCACGAGGGCCGTGAACCTGGGTAAAGGACGGTGTCTTCCTTGGTCGGGTGTGCGTCTTCTTCGGGTTCGGCGAGCAACGTCACGGAGCCACTTGAGGGTTTAGACCTCCGCGTTCAATCCCCTTTCGAACTACACTTCAGGAAGTGACTACCCCCGATTCCTGGGAGTCATAACCCGACAAAGAAAATATTTCTTAGTTCGCAGAACCTGATTTGGAAAAGGAACAGTTTTGGTAAGAAAAAGTCCACGAATTTAATTTTTTTTTAATTGTGATTTATTTTTTGAAAATAAAGAAAAATATGAGACGAAAACGAACAGAACACGAAGTCCGAGGCAACCACACCACCTCGTGGCGCGGCGCCCTTGCTGGCCACGCCAGCAGGCGATGTGGACGCCTCGGAGTTCCTCTCCTACTCGGTTTCGTGTTGTTGCCTTCCTTTTATTTCGTAAATATTTTCTATATAATCACCCGAGGCACCCGAGGTCCGTATATTGTGTTTTCGACGCATTTTTGTTTTGAGCTGTTGATGTCCAGATGTCGTCTCTAGGATCTTCTCCGAAGACTACGCACATCGTCGCCAACGTGAACTCCTTCAAGATCTTGATCAAGGGTCTTTTGTTGGATGGGCGGACGATGAGAAGGCAAAGGCTAGTCGCAAGGACATGGACGAGAGCGTCATGAAGGAGGTGAAGAAGATGCAAGCGGCAAAGAAGGATCGCGCAAGGACGGGGACCAGGAAGCCCATCTTCGTGGGATCAATTAACCCCCAGCGTGCTTTTTCTCATAATATGCAGGGAGCAATACCACTAGTCCCGGATCTTAGTTCTTTTCCAGAAGCAATTGAAGCCCTCCGAGTTACGGATAAATTTTGCGAGCAGTACTGCGTCCTTAGGAGGGAGGTGGATATACTTCAAGAACAGAATAAAAGGCTCTGCAAGGAGCTTTACCTTACTCCACTTCGCGTTGTTCCAAAATCGCCACCGAGGGAGTAATTCATCATCAGTATTGGCATCTCCCTTAGATTGTTCCAAGATTGGGGGGAGTGCTGCGGTATTACCATTATCTTTCATCTTTTACTTTTTAGTAATGTCATATCATGAGTAGGGAAGTTATCTTATATTATGGTTTGTAATGTGGAAGTATCTCTCTTTTAGCTGGTTATCTATGTATACCTTCGTGTGAGTTCCCGTTATGAAATATTAATGAGAAGTGTTATCATTTATTTTCTACACACTTTATTTTAGGTTGCAACTTTTATCATGTATGATTGATCTTGTCATTTAGTATTGGTGATCACTTTGGGAAAATATAGTAAATATTTTGGCTTTGGTAAACTTAGCATTGGTCCGTAGCTGCAATACTTTGAGACTTAAGAGGAAAAAGAATTACATGTAGAATATAGCATTCATTGATCTTTCTCACTTGTCCATGACAAGCTTAGTATTCACAACTTAAAATTGTGTGTGCTTTCAAGTAAGTATTGCATGATTGTCTTTTACTACATGTATGATTGTTTGTATCCTTCAACTCTTATGCTTGCTACCCAACCTTGCTAGCCAAAGACCTGTATCGAGAGGGAATGATTCTCATACATCCAAACCTTGAACCAAAACCCCTGCCATCAATGTCCACTATATCTACCTATTATGTGGTATTTTGCGCCACTCCAAGTAAATACTTCTTGTGCTATCTTTATTCAAAATTACTATCTCTTATTTGTGTCAATGTTCACTAGCTCATGAGAAAATAATAGTTGGGTTTGTCATCTTCTGTACTAATTAAGTAACCATGACCTGCATGCTACATCTGCTCGTCATTAATATTGCAAAGGGGCGGTTAGACCACTATAATATCAAAGGTTGAGTTTTTCAAAAAATATAGGCACTCCTCCATGGTTTGAGATTGATTGGTGGGCACCCGTGAATTCGGCTAGCCATAGTTATGTTAGAAAGGTGGGGAGGAGTGTCATGGCTGTGAAAGTATAGAGAAAAAGAAGATGAATATGATGTAGGCTTGTTTAAAAAAAAATCGGAACCACCCTTAACTTCCTTAGTATGGAAGATGACAAGAACACTGTTACGAATCGTTGACAACAACAAACACCTCTCAAAAACTTACTTTTATGCCCTCTATATGATTTCAAAAATCTATAAAACAAAAAGCTCTAGCATACGCTTGTATCTCCGCTTCCCTCTGCGAAAGGCCTATCATTTACTTTATTGTAACATCCCAACATTTTATAATGTTTAAAAATCACTAAAATTTAAAACTTTTTGTTTGATTAAAATAAAACATTAAATGCATAAGAAAACCAACTATAAAAGACTTCAATCATATTGAAAGAGTTTATAAATTTAAATATCTCAATGTATCATTATTTTCAAAAGTTGTTCAAGTTAAACATTTTATTATCCATTGTATTTCATTAACCTTAATATGTAATTTGACAAATGTTTTACAAAAATTCAAACCATTTTATTCTAATAAAATAGTTTACTTATAAATAATTGATTTCAACCACTTAGCCACATCTATTCATAAATTCAAGACAATTAAAATGGTATAATTGCCAAATGGTATTCATTCTTTTAACTAAGTTCAAAATATAGTTTGGACATTATAAGCCTATAGTTTATCACTTTAAAACTTCATAAATTAAAATTAATGAATTATCCAAATAAACATTTCATTTGCTTAAATGAATTTCATTTATTTTCAAAGCATGAAATGATTAATATATTCTAAATAAGAAATGAATTAAAACTAAAATCTTTTCCAAAGTTGTTATGAAGTTTCAATTGAATTATTCTAATATAAAATATAATGGTGCACAAATTATTTTGAATTAAAATGAATATATTATTTTCCTTTTTATTTTCATATAGTATGTGTTATGTTATTTAGTATTATACTAAAGCCTAAAACGAATTTAGTATTTGGAAATGAGTTTAAATGACTTAAATTCAAACCTATTGGAATGTGGGTATTTTACAAATTTTATTTAGCCAAGAGAAAATTTAATGAAGATATAATTTCAAATTTGACTTTAAGTGTCAAATTTCTATTTAATCAATATTTCAAAATATTATTTTTCAAAAATGTTCAAAACCTTTCCACAACTGGTTTAACACAAAGATAACAGTTTTACAAATTTTTAGAAATTTGTTTGACATCATTTGGACAAATAAATCAAAAGATATGAATTAAAAGAAAAATCAGAAAAACATAAAAAAGAAAAATTGACGATGTCAGCGATGACGTCATCGTCTTCTTCATCAGACGAAAATCTCGCCTGAGATTCCCTCCGTGATCCCTTTCCAAAATCCGAGCGAGATCGTCGCGATTTATTTCTCTCCTCTACCTCTATTTAAACCCCTGCCTCTCCTCTCTCATTTGCCCTCAGAAACCCTAGCTATAGCGCCGCCAGGCCGCCGTACGAGCTCACCGGAGTTCCCCGCCTCCGCCGCCGTATTCCTCCGTTTCTCCGACAAGGTGAACTCGAACGAGGCCGAGAACCCTTCCCTGTTGTTTCCCTTAATCGTGCGCACCTCCCTAACATACTCTTCTGTGTTTTTACGCGCTAGATCAATTTGTCCGTGCGCACCCGAAGCAAGCCGCCGCCGTGCGCAACTCCGACGACCGATTGCAAGAGAAGGGGAGCACGCCGAGCACCGCCACCTCGCCAGCACCTCCGCCGCGACCCCCTCATCGATCTGGTATGACCCATTCATCCCAGGACACCGTAGAATGCGTAAAACGCCGAGTTGCCGCAGTCGGCATCGTCTCCGGCGAGGTCTCCGGCGAGTAGTGCCGCTCGATCTGTGTCAACGCACTAGATCCGTCCGATCTAAGTTTAACGGCCCAGATTAGAACATTTAAAATCGAACCGGTATCCCGTCGTGCAGATCCACCCGATCCTGATCCAACGGCGCAGATCCACCCACTTAATACAGTCAGCGCCACGTCGTGCCTCGTCAGCGTCCGCTGACGTGGAAATGATTTTCTTGATTTATTTTAATTCGGCAGTTTTGCAGAAAAGACCCTGCACATTAGTTTTATCATATCTTTTTCTCTGTTGATCCAAATTCAAATATTTTTATATATTTGGAAATCCCTTTACATGTAGAATATTTTAGATCTGCTAAAATTCAAATTTGACTTAGTTTAAAATATTCAAATTTCAAATGGTGGATTTGAGTATTTTTGTCATAACTTTAAATCTGTAAATTCAAAAAATACAAATAAAATTGTTTTAGAAACTTTGGAATATTTAGACTTTTGATGCCTCTGTTATAAAATAATTTTGAGTAATATTTGAAAGAATTCATAGTTATATATATAAATTGAATAGTTTGAATATTTTCCACATAACTTTTGATATAAACATTATTTTTGAATAAATCCAATTGCTATGAATTTATTTAAATGCCCCCTGTCTATTAACACTATTTATAAAATTTTGTTATAAAAATTTAATCACAGAAAACTTTAATTTTATATTTATTCCTTTATTTATATTTTGTAAAATAGAAATTAATTAAATTGCATTTATAGCCTAATGCATACTTCATAAATATCATAAAAATTGGAATGATGTTTCTTGTGATTAAAAATTGCATTTCATGCATATCATATTTTATTCCTCATAGGAAAACTCTTACATTATTTTTCTCTAAGATAGGATTATTTTCAAACTTAGTATTTCGGTAAAAGTGCTATGCACTAGACACTTAGGATTTTCAACATGGAGCTAGAAGACCAATGAAGGACTTAGCCAAACAATACTTCAGAAGTACCTTCAAGGAGCAGAAGCACTTAGAAGAAAAATCAAGAAGAAGTTCATGAAGACCAACCAGAAATATTTTATAAGTCTTGCTCCCTCTCTCTTTGAAGACTAAGTTAAATCCAAGACCAGCCTAGGTGATTCAAAAATCATCAAGTCTGAAGATTATTCAAGTCTACCAAGAATTCAATCAAGACATCACCAAGGAGAATATTACAAGTCTGGAGATGAAGCCTGGAAGACCAACTACATCTTTCTTTCTATCGTTTCCCTCTTTCCTAATCTTGTCTTTCACTTTAGACTTAAACAATTTTTGATCATGATATTATCATCTTGAAGTTTGTTGGATCCTAGTATCCAATTTACGAAGAGTTGTAAATAATTGTTGATCACCTTGAAGAATAGACTTAGTATTTTCTCTAAGTAGATATGCACATCATGACTAAGTCATTAGAGTGCTTATTCAAGATAAATTATAACAAAGGTATTTTATCCAACTTCTAACCTTAGTCCTTAGTCATTTTGACCAACACATTTTCTTGCATTAACTTAAAAGATTTTTCATGGCATGACATGCATTTCTAGTCCTTAGAAATAATTTGCATATCATGCATCTCATGTTTTCCTTAGAAGTTTAAGAAACTTGTTTGTATGTGTTATGTTGTTTTGTTTTATGATTGTTGTATTGTTGTTTGTTTATATTGTTTAGACTGAACGGAGAGACCCGAGTTCGTTGAAAAGAGTTTGTGAGTAAAGACTTCATTCAAAGGCAAGTGGCACACCTCATAAACTTCCTATTATTTTCTATATGCATTACTTAGTGTATTTTTATATAAGCATGTGTAGGATAGTATTGATATGCTAAACCTGTGTAGAAATTCCTTATTCCTGTGTCTAGGTTCCTATGCAATACTTAGTAGAATTATTGATGCTATGCAAATGTTGTTTTGTGAAAATCTAAATTCTACTAAGTTAATAAAGAACCTCCTGAGTGGTTGGTTGTATACGGAGGCGAAGTTGAGTGGCTACTCAGGACCATTTCTATGGTGTAAACTTGAGTATGTGCACTTGTGGATGGCCACCCACGGAACAGAGGAATCTGAAGAACTCTGAGTGACGATTGTTTCCAGTGCAGCCATTGCCATATGGGCTCTGGCTTGATCAATTATGTTGCGTGGACTCTCTCCGGCTTGACAAGCAGATGTAGGGGGATGTTAGGTGGAACGGGTCAAGCTAGAGTGGGATTTAAAATGCTTCTGAAAGATCTCGTCTCATTCTTCTCCTTTCCTTATCACTATAAGTGTGTAAAGGATAGTTTGGGTTGAATGGGTACAATGGTAAAAGTGCACAACCTCTGCAGAGTGTAAAACTAAGTACTTAGCCGTGTCCCCGCTACGGACAGTTTGAGCAGCTGATCACGGACGTCAAACGGAGGATTCCATCATTCCAACTTTAGAAATAAAAATTGATGGGTGAACAAGGGTAGAATGAGACAGTGGTTTTCATGCCACAAATGTCTCGAATAGAAGAAAAGTGTTTTCCATAGAGTTAGGAAAACTTGGCTTTATGCAAAATAGCCTTGAACCCCACCAGCCAAATAAGCATATAGGTTATTAGAGTTATTCCTCTAAATGTCCACCATAGTGTCACTCGCCAGACTCCATTTTTAATGGAAATCTGACCCATGTTGTTGCAATATTTTTCTTATTGCAGATTGATCAGTTGACGAGTGAGGTTTCGTTTAAAGGTTTCGAGTCTACAACCAACATGTTTTCGCCTGTGGCAACATGAAGTTGTTGGAGACCCACTGCTATTGTATTTCCGCTGTGTACTATTTCAAAGCTAGCTTTATGCTATGCACCTTGTAATGAATATTTTGTAAGTCTGGATCATCGATGTAATAAAATTGATACTTTGTTGTGATATTACATCGTAAACTGTGTGTGCAAACTAATCGATCCAGGGATTTGCACTATACACAGGTATCTGCCTTATTTAAAGTGTAGGTACGCTACATTTATATTGAGTCAGCAAACCTATCTCCTTCTATCTTAAGCAAGCATTTGAGTTGATTGTGATCCAACCATTCATACATTAGTATTGTTTATCATGTCTTTCATTCTTTCTTGCTTAGCACATTGTTGGTATCTAATAAATTTGATATTTGGAGCTATCAACCTATAAAGAGGGCTGTTTTATAAACTAAGCTCAATTGCTCATTGTTCTCTGACAAAGTACTAAGTTTGCCTACACCAACTATGGTTTTCTATATGTACTTTACTATGGTTTACCTCTACTTATTACAAGTTGATTTTTGTATGAACGGAGTTAATATCTAAGATGACTTGTGCATTTGTACATGTGATGATTCTTATCCGTATATTTTATATCGACACTTCACTCCATAAACCTGTGGTCATGTTTACCGAGTTCAGTTTTCGCTTGGGGACAAGCGAGGTCTAAGCTTGGGGGGAGTTGATACGTCCATTTTGCATCACTATTTTATATCATAATTTACTGCTATTCATTGATATATATCATATTTGGAGATGATACTTATGTTATTTCATCTATTTTGCATGATTGATGATCATTGGAGGATGGAATCCTAGAGGCTAAATTCTGCTCGAAAAGGCACCATCAAGATACAATATTTCCGAAGACCAAAAGAACAAAGTGGAAAACTGGGAATTATTTATGAGTTATTTCATCGAGGAGGCCAAAAGGGGATCCTGGGGTGGGGCCCAACCCACACCACCTCCCGGCGCGGCTCCCTAACCCGCCGCGCGAGCAGGCGGTGTGAGCGCCCTGGCCCACCACTCGGCGTACCCCTTCGCGTACATCTTGCCCCCGAAAACCTAAGATTGATGAGAAGGACAGAAACCATCTTCGCCACCACCACGAGGCGGAGAAGACAGAGAAAGAAAAGCTCTCCGACAGGCTGCGTTGCCGTCGGGGAAATTGCCTCCCGGAGGTGGGAAATCGTCGCCATCGTCACCGTCATCGAGCTGCACTCCATCACCATCGCCAAGACCACCATCTCCACCGCAGACGCCACCATATCCATCCATCCATTCCATTCCCGCTGTAACATCTAGTGCTAAATTCCGTGTATTTGATAGGGGAAACTCTCCCGGTGTTGCTTGCTATTATTATTGTTGCTATTGAGTGAAACCGTTGAACTAGGGTTTATGTTCAGATTGTTATCCATAATTATATCACCTCTGATCATGTTCACTATGGTGTGTTGTGAGTAGTTCGTTGTGTTCTTGAGGACATGGGAGAAGTCTAGATGTTAGTAGTAAACTATGTTGATTAATATTTGATGTTTTGTTATTTAAGTTGTGGTGCCATTCTTCTAGTGGTGTCATGTGAACGTCGACTACATGACACTTCACCTTTATGGGCCTTGGGGAGTGCATCGTGTATTCGGTTGTCATTTGTGGGGTTGCCGGAGTGACGGAAACCTAAACCCCCGTTGGTATTCCGATGCACGAGGGATCGCAGGATCTCGGAGTTTAAGGCTATGGTTAGATTTATCTTAATTATTTTCTTGTATTTGCGGATTCTTGCAAGAGGTATAATCATAAGTATGTATTAGTCCTAGGAAGGGTGGTGCATTAGCATAGGTTCACCCACACGACACTTATCTAAACACTAAAGATTATTCATCTATATGAAGCGAAAGCACTAGACAGAAATCCCGTATGTCCTCAAGAACGTTTGGTCATCATAAGTAAACAAATCGGTTTGTCCGTTGCTCTCAAAAGGATTGGGCCACTCGCTGCAATTATAATTGACACGCTCTATTTACTCACACTTTATTTCTCTGTTATATCAAACTCTGCTAAAAACTTAGCTGCTAGTGTTTACAGTGAAATCCTCATCAAAACCACTTGTCAACACCTTCTGCTCCTCGTTGTGTTCGTCACTCTTATTTATCGAAAGTACTGCGATACACCCCCTATACTTGTGGGTCATCACCACCCCCCACCCTCGTCACGCGGGCAGGTAACATTAGCAGACAACAACTTCTGGATTTTTGGCGCTCGCCTCAATCAAATGTCGTGGATGAAATTTTGTAATTTCCCAAATTTGCTCTTGATTTCTTGTAATGTTGATTGTAGATGCAGAAAATAGATCTCATAGATTATCTGTACTATTTGGTTCATATCCTTTATTTAGAGCAAATAAAATTTTGGCTGAAAGCCACACTTACGAAGGGGAAAACCAAGACAACTATTAATTTATCGCAAGAAAATCAATACCTTCAATCAGATCAAATTTAGAGCTTACAGATTAGAGTGGTTGAGTTTTCCTAAATCTGAGTCGATCCAACTGTAGTTAGGTCGAAACTGAGATATACGGTTGTGCTTCTTAGAGCATCTCCACCGGGAGCCTCTAAATGTGTGTCCGGCAGTCCCAATTGGGTCGGACATGTGTCCGGTCAACATTTAGAGGCCGCCCACAGAGGCATTCCCCAAAGGCCCACCCCCCATATGCGAGCAAACTGTCGAACATCTCACGGGCATGCCGTGGTCGCCGCCGATGAACAACACAAATAAGGAACATGAAGGTGGTGCATGCATTAATAGAAATATCTCAAATGATGTCGGCAATCAAAGAGTTTCCCGTGCCGGAGAACAAGTCATCAAAAAAGGACTTGTCATAGTTTCGACCGTGCCGGAGAATAATCTCCAACGTCGGCCATCAAAAGAGGATCGACTACGTCGGAGAACAAGTCTCCAATGCCGACCATCAAAAGGGTGCCTCCCAGGCGCAATGGTTCATGCCGATCATGTGGTGGCCTTGTCCTCGACTTCTTCCTCGTCGTTCTCCGCCGCTTTGGCCTCCTTCTTCTCAGCCAGGATGCGCCTCCGTTCGCCAAAGAAGTAGGCCTTCTAGTTGCGGCTCATGCTGGACGTGTTCGTGGCCATGACAAGACGCCCCTCCTTCTCCTCTTGGTTCTTGAGTTTGGCCTTCCGCATCTTGAAGTAGAGCTTCCACTTCTCGTCGGACATGGCTTGCAGCTTCTTCTTCTCGGCGGTCACCGCGGCCACCTCAGTGACGTATAGCTTCACCGACTCTTCAATGCTGCCTGCAGCGCTCGAGGCCCCTGGCTTCTTGCCAGCCGTGGCGTCCGTCTTGCACGCCTTCTCTCCCATCTCGGGACGATCGGCGGTAGCAGCTGGCAGGTTTCTTTCATCACCCTCAGTGGCGCCTTGGTCTTTTACATGGCTCTTCCACTTCGGGCAACCTTTAACCACCCCCCAAACATGCATGAACTTGAATGGATTCTTGCCATCCGACTCCAAGTCAAGGTACAAGTACTTGGCGTCTTTTAGCTACTCAAACAAAGGCCAAGTTATGTATGCATCTAAACATGATGGGTAACAAGTTAAGATGATCGGATGATCTTGCTGACATCGTTCTTGCCACTCTCGTCTTTCATCAAGATTATCTCATGGCATTGGTGAAACTTGGTAGTGAAAGACGAGATGACGCCCCAACATCTCTCAACCGATTTGGCATTGCGGCAAGGAAATTCTAGATGACGAGGATACGCCATTCTTTCGGTGTCGTCCTTCTGAATGTGTGTTCAGTAGGCATTCTTCCTTTGAATGGCGCCCTTCTCGTCGTCTATGGTCACATTCAGCCATGCCTGGGCCAACAAGACATCCTCGCTCACACACCAAGTCTTGCCTCTGTTTCCAGCCTTCCGGACGCCATCTTCTTCGTCGCCATCCTCTTCATCGACCTCCACTTCCTGGCCCTGGGCCGTGATACGTCTCCAACGTATCTATAATTTCATATGTTCCATGCTATACTATACCAAGTTATTACATATTTTATATGCATTTTATATAGTTTTATGCATTTTCTGTGACTAACTTATTAACAAGATGCCACAGTGCCAGTTCCTTGTTTTCTGCTTTTTTAGTTTCAGAAAAGTACTTCAGGAAATATTCTTGGAATTGGACGATTTCTTTTCTGAAGTATGTTTTTCATCGGGAACGTTCCAGAAAGCCGAACACGAGACGAAGTGAGCGACCGAGGCGCCTTCACCAGGTCCTCGCACGGCAGGCTTCTAAGTCGCGCGAGCACATGGTGTGGGCCCCTCGGGGTGCCACCGACCTCACCCTTTCGCCTCCATATACCCCCCTAGACTAAAAACCCTAGCACAGTGTTCATTATTTCCTCCACGGGTCCCGAGCCGCCGTCGTCGTCAACACCAATTTGGGAGAGATCAGAACTTCTCCCCGGCACCCTGCCAGGAGGGGGAATCGTCACCGGAGGGCTCTACGTCACCATACCCGCCTCCGGACTGATGCGTGAGTAGTCTACCCTTAGACTACGGGTCCATAGCAGTAGCTAGATGGTTGTCTTCCCTTCTTGTGCTATCATGTTTAGATCTTGTGAGCTGCCTATTGATACGTCCAAAACGTATCTACTTTCCCGAACACTTTTGCTATTGTTTTACCTCTAATTTGTGTGTTTTGGATGCAACTAACACGGACTAACGATGTTTTCAACATAATTACCCTGGTATCTCCTTTTTGTGCAGAAATATCAATTTCAGAGAAAAAGCCCAAAAGACATCCAATATTTATTTTCTATCTGATGGGAACTCAGAACCATGAAGACCAAACGGAGAAGAGCCAGGGGGCTCCACACCACCCCGTGGCGCGGCCAGAAGGGACCCACGCCAGCAGGTGGTGGGGCCACCTCGGCCACCTCCTCGTGACCCCCTTGCGGCTACATAACCCCTCTGACCTAAAAATCCACGGGGGATATCCACCTTTTCGAAAAACACCACCTTACGCCGCCGCCACCGTGAACCCAAGTTCGGGGACAAGAAGTCTCTGTTCCGGCACCCTACGGGACGGGGAATCGAAGGGGATCATCGTCATCGTCATCTCCACCGCCTCTCCATCAACCATCCATGTTTCCCCCATCTATGAGTGAGTAATTCACCGTTGTAGGCTTGAGGGGATGGTAGGGATTGGATAGATCACTCATCTAATAGCTGTAAGATTGTTAGGGCATGGTGCCTAGTATCTGTTATCGGTGTTTTACGTCATTGTTGCAACTTGTTATGCTTAATGCTTGACAATAGGGCCAGAGTGCCATGATTTCAGATCTGAACATGTTATTGTATCATGATAATAATTATTGTTTTGGATCATATCTATGAGTTGTATACACATGTTATTGTCCGGAACCGATGGCTCCAAAGTGACAGCAATTGGGATAACCGGAGGGAATGGCTATGATGTGAGGATCACATGTATTCACGGAGTGTTAACGCTTTGCTCCGGTACTTTATTAAAAGGAGTACCTTAATTGCCAGTATATTCCCTAGAGGCCCCGCTGCAAACGGGCTGGCAGGACAAAAAATGATGTGCAAGTTTCTCATTGCGAGCACGCACAACTAAATTGGAATACATGCTTATGATTAGTTAATACTTGGATGCTTAATATTATTTATCTGCAAATGCCTATGCTATGTTATTACATGAATTATCTTATCCATGCAACGCCCGTACAGCCGTCCCTATGCCTACAGTATTTTAACCCTGCTGTCTACCGTAATCACAATAGATGTCTTAATTCTCCTGCTACTGTTATTTCACTATTGTCTCTACTATAAAACGGTCCCTATTGATATTCCATCTCGAGCAAGTCTATTCACACGTGAATCTGGTCTGACAAATCATCTGTTAAAGCTTATAAATATTCTTTGGCTCCCCTTGTGTCGAATCAATAAATTTGGTTTTTTACTTCCCTCGAAGACTGTTGTGATCCCCTATACTTGTGGGTCATCACCTATCATGATCAAGATCACTTATGTATTACTTCAGGTTGTGTTTGCTGGGATCCAATGAATATTGAGTACTAAAGTTATTGCTTCATAATATATCATGTGTGTGCTATTTAATGATCTTGCATGCTCTCTGTTACTAGTAGATGCTCTGGCCAAGTAGATGCTTGTAAATCCAAGAGGGGGTATTTATGCTCGATAGTAGGTTCATGTCTCTATTCAATCTGGGGTGGTGACAACTAGTTCTAAGTTGTAGATGTACTATTGCTACTAGGAATAAAACATTATTACTTTGTCTAAAGATGATGTTACTTACTTTTACACACAGTGCTTAAGGCGATAACCTGTTGCATGCAACTTAATACTGAAATGTGTGTGGACGCTATGCGGTTGGAACGGTCTATGTATATTGTTGTAATGCCCAAATGAATCTCACACTAGATATCATAACGTTGGTATATGCATTGGTTTGCTCATCATTATTCTATCAATTGCCCAGCTGTAATTTGTTTACCCACATAAATGTTATCATTATTTATGAAGAAAAACCACTAGTGAACTGTGGACCCCGGTCCTTCTCTTTAATCTGATAAACCACAAACTGCAAACCTGTTACTTTTTGCAAACACACATCTTTCTTCCACACATACGTTTAATCCTTTGTTACAGCAAGCCGGTGAGATTGACAACCTCACTGTTAAGTTGGGGAAAAGTATCTTGATTGTTTGTGTGTAGGCTCCATGTCAACTACGTCAAGCTCTTTTTTGGCGTTGTTGATACCTCGGGGAATTCATCATTTCATGCTGGTTCGATAACCTTGGTTTCACAACTGAGTGAAATTTGCTGCTACACTACTTCATAGCTTCCTCTTGGGGTCTCCCAACAACACACACACCGTGTGCATCAGGCCGCATCCCCTTCGTCGCCCTGGGAAACTGATATGTCTCGGCATAGTAACTGGCGGCGTAGGTAGTACCGTCGTTGATGATTGAGGTCATTGTCTCGGCCAACAACGCGTCCTATCCAGCAAAAACCACAATTTGCATCGTCGGCTATTATGCACAATACAAGAATTTACATCCGGCCGCCCGCAATAACTGCGCCCAACAAACAAGCGGTAGGGAAACACAATAAATGAGGCAAATGAAGATTATAAATAGCACTCACATTTTCTCCGAAGAAAAGGCGTTGGGATGCAGTCGTGTCTTGGCTCGCCGAAGGTTTCTGCCACAACACGGGCGATTCGCTGAATAGCGGCGCGACGTTCAGATCTAGGTGCGACTCTTCAGGGGAAAACCGCGTTGGCTACGTCGGGTAGCCGGAGGAGCTGTCAAAGAAGGCCGGTACAGACGGCGACCCGGCAAACCCGCTTTTGGCTGCTTTGGCTCATGGCGACCAACATCTCGGCGGTGGCGTTGTCGTTCGACGACGACAGATTAGTCGACTTTTCCTTCGCCTTGACTCGTCGTAGTTGCTGAAGGTAGGAAGCGGCGTGGCGGGGCTGGTCCTAGATCAATGGCGCCGTGAACGAATGCTCCTGTGGCTCCCTTTTCATCGGCTGCGACGCCGGCGGCGCCTTGCGACCCTTGGGTTTTGAGAGGCCGAAACCCTTGGACGGCATGGTGGCGGAGGGCGAGGAGGTCGCGGCGGCGTGGGCGAGGCGAGGGTTTGGAAAATGGAGGAAAGATAAGGAAGATTTTGGCGTCGGGGGCGGCAATGTGGAGGAATGTGAATTGGTCGAGGCGCGACGTGTGTATGATAGGCGGGCCAGCGCTGTCAGGACCATGCCCGAGTCAATGTCAGGCCCCACTGAAAGTGCATTGTTTGCACTCCTATATTTTGGTGACTAATGACAACACAAAAGGTGTTTTAATGTTTGTGATGAACTATGCAGATTTTAGTACAGGTGGGTTGATAAGAGTGAACACTAAAAATTGCCTGATTTCAGTACTGCATCACTCTAGTTATCATCAGGAAATCCAGGAGGAGATTTCCGAAACCCGGATATTTCCGGTCCTCAGTCCGGAGGAGCAGCACAAGATTTTCACTAAGTCAAGATCTCCAGAGCACACTGACTACAATTAGTTTTTAGCCAGAAATGATCAAGGAGATTTTCAGTGCTCGGAGATTTCCGAACCCCAGTCCGGAGATCTCGGAGTGACAGGGGATTTTCTACGAAGTCAAGAACTCTGCAACATCCCAACATTTTATAACATTCAAAAATCACTAAAATTTAAAACTTTTGTTTTATTAAAATAAAACATTTAAAAGCATAAGAAAACCAACTAAGAAAGACTTCAAACAAATTGAAAGAGTTTAATATTTCAAAAATCTCAATTTATCATTATTTTCAGTAGTTGTTTCAAGTTAAACATTTTATCCATTGTATTTCTTAAACCTCAATAATTAAATTGACAAATGTTTTTACATACTTCAAACCTTTTTATTGTAATAAAATAGTTTCCTTATAAGTAATTGATTTCAACCACTTAGCCATATCTATTCATAAATTCATAAATTTAAAATTATTTAAAAATGATGTAATTTGATAAATGGTTTTCATTCTCTCAACTAAGTTCAAAATATAGTTTGGAAAATTTCAAGCCTATAGTTTATAATTTTAAAACTTCATAAATCAAAATTAATGAATTACCCAAATAAACATTTCATTTGCTTAAATGAATTTCATTTATTTTCAAAGCATGAAATGATAAGTATATCCTAAATAAGAAATGAATTACAACTAAGATCTTTCCCAAAGCTGTTATGAAGTTTAAATTGAATTATCTTAATAAAAAATATAATGGTGCATAAAATAAAATGAATTAAAACTTGAATCCATTATAATTTCTATTACTTTGAAAATATTTATATTCTATTATTTTACAATTATACCAAAATAGAAATGAATGGTTATTGAAAATGAATTTAAATGACTTAAATTCATACATATTTGAATATGGGTATTTTACAAATTTTATTTAGCCAAAAGAAAATTTAATTAAGAAATAATTTCAAATTTGACTTTAGTGTCAAATTTGTATTAAACCAATATTTCAAAATAATTATTTTTAAAAAGTTTTCAAAACATGCCTACTAATGTTTTAAAACATAGATATGAATATTACAAATTTTTAGAAATTTATTTGACTCCATTTGGGTGTTTAAATCAAAAGTTATAAAAGAAATCAGAAAAAGGAAAAAGAAAATCCCCTGTGACGTCATCGTTGACGTCACCCTTCTTCCTCCTCCGGCCGATAATCGCGCCTATGATCTCTCCACCAAATCCGGCGAAATCTCCGCGCAAATGGTTTCCCTCTTCGGTTCTATAAATACCCCAGCCCGTGCCGCATCTTTCCACCTCAAACCCTAATTGAATCGTGCCCCCAGGCCGCCGGAAAAACTCGCCGGAGCACCCGAAGTCGCCGCCGCCGTTTTCTTGCTTTCCGGCCAAACGGTACGACCCCGCCGCCCATTCCTCGTCCTCTGCCTCTCCCGCACTCGCGCGCACCTTCCTAACCCCCTCCCCGACCTCCCTTTGCAGCAAACCCGGAGGGGAGAGAACAAATTGGAGCTCGCCGGTGCCCGAAGCACATCGGGCACATCCCCACGCCCCTCCGAGACGAACTCGACGCCTGCACCGAGCCCTTCGCCTCCGCCGCGGCCCGACGAACCTCGTCGTCACCTCAGCTTCGCCGGGGAGCCACTAGACCGAGAGATCCGTCCTCGCCGAGCCGAACGCCGCCGTCCCCTCCATCTCCGGCCATCGGCGCCGCCACCTTCTGGTCCATGCAATGTGAGCCCTCCGATTCTTTTTCCACGGTCACGATTAAATCCATTCTCCGAACCGGTATCAGTAGATCTCAGCCGTCAGATCCAGATCCAACGATCCAGATCTGATGACTTAACCACGTCAGCAGCCCAGTCAGCACCCAGTCAGCGCCTAGTCAGCTGCCACGTCAGAAAATGATTTTCTTATTTAAATTTATTTGGCACTTTTGCAGAAACACCCCTGTCACTTAGAATTGTTATAACTTTTTACTCACACATCCAAATTAAAATATTATTATATATTTCGAAAGCCCTTGACATGTAGATTATTTTAGATCTCACAAAATTCAAATTTGACTTAGTTTAAAATATTCAAATTTCAAATGGAAGATTTGATTATTTTTGTCATAACTTTAAATCTGTAAATTCAAAAATTGCAAATAAAATTGTTTTAGAAACTTTGGAATATTTTTAAATTGATGACACTGCTATAAAATATTTTTGAGTAATATTTGAATGAATTCACAGTTATATATTTAATTTGAATAGTTAGAGTATTTTCAACATAACTATTAATAGAAATATTATTTTTGATTAAATCAAATTGCTATAAAATTTATCAAATGCTCCCTGTCTATTAACTCTATTTATAAAATTTTGTTATAAAAATTTAATCATAGAAAACTTTAATCTTATAATTATTCTTTTATTATATTTTCCAAAAATACAAATTAATTAAATTGCATTTATAAATTCATGCATATTTATAAAGAAATCACAAAAGTTATTTTGATGTTTTCTTATGATTTAAAATTGCATTTCATTCATAGCATATTTTATTTTGTAGTTATATTTCCCATAAGAAAACTCCTTCCCCATTTTCTCTAAGTTAGAAATATTTTTAACTTAGCATTTTGGTAAAGTGATACACTTAGACACTAGGATTTCAACATGGAGCTAGAAGGCCAATGAAGGACTTAGCCAAGAAAACAAGACTTCAGAAGCATCTTCAAGGAGTAGAAGCACTTAGAAGAAAAGCAAGAAGAAGTTCAAAAAGACCAACCTCCTTTATTCTCTAAGTCTTTCTTGCTCTCTCTCTTTTCTTCCTTCTTATCTGAGACTTCATGAAGACTAAGTTAATTCCAAGACCAGCCTCGGTGATATAAGAATCATCAAGTCTGAAGATTTATCAAGTCTACCAAAAATCCATTCAAGACATCACCAAGGGGAAAGCTACAAGTCTGGAGATGAAGCCTGGAAGACTAACTACATCTTTCTTTCTATCTTTTCCCTCTTTACTAAACTTGTCTTTTAGACTTAACCAAATTTTGATCATGATGTTATCATCTTTGAAGTTTGTTGGATCCTAGCGGCATAGTGAGATGAAGCGGCCTGTAGACAAACCTTACATGTCCACGTACATGAGACCTGTTCCACAATTTAAGTGGCTTGCCGGGTGTCTGTCTCTCTCACTATAGTGAATGTCCAATTTACAAAGAGTTGATAATAATTGTTGATCATCTTGAAGAAATGACTTAGTATCTTCTCTAAATATTTCTACACATCAAGACTAAGCCATTAGAGGGCTTATTCAAGATGATATAAAACAAAATATTTTATTCAACTTATGACCTTAGTCCTTAGTCATTTTGACACACATTTTTGCTTTGCGTTAACTTAAAAGATTTTCATGGCATGACATGTTTTTCCTTAGAAGTTTTATAAAACTTGTTTGTTCATTAGATATGAGCATGTATGTTTGATGATTGTTGTTTGTTGATTGTTGCATTGTTGTTTGCCTATATTGTTTAGATTAAACGGAGAGCAAACGTTCGTTGTTGAAAAGAGTTTGTGAACAACGACAACATTCAAAGGCAAGTGGCACACCTCATAAACTTCCTACTATTTCTATATGCATTACTTAGTGTATTTTTATATGCATGTGTAGGATAGTATTGCTATGCTAAACCTGTGTAGAATTCCCTTACTCCTGTGTCTAGGTTCCTATATAATACTTAGTAGATGTATTGATGCTATGCAATTGATGAAAAGTTTTACAAAATGTTAAGTGACTACTCAGGGTTGTGCTCATGGTTGTCGTCGCCTAGGATGAATGTCTATTCTACTTAGGGCCGTGAGCATGGTGATTTTTACCTGAGGGTGCACATCCACTAAGTTAATGAAACTCCTGGGTGGATTGGTTGTTAATGGTGGCGAAGTTGAGTGGCTACTCCGGTCCATGTCTATGGTTCCTGGAGTACGTGCACTTGTGGATGGCCACCCAGGGAACAGAGGAATCTGAAGAACTCCGAGTGACGATGGCTTCCAGTGCAGCCATTGCCATATGGGCTCTGGCTTGATCAATTATGTTGCGTGGACTCTCTCCGGCTTGACAAGCAGATGTAGGGGGATGTTAGGTGGAACGGGTCAAGCCAGAGTGGGAGGGAAAATGCTTCTGAAAGATCTCGTCTCATTCCTCTTTCCTTATCACAAATGGTGTGTAAAGGATAAATTGGGTTGAATGGGTACAATGGTGAACGTGCGCAACCTCTGCAGAGTGTAAAACTAAGTACTTAGCCGTGTGCCCGGTACGAACAATTTGAGCAGCTGATCACGGACGTCAACGGAGGATTCCATCATTCCAACTTCAGAAATAAAACTTGATGGGTGAACAAGGGAAGATGAGATTCATGGTTTTCATGCCATACTTGTCTTAATTTGAGGAAAGTGTTTTCCAAAGAGATAGGAAAAATTGGCTTTATGCAAATTAGCCTTGAACTCCACCAGCCAAATATGCATATAGGTTATAGAGTTATTTCATTAAGTGTCCACCATAGTGTCACTTGCCAGACTCCATTTTTAATGGAATCTGACCCACGTTGTTGCAATATTTTTCTTATTGCAGATTGATTAAATGACGAGTGAGGTTTCGTTTAAAGGTTTCGAGTCTACAACCAACATGTTTTCACCTGTGGCAACATGAAAGGATTGGAGACCCACTGCTATTGTATTTCCGCTGTGTACTAATTAAAAGCTAGCTTTATGCTATGCAATTTGTATTAAATATTTTGTAAGTCTGGATCATCGATGTAATAAAATTGATACTTTGTTGTGATATTACATCGTAAACTATGTGTGCAAACGAAACGATCCAGGGATTTGCACTATACACAGGTATCTGCCTTATTTAAAGTGCAGGTACGCTACAAACGCATAGCGCACTGACCCCTGTTGGACCTCAACCGGAATTGATCCAGGAGATTTCCGAAGACCCGAGATTTCCGAGCCGCAGTCCGGAGATCTCCGGCTCACAGATGATTTCTCGCCAAGTCAGGAAGTCCAACCAGCACTGACCACGAGACCTTTCGAGCTGGAATTCCTACCGGAGATTTCCGGAGTTCGGAGATCTCCGAACCTCAACCCGGAGATTTCCGAGCTCGCGGTTGTACAACGGCAGAATTTAGGGAGGGGTATAAATACCCCTCCACCTACCTTCAGCATTTAAAGCTTCCAGATTCTCTCTCCTCCATGGGTGTTTAAGCTCGTTTCTTCCGGATCTCCCAATCTAGCCAACCAAATCCTTTGATATTTGGGGATCCGAGGGAGAAGTCACCGATCTACATCTTCACCGAAGCGATTTTATTTCCTCTCTCTATTTCTTGAGGGGCAACGAATCTAGGGTTCCTTGTGGATAGCTAGGTTCAACCTTGTGTGTTTTTTATCCTTTGTGGATTCCTTTGTGGAAGTGACCTGCTGTGGTCTTTGTGGGAGCCCCCAATTCAGTTGTGGGTGTGTGCCTCACGAGTTTGTACGGGACCTTCTCCGCCCTTAATGGAGTCCTTAGTGGAACCGTGGATTCGCACCTTTGTGGTCGAATTCACCGGAGAATAGGGTGAGGCCTTTGTGGCGTTGGGAAAACCTTTGTGGTAGCTCACACCCCTCCAACGAGACGTACACATATGTGGTGAAACACGGGATAAAATCACCGTCTCCGAGTCCCTACGGTTGTCTTGCTCCACTCTCCTTTACCGCATTCTATTTCCCGTACTTGCTTAGTTACTTCGTTGTCTATCACTTGTATCATCTAGTATCACATCTAGATAACTTACTCTCCGCTCGTCTAAAACTGAAAAAGACCTAAAAATTGGTCACCACCTAGGTGGTCAACTTCCGTTCAACCACCAGGAGGGCCTCCAAGTATAGAGCCCCGATTGGTGGTGCCGGACATAAAATCGCAAGGGGCGAGGCTTTGGGGGGTGGCACTGGTGCACGTTTTTCGTGTCCGGACCCCCAAAGGGCCTTTAGGGGGTCCTTTAGAGGCCCCCGGTGGAGATGCTCTTATAAACTCGTATAAATTGAGATAGAGATGGCAGGGAAGCTATACCATGGTCGTTTTTCAATGCAACATGTTTACTTCCGAGTTTATTGTGTTCTAGTTTGAAACATAGTTGAATATGACATGATTATTCATATTGGTTGTAGTTGGACGATATGGATGCGCACCATGTCAGCATATAAGAAATCCAAGAGTATCACATGGTGGTTACTCAGACATTCAGAAGCGAAGAAGAAGGGTTCGAGTTCTATAACGGATATGCTAAAGCGAAAGGGACGTTCAGCGTGAGGAAAGCAAATGTGAAGGACATTGAGCAGATTTTGTATCTCACTGTGATGCTTCTTGTGTTATGTTCTTACAGAACATCGGGTTGTGAGAACAGCTACATGGCCAGGAGGAGCTCGAGTGAGGAACCATTTCAGAGTAGGAAGCACTCGAATGTTTTGCCTTCTTTGGTGCATGGCGTGCCTGTTTTCTTCTCACTTCTTTGTACCCTTGTTCCTGGAGATATTTTAATGTTACCTCCTGCTTCTATGTGGCATTTCTGGATTAGATAGCATGAACAAGAAAGATAAGCACTAGGATTAGAATTCCTGTATCATGTGTGTGAACTGTGCAGCAGGTGCAATAAACATGTGATTACAGTAGTCAACGTGATGTTGTTTCCTATTCACTCCTTATTAAGGGTAGCCGCAATGTGCAAAAAACCTTTCCTTAAGTCCTATGTGGCATTCCTTATGGTGTCCATAAACATTGTGGAGAAAAACAAACCTATCCATATTACTAAGGTGGGCATCCGCAATGGTTAAGGTGTGGTTTTTCAAGGTGGACCCCACTTTTCTTATAGAATTCTCCACAATGTATATGGTGTACTTTTAACCATAAGATGGGACCCACATATCATGTCATGATGCTACATGCATGAGAGAGGAGAGAGGAAATCAATTTTTTATTTCCTTATGGCACACCACAGAGGTGAACCTTAAGCTTATGGACAACCTTACTTTTTACACAATGTATAAGGTGTACTTTGCATGGCGCCACGTAGGACTTAAGGTGAGGTTTTTCTCACATTGCGGCTGCCCTAAGCTTATAGGTCATCCATAAGCAATAGAAAATTATTTCTCTTTCTCCTCTCTCTCACATATGTGTGTATGACAAGAGTACAAGTGGGTCCCAGCTTATGTTTAAAGTTCACCGCATACATTGTGGCAAAATAGAATAGCTATATTGCATAGTGGGTCCCACCTTATAGTGTGGTTGAGCCATAAGCATTACGGATGCCCTAAGTCACTAGTATACGTGCACGTGTGTAAAAATAAAATAAAGAATCTGGCTACAGAAAGGGTGGTAATGTGAAAATGGCAGCTGATCGACGAACATCAATTGGTGAAGTGTACTGAAAAATGGTTAATTCTCGTTGTCCCTCAAAATATTAATCAAATATACCATACAAACCATGGAACTACCAATCAAAAGATGTAATTAGTAAACTAAGCATGTCACTGTTTGCGCTGCCGTATTTGTGCTGGATCTGCATTGACATTCAAAAATAAAGTTTAGAATCAACTACACTACAACAGGACATCATCAGAACTAAAACAGCCCATATAGACCCTAACTGACCCGGTGTGAGAGCTCGACGATATCGCGCAGCAGTAGGCGAGCTTCAAAGACCATAAGATCTTCAAATCATAGTGACACTGATCAGAGCCAATATTAGTTCAGATTAAAAATTCAGTAAACTTACTGAAAATAGTTGACATAAATAAAATCTGAAAATTTGATGTACATATTAGCAATAAAAAGACACAAAATTGACCGACTCATGACAGTAATTGCGTGCTCTCTATTTTGGTAGTAGAAAAAGGATATAAACACATACATGGATTCAGGCTGCAGTTTTTCAACACCTGTAGATCCTACGACGCATCACAAATTACTTATACTAGCAAAATGACCATGCGTTGCAACGGGTCTAGCAAATCAATACCCGTTCACAATCTGTTTTTGGTCATGCTTAAGCATAAAGAGTGTGGAGAAATATATAGGTGTAAAAGTATGTATCAACTAATACAAAATAATTATTGTATAAGTTAAACAAATCTTATTCAATTTTAAAGCAAATAATGATAAGTTCAAATATTTTCTCACCGTAGCAAATCATACCGTGCTTCCCCTATATTCTAGGTGGCAAGTGTTATCCCATTCCAATAATCCATCAAATATAAAATATATACATAAAGCTCTAAAAGGATTGGATATGTAAAATGCCCGTAGCAACGCACGGGCAGAGAATTTAAATACTCCTAATTTTTAAAAAATAAATTTCATAAATATGGTTTAAATTACTGCACTTTGTTGCCATTTGAATGAATTGTCTTGTTAAGTTTTTAAAAAATGAATATGGATCCGGAAAATAGGCTAAGCAGCACAGGCATAGATTTTATCTGCTATGAATACAAACATATCGGTCAATGGACTATTCAGAGTTCATAATAGGCAAAATTTAACCTCTATTCTATCTAATTGGAAGACAGATACGACCGTCTTAAACCTCAAAAAAATATCTTCCATATACACCAAGCTAGCAGCAAAATTCTGTACAATTTACAACGTTACACATCCTCTATAAGCCCACCATGTTTTATGATGGAAGTATTTGGCACTTAATCCTACACAAGTACTGGTAATGTACTCTTTAGCCAAATCGGTGAACCATCCATTGTCGCGGGTGGGAATAACTCAAGCAAACTTCAGTGATGCGGCCGCCAGGAGACTCACGGCTCTCTCTGAAAAGGATATTGTTCACCCATCTTTGTATTCTCACCGCAGCTTCCTCCTCAATGTTTGCATCATTTCGGTCTCTAAATATGTTGGTGATTGTGTCCCGCAGTTACCAGAGATTGCACAATTAAAATTGTACAACACATTTGTAATTTTTTGGACCCGTTGTTCAGTACATGAATTTAGGTCTAAACCTAGAATAGCCAGGATAACTAAAAAAATAGAGTACCAGTTTTAATTGAACGGAACAATTTGGCTTTTAAATAGAAGAAACAATGTCAAACTGATGTGCAGTACTGCAGTACACAGAGAGAGTTTTAATTACAAAGAGGAAAATTTTAGGGTGTCACTTTTAGGCAAGCTGCTGGAGAAGAGCCATACTTTATATCAAAGATTTGTTCTCTCCTCTCCAAAACTGCTTTTAGGGAAAGCTGATGTGAGATGTAAGTGTGGTAATAGAATGAAAGCAATATTTGGTGGTAATATGTAGAACTGGAAAAAAAATCAGGGTTTCAAAAATACTAAGCAAAAAGATGCTAAACCTATACTGTACGTGTTGGCAGCAAACTTGTAGTTTTGATATTGGAACTTCACGTGACAATAAGAAAATCAGCAATGAATCAACTCAAATAATTTAACAGAATCGGCTTCATTGCGGTTCAAAGAGAGAAAGAAAATAGGAATCCTTTAAGCAAAAACTTGTAGTGACGAACCATGCAGAGCTTGTGTTTGCAATTTTGTTATAGGAACGTCACTTTTGCCTAACCAGTTTTATTCTCTATTTTGATACTTATCTAACCCGCTAGTATAATCACAACGTTGACAGATACTCTAAAGAGGAAAGCCTACTGATTTGAGCTCTTCCTACATTTTAAGAGATAGAGATGAGACAAAATCACTTACCCAGATGCAAACACCAACATCTGGTTAATGAAGGTAAGCAGTTGTGTCGCTGCAGCAACATGCCCAGCTTCAAAACTGAATGAAAAAGTATTAAAATCAATGATCATTTTTTTTGAATCTCCTATCTAAAGAAATATTTATGAAAACAGTAAGACTATATTTTACAGTTTGTGCACTCCTTTGAAAGTAACCTGACACAAAACAAAATGACATCACTTAAGTGAAAAAAATGAGTTGTCAATGGACCTGGACAAATCATTAAACAGCACCGGTAATATTGCTGTTCAATATCTTATATAAAGCTGCAATTTCAACTTGAAGATTGAAAAGGAGCAATAGTAGTTGTCTCCAGCCTGCTGGTATCGCTGAAGATGGACGGACGGTGGCCTCTGCTGGTTTATTCCACAGAAGTGCATCCTTGGACGATTGGTAGTAGAGATCAGAGAGAACCTGGTCAAGGTCAGGTGCCGGCGGTGAGCAGGACCAATTCTCTCGTGGGTGCGGCAAGAAGTATCCCGTGGGGGCGTAGCTCCGTTGGTGCAGTAGGTCGGGATAGCTAGCTACAGCTTAGAGGCGGACCATGCCCATGGTCACAGGTCGCCGTTGCGGTTGTCGAAACAGAGTTCTTCTTGCGCCCGAGCCGGATCTCGCAGAGGCGTGCGGGAACAGCTCGGCAGAGGCCAGACACTGCTACCAGGTGGGAATGGCGGGGGCGTGGATGTGACAACGGGCTAGGCGCGGCCGCGAGCAGACGGCGCGCGCGCAGCCGGCGGGCTTGCGTGTCGAGGACGCCCTGCCGTTCACCTCCAACTCGCTTGTGCTGTCCACCCCGCTGGCACCGGCAAGGCTGCCCTCTGCGAGACCGACCGGAGTCTCCGGTGATGCAGCGGGTCGAGAGAGCGGAGCTATGGCTGGGGATCGGCGAGCACGAGCCGGATGGATCGGAGCATTAGGACGAGGTGCAGGTAGCGGCATTCCCTCGGTGATTCCACTTGTGGCCGTTTCGTCCCTGTCGGTCTCGCGAGGTGTCGCCGATCCAATCTCGCGAGGCCTTAGGAAACTGAACTACTGGTCAAATTTCCATGTCCTGGGGGGCTGAACGGAAAAGTGGTCGACGTGGTGTACTGCGGGGTGATTCTCAGATTTCATAGGGGGTTTTGTGTAAAACGACCACGATGTCCGAGTGACACCCAGCAATATTATATAGTAGACTAGCAAAATGCCCGTACGTTGCAACGGGAAAAAAAATCTATATCGTGAAACCCCACAAAATAATTTCTCATTGGTTCAACTCCACTTTATATCAGTTTCTCAGTTAAGCACTTAATTAAGCTGAGTAGTTGATGGGAACAACAATAGTATGAAGAGCTTATCAACAACAATGAGTTTTGATGGATTTTAATTAACAATCACAACATATGGCTACATCTTGCCGACATTTACAAGTCGGAGTATCCAATATGGGTCAAATTTTGTCTATGTTGCTCACAAAGGTCGTTGTGATTGGTGCACATATTATAGAAGGTTTGAACTGTTAACACAACAATAGTACAGACAAAAAGGTCGACTTCCATGTACTCAACAGAGAGTATATATGCAAACCATAATCTGTTAGCAAGGACTATTTCATTCCATGGAAATTGTGCAAACCAACTTGAGATGAATATATGCTCAAGGGTTTTTCTTTTGTCTCTATCAATGCATTCTTAACAACCCTACCTTCTCTTTTGTATAAGATACATAATCTCACACTATCAAGGGTTTTAATATGTATGAGATTCATATGCTAGTTTATAGTACAATTGAGTTAGAAATAAAATGAAAGTAATATGAAAAGGTACATGATAATTAAAAAACATGGTGTTGTAAAAAAAATTCAATGCAAGTTTCAAAAAAAAAATCAATGCATAAATATGGTGTTTCTTAGCTGCATTACCATAGCGCGCTGCTGCACACCGTGGAGGCCATGAGGACAATCTTGTCATTGTCGTCGTCATGAGGCAAGAGCGACACGCACTCATCTTGTCATTGTCGTCATCATGAGGCCAGAGCACGGCACGCACTGGCACACGCGCTGGTGGTCTGCGTTTTCGTAGTACACAACATAGCGCTCGCAGACGAACACCTTGTAGGGACAGGGCACCTTGGGGGCTTGGGGCGACGACGACGGCGTCCAGCTCGCAGCAGTGGGTCTGTCGTCTGGCGGCGGAAATAGGGGAGCGGGCATCTGGCGACTGGGCGGAGCACCTGGAGTCGGACCAGCACGCGACGGGGCGGGGTGGAGGGCGGTGGGGCTGGCCAAAATCTAGATCGACGGGAGGAGCAACAGAGGGCAGGGATCCGTCGCCGTAGGGCGGAAATCGGTCCGGGCGAGTTGGATCCGGCACAAAAGGACAGGGATCCGTCGACGGTGGTGGCCAAAGTCGGGCGAAGGTTTCTCCGGGTTGCGCGCTCTGGATCATCGCGGCCATGGCTTCCAGCAGCGCCGCGCCTTGGCTGACTGTCAGCAGAGCGGCGCAGCGCGAACGGTGTGTATAGTTTTCGTCCGTGTTTGCCGGATAGACGCCCGGCCGCCGGCCACTCGAGCTCACTCCGGTCGCCCTCGACCACCTCCTCTACTTCCAATCACGGATTCTTCGTCGTGGTGAGCTCCTGGTCCTTCTGGTCCAACTCCCCATCCTCCCCGTGCTCTGATTTTGTTGGTCGCCGTCGGAAAGTCGCCGCTGGCAATTTCGGCGACCACGATTCGAGGGCGCGCCTCCTGCGTGTGCTCCGGTTATGGGAGGTAGCACGTCACGTGCGCCGTGCTGTCGTCAAACCCGGCGACCCCTCTTCGATGGCGAAGTTCCCGTGCGTGAACAGCCTGGAACGCAAGAATTCCATTAGGACACGACGAGGTCGTCGGTCACCAACCGAGATACAGAATTCGGGAAGTCCGACAGCCACAAGAGTTGGTCTGTTCCCGACTCCCTCATACCTAGGCTCGCAAGGAAATCTGCGGCCTTATTACAAATACGAGGACAATACTCGATTACATGATCATGAAACTCCATAATAAGTCGATACTTGATGTCCAAGAAGATATGTCCCAGTCTTGCTTGATCATGAGAGTTTGAGGTTAGAGCTTGTTTCAAGGTCAAAGAGTCAGTGGAAATGATGATCTGACCCATCCCCAACTGTTCCGCTTGGCCAAATACCATGCTCAACAGCCAAAGCCTCTGCATGTAGAGCATCACATGCATTCGGTATACTCCCAGCTGCTGCAAAAATCAATGATTCAGCATTGTCCCGAGCCACAACACCCCATCCCCCCTTCTTTTCAGCTTCCAAGAAAGCCCCATCAGTATTAATCTTGATGAACTCCACGGGAGGAGGTTGCCAAACCGAAGAAACAGCAGGTTTTGGATTATGAACAGGCTTAAAAAACTTACTCCACTCATCCGCATGATTCCTGATTACAGCCTGCAAATTATGCACCGAGAGGCGAGGTTCACTGTGGTTTTGCTTATTCCTTTCACTCCACCAGGTCCAAAGCAAAGCAACAGTGAGCATCTTCTTCTCATAAGGCAAGCCTGTATTTGTTCAAGAACATGCATCGGGCCTTGACACTCCATCAGCGCAAGCCTCACATCCTCAATTTGTAGTGCACGCCAAACAGGTTTCACTTGTTTTTGCGAACACGCAAAAGCTTTGCGTGTCGTCTTAGATAGAAGGAAAAAAAACAGGGCTACAGCGATTCCGGCATCCGAGAGATGCGGTAACAGGGCCTCGACACCTGCTGCTGGGGCGAGCAGCTGCGCAAACGAGGAAAAAAACAGCGCCCACCGAAAAAAATTACAAGCTAACTCCAAATGACACCCAACCCTACAGCTCCCGACAGTTTCCAGAGATCGATCTCACCGTCGAGTCTGCGGCAAACTTCGGGACCGTCTCCGAGACTCGCTGAAAAACTCAGGCATTCCGCTCCTTCCATAGGATCCAAACCGTGAGAAGGACGAGTGAGTCGAAACCCTTTCGCTGCTACTTCGGCACGCGGCGGCGTTGTTTAGGCCACCATGCGATGAGGGTGTCCGTGGCTGTCGGCATGACAGTGAGCAGATTGCAGCGTTGGAGTATGTTATGCCAAACCTCACGGGCAAAGACGCAACCAACTGCTAGGTGATCGGCTGTCTCAGACTCTTGGTCGCAGAGGGGGCAGGTGGTGTGCGAGTTCATGCCATGTCGTCGCATCCGATCCGCTGTCCAGATACGGCGCTAAAGAGCGAGCCAGATGTGTATCTTGCATTTACCAGGTGCCCATGTTTTCCATATGGTCTTGCCGCATGGGAAGAGCACGAGACCAGCATGGAACGCTTTGTAGGCAGAGCTAGCTGTGTAATCCGAAGACGCTGTCCACTTCCAGATTAGACGATCCGGCGTTTCCGGGGCTAGCTGCACGTTCTGTATCCTGTCCACGAGGTCAAGAAACTGCACCAAAACAGGCACGGTCAGAGGCCCCGTGATGTCACGGATCCATCGCTGGTGCAGGACAGCTTCCTCCACCGTGTGCACTTGCCTAAGTCCCTCGTCGACAGCAGCAACAAGTGCAGGCGCTAAGGTCCTGATGGATTGGCCATCCAACCATGCATCATCCCAGAAAAGTGTTGTCCTACCGTCGCCAACGGAGAAAGTGACCGAGGCATCGAACATAGCCTTTACCTCAGGCTCGAAATTCATCTTGAGGTCAGTCCAGCACCCCTGCCGTTTCTTCTTTAACCACAGCCAGCGCATGCGTAGCGCGAAACCAAACAGCTTCAAGTTCATGATGCCAAGGCCGCCGAATTCCACCGGTCGACACACATTTTCCCAGGCAACAAGGCAATGACCACCCTTCACTGCTTCGGATCCTTTCCAGAAAAAGGCCCTGATGCGCTTGTCCAGGAAATTGAGGAGCCAAGCAGACAGGTCCAAGGTGATGGAGTGGTATATCGGGATCGAAGTCAGGATGGATTTGATCAGAACGAGGCGGCCCGCAGAGGTGTAGAAATTTGCCATCAAAGGGGACAGGCGACGGCAGATGGTGTCCACGATGGGTTGCAGACTCGATTTGGACAACCTTTTATAGGACAACGGCAGTCCCAGGTAAGTGCACGGGAAGGGCTTGACAGCGCAAGGGAAGTGCAGGGCAGCGACGGCAAGGTGTTCAGCTGAGCATCGAATTGGCGAGATAGAGCACTTTCCCATGTTCGTCTGGAGTCCAGAGGCACCGCCAAAAATGTCCAGGGCCTGGCGCACCGTGCCTAGGTCGCGCGCCGTCGGGGATACGAAGATCACAACGTCGTCCGCGTAGATCGATGTGCGAAAACGCACACTGCGACAGGGAAGAGTAGACAACATCTCCAACTCTTCGGCACGACAAAGAATCGCGTTGATCACCTCCATAACAAGGAGAAAAAGCGTGGGCGACAATGGGTCGCCTTGCCCTTGGTACCGGTTCGACAGATACAAACGTGAACATCATATCCCCTCCTACCCGAGCCAACGCCGCTGCCAAATCCATCTCCAGCCGTCGGCCGCTGGAGCCCCGCGCCGCTGAGGCCTTCCCAGGAGAGATGGATGGTGATGGACGTCGCAGGGTGGAGCGGCTCGATTTCATCCCTCCACAACCCGTCTCCGCTATCGGTCTTTGGCGAGCAACGCTGCCTTAGTCACCGCCGCCCGAGGCGGGATCTGCGCGCCGCCTGCGGCTCTCCTTCGATGGGCCAGCGCCTCTCGGGGCGGCCTCGCCGATGGCCGCCTCGTTCGGTGGAGAGGACGCGAGGATGGAGAATCCCGTCTGCGGGAACAAAAAACACCACAGCGCGGCGGCTGATTCGGTTTCTCACTTCGCCAGAGCCGGAAGTCCCTGCCCTGCCGGCCAGCCTGGAGGTCTTCTCCGTCTTCCGCATCCATCTGGCCTGCCTCGCTTCCGCGGGTAAGCTGAGCTCCCTTCCTCTCATCCTAACACGCCGCCGTGAAGGTGATATTGCCCAGGAGATAATTTTCAGATTGAAATCTTATGTGTATAGTGACAGTTCAGTTAATCATTGTTGATCTTAAGTTGTTGGTATGATAAACTCAAAGTCCACCATGTCTTACTCTTGGAGATTCAAGAGTCGGCCTGTTGATTTTTTGCTACATCCTGAGCTCCATTGACGTGCGTCGCCACTTGTGTCGTCTCCACACGACATGTACGAAGCATGCCTCCACATGAGGGGCTGTGGTGCGGTTCGCACAGCTGCGATAGAAAGGCGCTCAAGAAACGAACGCAGCCGGACATCATGGTGGAACAGGATAGCTGCGATAGAAAGGCGCTCAAGAAACTATTGAACTGTTTCTCAGTGTCTTTATTTCAGTCCACAAGCTACGGCTGAAATTCGATGACAGACTCATCTTGATTACGTACTGATATTATGTTGTACCAGAAAACAACATAATATGTACCAAGGTGTTTACATTCAGGCCTAGAATGTGAGCAGACTGGTCAGGTTAGTTTTTGCTTCCATGTTTCTTCAGTATGTAATATGTACTGCTTTATCCGCCATGCCATGCAGCCAAGTGAAACTTATAATCGTGTAGGCTCAATGGCAATAAGAAGGGTTACGTACTTGGAGTTGACACATACTATGATCTCCATGTTGCAGACAAGATTTGACATCAAGTGAGGGGCTCCAGCAGTAGGCGCTTGTGTCCAGTTGTCTCATGTTAGCGGAGTTATGTAGATGTTAGCCCGTTAATACTACTTAGCAAAGGGCCTCAATATCCATTGCTTGAGGCACAATCGAGTAAAAATGGTTTTGCTAGCACATACAATGTCTCAACTGTTTTAAATAATTGACAACTGTGTTGTATTGCACTATCTGAATTTGACATGAACATTCTTCCAATACATTCTTTATCTGAACTTCATCATCATGTAAGATGAAATATTGTTTCCTAATAGAGTGAGATGAGTCATTGTGTGTGCATGATGGGTCATTTTATTCGCCCGTGGCAACACACTCATCTTTTCTTTTGATCAGGTGGAGTAAAACAACATGTTGAACCGTTATTGGGCCTGGCCCATGTATGTGAGAGCTGAGCACTTAGAAGAGGAGTAGAGCGCTTCCTCCCTGACCTAACCAGACAAGCAGCCAGCCCCAAGCCGCCAGCTCCATGGAAACAAACAAGGTGAGCTCCTCTCAGCTCAACATGGTCTCAGAGCGCAGGTTCCCGGAGGCGGCAGCGACGGTCGTGTAGTCGCAGGCAAGCTGGTGGGGTCCAGCAGCCGGAGAGGCGGCGGTGGCTCTGGCGTGAGGGTTGTTGCGGGCAGTGCCGGTGGCTGGCGGCCGGCGGCCGGCAGCGGCGGAGGCAGCAGTAGCTGCTGTGCGACTTCAACAGTGGAGGAAGAGAAGGTGAGCAGGGTTGTGGCTGCTGCGTGCGGCTGAGGAAGAGAAGGTGAGCAGGGTTGTGGCTGTTGCGTGCGGCTGCTAGTCAGAACAACCGGAAGCTGTCCTACTGTGTGTGTCGTTTATTCAGTGGGGAAGAAGTACCACTGTGAAAAATGGGTGATGAAAGGAGCCTAGCTGATGCTCTGGAGAAGCTCACCATGTTTCTCACCTCCAAGAGTGAAGGTTCGGCTGCTGGGACCATCGTTCCTCATGGGGAAGTGGTACAGAAGCTTGTATTGCTGCCCACTGAAATCAAACTTGAGGGTATGGCCAACTATCTGAGTTGGTCACGGAGGGCTCTACTGATTGTGGAGCAGAAGGATCTGGAAGGGTATGTGCAGGGCACAATTTGTGCTCCGGAAGACAAGATCGGTGCGGAGGGAAAGAAGTGGAAGGCCATCAATTCTCTTTGCTTGTTGGATGGTTGTTGAACTCGGTGGTGCCCTCTATTGCTCGATCCGTGGAGGGGCTAAGCACAGCTGCAGAGATGTGGAAGACTCTGTCGACTCAGTACTCCGGCAAGGGCAATGTCATGCTCATTGCTCAAATTGATGGGAAGATTCATCGTCTTCGCCAAGGTGAAATGTCGGTGATGGCATATGTGGCAGAGCTGCAGGCTTTATGGGCAGACCAGGACAATTGCGACCCTCTTGAACTCTATGATGCAGCCAACATCGAGTCAGGGCATAGGTGGATAGCACGAAGGCGTGTGCTGAAACTTTTAGATGGGCTTGACCATCGCTTCGATGGTAGAAAGGCATCCCTGATGCACCAAACTTCCCTGCCTACTATTGATGAGGCTATTGCAGCAATGTCTCAAGAGGAAGTGCGCCTATCTCTTGAGAAATCAGATGAGAAGGTTGTGCCAACTCAGACGTTTGTTGTTACTGAGCATAGAGAGTGGAAAGAAACCCGGGACTGTTTTACTTGTGGGGAGGCAGGTCACCTGAAGTGGAACTGTCCAACTCGTAGCAGAGGCAGGGGATATTTCAGAGGGGGAGGTAGCAGGACTTCTGGAGGTAGAGGCCGATACTCTGGTGGCCAGAATGTGAGAGGCAGAGGTGGATATTCAGGGTACTCGGGGGGTCAGAAGGCAAACATGGTTGTTGAAGAGGACACTGGGACGTCAAAGGGCAACAAGGTAGATGATGCTACCTATGGAGACTTTGCTCACTGGGCCTCCACGAATGAAGGTAATTCTGAAAAAGCGTCTCTTGCTGCAAATGAAATTGATACAGAATGGGTTCTAGATTCCGGTGCTTCAAAGCATGTTGCGGGTAGTCTCTCCTTGTTTGAGTCATACAATAAACATCCATCTACTCACAAGGGTACCATTCAAACAGCAGATGGTACTAAACAGCCGGTTGTCGGGGTCGGCACAGTAAAGTGTACCCCCAACATCTCTCTATCCTCGGTTTTGCATGTGCCAGCGTTTCCTGTCAATTTGGCCTCTTTAAGTGCACTAATTGATCAAATTGACTGTAGTGTGACTTTTGACAAGTTCGGCTGCTTGATTCAGGAGCGACAGACGAGGCAGATGGTTGGGACTGGCACCAGGCGTAGGGGCCTTTGGTACATGGACAAGGATGTGCAACAGGACTTGGTGTGTGCTGCAACCATGGAGGACAAGGAGAAACAAGCGATGATCCATCACTGTAGGATGGGGCATGTATCTTTTGATAAGATGAGTAGAATATTTCCTAATGTCATGTGTGGAATAGGCAAGGGCAAGTTGTCATGTGATGCCTGCGAATATGCCAAACACACAAGAACCTCGTATGCGAGTAAGGGGCTGAGGAGCATATCTCCTTTTATGCTTATTCACTCAGATGTATGGACATGTCCTGTGGTGTCAGTTAATGGAATGAAGTATTTTGTTACCTTCATCGACTGCTATTCTCGTATGACGTGGGTTTATTTGATGCGCCATAAGGATGAGGTGTTTACATGTTTTCAGAACTTTCATGCATATGTGAAGAATCAGTTTCAGGTGCAGGTGCAGGTGATCAGGACTGACAATGGTACAGAGTATGTGAACACCATCTTTCGAGAATTCTTGTCTGCCCAGGGCATTCTTCATCAAACATCATGCCCAGATACTCCTCCCCAAAATGGTGTGGCAGAGCGCAAGAATCGCCATGTTCTGGAAGTTGCTCGCTCGTTAATGTTCACAATGAATGTTCCCAAATTTTTGTGGAGTGAAGCAGTCATGACAGCCACATACTTGATCAACCGAACACCTTCCAGGATACTCGGTATGAAATCTCCGTGCGAGTTGCTATTTGGAGAAAATAAGTTTGTTGTCCCTCCAAAGTTATTTGGCAGTACCTGTTTTGTACGGGATCATAGACCGACTATTGGGAAGCTAGACCCACGGGCACTGAAATGTGTCTTTATGGGTTATTCATCGAGCCAACAAGGGTACAAGTGTTGGAGCCCCTCTGCCAAACGCATGTTTGTAAGTATGGATGTCACCTTCAGGGAATCTGAGCCATTCTATGGTGAACCGACTGATCTGAGCCAGTTATTTGCAGAACTTGACCACCTACACTCTGTGACAGATGGTCATGAGGGGGAGCAGGTTGTGTCACGTACTCAGGATGATTGCACTAACACGGGTGATAATGTGCAAGCTCAGGTCCGACCAATAGTGGGTACAATTCAAATTGGTTCTCTTGAGGTTCCTGTTCGGGATCGTTGGCCTCAGAATCTGCTTGTGTACTCTAGACGGCAGCCACATGTGCAAGGGGAGCAACAAGTCAGTGATACGAGCTCATCTGATATTGCGGAGCAGCAGGCACATGTGCAGGGGGAGCAACAAGATAGTGATGCTAGCTCATGTGACACGGTGGATCTTCCCATTGCCTTGAGGAAAGAACCACGAGCCAAGGCAGGAAAGCCTCCTGAAAAATACAGGGATGAGCAAGATACTATAGTGGCAAAGAAGACACTACAAAATATACGGGATGACCATGATATTGGAAATTTTGTGTCTTATGAGTCTTTGTCTCCTTCCTACAGAGCTTTTGTTGCCTCTCTCCAATCTGCGTATGTCCCAAAGGATTGGAGGAGTGCAAAGGAAGATCCTAAGTGGCGTGCTGCGATGATAGAGGAGTTGGAAGCACTGAAGAAAAACAAGACGTGGGTGCTAACCACATTGCCAGCAGAGAAGAAAGCTGTGAGCTGCAAATGGATTTATACCGTGAAGCAAAATCCAGAAGGGAAGGTAGAACGGTACAAAGCTAGATTGGTCGCTAGAGGGTTTAGTCAAACTTATGGAATTGACTATGATGAGACATTTGCGCCAGTGGCAAAGATGAACACAGTAAGGATATTGGTTTCCTGTGCTGCTAACTTTGGATGGAAGCTACATCAACTAGATGTCAAGAATGCTTTTTTGCATGGTGACCTGAAGGAAGAAGTGTATATGGAGATACCACCAGGCTTTGGTACCTCGGAGACCACATGGAAAGTATGTAGGCTGAAGAAGTCCTTGTATGGATTGAAACAATCACCGAGGGCATGGTTTGATAGGTTCAGACGTGCCATTTGTGGTATGGGATATGGTCAATGTAATGGTGACCACACGGTGTTCTTCAAACACTTTGACCATAGAATCACAATTCTTGCCGTATATGTAGATGACATCATCATTACGGGAGATGATCAAGAAGAAATCAAGAGATTAAAGGAGTGCCTGAGTAAGGAGTTTGAGGTAAAAGATTTGGGCAACCTAAAATACTTTCTTGGCATAGAAGTGGCCCGGACAGAGAAGGGAATCTCTTTGTGCCAACGAAAATACACCTTAGATCTCTTGAGTGACATGGGCATGATGGGATGTCGTGCAGCTCCCAACCCGATTGAACAAAATCATCAAGTGACAGCACAATCAGGTGAGCTAGTGAACAAGGAAGATTATCAAAAACTGGTTGGAAGGTTATTATATTTGTGTCACACTAGGCCTGACATTACATACGCCGTGAGCGTAGTGAGCAGATACATGCATGAACCAAGAAGTGGGCACCTTGATATAGTGCACAGAATCTTGAGGTACCTGAAGGGGACTCCGGGAAAGGGGTTGTGGTTTGCAAAGAGTGGACATCTTGAAGTGGATGGTTATAGTGACTCAAGCTGGGCTGATTGTCAAGATGATAGAAGATCAACAGCAGGCTATTGTGTGTTTGTGGGAGGAAATTTAGTGTCCTGGAGAAGTAAGAAACAACCAGTTGTGTCTAGATCAACAGCAGAAGCTGAGTATAGAGCCCTTTCCCAAGGGTTGAGTGAGATGCTCTGGGTGAAGCACCTTCTGGGTGAATTGAAGCTTCTGAGGAAGGGGCCTCTGAGAGTGTGGTGTGATAATCAGTCGGCTATCAGCATTGCAAATAACCGAGTTCAACATGACAGGACAAAGCATGTGGAAATTGATCGCTTCTTCATTAAGGAGAAACTTGATGCTGGGATTATTAGCCTTAGTCATGTTAGCTCTCAACAACAGTTTGCAGACTGCTTGACAAAGGGTTTGGGAACAAAGGAATGTCACTTGGCGTGTGACAAGATGGGGTTGATTGACATCTACCATCCATCTTGAGGGGGAGTGTTGAACCGTTATTGGGCCTGGCCCATGTATGTGAGAGCTGAGCACTTAGAAGAGGAGTAGAGCGCTTCCTCCCTGACCTAACCAGACAAGCAGCCAGCCCCAAGCCGCCAGCTCCATGGAAACAAACAAGGTGAGCTCCTCTCAGCTCAACACAACATGAAAGACCAGGTCTCTCAAAGATGTACTACATGCCTTGGTTCTCTCCTCTGAAGTGATGGACGAATTATCGTGTTTTTTTACATAATGGAAACAATGCACTTTAAGTTCTTTTGCATGTACATGCAGCCTCAGTGATAGTGATGTGCTTATCTCCCCAAAACATATAAGTTGAGTTTATTTGTCAGCTGAATAAGTACATGGATTTGATTTTTATCCTGAATACTGCATTAAAAAGAACATTCACCTAATTAATTTCCTAATTTTATGTTAGATGGGAAATCTAACACGTGTACAAATAGCTACTCGTTTGTATAGTAATGTAGACCTGTTTCTAGAATGATTGTTAGTGGTATCCATTGTACATAACAGCTCCCTGTAATATTGTTATTTTGTTTTTCTTCGTCACATGCATGCCTTATGATCTAATCATATGATAGAATATTAGAATTGTTTTTACGAACAGTGCCTGTCATTGGTAGTCAGTGGAGGTTAGTTCTGTTAGGAAGCCTGAGGTAGCTTAAATCGATTCTCACCTGTTGACCTGCCTTAAAAATATATACCCTACTTCTTGTTTACAATTGCTTTGTTCTTCTCCTATTTTCCGAAGAAATGTAATGTGATTACCATACTAATCAATGGTGGATGTAGGTGATTGTTATTTTGGTTCTACCGGTTTCCAAAACAATAGTTAATTTGTTCTGATGCTTCATAATTGTGGTGCAAGTTCTTTGTGAAGGGCGAAGAAATCTAAAATAACATCCTTCAAAATCAACATGGCAACATGACCGATCATGTGGATGACCTCCATAACATTACTACGAATTTCATGTACCTAATTCTTATTTGTTATTAATAACATTTTTGTTTCTCACCCACACTAGCACGATGCACAATTACTAGAGCCAACACTTGGCATTGTGGGATGCATGATGAACATGTCAGTTTAATGTGTTCCCATTGCAACGCACGGGTATTTTGCTAATATTATATAGTAGAGATAGAAGAGATGCACATGTTGTACGCCTTCGTCTTGAGTTCAGAGTTCCGACCTGATTACTGTTTTCAATCAATGTGTGTGAAGTTGCATCTCATGTAAGGCATTTTTTATTTCATGCTTGTGGTTTCTACATGGTCTAACAAGAAACTAAGAAAAAGTAAATTGCCCCAGCATAGTAAGCGCTTCTTGTAAGGAAAACATATTAGTTTTTCTTGGACACTTTCCCAATATAAGTTCTTCTCGAGACCAGGCAAGATCCTATTTCCCTACTCTTTCTCATCTCCAGACTTCCATAACTTGAGCATCGTCTCGTCCCGAGACCAGCTCCGCTGTACTGCTGCTGAACTGAGTGATGTTTGTCATGACTCATGACGCTTCCCCGGTAGTATCTTTGTCAAGCGACAAAGATCATATTGTGTGCACTATGTTTTTATTTGATCCTTAACACGCCTAACAAAAGACTGGTTTATACAAAGTTGATTATTATTGAAGTACTAAGTAAGTTGTTTAACGACAGTTCCCGAACAAAAAAAATCTAAAGTATCAAGCAATTTATAGTCAGAGAAAACTGAGGCTATATTTACCTCTAGACTGTGTTTTTCAGGTTCATAAAACACACTGGTCTTTAGACTTGGATGGGCACTTGCAACAAAACTAAATTATAATTTATCTGACTACTCTTGATGGCAGGAAACAGGGTCGTAATTCTTCAAAACAGTGCCTGAAGAACAGTTACAAATGGAGCAAACAATCATTAGTTGAAAAGTGGATGGTTACTTCAAAACAATAACCTGAAGAAAGTTCCGCTACCCGTGGAATGAAATCTGAAAGGTTAACTACACAATCATATCCACATAGTCCTCAATTTGCTACAGAAGACGACATCGATGCCTCATCTTTTCCCCATCCCGTACATTGTTTTTAGCCTCCCATACATATATATATGTCAAGATGTGACTGCAAATATGTTGGCATGACTGACTCGAAAACCCACTCAAGGAGCCATTGCCGTGAAGTGATGAAAGATTGTCGGTTCAGATGAACACTGAACTCAGTCTTAATACTACGGTCGGGATCCTCACCACCAGGAGCAAGCCTGACCTCGTGGAGACCTTCAAGTAATACAAGAAGCTGCACGGCAAGCACATCACGGAGGACCTCGAAAGCGAGGAGACCCCGGGGGAGACCGTGTCGTGCCAGGCGACGCCGGAGGTGTACTTCAACCAGGTAATGGCGGCTGCCCTGAAGCACGACGCGTACAACCACGACAAGGAGGCCCTGTCGCGGGTGGCGGTGACCCGGTCGGATATGAACATGGACGGCATCAGGGTCGCCAACCGGGAGCAGTTCGGGGCCAAGCTCGAGGACGCCATCGTCGGCAGAGCGCACGATTAGAATTGTGTTAGGTCGTGCTCATATCGGGTCAAAATCGCCGTGTCTTAGGTCGACCCATTTAGCACGGCCCGTATGGCCAGCTATAATTGAAGGTTTCCAAATAAACCGGGCGGATGGTGTTTCTTCTGTTTTCCTGATGTCAATTCGGAAAACTCTTTCTATTGATGTTATGTGATGTGGTTTTATATAAAAAAACAGGGGACACACAACGGAAAAGGATTGGCAGAACATGGTCTGGCCTGGTTGACATGATGCATCCAGACCGTTGAGTTGATTGTGAGATGATTAAATCATCATGAACCATTAAGGGAGTACGATCTAAGGGCGCTGATTGACATGTGTATGTTTTGTTTGGTGGACATAAGAAAACTCTTTTATAAGTAGAATAGATGTACCCATGCAATTACAACAAATCACATTTGCATCTTTACTTATAAGGTGAAAGTACATTGAGTATCGTTGTCTGGAATTGTAACCAATGGAAGTTGTGACTTAAAGAAAGAATCTATCCTAATTGACAGTTTTAGTGACACTTCTTATCTCCTGGAAAGAGGCTTTCGTCCCGCTTTATAAATAAAGTAACCAACATACAATCTAGTGTATAACACCACACACTACATCACACACACCCAAGACACAATACCACAACACACCCACCCAAGGCGAGATACAAAGGTGCTAAGAACAAGTTGTTAGAGATCACTAATTGAGATGGCAAGGTAAGTACATTTTACACGGTTGTAGCCGATGATAAATCTAATCAACATATAAGAAAAATCTAAATACAATGCCATGAGAAACATGGAGGTATTTAGTCCATACGACAAATTTTATGACATGCAAGAAAAGGGACGGTAAGAAAACATAATTGTTGACCTCATGAACCCAGAAGTGGAGAAGGGCATCCCGCATGTTTCTGATTTGGTCAAGGCGGCAAGGGTTGCATAAATTGATCTGTAGTTTTTTGGATGGCTAATCTCGAGGTGGCAATGGTAAATAGGCATATGCTAAAATTGACACCTTAGAATCAGCACCACTAATTCTCTAAGGGTAGTCTACTATTTGCAGCTCGATACAATTTATAAGTTAGGAAAACGAAGAAAACACAGAGAACAATTGATCACAACAACTCTAGGTAGTGGCTGAACCTCTTATCAGCATATACAAGTAATGAATCTTAAAAAACATATACAAATAAAAACTCAAGGAGAAAGGTGAAGACTTAAGACTACAAGACTGAAAGCATATATCTATTTTTTCCATTAGTGGCTGATCTATCATGCTTATATGGTCCGATTGACACAATAATTACACACATCGGTCGACACCTGTATTCGACCCCATCTATAACTACAGTGTGTAATTGGAATAAAATCCCGGAACCTATACGTGCCTGAGGCAATAAAAAATATGTGCATCTATATGGATATAAAAGCAATGACAACTATATATCGTGGTAATTTAGTTTTGGCTATGTAGCTTAACATTATGGTACACCGACAAACATGAAGGAGATATGCCCTAGAGGCAATTAATAAAGTGTATTTCTTTATCATATCTCGTTTGTTCATAATATGTTTTTTGTATCATGCTATAACCGTATTAAGCGAAAACATTAATACGGGTGTGATGCGTAAACAACCAGGTTCCTAGTAGCCTCTAATAAGACTAGTTTCATTGTGCGATCGATGATCGAGGTTTCCCGATCATAGGGCATGGTGCCGGTCGGCAATGGAAATCATATCGCTGGAGAACGATGTGATGGACATACCTAGATTTGTAGGACATAGTCATTACGCATTTGACCGTGAGACCAACTCTTATTGTTATTCCTGGAAAATACTTTGATTGCACCAAACGTCGTATCTTAATTAGTATGACAATAACGGTGATACTTTTGGGTATCGGAAAGGAGTAGTTTAGACGAGGGGTCAAGAGCGGGATTTGCCAGTCCGCATAGCAGGATAGATACTCTAGGTCCCACTCGGTGAGATTATGTCTAATGAGCTTGGACGCATGTGACAAGGTCAGGGAGACATGAAATCATAGACGAGTAGAAGATAGCGTTGTAGGTAACGAGGTCAAGCTAGATATGGAGATATCTATGAACGACGCTCGGACACGCTAAGTATCGCCATGACAAAAGGTTTAAGACTTTACGTTCAGTTTTGATAGATGAAAGTCATTCGTTATATCACAGGGATTAATTCATGATGTCCAGACCTACGAGTTAGTCATTGATCGGAGAGGAGTCTAGATCATGTATGTTATTATATCGAATCACTAGGGTAACACCCTTAAGGGGTTTCGACAAGACAACCTGAAAGAAAAGAGATCACCGGAAACGTCCCGAGAGAGGTCCGATGGAGATCGGGCAGCGACGAAAGAGTTTTTGGAGCTAGAACAAATTAAATATAATATGTTTGATATTAATTAGTGTAATTAATGTCTAAATATGATTTTATATATTTATTTTCGAATTTATTTAGGCTGATTTCCCTAAATGGGTCTTCTAGTCGAAAGAAGGCCCAAAAGGGGGAAAATTCCCTAGGGAATTCGGTGGGGGCTTGGGTGGCCGACCCAGGTGGGCCAAGAGGCCCACCAGGGGGCCGGCGCACCAGACATGGCCGCACCAAGCATGTGGGGATAGTCCCACATTGCATGCTGAGGAGGTTGGCTCCCCCCTGGGAGCCTATATATAGAGGGGCTCCCATGGCCTTTTAATTCACCAATTAATTTCTCAATTCTCTCTCGATTTCGTGATTCCCTTTGTAGGAGTTGCGCCGAGTGAGAGGGGGATCTCTTCCACCATAACCCGCTGCCGCTCTGCTGGTGTTCCGGTCCAAGTCTTCTGCTGCTCGTCTTGGACTGGAGCTTCAGAGGCCGTCGTTTCCACCGTACGTGTGTAATGCCCTGTGAGGTGTTGCGCTAGCGGTACTCGGAGGTCTGCTTCCTCTACACGACCTTGAGGTCGGCTTCGTCGGTCTTCATCCACAATGTTTGTGCGAGAACGAAATCCCCGCTTTCGGTCTACAAGGGTATGTATTCCGATCTCCGTTCGTACTACTATATCTGCATAGAATAGATCTTGACGTGTTTTAAGGATATCGTTGCTAGGAAATTTTTTGTTTTCTACACACGATCCCCTTCAGTGGTATCAGAGCCGATCTATCGTAGATATAGTTGTACGCTGTTAGAACCCGTGATATGCACGGGGCACCGTTCCTGTTATTTGCTACCCTCTAGCGTGCACCTGTGATTCCAGCGGCATCGAGTTGATGAAGCGGGCCGGACCGACTTTACGCGTATGCTTACGTGAGACTGGTTCCACTACTGACATACGGCTTGTACCGTATCTGTGGCTGGCGGGTGTTAGTTTCTCTCTCTTTAGTTGGTCTTGCATTTTCAATGGAGGGCCCGAAAGGGATGCTTAAATATGTAATTATTGGATCGTTGTTGTGGTCATAAGGTTCGTAGGTATGAAGCGGTTCTATTTACGACAGCTCCAAGTCACGTAAAATATGCAAAAGATAAAGTAGAAACGTCTAACTTTATTTTGCAGGGGCTATGTGATATGGTCAAGATAGGTTTATTAAATTGTTTATAAACTACGGGCGCCAAGAAGACCATGGCGCAATGGACTATATCACATTGCATTACATTTGATGTTTTGTGTGCATCTTATATTGTGTGATTATATATATTAGTATATATTAGTTACGTGGCGGTAATTATATAAGATGATCCCTTACAAAATACCACTAGTGTTCTTCAGCCAATGAGCACCACCAAGAAAGTTCTACGTTATGAGGCAAGCCGTGACGATCGGGTGTCAGACATATCGTCGTTCGCATACGGTGGGTGTAAACCATATTGCACAAGCGTCAGCGTGTAGGTTATAGTGGTGAGCCTAGCATATGCAGATATGGCCTCGGAACACGGAGGCCGAAAGGTCGAGCACGAGTCACAAAATTGTTGTGACGGACAGTTGTCTACTCTTGAAGCTGTGCCGCCGGCTCTGACGATGAGGGGTGGTGCAATGGATGGGGGTCGTGTAATCGCTTAAACGACCAGGAGGGATGTTTGTTTGTGTGGAAGTTATGTTAGTTATTTTCTAAAAATACTATAACTCAAAATTATTATGAAAGTCTTATGTTGTTGCAAATTTCATTGTAGATGTCTCGCCCCTCGTTTAACCTAGGTCTGTTCCTTGAGAAAGAAAAGGTTAAATCCAATGGGTTAAACTTCATGGCCTGGTTCCGCAACCTGAGGATCCTCCTCACTCCCCATAGGTTGGCCTACGTCATTGAGTCCACCATAGGTGACCCTCCCGCAGATGAAGCCTCTGAGGATGAGAAGAAGGTCTTTCAGACCAGATCGAAGGATTCTGCCTTTGTCCAGAGTGGCATGCTCTACGTCATGGAAGTCGACCTGTAGAAGCACTTTGAGAACATGAGCGCCTTTGAGATTATTTCCGATCTCAAGTCTGTCTTCGCGCCGCAGGCTAAGGCTGAGAGATATGAAGCTTCTGAGCTTTTCTTCTCGGCCAAGATGGAGGAGCATAGCAGTGTGAGCGAGCATGTGGTCAAGATGTCTGACTACGTTCAATGCATGAATGCTTTGGAATGCAAGATTCCAGATGAGCTGGCGATTGATAGGGTGCTGCAATCTTGGCCCCTAGCTTTAAAGGCTTCGTCATAAACTACAACATGCAGGGCATGGCTAAGTCCATGGGTGAAGTGTTCGTGATGCTTAAGACTGCTGAGGTGGAGATCAAGAAGGAGCACACGCTGTTGATGGTCAACAAGACCGTCGATTTAATCCGGTGGCAAGGGAAAGCAGAGCTGGAAGTCAAGGAGGGAGGGCAAACTGATTGCCAAGCCCAAGACTAACAGATCTGGTCCCAGAGCTGCCGTGGAGTGCTTCTACTGCCAGGAAAAAGGTCACTGGAAGCGCAGCTGCCCCAAGTACCTGGAGAATAGGAAGTCTGATAAGACAGTCGACAAAGAGTAAGGTATATTTGATATACATGTTATATATGTGTACCTTACATCCACCCGTAGCAACACCTGGGTATTTGATACTGGTTCTATTGCTCATATATGTAACTCTTAGGAGGAGTTACGGAATAAACGGCGGCTGGCTAAGCATGAGATGACGATGCGCGTCGGCAACGGATCGAGAGTCGACGTGGTGGTTGTCGGCACGCTCCCTCTACATCTACCATCGGGATTAGTTTTGGTTTTAAATAAGTGTTATTTTGTACCATCGTTGAGTGTAAACATTATAAGTCAGTCTTGCCTGTTACAAGACGGTTATTCATTTAAATCAGTATCAAGCAGTTGTGCTATTTACATGAATGATATCTTTTATGTTGATGCTCCCGAGAATAATGGTTTATTCTTGTTGAATCTCGATCGTAGTACTCACATCCATAACATAGAAGCCAAACGGATTAAGTGTAGTGATGATACCGCCATGTATATGTGGCATTGCCGTCTTGGTCATATTGGTATAAAGCGCATGAAGAAACTCCACTCCGATGGACTTTTCGACTCGTTGGATTTTGGATCTCTCGATACATGCGAACCATGCCTTATGGGCAAAATGACCAGGACACCGTTCAACGGTTTCGTTGAACGGGCGTCGGATTTATTGGGGATCATACATACAGATGTGTGTGGATCAATGAGCGTTTCGACACGCAATGGTTATCGTTACTTCGTCACCTTTACTGATGACTTCAGTAGATACGGTTATATCTATTTGATGAAACACAAGTCTGAAACTTTTGAAAAGTTCAAAGAATTTCAAAGTGAAGTTGAGAATCAGCTTAACAAGAAAATCAAGCACCTCCGATCCGATCGTGGTGGCGAGTATTTGAGTTTTGAGTTTGGCACGCATCTAAAGAGTTGTGGCATCGTACCCCAACTTACGCCTGCCGGAACACCGCAACGTAACGGCGTGTCCAAGCGACGTAATCGTACTCTACTGGATAGTGTCCGATCTATGATGTCTCTTACCGATTTGCCCGTATCCTTCTGGGGTTATGCGTTAGAAACAGCCGCATTCATTTTAAATAGGGCTCCGTCCAAATCCGTTGAAACGACATCGTATGAATTATGGTATGGCAAGAAGCCTAAGTTATCGTTTCTGAAGATTTGGGGTTGTGAGGCGTTTGTTAAGAAACTACAGCCCGACAAACTCGAACTAAAGTCGAAGAACTGAAGAACTTTCCAAATTGGTGCTTTTATTTAGGAGTACGAGGGCTTCTTATTCCACAAGAACGAAAGGACCTTTTCGCATTGCGCACAGATCGCGACCTGCCTAACTGCCCAATCTAACGACGGATGAACAACAAGTATAAGTAAAACCTAACAATTGTAGAAGCATAAAATCATGCTGCCATAATATTTACTTGCTCCTACGTATCAATCATCTGTTTCAGATGTTTCTTCATCTTCTTCAGTTCCTCGTTCACTTCGGACTCCACGGGCAGTATATTATTCCACGCATTACTCGTCGTCTGCACGACTCTATCCGCCCCTCTGTCTAAGCTCCCCAAATTCTCCACATCAAGCGACGTCAACCCCAAATTAAGCTTCCAGCGTGCGGCCCCGCTCGAATCAATGTATCCCTCCAATTCAAGGCTCTCAATATATTCATCCATCCACTCGAAATGGTCACATTTTTAGCGATCTGAAAACATACAACATGAACCCTAAATCCCAAATTTGATGAGAAAAAACGAAATTTGGAGAAATCAGAGCAACCGACTACGAAAGAACGGGATAGAACTAAGATCTAACCTTGTCATCCCCTCCTGCTAGTGTCTTGTTCCAACATTTTACAAACTCATGTCTAAGATTGTCATTCTCATTAATCTTATCCACCGCTTAAGAGGCTCTGGGCGTGAGCAGTCGGATCATCTTGTGATCGACACTGCACCATACCATCACCATTTCGAGTGCGTGACGGAGGAGCTAGACATTTGTACTTGGTTGCCAGAGAAGAAAAAGATTGGGGAAAAGGGAAGCAATGATGGTGGGCGGGTACGGGCACAGTTCTTTTCTGACAACGGTGAGGTGGGTCCTGCGTGGTGAGTTGGATATGAGGTTAGTCCAATTCTGACGTGGATAAGTTAAGAGTCGTTCGGCCCACGTAATCAGAATAATTTGACAATCAGTTTCGTTTAAAGACAATGACGGTTCTAGGCTATTTGTGCACTCAAAAATATCGCACGAGAGCCATTCTTATCAGCGATTCTGCTCTCTATTCATTGTCGAGAAAAAGTGTCGCATACGAGCTATTCGACCATTGAAGTATATGATCTAAAAAATTTATTCACCGCTTCAGCTTAGCCGGCACAAGATTTTCTTTGTAGCTCTGCCTCCAGCAGAAGGAAGACTTAGTCCCAGTTCTTTTGACGGCTTCTCCGAGAAGCCACCCCTCCCCTAGCTTCCTGGAGAAGCTGCCTTAAAATTTTAGCTAGACTTTCAAAATAGGAACCTTACATTGAGTTTGGAAGCCCTCTCAAATTTTTGGGGCAGATTCTCCAGGAAGCTGGGGGAGGGGCAGCTTATCGGAGAAGCCGCCAAAAGAACTGGGCTTTACTCCATGGGGGGAATCCGACTCTTATTCCCTTTGAGCTCGTACTTGTACAGCGACTCCGATTCGAGTCCCAAATGCCCACAAGGAACGAGGTACAGGAAGTACCGGAACGAACTATGGTTGCAGTATAAGTCATGCATGAGGTACGACAGGTGGGGTTGACGAGAGGTGGGGTCCACAAGGAGACAACATCGTTAATGCCAATGTGAGAACCCGTCCAAATTTACCCAAAACCAACGTTAGGGGGTGATTTACATGGTATTGAAAATTTTACGGTTCAACCAATAATAGTTCAGCGGATTTTGCTCCAATCTAACAGGTTCGACGGTGAAAAATATAGTTATTTTTTTTAACTGCTGCGCATCACGGCCTAAGAGGCCCGGCCCAGCCAGCCGAACGGCCTTTGTGTTGCCTCCATTGCTCGTACACTTGCACGACTCGTTCGACGGAAAAAAGACAGAATTACTTTCCATGGCGGAAGAAGACAGAATCCGACTCCTCTTCCCTTTCAGCTCCAACTCCGATTTGAGTCCAAGGAGGAGGAGACGAGACGACGATGCTACTATAAAGGTCCGCTAATCCCCTCAGCTTCCAACCCACACATCGCAAGTTCGCAACCACGCACAAGACCAGCCCTCGGTAAGAAAAGAAGTTTAGCGCCGCCGAATCGAATCGAGCGTCTCGAATCCGCCTGCCACCATCATGGCCGCCGACCCGAGCGTGAAGAAGGACTACTCGACGGCGATCCTCGAGAGGAAGAAGTCGCCGAACCGGCTGGTGGTCGACGAGGCCGCCGCCGGCAATGACGACAACTCCCTCGTCGCGCTGCACCCGGACACCATGGACACGCTGCAGCTCTTCCGCGGCGACACCGTGCTGCTCAAGGGCAAGAAGCGCAAGGACACGGTCTGCGTCGTGCTCTCGGACGACACGTGCGAGCAGACCAAGATCCGGATGAACAAGGTCGTGAGGAAGAACCTGAGGGTCCGGCTAGGCGACGTCGTCTCCGTTCACCAGTGCCCGGACGTCAAGTACGGGAACCGTGTGCACGTCCTCCCGATCGACGACACGGTGGAAGGGATCACCGGGAACCTGTTTGACGCCTTCCTGAAGCCCTACTTCCTTGAAGCTTATCGCCCTCTCAGGAAAGGGGACCTCTTCCTCGCGAGAGGCGGGATGAGGAGCGTGGAGTTCAAAGTCGTAGAGACCGATCCAGCAGAGTACTGTGTCGTTGCACCTGATACACAGGTATTCTGCGACGGTGAACCCATCAGGAGGGAGGATGAGGAGGAGAAGCTGGACGAGATCGGCTACGACGATATCGGTGGAGTTAGGAAGCAGATGGCCCAGATCAGAGAGCTGGTTGAGCTCCCGCTGCGCCATCCCCAGCTCTTCAAGTCCATCGGCGTGAAGCCTCCCAAGGGCATACTGCTCTATGGGCCACCTGGGACTGGCAAGACCCTCATCGCTAGAGCTGTAGCCAATGAAACAGGCGCCTTCTTCTTCCTCATCAATGGCCCAGAGATCATGTCAAAGATGGCTGGAGAGAGCGAGAGCAATCTCAGGAAGGCGTTTGAAGAAGCCGAGAAGAATGCGCCGGCCATCATCTTCATCGATGAGATTGATTCCATAGCCCCAAAGAGAGACAAGACCAACGGAGAGGTTGAAAGGCGTATCGTTTCACAACTGCTGACTCTCATGGATGGTCTTAAATCCCGCGCGCATGTCATTGTCATGGGTGCCACGAACCGCCCAAATAGCATCGATCCTGCTCTGAGAAGGTTTGGCAGGTTCGACAGAGAGATTGACATTGGAGTCCCCGATGAAGTTGGACGGCTTGAGGTTCTCCGGATTCACACAAAGAACATGAAGCTGGCTGAAGATGTTGAATTGGAGCAAGTTTCCAAAGACACTCATGGGTATGTCGGTGCTGATCTCGCTGCCCTCTGTACCGAGGCTGCTCTCCAATGCATTCGTGAGAAGATGGATATTATAGACCTCGAGGATGAGACCATTGATGCAGAGATACTGAATTCTATGGCTGTCACAAACGATCATTTCAAGACTGCACTAGGGGCAAGCAACCCATCCGCTCTTCGTGAAACTGTTGTTGAAGTTCCAAACGTCTCTTGGGAAGACATTGGTGGTCTTGAGAGTGTCAAAAGGGAGCTGCAGGAGACTGTTCAGTACCCGGTGGAGCATCCAGAGAAATTTGAGAAGTTTGGCATGTCCCCCTACAAAGGTGTTCTGTTCTATGGTCCTCCAGGCTGTGGTAAGACCTTATTGGCCAAGGCAATCGCTAACGAGTGCCAGGCTAACTTTATTAGCATCAAAGGACCGGAGCTGCTTACCATGTGGTTTGGTGAGAGCGAGGCTAATGTGCGTGAGATCTTTGACAAGGCTAGGGGTTCAGCACCATGTGTCCTCTTCTTTGATGAGCTTGACTCCATTGCCACTCAGAGAGGGAACAGTGTTGGCGATGCCGGAGGTGCGGCTGACAGAGTGCTGAATCAGCTTCTCACAGAGATGGACGGGATGAACGCCAAGAAAACTGTGTTCATAATCGGTGCTACCAACAGGCCGGACATCATAGACCCTGCCTTGCTTAGGCCAGGGCGTCTTGATCAGCTTATTTACATTCCTCTGCCTGATGTTGAATCCAGGCTGCAGATCTTCAGAGCCTGCCTCAGGAAGTCTCCTGTTGCGAAGGACGTCGACCTGGATGCTCTCGCCAAGTACACACAAGGGTTCAGTGGTGCAGATATCACAGAAATCTGCCAGCGTGCGTGCAAATATGCCATCAGAGAGAACATTGAAAAGGACATGGAAAAGGAGAGGCGGCGGAAGGAGAACCCTCAAGACATGGAGGAAGACGAGGTGGATGAGATTGATGAGATCAAGGCTGCTCACTTCGAGGAGAGCATGAGGTATGCACGCAGGAGTGTGAGTGATGCTGATATTCGCAAATACCAGGCCTTTGCTCAGACGCTGCAGCAGTCCCGTGGTTTCGGCAGTGAGTTTCGATTCCCTGACCAGCCGGCGGCAGGCGCAACTGCTACGACCGATCCTTTTGCATCTGGTGCAACGGCAACTGAAGAAGATGACTTGTACAGTTAAATTTGCCTGTTGTGTCCTGAAATTACCGTAGTTTCCTTGATGTACTATCATATTATTATGTTTTCATCTGTAAGACACAAAAATACCATGTAGTTAGTTTCAGATTTATGTTGTGATATACTTATGTGTACTAAAGATTAAAAACATTTCCCTGTCTGCATGCACGGAATATATCCATTGGACTGTAGAACAATTCCGTGATGCTTTTTTTCATTTAATTGTATTAGTTCCCTTCCAGTATATGATAGCATTGCCAATGAACCTTTTTTTATACTGCACTCTTTTAGTTGCACATGGTTACCTCTACTGAACAATGCCACAGCCTCTCAGGAGTGTTGACAAATAAGTTTAGCATTAGCTGAATCGTTAGCCTCTTCAATGCACCGATATCAATTTTGGATTCTCTGACAAATAAAATAATTTGCATGGTAGTAGACTCATGATGATGTTGCTTAGCTCTTCATTTACATACTAAGATCCTTTGGCATCTGCTGCTGCGGCAGCTGAAGACCATTTTTCATAATAGTTAAACTGTCTGACATATTAGTTTAACTGTTGCCGAATCTTTTCTAGTTTGTATAATTGATTTCAACAAGAATGCATTATAAATTTTCTTAATTATCACATACCATCGCTTCTGAAATTTTAGGAACGTCCAATGAATCAAAGGTCTTGAAACAGTTTGTCCTTTTATACATACAATTTGATCACATATGCAGGTTGCTGTTCTCAAATCAACTGCAGCCTGCAGGGTGCAATCCTATCACCAGAATTTTTAGAATGGATGTATGAATTTGTTTAGATATGTCAGATACACACTTAAGAAACTTTATTTTTGTGAATTTGAGAACATGTGTTGTTATATAATATTATTTTGATGACATGTATCTTTTACAAGCTACATTTTGTTGTGCGAGCAGTCACATACAGTTCAGAGAAATTTTGGTTCAAGTGTGCTTTATTGCTTGTGGAGAATATGGAGTGGCATGCAGGACCACAAATGGTATTTCCAGACTTTCTTTAGGTTAGTCCAACAAAAAAGTTGTGAAAACCGTAGAGGTAATCCAAAATTAGGTGTTACATTCTTTATTAGAAACAGAATTTCGGAATTTCTCGTAGTCTTCACATTTTCCTCGAGTTTTTACTTGTGTATGTTGCTAAGAGGTTCAGCCACTACCTGGAGTTGTTGTGGTCAATTGTTCCTTTGCGTTTTCTTCTTTTTCCCATCTTATAAATTGTATCGAGCTGCACATAGTAGACCACCCTTTGAGAATTAGTGGTTCTGATTCTAAGGTGTCAAATTCACCATATGCCAACCACCTCCCGATTGGCCATCCAAAAACCTACAGATCAATTTCTGCAACCCTTGCTGCCTTGACCAAATCAGAAACATGCGGGATGCCCTTCTCCACTTCTGGGTTCATGAGGTCAACAATTATCTTTTCTTACTGTCCCTTTTCTCGCATGTCATGAAATTTGTCATATGGACTAAATACCCACCACTTTCACCTGGCATTGTATTTAGATTTTTCTTATATGTTAATTAGATTTATCATCTGTTACAGCTGTGTTAAGAATTCAAAGCATTGAACTCGGTGTACAGACATGCTCTAAAAGAGAGGCTAGAAACTTCCCATTTCTATTTCCTTTTTTATTATATTAATAAAAATCATAATAGGTTCGACTGTAAACAAAATATAGATAAATAATACACACATGAACAGAACACAATTCTGGTCAGGAGAAGACTTATTTCTAACTTCATGGGGAGGGAGTACAGTTATCTAGCTGCACCAGCAGCCATCATCATCTTTGTGGCAATGCCCAGCACTGTACTTATCACGTTTACAGACTGCGTCACAAAATTTAGAAGTACAAGTGGAATAAACGTATGGCTCACGGTAGGAGCCTGACTTGGCTTCAAGGCCTACAGCAGTGTTGGCTTCCATACCTAAGCCTATGCAAATAAAAGAATGTCATAAGAGACTATAGTAGTTTGTAATAAAACTAGGAATTCATCGATGAAAACCATGTATTATGCAATTTCCAAGATAGAATTGGAGTGCTAATGCTGAACAAAAACAGTTCTAAAAAAATGCAGAAACACAATTGCTATCTTCTATCCATTTTAGTGCGAGACATGTCAATCAACAACAGCCATGGGCTTCAGATTGACTCAAATATAAAAATGGTAGAGATATTAGTTCTCATTGCAAATCATTGGCAATAGGATAGAAATCAAGATCCTAGTCTCTAAGTCAATCCAAAAACAAATGGAGGTTCATGGCCAAGGGGAAAGATGTTTTTTTTTACAGGAAGGGGAAGGATGTTAGAATCAGAGAAATCGACAAAAAATTACTTTGATGATTTCAACCACTTTGTTGTTCAGTCAAGCTTCCGGGAAGAACATAAGTACACAAATTTCCCCGATGCTTAACTGACCAAAAAATGGTTGAATCAACAAAAGATCCATCAAGAACAGAACCCTTGTGTAGAGATAATATTTTTCTACGCATATCAATGGCAATAGAAGGATCGTGCAATAGGACGAATATTTGAGCTCCTTAAAAACACAAACTTCTCTACAATGTATCAGCTGTGCAAGACGAATTTTACCTATATTCCTCCCTGCTGCTTGACTAGACAACAAAGTGCTCGATATCGCCAGAAGAGCCATCAAGCACAGAACCCTTGTGTTTCCCTGGATTACAGCCATTACAAAGTTGTTTTTCTTCTCTACTGCACTGGTGTCTCTACTGACCTTTTGGTTTTGGTTGTAGTGCTAAGGTGGTTCCCTATGCTGCTGTTTATATAGAGGGACGACTGACTCTGATGTAAGAAGGATGTTACTACCTATTCCCATTCTGCCCTTTTTAATTTACATAACTGTCTTGAGAATTACTGGCAGTCAACATTCCCGTAAGAGATCTTAGAATATTTCACATATTTATGTTAATAAAAATTCAAAGAGAGTTCCATATTCCATTTGAGTGAGAGAATAATTAGAGCCCAATTGCTTTATCTCGCGCGTCGCGTTGGGCGGGTGAAGTGAACGGCCGCGTGGGCGCCGTCCATCTTGCGCCAAGATACATGACCACGTGCGCATCGTCGTTTGACTGGGTCGTCCATATCGTCGTTTGGACTGGTTATTCCCCATGGCCATATCTCTCTCGCTCACCTGTGCGGCTGTGCGTACTACCTCCATCTCATATCGACTGCGTGGTCCTCCCCACCGGCCCAAATCCTGGTCCACCTCAGCTTAGCTGCTTCCGTCACCATGGCCATGGTACAGTGGGCGAATAACTCGACGACGGCGAAGGGCTCCCTCGTGACCCCGAGGAAGGCGTCGAAGCTGGTGGCGTTGAGGTGGACGGCGGTGTCACATTGCGCTGCCGCGACCGAGTCCCCCTCGCCGACACAGAGCGAGCGGAGGGCGTCTGCCCCGGGAGCGGCGGCGAGGAGAGCCATGGATCGGGCGCGAAGGCGAAGCTCTCTGCCTCTCGTGGTGGTGGCCAGATTAGACCAGATCTCTCCTGCCCGGCAGCATGCAAACACTTTGGAAGAAACCCAGCGGCTCGCGACCACACCGACACCGGCATCCACGTCCTCGCCGACACCGACATCCGGCTAGAGTTCCAGCGGCTCGTCCGGGCCGCGTGGCTCCGGGCCGCCCTTTCCGTCCACTGCCGGTGAGCAACCATCCGATACAAGCACGGCGAGCTTCCCACGGTACACGGCCTCTCCTACCGAATCAAGGACGGCAAAGCTTCATCCTTTTCCAAGTAGTGCTTTATTTTCTAGCTTTTTTCAGACAACATGAGTAGTTTTTCAGGCAAACTTAGCAATGCTTGATGCAAGTAAAATAGTGCTATCAGGCAACAAAATTTTGTTTCATGCATTTCAAGCAACTAAGGAGTGTTTCATGTATTTCAGGCAAAAAAGTAGTGTTTTCACGCATTTTAAAGTAGTGTTCTTAGGCAAGTTTAAATCATTGTTAATGTATTTAGAATTATGGCAGTAGGCAATTATGTGATTTTCTTTATTGAAAGGATTTTTAGGCAATTAAAATCATAAGTGAGGAAATTTGATTGGTCGAGTGGGCATATTTTTTGTGCTTGTTTCACTCTTTTTAATTAAAGCCATCTGCTAGTAATATTTGCTTCCCCTGTTGTAGCTTTCATCTTACAAGCATCTAATACACACTAATGTTCGTTGTGAGATAGTGTTTTTGATATACCAGTATCAGTTTCAATCACTGTGCTAGATGCCTTTTGGCAATAGAAAATTAACCAAGACAAACATTCATTTGAACTTTGCACCAAGAACATATCAAACAAAGAAGCAAAGCAATTTACTGGATTAATTAGGCAAGTTATGTACTCAGACCATATCATCACTTTTTTTGTGAAATTAGTTTTCTAACTATTGTTGACACATTGTGCAACTTGATACACTTATTAGGCAAGTTTTTTTTTCAGGCCATCTCAGCATTTCTCCTTGTGGATTTTTCGTCAACTTGGGACATTAATTAAGGCAACATTGTAGTTCACTTAAACAACTTTATAAGCTTTCACTCACGATGGTTCCGTGTGCAAAGTTTTCTTAGCTATCTAGGCAACTGATTCATTTTTTTGCATCTCTTATTTAAAAGATTGGAAATTTTTACAAGTAAAGACAATTTAGCACAATTATTTAGGCAAGATGACAAAACATGGGGAAGTTTTCCTCAAATGTTAGTAAGAGTTGCGTGCACAACCGACAGGAGTTGGGCATACGCCCAGTAGGAGCTGCCCAGATTTTAGTATGAGTTGCCCAAACCTATGTGGGGGGGGGGGGGGGGGATGTTGCCCTGACCATCAGTGGATATTGCCTAGAATATCATGTTGACCAGATGTATATGAGAAATTTTTTGTTGTCGATAGCATCTGATTTTCTGTTTTGCTACATGCACATTTTCTACCACCGCGGGTTATGAACTCCCTTTTTATGCTTATTTTTTGCCAGTAGTGGTAGCAAAGTGTGACTGCCTAGCTACTATACAAAAATTGTACATCGGCTTCATAGAAGGTGCCCAACAGCTGTACAAAGGTTGCCCAGTAGATATAGATAAGTTGCCTATCATATGTAGGAAATTATTTTCCTTTTCTCCTTACTGACAATATGGAATCGTTCACTTTTTTTCCTGATGTTGTTTCATATGTTGGTCAATTTTCCCCCTACGTTCTTCTTTTCCACTTATATATTTTCCCCTTATGGTCATATAAATTGCTTACTCTATTTTTGTGTTTTCCTTACAGTGGGAGGGGTTAGATTCAGGCAAACAACTACATATTTACAACATGTGGTTTTCATGTATGTTCTAAGAATCATTTTGGCTACTTTATTAGATTGATCTCATTGTCATTTGGTATATTACCGGTACCTTGTACAGTTTAGACTTGTCTTTTGTGAACAATACATCTATCTAGCACTAGTTGCACACAACTTTAAGTCCTTTTTTGCCTAGGTGCTACTGCTACATGGCCCAAATCAGTTCCTAAGTAAGTTGGACACTAAGCTAGCTCCTAGATAACTGCAAATTGTTTAATCCCATAATGGTGTTGCCCAAATATAGAATTGGTTATGTCTACCTGACTTGTAATTAGTCCAGAAAATAATAATATCAATTTTCCTAGTCCCACAATAGTGTTGCCCAAATGTGCAGTTGAATTTGCCTACCTAAACTGTAATTTTCCCAGGAGATAGAGTATAAAAATGATCTCGTGTGGAACTGCTATGTTTTTGTCCAGAAGCACTGCCCCTAACTTGACAGCTTGGTGTACGATGATTAAAGAGTATAACAAGCAACTTTCTAGCAGAACAAACAAACACATAAATAAAATTAGGCAACTTTATTTGTTACAGTTTTTCATTTCAATCTAGTGAATTGCTTATTTTACTCTTCTTTCTACCCATATTTTTGCTCTTTTATGTTCATAATTTTCTTTCCACTTCTTGATGGTAGGTATGTGTTCTACAAGGGTGGACATGATGGATCCAGACCTCAAAACTAATTCAAAAGAAGCAAGTACATAATTGAAGATCTCTCATATTTTTCAAGCATGAACATTCTACAGTTGCAGAAAGAGAGAAAGTTAAAAAGGAAAGGTTTATGTATGTTCAAAGAACCATGCCTGGCTATTCAATTGGCTCAGATTTCCTCAGATTATGCAGTTAGTAGACAAAATGTGTCACTGCCAGTTTTAGAAGTTATACATCACTACTATGTGTTACACCTTTTTATGTTTTTCTAGCACTTCTACCAACCATGCATACCAGCACTATATAGTTTTCTTTAATTCTCCTGTTTTTTCTGCCTATTATTTCATACAACTGTCCCGCCAAGCACATACTTTTCACCGTAAATCTAGCAAGTTATAGCAGACATTTATTTGCCTACCAGCAATATCATGTTTGCCTAAAAGCTAGTAGGGTTTTGCCTGATATCCTCAACTAGGTTGTCAAGAACCTACACAGCCAGACACCTAGTAGCAGAATTGTATTGCGAACCAGCATTATTTTTCCCTACAAATCAGTTGGTAGTTGCTTGGTACATATTCCATTCATGCATTCCACAGGAACTACACAATTCTGGGTGTTTAATTGTCTAAAAAACAGCCGTGTCTAAAGCTGAAAAGTGCAACCAGAGATGGGGGTTGGTGGGGGAAGGACAGTGCATGCATGCGAACCGGTCCCCCGAGGAAAGAAACCTGTGCGCGTTAAATTGGTCCAATTAACAGACAGTCCAACCAACTAGCATCTCTCATTTCCGCTTTTGGCACATGGGGGACAGGAAGTTACCTTTTTTGGATGGGCCGTTGGAAGCAGCGAATAAACGGTCGGCCGTTGGCTAGACGCGTCCTAATTAGAGATATTTTTCTGCAAGGTTTAAGAGCAACTGCATAATGATTGAGTATAATTAAATGAAATAGAATGCAATGAATCCTTCAGCTACTATAGTATAGACAACAGAGATCTTCTACATGGGTCAAGATTCTCTTATGTGATGGCAAATTAAGTACTGTACCATAGAATCATCAAAGTGAATCAGAAAAAAATGGTGGCATCAGGAAACGTAACCACTAAAGGTAGTTGCTGAACACCTTAGTAGCAGCACACCTATAAACTCAAGGAAAAAGTGAAGAAGACAAGAGACTTGTAAAATTTTCAGGATGTTATAATACTGCGAGTCAAGAATGCAACATCGATTTTTGGATTGACTCATAGGTTCTTCAGATTTGTTGCTGAGGTGCAGAGGACACTATAACATGGAAACATGAACTAAATTTTCTCTAATATGTGGTCGTGTGGCATTCCATATTCCTCGGTAGCAGGAAAAGGCATCTAAGTTTTCTCTAATCTGTATGTGATCTCCTGGAAAACCAAACATACCTTGCAAAAGTTACACGTCACCAAAATGAAAGTACCTAGTAACCCAAGTCTTCATGTTAACAAAAATAAATAACATTGCAACCGCTTAGGTGTATATTCGACATATCCGAGCAAAGTTACAAGTCCACTCCAAAAGATCCCAAGATAATCAGCATCTTCTTAGGAAAATACATGGATAAAATTCTGTCAAAAGCATGACATTAGTTCTGCAGCATAATAGTTCTTACGGTAGATTAGGGACAAGGTATAATAAAAACTTATTAGTGTATGTCTTATGATGCTGAGGCATGACTAACGTAAAATTGTAGCATATGGGCGTAAATAAACATTAATCTCAAAGCCCTTTAGACTCATCTGCATCCACAATCCTCGTACAGAATATATGCAGATAAGAACATGCCCACATATATGAATCATAAGACCATAATCGTTTTGAAACCCACAGTTTGGTATCCAAACAGAATAGCGTAAACCAGATGGACCAAATGATCTGAGACCAAATCATTTATATTTTCAAAGTATAAGAATTACAGAGGCAGGCCATATCACAAAGTGCCAGTGCATGTGTGGTCAGTTTTGTCACAGAGCAATCGAAGCTTCACGCGCAAACTTTAATTATTTTACAGGCAAGGAAACCCTACTAGTTCAAATACTTTTAGAGTTTAGACAGTCAATTGCTCTAGACAGTCATAACTTAAGGAAGGATTTTTCTTTTATGGGTAACTTAAGGAAGGATTATGTATATGCGATGTTCAATATCTCATAACACGCATGTATACTCCTCCAGATTACAGCAGTGGAGGAAGTAGATAAAGAAATACAATGATTGGACTGCACACGTACAACATAGTCCTATGACACCCAGATCAAACTTCCCTCGATGAAGTTTTTCCCGTCATTGTCATGGCTGCTCACCGTTATGCTGTTTGTTATCTTCTGTCCAGCCTGGAGAACATCAGCATCTCTCTCCTGGAAGACATGGCGTGACACTCTTGGGAACCTCCATCTTCAGTGTGTATACTGAATTAACTGGCTCCACATTGTCACGGTTTGAGACAGATCAACAGAAGCTCCACTTACAAACTTTACTTATTCAACAGGCATGGAAACCCTACTAATTAAATGACTTAAGACAGTCATTGCTCTAGACCATAACTAAAGGAAGGAGTATGCGCGATGCTCCAAGATCTCATGACGCACATATTCATCCTGATTAAAACATGGCCACAGCAATGAGTGGACTGCGCACGACATGCTTGCCGAACACCTAGCTCAAACTTCCCTCTATATGATTTTTTTTCTGACATTCTCCTGGCTGCTCACCGTTATTGTGTACGTGATCTTTTGTGCAGCCTTGGAGAACACCAGCGTCTGTGGGTGGACGCACACTTGTCCTGACCTGATGGCAGCCACAGATCGGATCTGGCATCGCCGGGTGTCTTCAGCATCACCATGTATGTTTGTTAGGTGGGAGATGGCAATGTGGCGTCTGGATCACTCACTACCTAAATGATCAGTATGGTGAGCAAGAGGAGTGAGAGTAGGACGAGATGGGTGAAGGAAAGGATTAGCAAGGGACTATGTCAGTCATCATCCTTTACCCAATCTCGTCCTACTCCCACCACTGCACTTGCTGGAAGCCCTACTGAAACTGAATGTGGTGCAGTTTTGGCTAGACAGGGGTTTAATGGCAAACGCATCGTGAGCGAGTGAGTGGAAGAGATCGGCGGAAGGGGGTGGTTTTATGCTGGTTTGGGGAGAAGCAGGCGTCGTGCCTGCTGAGTGTGCAGCTACAGAGGCATGGTACCGCACTCGCGCATAGATGCCCACTAGAAGCACTAGGGAGACGGCGTGTCGACTGCGAACTGGTGGAGAGGAAGTGATGCAACGACATCATCCATGATCCATCCAGTGCCCACTCCAAAAGTTGTCTGAGTGTGAAGCAACAGGGATGCTCCCTAAACGGTATAGGCAGTGTGGGCGTGTCGAATGCGCACTGGACTATGAATTTGGGTTATTTAGCTTTCAAAAATCCATGACCGAATGAAGAACTGGTAAGGGTCACTTCTTTTAGGCTTATGCTTATGCAAAAGCCGGCTTATGGATTCCGGTTGGAAGAAACTGTGGTGGACTTCTTTTTGAGCTTGTCCAGTTTTGGCTTATTTGCTGTATTGAGTTGTGAGATGTCCGTAACGTCCCTAATTTAGTTTTCTACACATATTAAAGTGGTGTTATACTACATATTTTTTTCTAGAATAAATGAGATTACAATAAAATATAAAACAAGCAGCTGATAATTAAAAAATAGTGTCACATTATAATTTAGTACACGCCAAAATAAAAGAAATGTTATAGTAATTTGAAATTACAATAACCATAACTTCTCAAGCTATAATTCCTTCAGCGATGCTCTGTCGTAGTGTTGCCATGACGCTATCCGATGAAGAGGGAGCGGGTCCATCGGCGTAAGATGCGCTCTCCTCGTGAACATATGCACACCGCTCAAACTGCTCAAAATGTTGATCATATAGTTTACTATTGGCGTGGTATCGGCATAATTGATAAGAGACGGGGTCCTCTAGCCTACGTATGGATTATGGGGAAGAAGGTTGGTGTCGTCGAGGACGGGATTGGACACGGCGAGTTTACCCAGCTTCAGACCCCGCAGCGGTGGCGAGATCCTACGTGCTGCTATAATTCACTTGAGCCAATAGCCGTGAACAGGTTACAATGTGTAAGATGCGTATTAAAGCGTGCCCTAAAGGCTTCCTGGTGGCCGGCTTATATAGGAGGCCAGAACCCAGGATACAAGACAAGTACTTGTCCGGCAAGTAATCAGAGTTCTAGACCTAGCCGGCTTAGTTGCCGCCTTCCGTCTTGGGCTTGGTGGCTTGATGGGCTTCGACCTTCCGCCTTTCTTGGACCGTCCGCCTACTTACTTGTACGTCAGCTATCTGGGCCGCCCCGGCAGGTTTCAGCCTTACCACCCTTGGGTCACCCTGGACTAGCCGGATTGATCCATGTTGGATATACCCCTAGTTGATATATCCCCAACATTAGCCCCCAGAAAGGTTGGAGTTCTCCAGGCGCCGGCTTATTCCTGATACTTCATTCGTCAATGTTGGCGGCTGCAGGACTTGAACCATTCTGAAAATCAATGGGGCATGTGTGTCCCGATATTGACACACGGCCGCCTTTATCCAACATGGGAAAAGATGGCTGACTCGCAATTTCGCCGAGTATACTTCTTGACGGACATCGCTAGCCGTCTCACGACAGTTTGAAACCGGCCTAGGCGAAAATCTCGTCATGGTCACAAATCGCGGGAAAAGAGGAGGCGTGGAGATCGTGCGATCATGCATCGCAGCGGATGCTGGACACGTGTCCGACTAAAAACACCGTTTGCACAGGAAGCAACGCCTGGACCTATAAATAGGGAGCCGAACGGTTCATTTTTGCACCCCTGCTCTTGCTCTCCTCGGCCCCTTGCTCTCCCACTTTCCCGCTTCTTGCTCCGAGCGAACTCCGGCGAGCGTTCTCCTCCGACGACCTTCGCACACGGCGATGTCCACCGGCCAGGACATCCCTTCCGCGGCATCCGGCGGTCCGGTGACCGAAGCCATCCCTGCGGCAGCGATGGGCGGCACGACATCATGCCTTGCGGCGGCGGCGACGGGCAATGTCGCCACCATCGCCTCTCAAACTCCCACCACGCGCGCGCCGGCGGCGGTCTCCTCGGTTCCTTCATCTTCCGCCGCGGCGACGGCGGCGAGAGGCGCTCCCGTCGACGAGGAGGAGGAAGCAGCTGACCTCGGGTCACGTTATTGGCTTCCCTCCATAGTCGACGAAGACGCACTCCAAGACCTGGAGGCCGTCGGCTACCTCCCCACTCGGGAGGACTGCCAATGGAGATCCGCCTTAGGAGACGTCATCCCGGCTTCGAAAGCCGGGGAACGGGTAATCCTCACTTTCCACCTAGTTAGGGGAATGGCGCTACCGCCTTCCGCCTTCTTTAGCGAGGTGTTAGATCACTATGGGTCCAGCCCCATAACATAGCGCCCAACAACATTCTAGTCTTAGCCGGCTTCACCGCTCTGTTCGAGGGCTATCTAGGTATTAGTCCTAGTTTAGACTTCTTCAGATATTGCTTTCGTTGCCGGCGCCAGACTGTGCCGGACGGCGGACTGGCGACCTGCGGCAGTGTCACTTTCAACTGCCACCAAGGACGCCAATGGTATCCCAAGATACCATACCTCGAGTCCGTCAAGGGCTGGACGTCCACCTTCTTCTACTGCCAAGACATGGCAGCACAGGGACGCCAGTTTGGCATCCCGGACTTTGTCAACGCGCCGCCTATGCCCAGACCATGCTGGGACGAGGCGGTGCCGAAGCTGACGGAGGAACTCCGCCTTATTCAAAGGCGGATTGAGTTCCTCACCCGCACGATGTCCCCTCCCTTGCTGGATGGGGTGGACACCGTCATCTGCTGGCTTAGCCGGCAGATACTACCCCTGCGGTATAGCCCGCACAAAATGTGTCAGTATTCGCCTACTGCCACAGCCTCTCTTCGTGTAAGCGAAGAGGGGTTATCGGCCGCCGACCTGGCGTTCCAACTTCGCAGCCTTGTCAAAGCAGGGCTGGTGAAGGCGGCGGAAGGCGTGCCCATGCACACCCACGACAACCCTCCCCTCGAGGTAAAATGTCCTACTCGTTGCCCTTCTTTGACAGCTTTTGCCGGCTAACTAGAGCCCTATTAACACTTGCCTTTTTTCTCAGCTCTCTACCCTGAGGGAGGATGACCTGGCTCCTGACTTCTACGAGTCGGAAGCCGGGAAAACCAAGAAGCGCAAGGCGTCTGGCGCTGCTTCCTCTACGGTCAGTGCCGAGAGGAAGAAACGGACCGTATCGGCTACAATGCCGGTGCTCATCGATCTCGACGAGAACGCGGGGATTAACATCCCCCGAAGGTACTCATTTCCGTCTTAGATAGTTGTCGAATTCTTCTATTACCGGCATTCATCTGACTGTGCTTGCTTTATTGACAGGGAGCGGGTGGCAACTTCCAGGTTGCCGACCAGACTCCTTTCCAAGGGAAAGCGGCCCCAAGGCAGCTCGCCCGCTACCATGCCGCCAACTCCCCAGCCCCAGGCCGGCGGCTTTATGAGCGATGCTTGCCGCCAGCCCCAGGCTCCGGCTTCCGGTCCGCCGCCAACGACTTCCTCCGCGGGCCGCGCCACCAGTACTCCCCTTCTATCGGCTGAGGCTACGGCCAATGAAGTCGTCCAATCTTGTGCCGCCAAGGAGGAGCTGCTGGAGGTGGCTGCCGGCAGGACGCAGAGGGCAGCCCCGGCTGTGGGAGGCGACCGAGTCAGGCACCCTTGGTCCACTTTTAAGGCGTCCAAGGAGTCTACCCTGGCTTTTGCCAACTTTGCCTCCCAGACATTTGCCGACTTGGAGGGCGACATGTCTGTAAGTTTTTCTAACTTTGTGGCATATACATAGTCTCCCCCCCCCCCCCCCCCCCGAGCACTTAGATGGCAAGTCGAGAACATTGACTGCCGGCTTAGTGGTTTTTTGACGATATGCTATATGCCTTTGTCTTTGCCTGCAGGGCCTCCTGCCCGCCAACGTTGAGCTTATCTCCTCTCGATTTGAGATAAACCAGCGGTGCCGCGATCTTAAGAAGGATTGCGAGGTCAAGGACCGGCGGATTGCCGAATTGGAGACGGCCCGCAAAAAAGACGAAGGTAGAATTATTCCTTCTGCCTTTTCGTCATCTTCCAATTTGTGTTGCCCCCAATTTTTTAGCTAGTGAATCCATATTGTAGAAATGCTAGATCACGCCGAGGATATACTGAAGGCGTCCACTGATATGCAAGCTGTTATGAATGAAGCTTCCGATTTGGCGGCCGCCAACTTGGTAATGAAGGAGGAGCACCAGAAGGAGATGGAGGCCGAGCAACTCAAATTTGCGCAGGAATCTAGCCAGCTTACTGGGGAGCTGGATAGCCTGCGCAAGAAATTGGCGGAGGCGGAGAAGAGGACTGCCGAGGAGATATCCAAGCAGACTTCTCGCGCCCAAACTGCTGAGGACGCGGTGGCAGCTCATATGATTGAGCTGTCCGCTTTCCATAACTCGGCCCTTGGTGATTTCTCACTCCTCATTTTCTTTCGTATTTTGCTTAGCCTGGGCCAAACTGACGCTTTTATTTTTGATACAGTCCCTGCCGGTTTAGGCGATGACAAGGATGTCAGCCCCCGCCTAGATCGCCTTGCGCGTCTGGGTGAGCTGATCACCGAGACATTGGCGGCGTCCAAACGGTTTGCCGCCAAGTTCTTCATCTCTTCCGGCAGCCAGGAGCCGTCCGAGTTCAGCGACGTGCCTAATATGTTGGAGCAAGCTACAAAGCTTCTCAAGAGCTCGCTGAAATCGGCGGCGCGGGGTGGTGCCAAGACTGCGCAGGGACTCTTTATGGCGCACTACCCCGAGGCGGAGATAGACGATGTCACCGAAGGCATGCCGTCTGCCTATGAAGACGGCAGCAAGGTCGATCCGGCCGCTGTGCTGAACAACATTGCCGGCTACGCCACGCGTGTTGCCGACATGGTTGACACTTCGATATTCTACCGGCGCCATCCTGTGCCTGCCGCTGGAGAAGCTGGAGCTGCCGGTACGGCCGAGGCGGAGGGGAGTGACAGTTCTGGGGTTGAAGTTGTCAGCCCCCAAGCCTGATATAGGCACCCCCCCGAGATGTAGTTTCCTTTTCTTGTCTCCTTTTCCGACATGATTGTCAGCCCTTTCCTGCCCCTGAAACAGTACAAACTCAACTTGTAATATTTGTTTATATTTTTGGAGATGTTCTGCTAGGCGGGAAGCTAGCCGACAAGTTTTATTTTTCCTTATTTTATATGGCCCGCCTTAATTTTACCCTGACTTATATGCTTGACTATTTTTATGTTCGCAAACCTCAGCCGGAAACTTTAGCTGAAACAACCAGGGCTAAACCATGTGTTTAGGATCAGAAACCAAAGCCAACATGTTGGTGCCAAGGACATACTACTAGGCGAACCACATATACGTAATCAGTGGTAAAGGAATTAGGCGGCGCAAAAAGTTGATTTTTGCTGTGGTTTGGCTCGAAAGCTGCAAGTATCTACCAGTTTGAACCTTTGCACGGAGCTAGAAAAAAGGTAACTTAGATACATAGGTGGTATATGACTGTAAGAAAAGACAAAAGATGGCATGCTTCTCAACACAGATGAGGAACCATAGACTTTTATTTCATAATCATATATAACTTAATACAATTATAAATTGCTAAGTGTAAAAAGGACGTAGCTGCTCAATGTTCCAAGGCCGTCTTGTTTGTTCGAACGGATCGTCAATGCCTCTTTTGCGCTTGGTTCCCCTTCTTCCTGCCGTCTTCTTGCGCCTTTTCTTTTCCTCTTCGTCGCGGATGTCGGCTAGGTAGTAGGAACCATTGAGCAACGCCTTTGTGACTATAAACGGTCCTTCCCATGGCGGGGATAACTTGTGCAAGCCTTTTCTGTCTTGAATTAGGCGGAGAACCAGGTCACCTGTTCTGAAGCTTCGCTTCCGCACTCTCCGGCTATGATAGCGACGGAGTTGTTGCTGGTACAAGGCGGAGCGATGTAGAGTAACGTCTCTTTCTTCGTCTAGCAGGTCTAGGCTATCCTGTCTTGCACCTTCTACGTCTTGCTCGATGTAGGCTTGAACTCTTGGGGAATCGTATTTCATGTCGGTAGGTAGCACCGCCTCCGCGCCATATACTAAGAAGAAAGGAGTGTAGCCGGTAGATCTGTTTGGCGTTGTGCGCAAACTCCAGAGTACGGACTATAGCTCTTCTGCCCAAGCGCCGGCTGCCCTATGTAACGGAGCTTCGAGACGAGGCCTAAGTCCTGAGAGGACTAGGCCGTTTGTACGCTCTACTTGTCCATTAGATAGTGGGTGTGACATGGATGCCAAATCAAGCCGGATACCTAGATCGCTGCAGTATTCTTCTATGTCGCCTTGAAATAGGTTGCTGCCATTATCAGTGATAATGCTGTGTAGAACTCCAAACCGGGAGATAATTCCCCAGAGAAAATTGGTGGTTGTTCGCGCGTCAAGTTTGCTGATCGGCTTGGCTTTGACCCATTTAGTGTACTTGTCGACAGCGACCAATAGGTGGGTATACCCACCACGCACCTTCTTGAAGGGACCAACCATCTCTAAGCCCCAGACCGTGAACGGCCAGGTGATTGGAATTGTCCTAAGCTCTTGTTCCGGCATGTGAGGTTGGCGGGCGTACAATTGGCAGCCTTTGCATGTTTTTACGATGTGCTCGGCGTCTTGTTTGGCGGTAAGCCAGTAGAAGCCTTGGCAGAAAGCTTTGGACACGATGGACCTGGCGGAAGCGTAATTCCCGCAGGTACCAATATGTATGTCTTTCAGAATTTCCTTGCCTTCTTATGGTTGTATGCACCGTTGATAGATACCACACGTGCTTCGCTTATATAGCTCGCCTTTTATTATTGTGAGTGCCTTGGATCACCTTATAATCTGCCTTTTTAGCACCTCATCGTCCTCCGGCAACTTGCTGTCGATTAGAAAATCGAGGTATGGGACAGTCCAATCCGGCTGTATCGAGTAGACAGCGAGACTTGCCGCTTCTACTAGTTCTTCTGCATCGGGGTCCAACAAGTCGGCGCCCTTAATGGACGGCTTGTGCAAGTGTTCCAGGAAAATATCCTTTGGTACCTTTTTGCATTCTGACCCTATTCTGGCAAGTGTGTCTGCTGCCTCGTTCTCAGCTCTTGGAACATGCCGGACTTCATAGCCCGCGAAGTTTTTGGCGAATTCATCAACGTTGTCCCTGTATGCCGCCATTGTTGCTCTTTTAGCATCCCATGTTCCGCTTACTTGTTGTGCGACCAAATCTGAGTCACCATAACAGAGGATTCTCTTGACGTCGAGGTCGTTTGCCACGTCCAACCCGTGAAGCAAAGCTTCATACTCTACGACGTTATTGGTTGCTGTAAAATGAATTTGCAACACGTAGCTGAGCTTGTCGCCTTTGGGTGTGCGTAGAACGACTCCAGCCCCCCGAGCCTTTGAGCATCTTTGATCCGTCAAAGTGCATGACCCAATATTCTGACTCGAGGAGTACCGTTTCCTCCATGGCTTCTGTCCAGTCGGCAACAAAGTCTGCCAATGCTTGAGACTTAATGGCGGTCCGTGGTTTGTAGACTATATCAAAGGCGGCAAGTTCGATGCCCCATTTGGTAACTCGACCTGTTGCCTCTGCATTGTTGATTATGTCTCCCAACGGTGCCTTGCTGACTACTGTCACTATGTGCTCCTGGAAATAATGCCTAAGCTTTCTGGCGGCGAAGAATACACCATAAGCCAGCTTTTGGTAATGTGGATACCTCTGCTTGGAGGCAGAGAAGACTTCACTGATGAAGTAAACCGGTCGTTGCTCAGACGCCGCGGCTTCGTTCTCTTTTCTTTCCACAGCCAAGACAATGCTGACAACTGCTCCCGTTGCCGCGATGTAGAGCAGCATTGGTTCCTGCGATCGAGGTGCTGCCAATATTGGAGCGGATATGAGGGTCTCCTTAAGTTGCTGTAAGGCGGCATCTGCCTCTGCTGTCCACTCAAAGTTGTCGAATTTCTTCAATAGCCGGTAGAGAGGCATTGCCTTTTCCCCTAGGCGGCTTATGAAACGACTGACGACCGCTGCCGATCCGGCTAGGCGTTGCACGTCCTTCAGACAAGTAGGTCTGGATATGTTTTGGATGGCCTTGATCTTCTCCGGATTAACCTCGATCCCTCGTTCTCAGACGATAAACCCGAGCAGCTTGCCGGCTGGAACGCCGAAAACACACTTGGCGGGATTGAGTTTCATCTGGTACCTCCGGAGATTCTGAAAAGTTTCTTCCAAATCCTCTAGGAGATCTGCCTTCTTTTTCGACATCACCGCGATGTCGTCTACGTAGACGTGAACATTGCGGCCGATCTGTTCGTGCAGGCAATTCTGCATACAGCGCTGGTATGTTGCCCCTGCATTCTTCAGGCCAAAAGGCATCGTGATGTAGCAGAAAGTCCCGTATGGAGTGGTGTAAGATGTTTTCAGCTGATCCGACTCTCTCATCTTGATTTGATGGTTACCTGAGTAGGCGCCCAAAAAACAAAGTAGCTCGGAGCCTGCTGTGGAGTCTACGACTTGGTCGATTCTAGGCAGCGCAAAGGGATCCTTTGGGCAGCACTTGTTAACACCGGTATAGTCAATACACATCCTCAGCTCTTTATTCTTCTTTGGAACAAGTACAGGATTTGCCACCCAATCAGTGTGTACAACTTCTTTTATGAAATTGGCGGCCTTCAGCCTATTTATCTCCTTTCCTATAGCCTTGCGTCTCTCATCTCCAAAGCGTCTTGTTGCTTGCTTCACCGGCTTGGATCCTTTTATGACGTTGAGCGAGTGCTCGGCAAGTTCCCTCGGTACACCAGGCATGTCGAAAGGCGACCATGCAAAGATGTCACGATTCTCACGGAGGAACTCGACGAGCGCGCCTTCCTATTTGCTGTCAAGGTTGGAGCCGATGACGACTTGCTTAGACTTGTCGCCTGGGATGAGGTCTGCCTTTTTGGTGTCTTCTGAAGCTTCAAAGGTCTTCTTGACATCAATCTTTGGCTTGGTCATGGAGTTGTCTGGGTCCGCCTCAAGTAGTGCGAGTTCTTCCTTGTGGATGACGGCTTCTGCGAAGGCGGCCATGCCACGCTCACACTCCTTGGCTTTCTTGAAGTTGCCGGAAATCGTGATGGTTCTGTTTTCTCCCGGCATCTTGAGCTTGCTGTATATGTAGCACGGCCTTTGCCATGAATTTGGCGAAAGTCGGTCGTCCGAAGATTGCATGATAGGCGCTCTTGAAGGGGACAACTTCGAACCGGAGGAACTCTGAGCGGTAGTTCTCTTGGTCCAGAAGTTACCTTCAGCCTAATGCTCCCCATTGACTTTGCTTGCCTGCCAGGTACTATGCCGTGAAAAGTGAGGTTGCTATGGTCAAGCTGATCCTCTGACAGGTTCATACGGCTTAGTGTGTCGTAGTACAGGATGTTGAGGCTGCCGCCATCCATGAGTACATTTGTGAGTCTGAAGTTGTCGACAATGGGATCGACGACAAGGGCGTACTTGCCTGGGTGAGGAACGTGATCAGGGTGGTCGGACCGGTCCCAGGTGATCGCCGCCTCGGACCAGTTCAAATACTGAGGGACGTCCGGCACTGGCGCGTTGAGTTCGCGCATCTCCGCCTTATCCGCCTTAGCCGAAGGTGTGCCGACAAAGCACACGAGAGATTCTTTGACCTTCGGATATGGTTTCTTTTTCTTGGCGGCCGCGTCATCTTCGCTTGAGATAGACATGTCGTCGTCATCCTCTTCGTCCTTGTTGTCTTTCTTGTCGTACTTCTTTGACTTCCAGCCAACTGTGGGGTCCTTTTTGAAGTCGTCCATGAAACAACACTCACTAAGCATATGGTTGACCTTGCCAAGTGAGGCGTGGATAGGGCATGGCAGAAGTTTTTCCTGCTCGTAAGTGATACGCGCCGCCTTAGGCCCTGAGCCGACGTCGCGATTATCCTTCTTATTCTTCCACTTCTTTTTGCCGGCATTCCCTTGGAATGCGACAGCTACCTCGTTGGAAGGTCCGGCTTTGTCATCCGCCACCTGCTTGCGTTTGTTGCTTCGTTTTGGCACGATGCTGACGTCTGGATCATCGTCGCGGGCGTCGTCATCCGCTGCCGCATATTGGGCGGCTAGGTTGAGCATCTCGCCAAGGTCCGTGATTTGCTCGCGGACGAGCCGATGACGGAGCAAGGACTTCTTCTGCAGGCACGTGTAGAAGGCATGGATAGCCTGTGCGTCCGAAACACCATGACAGTTGGCCTTTTCGGAGATCCAACGGCTGACAAAGTATGTCATGGTTTCGTCCGTCTTTTGAATACAGCGCTGTAAATCCGTGTAGGTATTTGGACGCTTGTATGTTCCTTGGAAGTGCTGGGAGAAAACCTTTTCCATGTCGTACCAGCTATGGATAGACTTTTCTGGAAGGCTGTCGATCCAAGCCCTTGCCGTGCCTTCTAACATGAGAGGTAGGTAACAGACGGCAATATAACTGCTTCCGCCGACAATTTCTATGGCCATGGCATAGTCGGCTAGCCATGAATCCGGCTTAACGAGGCCGTTGTACCTATGACAATTTTTTGACACTGATGTCATGTCCTTAGGGAACGTCTCTCTGCGGATGGCGTCGCCAAAGCACTTTGGTCCAGAATATAGCGGCTCATTTCCTCTTGCTATGTCTTGTAGGCGGTGTCGCGCGTCTTTTGGATCGAGCTGTTGTGTGCCTCTGTTTGCGTCTGGCTCGTCCTGCGCTGCCCGGCTTATGCTGCGCCTGGGCCCTTCTGCCGCCTCCTTCCTCTTGCTGCCGGTGCTACGCTGCGGAGACCGACTTTGACCTCTCCTGGGAGGGTCGTTACCGGCATCTTTCCTAGGCGGCAGTCCATTGCCCCGGCTACCGCCATTGTCGCGTCTTGGCTGGGCTGGAGGTGGCAGGTCTCCTCTACTTCCTGTCCTTGAATTCTCGTCCCGCCTTGGTTTTGGCGGTGGCGTCTTCTTTGGAGGTGGCGTTGCCTTCCTTTTGTCGCCATGGCTACTAGAGCCGGACGTGCCTTCAGGGTCAGCGCCAGGTGCGGCTTTGCACTTTCCTGACTTGGACTCTAGGTCTCCCCCGCGAGCATCCGCCATGTGGTCGTAGGAGTCAGCGCGAGCTTGTTGTTCGAGGGCCTTGCTCACGAAGTGTCTTGCATTGGCCATCTTTTCCTCCGCCGTGTAAGTTTTTTCGTCTAAGGTGTCTAGCGCGGCGGCGGCGTTAAGGATGGGGGTGCAGAAGACGACATCTCCCCTTCTGTCCACGCGCTTTGGTGTCGTGCGCCAGTCGAACCCGAGATCTTGAGCCGCTGTTGTTGCACGCGTTGGCGGCTCCTTATCACAGCGGTTTTTTGATGACCTTTTTTCCTCGAAGAGCTGCCGGCTTGTTTTAGCCGACATCTTCTCCTGCTCTTTCTCGATCTTCTTTGCAAGGCTCTCAACGTGCTCCTCTCTTTTTCGCAGGAAGTCAGAGTGCTTAAGCATGTTAATCCTAAGCTCTTCCACTTCGTCGAGTGGGGTGTCTTTATTCACCGGAGTGTTCATGATTTCGTCTACTTCTTTGATGACGGAGAGCAAATCCGTGGGTTTGTTGCTGCCGCCTTTCTCGAGGCAAGTTTTCTGTTTTGCGCGCACCTTGTCGGAACCTTCAATGAGTTGACCGGTAGTGGTGTCGCCGGCATCTTCCACCGGCTTGTTTTGCGTTTTAGAAGCAACTGGGGTTGACTCGTGACCGACGACAACCATCATAGCCAGCTTGTCAGGCATGTCAGTATCCGATGTGCCCTCTGAAGGAGCCGGATTATCACTGGAAAAGCGCCTTTTGATCTTCTCTTCGAAGAGACTGGCATCATCATCAGAGTCAGAGTCTACGTTGACTTGAACGGTAGATCTGGATCCGGCATCTGACATCGCATCCTCCTGGAGAGCAGGGAGGATTGACTCAGGATCGTTGTTTTCCGGCTGGGAGTCGGATCCCAGTCCGACAACTCCGACGAAGTGGAAATCAGATTCGGCCGACTCCTGGGAGAAGGCGGATTCAGATCCATCTTGTCGGTCGACTGCTTGGTCGAAGGGTTGGTGGGTGGGGTTGTAGAAACGTGGTAGGCCGTACGCCTCTGGCGTGTACCCGATGAAGACGTCGATCCCTCCGATCGGTACGATTGCGCATCCGATAAGGTAGTCGTCCGCCGGGAGCCAGGACTCATCCGAGTTGACGTAGCTGTGGCCGCCATACCTTGTGACGCGGCCGACGACGATCTGCTTGCCCACGCCGCCAAGTGTTCCCGCCTGGAACGTGACGCCAGGAACCTTATGCCCCACGGTGGGCGCCAACTGTCGTGGTATCGGCATAATTAATAGGAGACGGGGGTCCTCTAGCCTACGTATGGATTGTGGGGAAAAAGGTTGGTGTCGTCGAGGACGGGATTGGACACGGCGAGTTTAGCCAGCTTCAGATCCCGCAGCGGTGGCGAGATCCTACGTGCTGCTATAATTTACTATGAGGCAATAGCCGTGAACATGTTACAATGTGTATGATGCGTATTGAAGTGTGCCCTAAAGGCTTCCTGGTGGCCGGCTTATATAGGCGGCCAGACCCTAGGATACAAGGCAAGTACTTGTCCGGCAAGTAATCAGAATCCTAGACCTAGCTGGCTTAGTTTCCGCCTTCCGTCTTGGTCTTGGTGGCTTGATGGGCTTCGGCCTTCCGCCTTCCTTGGACCGTCCGCCTACTTCCTTGTACGTCAGCTATCTAGGCTGTCCGGCAGGCTTCATCCTTACCACCCTTGGGCCACCCTGGACTAGCCGGATTGATCCATGTTGGAGATACCCCTAGTTGATATATCCCCAACAACTATCACGGATGAAGTTATGCAAACACATGCACGCAAGGATGATCTTCGTTTGTGTCACAGGGTCATGGAAATGAGGAACATCAAGCAGAATACGCCACTTCATCTTTAAAACAACTAATGCTCTTTCAATAGCATTTCGTAGACATGAATGAAGATGATTGAATTTCTCTTGCATGTTTCGTGGAGGTGCACCTTGAAAGTCTGGAACATGGTAGTGCTGCTCTTTGAATGGGGCGAGATAACCAGTTATGTTTGGATATCCAGAGTCAACAAGATAGTATTTTCCTACAAGTAGCAAAAATATCAGAACATCTATATGAGAAAAAAAATTATGTACATATGCAAAAAATATTGCCAGCAGGAGGATGCGGATAACTGATATAATGAGGTCGAGCATCAGTCCATACACGTGTATCATGAACAGATCCAGGCCATCCACAACAAATGTGACCCTCATGTCAAAATCACATATTGCAAGAACATTCTGACTTGTAAAATATTTCCTATTGGTGTATTTGATCTTGTCTTTCTCAGCAACTATGACAGGAATGTGTGTTCCATCAATTGCTCAAATGGCATCTTTGAAATGAGGCCAAAATCTTGGATGGGTAAGTTTAGGATGAATTTGGGTGAATGCAGTATCATTACCTGTAACTCAGTTGCCAAAGAAAGGAAAAACTTATAATTACCTGTAACTCAGTTGCCCACCAATCATCACTAGCATCAATGGTATTAGTGATTGGATCTCTTCCTAAGCCAGATGCATGTTGGATCAATCCCTTCCAAATTTGGTTATCCTTTTTGAGTGTTTCCCACCTATTTTTCATTTTTTTGCGATCATATTGTCGTTTGGTGCGTTCGTTGAACTTCGTAACCAATTTAAGGTAACCATGCTTGTTCAAAACTTGCACCTGACGATTATTTGCATTCACTTCTTCGATGCACACATCCAAAAAAACACGGTGAGCAACAGCATCCCAATTTGCTTTCACCTGCTTTGGTTTTACCATCTAGATGCACAACAATGGAGGTATTACAAACATTGAAATCAGTAGCATAACATGTAATTTAGCACGAGACTAGCATCACATTATCTACAAACAAATTGGCACTACCATATTATCTACAAACATTATCCAGTACACATAACATGAGGAATAGCATCACATGACCAGCAAGAAAATCCCTAACAGAGCATATCTTATTCAGAAAATATATTTGGATGGGATGAGCTAGTTACCGACGGCTGCAAGGACGACATCGTCGTGGAAGAGGTGCTCCGGACGTCGGACGAGCTGGTGTTCGAGGAGCTGGGACGGCAGCGGTCGGAGGAGGAGGCCGGCACGAGCAGCTGTCAGAGGAGGAGGCCAGCAGCGGTCGGAGGAGGAAACCGGCGCGAGCTACTGTCGGAGGAGGAGGCCGGCAGCGGTCGGAGGAGTAGGCCGGCGCGAGGCGGTGATACGTCTACAACGTATCCATAATTTCTTCTGTTCCATGCTATGTTATATCATGTTATTACATGTTTTATATGCATTTTATATAGTTTTATGCATTTTCTGTGACTAACCTATTAACAAGATGTCACAGTGCCACTTCCCTGTTTTCTGCTGTTTTTGTTTTCAGAAAAGCTCTTAAGGACATATCCGCCAAATTGGAAACGATCCAACAAGTATTTATTCAGAAGAACCAAAGACGAGACGAAGGCGGACCCTGAGGGGCCCACACCACCTTGTGGCGCGGGCCCCATGCTGGCCGCGCCGGGAGGTGATGTGGCTCCCTCGGGCGCCCACCGACCTAGGTATTTTGCCCATATAAGCCCACGTGACCTAAAAACTCCAGACGGTTAATCACTTTTTCCTCCACGGGTCCCGAGCCGCCGCTGTCGCCGCCACCACTTCGGGAGAGATCAGAACTGCTCCCCGGCACCCTGTCGGGAGGGGGAATCGTCCCCGGAGGCTTCTACGTCGCCATGACCGCCTACGGACTGATGCGTGAGTAGTCTACCTTGGACTACAGGTCCATAGCAGTAGCTAGATTGTTGTCTTCTCCTCTTGTGCTATCATGTTTAGATCTTGTGAGCTGCCTATCATGATCAAGATCATCTTTATGTAATTCTCCATGTTGTGCTTGCTAGGATCCGATGAATATTGAGTACTAAAGTTATTGCTTTATTATCATGTGTGTGCTATTTAATGATCTTGCATGCTCTCTGTTATTTGTGTATGCTCTGGCCAAGTAGATGCTGGTAACTCTAAGAGGGGGTATTTATGCTCGATAGTAGGTTCATGTCTCTATTTAATCTGCGGCAGTGACAGAAAGCTCTAAGCTTGTAGATGTGATGTTTCTACTAGGGATAAAACAATAGTACTTTGTCTAAGGATGATGTTACTTAATTACTTTATACACAGTGATTAAGGCGATAATCTGTTGCATGCAACTTAATACTGAAAGGGGTGCGGATGCTAACCGGAAAGTGGATTATTAGTCATAGATGCGGTTGGAACGGTCTAGACACAATATCATTAGTATATGCATTGGGTTGCTTATCATTATTCTGTCAATTGCCTAGCTATAATTTGTTTACCACGCATGAATGAATGTTATTATTTATGGAGAGACACCACTAGTGAACTGTGGACCCCGCTCCTTCTCATTAATCTGATAAAACCACAACTGCAAACCTGTTACTTTCTGCAAACAAACATCTTTCTTCCACACATATGTTTAATCTTTTGTTACAGCAAGCCGGTGGGATTGACACCCTCACCGTTGAGTTGGGGCAAAATACTTTGATTGTGTTGTGTGCAGATTCCACGTCTCTTATGCCACACCAACTCTGGCGCCGTTGACACCTCGAGGGGAACGTTCATCTCCTACTGGTTCGATAACCTTGGTTTCATAACTGAGTGAAATCTTGCTGCTCTTTTACTTCACACCGTCCTCTTGGGGATTCACCAACCACACGCTTAGCAAATATCAAGAATTTTTGTCGCCGTCGCCGGGGAGATAAAGATTCTTCACGAGGGGAGTTTTCGCACTTCCAATCTTTTTATTTTGTTATTGTCTTGCTTAGTTTATTTTAATTACTGTCTTGTTTGCTTAATATCAAAAATACAAAAAAATAGTTACTTGCATTACTTTTCTTATTTTGGTTTGTTACTTTTATTTTCAGTTTTGTTGCTTTGTTTATTTCGGTTTGTCAATTATTTCATGTCTTTGTTGTTTTTTTTTTTAGTTTTACCTTTATTATAATGTTGCTTCCTAAGTACACTTTTGAGGATCTCTCAGTAGGTAGTGGTTCTATAATTGTAAAAGAAAATATTGGAGAGTTCTTTAATCATATTAGTAAGAATAGTGATCTTGAGGAGAAATCCATAGCCGAACTTGCTCCAAACTATGAAACTATTGCAACTTCATTAGTTCACATGATAGAAACTAGGTTTGCTAACCTTCACCCCATAATACAACACATGTTTCTTGATCTTCACAATGTTAAAAATGTTGAAAAGAAGGATTTTATCATGGAAACCTTGTTAAAGAATTTGGTGATGTTGCCATAGAAGGTAGGAAAGTTTTTGATCGATTTATATGCTTGGCTCATGTGTAGATGTTATTAATGCACTTGAGAAACTAGGGAAAACTGAACCTATAAAGGGGGAAGAAATGAAAGTTTCAATACCTGTTAAACTTGTAGCTATGCACGAAGCTTTGGAAGAAACTTTTGATTGGATTGTCACTCAAAACCCATTTGATGAAAGTAGTAAGACAAAAATAAATGAAAGAGGAACCTCTGAACCTTATATAGATAAAATATAATGCATAGTTGAAAGGATTTCTACTCTTGATATTGATAATACTTGAGTTTCACTTTGTGCCTAGCTCAAAGGCGTTAAACAAAAGCGCTTATGGGAGACAACCCACTTTTATTCCTGTTATTTTAATTTGTTTTGGTTGTGTCAAGGAACATGCTTACCTCTGTAGCAATTCTTTTGTATCTTATTTTTATTGCATTATTGTGTCAAGTTAAGCCTCTATTCGAAAGTTGATGTTAAAATTTAATTACTATGCTGAAACAGATTTCTGCTGCCCACCGTAACAATTATGTAAAATCACTGGAACGTCAGAAAAATCTGATACTTTTTGTGCATAATCCTAATATATATACGCAACTTTCATTAGTTTTGAGTTTTATGATCTGAGCAAGTTAAGTGCCTCGAAACAATTCGTCTTTACGGATGTTCTGTTTTTCACAGATTGTGCCATTTTCTTTTGCAATGCCTCTTTTGCTATTTTGATTGGATCTTTTTATCCTTTTAAGTATCAGTGGCTGTAGCTAATTTCTAGTAGCAATGGTAGAAATTGTGTTCCTACAGAATATCATAATTTTTTATGCACTAAACCTTTCATGAAGTTACTCTAAGTTTGGTGTGGAGGAAGTTTTTAAGAATCAAGAGAAGAGGATGATACAATGTGATCAAGAGGATAGTAAAGCCAAATCTTGGGGATGCCCCGGTGGTTCACCCCGATATAATTTAAGAAGACTAAAGCGTCAAATTTTGGGATGCCCAAGGCACCCCCTTCTTCATCGACAAACTATCAGCTCCTTTCTAGTGAAATTATATTTTAATTCCGTCACATCTTACGTGCTTATCTTGAAGCGTCTGTTTTTTTTTTTGTTTTCGTTTTTTATTTTCATTCTCTGAATAAATATGGATCCTATAATTATTTTGTGTGGAGAGAGAAACGCTCCGATTTTTCATATGAATACTCGTATTCTTCACTTATATTCGTTGAGTATTCGTCTTTTGTTAACGTTTGCTCTCTAGCTCTTGTTTTTCATGCATCTCTTGTAGAGCTGTTAGCTTTTGTTATATCATACTGTCATATCTCATTGTTTAATTACTTGGAGAGTTTATCTTTTAAATAAGTTGATTGGTGTTTGGTTGAGAACAGAAAATGCTAAATGTGGTGGATGGCATAATTAAATGATACATTAATCTTATAGATCATTAAATTGTGGCATTTGAATCATTGATGTTGTTTTGAGATATTAATTTACTTGATGGTAAACATGATGGTCTAGTAAAGTGGAATGACTAAATGGTTGGTCTAGAGAAACTTGAAAACTGTGCTACACTAAAATTTCCAGTTGATTGCATAATGGTATATGACTTCTTTTTGCCTAAGACAACCGTAATGGCTTTATGTTATGCGCTACGGTCGGGTCCCCAACAGTGAACTTGTTCATTTGCCACAGCACCCCTATGAGTAATTTTCATTATGCCTTATGTGATCATATTTTATTTGGAATATTTTTACTCGTGAGTTCTAAAACTGCGGTTTTCATGGCACTTCCAGCACCATATTGCTAGCGTCTTCGGTACTTTGCTTTGTCCCTTTCTCACATTGAGAGCTGGTGCATTTTTCATGGGTACATCCAAATTCGTGGGAGATCTTCATCTTGTTCTCCTACACATAAGCCAAACATCTTCCTCAAAACAACCACCATACCTACCTACTACAACATTTCCATAGCTGTTCTGAGATATATTGCCCTGCAACATCCATCTTATATTACATGACTTGTTGTCATTCATTACTCGTTTATTGCTTTGCATGTTTCTATAAATCTGATGTGTGGTTTTACCCATGTTACGCTAGAGAACTGCATAACCTGCTACATTGGCAGAGGCACCGTTGTCATATGTATTCTTATGGCACATTCATATTAGTTACTTGTATCATCAGTATGTTGTTTTATCATTATTAGTGTGTTGTCATACATCATTTATCATATTAGGATGCTTGCCCCTAAAAGTTAAAAGAGCCATGGAGGCCATCGAAAAGAGAAACAGAACAAGAAAAAAATAGAAAAAGGAGAAAAAAAAGGGGGCAGCGTTACTATTCTTTATCACACACTTGTGCTTATGTTACAGCACCATGTCATTTATAGTCATCACTTGTCCACATGTTATAGCACCATATCATTTGTGATCATCATTTATGCTCATGTTTAGCACCTTTACTCCATATGAGAGAGTTTTCATGTCTTAGTTGCATAACTAGGTGGGGATCACTTTACACTATAGAACTTGGCTTGTATATTCCAATGATGAGCCTCCTCCAAAGTGCTCTAGGTCTTCGTGAGCAAGCAAGTTGGATGCACCCCCACTAGTTTCATTGAAGAGCTTTCATATACTTATAGCTCATTGTGCATCGATCCGTTGTATGGCAATCACTACTCCTTGCATAGATTCGATTGTATGACTTTCTCTTGTCTAATGATCATCTATAGCTTTGTAAGCCTTTCTTCCGTTGGCCTTCCAAACCTCCGTTAACATTCTCTTAGCCATAACATCCTGATGGCAGGAACCAACGTTGAATGCTTGCTTGTTTCTTTTGAACAAATAATATATTGATCATCTACGTGCATATTGCTATTACTTGACTTGATCCTTTCATAAAGTTGTCATGTTTGTTGGAAGCATTAGATGATTATATTGTTGTGCTTGAAACTTAAATCATCTTTAATATCTACTTTGCACAGTTGATTGCTATCTTGTACTATATCATTGAATGTTTTGCTTTCTTCACCTACTTGTTTGTTCATTACTCATTTGATATCAATATAAACTACATCCCTTATTCATTTGATTTCAGTTTACATGCCTTACAATGAATTACATGATCAAGATTGTGTTAAGCATGCCACTTCAGAATTTATTCTTCTTTTATCGTTCTTGCCTACTCGGGACGAGTAGAACTAAGCTTGGGTATGTTGATACGTCTCCAACGTATTCATAATTTCTTGTGTTCCATGCTATGTTATATCATGTTATTACATGTTTTATATGCATTTTACATACTTTTATGCATTTTCTGGGACTAACCAATTAACAAGATGCCAAAGTGTCAGTTCCCGTTTTCTGTTGTTTTTTGTTTCAGAAAAGCTCTTAAGGAAATATCCGCCAAATTGGAAACGAGCCAACCAGTATTTTGAAATATTTGCGACCAGAAGAACCAAAGACGAGACGAAGGCGGACCTCGAGGGGCCCACGCCGCCTTGTGGCGCGGGCCCCATGCTGGCTGCGCCGGGAGGTGGTGTGGCGCCCTCGGGCGCCCACCGACCTAGATCTTTCGCCCATATAAGCCCCCGTGAATTAAAAACTCCAGACGGTTAATCACTTTTTCCTTCACGGGTCCCGAGCCGTCGCCGTCGCCGCCACCACTTTGGGAGATATCAGAACTGCTCCCCGGCACCCTGCCGGGAGGGGGAATCGTCCCCGGAGGCTTCTACGTCTCCATGACCGCTTCCAGACTGATGCGTGAGTAGTCTACTTTGGATTACGGGTCTATAGCAGTAGCTAGATGGTTGTTTTCTCCTCTTGTGCTATCATGTTTAGATCTTGTGAGCTGCCTATCATGATCAAAATCATCTTTATGTAATTCTCCATGTTGTGTTTGCTGGGATCCGATGAATATTGAGTACTAAAGTTATTGCTTCATAATATGTCATGTGTGTGCTATTTAATGATCTTGCATGCTCTCCGTTACTTGTGTATGCTCTGGCCAAGTAGATGCTTATAACTCCAAGAGGGGGGTATTTATGCTCGATAGAAGGTTCATGTCTCTATTTAATATGGGGCAGTGACAAAAAGCTCTAAGGTTGTAGATGTGATGTTGCTACTATGGATAAACAGTAGTAGTTTGTATAAGGATGATGTTACTTACTTACTTTACACACAGTGATTAAGTCGATAATCTGGTGCATGCAACTTAATACTGAAAGGGCTACAGACGCTAATCGGAAGGTGGATTATTAGTCATATATGCGGTTGGAACGGTCTATGTATATTGTTGTAATGCCCGAATGAATATCACACTAGACACCATATCATTAGTATATGCATTGGGTTGCTTATCATTATTCTGTCAATTGCCTAGCTGTAATTTGTTTACCACGCATGGATGAATGTTATTATTTATGGAGAGACACCACTAGTGAACTGTGGACCCCGGTCCTTCTCATTAATCTGATAAAACCACAACTCCAAACATGTTACTTTCTGCAAACAAACATCTTTCTTCCACACATACGTTTAATCTTTTGTTACATCAAGCAGGTGGGATTGACACCCTCACCGTTGAGTTGGGGCAAAATACTTTGATTGTGTTGTGTGCAGATTCCACGTCTCCTACGCCACACCAACTCTGGCGCCGTTGACACCTCGAGGGGAACAATCATCTCCTGGTTCGATAACCTTGGTTTCATTACTGAGGGAAATCTTGCTGCTCTTCTACTTCACACCCTCCTCGTGGGGATTCACCAACCACACGCTTAGCAAACATCAGGCGGGAGGAGCGGGGCGAGGACGCGGGCCAGCGGAGGAGCTAGAGGGGTTGTCGCCGGCGGAGGAGCGGGAGCAGAGCAGCTGCGCGCCGGCGGCGCCGCTCCAATCGAGAGGAGCTCGGGACTGGAGTACGGGGTGAGAACAGAGGAGCTCGGGATTTGAATTCTTTTTTTTTTCCTGTGGCTAGTTTTCTTCCTCGGTGGTGGCAGTTTGTGGTAATTTGCCAGATAACGTTTTGGGCCCTTTGCGGGAAGTGGGGCAGAAACACCCACCGAGCAGCTTACGGTTTTGTGAAGGAAACCAGTTTTACGGTGGAAATAAGCTCACGAGAAGCCCAACACTTTTTTTGGGCTTAAGTGGTCGGGGACCTCGAATCTATTCTATAAGCCCAAAAGAAGTGGCCCTAAGTTCAGTCGTCGGCTTTCTGTCAAAGAGAAGAAGATGCGGTCCAAACACACCACAATCAAGGATATATTCCCTAAATTCGCTTACCAGATTGCGACATTGAGTATTGGCACTTCAACTGATGAGAGTGCTTCAGCAGGCTATAACATTTGACATGTCACTAAAATCCAACGTGAAGCTAAAAGAAAACATAAGAGGAGCAAGCGGGCACTTTACCAAGCGCCGGGCTGCAGCGCGCGCCCCGAGTATTGCAGCCATGCATGCTAGTGGCTGGAGTACGATTCCTTCTTTCCTCCAATCCGGTTGTCAGCTGCATGCAAAGATTAGTAATTGAATCATTAAACAATCCATCATAGCAGCCAGCTTATAGCTAACTTACTATATAGTCCGGGTATAAGATTACGTTTTGCTTACATGAAAGTGTTTTAGAGCCGGCAGCCGGCGCTACTATTACCCTTGCTCTCAGTACAGTTCATCAATTCCACCACCGCCAACCAATCAGATTGCACTAGTGAATGACATGCACATGCACGCACTAAAGAGCGCACCAAGGGACACAGGTTTTTGTTCAAAAAAAAAGGAAACATGTTCACTCATCCTGGACAGTGGACACATTGCCCTCCACCAATCAGGTGCAACCTCATGGATTGTGTGTTTTCTCCCCACCAATCAGGTGCAAGTCCATGATAGTGTGTTTCACCGCTTACAGGTGCTTCTTATCATACTCTCTCCTATCTTTTTTACACTAGATCACGTAGGCGCGCGTTGCCGCGCCCGTCCATTTTGAATTTAGATTTATTAGAAGTTATAGATATTTGACCTGAATTCATCATAATAAGTGTGATAAAAGTGCCAAAATTACCGCGGGGGTTGTTCAGTATTTTGGGTTGTAATGGTGTCGTTACAATTGTTCTGGTCCCACATATTCTCTTCTTCACTTGGGTTGCAAAATCTGCAGATGCCCTAGCGGCAGCTTATTTGGCTTCTCTTCTAAAACCTCATAGGGCTGCACCATGGAGGATACAGTGTGGTCGAGAGAGATAGATGGGGACTCCTTCTATTTAAAATTTCACACGTAATGACATGAAACACCTCAGCACACAAAAATATCTTGTCATTCTTTTTAATTTCTTGTGTCTGTAAAAACAGAATGAGACAATCAATACATAATTTCCAGTAGAAAAGGAAATAAAGCGGACGGGAAGAAAATAAACTCTGCTAGATAGTGATTTACCTCAGGAGGCATGCTCGAGGCAGTGTGTGAGTCAACTCTTGGGTGATGTATATAATACTTGCTATAACAAGCTAAAACAACATTTATATCATGAATGTATAGGATTCATTGAAGCAAACCAAATGGAAAAATAAAACAGTACTACCTCTATCCCCAAATAGAGCACCAACATGTCTTATATTTGGAGACATAGGTAGTACTATCAAATCTATGTTTTTTTACAAATATGTATAACTTTATCAATCCAACTGCAAACCATATATATTAGGGATATCAAAATCTGTGCAGATGCTAGGAAATGATCAAATCGTTATTCTCCAAAAAGTTGAACAGACCCAAAACTATTATGTAGATCATCAACATCGATTGCCTGGTGTAGGGGCATCCGGCACGGGTTGCAATAAGGACATCAAAGCCGTGCAGCCGTGCAGGACATCTCCGGGAGAGAGTGGCGCAAGCTGGAGCACCCCGAACAGCAGCCGCGACCGGCTTAACCCACCAACCTGCTGCAGTCCTCTTATGTCCTCCTCAACTCCACTGCCACCAAGTTTGTCGCTGCATTTTGTGATGCAACCAAGTATGTAAGATATAAAGTAATTTTAAATGGCATTTAGTAATTTGAAGCTGAAATGGGTGGTATGAAGCCAACAGTTTGTACCTTCTTAAATCGCATAATCAAAATGGAAGTAGAAGCTTCTGTTTTGCTCTTGAACAAATTCCCAAAAATGGTCCTGAACCAGGACCCCTTTTCCAAACTAATCAGAATCAAAACAAGTAGATATAAAACTTTATGAACATAATAGATTTTGATATGTGATTTCCTTAAGTATTATAGGGTGGTTTTATTTCTTGTTGTTTCAATGCTTCCTCTTGCATGTCCACTCTACAGGGACGCATCATGTCCCGCATCTTCCAGCCTCCAGAGTTCCATCCTCTTTTTTTTATATAAAGAAGTTTCATCCCCTGTTGACCCCTATAAGAACACTCCTTTCCAAGATAAATAAGGAGAACAAATTCTATGTATTTCACTTTTTATCTCTCGTCAGTAAGATTGATCCTTGCAACAACTTAATGGAAATAAGAATCAACTGAGTCAGAATACACTTATAAAATACAAGACAAATTAACAATAAGTCTTACACCTTGGGTCCATCCTGCTGCCACCACAGGGGGACGAGGACCAGACTGATTTTTTACTGGATCAGCGTGCAAGCGTAGCGGCGACAATAATACCACCAGAGAGGATGTCGATCCCTGTTGTGAAGGCCGCTCATATGACGCGGACGTTGATGTGCGTCAACTTGAACGGCCCGATCTGGATTCCCACCTTTGAGACGAATTTCTACTACTCGGCATTTGACTTCTTAGATATTAGGTTGGCAGCCTTAACAGGATCTACCGAGCGGCGGAGGCCGAGCACCGAAACGGTCATGTTGCCAGCTGAATGGACGAAATCCGGCGGAGGGCATGAAGAGCAATCACGAGCAACACATCATTTCCTCTCCATTATTTAGGGGTGAGACACCAGCTGGTGAGGTCTAAATCAGACATGGATGCCCACTGCATAACCTGGACGAACTGGAGGTCCTTTGTACAGTTAATCATAGCATAGTGCACGGTTTACAGGTTGGGGTGATGTCCATATTCCTTGTGCAACAATGTGCTTGAACAACAAAGGAGTTGGTTCTTGGTTGCCAGCTTCCAGCCAAAAACTTTGACCTTCGGTGGGACTTTTGTGTTCCAGATGAACTTCCACATTTCCCTGTCGCCAGCAGGGTTATTGCTACATGATGGTGAGATGAAAACTATCATAGGAAGGTCCACTGGTTATCTTGGGATAAAATGACAAAACGAAAAATATTTATTGGAATTGGGTTCAGGTATATACCTGTACTGAAGTGCCTATATCTTGGAGATATCCCTTCAGCTTGATAGAGAAAAACTGGAGCATAGCCCACGGCTCATGAGAACACCGTATTGTGTTTCCAGATTCACCGAGTATACCTTTTTGGTGGTAGAACAACTATATAAACAGTAGATAAAGACATAATTAGGGATATGTTCTGAAAGTGAATTAAGGCATAAACTGGAGCGGCAGTGATGGATCGTGTACAGCCAGGCCGCTCGGCGCTCGCGGTGGATGGATTGCAGCTGCGCCTCTGCTTGCCTTCGATCGGGTCCAAAGCAGGTGGCATGGAGCGCCTCAACCTGGACGACACAGTACGCGTCAAACTCCCTTCCGTTCTCATCCCCATCGTGGAAGCGTAGGAACATATACGTCAGGGAGTCGAGAGGGCCAGAGGTAGGCTACCAGCGGTACGGGCGACGGGGGAGAAGGAGGACGAGGGAGCTGGAGGTTCGGCGGTGCACCTAGGTTTCACCTCTAAGGGTTAGCGCCTCACATGGTGGCGACCTGTGCCGATCTAGAATCACGGTGTGTGGCGGCGCCGGATCAAGAAGCGCGGGGAGGCATCGTCTCGCAAGGAAGCGAGAAAGACATGGAGATGTGGTTCGCCCGGGTCACGACTCGTGAGAGAGCAGAGCTCGCTAGCATGGCGGTACTTTCTAGTTGGCCTTTGACAGAAGTTTTTGGCCCATTCAACCACGGTGTTTCAATTTGATGGGTAGAGTAGCTTCCCCTAAGGACTACAATAAACGGCGTGATTTAGCGAGATAGTGATCCAACGGTTAAAAATGGTTAAAAATGGTGATGGCCTGAGATTGCTCCATCTTGTGCTAGTTTTAATATCCCTAATAACATATTAGGCTTCTCTTAAATCAAAATTTAAAATTTGGTCAATTTATAGGAAAATTACCGACATTCACGATACCTAATCAATATCATTCGATCTGATATTTATTTGGCAGGGTAGCTAATGATATTTTTCAATATAAATTTAGTCAAAGTTTGTAAAGCTTGACTTAAAATAATACCAGAGGGAGTATTCAAAAAAAATCTTATATTCTTCTCTATTTATGTTTTTATATTTTCCTCTTTTTTTTCCTTTTTCCATTTCTTTGGTTAGGTGTTTTGTTCACTCTCTTAATGATTTAATAGGATGTGTTTCGTTTACTACTATCTCTACTATATAATATTGCTTGGGGACTCCGGTCGTACGTCATTTTTTTGGACGATTTTACCCTCGTACCATATCTCTTATTACAGGCATTGCCACCGCTTAATGAAATAACGGTTCGCAAATAAAGAGAGTCAACGAAGGAAGCCTCGGGACCGAGTCCCCAGCTCCCCGCAGCCTGCGCCCCTCCGTACCCGCGGCAACCAGATCGCCAGCTGCCGTCCTCACCATCCTCGTCAACTGCTTCGAGCTCGTGCACGCGGTGTTTGCGTCGATCGTCCTGCGCGACAGCATGGGCATCGGCTTCGGCCTACAGGTGGCCACCACGCTCGCGACGCTGGCGGCCGGGTGCGCGGTGGTGGTGGCGGCGCTGGTGGCGCATCCAGTCGTTTACTTCGCGTGCAAGGCCTACCACAGCGAGGCCATCGACCTCGGACTCGGGGAGCACCAGCAGCTCGACGCCAACTACAATGCATGGCGAACACTAGGAGATCAGCTGCGCAGCCTGCGCTCACCAACCGTTCGTTGAAATGCCTCATCGGATTTGTTTTCCTAATTCTCCAGACTATTTTCATCTCGAGTACATGAACAAGACATGATCATCAATGTTGGAATGCAGCACCTGGGCCATGCAGCTGTTTTGCAATTTTAACACCCGCTGGCAAGTTCAGTGCAGTGCTTACCGCCCGCGTCATGCTACTGCTCCTGGCCGGAGTGAGGTACCCAGCTACTCCTCCTGGTCGGCGTGAGGAACGACATCACATGTTGATTTTAGGGAGCTGATTGCTTTTTCCATAATTTGTATAAGGTATTTTTTAGTGTTGTGTTTTAGTGCGTCCGGTAAGCTGCTACATGTCCCGCGTTAAATTCTTGGACATCTGATAAAGTGATGTTGACCGTGGCATTGCAAAACTTTTTTTTTGCGTCGTTGGAGATACTCTAATACACATTATTATGGAATTGTTCATCATGTACGATTGTGCCTGTAATTATGCAAAACATATTATGTGATCATGTAGGACTATGAATTTTACATAAGAAATTTAAATGATGTATAAAAAATGATGACCTATTTAAGAAGATAATATCAGGTTTAAGCATGATCAACTGATTAAATATGGACAACTTAAAAAGGTGAGAGAGGTCCTTCTCACTAATGTGTTTCCATCAACTAAGCTTAATTAGTTGATTAACTAGAACATGTCGCAGCTATAACAGCGTCCCGTGATGCAGGTTTTCCCCATTGCAACGCACAGGCATGATTGCTAGTTCCCATCTAATATTCCCTAAGTAGAAATGATTAGGAGCCACTATGTCGCTCTTGCCCAAGGCGACTCGGGGCCACCATCGTCCAATGCTAGCATCGCCTCCTTCTCTCCCCTTTTTCGCGTCAACGCCAGAGGGTGCTATCGGGTAGAGCCGCGTAGCCGAAGGTGTTGGCGTAGAATCTTATAGTGGGGACGTGCTTTTAATGGACCTCTGGTTAGGGTTGGAACATGCGGACACTGATGGTGGCGTTGCTTTCACGCGTCGCTTCCGATACACTCACCCTAATTAGAAGCATCTTAGGGAAAAACCTCAGGTCTCTTCAGGGTCGAGCGATGGCGACGCTTGCGCATCATATTCCCTCTCGAGGGTATCATTTTTGGAGCTTGCACCGGTTGGCGGGGCTGGCGACGTTGTGATGTTGTGACGGCCTTGTTTCTTTGACCGTCGCGTTTATGGAGCAAGATCTACAGTACCTTGCGGCGGGGAGCTGGCGGCTACCAGTGGACTATGTTGTACGGAATCACGTTTGTATGCCTGGTCTCGTGTTGGTATTATGGCCACAATATGCTCGATGCAGTATCGTGTAATGACGGCACATGAGTTTTGTAGTGAGATGCAACCTGGCTTCTTCGATGGTGGCGACATCCATGGATACATGGATGACGTGATGGTTGGATCTTTGTTTTGGTGATGGTCTCCAGTTTTGTGTATCACGGTTAATGGCAGCATGGGATATGTGACCCCGGAGTTTCGAAGCTGGCGGTGGTATGGGATGCCCCTCCATTCATTTTGAGATCGGCTTCCATTCAAAGACATGGCACTACGACTTTGGAGGAGTTGTCAAATCTTTTTTGGTCGGCGGTGGCGATGTGTTGTCTCATACGGAAGGATCAAGTTATGCTTGATCCTGGTGGTTCTGCATCAAGTTATGCTTGATCATGCATGGTAGTTATGTACACTACGTGTCCTCCTTTGTGTCAAGTCATGCTTGTTGTCGCTTGATCAAAGTTGGTGCGACAATGCGTGGAGGCGCGGTGGTGTCAGAAGTCAACGACTTCCGGTTTCTCCTCCATCGGCATTCGTTGAGTGATGTTTCGTGACCGGACATGTGATGATAGTAAAAGTGTCTACATCGATTTTGCACACTTCAGGGAAATCATTTTTGCCTATAGAGACGCGCTTGCTTGCTTGCTTCGTGCCTTTCTGAAGGTTGTGGCTCGAAGCTTGTGTTTTTATTTAAGGAAAGGTGTTTTTTATCATGCTTGACCTTCGTGGTAAAAAGCCAGTTTTCGTCACTAAAAGTCTTTTTACCACAATATGGGTATTGTTGTATTGTGGTAGAAAGGCTGTGGTTCATTTTAACCACGATCCAAGAAATAAACTACAGTTTAATTTTCGCAACCCTTGTTGACCAAATTAGAAACATGATAGTTGTTATGGGATGCCATTCTCCGTTTTCGGGTTTATGTGGTTGAAAATTGTCTATCTTACCGTACATTTTGTCACATGTCATGCATGAACTTTGCTGTATATGTTTCACACATGGCATTGTATTTAGATTTTTCTTTTATGTTGATTACCTTCTATCATCTTTTACAGCTGTGTTAAAATTTCATATTTTACTGAAATCATTTTGCACAGTTAGGTGGATGCAGTCAGAGCATATTGTCTGCAGCCGCCGGAAAGAACTGCTTGACACGTCAGGCAGCTTGCGACGGTGGCGACCACCCGGAACGGCGTGAGAGCACCACCCGGCGATGAGGTAGAAGAATAAGATCACGCACGTCGCGGGTCCCAGGGGAAGGATCACGACCAGCTGAGCAGCGACTGCAGCCTTTCCCTCTGCGTGGATGTTGGCATCGGTCATCTCGAGTTTCTGACGTAAACAATGGCTTTGCTTGGCTCAAATGCTCGATCGTAGTCTTTATACACGCCTCCAGCGGCCCGACATAAACGGATGTCCGCGGTTCGTTTTCGTTCGAAAATGTCCGGGCTCGAGAGGCCGGGAAAACCAAGCCCAACGGTCCAACGCATTTTCTCTGAACCGTTGACGTAAACACGGTCTAAATTTTAGCATAGTTTACGTCGCCGTTGATGGTCCGCTGTGTTTGCGCGTGTCCTCCCCTTTGACCTGACCCCGCGCGTCCGATGCGTCCATGACTCGGAGGCGAAAGGTTGTCGCGCCGCCGCTTTAGCGTCTGCGCCGCCATCAATGGTGACGCCTGACGGCCCACCGCCTTCCGTCGCCATAATTGCATGGAAGACCGCGTCCTCCGCCGCCGTTAAAAGGACGCCGCGACCACCTCCCACGACCACATTGTTCTCACATCTCCCTCTCCCTGTTCACTTCCACCATGCATGACGGGGTTGTGGCCGTTCAAGAAGGTCAAGAAGGAGTCCGACGGCGGCTCGTCCTCATCACGCAGGTCGTCGCTTCCACCCAAGAAGCCCAGGGACCGCCCTTACGTGGGCGTCCCTCTGGCGCAGGCTGTTTACTGGAGCAACCAGACGGTACCGGTGGGCGACATCCACCTGCCCAACGACTGGCACCTCAACTCGAGGGGGTGCCAGTCCCACCGGCGCCTAGAGCCGGCGAGGAGCGGATGCTGGAGATCCGTCGCCGCCGCACCCTCCTCCCCGCCGACCTCTGGGAGGATGACCCGTTCCACCCCGACTCCCGGTGGTGGGATCGGTCGGGGTTCGAACGCGACGCCAGGAGGCGCGCTGGCCTCCTCGGTGACTGTGACTTCGACTACGGCGGAGGCGGTGTCTGGGTGCCTCCACCGCCGTCGGAGTGGGAGCCGGAGGAGGAGGAGGAGGAACCGGCGGACATGGAGGAAGACGACAAGCTCCCGTTGGCGGAATTCCGGGCGCTGGGTCTCATAGAGGAGGAGGTCCTCCAGGAGGCCATGATCGAGAGCGAGTGGGAGAAGCTCGGGCGTTGGTCTGGCCTCGGCTCAATGCATAGGGCCTCCACTCTTGAGAGCGGCGTATCCAGCAGCCACAGCCCGCCACTGCCACCGCTGAAGCAGGAGTGGGAGCAGCGCTCGCCGCCGCACGTTCCCGAGCAGTGGGCGCCATGGCCAGAGGCGTCACCGCGACCACCTCCTCCGCCAGCTCCAGCTCCGGTGCCCACGGCGACGTGGTTCTTCCCCTGGGACCCACCGGCGTTCTACGACCTCACCGGCCACATCGACGAGGAGTAGACACCGGAGTCGAGGAAGTCGTAGTTTGTGGTTTTTTATATTTATGTTTTTAACTTATGTCTTTATTTTTCAGTCCCTAATGTAATATATCCATTAATATAAATTGGTTTTAGAAAATTATGCGTTGGGCTGCTGGGCTGGGGCATGACCCAAACAGACAATGGCGCGGACAGAACCCCATTTCTGTCCAGATTGCATCGTGCCGCTGTAGATGCCCTAACTCGCAAAAGACACACCCACATAGAATACTAGCTAAGCAAGAAGAGTGTGGCCATGCCCTCGTTTGGCCTCGGTTCCCCATGCACCTTGGTAACCATTGTCGCCACACATCTCCTCGTGGCGGTACCACTGCAGCGTGAGCGGACTATCCTGGGTGGAATCCTTGCCGAGGTCAAAGAAGATCACGGCCAAGTATATGACGGCAGGCACGACCGCGCGGGTTTAGACCGGGGTCAACTTTGGTCGCATTTACAGTTAGTACATCCCAAATTTTGCAAAAATTTAAAACTTTTGCATTCATGCATCATTCATCCATAAACATAAAACTACACCACAAAAATATAAAATAAAACCTTAGGTTATAAGATTTAATAATCTATAAGTTCCAGAAAATGTTTATTTAAACCTCTTTAATAAATATTATTTTAGCAATATTGTTATGGGCAAGTATAATATTAAAAAGCTCCAATTTTGATAACCTTTCCAAAACATATTTTTATGAATTTTTCAGATATGTTTTGAATAGTTTAAAAGTCATTTTTGAAATCAGTATTTTAAAATAAAAATTATTTTTATTAAAAAGGAAAAGGAAATCAGGCGGCCGGCCCGTAGTTATCCACCGCGCGCGCGCGTCCGAACGCGGCCCAAGCCGGCCCACGCAGCCCATCTCCACCCTCCTCTCGCTGACAGGTGGGACCCACCTGTCAGCTTCGTCTTCCTCCCGCCGGAGATCGCGCCCGATACGAATTCGGAAACCGGCCGTGATTCTCGAGCATAATCAGCGCGAGGCTGCTCCCCGCGCCACCCTATATAAACCCCCACCTCCGCCGCAACCCTCCGCACCCCAAACCCTAAAATTTCCGCCGCCGGGCAGCTCGCGAGCGAGCTCGGATCTCCGCCGCCGTAAAGCAAGCCGTACGGGGTACTCCGACCTCCCCCCGAGCTCGTATTGCCCCCCCCCCCCCCCCCCCCCCTCGACCCCCTCCTAGTTGCGCACGTTTTTGACTTCGTCCCGCGGTGTATTTTGCAGCCGAACGTCGTATTCATCCACGCCCGAAGGAGACCGTCGCCGCAAGCAACTCCGGCGAGCTGCACGAGGAGGAGAAGACCACGCCGACGACCACCACCGCGCCATCGACTCCGCCCCGACGTCCGCTACGCTTCGGTAAGCTCCGTTCGCCCCGTAGCCTCCTAGGACGCGAGAAACGAGCAATGCCGACCGTGGCGCCGCCGCGGTCGGGTGAACTCGGTCGAGTGCGTCGCCCGTTTTTGGTCAACGTATCGTGGACCGTTGGATCTAGATCCAATGGATCTAGATCGATTGGATCCCGCGCGTCCATTTTAATTTAGATCGGACGGCTCTCGCAGCCGATCCGCGTCGAAGCGGTACCGACCAATAAGATCGCGCCACGCAGCCCCTGTTAATTCTTTTTCGCAGGAAATTTTATAAATAAAACAGAAAATATGCAAAACTTAGAAAATTCATAACTTTTGATCTACAAGTTCAAATTTAATAAACTTATATCCACGGATAGCCCTGTTCATGAAGTTTATTTCTACTTCATTTGTTTTCCTTTTTGACAAATTATAATTTATATAATTAATAGTGGAGCATTTCGGCTATTAAAATAATAACATAAATAAGAAAAATGATTTGGAAAATAAATTTAATTGTTTTAGGGTCATATTAATTCCCTCTGTCCAGCAATACTAATAAATATCTTAAATGAAAACTTTCATAAAACAATAAAAGTTTAATTATAGAAATCAAGTTTGCTAGATTGTGAAGAAGAGGAAGGACTTGCTTGTGATTGTTATTCTTGCTGTGCTTGTTCCTCCTGTTACCAAGGCAAGTTACATTCATATTCTACCCAATATTTTCTATATGCATGTGTAGTATATTTTTTGAGTAGTGGTGCATGATAGGGATTTTTGATTTATTTTATAATGTTAAGTTAGTTTGAATTTTACAAATATCCTAGTAGTGTGTAGCCACCATTTCTCCTAAGCATCCATGAAAGGTTTTATTAGTTGCTTAGCTATGCTATTAAAATGTTTGCCATGTTATAGAAAAGTCTCTAAGTGTTAAAATCTAAAATACACTTCTGGGTGGAATTGGTTGTTATGGTTTATGTTGAGTGGCTTTTGGGACTATGCTTGTGGTTGTCGTCGCCTAGGGTGAATGTTTATTCTACTTAGGGCCATGAGCATGGTGGTTGTTACCCAGAAGTGCACTTGTTGACGGCCACCCAGAAACGAAGAGATTACCAAGCCCTCCAAGTTGAGAAGCTTCCCGTGCAGCCTTTTGACAATGGGCTCTGTCTAGAATAACTAAGTTGTGAGGATGCAACCTGTCAGCTTGACAAGTAGATGTAGAGTTGATAGGTGGAACGGGTCTTGCTAGTATGGTTGCATTCTTCTTCTGAAAGTTCTTGTCTCAATTCTCTCCTTTCCTTAATACACTCTACGTGTATAGGATGTTTGGGTTAATTGAGTCTGAAGGTGAAAGTGCACAACCTCTGCAGAGTCGACAATCTGAGTACTCAGCCGTGTCCCTGGAAATGGACTACTTCGAGCAGCTGGACAAGGACGGGCGGAAGAATCTCAACACTGTTTTCATAAAGTAAAATTTGACTAAGAAAGGAATAGTTGGTGCACTTGGGCTTTATCCCTTGGTGCCAAGTTCTTGAGAAACAAAATTGTTTTACAAAAGATAGGAGAAAACTTGCTTTCTACAAAATAGCCTACAACTCCACCAAGCCAAATATGCATATAGAATTAGACTTGCCATAATTTTATCCACCATAGTCACTTGCCAATACTTCATTGTATTGACCTCCTTCGGGGGCTGCACATTCAAATGTGCAGGTAATTCTAATGAGGAATGAGTTTGGACTCGAGTCTACAACCAACATGTCTGTCTGTGGCGCATGCTTGAAGATGAGGATCATTGTTATTGTTTTCGTTGTGAACTCTGAACTTTAGCTAGCCTTCATGGCTATGCAATTTGTAATAAAGATATATTTGGCTATTATTTTGGATCACGTTGTAGTAATTAATACTTATGCAATGATACTTTATATTTTGTACTGTGGTGCTAGCAGTGATCCAGGGACTAGCACATAACACAGGTGTTCCATCTTTATATAATAGATGGGGCGCTTCAAAATGGTATCAGAGCAAAGTGTTGCCTGTAGGTTCGAGCCCCTAGGATTGGTTAAGCCATTTTTGGTCATAATGTTACCATCTTTGAAGTATGTTGGATTCTAGCGGCATAGTGGGATGAAGCGGCCCGGGACAAACCTTACATGTCCGCGTACATGAGACCTGTTCCACAATATAAGTGGCTGGCCGGGTGTCTGTCTCTCTCACTATAGTGAAATATCCAATCTACCAAGAGTTGTTAATATCCGTTGACCATCTCAAGATTTGACTCAGTATTTTCTAAATAATACACACTATGACTAGTTCCCCTTACCTTATGCTTTTCCTGTTTTAAACTTTTCTTCTTTCCACCTAAAGGATGACGAGCTTCCACTTCACCACCGCGGAAGACTTCGAGAACACCCGTTTTGGATGCTACCTCCTAGACATCGGCGAAAAGATAAGGTTACCACTACCCCAAGTCAAGGGTTTCATCCTGAAGAAGTTTAACAAAGAAGGTTGCTGGGGAATAAAAGCAACTCAGCCAGGACGTGGAGAAGAGCCCCCACTGGAGATTAAAATGGTTAGCGACTCCAAAGATAAAGGACTCAATCTAGTCATGCAGGATCTGATTGGGCGCCTCTGCGGACGCTACAGCACAGAGTTGAAGGGCCACTACTCCATTTTCTTTGGAAGGAGAAACGAAGATGGAGAACCTTACCTTTACGATGTTGGAGAAAGAGGCAAGGCAAAACCCCTTAGTCTTTATTTCCAGGAGTTGGAAATCCTTGTCACGGAGATGTATGAAGATCGGCGCACGGAGCTCCTGAAGAATGATGAGTTATGTGCTCTACTTCAGGAGAACGAAGAGAAGATGAAGGCACAAGAGGAAGTGACTAAGGCACAAGAAGAGAGGTTCGCTGCGCAAGAGGAGAGATACAAGAGGCAGGAGAAAAGAGTTCAAGAGAAGAACAAGACTATCAGAGAACAAAAGGCGGAACTCGAGAGCAATGAAGTCGAGTTCGAGGCCGATAGTGACTTGATCAAAAGGCTTCGTGCTGAGAAGAGGGAGCTGCAAGAAAAGAACTCTGTCCTAGAGAAGGAAGTAAAGGAACTCAAGGATGTACTCACCAATGAAGGAATAGAGATTCAGTAAATTGAAGAGGAAGAAGAAGACATGGTCGAGTAGTTCGTAGTGAGACTACCATTTATCATACACCTCATTATCTTAGTCTTGTATTGACCTACCAACTTGTGGTAAGGCAGTACCTTCCTTTGTATCCCCGGAACCCCGCGAGTTTATTTTCCAAACTTTTATACCATTTTTTTCCCTACACCAAAGGTTTTGTTTTGTGTGATTGGTTGTTTTATAAGTTGCTTGTTGATTGATTGCTAGATCTGTTTGTTCTGTGCATGGGTAGGATTTCTCTTTATAGTTCTATCAATCCTTTACTCATCCATGCTAGAACCCCACAGATGCCTCCACGTCGTGAGTCCGACAACAACGAAGCTATGCAACAGCTGATGGCAGCTCAAGCCCAACTGATGACTATGATGACTCAGTTCATTGCAGCAACCAACAACAACAACAACAACAACAACAACAACAACAACAACAACAACAACAACAACAACAACAACAACCCACCACCACCACCACCTCCGGTGGACAGACTTGCAAGATTTCTAAGGCTCAGGCCTAATAAGTTTTCCTCTGCTATTGAACCAATAGTGGCGGATGACTGGCTCCGTTCAGTCAACAAGAACTTAGTAACTTGTGAGTGTTCTGAGGTAGAAAAGGTGAGGTTCACCGCACACCTACTGGAAGGACTTGCCGTCATGTGGTGGGAGACCTATCAAGTGACTCATCCCTTGGATGGCATGACTTGGGATGCGTTCAAGGAAGGTTTCCGCAATGCCCACATTTCCTCTGGCATAATGAACCTGAAGAAAGAGGAATTTCGTAGCTTGAGGCAGGGAGGTAGAACCCTGAAGGAGTATATGGATGACTTCTGTATGTTATCAAGGTATGCACCAGAAGACATCGACACTGACGTTAAAAGGAAGGACAAATTCCTTAAGGGACTTAGGGGAGAACTGAAGATACCCTTGTCTGTGGCTTATGCACCTAACTACCAAGTTCTGCTGGATCAAGCAATCACTCTGGACAACAACATAAGAAAGGAAGAGAATAGGAAGAGAAAGTTCAGTGCAAGTAAGGTTCATTCTGAAGGGACACACAAGAAACCACACACCTTTGAAGTCAGTGGCCATAAACCCTGGAACTACTCCAATAGTGGTAGTGGCCAAAAGCACCATGGTCATAACCACAATGGAGGATATAAAGGAAATAATGGAGGGTTCAAGGGAAACCATCACCATGGTCATAACCATGGAAATGGTAATCCCCGTCCTAACTCTGAAGGGAAGAAAGACTTGTCTAATGTGACTTGCTTCAAGTGCAAGAAGACAGGACATTATGCTACTGATTGCCCAGAGAGGAAGGCCGATGAAAATTCCAAGCCCAATCCTTTCCAGAAGGGACAAGTAAACCACATCAATGTGGAAGAAGTACATGATGAACCTGATGCTGTGATTGGTAAGTTCCTGCTCAATTCTTTTCCAGCATTAGTATTATTTGATACCGGAGCATCGCATTCATTCATATCAAGAGCTTTTGTAAACAAACATGGACTAGCCGAGGAAAGCTTAGGAAAACCTATAAGAGTGATCTCACCTACGGGTGAGATGATAGTAAATTCCGGATGTAGGCAACTAGAGTTAAGGATTGGAAAATATCTTTTTTCCAACAGACTTAGTCATCCTAGAAACCCAAGGTTTGGATGTTATCATTGGAATGGATTGGATGACCCGTTTTGAAGGAATCATAGACTGTGCAAACAGAGCTATCACCCTCACCACCCCAGAGAAACAGAAGATTAAATTCAGATCAACTTATGAACTTAAGAAAGTTAGGCTAAATTATCTTAAGGGGGTTAGCCTTGGGGATGTGCTGATTGTCCAGGAGTACCCAGATGTTTTCCCAGAGGAATTACCGGGAATGCCACCCGATAGAGATGTGGAGTTTCTCATTGAACTGAAACCGGGTACCGGACCAATAGCTAAGAGACCTTACCCTATGGTCGTCGATGAGCTAAAAGAGCTCAAGAAGCAACTAGAGAAACACCTTTTGAATGGATTTATCCGCCCAAGTTCTTCGCCCTGGGGAGCGCCAGTTCTATTTGTCAAAAAGAAGGATCAAAACCAGAGACTAGTCACGGACTACCGGGATATAAATGAACACACCATCAAAAACAAGTATCTGTTACCCAAGATAAATGAGCTATTTGATCAACTAAAAGGTGCTTGTGTCTTCTCCAAGATTGATCTTCGATCAGGCTACCTCCAAATGAAGGTTAGAGAGATGGATATACCAAAGACAGCATTTGTTACAAGATATGGCTCATATGAGTACACAGTAATGCCATTTGGATTAACAAACGCTCCCGCTTATTTCATGAATATGATGAATAAAGTGTTCATGGATTTCCTGGACAAGTTTGTGGTAGTGTTCATAGACGACATTCTAGTCTACTCCAAGAGTCATGAAGAACATGAAGAGCATCTACGCCTAGTATTGCAGAGGCTACGTGAACATAAGTTATATGCCAAATTCAGCAAGTGTGAATTTTGGTTGGAACAAGTCGCATTCCTAGGTCACATAGTATCTAAAGAGGGAATAGCAGTGGATCCTGAAAAGGTTTCAGCTGTAACCAATTGGGAGTCACCAAAGAATGTTGGAGAGTTACGGAGTTTCCTTGGCTTAGCAGGATACTACCGAAGATTTATAGAAAACTTTTCCAAAATCGCCAAGGCACTGACGGAATTATTAAAGAAGGAGAAGAAATTTGAGTGGACTGAGGCATGCGAAGCCAGTTTTCAGGAATTGAAGAAACGCCTAGTTTCAGCCCCAGTTTTATGCTTACCTGATTTGGAGTAAGAATTTCAAGTATATTGTGATGCTTCACACCAAGGTCTGGGAAGTGTGTTGATGCAAGAAGGTAGGGTGGCATCTTATGCCTCTAGACAACTCAAGAAGCATGAAGCAAATTATCCAACTCATGATCTCGAGTTAGCATCAGTAGTGCATGCCCTAAAAACTTGGAGACCCTACCTGATGGGGAAAAGATGTGAGGTATTCACGGACCACAAAAGTTTGAAATACATTTTTACTCAGAAGGAATTGAACATGAGACAGAGAAGGTGGTTGGAACTTATCAAGGATTATGATCTAAGTCTCCAATATCACCCAGGAAAGGCAAATGTAGTAGCAGACGCCCTGAGTCGTAAAGCATATGTGAATGGCCTCACAGCAGAAGAATTACCCGAAGGTATATGCAAGGCATTCAAGGACCTCAGATTGGAAGTAGTACCAGAAGGTTTTGTAGCCTCATTGGTAGTACAACCTACCTTGATGGACAAGATACGTGAAGCGCAGAAAGGAGATAAGGAAATAAAAGAAATCAAAGTCAATCTGGAAGCAGGGAAAGCTAAAGGATTTCATGAGGATGAGCAAGGGACTCTGTGGTTTGAGAAACGTATATGTGTGGCCAATGATCCTGATATTAGAAAGTTAATTCTGCAAGAAGCTCATGAGACACCTTATTCCATTCATCCGGGAAATACCAAGATGTATATGGACGTGAAGGAGAGATTCTGGTGGAACAACTTGAAAAGAGAAATAGCAGAATATATCGCTAAGTGCGATGTGTGCAGTCGAGTAAAGGCTGAACATCAGAAACCAGCAGGACTTTTGCAACCTTTGAAGGTACCAGATTGGAAGTGGGATTCTATTGGGATGGATTTCATCACCGGGTTACCAAGGACCAGATCAGGATATGATTCTATTTGGGTCATTGTTTGTCGTTTAACCAAAATAGCTCACTTTATACCCGTGAAGACCACCTATACCAGCGCAAAGCTAGCTGATATTTACATGAAGAGAGTTGTGTGCCTACACGGCGTCCCCAAGAGTATCGTGTCCGATAGAGGGACCCAGTTCACTTCTCATTTCTGGAAGCAGTTGCATGAATCCTTGGGAACCAGATTGGAATTCAGTACGTCCTTTCACCCGCAAACGGATGGCCAGACTGTAAGAGTAAATCAGATTTTAGAAGATATGTTAAGAGCTTGTGCGCTCGATTATGGATCCAGTTGGGATGACAATCTACCCTATGCTGAGTTCTCCTATAACAACAGTTACCAAGCTAGCATTGAGATGGCACCATTTGAGGCATTATATGGGAAGAAATGCACAACCCCATTGTTGTGGAGTGGTGTAGGAGAACGAAGTTTCTTTGGACATGATATAATCCAAGAGGCTGAAGAGAAGGTCAGGCTGATTAAGGATAGATTGAAGATAGCACAATCACGCCAGAAAAGCTACGCAGATTCTAAACGTAGAGAGGTCACCTACGAGGTGGGTGATAGAACCTATCTTAGAGTATCACCACTCCGAGGTGTAAAGAGGTTTCGGATTAAAGGAAAGCTAGCACCTCGATTCATTGGACCATTCAAAATTCTTTCTCGCAAAGGTGAAGTACCATATGAGTTAGAACTACCAGAAGCTCTGTCTGCGGTTCATAATGTGTTCCATGTCAGTCAGTTGAAGAAATGTCACCCCGAGATGATGGGAGTTCCTTTAAAGGATACTGTACCCCTCGAAGAAGTACATTTGGAGAGTGACTTGTCCTACGAAGAGAAACCCATCAAGATACTACAGACCGCAGAAACAGTCACCCGTACCAAAACCATCAAATTTTGCAAAGTCCAGTGGAATCATCACTCCGAGGAAGAAGCCACCTGGGAACGAGAGGATGACCTTCGAGAAGACCATCCACACCTATTTGCTGATCTTTCCGAAACTCGAGGGCGAGCTTCCTCTTAAGGGGGTTAGTCTGTAACATCCCAAATTTTGCAAAAAATTAAAACTTTTGCATTCATGCATCATTCATCCATAAACATAAAACTACACCACAAATATATAAAATAAAACCTTAGGTTATAAGATTTAATAATCTATAAGTTCCAGAAAATGTTTATTTAAAGCTCTTTAATAAATATTATTTTAGCAATATTGTTATGGGCAAGTATAATATTAAAAATCTCCAATTTTGATAACCTTTCCAAAACATATTTTTATGAATTTTCTGATATGTTTTGAATAGGTTTAAAAGTCATTTTTGAGATCAGTATTTTAAAACAGATCTTATTTTTATTAAAAAGGAAATCAGGCGGCCGGCCCGTAGTTATCCACCGCGCGTGCGCGTCCGAACGCGGCCCAAGCCGGCCCGCGCAGCCCATATCCACCCTCCTCTCGCTGACAGGTGGGACCCACCTGTCAGCTTCGTCTTCCTCCCGTCGGAGATCGCGCCCGAGACGAATTCGGAAACCGGCCGTGATTCTCGAGCATAATCAGCGCGAGGCTGCTCCCCGCGCCACCCTATATAAACCCCCACCTCCGTCGCAACCCTCCGCACCCCAAACCCTAAAATTTCCGCCGCCGGGAAGCTCGCGAGCGAGCTCGGATCTCCGCCGCCGTAAAGCAAGCCGTACGGGGTACTCCGACCTCCCCCCGAGCTCGTATTGCCCCCCCTCGACCCCCTCCTAGTTGCGCACGTTTTTGACTTCGTCCCGCGGTGTATTTTGCAGCCGAACGTCGTATTCATCCACGCCCGAAGGAGACCGTCGCCGCAAGCAACTCCGGCGAGCTGCACGAGGAGGAGAAGACCACGCCGACGACCACCACCGCGCCATCGACTCCGCCCCGACGTCCGCTACGCTTCGGTAAGCTCTGTTCGCCCCGTAGCCTCCTAGGACGCGAGAAACGAGCAACGCCGACCGTGGCGCCGCCGCGGTCGGGTGAGCTCCGGCGAGTGCGCCGCCCGTTTTTGGTCAACGTATCGTGGACCGTTGGATCTAGATCCAATGGATCTAGATCGATTGGATCCCGCGCGTCCATTTTAATTTAGATCGGACGGCTCTCGCAGCCGATCCGCGTCGAAGCGGTACCGACCAATAAGATCGCGCCACGCAGCCCCTGTTAATTCTTTTTCGCAGGAAATTTTATAAATAAAACAGAAAATATGCAAAACTTAGAAAATTCATAACTTTTGATCTACAAGTTCAAATTTAATAAACTTTATATCCACGGATAGCCCTGCTCATGAAGTTTATTTCTACTTCATTTGTTTTCCTTTTTGACAAATTATAATTTATATAATTAACAGTGGAGCATTTCGGCTATTAAAATAATAACATAAATAAGAAAAATGATTTGGAAAATAAATTTAATTGTTTTAGGGTCATATTAATTCCCTCTGTCCAGCAATACTAATAAATATCTTAAATGAAAACTTTCATAAAACAATAAAAGTGTAATTATAGAAATCAAGTTTGCTATATTGTTTTCAATTATTAAATTGATAAATAAAATAAGAAATTCCTAGAAATTATATCTCATACATTTAATAAAAGAGGATAAAAATTATTAATAAGTGAGTCATATTTTCATAAGCATATCATTCATGCATACATATTTATGTCTGGTGTTGTGATGATTTTGTTAGTATTTATTTTATTCATTGCTTGTGCTAGATTGTGAAGAAGAGGAAGGACTTGCTTGTGATTGTTATTCTTGTTGTGCTTGTTCCTCCTGTTACCAAGGCAAGTGACATTCATATTCTACCCAATATTTTCTATATGCATGTGTAGTATATTTTTTGAGTAGTGGTGCATGATAGGGATTTTTGATTTATTTTATAATGTTAAGTTAGTTTGAATTTTACAAATATCCTAGTAGAGTGTAGCCACCCTTTCTCCTAAGCAACCATGAAAGGTTTTATTAGTTTCTTAGCTATGCTATTAAAATGTTTGCCATGTTATAGAAAAGTCTCTAAGTGTTAAAATCTAAAATAGACTTCTGGGTGGAATTGGTTGTTATGGTTTATGTTGAGTGGCTTTTGGGACTATGCTTGTGGTTGTCGTCGCCTACGATGAATGTTTATTCTACTTAGGGCCATGAGCATGGTGGTTGTTACCCAGAAGTGCACTTGTGGACGGCCACCCAGGAACGAAGAGATTACCAAGCCCTCCAAGTTGAGAAGCTTCCCGTGCAGCCTTTTGACAATGGGCTCTATCTAGAATAACTAAGTTGTGAGGATGCAACCTGTCAGCTTGACAAGCAGATGTAGAGTTGATAGTTGGAACGGGTCTTGCTAGTATGGTTGCATTCTTCTTCTGAAAGTTCTTGTCTCAATTCTCTCCTTTCCTTAATACACTCTGCGTGTATAGGATGTTTGGGTTAATTGAGTCTAAAGGTGAAAGTGCACAACCTCTGCAGAGTCGACAATCTGAGTACTCAGCCGTGTCCCCGGAAATGGACTACTTCGAGCAGCTGGACAAGGACGGGCGGAAGAATCTCAACACTGTTTTCATAAAGTAAAATTTGACTAAGAAAGGAATAGTTGGTGCACTTGGGCCTTATCCCTTGGTGCCAAGTTCTTGAGAAACAAAATTGTTTTACAAAAGATAGGAGAAAACTTGCTTTCTGCAAAATAGCCTACAACTCCACCAAGCCAAATATGCATATAGAATTAGACTTGCCATTATTTTATCCACCATAGTCACTTGCCAATACTTCATTGTATTGACCTCCTTCGGGGGCTGCATATTCAAATGTGCAGGTAATTCTGATGAGGAATGAGTTTGGACTCGAGTCTACAACCAACATGTCTGCCTGTGGCGCATGCTTGAAGATGAGGCTCATTGTTATTGTTTTCGTTGTGAACTCTGAACTTTAGCTAGCCTTCATGGCTATGCAATTTGTAATAAAGCTATACTTGGCTATTATTTTGGATCACGTTGTAGTAAATAATACTTATGCAATGATACTTTATATTTTGTACTGTGGTGCTAGCAGTGATCCAGGGACTAGCACATAACACAGGTGTTCCATCTTTATATAAAAGATGGGGCGCTACATTAGCACAGGGGTCCTCGCAAATGCGAGGGCACTACTTATAGTTTGTTTAAAGTTTTATTTATATAATTTGGTGTGATGAAGTTATTTCTTTCTCGTGTTTACCTTATTTTTTATAATATGTGCCTTTCGGACTTGGATGATATCTTGAAGATGTGGAGTTTACATTTCTATTGTGACAATAGTATATTAAAATGAAATGAAATTAAACAATCACGGCTTATAGTTTTTTAAAAATTTGATTTATACAATTTGGTGTTATGAAGATATTCATTTCCGTGTTTATTTTGTGAGTGGTTATATTACAAATAAGTGAGGTTAAAGAGTTATGTAATGTTATGTAAAATATAATTCTATTAACATCCTTTTAAGTTTTATCGAAACCTTATTTATTCAATCAGAGGTGACGTGTGCATGCTGGCTAGATTAATGTTGGCTTTTGTTTGAAGCTTAACAACCTCATACTAAATACAGGATCTTTGAATTTTTATTCTTGATGAAAGGGATTTTTTGTATTTTCAGAATACAAAATTATGTTGGTAATATGTTGCACGTAATATGGTCCTAGAATTAAAATAAATACAATGTAACAAAAAAATAAACTTTGTGAGCACACGTAAAGTTTGTACTGATAATATATTTGGCATTTATTTCCTAAACCTCAGAACCCAAAACATTGCATTACTCATGAAGTACATTTTTAAGTTCATGAATAAGGATGAATTGCCATGGGTTAAGCTTATATGGAAAGCACAATATGAGAATGATATAATACCACAAAACACTGGACCTGTTGGTTCTTTTTGGTGGAAGGACTGTCTTAAGTTAATTGATACCTTCCTGGAGTTGGCTGCATGTGTTCCAGGTGATGGTGGAACTGTAAGACTTTGGATGGATAAGTGGTCTGACGAGCTTCTTAGGCACAAACTGCCTCACCTTTGCTCCTTTGCGAAGTCTCAATCCATTTCTATTAAACAGGCACTTGCTGTATTTTCTGATGAAGAGTCATTGGATTTGTTTCATACCCCACTTTCAGTACCTGTTGTTCATCAATTTGCCCAGTTCAACAATTTGCTGACAGGACACATGGATATTACTACTGCTGATAAGTGGGTTATGTCTTCTAGCAATAAAAGTTACTCGAGTAAGAGGGTTTATGAGACCTTAATGGCAAATAATCCTGCACCATCCCCTTTCCAGTGGATCTGGAAATCTTGTGTTCTCCCAAAGCATAAGATATTTTTTTTGGTTACTTTTGCAAGACAGATTGAACACAAGAGACCTCCTAGCCAGAAAGCAGTTTCAGATTGAGGACTATAACTGTGTTCTATGCTCACAGGGAATGTCTGAAGAGTTTATCCATTTATTTTTTGAATGTGACTTCAGCAGGAATTTTTGGTGGAAACTTTATCTTGAATGGGATACGGATCTGGACCTCTTCTCCATGTTGACTCAAGCCAAGAAAACTTATAAGCTCATATGCTATAAGGAAATCCTCATTATTGGTTGCTGGAGTATTTGGACCCATAGAAACAGATGTATTTTTGACTCTCAGCCCATTTGTCTTGAGGCTTATTTCCAGGACTTTTTATGTTCTTTTAGTTTGATTTTGCATAGAGCCAAACCTTCCTTAAAGGAAGGGATGACTCAATGGGTGGACACTTTATGAACTTTTCCTTGTAACTTGTACAGTTGTCAATGAGAAAATAGAAAATTAAACAGTAGGGATTTTTCCCTACTGTTTTGCGCCTCAAAAAAAAAATTGATCTACCGGCGTGTATATCAAATTAATGTCAACAAATCAATGTTATTAGGCCTCTTTTTTAAATGAAATTAATAGCAGGGTTCCTTATCTCTTTATCGTCTGGTTTATTTTATTTCACCCTCTTTATCTCATATTTGTCTATTTTTTCGATGAGGTCTTACCAATAGGTTATTCTTGGATATGACTTGCCAATCTAATATGTATAGCACACGCTCAAACCTACATTTATCTATTCCGGTGGGTGAGACTTGGGACCAAAATAAATATGGAGAGGACAATCAAATTCCATAAAATATAAAGTGTATTAAAAAGGACTTAATACATAACGTCCATTTTTGTCTACACACTATTTTTTGGTTCTTTCTCTCTAATTTTCCTGTATCCACACTTTCTCGCTTAAAATTTCTTCTTACTTCTTTACTTAGATCACAAACTGAGATTGACCTAATAGTGGTATTGTTTTCTCAAACCAACCAAATTTGTTGGTGGAGACCGACCTAGTTAGATTTATTATTTGAAAATATGTATGGTCACAATGATCGGTCCCTGCCAGAAATAGAGAGTCGAATCCCTTTTTAGATGTACGTCCAATCATGTTATTAGATGGCCCTATAGCTACAGTAAACCTACATCATTCACACTAATTTTATTATAGAGGTTGGGTAAACCAATTTAAAACTTCACTGGAGATAGTATAGCAAGATTTATTTATTTTTGAGAACAGGACTAAATGACTAAAATTTAAAAAAAATGACGTGTGTAACTACATGAAAATATAGACCTTATATTGTTACTTTCGTAAAAAAATCTTACTCAAAATTACTTCCTATGGCAAAGTTGCTTCACCTGTCTGAGCATAAATAATATTTTAAAATTTCAAGTATATACATATATAAAAAATAGCTTGGTATTTGTAAATCATTTTTCATGGCGGATCTAATGCTTTTTTGTTGAAGAAATTATAAGTCTAAATAATTTATTATGAAGTACCAGTCACAATTATTAGAGATGCTGCCACATCACCATTTGTAGAAAGTGATGTATTCTGGAACAAAGTGTTTATGAGTCAATATCTATATTCAGTATTTAATCAAACTATGTCTTACACATGGCCTGAGAAATTGATGTCTTTGTACATGTGCAACATGTTAGGAAGTGCTTGTTGAATTCTGATTGCTTAATGACGAGTCCATGCCAACACTTGTATTCTCAAAAATAGCTTGCCAAACCGACTATATGGTAATTTTTTCTGTTAAATCTTAACCATACATTTTAGATCTAACTAACACATTAGTTTAAATGACATGACCCAACGTGGTGGCACTATTAAGAACCCCGTATAGTGACAACTCAAACATATTTAGAGCTTCGCACATCCTTTTGGATTTTAATATCTCGAACTATCACATTTGCTTCTCTATATGATCTTGTGTATACTTTTATAAAATACAAAAAATTCCGATAAAATTGTTCTCTTACATGAAATTAGTATACTTAATATGATAGTTCTAATTTTTATGATTTAAATTAAATTAAATAAGAGTTTAATTAAATATTTGGTTTATATTTCAGGGGAGAATACCCCAGTTAATATAGTCCTGTGTATATTTCCCACGGGGAAAATCATTTCCTAAAAGTTAATTATATGTTATCCAAAAAAAACAAATTCTTTAGTTTTTGGCAGGATGGGCCAAATTTGTCAAGCCCATCTTCTTTTCTCCCTTTTCTTTTCTTTCTAGGCCAAATTCCCTGTCCCATCCTTTTCCTCTTTCTCTGCACCTGCTAGGGCCGGTCCACAAAGGGCAGCAGGGTAGCAGCGACAAGCTTGCGAAACATGCTGTTTCAAAACGTCAGAGGCATGTAGGACGTGTCGAAAATGGCTAATTCGTTCCTAACTAATGTTATAGGTAACGTTTTTATTTTTAGTTTCAACCATCACAATTAAAATCAATGGATTATATATTTCTAACACATAACGTGGTGGCTCTATTAAACCTCCTCATTTTGCTTTTAGAGAGAGAGAGAGATACTATAACTGATTAAGTTAATTAAATTTGATTATTAACTGTGCTGAATCAATGGACAGAAATAATTTCAAACAAAGTATACTCAGAAGTTTTGCCAAAAGAATTAAGAAGCTGCTTCGATTTAAAAGATTTATCGCTTAGGAATTTGCATCCGCGCAAGAGAAGCATGTATATCAGTAATAGGAACATAACATGTGTAGGTTTGAAGCATATCACTTGTATGTTGGAATACCGAAACACTAGAAGACAATGAAAACGTAGTTTGAAAATTATTTGTGCAAAAGACTAAGTAGTACTAAAGCATGGATGAACTATATATTTGATAAACTTGCATCATTTGTTACTGATTATAAACAGCATCCTTTACTTAGGAAGCCGAAGAGGGCACCAATGGATGCAAAACACACTGAACAGAAGACAATTCTTCTCAGGAGAAGAGGAGAAAATTTATTTCAAAGCTTCATTCTCGGTCGTTTTCTTGCTACAAATTTCTGCAGAACATGGTGTCATCTAGCTGCACCAGCAACCACCATCGTCTATATGGCAACGCCCAACACTGTACTTATCTTGCTGACAGCTCACATGGGGGTGGGATGTAAGGTTCACGGTAAGAGCCTGACTTGGCTTCGGTACCTACGCCACCAGTGTTGGCTTCCATACCTAAGCCAAAGGAAATAAAAGGAATGCCATAAGAACAATGTGCAATTTCAAGGATAGAAGCGGAGATCTATTACAAACAAATGCAGAACAACAACTGCTATCTTCTATGAAAATTTTAGTGCGAGACATGTCAATCAACAACAGATCTGGCTCCAGAATAACGTAAATATAAAAACGGTAGGGATATTATTTCTCAAGGCATATCATTGGCAACAGGATGATCATGCAATAAGCTAAAAATCGAGCTTCCAGAAAAATACAGATTTCTCAACAAATTCTGCTAGACGAAAATGTACCTATGTTCCTCCCTGATGCTTGGCTCGAAAACAATGTTGTCGCAATCATCAGAAGAGCCATCAAACACAGAACCCTTGTGTTGCTCTGGATTGCAGCCATGACGAAGTTGTTTTCTTTCTCGAGTTGACCTTTCGGTTTTGGTTTTCGTTTTGATTGTTGTGCTTAGGTGGTTCCTGATGCTGCTGTTTATATAGAGGCACGACCGACTCTTGGAGTATCAATTTTTGCCGTTTTATTCTTTCCTGAATTATTCTTTCCTAAGGTTCGCGGTAATTAATTATGATCCTCATATAATACGCACATCATGGCATATCCTGTGTGTATAGATTTATTCGCTCCAATTTCCATACGAGATTAATTAGCATTCCATAACAACATTACGGCTTTTACTGGATCCCTAAAATTACATGCGAAATCAATTAGTATTCCATAACAATATTCTGGGATATCTTGGCTCCCAAATTACATGCGAAGATATTCCATAACAAGATGATACCGTGTAGAAAAAATGTGTCATCTTGATAGCTTCTTATTGCAGTCTATATTTGGTACCTAAAATTCCTAAATAAGTCCCAACACTACTCTTTTTGTAGGGTCCAGCTAGTGCAGTCGCCTGATATATTCAAAATTTTCAATCATTCTGCTCAGGTGACTGAATTTGTGAATTTTTAGTCGAGTATGCAGGTTTTATTGGTGGACAGTCATGACTAGGTTATTGAAATTTTGTTCTATTTTAGGTCGAATGTTACTGCTGGTTTGGTTGGTTTGCAGTCATAGGCTTGGTGACTAAGAAACCGACCCAAGACAAACATAAACTGATGCAACCTGAATTACTTCAGAGGCTTCTGCTGGACAATGACGACACTGACTCGTCAGATTCAATAACAGAGACATGCAATGCATTATCCAGAAAGAGGCCATAATGTACTCGTATGACAGAGACTATTCAAGTTATTGCCATGTAGCAAAATTAGCATTGAAGCCTGCGGAGTTAATTAAAAAAACCACCACAATTAATGCTAGGGTTTCAAAAAACCACCTGGATATAAAAAAATTGCACGCCACCACCGGCCCAGCGCTAATTAATTTCACATAGCCACCAGTCGGGGTCTAACCGTGCGCGACGCTCAGTTAAGCATGAAACTGACATGAGGGACCCAGTTTCAGAGGACATGTGTCAAGTTTAACACTGTCCAAGTTTTAGAGGACATTTTTGCAATTTTCCAAAAATTAAATATAAAAAAGGAACGAGACAATATCCTCTGCTCGCCGCCCGTCGCCGCCGCTCGCGCTCCACGTTGGCCCGTGCCCCGCCGCTGCTCCCCGTCTCCTCTCTCCGACGCGCGCTCTTCCAGGACGCGGGACGGCATGAAACTGACATGAGGGACCCAGTTTCAGAGGACACGTGTCAAGTTTAACACTGCCCAAGTTTTAGAGGACATTTTTGCAATTTTCCAAAAATTAAATATAAAAAAGGAACGAGACAATATCCTCTGCTCGCCGCCCGCCGCCGCCGCCGCTCGCGCTCCACGTTGGCCCGTGCCCCGCCGCTGCTCCCCGTCTCCTCTCTCCGACGCGCGCTCTTCCAGGACGCGGGACGGCAGGACGGCGCTCGCCACCGTGGCCAAGCTGGACGACATGGTGACGGGAGGTGCCGTGGACCAAGCTGTTGGCGTTGCAGCAGGGAGGCGCGGCTCAGCACGCTTCTGGGCGACGCGGGGCGCGGAGCGGGTCGGCAGGGCGCGGCGCGGGGAGGCGCGTGGCGGGTCGGGGCGGCGCGGCGTGGCGCAGCAGGGAAGGCGGCGCGGCAGGGCGGGCGGCGCGTAGCAGGTCGGGCGGCGCGGCGCGTCGCAGGGCGGCGCACGGGGCGGCCTGGGCGTGGAGCGTCACGGGGCGGCAGGGCGGGGCGGCGCAGGGCAACGCGCGGCGTGCAGCAGGGCGGGCACCGTGGACCAGGCTAGTGGTCAGCCATGGCTGACCGTAACATCAGTATCATATGCCCGATTGCCTGCTTGATTGGTAGTCTTCAGCTATAGATGAAGCGAATTCTAAATTAGAGGTAGTCGGAGAAGCTGGAGCTGAATGGATCAAACAACTGGTGCTTGGTCTCTTCGTTCTGAATCTTGGCGTCCTAAACAACAACTGCTGCTTGGCGGCGGCGGAGCAGGTGGACGGATCGATCAGGCGAGGGCGTTGCGCTGGGTCGGCCACGGGTCTTCGCGGCGGCCTTCACGGAACAGGCGCAGGGAAGGACGACGGCGGCCACGGCTAGCGGCGGCGGTCGGCCGGCGAGCGGCGGGTCGGGATGGTCGGGTGTCCGGCAGGATGTCCTCGCTTCGTGATTTATTTTTATTTTTGGAAATTTACATAAAAGTTCAGATAAAAGTCCAGAATTAACGCGCAGTGTCAAACTTGCCATATGGCACCTGCAATTGGGCCCCTCCTGTCATAATACGGGTTAACTGAGCGCCGTGCACGGTTAGACCCCGATTGGTGGCTATGTGAAATTCATTAGCGCTGGGCCGATGGTCGCGCGTAATTTTTTTGTATCCAGGTGGTTTTTGGAAACCCTAACACCAATTGTGGTGGTTTTTTTTAATTAACTCAAGCCTGGGCAAACTACGCGTGCAGCCAAGCATTGCAGCTTTTGCCCAAGGAAACCACTACCTTAAACAAACTTTTTGTACTTAAACTTCAAGGACATGCACCATGGGAGCCCAGGCTAGCCGGGTGCTAGCTCCGCCATTGAACTTACCTGTTTTACCAAGAGCAGTGATATGGATGAGGAGATGCAAAATGTAGTGCATGATTACTTGGAGCAGAGAGGAGGGGGTGATTTCTAGCACTTTTTAAGTTATTTATAACCATTGCGGTCCAACAATCATCGTCTTCACATATTTGTCAATGTAATAAATTGCAATTTTTGCAGTGCTACACAAAAGTGAACCACGGAGCATGGTTCCGCATATACTCTTGTCAGTACCTGTAAAACTGCTAATTGGTCACTGGTTAAAAACCGTATCTAAATCTCATTTTCCATTGTCGATTTCGTTTCTTGTTTGTAGGACCTTCACAACATATAGTACTGGCAAACACGGTAACGGTAACATTTCGAGTTTTCATGTCATGTCATTGAAAAGATAGATAGTTTGTTTACAATCCTCCTAGGAGGCCAAGTCTTAAAGTACATGGCTTAGTGCCAGTTGTTTAGAATACTTGAATTGTACAACATTCTTGAGGAGATGCAAAATGCAGTGCATGATTACTTGGAGCAGAGAGGTCTTAAAGCTTTTTTTCAAATTATATTCTTCACCTGGTGACTCTGTAATCAAGCTTGACGCCTCTGATATAGACAAACATTCTTGCAGACTTGTAGTGTGGACCAATGTATCTTCATGTATCATAGTTATGAAACTAAATGGGTGAAAATGCATAGTTGTTGACTCCGAGTTTAAAAAGCAGTAGTCTGATATCTTCAGAGATAACAGCAACTTTAGTTATGTTTTGCATAATAACAGAAATGTAATTGTGGAAATGAGATGAGGACATCTAATGGTTTCTTGTTGGGATCTTGGAAATAACAACCTGGGTCAAGAAAGAGTGTGGTGATCGACTGATCGCCATACAGCAAAGCAAGGAAAACAATTTCCTGGTTAGGTGCAATGGAGTATAGTTATATTTTGTCAGGCAAAATCGCAGGGAATTGTGGCAAGCATTATTTTTAAATTCAGAGCATTTGTTTTATCACTTAAAATGCACACAGCTAGATGGCGTGATAGAATCACAAAGTTGAGAAACCATTAATAGTACGATGTGTGTGGTTTAGGGAAAACAAGAAATTGCAAATTATTGCATAACAGTGCAATCAGCTACAAGAATCAACATTCCCTGCATAGGCATATCTCATAACAAGTGCACATCACAAGGAAGAAAGTGACATGCGGAGATTAAACCGTCTATTTGAGAATATATCATTATTATAAATATACTAATAATTTGATTTACACCTTCTCAGAAAAATTATATTTATAGTTGTTGCCTAGGAGCACCAATGTAAGATGTCTAAGGATCCGAAGCAATTTCAAACTGAAGGAAAATAAGGTTCGTATATGACATGTAGTCTGGACAAACGTATATTCATAATATCTCACCGAAATTGGAGAATTATCACAGTAATTTTATTTTGTACATGGCAACCTTTCATCACAAAACATGATTTAAAGAGTTGTCTGATTACAGTATGTGTATCTGAATTCAAAATGTCATAAATAATCGGAATATTTTCTGCATTTTTAGCAACTACAGAAATGTACATTACTTGCCCATGAGGCCATGTGTATACACTTTACATGTCTTTCTTGGTTCAATACTTCAGTTTGCGGAACAACTTTTCCCATGCCACTAGCTAAATTTCGTAGGAGGAAGAAACATTTCTCAGTATGACAATAATCAAGGCATGTCAATCAGAAGTAATTCAGATTTACGAACAGGCTTGAGCTGAATCAATCAAGACTACACAAGTGTGCATTGCTCCAGGTTCATACTCCATGATTAGTCTTTTCAACTCCTTTTCCTATTTCACATTTAAAATCAAATTCCATACTATTTTAAGATCTTAACCAAAGATAGTTTTATTATTATCTCACTTATTTTACCACTTGTAATGCTAATCATAACAGCTTAATTCTTCAAATGAGGAAACAGATAAAATAGGCAGGTGTACAACAACTTTTCACGTATGAACAGAAGTCGCTAAGATAGATGAAATCACAATTCCTATATTTTTTGGAATTGCCTTCCATAATCATAAGTAGTTCAGCTCTAGCATGAATTTATTAGATTATGAACCCATGTGGAATTACTGATTTTGAAGGAAGTCTTTGAAATCCCTGTTCTTAACTTCCTATTTGTGTAGATATATGTCTTTCCTTTCAAGGTTCAAGAATATTTGGGTAGTATGATGTCCAGATACAGTGCCGATGAATTGAAGCTATTGTAGATTGATGATCAATCATACTTGAGGATCCTTCAGGCTAGTAAAAAATGGAAATTAGTACGATCACTAGTCACTTCTTCAGTAACAAGTGTAATTCTAATAGCGTTGGTTATGAACATGCAAATGTAATGTTTCCTGCACTAGACAACGCAACCAAAAGTCCGAACTGATGGAATGGGCTAGCGCAATCCACATATACTGTAACAACAAGGATGGTCACAACTTTCAAGGATGAACCCAACTTACAAATACTGTAACATTAATTTTTAGTTTACTTTCATCATGACTTTTGTGCATTAGACATTGAAATGATTTTTTTCCTACAACTGAAAAAAACATAGTGCAAATCCCGTAGAAAGTCAGCTGTCAATGTTTCTTACCTCCATAATAATGCCACCAAATGTTGACCATTGAAGCATAAGTGTGCGTACTGTATCTTAAGCATTTGATATCACGTTATCCATCTGCACCATTTTAGTGTAAACATCGTTAAAAGTTAAAATGGTCTATTGTTGAAATAATGGTGAGAGCAACTAAATCCTCAGCGTCAGAGTTTAGGTATGAAAAGAACTTCTTATGCAAGAACCTGTTAGAGAAGAAGATTTATAGAAATGTCCACATTGCAGACCTGAAGATCATTGGAATAACTCAAGAAATAATATAATTGGAACTCTAAGCTTGTAGAAAATAATACCACAAGAAGAAGATTCATACATTAGTTAGCTAATCTGTGTCTTTAGAAAAAAATAAACGCTACTTAGCCAATTCTGTCATAATTGATGTATTAACAATTCTTAATTCAAGATGCGGATTGGCTCCCTTTTTGCAGGACACTGTGGTCCTACAAGTTGAGATCTATCAAGTTTCTTCAATTGTTGACCTTTCATTATGCAGAGTAACGGTCGTACACATTACTGTCACTCCATTCTGCTCTTCTTAATTCGCATGAGAGATCTTAGAATACTTCACATGTTTATGCTATTAATAAATCCAAAGCAAGTTCAACTCAAGATGTTTTGTTCTGCAAGGTTTAAGAACTGCATCTGGATTGAGTACAATAAAATGAAATCGAACGCAAGCTATCCTTCTGTTAATAGCGTATAGGCAACATAGATCGTCTACCAGGATGAAGACTCTTATGTGATGGCAAAGCAAGTACCATAGAACAATTGAAATGAATCGAAATAACAAAATGGTGGCATCAGGGCACATAACAACTCCAGGTAGTTGTTGAACACCTTAGTAGCAGCACACTAATAAACTCAAGGAAAATTGTGAAGAAGAAGACAAGAAATTCTGAACTCTTTTCAGGATGTTATTATGCTGCCAGTCACGAATGTAACATCTATTTTTGGATAACCTCTTAGGCTTTCTCAGTTTTGTTGCTCAGGTGGAGAGGAGACTATAACATGGAAAATTTACTGGAAATACCATTTGTGGTCCTCCATGCAACTCCATATTCCTCAGTAGCAAGAACAGGCACTTTTGAACTCTTTTTTTATAATCTCTATGTGAACACCTGCACAACAAAACATAGCTTGCTAAAGTTGCATGTCATCGAAATGAAGTATCTAGTAACCTAAGTCTGAATGTTCATAAACATAAATAGCATTCCAGTTGCTTTAGTGTATATCTGACATATCCAAACAATGTTACACATCCACTCAAAAAATCCCACGATAATTAGCATCTTCTTAGGAAAATACAGGGATAAAAATTCTGACAAAACCATGACATTAATTCTGCAGCACAATAGTTCTTAGGGCACATTGAAGACAATTGGCTGTAAGGAAAGTATAATACAACACACTGTACTCTTATTATGCTGGGGCATGACTAAGGTAACCTTGTAGCATATAGGCGTAAAATAAACGCAAATCTCAAAGCCTTTCAGCGTCATCTACATCTAAATCAGTCAAACAATCATCTTAGCAAGCACATCCTCCATCAGAATATTTGCAGCTAAGAACATGTCCACATGAAAAAATCCATAAATAATATGAAGCATAAGACCATAAGTTTGAAACCCACTGTTCAGTATTAAACAGCATAGTATTGCATGTTTCCATACAGATGTAAACAAGCTTGATGGACTAAATGATCTGATACCAAATATGTTATATTTTCAGAGTACCAGAACTACAGAGAATGCAGACCACATCAGTACTGGGAGCTTATGTGTGGTCAGTTTTGAGACAGAGCAACAGAAGCTCCATGTCCAAACTTTAATTATTTTACAGGCATGGAAACCCTACTAGTTAAGAGACTTAAGAGAGTCATTGCTCTAAAGTATAAACCATAACTAAAGGAAGGAGTATATATGCGCAATGCTCCAACATCTCATGACACACGTATTCTCCCTGATTACAGAATGGCAACAGCAACGAGTGGACTGCGGACGACATGATGCCCCGACACCCAGCTCAAACTTCCCTCTATGTATTTTTTCCTGGCATTGCCCTGGCTGCTCACCGTTATTGTGTACGTCATCCTCTGTCCAGCCTTAGAGAAGATCAGTGTCTCCGGGTAGACGTGGACTATAAGACTCTTGGGAATCTCCATCTTCAATGCGTAAACTGAATTAGCTGGCCCCACATTTGTCACGGTCCGGTTCACCGTGAATGGCCTTGTCCTGAGGGGCACTGTTATCGTCGGGTAGTTCAGCTGCGCTTCAGGTATCTTAGGAAGCATCTTGCAGGACAACCTCGGGTTAGGCACAATGATTGCCAAGCCTTGATCACCAAGGAGTGCACATATATAGCCGGCATATTCAGTGATGCTAAGGTCATACACGAGACCTGGATCAATAGCTTTTGTAGGATTGACATGTCCAGCACCCATGGCATATGCGGTTGCTCTCTGATGCTGCTCGTCCAAGATAGGGTCACCGGTGCTGTCTGTGTTGTCGGATGTAGTCAGAATGGCTGACTTGATGGCAGCCGCGGACCAGTCAGGATGGGAGCTCCTGACAAGCGCAGCGATGCCACTCACATGTGGAGTCGACATCGATGTCCCAGATCTGATGTTGAATGGCCCAGAACCAAACATGGTTAGTGGTGGCCATGCAGCAAGGATGTTGAGCCCAGGTGCTAATATATCTGGCTTTAGAACGCCAGGGCTGAAGATGCTGGGACCGCGGGATGAGAATGCTGCAACAGTCGGAGATGGACGGACACCGAGAACTGTGTTTTTGTAGATTACTTTGGCACTGGCTTTGCTTGTTGTCCTGACATAATCCGTGATACTAGCACCATCAGCAACAGTTACTTGCGCAACATTACCATAGTCCTCAAGGAGCGTGGTGAAGCCAGCATCTTTCCTGTTAATCAGCACTACGCCGGCCGCCCCAGCACCCATGATGGCACTGATGTCGGTGTTGCTTATTGATCCCGTGTCATTCATAAAACCTGTGTTGTGGCAAATTACAATTTTTCCTGACACCTTTCTTCCAGCCAACAACTTGCAGTGTTTGTCCAAATGAAGAGGAAACGGCATGGGGCTTGATTTTGAAGTCTGGTTGAAACCTTCCCCATGGATGTGATTGCCGTTCCCCAGCTGCACGAGAGTCTCGAAGCTTCGGTCCACTGAGCCAGCTGCGACAGTGAGCAACCAGGGTGCTGAATTGGCAACAAACGACTTGGGTCCATTGTTCCCAGCTGCAGCCACGACGACAATGCCCTTTGCTACCGCACTGATTGCTCCGATGGCGACTGGGTCTCCACTGAAGTTCACATTGTAAAATGGGCCGAGGGAGAGCGAGAGCACGTCGACTCCATCTCTAACTGCTTCCTCTAACCCGGCAACTATATCTGCGGCTGCACACCCATGAAGTGTGCACACCCTGTACATGGCCAGGTGTGCTCCTGGAGCAATCCCGGCCGCTGTGCCGCTGCCAAGGCCGTGGGCCGAGGCACCACTGACGAAGTTCCCAGCAGCGGTGGACGAGGTATGCGTCCAATGCCCTGTGTCGTCTCCGGAGTCATTTGCAATTCTCTTGATGAACTTAGCACCGATGAGCTTGTTGTTGCACCGAGCAGCACCATGGCATGAACCCTTCCACTTTGATGGGGGTGGCGGGATGCCAGCGTCATCAAAGGAAGGATGCGCGGAGTAGATGCCGGTGTCCAGCACCCCTATGATGACCCCCTTGCCGTAGCTGACGTCCCTCCACAAGCCGGCGCCTCTCTTGAGCCCGAGAAACTCCGGAGTGTGCGTGGTGGTGGGGTGCCAGAGCTGGTCTGGAAACGCACGCAGGAACCCTGGCCTCTGGGACACCATGTCAAGCTCGGCATCCGTCAGCCTGGCGGCGAAGCCGGTGAAGACCTCGGTGTAGGTGTGGACGAGCCGTGGCTCGTCAGAGCCAGCGAGAGGGGTGGGCAGGAAAGACTCATGCCACCAGCGGTGCTCGTCCTCGCTGGTGACGGCTTCGGCAGGTGGCTTCAGCATCACAATGTATGTTTGGTGGGTCGGAGAAGGCTGCGTGGCGTCAGCATGGCACAGTGCAGGTGTAGGATGCTGGAGGAAGGTGATGGCGAGCGCGAGGAGTAGGAGGAGATGGGCGAAGCGTGACATGGTGCCTTGTTGCTGGACCGAGGCTGGAAGCTCTCGACTGAAACTGAACGATTGCCTTTGGCTCCTCGACACCAGGAGAAGCGCAATGGCAATGGCGAGATGGGGGAGGGATCGGATGAAGAAGGTGGTATTTGTGCTTGTTTGGAGAGAAAGATGGGATACGCCCTACACCGGCGTAGGGTCGGGGGCGCGTGTCGACCGCGCAGCGGTGGAGAGAAAAGAACCTAGGGCGCGCATAGCAAAACTGACCCAGACAAAAACCTTGATCATGCATCATCTCATGAATTTCAGGAAAGGGGGGAAAGGCAAAGAGGCCATGGACAAGACCTTGGTGCTCGGCGACGTGTCGATCGGGCCATGGCGCGGCTGGACCTGCTGTATGCAACAGGGCCGGCCGGGACCCGCGCGGCCAAGAGCGTCACGCAATGCTGTGTCGCCGGCGGCCTAGGCTCCTCCGCGGCAACTTGGGTCTCCGTGTTTCTTTGCACCGGCAGCTTAATTAGAACAGAGGATGGAGAGAGTACCTGCATTGACTCGCCGGACGACTTGACCTCCCGACGCCGCGCAGCTCCGCGTCCTTCGCGCCGGCGCGCCGATCTGCGTCTCCCGCCCGCACATTTCCCCTTCGCTGCCTCACACCCCGTCTCCTCGACTCCGGCTCCCGCGCCGCCGAACTCCATCCAGTCTGCAGAACACCGCGTGCGCTCGCGGCCCCTTGGCACTCACTCGCCGCCGACCACCCCGTTAACATCGGAGCGGTTGCGGCTGACGGGACCAGAGCCAAAGATCTATCTTTGAGCGGCATAGGAAAAGAATGCTGGATCTCCTTTTCGGCCATGGCCGGACCTGCGGGGAGGCGACGATAGCGAGGAGTACAACTGTAGAAGTCCCTTGTCGGCCATGGCCGGAACTGCTGGGAGGCAACGGTAGCGAGGATTGGAACACTGTAGAAGTGGGGGAACGAGTGGAGGACATGGGGATTCGCAGAGAACTGAAGAAATGTCCATGGGAAATTTGGGATTTTTATCTCACGGCATGGCATTTCTGAGCTTCCGAAGCGATCGTAGTCCAAAATTAAGTTTTTTAATGGATTGCATGTTTCGGGATAATCAAAGCTGTACTGTACGCCTTTTCGCGAAAAAAAGAAAAGGTGTGTATACTGTATGGTGGCAGCTGTAGTCGTGCGAGCGTCCTGTTCCGAACTGACCACGGAAGTACTGCTGAACAGTAATTGTAGACCATATAAACCACCGTCACAAGTGACAGGTGTATGCTTCCATGAAAGTTGGCGATTCACGGGATTCTGCGGGGAACCCCGATGGGAAGAATTCAACCTTCATATACATGAGTGAGCTACGCTATGTCCTAAAAAAGGAACATCACTTAGCCTATTCTTTCATAATGGATGTAACAATTCCTCATTCAAGATGCGGATTACCTCACATTTTACATGAGTTGGCATCTACCAAGTTTCATCAATTGCTGACCTTTCCGCTATGCAGCATAAATGATGTGACAACAACGTTCCTGTCTATTCTCCATTCTACTCTTCTTATTTTAATCTACAGACTTTCTCGTGAATTACTGGCGGCAACACTTACATAAGAGATTATAATACTTCACGTGTTTATGCTTTAATTAAATTCAAAGTGAGTTTTATTCAATCAATGAGAGAACAATTCAAGGAGTTTTTTCTGCAAATTTAAGAACAACTTCAGCTGGGTTGAGTATAACAGGTACGGTTAACAAATGCAAACAATGCTTCAACGACTAGGTTTAAGACATTAGACAAGGCAGATCGTTAATCGGGGTCAAGATTGTCTTATGTCATGCAAAATAAGTCGGAGGAAAAATGGTGGTGTTTGAGGAATTATAACAATGACAGATTGTTGATGAACACCTTAGCAGCACCACACGAATAAACTCAAGGAATAAGGTGAAGACAAGAACTTCAGAATTTTTCGAGATGTTACCCCCGAGATCAGCCTCCGAAACAAGATATGGGAGCTGCCAGCCGAAGCGCCGCAACACCAGGATCCCCGCTGTCTGCTCCTCGCCATCAAAACAATTAAGAAGAGAGACCATCACAGCCGCTACGATGCCCGCCATAGAGACGCGTGTGAGTCCACCTTGCAGGGCCGCCGCCCTGGCGTCCGCAACCTCAAGCAGAGGGCCCTAGCAAGTTGCAAGGTAATCGTGACTATCGAGTAGGGCCGGCAACAGAACTAGCCCTACGAGAGCGACAACCATAATCGATAGGAGAAGATCCCGTCCTCCACCATCCGAGGCGGTCGTCGGCCAGACGTAGTGGCAGGTCCAATCAAGACCAGATCAGCCCGCCATCCAGATCAGGCCTGGCCAGTCCCTCCACCACGCTGCAGCACCAAGATCGCAATTATGCCCCTACAGAAAGACCCATGTGCACCGGCATGGCAAACCAGGTGATGTCCCTATACTACCGCCGTTGTTGAACCCCTGCCGCCATGGCTGACGCACGCACGCCCTAGCCCTTGCGGCCGGCCACCGGAACGAGGCCACAGTCCCGCTCGAGCGCAAGGCCGCGCAAACTCCACGAGCCGGAGCTCACCGCCACGCCGCTACCCCCACACGCCGGTCACGCGAGGGAGAATCAGGGGGCCCCCGATCAGCCCGGGCTTTGCCCGGCGGCGCTCCCTGACGGCGGCGAGGAGGATGGGGAGAAGAAGAGGGAGATAAGAGGGGCGGCGCAGGGGAGCCCCGGTCGCCCAGGGCGGCGACGCGGGGGCTAGGTTTTTTTCGCGGGAGCTCGAGGGTGTCTGGATGTCCCGTGTGGCCCAGCTTCCCGCCGTCGTGATCTTTCGTGTTGATCAGCACTAGCCCAGCCGCCTCGGCACACATAATGGCATTGATGTTGGTGTTGTTTATTTGATCCTGTGTCATTCATCTATCCCGTGTTGTGACAAAGACAACTTTTTTGGACCATTGACCGGAAGAAAAGTGTCTAAAAAAATTGTCATCTGCCACAACATGGGATCGACGAATGGCATTGTGGGATCTAGATCACTACCTAGACTAGCTAATTGCCCGTGCGTTGCTACGGGGTGATTTTATAGAATATTTTTAGTCCACGGAGAATTTCAATACTCAAAATTATTTTTTTGTGAAGTTCTTTCTTAGCTATTTGACTAAACAGAACTGACATATACACAATGGCATCAAGGCAGTAAAGAAATTTTGAAGGAAAAAATACATCACCTCCATTGTTGTCCATTAACAAAAGAATCAGATCATCAGAATTAGGAGAATCCGGTTCGAAATAAACATTGGTGTATTCACAAATGGACATTGTGTGATTTACGAAGCAAAGACATGTCTCGACACACTGTGGATTGAATACTGTGCGAAAACATGTAACGAAATGGTCTGCCTTGTGTCAAAATTTCATGCATGGAGTAAATGGCTAATCATGGCCTAAGAAATATTGGGAAAGAAGGTAATACCAAATGTATTATGTGTCTATTCAATGGAGTTGGTGCCTTCTTGTGGATGAGTGAATAACACTGCCAAATGTTGGCTCCTCGGCAGAAACACAACAATATGGCTAACCGACACCAGAAGAGGGAGATATAACTATAGAGGATACCATCACCAATTTCTTACCTTCATTGATAGATATATGGGGCAGGGTGAGGAAAGATGGTCAACGGCAAGATAAAATAGGGCAGAGCCATATTGCCAGTGCCGGGTTGTGCATGTAAAAAGGAGCAAGGAATTCATATCAGAAAATAGTAAACAGACTAATAAACCATTATACTTGTTCATGAAACAGGCTTTCGCCCCGCTTTATAAATAAAGCCAAACCGTTTGAGACCGCTGCTGGGCCAGACAGCACAACGCCCAAGAACCGGCCGAACGATACAAAGTAGTGAGGTAGCCCTCTTACAAAGAAGATCCTAAGAAAATCGAGCTACAGAAGTCACAGCGAACCACAACTACGCAGCCGGACAAGCACACCAGCTCCACGCTACGCCCTAACTCCCCTAAGCTCCACGACCACGCCCCCAAGAGGGTAACGGCGCAAAGCGTCGCCGCCGCCGAGCCCTAAAGGACTTGGGTTTTCACCCGGAACCCTGACACAAGGGAGATCACCTAGACGGCGTCCTCAAGAGGAGAGCGGCACCCGCGGGCGTCGCCGTCGTCAGTGCCAAAGCACAGGGCTTTCGCCCGATCACTCCCCCGTGACACACAGAGGGTCGCAGGACATAAGCATAAGGCACTCCAGATCCAGGCACCGCCGGAACGCGCCCGAGCCACCCACCGCTGCCCCCTTTGCTGTCCACACAGCCAAACGAAGCAGCCACCACCATCACCATGGTGCTCGCCGGAGAGCCGCCCATGTGACCCGCCACCCAGGGCCGCCGCCCCGGCATCCGGCATCCGCACACTCCACCCTAGGACAGGGGCAAACACACCGTAGGAGCAATGGATCTGAGAAGAAAACCTAGAGCGTGTTAGCCCACTGGAGGGACCTCCCTCCACCAGAGCCGACCGGACACGGTAGCTGGATCAGCTCAGACCCGCCTGGCCCGTACCAATCCCACCGCCATGCTGCAGCTCGTAGGCCGTCGCCGCTGCAGAGTCTCCACCACGCCACCACTACTCGCCACGTGAGCACGCTACTGGCCGCGGAGAGAAGCACGCCAGACCAGGATCGATGAAGAGGCTACGAGGGGAGGACGCCCGAAGGGTCGCGGTCCCAGCCGTAGCCACACACTATCCACCACCACCGGCCAAAGGTAGCAGCGTTGCATCACGCAGGCCACCACCCCGGCGTCCCCGAGCTCGAACCCGTTGAGCAGAAGACCACACGAGACCATTAACGGGCATGGTGGGTCGGTGCCCGGCTGCTGGTGGTTAGCGGGGTGCAGTTGATAGGTGGAGACGGCACCTCCGTACCACCCTCGGTCGCACCCCAAGAACGGTGACCGGCCGATCCAGGAGGTACCCCTCCACCACCGGAGTGGTTGCCGACCAGATGCAGAACTCGTAGCCCTAGGTCCAGATCGAGCCCACCTGGCCCAGATCGGGCCCGGGGCTCCAAGCCCGCACTGCAGCATACAGCCGCCGTCGCCGCCGTCCACCTGCGCGCCGAGACCTCCCCCACTGCTCGCCGCCGGCCCTCAGGTCCACCGCCGCCAGGCCGCGCCCGCTGGAGCCCACCGGCAACCACAAGGCAGGGCCCCGTCGCCGCCGCGTTCTCCGCCTCTCGGCCCCCGCAGCCTCCACGCCGTCGCGCCGTCGCCGGCCAACACCGCCGCCGTGCCCTGCGTCCAGCACCGCGCCCCCAGCAACCGCCGCAGCCCGCGCCGCCTTGGCCCGCGCGAGGGGGAAGAAAGGCCCCGCCGCCGCCGACGCCGCCGGGCTTTGCCCGACGACGCCCTCCGGCGGCGGCGAGGAGAGGGGGCGGAGAAGAGAGGCGAGAGAGGGTGGCGGCGCGAGGGAGCCCCCGGTCGCTCGCGGGAGCGACGCGGGGGGCCGAGGGGAGGAAGGTGGAGGGGGGGAGAGGGTGGCGCGGCGGCCGGTGCCGGCGGCGCTAGGGTTAGGGTTGGGGAGGAGGAGAGGAGGAGAGGAGCGCACCGGCCAGTCTTAGGGTTGGGCCACGAGGCGACCTTCAGCTTTCACATGGTGGAAGACACGGAGAAGGGGATCTGGGACCATTATACTTGTTTTTTTTTTTTTTTTTTTGAAAGTAAGGACTATTGAGGCAAAAGCCCCACAGTTATTTTATTTAAGATATATAGAGAAGAATTTACAAACTATACAAACTATACATGACCAAAAATACATAATTAAGGCAAGTTCTCAATCCACTCCTTCACCAAAGGAACCAACTTTGCTGGAAACCTATGTAGATGCAAGTACATATCAAGAGTAAATCTGCCCTTCCATACCACGAACCTTACTCTCTCTGCTCTGAAAATTTTATCGTTTCTGATTTTCCATATATGCCAGCAGGCAATAAGAACCACCTCCATGAAGAATGGTTTAGCAAAACTTCTCTTAGCATTAGTAGTTAACTGCAGGATATCGGCTCCATTGGACCAATCAATTTGCAAATAGTTCCATATCCTTTGACTGAAAACACACTCGAAAAAAAGATGTTGTCTATCCTCATATTGCCCTCCTGTACACAATTCACAGTGTACATCATCTGTAACATGCCAATTTCTCCTTCTCAGCAGGTCTCTGGTGTTTAAACGGTCACTAAGAAGCAACCAAGAAAACATCTTGATTTTCATGATACATTTACTCTTCCATATCCAAGTGAAAACAGGGCAAACTTGGATTGGGTTATGGACAAGCTCATAGTATTTCGCCGCATAGAATTGACCATCTTTCCAGGGGCAATTCCATTTATCAAATAGCAAAGCATCCAGTTGCAACTGTTCGAACCAAGACGTTACGATTTGCAATTCATCAAAGGCTTGTGTTGACAGAGGCAGATGGAAACAATCCGTTTTGTCAGTAGTCAAAGCCATATCCCTTACAGAAATTTTGTCATCAATAGCAAAGGAAAACAGTCTGGCAAATCTTAGCTTAAGAGGGGTACACTCACCCCCAAAATCCCATGTATCCAGCCAGAACAGAACACTTGTGCCACAGTTCACCTCAGGTTTAGCCACTGACCTATATTTGTCCATCAGCTTAGCAACATCCCTCCACCAGAAGGAGCCACAAAGATTCTCAGCATGTGGGATAGCGTCTGTATAATAAGCATTCCACACAAGAGATACCCAAGGTATATCCTCTTTATTGTAGATTTTGTGAAGCAACTTCAGTAATAAAGCATCGTTCTTCACATTAAAATTAGGTATCCCCAACCCTCCTTTCATTTTCGGTTTACAAATTGAATCCCAAGATGCCAAGGACTGTTTAGGCTCATCATTATTCCCTCTCCAAAGGCATTGTCTTATAATTCTGTTTAATTGATCAATGATACCTTGAGGAATATGAAGGGAGCACAGAAAATGAAAAACCGACGTCACCAATTGTAATCTAGCACCCTGAGTCAGGAAGCAAGAAGTAGCGCATAATCTCCTCTCCAGACTATTTACCACAGGAGTTAAATCAATTATCTTTGGCCTTACCGTGCCCACTGGAAGCCCTAAATATGTGAATGGTAAAGTACCAACCTGACAACCAAATCCTTGAGCCAGACTGCCAAGAGTTCCAGAATCAACGTTGATGGGTAACATGCATGATTTATGAAAATTGATATTCAGCCCAGTGGTTTGCGAGAACTTTTGCAGGGTTTCCTTCAAAATCCGAATTTTTGACTCATCTGCAGGCATTATCAAGAGTGTATCATCTGCGTATTGGATTATTGGAAAATTGTTATCACCTGTCTTGATTGGCAACTGAATCTGTCCACTGTCAAGTAGATCATTAACTGCCTCTTGTAACAAGTTGGAGCCAAAAGTGAAGACAAGTGGCGATAGAGGATCCCCTTGTCTAACCCCACGTTTACAAATGAACTGACGACCTAGCACACCATTTAACAAGACCGAAGATGTTCCTGAAGTTAGCAACTCCCTCACCCATCCAATGAAGGTACTATCGAAGCCCTTGCATTCCAGAATTTTCAATAGAGCTTCATGTTCTATCATATCAAACGCCTTCTCAAAGTCAAGTTTTAGAATAACAATTGGTTTCTTTGATGTATGGCAAAGGTGAAGATATTCAAAGGTCCAAGCAATGCAGTCCTGGATAGTTCTTCCTCTGAGAACCCCATATTGATTCTTGCTGAGACACCGCAAAATATGATTCTGTAATCTATTTGCAATGAGCTTGGTTAGAAACTTGAGGCAAACATTTGTAAGAGAGATAGGTCGGTAGTCATTTGCAGTTTCCGGAGAGGCCACTTTAGGAACTAAGGTAATAAATGAAGAGTTGACATTAAGCAAACCAGTCTTCGCTTCATGAAAATCCTTAGCCAGCTTATAGAAATCCTCACAGATTATTGTCCAACATTTCTTCACAAAGAGCCCATTGAAGCCATCTGGTCCAGGGGCCCGGTCAGCAGGCATGAACTTCACCACTGAGTCCATTTCCTCCTTCTCAAACGGTCTAGACAAGACCTCAAGCCCATCCACTCTTTTTACCAATCTTGAAATATCCAGGCCCATTATAATTCCAACAGAACGGCCCATTCTGTTTTTGAAAACTTCTAAAAAGTTTCCTGCCATTTGATCATGATCATTTAACACTGTTCCATCAACAGTCTTTAGACTAGCAACAGAATTTCTCCTAAATCTTTTTGTCGCCATAGCATGAAAATATTTTGTATTCTCCTCTCCCACCTTGATCCATCTCATGGTACATCTATCCCTCCAATACTTGCACTGAGCTGATAGTAGTTTCTCAAGATGAAGCTTGACAATCTTCCTAAAGTTTTTCTCTGGCGTGGAGAGGTTTCTTTTGTCCTCCAACTCATCGATAATAAATATCGCCTTATTACAAAGATCAATTAGGATTTTAATGCGAGACAGTGTCAAACTCCATTTTTTAAGATCAAAACGCAACCTTTTGAGCTTTGCAGCCAGTCTTGCAGCGCTGGACACTTTATTGGTAAACTTATTCCAAGAGCTTTTCACACAATCCTCAAAACCAGGCTGCCCCACCCAGAAGCTCTCAAACCTAAATAACTTTGCCTTAGGGATAACAGTCCCGATACTGACAATACACGGGAGATGATCAGAGGATGACCTTGCCATAGGAAGTACCACCGTATTAGGATTCACTGAAGTAAAAAACCAGTCTAGCTGTACTAACAGAGGGTCTGCTTGCATATTGGTCCAGGTATAAGATCTCCCCTTAATTGGTAATTCAATCAGACCTAGGTGACCAATTATCTCATTAAAAATAAACATGTCATTCACATCCCCTCCTACCCTGTTTCTGTTATCAACCGATCGAATAAAGTTAAAGTCCCCAAGTATTAGCCAATTCTCTTCATTCGGTATTTGTAGATTATATAACCAGGAAACAAAATTATTTCTCTCTTCACCCTGACAGGGACCATAAACATTTATTAATCTCCAAACCTCTGAATTATGCACAGAGACAAAGTCAACCACAACCCCAAACCTCTGAGTTTCAACCAAGGTTCCAGTCAGAACTGATGAGTTCCATATAACAATCAAACCACCCGAAGCACCCACAGACGGAGAGTAAGCAAAGCAATCAAAACGCTTTGGGCAGAATTTACGAATCAAGCGATGATCAAAGAATTCAATTTTTGTTTCTTGTAGACAGATAACTGAGCATTGACTTTCTTATATTTTTGCACGCACCTCCTGCTGCCTTATGTCACCATTAAGACCACGCACATTCAAATCAAACACCTTCTAGGATCTTAAGTTTGTACTATCCATTACACAATATAAAGTAAGACTCTAATTCAGTGATCACAACTGAATCAACAAATAAGGAATCCGGACACCCACAAAGAAGTAAACTGACAACCAAACCATCAGTGTGCACAAACCCAACACTGACAGAATAGACCCCAACATAAACAAGCTCCGACTCAGACTGACAGCCAAAATAGACCAGACATGACACAAGTTCAGACACAAACCGACAACCAAAAAAGAGCACACATGAAACACCAGCAACTAAGACCCTGACCACCAACTGAAACTGCATGAAGGTCTTATTCAACATCTGAACCACTTGTAGTAGAGGTGCTAGGCTCCGCCCTAAGCTGAGCCTTGGTGAGCAATGCAGGACCAATCCCCAGGCCCAAACCCACTTGCTGCAGAAGATTGATTGGCGTGAAAGGCACATCTGTGGCAGTCTTCTGCTCTTCACCATGTTCCTCAGTAGGAGTATCAACCTTGTCTGACAGCACCAGAGACAACTTAGGATTCTTCTTCCTCGGCTTCTTCTTTGCTGGCTGCATCTCTTCGTCATCCTGATACTTTGTCCTGAAACCATTCTTCCTGGCTTGTTGTCCAGCACTCCTTCTCACCTCACCCTCGACGATAACCTTCTTACGTGGAGCTCTGGAGTACCTTGTAGTAGTAGGTGGAGTACTAAACTGAATTGGTTCAGTGACTGGAGCAGCATCTTCAATGAAAAAATTAAGTTGTCTTGCAACCTTTCTTCGAACTGGGAGAGCTGTCAGGGAGAATGAGCTGCTGAACTGAGTGCGCATACCCAACAAAAACTGAAACTTCTGCTCAAAAGCATCAGACCAAGACCTCTTTGCTAAGATTACCATTGGAATTTCATCCACCCGAAGAGGTGGGGGTATATTCTTTGGTAAAAGCTCTGGTAAGTGAACAGAGAACAATCTTTTCCACTGCATCTCAGGCGGTAACTCTGGACCGAACACAGTTCATACCATGCCCACTTGTAATACGTTTTGTGCTTGCATCCCCGGGTGATGCACCTCCAGAGTATTGGATGAAACCGAATTAGCAGATGGGTTCAACACCATTGAGACTTGATCCGCTATCACCTCTTCCACTGGATGCTCACCTCCATGTTCCTCATGTTGCTGATTGTTATCATTTATTGGAAAATCAAATGCATCCCAGCCAATCTCGGGAAATTGTGGACCCACAAACATATTCTGGTTAGGCTGCAAATTCCCAGGAAGCGGATGCGGATTGCCATCCAGAGGCATCTCATCTTCATCCGCAGGCAACATACCAGCAAAGTCAGCAGATAGTATATAAACTGGAGCTGTCCAAGACTCCCGAACAATTCCAGCAGAGGCATACTTACTAAAGACAACATCTCTTGGAACCCTGGCTGTCGATGGGAAGGAGGCATGCACCAATACTCTAGACTTCATAGGATCGTTAATATTCCAAAAGTTGTATTTGCCAAAAGTAGAAACAACATTAATAATATCCTGGGTATTGCGATAATCTGGGGGAATACCTAGGAACATTAACCAACCAGACCTGAAACCATGCTCTGCCCTATGATTCTCAGCTCTTTCAGGTTCGATGAATCTAACAAAAACATTAGCATGATGCATCTCATATGGACCATGTTGCACCAGAGCGTTCCTAGCATTGGGGCTATTTAACTCAAACAGACCAACACCAAAGATTGAAGGTTGTGCTTCTACCACATGGGGATCCAGATGAACTGTGAGGAAAACCCTGACCTGTTCACGCCAATAATCTTCTGCAGCTGGTTGATGCACCGGTTCCAGTACTGCCAAACACCAGGAGGAGTGCTGCTCCGGTGGGTCTTGAGCGGGGTTGCAGAAGGTTCGAGGAAGACGAGTAGGGCCACCATCAATGACCTGGTGCCCCCACGGGACCCAAGGCATTGGATCGAGCTCAAAGTTCGCCATGGCCGGCTTGTCGGAGGGGAGATCTGATGCAATGTGTATGTCTGGCGAAGAAGGGATAAAGCTGGCTGTCTGCGGCGTAGAGACAGATATAGGTAACGTGTTGGAAGTCGTATCGGCAATAGATATGCTCGCGATACCAACCGTCAAAGGATCTAGCGTATCTGAAGCTACCTTCTTAGGTATCCAACGTTTAGATTGTTTAGCTTGCTTAGGAATCCACTTTTTCGTAACCGAGTCAAACTTATAGAAGCAAGATTTCGCCTTATGCCCCGAACGGAAACAGTCTTTGCACCGAATACGATTAGTGCATTGATTGATTTCATGCTTCATACTTTATCGGCTACACTTCCAAAAACGGTACGCCATATCATCAACCATATCTTCAAAGCCAGTTAACTTTGGCCCAACAGTAATATGGGCCTCCGCTGGCTCCAAATCATGGTCCACAGAAATCTGTTGCGTGGACTTTGAACTTTGATGCGCTGATACCTTCTTGTTCAGAGATAATGTCGGCGAGCATAAATTATGACATTCCATAGAAGCACAATCCACCGGAGGAAGAGAACCAAAAACCATAAGGAGTGGAGCAGCCGGTTTGTGAATCTGTGTAGCAGCTGAACTTTGACCAACAGAAGGCAGACTCTGTGAATTCAGTGGCTTCATCTGAGAAGGCTTTACAATAGACTGTCTTTTCTTGTGAACTACAGTAGACCGGCTGACCACTTTCCACTCGTTATGTGCTTCAAACTGCCATGATCTAAATTCTCTTCGCCAATTAGGACCTCCATAACCAAAAGTGTGGAAGTAGCACTTAAAAGCATGGCACGAGAAAGATCGCATCGCCAAAACCAGAAATCCAACAAGACGAGAAGAGACTGAGAACCTGAAAACCCTATCTCTCAACAAGATAACCTCCAGTTCATCACATAAACCACCACTACAAGATTCCAAAGCCAAACCAACATTGTCTTCTGTCAATCTGAATATAGATCTGCCAAAAGAGACCACTAGCAGAAAGCGATTAATCTTTCCCACAGGATGTACCGTTGATCCAAACTTAGATTTGACAGCCGATCGGAAGTGATCACCATGCTCAAACTCCAGACCAATCTTGATTGAATCATACACGGACAAAGAGAGATCATCCTCCACCAAATCATTGGATAGAGGGTATCTACCAGATCCAATGGAATTCCCAGGAGAAACCATGCATGATCCAACATAAGCATAGAGGCTGGAAATTCTCACCTCGGATCCAGGCTGGATGATTTCACCATCGTCGACATACTTGCCCATGATCGATTTGCCTTCAGCATCCTTCACGACGATCCAATCCTTCAAAGCATTCCTCGGCCTCCATAGATGTAGTTCTCCTGCAGTCGTATGGTTCCTTTCTCCTTCACGTAATGTGGAGGAGTACAGTGCCTTCCATCGCCAGAGTGGCGGAATCGTCATCACCGTAGAAAAGTAGGGGGAAATGGGGTGGACGCCGGCGCCGGAGTGGCACCGGCGGAGGGGCGGCGGCCAAAGCCCTAGATCGCCAAGTTGATCGCTAGGTTGATCGCGATAGCTCTTGTCTCTCTCGTACTCTGTCACCCGAAAACTACGTGGCATTATACTTGTTGAATTTGTAAAATGAGAAATCCCAAATAAAAAACTTTGAATAATGCCAAAATATCCACCTATAGTATATGCACATAAGTAAACATTACATAGAGTCATGTTTACCACTTATCAACTGTCTTATTTCCTATTTGTCATGTTTACCATTTATCAACGGAATTAAGTGTCCCACTGTTATCTCTTCGATAAACCAGTTTGGTACTATCCAGGGATGTGAAGGTTTCTTTGAAGAATTCTACTACTTCACAAGATTACTGAAAATATCTCATTATCTTGAACTTCACAAGACTACATACTGAGCTGCCATGTAAAGGAAAAATCTCATGTAAAGTAAAGGAAAAATCTGATCTTGAACTTCTTAAACTTACTTGCTGCCATGTAATGACTACATACTGAGCTTACAAAGTAGAATGCTCATGTGAAGACTAAGAAGTCAGCCGTCAGGTATATGCTGAATTCGGCTAACCTCTGCATTCAGCGATGAACGAAAACAGTTAGCAGGAGAAAATCCGGACTCCAAACCAGTAGACTGCAACATGTAGAATGAATATCAGCAAATCAATGATTGCACTAAGAGATGAGGATCGTCAAATAGAGAATTGTATAAAATCTAGCGAGCATTTATATTCTCATACAAGGACTGGTAAAAAGGAAACATACCTGCTAATTCAGCATATCCTAATGTTTCTCCAGATGACCTTACACTGGATGCTATTCACTCACTATAATTCACCAAAAGATCCATCAAAGAATACACAATTACTTGCAAAGAACAACTTACCAACACGCATGGGATTCAAGTGAACTCTAGTACTCGGCACATACTGTAAACTGGTAGTTAATGCTCAAAGACATTTCAACCTCTTGACAACATTCTTAAGACTTTCAAGCTTGTGAGATGCATATTGCATATCTTTACTTAAATTGGCTCCATGCATCCCTGTTTAGACGTAAACAATTCATATTTTCACTAACGGATAAGTAAACCTAGAATCAAAAGTGCATGTGAAGTAGAATCAAAACAGAAATATAATCAGCGGGGTTGAATGTCTAGAGGCGAGTGGTAACCTAGATTGCAGGAGGATCCAAGGTTGACGATGATCTCGTTCGGCTTCACATCTCCTGTGTGACTCCTCCTTTTATGTTGCAAGAACTTATACTCTAGAATCAACTCCATGCATGAACAATCAACTAAAAGAGAAAAGGGTGTAAAAAGCAAAGTCGAGTGCGTTCGGTTACCTGCATCCGACTGACGGCCTTGGTCTTGATTTTGTTTCATCATCTTCACTACTGGAGGATCATGCTCATAATTTATAGTTCACTCTAGGAAAGGCCTTGTGTCCGTGACATGATTAATTGACTCTCCCCTAAACAAAATCTTTTGTGCAGTAAAATATATTTGCTCCTAGCAGACATATTATGGCCACATGTCAGGGTTAATTGAATAGACAAATTAAACCCTGTCAAGAACAACAAGATGGTAATAAAATACATCTAACTCAAAATATTGTATAGGGTACCTAATTAGGAAGGATATCTAACTCAAAATACATATAACACAACTTGGACAGCGTGTGGGCTTTAATCTATGACACTGGCTTTCCAGAATCTGGAAGAACAAACATCACTTAAATCTTAACATAAATAATATATAATCCTTTTAGTGAGATAATGATCAAACTCAAAAGCTAATTATAGGAGGACGACCGTTTTGATCATATGATTTCATAATAAGCACGATCACCAGCGACAGCAGTAGCTAGAATGTGAACCAATAGAACACAAGACAACGAGCATGCATTCCCGATGCTAGCAAATACGCTGGCGCCACCCCTGTTTGGTTCTGCTGGGAACTTCACATACGAGCAGTACCTGCGCCTGACGAACCTGTCGTGGATGTCGAACGGACGTGTTGCCTCGGCTGGGCGCCTGGGCCGGCGCTGGAGAAGGAGCAGTCCAACCGCCGCCTCGTCAGTCGTCACCCCTGCCGGCCGTCGATCCCGTGAAGCGCCATCGTGACGGCACCGCTCCTCATCGCTGGCCGAGACGAAATCTATAGGAGTGTTGTTGTTGCGAGACCTCCGACTCCTCATGTTTAGGGTTGCGCCCGCCGGCCGTCGATCCTGTGAAGCGCCATCGTGTCCGTCACCGTGCCCATTATCCGCCGCAGCCTCACCCGTTGATCGCCGGTTTCCCGTCTCGTGTCCATCGTTGCGCCCTTCATCTGTCATCGACCTCGTCGGCCACAAGCTCCTCTTCTCGTGGCGGTCGCTACACGCTCAGGGTACAGCTTGGGGCATTCTAGATCGTCTTCCTTTTGGTGAGGATTGACTCACTAGTCACCACACCGCGCGGACCGGCGCCACCACCCGCTCGTGCGCCTAGGGAAGGTGTGGTGCGCGCGCACCGTGCCCTCCAGCGCCGCACGCTCCGCCTCCGTCACCCCCTCCCGCAGCGTCCGTTCCATCTTTCACCCGTCTCATCTCTCTCGAGGCGTCCAAGAAAGGAGCACACCAGCTAGGTCGCCGCCGCCGCCGGCCAGATCGATGCGGCCAAGACGGAGCTGCGCGTCCGCACGTCGAGATTGTCCACCAACGGCCATTAGAGCCGCCTCCTCTTCTTCTCTGACCGCCCGCCGGCGAGCGCCCATCGACCCGGCCTCCTCTTCCCCATCTTCTTCTGAGAACTGGTTTGCCTCGCTTAGATTGATTGATTTGTTCGATTCTTTGGAAAGTTTACCACTGATTTGGCAAGTCTTAATGTCGTATAATGATTGATTTGTTTGAGATTCATACCAGTGATTGGCGCCTGTAGTTGATCCTGTGGCAAACGATGGGCCGCGATGCTGCGAAGGTTCGGTTGAAGGAAAGACTTTTCACTTTTCATTTTTCGGTTGAACCTACATACGAACTCCCGTTTAATAATAAAGATGATGAACATCGCACACTGCAGGTGAAGGATGATGGACGGAAACTACATCCCACACAGTCGTTTGGGTGCCCGTCCTATCTCAGCCATCCCATACGAACTCCCGTTTAATAATAAAGATGATGAACATCGCACACTGCAGGTGAAGGATGATGGACGGAAACTACATCCCACACAGTCGTTCGGGTGCCCGTCCTATCTCAGCCATCCCATTGCGCAGAGATTCGTGATGGTCAACTCGATTGCAAACCTCCCGCCTACATTATTCCGCCTAACTTTTGGCATGCCTCACACCGAATCTATCATCCTACTCGCCGTTCACCTCGCCCGCCGCCCGTCACCCGAGCGCTCCACTCCACCATCCTCCACGAGCTAGTCCGCCGAATCTTCTTCCACATCGTTGATTTTGTCTTCTAGGTCGCGACCTCCTCGTCGTCACCTCCGGCCTCCGCCATTATCGACGAGGAAAGCAGCTCCCACCACCCACCGCTGCTGCTTACCCTGTCCTCCGTCCATCCCTATTGCCATCGAGCCACACTGGCACACTTCCTCCGCCCCCGTACTCCCCATCAAGCGCCACAACTATGTCCCCGGCATCTTCCTCCCAGACACAATGTCGAGAAGTGGATCTGGTTCGCGCACGGGCGTCTCGAGCCTTCCACCATGTCCCCAGCATCCCTCCTCCCAGACCACGTCGAGCAGTACATCTGGTTCGCGTTGGGGCGTCTGGAGGCTTTCTATTTTGTCTCTCCCACCGATCGAGTGTGCTTGTAGGGTAGACATTGTTTTGTTCACCACTTCATCTGTAGGATTGGAGACAACAATCAAAGGAGATTTCTCAGATGCAAGCACCTGGTATGTCAATCTTATGTTTTGCTGTTAGCATTACCCTTTTCCGGTGTTCTGTTTCAGATCATGTGGCTTTGTTGTTCGCATATTCTGTCGCAGTACTGCTACACTTGGATCTGGGATGAATTAACAGCAGTAAGTTCAGATGTTATAATTAATCTTCCTTGGTGCAGATTAGTTAGAAATGTATGTGTGGTGCCGCATGTAGTTGTCCGACTGAGAGATACATGATAGCATTTAGTTATCAGGAGGAAAACATCAGCATTTTCTATACTTCTAATACATTAGAACACCTTACAAAGTTTCTATATGTTGATGCACATATGTCTGCAGATCGTCATTTCAGCACTGGTTTGGGAAACATGGTGCGCTTACTTTTCTGGAACATGAAGCTGAAGACAATGCATGCCATTGACCCACTCTACAAGCTAGGATGATCATGGATGTTTTTCAGAATTATACAATCTGAACATCCATGGTCCGAAGGCAGCTTTGTCAGAATGTTTCAAAAGAGTTTTTTGAAGATTGTAGAAACTCATACGTGAAGCCGTTAGTGCACGGCGCAGAGAAGTAAGTTTTGAGAATTGAAAAGTGTATTTTTGTTTCCTTGATAATACAATACAATATAACACTTCTTTTTCATTTGGGAACAATGATGTTTTTGTGGAGTGGCATTTTCTAAGCCATGATTGTCTTTGCGAAACTGCTTTGTGTACGATGTTTCCGTAAGCGTTGATGCATGTAATCAATTGGATATTTGGATGAACAACAGCCGATGTTGTACAAGCGTCGGACGACAAAACGTCATATGCATAGAAGTGTTCTTGTCTTTGATGAGTGGCATTTGAATTATCTTGTTGGCACTTGTAGAGTTTGTCTCTCACTGTTCTTGGTGTCACAGACTCACAGGCACTGAAGTTAACCCATGTCACAACCCTTGGCTCGCAGGCCATAAAGAAGATTAGCGTCTACACCTCCTGGCTATATAGCAAACATGCTGGAACATGCACAACTTGCAACTTACATCAAGCATGCTGGTTTCTGTAACTTTTTTAACACTACCTCTGTTCCAAAATGTAAGCTTATTTTAGCAAACTAAACTAGTAGCTATTGGGAAACAGAGGGAGTATGAAACAGTGCGGTTTGCCAACACGGACATTAACAACTTCTATAAAATTTAGTCAGATGCCATCATGGACAACACAAATGGGAAGTTTTCATAATCTGAAACTATACGCTTGCTGGGCACCGACACCGCTACAAAACTATCTCACATAACACAGTTTTTTGCCTTATGCAAGATGTCCCACAATGTTACAAAACTGAAATATCAGGATGTTACAAAAAAACTGAAGTATCAGGATCCTCCCGTGGTCATCTTCTTCCTCGAGATCAGATTAATCCGACGAACAGCTTGATCCAGAGCTGGATAGAGATAACAGACGTCGTATATTAAGAACTGGATTTGTGGACCGCACCAATCTTTTACTTTTACAATGTTACCTGGAACTCGCCGCTTCGTTGCAACAATAGTCAGATCCAGATCTAATATTGCTACCACCTATGCTTGTGTCGATTCAAAAGTCGATTTTGGTGAATCTGAAAGAACGAAAAAGAAGTAAAATCGTCAATGTCTAGTGCAACGAAACATAGAGTAGGCAGAGTGGCTGGAGATGGGGCCCTAACCTCATGAATCCTACGGGAGCACTCCATTATGTTCATGGCGGATGGCTCCGAAAGAGGAAGCTAGGAGGAGCGCCATTTTCGATAAAAAAACTAAAAACAACATGACTTGCACCTTATTCAAAAAAAATCAAAGCAAATACTGCTCATCCACCTTCATCTTAGCGCTAAGAATGTATAGTATGCAGGTATCCTCTATTGACTTACAAACAAAACTACCGGATTTGAGCACGAACATCTTAGACAAGATAATATGTTATACCTACATTTTTTGTTTTTAACAGTTCCATGTACAGATCATCCTTCAGAATTCTCACGAGTTTTCTGAACAACTCATTTTCATCATGTCCTGTCTCTCAAAGACTGCAAAAATGCATATGCATCTAGAAAAATATCACTTCAGTTTTTAGCCACTAACCGTTCGATCTAGAACCCCTTTTCAGTAGGAACGAACATTGCTGGAGAAGTGCCGGAGGCCGCGTCACGCATTTCTTGGGAAATTTCGTCACAAGCCGCGGCGTACTGTCCATCCTTTCTGGGGTACTCATCCTCATTACCGCGGCAGCTTGCAAAATCTGGCCCGAAATCACGCTCCGCCACATCGTCTACGTCGTCCGGGCCATCTTCTTCCTCCGGATCAGATGAATCAAACGAAAACCTTGAATAAGATCTACGGCCGGAAAAAAGGGTGAGATGGCAGATCAAGTAACCTGATACCGGAACAATCACAGACAACAAGAACAATGGGAATCGATGCAAAACAGATTTCTCAGGTAATACCTGTAACCTGTATCGTCATCGACGCCGTAGCCAGATCTAGCGGGTACAACTTCTGCGTCCTGTTCCACTCTCATCGAACCTAAAGCCATGAAGAACATGTAAGCAAAACACACCGGGTGGGGACAATGAATCTAGGGAGGAGCTCCGTGTACCTGCCCAACTCGTCCATGGCGGCTCTGCGGGGCGGCAGCCCCTTGAGGAGAGAGGAGAGCAAGCTCCGTGTTGCAGTCTGAGGAGAGAGGAGCGGTGCTCAGAGGTTAGAGGAGAGACGAGGAGATCGGATGCGCAGACGTGCGAGACAGTTTAACGCTTCACTTAGGCAGTTTTTATGAACTAACAGAGTCAACCGTCCCACAGCCAGGCACCCGCTCCTTGCGGATCTGAACAGGATGGATGGCCACGATAGGCCGGGCACCCGGACGAACGTGTGGGAAAACCGCACTCGGATGATGGAGGAACGAGAGGAGCAGGAGGAGGTGGGGACAGTTCGGCATGGTAGCGATCGGCAGGGACTGGAGCTCAAGCTCAACGACTGTGTTTGGGCTTGGGCTAAAGGGCAATGAGAATGCCAAATGGGAATGGCGAGGGAAAGAGAGAGAGTAAGGGTGTGTTCGTTTTTCGGCTGGAGTGGAATGGAATGGTTCCATTCCATCCCATCCCATTCCACTTCATCCCAGCGTTCAGTTGATTTCTAAGCAGGGGAACGGAAATTAATTATGTGATAAACCAAATTATTCTCTAAATTAGTCTAAACCTAATTTTATAAAACTAATTATCTCGCTGCCGGCCCGCAGCGCCTCCTCCATCTCCGCCTGCAGCCCTCCGCCGGCCGGCCGGCCTCCGCCCCGCGACCTCCCGCCCGCCCGCGTCCTTCCGTCCGAGCGAGGAGTCGTTCTGCGCGGCGTCGAGCGCCCGGCGACTCCGTCCGTGCCCGCGACCTCCCGCCCCAGCACGCGCCCGGCGAGCTCCGTCCGTGCCCGCGACCTCCCGCCCCAGCATGCGCCCGGCGAGCTCCGTCCGCGTCCGCGACCTCCCGCCCGCGTCCTCCCGTCCGAGCGAGGCGTCGTTATGGGCAGCGGCGAGCGCCCGACGACCTCCGTCCGTGCCCGCTTGATCTGGTGCCTCCGCGCCGCGCTTCGGCCCGGCAACCTCCACCCGCGCGTCGGCAACCTCCGCCCCGGCGACCTCCGTGCCCGCACCTCTGCGCCCGCCCGGCGACGTCTACGCCCGCGCCGCCGGCCTCCGCGCCTCAGCAACCTCCGCCCGCGCCCGTCGCGTCGCGCCTTCTCCATCACGATGATTAGCGCGGCAATTAGCTAGCCATTCCACCCCGTCCGGCCGAATCGGCCGGACGGGTGTATTCCGCATCTCTCCCGAATATTCGATTTTGAGGCACGACCTGGTTCCATTCCGTGCAACAACTGAACACGAGAATCCTCCTCAGGAACGACTCGATTCCATTCCCTTCCTTCCTATTCCAAAAACGAACAGACCCTAAGGGTGTGTTTGGTAGCCTGGGTGGACAATCTCAGCCCATACAAGCTGAGTCTACCTCAGCCCACTTCATACAAGTGTGATTTACTTGTATTGTTTGGTAGATTGTATGAGCTGAGCTGGGTTGAGATGAGATCTTGTTTGGTATGATGTATGACTTGAACCATGGCACAAAAAATAAAAAGCAATCCAGTCCATAACTACAAAACAGAAAAAGCAATCAAGTCCACAAGAGCTTCCACTCGCTGATGGGTCTCACGACCACGCCGGTGAGGACGAGGATGAGCCGGCGTGGCCTGCCGCTGCGTCCTCCCGAGCCTCCTCATGTGCGTTGCTGCTGCTGTGAGCACCGCACCCTCCTCCGAGCATCTCGCCGCCGCTGCACGCGTCGCCGCCGCCTTGCTCGTTCGCCGTCGCGGCCTCCTGCTGCTAGTCCTATGCAGCCTCCTGCTGCTAGTCCAGCGACCAGGCGCCGTCGCGGCCTCGCTCGGCCGCCGCCACGCCCTGCTGCTAGTCCTGCTTGTGCGGGAAACGACGCCCTCTGCGGCGCCGGCGCGGGATGCCAGGCAGCATCGCTCGCTCGGCCGCCGCCATGCCCTGCTGCTAGTCCTGCTCGCGCGGGGAAAAGACGTCCTCTGCGGCGGCGGCGCGGGATGCCAGGCAGCAGCGCTGGGCGCCGGCGCGGTGGACGACGTCCTATGCGGCGTCGGGGACGGGGAGATGGGCAGGGTCGGGTGCGCCGGTCTGCGGCGGTCAGCGGCGGGGGGGGGGGGGGGGGGGGGAAGAAGAGAGCAGGGCGCGGTGGGGCGACTGGGAGAAGATAGCAATGAAAGAAATGAGAGAGAAAGATAGGTGCGGGCGAGGGTCTGGGGGTTGGGCGCGCGGGGTGCTGTGGGCGAAGCCAGCCTGGTTGGGGAGAGAATCTCGATTCTGACTTCTCTCCTCAGCCTGGCTGAGGAGGCTTTTTGTATGAGATGAGGAGACACGACCCGAGCTACCAAACAACAAAAAGTTGGGTAGGGGGAGATTCATACAGGCTACCAAACACACCATAAGAGAATGAAGATGGTATATGTTCTGTGCTCGGGTGAAGAGAAAGGGGACTGGGGAAGTGAGAAGACAAAGAGAGGGGCGCGTGTCGAGCGTTCAACGGTGGAAACAAAAGACTACCAGAGAGAACCTAGGGCAAGGGCGCGCTTAGCAAAATTTCTCAAGACAAAACCTTCGATCATGCATCAGCTCGTCGACGCGGAGGCGATTTAAGGGAAAGGGCGACAAGACGTTGGTGCGTGGAGACGTGTCGAGCGGGCTATGGCGCGGCTGGACGTGCACGCGCAGTATGCAGCAACGCCGGCGGGGACCCGCGCCCGCGCGGCCAAGAGCATCGCGTCCCCGGCAATGCTGCGGCGGCCGCCGGCCATGGCCATGGCCGGACCTGCGGGGAGGCGACGATAGCGAGGAGTGGAACTGTACAAGTGGGGAACGAGTAGAGGACATGGGGATTGGATTTGGGAGTTGTAATTTCGTACAGTACTGTACAACAGAACTGAAGAAATGCCCATGGGGAATTTGGATTTGTTTTATCCACGGCACGGCAGTTCTGAGCTTCCGAAGAGATCGTAGTCCAAAATTCAGTTTTTTTATGGATTGCATTTTTCGAGATAATCAAAGCTGTACTGTATGCCTTTTCGTAAAAGAAAAAGGTGTATACTGTATGGTGGCAGCTGCGGCCGTGCGAGCATCATGTTCCGAACTGACCACGGGACGGAAGTACTACTGAACAGTAGCTGTAGACCATATGAAACACAGAGAGAGGTGGTGCATTATTGGATGTAGTGAGTGTCTGATTCCATTCAACCACAATTTTTAGAACTTGAAAAAAATGCCATTATAAAGACCGAAGTTAGAAAAATGCCACTACAATTTTGATGGGGGTTTGTTGGTGCACTATATATGCACCAAACGACCAAGTTGACCGTCTTAAAAAAAATATGTTGGTAAAAGAACTCTCCGTGTCAATTTCAAAACAAAAACAAGCAGGTAAGTAAATCGTTACGGTTAATGAAAAGTATGGTTTCTATATTATCATGTAGCATGCACAACCTAGAACGGAAGCCATGGCGAGGATCAAGGCTATCAGTTCATTGGTATTTGCACACTTGTACGGACTCTACTTATCTTTTTATGCAAACCTAAGAAAAAAGATGGATAAGAGAACATACAAACTGTAAAATGTTGGTGCTATTTATTTTTGTTAATGGAAGATTATCTACGCGGCGGAGGACAACATGATAGTTCATGGGCTTTTAAGTTTAGCTTTTTTTATAAAGGGTAGTATATTAAGATCAATACTAACCAATTAGTGCACGACACTTTGCAACAACTGAAACTGCATTTATGCCCCAAGGAAAATAAATGGTTTTGGTGGTTAATGATAATGGGGTTTGTGGACTAAACATTTCCTGGAGTTTGGGGAGTGTGTGGCTTAGGTACCACTCCATGTGGTTGCATCAAGAGGATGAGCCTATTTACTCGGAAGATCATGGTTACTGGCCGACATACTTTCTTTTTTAGGGAGCACCTAGCACACATATGAGGTCCCACAGTCAGCGAGTAAAATTGGCAACGACCCACAGACAGACACATAAAAAGCGGCAGATGACTGAGAAGCCTCGGCGGCCTCCAGCATTATATCCTTAGTTAATGACATGGAAGTTTGCATCATGTGTTAACGAGACTCAAGTGAATATCAAGAAAAGAAGAGTGGGTACATGTTGTGAGGGTTGAAGTTGTGAGGCATTTTGAGGTCAAGAGGAGATAAAGTTTGACCAAGATCATGTTCATCGACGAATCAAGACTATCAACATATAGCTTGAAGGTTGATCCAGTTATGATCTATGTGCCCAAGTGTCTTGGTAAGCAATTATCCAATTACAAGTTATGGACTACCCCATTTTAAATGTATGAGAGATGGGTGTTTGTTAGGTTCCACTGGGTAAGATGGTATCGAGAGATTGGACGGTCCTTGAGTTGAGAAGGGAAAGGGTAAGAGAACTTTACGCTTGTGTATCATCGTGTGATGGACATGTGAAGATGGTCTTCACGAAAAGGCATCCCATATGTATTATGGGGATTGAAAGAACTTCAAGAAGCTTAAGATAAGCATCAACAGAATGAACGTATGACTGAAACTTGAGGGTCCATCAATTAATGATGGTGTATGGGATAACTTCAAAGGAGCATGATGGTGCTTCAAGGATGAAGGATAAGTGGTCATGTGGCTTGAACACAAGAAAAGCATTAAGGGAGATGATGAAATCAAGGCATGCAAGTTCAAGTCGTACATTATGATAACCAAGAGATGATGACATCATGACATATTAACTGAAGATGGTGACGGTGATATTAAAGTGAAGGCTTCCCATAAATATGATTGGGGGTTATCTGAAGTCTTAGCGACAATGATTCTAGCTTCGAGTGAGGATGATATTAGTTCTCAAGATCAAGTGGAAGCATAAGGCATGGTGTGACTACATAGGTTTATCCAGTTTTACATGTCTCAAGGATATGGTGGGAGACCTAGCTATCCGAATACTATCAAGAAAGGATATCGGGGCGAGAGTAGCTGATGTCTTGTACACCTGCAAGTGCATAGGGTGATTAAAGCACACTTTACAGGAAGTATCATCCATGTTTATATCTTACCAACGAATAGCGCAAGCGAGTGTTATTGTGAGTGAGGTCACACTCACGATTCTTGAGTGAATTAATTGATGTATCCCTCCTCCACAACATGATGCAGCTGCAGCCACCTGTTTGCAAGGCCCTATGAAAGCGCCCAGGTAACACCATCAATGCCCACCTACTGTCGTGAGATCCCCATCGATCAACGAGCGGTCAACGAGAATACGACTCGTCTGCAACGAATCCACACGGGTTTGTTTGGTTGAGGCAAAAGGAGGCGACAAAAGAGATAGGGGTGGTTGTGCAGCCTAGGTAACCACATGTGTGACCGGAGGGAGCAACATTGATGTGCTTTTAATAGTTCCAGAAAATTTCAGTGTCACTTCTAGGTGTACTCAAAAAGCACCCCGCGGAAGTATCGAAACAAATAGGGTCCTTTACGTACTAATATAGCTAGCAAAATAATTCAAACCTTATTTTTATGTGGCGCAACAGGATGCTTCAAACCTTTAGGGCCCATTTAGTCTGCATGATTTGAAAAACTTAAAAATAGGAATGATTGTAGAAATAGAATGGTATGACAGTTAATATTCTATAGGAAAAAAAATGCAAGAACCAGTAGCACACTTGGAATAGGATGACATGACACTTGTTTGGTTGCATCGCAGATAAACAGAGAAATTTTCTATAGGTAGTGAATACATGTCATAGTTATTATGGTCATATAGGATTTTTCCCAAAAAAATCCTCTTGTCAGAAATCCTATAAAATTATAGTGTAGGAGAACAATCCATAAAGTTTTTGGAGGATTTATTTCTTTTAACGAACATATACACTATCCAGAAAAAATATTGAGTTAATATCCTATATATTTTTTAAATGATTGGAACCAAAAAGGCCCACCAAATAGAAAAGGAGGAGATAAAACATGTTCGGCTATGCCTCCAATTTGGTGGAAAAAGAAACACCACAACTGTTGTAAACAACACAACAACTGAAGCTCGGGAAGCGGTGAATCAAACACAAACAACGCATCAAGCTTTCCAAAATGGAAAAACTAATATTGCGCATCCAGGGAATCGAACCCTGGTCAGTACCGTGGGAGGGTACTATGATACCACTACACCAGATGCGCTGTTGTTCCAAAAGTCGACAAACACCTTATCTATCCTTTCTTTGGTTAATTTGGCACGTCCTTGAGTCGTATTCAACTCTGGACAATCCCCACCGAGTTGCTGCCGTCTACAGACTACTTCAGAGTTTGCTCCTTTTCACCGTAATGTGTTTTGAATCGAATTCAGCATATGGCAGATCATATTAAAAATCTAGACAAAGTTTTTAAGCAATGTCACGACCGTAGTGTGCAGTAGCAACCGTGGTGGTACAGTGCCGGCCGCGCTAAATACCGCAGCAGGCCAGGCCAGCATAAAAAACAAGCCTTCCTCCAACAATCCGGCCAGTGTCACTTTCCTCTGTCCCTCACTCCCTCTCTTGCTTGCTCGACCTCCGTCTCTTCCTCACTGTGCAGACCGTCCTCATGGCAACAGAACCTCTGCAATGCAAGGTACCTCCCCCAAAGCCAGCACAATCTCGTTCGCTCGCCATGCCATACGTATTGCTCGCTCTTACTCTCGAGGTCTCTGCTTGATGTGTAGATCCTGGTGCTCCGGGTGTCCATCCACTGCGAGGGATGCAAGAAGAAGGTGAAGAGAGTGCTGCAGAGCATCGATGGTGAGTCCTGTCAGCTCTGCCTGTCCCCAGCATTTTTACTCTTGTTATCTGTACTTCTCGATTTGTTTTGCTTTGCTCTTTTGGAAGATTTTTTCATTTCCTGTCTGTCCGCAGGCGTGTACAGATGCGACATCGACGCCCGGAGCAACAAGGTGACGGTCGCCGCCACGGGGAATGTCAGCGCCGATGCTCTGCTGAAGAGGCTGCGCAGGTCCGGCAAGCACGCCGAGCAGTGGCCCGAGCAGCAACTGACCGACATCACCCAGACCCCCGGAGAATCCAAGAACCGAGCCACTGAACCGGACAACCCCAGTGACTCTGGCACCGACGAGAAGCCGGCGTTCGGAGGCGCGGAGACACGCTCTGCAGAGCAGAGCAACCCCAACACCTCCCTTGAAGCTGAAAGTCCCAGCAAAACTGCCGGCGTGACCGCGCAGCCGGCTCAAGACGGCACGGAGAGCACCAGTGCTGACGCCGACGGCGCTGTCGACCATGCCATCAAGGAGGCCACGGCGGAGCAATGCACAGACCCCCAGAGGAAGAGGAAGCAGCAGGAGGAGGAGAAACCGGTCGAGGCCATGGTGGTGGCGACGGCAGCGTCAGCTCAAAGCAGCAATGCCCGCCACTTACCACCGTCCCTGCATCAGCAGCAGCCGCCGTTGCATGTCCTGAGCTACAGCGTGGCGCGGCCGAGCGCAAGCGCCGCATCGTACTACGCCGCTGCGCCGGCGTCGAGGGCCCCGCCGCCGCAGGAGCTCCCGAACACTTACCCACCGTGCTGCTACTACCCGCAGCCGTCGACTTACCACGGCAGCTGGGCGCAGCAGACGAGCGTGGCTTCGCCGGCCTGCGACTCCTACAGCGATCTTTTCAGCGATGACAATGCCAACTCCTGCATCATCATGTGATGAAGTAGTTTAGACTTTAGAGTTGCTTAGCCGTGAGTCTTTTTAGGATGCTTCGTAGTTAGTAGACTGTGCTGCTGTATTTGTTTGAGATGATTCTGGGTTCAGATGCTCATCACAAGTCAAGGCTCGGCTCGAAGCCTTTTGTAAGGTTGCATTCTTGCGCTTGTGGTGTGGTCTGTGGTATTTGAATTGTTCAGACTTATCATTTATCTCTGAACTATTTTGCCAACAGATGTAAATTATTTGTCATTTAGAGTAGGTAATTGCCTAGTAGTATAAGATAATGAATTAAAAAATAGGTACTTCGTTGAACTCATGATTTCAGTATAAGACGTTGAATGAGATGCAATGATTTGGCAATCAGTCAGTTCTGGTCAACATGTTCATGTCAAGTCTGATTTAACTGAACCAATGTATATCTTGTAAAGAAACCTGCCTTGTGTTCATCTCAAGACAAAAAAACAAAAAACCTGCCTTGTGTTGGCACCCGATTTGTGGCGCCCATGCACCGGTGGGCTCAGTTGCAATAAAAACAAATGTTCAATTTGCGTTTGAATTTCCATATCTAAAACTAAGAAACAAAATTGTTTTATTTGAAATAAAGAAGGTAGAGGCGAGCTCTACCTTTCTCTCCTTTTGTAGCCCAAAATATAAAGTCTTTTAATGAAACTATTGGTGCAATTACAAAATGTGCATATGTAGTTGTTTAATTTATTTTAGATTCAGATTTTTTTACCTAGAAATATCATTACAATTTATTTTGTAAAAAAACACCAATGTGCTCCGGAACCAATACCACTTCCCGCTAAAACTACTTAAGTTTCTTCAGAGAAGTGGATATATTGCTAATGATTTCCATCGAATTAATGGAAATAAACCTTCCAGTAGCCTGATCAAGAAACACAAATTGACCATCTGCGATTGGAGTTTGCTCGTTCCCTTCTTCGTGCTGTACTTGCATGGCTCGAGTTGACTGAGCTTCTACTGTCCTCTTCCTCAATGAATGGCCTGACCTGAGCAGCCACCCAGCAAAAGCAGCACTAGATTTACCTTTTGCCACAGCAGGATATGCTGAAGCAAACATAGCAAAGTGCATTTATGTTGCTGCAGAGCACACTGCATATGCCATGGCAAGAGCTGCTAGCTTTGGCCAGGGGCATGGCGCAGCATGACAGCATGACCGGATCCGATGGCCACCATGCTCAAACAGAGATTGCAAGAACATCTACTACTGGTTTACTGCTGCAGCTTCTCATCAAGATAAAAATGAGAGAGATATATCATCTAATCTATAATGTGAGCAAAGTGCAGGTACAGCTTGGGTGGGTAGCATAGGATGGGTTTAGCTCTTGTAGTAACAAACAGGCAGTAGCACTAGCACTAGAGGCATGGTATGGGGCTATGGGCTGTACTACAAGTGTACAGGATTGGCAAGGTGGCATCCCAAGGACAGGGACGACGATGGTGATACCGCAGTGAGTTTAATGGCGGGTCAGGCTCACATGAACAGAGTTTGGAAGTGAGTACATGGTGTAAATGTAAGCCAGAAGGACTGCAGATTTCAGAAACCAGGCTTTGCTTTACTGTTACTGCATCTCATCTCGAGAGAAATGTTAGACTGAAACTAGGAGTTGTCAAAGTCTGAATGCCTGATCCTGGACTGACGGTAGCGGTTGCATTAGGGCATTGAGCAGCGAGTAAGATTAGGGAATGGGTCTCTTTGTAACTTTGTTATTCCTTTTTCACATGATATGTGTGGTGATTTGTTAGAGGATCTTAAGGAAGACTGTCTACGGCATCCCCAAGAGATTAACTGAACCACACCAGATCGTAATTTCAGCCGATAACCACCCACGTAAATATCTTCCTGTGCAGTCGATACATCACCTACGAGGCTACGACTACGAGCTACGAGTACGTAGGGCGGCAGGGCCGGCCATAGTAGCGAGACATGGCTCCTCCAATCGTGCGAGCAAGTGGAGCTGCGGCCGGCTGTTTAGTTTACACGAGTATTGTCATGTCAAGCCGATGGCATGCAGGCTACAGCCGGCTAACGGAAGAGGAATCAGTGCCGGCCAGCGGCGGAGGTCAGGGCATGTATGGTCACCGATGGACAGGTAGCCATTAGGGAAGGTCTGGAAGAACCGTAGCTAGGCTTTCTCGGTATCGGCAAGACGTGAAGTCTCCTGCTAGAAGCTATGCGTTCATGTTCTGAGCCCATGAGAAGACATGTCCAAGATATTCTACTAGTCCATTTCCACAACCACAAGGATCAACGTTGAGAAAAATGAGGTTGTAGGTCAATCCTATCCAGCGCTTGAGTTTCAAATGAATTTTAGAAACAGTTTATTTTTCAATTTCGTAAAGCCCTTTCAAATGAACTCCAAATCGGGTTTACAACATTTTTCTTAACAAGGAAAAAGAATCATCATTTTATTATTTAAGAAGAATTTTTTGCCCCAACGGACACTCGAGCCAGCCTTACTGCCGAAGTGCGCACACACACATCAGAGAAAAGAACAACCCTCAAGGCGGAGGCTGCTCATGGAGACAAATGAGGTTATAGGTTGTATGTTAAAAGTCTAGATACATCCATATTTAAACGAATAAAAGTTATCTAATTTGGAACAGAGTAAGTAGTATATTGGATGGATCGATTTGATTGGATGGGACTATCGGCTTGCAACACAGTAGATTCGATGCGACGTCGTTAGCAACGCATGATGAGCACCGTAATCGTTGCGGCAGAGCAGTGGATTCAATCATGTAGGCATTGATATGATGGAGGGGATGGGAAAGTATACGATTTGTTGGGACGAAGAAGACTATAAAGAATATTCAGTTTAATAGTACATGTTTATAGTTTCTAACTTTCTGTTTTGTCCAAATTGTTTCTACCCTTGAAACAGTTCCACAGATGCTACAAGGAGGCACGGGGCGAGGGGCCGGGAGCGGCGGAGTGGGCAGGCGGAGCGTGTGGGTGTCAGCGCCAGCAAGAAGGCAGGTCAACAAGAGTTGCATGGGGACGAGGAAAAATGGCGTAGGGACGAGGTATAACCGGTTGAAAATAAAGAGTTTCTCTCTTTTTCTTGCAATGCTTTTGAAGTTCTATCATTTTAAAACAATTTTTATAGTACTTTGAAACTTTGGAGATGCAAAAACCTGTATTAATTTTTTAAATACACTTTACAGAAAATACTATATTTATGTGGATCTAACAATGTGGATTTAGTAAACTTAACTTAATAAATTTCAGAAATGTCTGAATTGGAAACAAACGAAAATACTCCAAAAAAGAAACTGAGTAGGACTCTACTAACATATATAGAACGTTGTATCACGTGGACCAGGTGATAAGCTACCTCAAACCAATCATCAACGTATAGAACGTTGTGCAGCTGCCTCTTGTCAAAATAACACATAAACATAAACATGCCTGCTTTTTCGTACGGAGGATAACACATGTGATTGATACATCATTCGTGGGAACTAATAAAGGCATGCTCAAATATTTTGACCCGCCGGTCAGTCTTCAAAGTACCTAAACAACTCATACAGTTCACTGCAGATACCAAATGCAGAACTAACGTGGCTCATCTCCAATTAATAGGAACATCTAAATGACTGCTCACAACCAAAACACTTATTCTAGGAGGGATGAGAAATCAGGCCTCAGCAGCAGCAGCAGCAGCAGCAGCAGCAGCATTGCGCTTCCTCGCCTCTTCGATGATGCTGAGCTTGACGCCCTTGCCCTTGGGAAGAGAGACCCACGCCTTCCTGTCCTTGCCAATGGTGAAGACGTTGGCCAGGCGGGTCGCGAACTGATGGCCAAGCGCATCCTCGACGTGGATGGTCTCGAAGCTGCCCTGGTGCTTCTCCCTGCTCTTGATCACCCCGACGCGCCCGGTGTTCCTGCCGCCCGTCACCATCACGAGGTTGCCAACGTCGAACTTGATGAAATCCACGATCTTGTGGCTCTCCAGATCAATCTTGATGGTGTCGTTGGCTTTGATGAGAGGATCAGGGTAGCGGATGGTGCGGCCGTCGTAGGTGTTGAGGGAAGGGACACCCTTCTCTCCAAACTGCACAGACCTAACCTTGCAGAGCTTGAACTGCAGAGACAGAATAAATCATCAACAACAGAGAAGGGTGTAATAACTTTTCGGAAAATATATAGCCCGAGCACAAGATAATCCTCGTTTGAAATATCTTAATATTAACAACCAATGTCTTTAATTTTCGAAAAGAAAAAACATAAAACAACATGAGCAAAGGACATTTTTTTGTTGATAAAATGGACACACCCCTGCAGTATTAAGAAGGGAACCCAAATCATCTGAGCAGCAGCGGTGACAAGCGGGACAGCAGGGGACCCCCTGTTAATAACATTAATTTACTCCTATACAATGAACAACACAATTTGAATTTTTTGCTCTAACTAGCCCCTCAACAACCAAAATTACACAATCCTGGTCCGTCACTACATCTAAGTGAGGACAATTGCAACCGCACTGGGAATTTTGGACAGAAGACAGTAACAACAAACAACTAAACAAGATGATCGTGGGCTTCAGGGAAGCAACTTGATCAAAATAAGAATCGTGTATGCAAGAAACAAGTATGAATCTTATATAACATTGCAGATTCAAATAACTTAATCACAGAATCAAAATAAAAACACCGATCTACTAATCCACACAAGAAAGTGTAAATTTAACAAAGTATAGCCATACGGGGTGAAAAACAGCTACTTCTTCATACATAATATAATATAAAATGCATATAGTCTTATAATATGATACAAGTAAAATCAAAGTAAAGTAGTAAACACACGAATCTACGGACCAACATTAAGAAAGTATGAATTTAACACAAACCATAATCGTATGGTATTACAAAGACTTGAGAATCTTACTTTGATGTAAAAAAAACATATCACACACAAGAATACTGAGAAAAGGCCATAATTCATACCTTCGCCTCCTCATCCCTGATTTTGTTTAGTCGGAAGCGACCCTTGGTATCATAGAGGAGACGGAAATTCTCCCCAGTCTTTGGAATTGACACAACATCTGAAGGACAGAATGAATTGATAAACGATATACAGCAACATTTAAAATTTTAAAAAAACTTGCCATTTCCATTAACTAAAGAGATGAGAATTTCCCTGTTGATTAGAGGAAAACCGGTTGAAACATTTCATGATCAGGAAACTCATAGTAGGTACTGAAAATCATTATCAAGCAATTAAAATTACCCATGAATCCAGCAGGATATGTTTTGTCAGTCCTGATCTTTCCATCAATCATAATATTTCGCTGCATCATGATTGAATTAACTTCATTATAGCTCAGAGCATACTTCAACCTGTCCCTGACGATAAGAATCACTGGCAAACACTCCCTTGATTTGTGAGGACCAGAAGAAGGTTTGGGTGCCTGCTCAACAAAAGTCGTCATTGGGTTCAAAAAAAGTTATCAGAAATTTAGGAAACATGAAGCAGTATACAGTAAGTGTTTGAACAGCATATTATAGTTATGGAATTGTCTGTTCATAAGTTCTCTGATATATAAAATATCTCCGTCACTTTTCAGCCTTTGGATCAACATACAACAATTATAATCTCAATCTCACTCTCTGTATAACATTCAGACACAAACTCTATGTATAACCTTCAGATTAAAAAAAATTGCACACTGCCACTGGGTGGCAATTTAAGGCTTAGTAGTGTACCGTTTAGGACTTTAGGTTACTGAGATTTTCAATAGTATTCAGGTAACTGAAAATTAGCAAAAGTGCACAACTATATGGCGTGCTTACAAATATACCACCAAGCTTAGCAACCATCCAATCCTTAGGGGCATTGAGCCTCTTCACATGCTTCTTCAGACCCCTCGCCTGCAAATGCGATTGACGCATGTAAATGGGCATGGAAAAAATAATCAGAAACAAATCCTCCAACTTGCATCGCAAACTAATTTAAAACCTGACATCACTAGGCAGCACACACTGATTGAAGATAACTCGCAAAAGAATCAAAAGTGCACATTACACGTATCAGATGATCCAACAATATCAGAATTCACTTGTCAACTAACAACTTTTAATATGGGGACATAAAAAAAAGGTAGGACCTCGTCACAAGATACACACATAAACCTTGAACGTCACCGAATAATATGTCATGAAGATTTGTCTGTCAAGGAAAGGTAAGAATTAAGCAATCGGTCAATATATGATACTAATACTCTTGAAATAGGCTTTCGCCCCGCTTTATAAATAAAGCAACCACCGATACAACCAACGACACATGTTGGGGCGGAAACAACACAATCACGCCCAAAAGAAAATAACAGAGAAAAGCAAAAGAAAAAACGCCGTAGCGGCGGAAAGACAAAAATGAGCAAGCTTCAAGACCGTTGCGCCCACCGTAGGCCACCCACCACGCTCCTAGTGCTCCGAAGCGCCGGTACCAAGCAACACCTTCAAGAAGGGATGCGACGACGACGACGCTGCTGCCAAGGGTTTCCCCCGGTACGTGACGGGGAGAGAAGGGGGACACCCGACGCCCTTCAGGAAGGACTGGCGGCATCCTCGGACGCCACCGCGCCGGAGTCGGGCAAGACGACTAGGATTTCTCCAGACCCCTTATCACCCCCAGGTGCTCCGGAGCACTCCACCATACTGCCCACCGCCCAACGCCACCCGAACAAGAAGCCGCTCACCAAGTCTCACCACGACACAGAGCAGAGAAGCCTAAACACCAAAGAAAAAGAGCCGGGACTAGGAGCCGCAGCACCGCCGACTTGCGGGAGGGACCGTCCTCCACCGTCAAGGACGGTAACCGACCGGACACAGCAACAGGAGCACACCCAGCCTGTGGGCCCACAAGCCAGGCCGAGCCTCTCGGCCTTGAGAGGCTCGTGAAGCTCCCGCCGCCGCGCTGCAGAAGGCACAACGTTGACGCCACCGCCCCATATCCGAGCTGCTCCTCACCATCAGTGTAAAGAAGGCCCAACCATCGAGGATTCGGACCGACCCGCCTAAAACCCAGATGGCCCCAAAGGGCCTAGATCTGGGCCGGGGACGGCACGTCGGACCCGCACCACCACAGCCACGACCCTGCCACCAAGGGAGGCGCCACCATACTCCGGCCGACCTGACCCAACCAAGGAATCCGAGGACCGGCTCAGAGCGCCGCCAAAAGGCCGAACAACACCGCCGCTGAGCTACTCGTCAAGGAGCAGCAGCGCGCGGGTAGGGGCAGTCTCGGACGGAGGTAGAAGCATCTGCACGGCCGCCGGCAGACCTGGGCCCGCCTGGCCCAGATCCGGCCCGCAGCAGGCGCCGGCCCTGCCATGGCACCTCCACGGCAGGCCGGGGCAGGAGCAGCCTTGGAGAGCGGCGCACGGCCACCCCACCACCAGCGACCCCGCCCCGATAGCAACTACCCACCGCCACCTCCAACCGCCGCCGGAGGCCCTGGAGACGGCCAGATCTGGGCTGAGCCCGAACGAAACCGCCGCCGCTCCACGCCTCCACCAGCACCACCGCGAAGCCCTCCGCGCCGCCAGGACGTCGACGACCTCCGCCGCCAGCCCCCGACATCACGCCGCCGCGCCCAACGCCAACGCGCCGCCTCCACTTGACGCTGCTTCCCGCGCCGACGAGCACCAAGCGGAGGGAGAGAAAGACCCCGCCGCCGCCGACGCCACCCGGTCTTTTCCCGGCGGCGCCCTCCGGCGGAGGCAGGGAGGAGGAAGGGCGGGCTCGGGGTGGCTAGGGTTGTCGCCCTGCCGCTCGCGGGAGCGGACAGGACGAGCTACTTTTTCTATCACTTGATATATGATACTAATGGCGATCGACATTCTGCATTCCTTCGCTCTACGTACATGTAGATCAATGACACAAGTTTTTCTGATGGAATAATACAAAACGGGTGCTCCACTAAGAGATAAGCAACCGACTGGATCAACAAATCGCGAAACCAACCAACACACGGGAAATCCAATATGCACATATTCTCGACTCAAATTAGTGGAACTCCCTTAATCAAATGACCGAATCACACAGAGCAAAATGGGGACAGCAACAAGACCAAAGCAAAACAAAGAACATTACAGAACACGCGGGTCAGAGAGGACAGGGGCGTCATGGTCTGACCATTTTGCTCGGATCGCGCTGAGGCTTCTCGCGGACGACGACGAGGTGGCGGAGGCGCGATCAATCGAGGCGGAGATAAACCCTAGGTAAGGCGACGGCGTTGAAGTGGAGTGCGTTATATGGCCTGACGTCTACGGCGTTAACGATGCGCCTTTGGGTGGGCCGGGTGGCCTAGAGTTCTTGGTTGGGTCGGCCCAGAACAGCTGTGCAGTTGTTCAAGGCCTGTTCTGTTTGTTTTTTAGAATGCCTGTTTTATTTGCTAGGCTGTTTCTTGTTGCAAAGATACGTTTGGTATAGTATTCGATCCGTCTTTTAGCCACATTCATAAATGCTGCTAGAGGGAGTATTAATTTAATTCATGTAAATATCATAACACCATATTTGTTGAGATGAACTACAATAAGCAACCCAAACATGCACCAGCACGACAACCATAAACTTAGCACATAAATATAAAAAGTTTATGCACTAATTATCACGTGAACTAATAGAAGGGAATAAATCACGTGCAAGTTGACTGATGATATGACCAATGACAGCGTCAACACCTGTTGGCACACGAACACGTTTAGTGTGCCCGGACCATCGGGGGTGATACACCATGTCCACCGAGGTTCCGGCACTATGGACTTAGCTGAGCTAGATTTTGCCGCTTACAAATTGGTTGTCAATCAATGAGTAAACTCTAACTGAAGTGGCAGAACAACGGAAGCGGAGATAAGGGTTTAAAGGTAAAATGTATTGATATGTGTTGATTGTTTGCTTAATTTTCATCGGCCATCACCTGTCATGTTATAAGAGGCGGTTAAACGTCACATGCAAGTTTTGGACTCTCTACATGTTACAAGTCAGTATATATGTAAGCCAATATACAATTGTAAACTAGGAAAAAATATCTCCTGCCTTCACACCGAACTAAGACTCTAGTCGCATGTGTGAGATCTAAAGTCGCCTCATTCTTCCTTGTTGAAGCCGAACTCGCCCTGCATTTGCACATGATCATGTTGTATCGTTGGCTTTGAGAATAAGTTTGCCCACACCCGCCTTTGGGTGGCTTTTGTATCCCTTCAAATCACAACACATTGATTCTCCACACCTAAATCGGCTTGTCGTCCGGTTCCTCCTGGATCCGCTTAAAACCAGACACGCCCGCTTGATCCTTAGTCGCATGCAGATTCTCCTCTCCTGCCGAAAATGGATGTTAGAGAAGAGAGTATTGTTGAGCGCATATCTGACGTCATCCAAACTCATTTTGTTATTATCTAGTACTATGTTCTTAATTATCTGATCCACATAGCAGATGTATGAGGTCACGAATGCTTGTGTCATCATATAGCAAATGATAGACGAGAATGAGCACACTCATCCAATGATTGAAGAGATGCGGGGCCCTCTTGTGATGTTAGTCACCAGGTGCCAAGGGAGTTTGCTGATTTTCTCTCCATGCATTCAGGAATTTGTGATGGAATTTTTTACAACGAACTACTCTCTCCGTACTAAAATAAATGTCTCAAGTCTCTCAAAAAGGAGATGTTTCTAGACATGGTTTCATGTCTAGATACATCTCCTTTTTAATAGATTTGAGACACTTATTTTGAGACGGAGGAAGTACAAAATTATCTAGCTAACCATTTGTGGGAGCTCAAAGGAAACTAAAACTAAATCGTCATCCAGTTGAGCTTTTCAGATTTCAATTTATTTAAATTATTTATATCTCTATGTTTCAGTAATTATGGGTTTATTTAGATCTATTAGAAAGTGGGATCAAAAATCTATGGAGAAAATCCATCGGGTTCGGGGATCGCCGCTAGGGCTGCCGACCAGACGTTCTAATAGGACGACAACATGTTTCATCTGGTGCATTCTTGGGGCCGGTTATTGGAATATCCGGTGGAGATAGTCAAAGTAGGTGTACTCGTAAGACGTAAGCTGTGTGCAGTACAACATTGTGGCTTTCTTCTTGAGTATACAACATGTAAACTAACTTTAAAATGTGTTTGTCCTTCGAGAGATATGCTCCTATGATCAGAAAATATGGCCATGAGAAGCTCATGATCCACAAACATATAAGCAAAGCCCTCGAGAAACACGAAGAAAACATGTGCGCGGCGACGTGTATCAGGCGCACGCAAGCATCAGCGTCAACAAAATCAAACTTCGCTCGGTGACGACGTTAGCGTGACAACTCGACGGTCTTTCCTTCCTGCGTCGTCACCCTCCCTGTCCGCCGCTTCGTCCTTCATCTCCTTCCCTCGCCGCTGGCTAGTAGCGGCGGTGCTGTCCTCCGTCCCGTCCTTCCTGCACACGCCGCACCCCGGCACCTTCGCGAAGTCCTCCATCCTGAACGCCGGCCTCCACGGCGGCTCCGCCCACCGCGCCCGCTTCCTCACGCCGCCATAAACCGCGCTGGTAGTGGTAGCGTCCTTCCTGCTCGCGCCGGCGTCGCCGATTCCTCTCGCGTCCATGCGTATCATGGCTCGGATGTTGGCTAGTGCTCGTCGTCGCTGTCACCGGGGCGGAATCGTCCGCAGCCGCTTCCTGCCCAGGTACCGGCTTTGGCGCCGCCGCGAGCTGGGGCGACGGTGCTGCGTCTGCGTCGCCGCCCGAGGCTGCAGCCTCAGCTGCCGTCGACGTGTCGTGACTGGCGTCCATGGCAATGATCAGTAGACTATGTTGAATAATTAGACGAGACGATTTAGCATATGAACAATTCATAATTAGAATAATACAAATTAAACTAATCATGTGATCTACGTAAACAGTAGATAAACAGATGCAATCTAGAGCATATACTAAAAGTAAGAACTATAGCAAAACATCATATAGGAAGATCAAGAACACATACGGTTCAGCGGCAGTCGCACCACTGGAGGTTCCCGTGTCGTCGCCCATGTCGTCGATGAAGAGTCTGGCGATGTCGGGGAAGAAGTCGTCGTTGGGGAAGAATTCGAAGCCAGTAGTCGCGCGAGTGCGCTCCCGAAAACCTGATCGCCCCTCTCCCGTACAGGATCACAAGAGGCGGGGTTCCGGAGGCCTACTGTCCCTTTAACCGGTGCACGCCGGAAGACGGGATGGAGAAGGCTTGGTAGACGGCGGCGCAATGTTCTGGAACGGTGTGAGACCATGTATCTCGTGGTGGCGGCTAGGGTATATATGAGCGAGTCGGGTAGGACGTAGGCAGTAAGCCACGATCGAGTCGGTAACGCCCCACGATCCCATTGGAATCGGAAACGGTAAGGTAATTAACGCGTCTGTTAATTACTAATCAATGACTCATTAATTTTCCCAGTCTGCAAAAATATAACCTTGGCTCGGCGAGATTCCCGTAACCCGCGGCGCGGCGCGGCGTGACGTGACGTGTCGAGACGAGGCGAGGCGTGGCGAGGCGAGCGAGGAGGAGGAGCGCGCGTGTGGCACTCTTCATCTTCTCGTATTCTCACTAACTCATACTAGTACTATAACATCCCACTATATAAAGTGGTGCAACTCACTCTCCACAAGCAGTATGGGACTAAACATTAGTCACGTACATGCACAACCAGCCAACCAGAATGGCTCATGAGAATTTCGGATTTTAGTTGGGCCTTAGCCCAAGTACACTAAAATTTCAGCAATCCCTCACAAAGTTTCATTGGCACATTGTACCACTTTGTTCCAAAACATTGTTTTATATACCGGTGCTTAGTGGGGACTGTTAAGTTGAACTCCACTTAGAAACTTATGCTACGTTAGACCGCAACTTGAATAGTGGACTATGCCTTGAAATACAAGTTTGCTGCGACCTAATTTCACACAAGCCCTTGACCGATACTAGGCTACCGCAAGTCTTCCCCGCGGTGTGGAGCTTATACGTCATACTCCAAGGCCTTTCATGAGTTTACTAAAGAGCACCCGACTCTCATAGACTGCGACGTTTAACAGTCAGACTCATATAGGTGTGTTTCTCAAGAGATGCTCTGCAGGATAACATCTCCGCTTATAACAGTAAGCCGCTTGGAACACATTAAGATAAATATCAACCTGCCATGCAGATCAGGAGAGTATTGCATCTTTGCGGAGTGGGATAGTAAAATGTAAGGATACTCTCCTTCCAGCCGACCAACAGCTTGTCTCCCACTTCTAATTCACGGGATCTCTGATCACATAGAGTAGGTTACCACTGTGGACAACTCATACGGTGGGTCTCAAACCCATCTCCCTCGATGCATTATCTATCACGTTACGTGATAAACCCTTTGTGAAAGGATCTGCCAAGTTTTTAGACGTTTGGATATAATCCAACGCAATAACTCCGGAGTTCTTCAATTTTCTGACAGATTTCAATCTCCTTTTCACATGCCTTGATGACTTCAAATTATCCTTATAACTTTTAATTTTAACTATCACAGTTTGATTACCACAGTTCATAAGGATAGCGGGTATGGGTTTTTCAACCACAGGTAAGTCCATCAAAAGCTCTCGAAGCCACTCTGCTTCAACAGTGGCTGTGTCTAATGCTGTGAGTTCTGCTTCCATAGTTGACCTCGTTAAGATGGTCTGCTTGCAAGACTTTCAGGAAACAGCTCCACCACCGAGTGTAAACACATAACCACTCGTGGCCTTAATCTCATCAGCATCAGATATCCAATTGGAATCACTATAACCTTCCAATACTCTAGGATAACCAGAATAGTGAATTCCATACCTCGCAATGCCTTTTAAATAGCGCATAACTCTCTCAAGCGCATGTCAATGATCATCTCCCGGGTTGGAAACAAACCGGCTCAACTTGCTTACAGCAAAAGAGATGTCAGGTCTCGTGGCACAAGCCAAATACATAAGCGAGCCAATGATCTGAGAATATCTCAGTTGATCTCTAGCAATGCCCTGATTCTTTCGAATCAGCACACTGGGATCATATGGTGTCGGAGAAGGCTTGCAGTCGTCATACCCGAAGCGACTCAAAATCTTTTCCACATAGTGGGATTGAAGCAGTGTAATCCCACCATCACCATCTCTCAGCAGCTTGATGTTTAAGATTACATCAGCTACTCCAAGATCCTTCATCTCAAAACAGTGAGATAAGAAATCCTTAACCTCCTTGATTAAATCAAGATTGGTTCCAAATATCAGTATGTCATCGACATACAGACATAGAATAACTCCCTCGCCCCCACCATGGCGATAGTATACACACTTATCGGATTCGTTAACAACGAAACCTGCAGAGGTTAAAGTTCTTTCAAACTTCTCATGCCACTGCTTAGGAGCTTGCTTAAGGCCATATAAAGACTTCAATAGCTTGCACACCTTTGCTTCCTGACCCGGTAATAAAAAACCATCAGGCTGATCCATATAAATTTCCTCGTCTAACTCTCCATTTAGAAAAGCTGTCTTAACGTCCATTTGATGAATGAGAAGACGATGTGAGGCAACCAATGAAAGTAGCACCCGAATCGTGGTCAGTCTAGCCACAGGTGAGTAAGTATCAAAGAAGTCTTCTCCTTCTTTCTGGGTATAACCCTTTGCCACAAGCCGCGCCTTGTACTTCTCAATAGTACCATCAGGACTAAGCTTTTTCTTGAACACCCACTTACATCCTACAGGTTTGCACCCATCAGGACGATCAGTAACTTCCCAGGTTCCGTTAGCTAAGATGGAGTCCATCTCACTACGGACAACTTCCTTCTAGTAGTCAGCATTAAGAGATGCATAAGCTTCTGAAATGGTACTGGGAGTGTCATCCACAAGGTACACAATGAAGTCATCACCAAAGGACTTAGCAGTCCTCTGTCTCTTGCTCCTAACAGGAAATTCATTGTCATCCTCCACGGGATTATCAGTGTGTTCTATCGAAATGGTAGGATCAGGAATCTCAACTAATTCCTGACTAGATGTATTGGATATATTCTGATTTGATGAGCTAGACATACCCTTCATGGGAAAAATGTCCTCAAAAAAAGTCGCATCATTCGACTCCATAATCGTACCAACATGCATGTCGGGTACCTCAGATTTGATTATCAAAAATCTATAGCCAATGCTATGAAAAGTATAGCCCAGAAGAACACAATCCACGGTTTTTGGTCCTAGCTTGCGCTTCTTGGGAATTGGAATATTGACTTTCGCCAAACAACCCCAAGTACGTAAGTAAGAGAGTCTCAACTTTTTCCTTTCCCATTCCTCAAATGGAGAAACGGTTTTGTTCTTTGTGGGAACTCGGTTTAGGACATGACAAGCTGTCAATAGCGCCTCCCCCCACCATGCCTTGGAGAGACCCGAAGTGTCTAACATGGCGTTAACCAAATCAGTCAGCGTTCGGTTCTTTCTTTCGGCTATATAGTTTTTGAAGAAGTTTAAAGCTTCATCTTTTGTTTTCAGGAGATACACATAACAATATCTAGTGGAGTCATCAATAAGCGTCATGAAATATTGCTTTCCGCCTCTCGTCAGTATACCATTCATCTCACAGAGATCTGAATGTATAAGTTCCAGTGGTGCCAAGTCTCTTGCCTCCGCAGCCTTATGTGACTTGCGGGGTTGTTTAGCTTGAACGCACACTTGCCACTTGGAACCTTTCACATTAGTGAATTTTGGAATTAAATCCAAATTAGCTAGCCGCGTCATGCTACCAAAGTTAATATGACAAAGGCGTGAATGCCAAAGATTAGACACAGTTTCGTGGCAAACATGATTAATAACTTTGGAGCAAGTATCCGATAAAGATAGGCGGAACAAGCCTCCGCACTCATAGCTTTTTCCAACAAATTGTCCATACTTAGATATTACAACTTTATTGGACTCAAAAACCAACTTAAAACCATCTCGACACAGCAATGATCCGCTGACGAGATTTTTATTGATGGCGGGCACATGATGAACGTTCTTCAGACGCACGATCTTCCCCGAAGTAAACTTCAGATCGACTGTACCGACTCCACGAACAAAAGCATGTGACCCATTACCCATCAGCACGGGGGAAGTCCCTGTGATCTGGTAATAAGAGAACATCGAGGCATCAGCACAAACATGTACATTTGCACCAGTGTCAATCAACCATTCAGGTGAATGACAAACTGAAAGGATGGTGGGAAATATTCCGGACCCTGAATCCTTCATCTCAGTATCGCCAATGACAACACTGGCACTCCTGCCATTGTTCTCAGGTTCGCGCAGCTCATGGCGGTTGGGACAACGGGGTGCCCAGTGATTTGGATCACCGCAAACATGGCATGAACCCTTCCTCGGTTTATTGTTCTTCTTCTTGAAGTTGGTAGGCTGTGATGGCTTGAACTTTCCATCAGGCTTGCCCTTGCCCCCATAGTTGCTCTTGTTAAACTTGGGCTTGTGGGGCGGCTGGTAATTCTTCTTCTGTACCACATGGGCACTAGAACCAGCCTCGGTAACTCGAGCACGTGTATCCTTCGCTCTCACCTTCTATTCCACATCAAGCGACCCAATGAGATCCGAAACGGAAAACTCTTGTCTCTTGTGTTTCAGAGAGGTAGCAAAGTTGCTCCACGAAGGTGGAAGCTTGGCGATAATGCCACCGGCGACAAACTTGTCCGGTAAGATACACTTAAAGTGTTCAAATTCCTTAGCGAGTGACTGTATCTCATGAGCCTGTTGAACAACAGTGCGCTCATCAGTCATCTTGTAGTCATAGAAAGTTTCCATGACATACAACTCGCTGCCAGCGTCTGAGACCCCAAACTTGGCTTCAAGCGCATCCCACATGTCCTTGCCGTTAAAAAACGACATATACGAGTCCACAATGGAATCGTCAAGAATACTCAAAAGGGCACTCTTAAACATGTTGTCGAGCCTCTCAAAGGACTCCTGCTGTGCAGGGTCAAGCTCGCCATCAGGCTTGCCTTTGGCGGCAGCATGGCAGTTCATGTTCTGAAACCATAAAACTGCTCTCATGCGCCACCGCCTATACATAACCCGTTAAAAGGGAAACGGCCTCGTTGACGCGATAAAGCCAGCAGTTGCTAATTCCCTATAATCAGGTTTTTGGATTGTTGAATAATTAGGTAATTTAGCATATGATTTAATTCCCAATATCAGTGAACAATTCATGACTAGAATAATACAAATTAAACTAATCATGTGATCTACGCAAACAGTAGATAAATAGATGCAATCTAGAGCATATACTAAAATTGAGAACTCTAGCAAAACATCATATAGGAAGATCAAGAACACATACCGTGCAGCGACAGTCGCACCACTGGAGTTTCCCGTGTCGTCGCCCATGTCGTCGATGAAGAGTGGCAATGTCGGGGAAGAAGTCGTCGTTGGGGAAGATCTCGAAGCCAGTAGTCGCGCGAGTGCGCTCCCCAAAAACCTGATCGCCCCTCTCCCGTACAGGATCACAAGAGGCGGGGTTCCGGAGGCCTACTGTCCCTTCAACCGGTGCACGCCGGAAGACAGGATGGAGAAGGCTTGGTAGACGGCGGCGCAATGTTCTGGAACGGTGTGAGACAATGTATCTCGTGATGGAGGCTAGGGTTTGCCCGGGGCTGTATATATGAGCGAGTCGGGTAGGACGTAGTCAGTAAGCCACGACCGAGTCGGTAACGCCCCACGATCCCATTGGAATCGGAAACGGCAAGGTAATTAACGTGTCCATTAATTACTAATCAATGACTCATTAATTTTCCCAGACCGCAAAAATATAAGCTCGGCTCGGCGAGATTCCCGCAACCCGCGGCGTGGCGCGGCGCGGCGCGTCGTGACGTGTCGAGGCGTGGTGTTGCGAGGCGAGCGAGGAGGAGGAGCGCGCGTGTGGCACTCTTCATCTTCTCATATTCTCACTAGCTCATACTAGTACTAGAACATCCCACTATATAAAGTGGTGCAGCTCACTCTTCACAAGCAGTATGAGACTAAACATAAGTCACGTACATGCACAACCAGCCAACCAGAATGGGCCATGAGAATTTTGGATTTTAGTTGGGCCTTAGCCCAAGTACACTAAAATTCCAGCAGACTACACAATGTAGCTTTAGGATCGATGAGAAGGAAGCAGGAGAGGACACCGGAGTGAGATCCTGAATAGAAGATCCATGCATGACGAGTGGATATATAGGCGTCGAAGGCTAGCTGCTTGAAGCTGAAGAGAAGGTCCAGGCATGGTAAGAGAGAAAAAAGCATCACTCCGTACATGATTTACATATCTCTACTATATAATATTGCTTGGGGTCACCGGTCGTACGTCGCGGTAATTTTTCATTTTAGCCCCTAGAAAATTTGGGAATCAACCCACAGTCCTTCTGTAAGTCACGTACCGGTTTGAAAATTTTAGCCCCTAGAAAATTCTTGGGTAGCGTCTCTTTCTCTCTCTACCACGCCGCCACCTACCCTGCGTCGCCCACGTTGACCCTACGCCTAGGGCCGAAGAAGTCGTCGCCGCGGGGCTGCTCCTGCACGCGCTCGCCATGCCGGGGCTGCTCCTGTCCGCGCTCGCCGCCGAATCCAAGGCCATAGCGCGGCACCAGTGGAGAATGACGGGTCAGATCAGACCCTAATGTGTGCCGAGTCCTCATGCCACCCAAGAATCCAGATCAAGGTCGCCATGCCGGATCCGCAGCTGGCCGAGCTAGAGCGCCGCTGCCGCCGCCTCCCGGCCACGGCCTGGGTCGTGCTCGTGCCTGGCGCCTCCTTGCCTCCGACAACGCCCTCCGGGCCTTCTTCCTCAGCCTCGGCCCCGAGCCCTGGGACCTCGTCGTCTTCGCTCTTTGGCGAGACACACCCCGCCGCCGGCCTCGCCACCGGCCCCGCCGCGCCACGCAGGTTCCCAGACTCCCATCCCGTCTCTCCTCACGCCGCGTTTCCTTTGGCGGCGTCTCTGTTTCGCCTGTCAGCCTAAACATTTCCGTTCGTGCGTGCGTGCGTACGTATGCAACAGCGTGTACTACAGCTGTGCGGTGCGCGTCCCGCCGCAGCTCTCGTTCAAGCATATCTATGGGCAGAGAGCGCTGGTTCAAGGCTCCAACGTAGTCGACGGTAAGACCTTGCATCTCTCCCTGTCATGACTGATGTCTGTACGACATGCGCCGCTTAATCACTTAGGTAGCCAGCGGTTGCTTAATCCTTAATAATCAAGCGGAACAGTTGAGTGGTGTGCATCATTAATGGACTCTTCTACTTTCAGACATATGTGATGATCTCATTTCAGTCAATACACAGTGGTTATATGGCTGTGCTAGGTTGTCGTGCTAGGCTGGTTGTATCCGGCTCTTTGCTTTGTGCGACTTGGTGGTTGCTATTGTTGTAGGGGAATGACATTGGTTATTCACGCCAGTTGTGTTAACTCTATGCTCAGATTTGACACGGTGTTATTTGTTTCCTTAAATTTTAGGTGGATCGGGCTACTGTATGGCTGGAGCAAGTACGCTGCTCCTTCTGGGCGTTGTGCAACCTTTTTGGTAAGCTGTGGTGACAACTGAAATTAGTTACGGATGCACATCAACCTTTTTTTCTCGCTCTGAGCTAGCTCCCACCCTCGCTCTGAGCTAGCTCCCACCCTCGCTCTCCCCTGCGCCGCCGGTGGCCATCTCGGCTATGGCGCGGCCGCGCTGCCTCTCACTCCGGGAACATCGCCCACCAAAGTCCCATGGCGACCCTGCTGCGCTCGCCCTCCATCTCGCCCAGCTCGAGTGGAAGAATCTGCTTTTCGGCCGCTTCGTCTGGATCTCATGTTTCCCCAACTCCATCACCTCCAATGCCGGATGCCAGTGCCACTCCTTCCTCCTACGCAGCTATGGCTGCTCGCCCGCCCTCCCCACCCCCGCATTCACCTGCCCCTGTGGCGCCTGAGACATCCGCCCGCCCGACGGTCCGCAGCATCATTGTCAGACCTGATGCGGTGCACCATGATGAGCAGCGGGTTTCGCCGGAATGGCAAGTGGTGCAGAGAGAGCGCGGGAGGCAACCCGCTCCTTTGCCTCTCCTGGACTCTGCTGTTAATGACGACCAGCCGCCGCCGCCGCCCCGTGCTGCAGCTGCCTTTAAGGAGGTCCTCTTCAGCCGGTGCTACCGCTGCTTCGACTGTGAGCATCGCGTCATCTCCTGCACCAATCGCACCAGGTGCTTACACTGCAAGATCTCCGGCCATTCCACCCGCAACTTCCCAAACCGCCACCTCCCCTGTGTCCCTTTCCCGCCGCTGCCTTCCAAGCCGGCCGTGCGATCGCGCCTCGTCTACCCACCAGCTCACCCAGGGGCGGCTCGCCAGCCAGTCCACACCAGGCTAAGCCCCGCTGCCGGGAACCTGGTCAGAAGCCCCACGCCTCAGCCGCCGCTCACAAGCTCCCCCGATGTGATGGCTGCGCGCCTCTCCACCACCTCCGACGATGCCATGTTCACCCGCCGCCCGCTCCGCACAAGGGTGGTGCTGGAGCACACTCAGGACATGCACGACGAGGAGATGCTCTTGCGCGCAACGGCGCTGGTTGTCACGGTGGCCGGGAGCTGCCCCCGGCTCGTCCCTGGCAACATTTCAGAAGGGCTACTGACGGACTTCCCCGCGCTCCCAGCTGGCTCTTTCCACGTCTCGCTGCTGCATGCAGGGGCGTTCTTCGTGCGGTTCACGGAGCAGCGCTGGGCGGAGCACGTCGCGACGCAGTCCGTGTGCCACTTCCGGGGCGCGCCGTTGCTCATCAAGCGCTGGTCGCGACTCACCTTCGCCACGCTGCACCGCTACCGCTTCAACGTAAGGCTTTATATCGAGCGGGTGGCGCCACAGCTATGGGCGCTGGCCACCATCCAGCGTGTGCTTCCAGGGTGCCCCATTCACACGGTGGCCGTCGAGAGCGCCGCCAAGGCGGACCTTTCGTACTACGTTGTGGAGGCGTGGGTGGAGAACCTTGAGGCTGTACCAACCGAAGTTTACATTGATGTCCACGAGCCGCGGGTGGACATGCCTGCCGGCCTCGCCTCGGCTGATGATCCACCACTGTTGTTGCGCACCACTACACTCGTGCACTTGGATTGCTCTTCTGTCATCCGACAGGCGCCGCCGGGGCGCGGACGGCAGGGGAGCAGCGATCCGGACGGCGACGATGGGAACCTAGACCCGGAAGACATGATGCAACCCTGGGCTAATGGCGTGGCCGATGATGTTTTGCATCAGCGCCTGGAAACAGCCTCACAAGGCTCCGCGTTAGGCCAGCATCGTCCGGGGTGGCGCAGCGGCGGCGGCCAGCGGCGCAACCTGATGCCGGTTGGCTTCGCTGTTGCTACTGGTAGGGCTGCCAGTGGCGGGCACCCTAACGGGGAGGTCACGGAAGGCGGGGACGCTAGCCTTCCTGCTCATGGCTCCCCAACGGAAGATGTCACCGCCGTTACCAAGGGTGCCGCAAGGTCCGCGGCCCACATGACGATGGCTACCCCGACAAAGCTGCACCCTTCGGAGGAACTGCCCTCACCCGTGGTCAACTCGCTGAATTGGCTAGTGCAGACAAGCAGATCGGAAACACCGGTTTTTCTGCAAACGACGCAGGGCGACATTTTGTGTTCGGGGGGCCAGCGACAGCTGCAGGAGCAGAGAACGCCCATGATGGACATGTCGGATAGAGAACCCACGGACGGCCGCGGCCCAAGTGGGCCTGATGGGCTTCACTCGGCGTTGGGCCAGGTGGGGTTCGCGGCGACTCCACTGAGTAGCCAGCGAGCTCAGGCTGGGCTTGTTGGTAATCTGAGCTTGGCCCCTGAGGCGTTGGGGATCAGTGGCCTCTCTCTTCTCCAGCAGTTCCAGACCCCAATCCCCACGCCTCTCATGCCTGTTGCGCCTACGCGACGCCGAGGGCAGACATGTGCATCCAAGCGATCTCCTACCGCATCCAAGCGCTCTCCGGCCACCACCACCCGCCGCAGCCACCGCCTGCAGAAGAAGAAGCTGTCCTACACCGGTGGGGGCAACCAAACAATGAAGCAAGCCCGACGCCTAATCATTTCCAAGCGCGACCTTGCGCTTGCTGAGAAGGGGGAAGACTGGGACAGGACAGATGAGGACCTACTCAACCGCTACAATTCGGCCTTCGACTCGCCCTTATCATCTAGTGGCATGGATGCCCTCACTGCTATTGTGAGGGGGGCAAAGGGGAAAAGGATCAAGAAGAAGAAGATTGGTGCCAAGCCTGCTACGGTATCAAGCTCCACTATCGGCACAGTTCCCCCATGAATTTCAACATTCTTGTCTGGAATGTGAGGGGGTTGAACAACCCCGCTCGTAGAATTGTTGTTGCCGGGGTAATTCAGCGTTTCAATGTTGTGTTTGTGTGTTTGCAAGAATCTAAACTACAGTTTGTCAATCTGTCCATTGTGTGTAAATGTTGTGGTTCAGACTTCACTGACTTCATTTACGCGCCGGCGGATGGCACACGCGGCGGAATCTTGGTTGCTTGGAAGGGAGCAGATTTCCTGGTTGCTAGCCAACACATTACTCCCTCTTTTGTTGTTGTGCAAGGACTCATGACTCACTCCCAGACTCCTGTTAGTATCCTATCTGTGTATGGCCCCCAAGAATCTCAGCAGAAGTTGGACTTTCTCCAAAATCTAACAGCCTATGCCCAGTCTTGCCTGCAACCTGTTGTGCCGTGCATTATCGCTGGGGATTATAATCTGATTGCTCAAGCTTCTGACAAGAACAATAGCAATTTCAACAGACGAACAATGGCAGCCTTTAGAAGCTTCATCAACGACCTGACTCTCAAGGACCTGTATCTAGCTGGACGCAGGTACACATGGAGTAACGAGCAGGCTGGTGCCACCATGTTCAAGCTAGACAGGGTATTGTACAATGACGCCTGGGATGTCAATTTCCGGAGCTGTATGCTGCAAGCCCTTTCTAGCGACATGTCTGATCATTGTCCGATGCTCCTAACCTGCAACTTAAGCCACAAGCATGCTCGCCACTTCAGATTTGAGAACCACTGTATCAGGAACTACAGCTCTGAAGTTGCCGGTATTCAATCGCACCGTGGATCAGAAGATCAACGGTCCAGAGGAGCCACGGGTCGTTGTTTGAATTCCGACAACCGCACGAGCATGTCGTTGTCTCCTTTCTTCACCTGCTCTCTCCCTTGTCGCTACTCTCTATTTAGCTCGAGCCCGAGCCTTGTAATCTCCATCTCTGTATCGTTGGGTTGAACCCTAGCCGCCATGTTCTGGCTGGCCCTTCTTCCTCCTCTCCTCAAACTCTAGAACTGTAATCTTTCCTCTTAAATTCAGCAATACAGTTGAGAGTGAGATGATGATCTGATGAACTCTCTCGTGTTCCCTTTTATTTCCAAGTCTAGGCTTAACAAGTGGTATCAGAGCCTCTCGATCCTCGGAGGCGAATTGGATCTGGAACGAGGTGAGGTTGGGTTCTCTCGTAAAATCCCTCTCCCGAGTTCTTGATTCCGGCGGCGGTGTGAGCTCTTCCTCTACAGAGCTGTGGGTGGCGGCTTGGCGGCGGAGGCACTGCTTGGATACAGACAGGTACGGAACAGGTTACTGAAGTTTCTTGCTTCAGTGGTAAAATCCCTCCCTTCCCTCCCTGTTCATTGTATTTTCGGCGGCGAAAGGAGAAGGGGTCGGTGAATTGGCGGCGGTAGAACCATGATGAGAAGAGACAACCCTACACTACCAGAGGATTACTATGTCAATAGCTTTGTTTCTGGGTTAAGTACTTACATTCAGAGTCATCTGCAGTGTTTGAAACCTAATACTATAGTGGATGCAATGTGGTATGCTAGAAGAATTGAGACAGCTCAACCTAAAAGAGTAAGTTACCAACCTGCAGCTAACCCAGTTAGAAGGCAGGTGCAATTTGAAAGCAGCTCCAAGACACAAGCTCCTAGTACACTACCAGAAATTATTCAGCAAGCTAAACTGAATAAAGTATGCTACAAATGTAAAGAACCATGGGTCCCAGGTCACAAACAAGTTTGCAAACTGAGTGGCAAAGCTCAGATCCAAGCATTGCAGCAAAAGGAGCAAGAAAGCACAGATATTGTGTATGTTGTTTATGAAGATTCGGATGAGGAACAACCAGTAACAAGGAATGAACCACAGCTGAAGATATCTATGCATGCTGCAACTGGCAGCAGTGGGGAGCACTATACTTTTACTTTAACAGCACTGGTGGGTAATAGAACTGCTACAGTTCTAATTGACTCGGGTAGTACTGGTTCATTTATAACTCCTGAACTAGCAGCCAAGGCCAATTGTAGTGTTAAACCAACTAAAAAGGTGCAAGTCATGGTGGCAAATGGACAACAGTTAGAGTCAGAGTTCATTACTGATAACTGTCCTTATACTCTTCAGGGTAATAAGTTACTGTATCAATTCAAGCTGCTGCCACTGAAGGGGTATGACATTATATGTGGAACTGATTGGATAAAAGATCATAGTCCAGTGACTATGGACTACAAACAAATGTTTATCTCTCTTACAGATGAACAGGGGAAGAAAATGGTATTGATGGATGAATCATTACCATCTAATGCTGATGCAGTACTCCTGGACAAAGTACACATCATGAAAGAGGACCCAATCTGTGGAGCATTCATATTCTTACATCAGTCAGGTTCTCAATCAAATGCTAGCACTTGTCCTCAGGAAATACCACCATATCTACAATCAGTCATGCAGCAATACAAGGAGATATTCCTAGAACCAAACTCTCTGCCACCAAAGAGAGCTTGTGATCATACAATACCTTTTTCAGCTGAAGCTAAGATAGTCAATCAGAGGTCTTATAGATTGCCACATCATCAGAAAAATGCTATGGAGGAGATAATAACCAAATTGTTAAAGCAGCAGGTGATAAGACCTAGCACAAGCCCATATTCTTCACCAGCACTAATGGTCAAGAAGAAGGATACATCTTGGAGGGTGGTAAATGATTTCAGAAAAGTAAATGCACAAACCATCAAGAATAAATATCCTATTCCAGTGATTGAGGACTTATTGGATGAATAAAATGGTGCAGTTATCTTTTCCAAGATAGATTTAAGAAGTGGATACCATCAGATAAGAATGAGTGAAGAGGATATTCCAAAGACTGCATTTAACACTCACTTAGGACATTTTGAGTACCTGGTTATGCCATTTGGACTCACCAATGCCCCTGCTACTTTTCAGTCTTTAATGAACACTGTTCTATCACCTTTTCTGCGCAAGTTTGTATTGGTCTTCTTTGATGATATACTCATCTACAGTAAAACAGAAGAAGACCATGCTAAACACGTGGCCCAAGTCTTTAAAGTATTAAAGGATAATACACTGGCAGCAAAAAGAGAGAAATGTACTTTCGGCCAAAGAAAAGTGGAGTATTTAGGTCACATAATTCAAGGCACTGGAGTAGCCACAGATCCAGTAAAGATTGAAGTAATTGCAAAGTGGCCTGAACCAAGTAATGTGTCTGAGCTGAGAAGTGTCTTGGGCATGACAGGGTATTATAGAAGGTTCATCAAAAATTATGGGTTAATTTGCAGGCCATTGTTTGATTGCTTGAAGAAGAACTTATTTGACTGGACTGAGATGCAAGACAAAGCATTCCTACAATTAAAACAATGCATGACTACTGCACCAGTTTTGGCCTTACCAGATTTCAGCTTACCCTTCACACTTGAAGCTGATGCGTGTGGATATGGTATTGGAGCTGTTTTAATGCAAAAAGGCAAGCCCATATCTTTTATGAGTAAGTCATTGGGACCTAAAACTGCTGTTTGGTCAACATATGATAAAGAGGCACTGGCAATTATTGAAGCAATTAAGAAATGGCGTCACTACTTTGCTGCTTCTTCTATTGTGATAAAAACTGACCAGCAAAGCTTGAAGTATATACAAGAGCAAAAGCTGACAGAAGGAATTCAACATAAGCTGTTGATTAAGTTGTTGGGATACAATTATACAATTGAGTACAAGAAAGGAAAAGAAAACAGGGTTGCTGATGCTCTGTCCAGAGTTAAAATAGCAATAGTCAATCTCTTAAGCTCAGTTGCAGTTCCAACTTGGGTTTCAGCTATTGTCAGTAGTTATGAACAAGATGAGGTGTGCAGAAACCAGTTGAGCAAGCTAGCATTAGCCCCTGACTCTGTTCCTAACTATACACTAAAGAATGGGGTGTTAAGATATAAAAACAAGCTGGTAGTTGGCAATGATAAGCAACTCAAGAAGGATCTAATATCAACCTTTCATGCTTCTGAATTGGGGGGTCACTCTGGTGAAAGAGCTAAAGTGCACATAATTAAGCTGATATTCTGGTGGCCTAAGATGAAGGAGGAAATTGCAAACTTCATTAAACAATGCCCTGTTTGCCAGATTAACAAACCAGAACACTTGAAGTATCCAGGACTGCTACAACCATTGCCTATCCCTGATATGGCCTGGACACACATAAGTATGGATTTTGTGGAAGGATTGCCAAATTCCAATAACAAGGACATGATAATGGTGGTGGTGGACAGATTCACTAAGTTTGCTCACTTCATACCAATGAAACATCCTATTACTGTGAAGACAGTAGCTCTGGCCTTCCATGATAATATCTTCAGACTGCATGGCCTTCCTCTGGTAATTGTTACTGACAGAGATAGGATCTTCACCAGCAACTTGTGGCAGCAGCTCTTTCAAACACTAAAGATAAAGCTACACATGAGTACAAGTTATCACCCTCAAACAGACGGCCAAACTGAGCGAGTTAATCAATGTCTGGAAACATATCTTAGATGCATGGCTTTTGCTCAACCCAAAAAGTGGCAGTCTTGGTTAACTTCAGCTGAATGGTGGTATAACACAACTTATCACACTTCTTTGAAGATGACACCATTCCAAGCATTATATGGTTTTCCCCCACCACAAGCTGCTGAGATGTTCTTACCAGACAATGGTTCAGAAACTGCTGTGGAAATGTTTAATAACAGAGAAGCAACTAAAGCAATTATTAAGGAAAACTTGAAGCAAGCTCAAGAGAGAATGGTACACTTTGCCAATAAGAATAGAACTGAAAGAGTATTGGAAGAAGGAGACATGGTTTATCTGAAAGTTCAACCTTACAGGCATTCTTCATTGAATATTCATCGCAGTATTAAACTTCACTCAAAGTTCTATGGTCCTTTTAAGATCATTAAAAAGGTTGGCCACACGGCTTATACATTGCTATTGCCAGATGGTTGTAATCTACACCCTACTTTTCACATAAGTCAACTGAAGAAGCATTTCGGTCCGTTGGCTATTCCAAACCCCACACTGCCTTTGGTGGACAATCAAGGAAACATCCAAGTAGGCCCTGATCAAGTGGTAGAAAGAAAACTGATTCCAAGAAAGCAAGGAGATATTGCCGTTCCGGTGGTGCAATGGTTGGTCAAATGGATAAATCTGCCTCTGGAAGCTGCTACTTGGGAAGACGCAAGTTTCATTCAAAAGATTTTTCCAGATTTCCAGCCTTGAGGGCAAGTCTGGTCTCGACAAGGGGGAATTGTCAAGAACTACAGCTCTAAAGTTGCCGGTTTTCAATCGCACCGTGGATCAGAAGATCAACGGTCCAGAGGAGCCACGGGTCGCTGTTTGAATTCCGACAACCGCACGAGCCTGTCGTTGTCTCCTTTCTTCACCTGCTCCCTCCCTTGTCGCTACTCTCTATTTAGCTCGAGCCCGAGCCTTGTAATCTCCATCTCTGTATCATTGGGTTGAACCCTAGCCGCCATGTTCTGGCTGGCCCTTCTTCCTCCTCTCCTCAAACTCTAGAACTGTAATATTTCCTCTTAAATTCAGCAATACAGTTGAGAGTGAGATGATGATCTGATGAACTCTCTCGTGTTCCCTTTTATTTCCAAGTCTAGGCTTAACACACTGGGCCGCGCGGGACGATTTTCAGGAGGTGGTCGCCAAGGCTTGGTTGTCCTGTCCAACTATGACAAATGCATTCAGAAACCTGCACACCAAACTGGTTAGCACGGCCCGTGCCCTTAAGAAATGGAGCACCAATTTCACTTCAGATATGGCCCTTCGGGCTGCCATCACAAGTGAGCTAATCTTCAAGCTAGATGTAGCTATGGACCGCAGACAGCTAACTGCCGATGAAAGGAGATTTCGGGCAATGTTAAAGGTGAACAGCCTTGGTATCGCGGCCATCCAACGCTCAATGTGGAGACAAAGATCAAGAATTTGTTGGCTGAGGGAGGGGGACTCCAATTCGAGGTTTTTTCACTCCAAGGCCAACGCGCGCAAAAGGAAAAGCTACATCCATCGCATCGAGCTCGACGGAGTTTCTTATACGGAGCAGGAAGACAAGGAGGGTGCGATTTGGAAATATTTTGACGGTATGATTGGTGCCAAGGCTGATAGGGCACATTCGCTCAATTTCGAGCTTTTAGGAGTGCCTGCCACCGATCTCTCTGACCTTGACCTGCCAATTGACACTGCTGAGGCTCGCGCTGCGCTGATGGAGATCAGCTCAGATAAAGCGCCGGGGCCGGCCGGCTTTACTGCACTTTTCTTCAAGTCAACTTGGAGCACCATCTCTGTTGATATTATGCGGCTATCAAGGCCATTGAGTGCTCCTGCTCTGACAAGCTCCATTTGCTCAATGATGCCACGCTGATTCTGTTACCTAAAAGCCCAGAGGCCTCCAACCCCAAGGATTTTCGCCCCATCAGCCTGGTGTGCTTCTTTGCGAAGCTAGTCACTAAGATTTTAGCTCGACGTCTCATCCCGAAGATGAAGGAGATGATCTTGCCCTGTCAGAATGCATTCATTAAGCAGCGATCCATACATGATAATTTCAACTACGTGCAAGGCCAGGCAAAATTCTTTCGACAAACAAAAACCCCTGCTCTTCTTTTGAAACTCGACATCCAGAAGGAATTTGACACCGTATCCTGGGAGTTCTTGCTCGAGGTCCTTCAGGCACGAGGATTTGGCATACGTTGGCGCAACCTGCTAGCTGTCCTGCTGAGCACCTCATCTTCAAAAATCCTGGTCAATGGCTTCCTTACTGATTGCATCTTCCATCACAGGGGACTGCGACAGGGTGACCCTCTCTCGCCTTTGCTTTTTGATATCGTCATTGACTTACTCGCCAGATGTGTGTTGACTGCAGACAACGGAGGGCTGCTGCATCAATTTGGCCGCCATCAGATACACAACATGATCTCGCTATATGCTGACGATGTCGTGCTATTTTGTGCGCCGAACAAAGATGGCATACTGGTCATCAAGAATATTCTGCAGATTTTTGGAAATGCATCAGGCCTCCTCACAAATCATGCAAAAAGTTCCATCATCCCTATTCAATGCCAGGGGATTGATGTTACAATGCTGGCTGCTATCTTCGGGTGCCCTATTGCACAATTCCCTTGTACTTACTTGGGGATGCCGCTGTCGGACCGACGCTTACGGAAGGCAGACCTTCAGCCGACTATTGACAAACTTGGGGGCAAGGTCAAGGGATGGAAGACGGGCCTTTTTGCCGTTGATGCTCGGTTAACACTTGTCAAGCATGTACTCTCATCCATGACGGTCTATCAGATGATTGCTTTTGCACAGCAAGCCTGGGTCACAAAAGTTGTCAATAAGCTTCGCCGAGGTTTTCTATGGGCGCATGACGAGATCGCTTCCGGAGGCAAATGCCTCGTGAACTGGAAAGTTGTTTGTCGACCGGTACAATATGGGGGCTTGGGTATATCTGACTTGCAAGCCCAAGGGATTGCCCTGCGGGCTAGATGGTTGTGCCAAACATGGACAGAGCCGGATAAGCCTTGGCAAGGTCTGCCGATGCCTATCGACAACAAAGTGCGCCAACTTTTCAATGCGTCCACAAAGTTTCAGCTCGGAGATGGGACGAGATTGATGTTCTGGACTGATCCTTGGCTAAACAGTGCAAGCTTCAACTCCCTGATGCCGGACCTCTTCTGCCTTTGCACTCGCAAAAAGATCACGGTGGCGCAAGCTCTCGATGGAAACTGTTGGACGAGACACCTCAAAGCTGACCTCACACCGGCAGCCCTTGTGCAGGCGGTGCAGCTATGGGCCCTTGTTCAGAACACACAGCTTCAGCCCGGAACACCGGACGCGATATCCTGGCGCTTGACAGAGGATGGTGTATACACTGCCTCCTCTGCTTATGCAGTCCAGTTTGAGGGTTCGATCAAGACGGATTTCCAGGACACTGTCTGGCGCAGCGATGCGCCGGTTCGATGTCGAATTTTTGCCTGGCTTGCCATACAAGGACGATGCCTCACGTCTGACGTCCTGGCACGACGAGGATGGCCCCACAATGAAGTTTGCCCGCTATGTTTGTCATCGCCAGAGTCTGCAGTTCACATTCTGAACACATGTCCCATGGCTATGCAGCTGTGGTGCAAGGTGCTCCAGCAAGCTAATCTGCCGCCTTACCTGCTGCCGCAGCACGACCTGTCGCTGGCTGCTTGGATGAAGGAGACACAACAGCTTATCCCCAAGAATCGACGCAAAGATTGGACATCCTTGGTTCAGTTGGTCTGGTGGACGTTATGGAAAGAGCGGAATGCTCGGATTTTCCAGTCTTTGGCCTCCAACCTGCACAACATCTATGCTAGGATCATTGAGGATGCAACGCTATGGCATGCTGCTGGCCGCCAGCGCGTCCTAAATCTGATACAACGGCCCGTGAACCTGACTGATCTTGTTGCTCCTTTTACGATGCTGTGTAATTTGTAAAGAGATGTTAAATCTTCAGTTGTTTCATATACGCTTGTACTCTTCTTCTACTATTCAATGAAATAGCAGCTCTGACTGCATTTTCGTCCAAAAATTGTTTTTATTTGTGGGGCATTAGAAGCTTTCAGACCAATGTTTATTTAACAAACTAAATAAAATGATTAAATTGATAAAGGCATACTATTAATTTGTGCTCTAATTCTGCTGGGATTTATCTACAGGAATTCGGTAATATTGAGTGCCATATGTTTCCAAGGCTTCGTCACTTCTTCTCTACGATCTATACAAGGTTCTCAGAAAATTTCGACTTTACATCCTTACAAAAATCAGCCTTAACATGTATGCACAACAGAAGACATGCCTACAGAAAAATAATTCGGAGACAATATTTTCCATTGATGCTCTGAGTGAATTCGTACCAAAATATTCTTTTCATAGACTCTATTTATTCTTGTTATTCATGACTTTGTACAGGATGCATGTTCAGCCTTCTTCCCGACCAATTGTTGTTGCCCTTCCCCTCTGCCACCCAGATGGTTAGTATTTTTAGGTGAAACTTCTTTTTTACTTTATGGTTCTCTATTTCGTCCAAGTCAGCATAGCTTCATCACTATTCCTATATGTCACCCCTGAAATATAATTCCATGTTATTTGATGTTTACTATGATTGATGAACAATTTACAACTTATTTGTCTGACAGTATGTTTCGACTCAATTTGGCACATATACTGAGTCTGCTAGGGCTTCAAGAAAACAATACAAGGAGACATTGTACTCGGTTTTATTTGACATGAATGTTCCTGCTGTTTGTGTTGTTGATCAGGTATGCATTCTTGTGTCCCTCTTGGTGATTCTATTTGACCAAATACTTACATTTATCACCTCTTGATGTAGTTTGTACTGCAATATTTTGAGTATCTTTTTGGCAAAAAGAAATTTGAGACAATATTGTTCTTCGTATTTAGCATTGAAAACTTAAAAGGTACACATAATTTATATTATATCAGAATCATGAGTTATGGTTCAAGCTGGAATTCAGGAACTTCTCAATCAAGAATTGATGTACAATATATTCACTTTTTGGTCTCAAATTTAAACAGCGCCTTGATTTAGTTGTAGAAGCCACCTTTTCTATACTTTCTGACATGCCAGATTGCTGATTCATTCAACCGCATGGTAAGCTGCAGTTTGCATTGTACCAGTCCGAGAGCCGTTGTCCGCCAACTGTCTGTTCCTTACCATCTTGAGAATGAGATGAGAGGAGTGTGAAGCCGAACCGTCAGATTCACTCCAACAAGACAAGACATAAGCAATCCCTGCAAGTTCAGACCATCCGCATTGTCAGCAAGACGATACCAGTTCCCGGGCTGCTCCCGGCAGCTGGCTGCCTCTGAGTAAAGAGGCATGGACTTTGGAGGGGTGCACATTGGAGACACGGTAAGCAGATAAATAATATTTTATTTATACTTTGGACATGGTGAATCATCTATGAAGGAATTTATCATCTCGCATACATTGTGGTTATGATGGCAAATTCAGCACTCATGTTAAATTTATCTATGTGGTCAATTTAACAAGGCACAAAATTCTTCATTTATGCAGGTGTTACCGATGGCTATACATTGGATCCGTACGTGGTCTTACCTACAACCAACGGACAAGCGAGCCGCTCTGGATTTTGGGTGCAGCCGACTTCTTTTGGTGACACAGGGGTTATATACCCAGTGCAGCTGGCGTTTTGATCTTAGATTAACATGTTCATGAAGAGTCATTTCATGTTGTCTCTTTTTTTCAGATGGTTGATTCATGTTTCGACCTTGTGTGACCCTTGAGTTTGTAATACTGGATACGAAATAAATTAATAAAAGCCGTATGCATCAATTTGATGCAGAGGCTGGGACTTCCCTTTTCTAAAAAAAAAAAAAGTGGTCAATTTAACTTTGGCAATATTGTGGACACCAATAAGTTGACAACACAAACAACGAAGTGTAGCTGTAGAAGCTCTACCTCATCCATGGAGGTCTCTCTGAGACTTGAAGGGATGTGCACATGGTATGTTTCGGCGCTGCGGTGCAGTACTGAACGACATTGGGCCTATTGAATTCAGGCCATGGGGGAGATGTTTAGCGGTAAAAAAATTATACAGATCGTTTAGCCTAAAAGTTAATTTTTCTGTCCTGTTAAAAAAGAGAACATATTCTATAATTCTTATTTTGTAGTCTGCATAAGACCCAATATTTTCTTCAGGATATATGCTCAAGTTTCTATTTTAATTTAGCAAATTGTCATCAGTTATTTGGATGAACATGAATTAGTGCAATTTTCATTGTACTGCCAAGAATATCAATATTTGGATTATTTATTCAGTGGATACCACCTTCTAACTACTGTTGGGACTACACTAAAAGGAACGTAATGTCTCATTTTGGACTATTAGTATGTGTGCAAGTGTTTAGTCATATGTATGTGCTTATTTCAGTATATAAAAAAGAAATACATAGTTTAAAATCCACCTGTAGCAACGCACGAGCATGTTGCTTCAAAACCACGTTGCCCGTTGTAAGCACGGGCATTTTACTAGTGCTTGTAATCACAGTTACATTATAATTTGCACGTTTTTTCCCAATAACATCGCAGCTATTTTGGTCTACAATTAGATTATTTCACAAAAAATCAGATAGCTCTATCTTTTTTTTTTGAGAAACACAGTACAGACACTCACAAACACACACGTACAGACACCCCTATGACCGCACATACGTAAACCCTACCCCTATGAGCACCTCTGAGAGACTTGTCCGACACAGATAGCTCTATCCAAGTGTGCTAGATATCAATGCTTCTCTACGGTTATGGCAGATAACGATCTGCCAGAAAGCCTAGTGTGAATAATGCAGACCATATCACCGACACGAGGCACACATCATCATGGAAAAACGGACTATCTAGAGCTAGCACAGAGCCGTACAGTAGCAGATTTTGGTCAGGACAAATTCGTGGTGACCGACAGGCCAAGCTTTTTACTAACACTGTAACTTATTAATACTACTGTAGTGCTAAACTATTGTTATCACTGACCAGCCCTTGGTCTTCCCATAATAGATTTTTTTTACAAATATGACCTCTAACAATTGCATTGTTAAAATAACTCCCATCAAATTTTATTACGGAGTATTGAAAGTGATCTAACGGGATGTACAAAAAGCGACACGTGTATTTCCCACCATCCACATGGTGGGAAGTCACTTCCCTCTAACTCGTATGGCGGGAAGTTCTTTGCCCGACGAGTCACGCAATTCCACGTGGCGGCGCACAGGACTTCACTCCATGTGAGATGTTGGAAAATACATGTGTCGCTTTTTCCACATCCCAACCAGGCTAATTTTGATAATAAAATTTAAAGGGGTTATTTTTGACAATTCAATTCGACATGTAGGTCATATTTGTGACAAAATCCCAAAAAATAGGGGAGGGCCGAACGTGGTTGTGCCCAAGCACTAATTAACTTGTGAATACTACTGTAGTACTGTAAATTTCAGAACAAACTAATGTGATACTCTGGAGTAGTAATCTAGAGTAGACCACACGCCATGTTCAGCGCTGTGTTTAAGAAATCAGACTCTGCGGTGAGTGATTGGGATTGAGGTCTTCTTATCTTTAATCGTCTCAGCTCATTGGTCCAAACGGATATCACATCTCCACTTGCTCTCAAGAAGGTCGAGAACTCATGATGGCGTCACTAATCATCAGTGGATGACGGAGGGCGCAAACGACACAGGATGACGCAGGCAGCAGAGTCTGTTTCCGGACAGAGACGAATATAATAGGTCCAATTGCGGTAACGAATAACATAACATACTCTGGCGCAACCACCTACTAGCTGACGCATTACGGGATTACGTCAGCGCCGCTAGGCGATGGCGACGATGCGGCCCAGGTGCAGTTGTTTTGCGGGTGACTGCACATGCCACTCGCGGCCACCTAGGGATGCAAACTTTGCATTTTGATCACTGCTTGCCGATAGTGCTTTGGTTGGAGCTTGGAAGCTTGTGGAAGAAAAGACTAGGCAACTCATATTTAGATAACGACCTAGAAATGAATTCATGTAAGGTTCGTGTCAAAAGGATCGGAGCACTCGGACAATCCGTCACCCCCATAGTTACCGCCTATATGCCATCGTCCTAGCTCAAACTTCACTGTCATGAACAGACTATAGCACATTGATAAGATGAACTACCAAAATTCATATGACGGTCAAGCATCGCTCTCCTCGTTGATTTTGATCCTCCTAGTTGGTCCGCCATACCGACATTGAGGCTTGGTGGTCCCATCTCCTCCTTCGCCACCCCTCTCGGAGGAAGGCCATGGCCTCGCTTGTCATGCTCTCTTTGGAGCTTTGAAATGAAAGGAACGCGAGGACCTTCAAACACAAGAGCTCCCTCCCCGACGCGCTCTTTTCTAGAATAAAATTTGAAGCGAAAGCTTGGGCTTTATCGGGGCTAAACATTTGGGTAACTTGTTACCAGGAGATTAATTGTCCTTCTTTTCGTTTGCCTTCTTAGATTATAACCGTTAAACCTTGTGCCAACTCCTTCTCTATTAATCTATTATAAGGAAAGCCTTTTGCTTTTCTTTCAAAAAATAAAAATACCATAATCGGGGTGGCCTTTTGCTGACCATGAAACTATGTATGCCCATGTATGCCCATGCCTCTATTGGTGGCCATCACTCGTGACGATGTTGACCTAGAAGTGGCCGAACTCCCTGGCCCCCTTTCGCCAAGTCGGTAGAGTTGTGATACTTTCATCACCAATGTTTATCATGTAGTGCCCGGAATATTTGGTGCAAGAAATTCACTATATATTTGGGGGAGTGGCAGTGTCTTGCCAAGATTCGCATGTGACGATGATAAACAAGAACTGGCTAATCTCCCCGCTCCCCCTTTCGGCAAGCCGGTACATTTGTGCCAGTTTTTATATCATCGATGTTTATTGTATAGACCTTGAAATATTTGGTGCCAGAAAATCAATATACATTTTACATACTCCCTCCGATCCATATTAATGGACTCAACTTTGTCTAGATTCGTATGTATCTAGTTAAGTGTTTAGACTAGATGCATTCGTATCTAGACAAAGTTGAGTCCATTAATATGGATCGGAGGGAGTACCAAAAAGATAAAGTGTTGAAAGTATGATTTTCAGGATGTAACGTTTGTTTTGTAACCGTCATTTTGTTTCCACCCTAAACCCTAACATATGGTCGTAATGATGCACAAATGTGACCCACTCATATTTCAATTTGTATATTCTAGTACAAAACTTTGGTCTAAATGGAACAAATGGGTCTGGTTTTTGCATCCTTGCGGTCGCCTGAGTGCAATCTCTGAGAGCTAATAAATTTATAAATAGTTAACTGGAAATTGGCAATGCAACAACCTCTTACTGTCTTACACCATTGCGGCACTAAATTTTCTATGCATGCTAGTACTGTACTAAAAATTTGCTTCCAGTTTGGATACGCTGGGAAAGAAATTTAAAATACATACCGGCAGGCAAAAATTGAGTAAAATGGATTAGACGTGTAGATATTCAGAATGATCATCGTCAACCCATTTGTTGGAGACTTGGAGTAGCTAGCTAGGCCGAGTCAGCACATGCGCGTGTGGACTGCGACGCGGAAACCCGATCATTCTCTTGGACGACCTCGCCGTCCGCCGCGCCGTCGTCCTCCGGCCGCTGCCGCTCCCCATGATCCATCTTTCCCTTCTTCCCGGAGTACACCGCGTCGTCAACCTCCATGAAGTCCTCCATCCTGAACCTGGGCCTCCACGGCGGCTCCTCCGCCACCCTCGGCCGTTTCCTCGACGACCCGCCGGCGGCGCCGTACACGCTCCTCAGTGCCCGGATGTTGGCGAGCAGCGTGTAGAACCTCTCCACCTGGTCGTCCTCGCAGCCAACGCTGACGCCGTCGCTCTCCTGGGCCTTCACGGTGCCGCTGCCGGCAGCGACACCCATTTCGGACGATGATGGCGCTCGCCGCACCTCCGGCGCGGACGCGCCGTCGCTAGCCGGCTGAGCTTCCTGCTTTTCCGATACGGTGGCGTCCATCGCGTCCAACCGTACGTCGTGGATTGTAAGGGGAGACGGAAAGGGAAGACAAGACTGGTAGAGGATGGATGGATCGACGAGGCCAGCAAAGTCGTTGGGCTTATATATATAGGCGGTGCCGGCCGGCCGGCCGTCGTGAGCGCGGGTGGTGAACGTTTTTAATTTGACGAGCTCCTGCTGGCTGCTGCTTGCTGTTGAGACCGCTGCGCTCTCCTCGTGATGGAAACGTCAAAGACTTTGGGCAGCAAAGTTAAATAGTGGTAGTACTATACAGTAGTACAGTAGCCAGGGGTCCGCAAAATTCACCCCACAATGAATAGTTCGTTGTCCCGGCGGGAGCAAAGAGAAATTACTGGAGTTGACACTGGCTTTGAACAGACCTCGTTAGTCGAAGACAAGTTAGGAATTTTTTGTTGTTCGATCGTCAGTCCTAAACCATGACCATTGACCTGAAACCGGTCTCCCATAAGAAACCAGGGTGCTATCGTTCTTCGAGTCTTCCGTCCGTCACGCTGACGTCACGGCGCTGACGTCGGCGCAGCTGGGTCACTCTCGAGAGTCACCTGGTCCGGTCCGTGTATCACATATTCGATGATGGGGTGGTGCCAGTGGGGTAGTACGGCACTAGTGTATTTTTTTTGGCAGCCTTGCGTTGCGTCGGTCGGTGAAAGCGTCGCGTGCGCACGTTCGATCGATCCCAACTGGTCATCCGGAAACTGCACCGCGTCTTCTACTCTTCTCTATGCTTCATCCGTTTTAAATTATAATTGACTCATAGGTAGCCATATATGGATGATTTTGATAATCTAAAATGTTGAGAACTTGCCTGTGGCAAGATGGTTAGGATGGTGGTTGTATCTCCGACCTAGCAGAGTTCAAACCCCAGGTTTAACGTCGGTGTTTCTCATTTATTCAAAATATTATTCAGTGAGAGACAACGTTCCCGTCGACAGCAAGGCGTCTATGGTGAGTTCGTCAATCTCAAAACCTGACTCACCGACTCAGTCTCTCGGAGGTGCTCATAAAGGTAAGGTATATGTGCGTGTGTTAATAGGGGTGAGTGTGTGTGCGTGTATATAAGCACTTGCGTTGTACTATGATTCAAAAAGAAAAAAAAGTATGTGGCCACATATGTGTCATCTAATTTCGAACAGGGGTAGAAGAACCATTGGTTCTATGGTAGGTACGTCAGATTGCATTGTCTGACTTTCGTCCACATCTTCGTTACGATTTTCTCAGCCCCAGAAACACCCGGAAAAAACATCATTCGCCAAACCTTCTGATATGGGATCCCGAGCGTTGGCCCCTTAGCTTTCCTGACTGGTCTCCTCTTGGAAGGCGGTAATGATTCTGATGCCTTCCTCGATGCGGCTACCGCTTCCTTTCTGCCTCGAGCATCCCGTCGCCGATAGTTGGCATCGTCAACTTCCTCACACCTGGGAGTCTAGTCCTAACATCCTCTTGGAAGGCGGTAATGATCATGATGCCTTCCTCGATGCGGCTACCGCTTCCTTTCTGCCTCGAGCATCCCGCCGCCGATAGTTGGCATCGCCAACTTCCTCACACCTGGGAGTCTAGTCCTAACATCAAGATTGCAGGGATACTTAACGACTTCTACGAGATTAGGGGGAGGTTCATGACCGGGTCTCACTTCCAATTTCTTCCCTTCTGGAGACAGGGAAGATGAAGAATTGTTGGCACCTAGAGACCTCGCTTGACTTTCGTATGCTCCCTTAGTGCAAAAAAACATGACACTGAGGACCGAATCAACGTTGCACTGCAAGGCTTCCCTACTAGTGTTGTCTTTTCGAAACACGAGAGTAGCCGGGGCCCTCAGAATGACTTGGCTACCAATGCAAATTGGATGCACGCCATTGAAAAGTATATCACCATGGAGCTTTTCTGCAAGTAACATTGGCGTAATTCTTCATCGAGCGAAGATAAGACTATCATTGAATTTTTCATTATGGCGGCTGCACAAAGCGCATGTCAGTCCATGTCAAGCAATCGACCACTCACTACAAGATTAGGCAACTCGGGTTCAGATGACAAGCTACAAAATGGGAAGTATAAAAGGTTCGTGTAGAAGAGGATAAGCACTCAGGCCTCAAGATCGTTCCAGACTCCCTGTAAAAATCCCCCTCCTGTCTGGATCGATTGTATTCTGGATGTGACCCTGTAGGTGAGCTTATTTCTTGATTGTTAGCGATGGGACTACTCTGGTGGGGTCCCTCCATCTGATGCTTGGTAATGTTGGGGGGCATCGTAGTGGCCTTAGGTGGATGGCGCGACTTGGAAGCTGGGCAACTGGCCATCGGTTGCTTTCTTTAATCACTTAGCACAAATGTTGGTGGCTAGGCCGCAACAGAGGAGCATGCATAGCCACGACATGCATAGTCGGTCCCACGAACGCCGTTGTGATACTCTTTTGGTAGAGACGCCCAATAGCGAATGCAACATGACGTGGGGTCGGTGACATGTGTGTCCCGCGCATAGCGATGACATAATGCTCAAAATATTTGGTGCAAGAATATCACCATAGGCCGCTACACTTGAATTCTCAAAGTATGATATTTGTAAAAGTCAACTTTTTTCACGATAAAACGTAAACTATTGTCACGCTGTGTGTGCAATCTCTATATATCACTTCGTTAGAAGTAAACAGTTTTAGAAAAAAATATTTAACTAGAAACTGGTAAGGGATGCAATCTCTTACAACATTGCAGCACTCAATTTTCTATCCATGCTACCAAAAAAATACTTCCAGCTTCCATACGCAGGAAAAGAAATTTAAAATACATCGCGGCTGACAAAATGAGAAAAATGAATTACACATGTAGATATTCAGAATGAACATCGTCAACCCATTTGTCGGAGTGAGTATCCCAAGCTAGGCCGAGTCAGCACACGACGCGCGTGAACTGTGACGCCGAAACCCGATCATCCTCTTGGACGACCTCGCCTTCGCCGTCCGCCGCGTCGTCGTCGTCGTTGTCCTCCGGCCGCTGCCACTCCACGGGGTCCTCCCTCCCCTTCTTCGCGGACACCGCGTCGTCAACCTCCAGGAAGTCTTCCATCCTGAACCTGGGCCTCCACGGCGGCTCCTCCGCCACCCTCGTCCGCTTCCTCGACGACCCGCCGGCAGCGCCGTACACGCTCCTCAGTGCCCGGATGTTCGCGAGCAGCGCGTAGAACCTCTCCACCTGCTCGTCCTCGCCGCCGACGCCGCAGCTCTCCTCGCTGCCGCCGGCGACGGGCACATCGGACGACGGCGGCGCTCGTCGCACCTCCGGCGCAGAGGACGACGTCGTGGTGGACGCGCCGTCGCTGGCCGGCTTTGCTCCCTGCTTTTCCGATGCGGTGGTGGCGTCCATCGTGTACGGGGTCTCGTGGATTGTACGGGAGAGACGAGGAGGCGAGACAATCAGACAAGACTGGCAGAGGATAGATGGATCGACGAGGCCATGGAAGTCGATCGTTCGGATTATATAGGCGGTGCCGGCCGGGCCGGCCGTCGTGAGTGCGGGTGGTGACCGTTTTTAATTGACCAGCTCCTGCTGCTGCTGTTGCTGGTTGCTAATGCCGATGTAAACGTCAAAGACTTTGGGTTACGATGAGCCAATTAAGTTGAATACTACAGTGGCAGCGGCATAAGTTACCGTAGATTAAATATTTCATAGTCCTGGCGGGAGCATAAAGAAATTACTGGAGTTGACACTGGCTTTGAATAGACCTCGTTAGTCAAGACAAGCTTGGATTTTTTTACTGTTGGAGCGTCAGGTCCTAAAGCATGACCCGAACCAGGTCGTAGCTGCTTCGAGTCTTCCGTCCAGTCATAATTAAAAAGAAGGAGCACCCCGAACTCTGAGAAGAAAGGGACTTGGGGACCGACGAAAAGGAGACCTTGTCGGTGTGTTGTAAAGAGGAAGATGACCGCTGACGTCACAGGGGGTGACGTCAGTCGAGTTGTGTCATTGTTCGAGAGTCACCTGCTGTCCTGCAGGTTTGTCCGTGTCTCACATATTGGGCTGGTGAGTGGTGACGGTGGGTAGCTCTAGTACGGCACTAGTGTATTCTTGGTAGCCTTGCATAGTGCGCTTGCTTGATGATCCCGGAACTGCATAGTACTATTATATAAAAGATGTACTATTGATTTTTCTAAATAGTACTATTATATAAAAAATGTTCTAAGATGGATTCAATAATATTGATTGGGTAGCATAGCTGTTAGAGTATCTACACTCGTGGCGCCCAAATCGGTCGCTTAAAACCCTTCCAAACGGTTCATTTGGACGGGGGCAGATTAGATGCTGGCTTTGGACTTCGTCGCTCCCCGACATCCAAATCAACCTCTCAAAATGGTTTTTTCATCTTTTTTTAATAAATACAAATAAAACATACATAAATACCAGGCGAGGCTCCTCGTCCGGGGTGCGACAGCAGCGGCGGCCTCGTCGGCTTGAAACGGCAGAAGACATGCGATGATAGCCATATTCTTGTCTTCCTCCTCGGTGACGACGACTTCTTTTTCCAAACAGCATCACGGCCATCAACTCGTCATCGCTATCCATCTATAATGCAAAGATGATCGATCAATCACCCGATCGATAACGTACCATCAATTTAGTCAAATACCAGGCGTAGCAACAATTCAGTCAAACACCTTACATGCAAGGTGGGTCGCAGGAAGACCGCTAAAACGGCTTGTGACAGAGTCATCACATCAAGCTAAAACTGGTGTCCAAACAGTTCAAGCGGGGGAAAGGCGGGGGAAGAAGGAAGGAGACGGCGGCGTTCCAAATCATAACGGTGAAAGGCGACTGAAATAAATTAGCCAGAGAAAGGGGTATATATTTTCTATCCCAATGATAGGCCTGATCCACATGCTGTAGGCCGACGTGGCATCACACTTCGTTCGGCGCAACCCATTGACCGCCCAAGCGGGACGTGCCAGTGAACCATCGTCGTCATGCATGGGTGGTTTTTTCTTTATCAGCTTGTGAAGAAATCGATCCGTCAAATTTCGAAGTTTTAAAGCCGGCGAGGCGGCGACAAACTGTTTTCTCTCTTTAGTTTTCGAGTTCTAAAATCGCGTGACCTTTCTGCTCCTCTCGTGCAGGACAGTGTTGCTATTCATGAATCATGAATTTAATTACCGCGCGAGTCTTGCGATTAAGGCAGGTCAGAGGTAAACAAGAGTCTAGGACGCGTCGAGCCTGAGCATAGTAAGAAGGCCCCGCAGGTAACAGCCTTAGGACATCTCCTACGGGGCTGCTCAATTGCCGCGGATAGGTTGGATTTGAGTAGACCCGGACAAAATCAGGCCCCTGTGGGGCTGCTCATTTGCACGAATATGTCCGCGTAGGTTCCGCGGGTGATCAAACCTGGATCAAATTTGGTCCAGGTTTGAGCAGCCGCGGACACGACGCGGACGCCCCAGCCTCTTGGCGGTCAAACTGCCCGGCCCCACCGGCCAGTGACCCGTCGACCATTGGCCTCCCCCCACCGGTCCTATTTAATGTGACCGCCGCCCCCACCGTCCCCCACACTGCTCCCCACCGTCCCACACACCGCCACGCAACCACCGCGCACACTGACCTAGCCGCCATGGGGAAGGGGAGATGGTGGCTCGGCAAGGGCGCCAACGACCACGAGGCGGGGAGCTGAAGAAGCCGCTGCGGAGGAGGAGAGGGCCATCGCCGACGCACTGGCCGCCGTCGCCGCGCACCAGGACATGGAGCGGCAGGAGGCGCGGCAGGCGATGGAGGTGGAGGAGGAGGACCGCGGCGAGGTCGCGGACTGGTTCATGCCACTAGTTGGCATGCGCTGGCAGTGGACCGGGCCGGCGGACGGGCCGCCGCCGCCGCCGGAGCAGCCCCAGACTCCGCCGCGCCGCCAGGGGCTGCCCGCGCACCTCGTCCAAGACCCGGACTACGTCATCCTTGAGTAGTCCGGCGTAGAAGTCCGGTCACCGGCCGCCACTGGCTTATCCAGTGGCTAGTTTATATATTTGTTTTTCTTTTTTTAAGTATTAAAACAATGGGCACTGTGGCCCCTACGTAATCGTTGCCTCCTGTCCGGCCTGAAATGAGCACCCCCGTAGGGTGCACCTGTTTCGACCCGTGTCCGCGCAGTGTCCGGGGCTGCTCAAACGGACTAAACCCGGACCAAATCGATCCGGATTTGAGCAGCCCCGTAGGAGATGTCCTTATGGAATATGTCCCTGCTTTGCTCCCAGATGGGAGGGATCATGAGTCAAGCAGATGAAGCCGTTGTTGCCTAAACCCAATCCTTCTCTTGATTTGCTTCCTATGTGTAGTAATCTCCTTCTCACCGATAATTTCCTTTCATAAAAACTTCCAACATCTTCACTTCTTGAGCACCAGCGTAACAATCAAATTGTGAAACTAATTGGCAGTAGATTAATAAGTTGATCAAAACTAGACGATTACTTGAGCAGAAATCAATTGACAAGAGCAAGAAAGACAATGTATTCACGGCTTCACGCCATCCAAAAACTAGAGTAGCAATGCAGCATTTCAGCAGGGAATCATTCATGAGAAGAAAGACACTGCACCAAGATCAGCTGGGAAAGAAACGGGAACGAGCTCTCCGCAACATCCCCATGCACAATCGCCACCAACTCTCTTTCTTCATCCTTTCCTTTCTGATATAGGAGTGAGGACCTATTCTCAGGGCACGGTCCTTCGCAGCTGCTAACCCTGTGTCTAAAGTAGTGATTATTCCTGAAGAGAGTTAATCTCACATCAAGTAAGAAAGCATCCATCTCCGCGAATTTTACGTTGTCATCATCAATCAAAGTTTTTTTTTTGAAACGAGGCAAAACCTTTGCCTTTTATATTGATCAATCAAAGCTTTTTTGAATGATCGCAATGCTATGAAAAGGACAGGGAAGGCTTCTTCTTTGCCCACACGATCATTTTCACCAACACTGTCGCCGGTAACTTCAGTTTCTGAATCCTGCTGACATAAAAGAGAGCTCATGCCTGTAAATAATAATTAAAGTGTTTCCTAGACAAATTTGTGCAAGGCACTAGATTCTAATCACAGAGATCAAATTATCTATTGCTTACAACTTACAACTGCCGTCCAATAATGGCACTATAAAGTAAGTGTAAGGAGCTCATGCCTGTGAGTAATAATTCAAGTGTTTCATAGACAAATTTGTGCAAGGCAATAGATTCTAACGATACAGATTAAATTATCTAGTTCTTACAAAAGCAACGCACGTGAAGTAAGATACTGTTACAACTTCCACCCAATAATGGTTAGCACTATAAAGTAAGTGTAAAGAGCTTTCTACCGAATAAATATTTTCCAGTTTCAACTATCGGCAATACCGGATAAAATTTCCATGCAATCATATAATGTGCACAGAGTTTCTTAGTGAACAAAGATTTCCAGCCTCATATATTGGCAATGCAGTAAATTATCCACATGGTATCACAATATGTGAACGAACGCTGACGCCAAAACTGAAACATTGGATTCTCATACCAGAATTATAACATAGGACTGAACTCCTTTACAATAGTTATAGAGTCAGACATGTTACCGCATCAAAACCGGAAAGTCGATTTCCACAACAATGCAATAATCTAATGCTCACAAGTAACATAACTTCATACGGTCTACCAAACATATGAAGAAACTTTTCCAGAATCTTGAGACATGCATAACAACGGACTCACCTTATTGTGGATCAAACAAGGAGGCCACGCCATGATGTAGGGACCGAAGAAGCAAGAAGAACGTGGTCTCTTAAAGAGGACTTTCACCTCTGCTGTTTCCAGGCAGATGGAGAGGAACCAAGATAGCGGGTCGCCATCGTAGTCAACAGATAGGTACACAAAGCCATCGATAAGTACTATAAGCTGTGATCCAACGTAACCAATACCCTCTACTGAACGCTTCTTAGTGACCTTCTTAAAGCTTGCGTGCAACGGAAACGTCTGGTGCGGCATGAATCTCTCAACGCCGTCATTGTCGGTTGCCCAGACCCAAACAGAAAGCGTGCACTTTTGTACATGTACCATACAGATACAGAGATCCCCATCCTTGGTCCGACCAACACTGAATCTTGAGTACGAGTCGGGCAACGGCAGATCCGCTCGGGAGAACTGAAAGTTAGCAGTGTTGAGCGCGAGAATGCAGTCCTGATAATACCAACAGACGAACCCATTGACAACCGTACCAATAGTGTGCCTGCCGCCCTCAAGCAGAGTCTTCCCGGACTCCGGGAAGACCTGCCACTCCATGGCGTGAGACGAGAAGACGGCCACGCGCGCCCAAGTCCATGAGCGATCGTGATGGACACAGACCACACGGGATGGCCTCTGGTCGTCTCGGTCGGCAGGGAGCGTGTGGAACTCGAGGCATGTGTGGACGCCGGCGTGGGCCTTCTTGGGGTAGATATCTGTAACATCTCAAGTTTGCTAAATAGAAATATAAGGTGTGTTTTGAGCATTGCATGCATCCCATTTAATTTGGACAAGAATTTGCATTTAAAATTCACATGTTTGCTTTTGCAAGAAAGGGTTAAATTCTTGTTATTCTTGGTGAACTCAAAATATTCTAAATTTTCAAAATCCAAGACTGCCATTGGCTTCCTTGTGAAATTTTGAATCTCCTAGTAATTTTCTGCAAATTTTTATCTTTACAGAAAAGCCCCAAACCTTTTAAATAAGTAACCAGGGGCCTGTTTGTAAAGAAAACTGGAGATTTTTGTTTTTGTCAGGGGGTTTTCTGGAAAAGGTTGCCGTCCTCTTCCTTCTCACATCGCCGCCGTGCCGTGGCCTCTGCTCCGCCGTCCCCTGCCTCCTCTGCGCCAAGATGCGCGCCACCGCCCTCCCCTGGACTACAAGAAGCTCGCCGCCGCCCGGAGGAACCCTAAGCCAACTCCATTTCGCCCCTTCTTTCCTCAACTCGCCCGAAACCCTAGCTACGGCCGGCGAGAAACTGCTGCCGATTCCGGCCACCTCCTGCTCCGGCGAGCAGCTCAGAAGCACCGCCGTGCTCTGCTCTTCCTCCTCCTCGAGTGGTTCGTCCAGGGAAGCCGCGAAGCCGCGAGAATCGTCGATTCCCTCCGCCGGGTCCGCCGCCGTCGACCTCAAACTCCGGCCGTTCACGAGCTCCCCTCGCATCCCCGACACCTCCACGAGCTCCAGGTCGTCCCCGTGGTCCTCCTCATGCCCTCCTTCCTCTCCCTCTTCCTCTGGTTAGCCCGGCCGCCGAGCGCCGCCGTCGGCCTCCGCTCCGGCGAGCCGTATGGCTTCTCCGGTGACCATTTCCGAGTGGCGCCGCCACCGTTCGGTCCGCCTCGATCCCCTCTGGCGATTGCCGCAAGTCAGTTCGCACAATTTGCTCGAATTCGAGCCATCCGTGCTCGGCAGGGAGATTTGGGCGTTGATGACGTCAGCTGACGTCATCATTTCCTTTTAAATCTGAAAATCATTTATTTCTTTTCTGTAATTATTTAATTAAATGACATGTGGGACCATGTTGTTAGAGTTTTAATCTTTTTCCATTACTATTTTCTGAAATGATTAAAAGTTAGACATGTGGGGTCAACTTATTTAAATAAATTTTAAATTTGAATTAAATTGTTTAAACTTTGGAAATTCATAACTAATCCATTTTAAATCAGAAAAATATGATTTATATATCAAAATATTCAGAAAAATAAAATCTATTTAACTAAAACTTAATCATGCATATTCCATACAAGGAAAATAATGTTACTAGTCTCACATTAATAAACCCTAATTTTAATTATGGGTATATTCTTTTCACCCATTTAATTTGATGCTTGCATCTAGGGTATCCTAAAAATGACATATCATCCATGTGATTGTGCATTGCATCAATATTGTATTGATTGTGTCATTCCTTTCCGGTATTTGGTTCTTCGCGATAGGATTCGAGCCTGAGAGTGTTTGCAACGCCTCCGAAGATCAATACCCAGCCACTGAAGAGCAAGGCAAGCATAACCTTATATCTGCACATATGAGATTTCCAAAGTATTTGATTCTTGTGTTATGCATACGGTTCAAAGATGTTTTGGTCGAGGTATAGAGTGTCACTTGCGTTGCATTGCCGCTTAAACATGCTCAGTTGTTCCTTTCTCCATTCAGTTGGGAAGATTGGTTGGAATGGGTATACATGATTTATCTATTGTTAAAGACTTAGACGAGAGGCCACATCGGGACTGTGGTGGTTTGTCTCGTTCTTGTCAACACTAGGATCCGAGTTCTCGTCTTTGGAACCAAGACTATTCGTGCATCCACACGGGGTATTCATTTCCCCCTCGACTCCAACTTGCCTAGCCTACTACGTGAAGCCACTAGTTCGAGTGTTCCATTTGCGTGTGCGGTAAAATGGTTTGAGAAGAAAAGTTAGGGCTTGGGTCAGGAGAGTGTGACGCTCTGATCTTGACCCTGGCAACCCCCACTAGAGACCGCTGCGCGTGGTCAGATCTACTGCTGTGGCTCATGGACATAGGCGAAGCTTGGGAAAGGTCGTGGCCAACTCTCCAGCCGGCACTCCCAGGTAGAGTGCTAATGTCTGGCGTATCGGTTGGTTGGCGCGTGTGGGTAGTTACACCCCCTGCAGGGTAAATCTTTTCGGAAAGCCGTGTCCACGGTTATGGACGACTTGGTACCTCATGTCTGATGATCATAGACAACTTAAAACTAATCATAAAACTGTCAACTAAGGGTGGTTAGGGTTGCTTCCTCGGGTTGAGCAAGGAGGTGACTCTTGCGGGTGGTGCAAACGATGACATCTCGGTAGCTGCAGAAGATGGAGGATGAAGTCAGAGGTGTTGTTTCCTTATCCCATTTTAAAAGTCTACTGATGCGAGGTTCTCTCCTCCCTCGATTTGAAAACAAAGATGGCTTTATGCAAAGACATTCATGAATACTCTCTGAACGGGCAGATATATAATAGGTTAAATAAGTCTTGTTGAGTACCTCCTGTACTCAGCCTTGCGCACTTTTTGGACATGTGAAGGTTCCAACTCCATTGCTGGTTTCTACATGGACATCGACGAGTAGATCGGGGTTCCCGGGCAGCAGCCTGGAATCGATGGGCGGGACGTCGCTTATGTTATGGCCTCTTAGGCCTTTTAGTTCTTGTTATGTAGCATAACATAATTTGTTTTCGTTGTTTGATGTACTGTTGGGTCAGTGACCTTTGCTTGCATTATTTGCTATCTTCACTCTGCTAAGAGTTTGTATAATATTGCCTTGAGTCGTAGAGTCACTGTTGTGTTACCGAATGTTCAACTGTTGGCTCTCGAGATCGAGGTTAGACTTATATCAGACGGATATCTGGGATTTGTCTAGCCTGGCTCTCGGGGGTGCTACAATATCCAGGGCCTGCGTGTGGATGTCGTAACAGACACTCTGCTCGGTTCTCCGGTTGGTGAAGGAGGCGTACCCGTCGGAGTTGGGAACCTCGGGAGCGTTTCTCCACTCGGAGCAGCCGTCGTCTCTGAGTAAATCGGCGAAGGCGGCCGTCATGCCCGCGTCGGCCATCCGTCTGACGGCAGGGACGAAGGTGCGCATGCCAGGATCGATAAAGAGGGCGAGGATGGGCGGCGTGGAGCTCCCGGAAGCGGCAGCAGAAGGCCGGGGAGGAGCGGACGGCGCGGAGGAAGGCGCGGCAGGCAAGGGTCGGGAGGTCCGGGAGGTGGAGGAAGATCTCGCGGAAGAGGTCATCGGTGAGAGCGCTGATGGTGGTCGGACCGGGCGGCGAGGGAGGATCGTGGGAGTGGGAGGCTATGGCTGTGAAGTTCGACCGGCGGCGACGAGTCAAGAAGGGAAAATGCGTAGGAAGGTTGGTGAAGACGAATAGGCCGGCCCATCTCAATCGAACGGACTGAGATGAGATCCAGTGACTTTTTTCGTGAAGTCACGCTGCGATTTTAACCCCGCCCGTGCGTTGCTACGGTTATTAAAATTTTATTTATCATCCAACATAACATACATATAAATATAAATGTTCGTCAATATTTACGTACATATTAAATATAGTCCCATATCATCTAATAACATTTGAAAATTCAACTCACATAATTCGACTCATGTGCGTTAATATGTAAAGATACTCTCTCTCGCACTTCAGCTCTCTTCTTCCCCAACCGTGTCCTTAAAAGAGTAATGCAACATCATATTTGTTATCACATTTCTCATCCTAAAAAGTACCAGACTGCTTAACGTAAGATTAATTTGCGTCCTTTTTCAGTCAAAGTTCACGGTTGAGATAAAGAAAAGTCATTTCTTACTAAATTAGAATTGCATCTAGGTTGCCTGTATGTGAGAACCAAACGCTAAATCATAAAAACACCAACGCCAAATCAGGTTTCCTTGTATGCTAGAATCAGATTCATGTGTATGCTATTTTTTTGTTACCAAAACTAACTTAGACGAAAAATGTCACTAGTTGATTCAAAATAAAATTACTTACACAAAGTAGGAAAAATATATTAAACTGGGGTCATCCTTCCACCACAAATTTCCATCATTTAATCTAATGAACATACATACAATGAATAATATGATGTTGAAGGCCAACCAAGAAATATTTGAGCCAGTATATTAACATGAATCAGTGCTCATCTGGCCATGCTTCACCCCTTCCATCTCTTCACAAATTTGTCATTCTGCCCTGAAAACTCTCTATCCAGATTTAGAGATGAGGACATTGGATTGGATCATCTGAGACGACATGTTACAAATCCTACAATCTCCCTCTGTCGCCTTTATAGTTGAATATTACACTTTCAGACAAACAACAATAAACATAGAAGTATTCCATGTATGAACAATAATTAACCTCCCAATGACTTTGGTTTTACAGAAGCATTATAGCAAAATTTTGTATGTGTTTGTGTTATATCCTGATATATAATACATGAGTGTTACCAACTACTCCTCCTAGGTAGTTAACAAAGGTAAAATTATGACGGCTGCAATACCATGTTCAGTTTTCACCAAACAGAACAATTAATAAAACAAGTTAAAGATGGTTTCAATTTTTTGTTTCAAACACAATCCGAGGCATGACAACAGTTATATGAATGAACAACAAGATAAAAACGAAAGGATGATTGGCTCACTTCCTTTGGATAAATTTGACTTCCTTATATCACTCGCTCCTCTCAAATGTCACCTGCTAGAAAATGCAGAACCAATAGGGAAGTTGTGGACAATGGACTAACTATGAACAAGAACTATCTCGATTTTAAGTTTTCTATCCAAGCATTGACTTGCTTTAGCGCAGAAGATGTTGCACTATAAGTACATAATCTAGCAGTACAAGCTATTGTGCAGGCAAATGAGCTGCTTGAAAATAAAAAATGCAAAATCATATAAGAAAATTCATATCCAGAATAACTTGACATTATGATTTTCATTGCATATGTGCAATCAAAGTTTCAATACTCAGCCTCAGTTGACATTTAGAAATCAAAATAAGCACCACAACAAAGTAGAATTTTTTAGACCACATCTACACCACGACGTGCCAGCTTCATGCATCGTGCACAACAAAGGGAAGCAAACCTTCATCCAGTATTACAATCTGCAGTTAATCATCTTAATTGCAAGGTGTGTTTACTAGGGTTAGTAAGTGACAAGACATCTGCAAAAGACTGAACATCAAGTAAGTGTGGATATTTGTCATGGGATGCAGACTGGATTACCGATAAAAAGGGCAGAGCTTCTAGTACATACGATTTGAGTACCTTCACAAGAACCTTCACCTTAATTAGTTCATGGTAACTCGTGTCCTTAGTGAAATAGATCAAGACATTATATGCAGAAAATTCCATCTATAAGACATCATAGACAATTTTCACAAATATTAGTAGGCAGTGCAGTATGATGCACATGAGCAAATCGAGCTTTATAATGAATATGATATTATAGAGGTCAGTTTAAAGAGACATACTGGAAATATTTGTAGCAGTAAACACTCTCCTCGAGGTAATTTTGTAGCGTACAGACCACATCGTTAGTTTAAAATTTAAATCCTTATAGCCACCGAACAAGATGAAACTTATTCACACCCGGCCAGAAAGAACATGATTTTCTTCAATTTGTGTAATTACCACAAAAAATCAACTTGAGCCCCAACCTTATCTATGCTCTCACTCTTTTAGATGCATGTAATCCCAAATTTACCATTGACGTGCTATGCTTATTCAAATAGTCTAGCCGCTCCATCTCGCCAGCTACATGTTGTCCGACTCAACTGAGTCATGTCGACACTCATACCTTGACCATGACAGAATCTATTGTCGATATATCTTTTGCTTCAAGCAAGTGGGTGCAGTGCTCACCTTGACGCCGATCTGGTTGAGAACACTTGCTGGTCCATGCCGGCGTCCACCTCCGTGGCATCGGCGGGGTGGCGCCAGAAACAAGGCACCCTAACTCGACAGAGGAGGAGGACGCCAGGACGACGAAGAACCATGCCGCTGCCCGATGAGCGGTGATGAATAAGCTTATTCATCATGCATTTTTATCACTTCATATGGGTGTTTGATTCGGTATGAGCAATGAGTGCTTAAAATCAATGAGAAGAAAAAAGACAAAATTATGACTTGCTATGTCTACCATTTGTACCTAGTATAGAGATTATTTGCATGCAACTCCTAGTATAGACATTCTCCAGTCACACAACTGGTGATTTGTTTCCCAAAAATGTAACTCTTAAAGTGCCAAATGATGATAACACGGTTATAAACTGCCAAATGATGATAACAGGTTATAAAGTGCCAAAGATCACACAACTGAATTTTCTAGCAGCATAGAAGGTCTAAAACCTGAGATATTCAGTGCAAGTGGCTGAGAAACTGAAAACTGGTCTTATTAATACAATGGAGGAGGCAGATGATGAATATGTGATTGATTCAGATTTTTTTGAAGACAGGTAGAAGATTTTACCGCATATGGAACTGCATAGAAGCATTTGGAGGAGGAAAGATAGGAAAGTAAGCACGGTGTGCCAGCAGATCTGCTCTATTGATTCGTTAGGCTATTACTATGGCGGCAGAGACCATGCATGGCCACATCCCCGCCTTTCCTCGCCTCGCTGGCCACTTCCAGGAGCTCTGCCCGGGCATCAACGCCAGCGTCATGTTCAGCCTCGTGTGATGCAAATCCGTAAATTTCTCTTCTCCAAATCTTTTGCCCGAAAACAGTGCACCGCTGTGATGAAAACATGTGGGTTGTCTCCTGTAATGCTAACTCACACATGGAAGGGATCCTAGAATTAGTCAAGAATAAAATTACTCGTTAAGAATATAAAGTTAAGGTACCAGTTCCAAAAGGAAAGAGCAAGCAGCGTTCCTTGTTACTACCATGAGAAGCAAATGACCTTATGCTCTATAAAATTTAGAAGAAAATGATACTCCCTCCGATCCTAATTAATAGTCGCAGGTTGTACAACGATTTGAACATGTTCAGTTCATTTCGAGCGTCAATTAAAACGGATCAGAGGGAGTAGGAGACAATCAATTGCAGAAAAGAACATTGATTTACTTGATAAACACACCCTTGTACGACAATTATTTCAATGATTTACTTGATAAACACACCCTTTGTACATTTGATTGTCCACATATTTTTCTTTCGGGACACCATTCCAGATCTCTTCCAAACAGTGGGGTTTCAAGGCATTAAGCAATTTTCATCTAAACTAAGATGCACCTGTACAACATCTTACATCAAGTGGCGCACTTTGGACAAAGCAGTACAGGAATTGAATCTATCTTTGACACTGAACTATCAGACTAACCAAATCAAAATAACTGTATGTCTTAAAATATTTGACATGGATAGCTCTCCCCAAAATAGGTTCACCCAATTAAACAAGAGCTTAAACAATCAAGACTGAACTCAGCTAAAAAAAAGATCAGACGGAACTTTACGCCCAAACAGAAGGCAACAAGAGACCAGGGGGTGGGGGTTGAACTGCAGGTCGTGGCAGGTCAAATGACATCCCTTCTCGCAAAATTCACCACCCTGCTCATCGACATGGGTGAAGGGAGATGGAGGAGGGGGAGAGAGACTTACGGGGTCATCGTCGAGGGAGAGAGTCTTCTCATCGGCAGTCCCTCCCGGTACTCCAGCTTCGCGACCCGCATCAACTGGCATCAGCGCTCCGCGAGCACGTCCTCTCCCACATGCTCAGTTTCTCCGCGAAAAGCATATGAGTCAAGGACGCCGTGATGGTCGACCCTGATGCGTCCGACGCCGCCTGCCGGCGGCTTCTAGATGAGCGCATCATGGTGGGGTTGGTGGAGGAAATCGAGGCCCTGTCGATCCGGGCCGGCGAGCTCGAGGGGAGTACATCCGGGAATATCTCGTCAAATAAACAGATTTGAGAGCTTCAGGGAGTAGGCCGGAGGCGGCGGCCGTAGTCGCGGAGTGGCGGCGGCGGAGTTCCCATGAGTCAGGAGGAGGGGAGAAGGATGCGAAAGAACGATCGCCAGAGTAACGAGCGGGCGAGGCAGACCACGACGTACGAATCACCAACGCTGCAGCAGAAGATCGTATGGTGTGAAGACGCTGGAAAGGCGATTGCACGGTGACGATTCGTCCAATCGTCTGCTGGTCTGCCGAGGACGTACGAACCATCAGCCAACCATCACGACCCGCAGACTCCCATTTAATAGTAAAGATTTTCATCCGATTTCAAAATTCAACGGTACAAGATTTGAGCTTAAAACTCGAATTAAAGAAAGTCCATAAATTCCAGCAAGTAATATATCTCTAGTCTTATTTTCTGAGAAAAATTGGATTATTTTGGACAAACGGTTTATAATTAAATACACTTTCATGCTTTAAACTTTGTAAAGTATGAAGTCATAAACCAATAATCCATATAAGCCGAAATTTCCAAGAATGCATAAGAAACGTATACTTGTTCTATTTTTTTATTGTAATTTTTTAGCTCAAATTCGGTCCTTGAATTGAAACTAGATGAAGATAACAATGCTAAGGTCACATCCTGACTTCAGTGGGGGATCTCAGTCCGTTAACAGACATCTCAGGATGTGAATGGGCCGGTCTGGACCTGGACCTGGCCTTGGACCCGGACCGGCACTGAGGCCAATCTGCGAGGCCATGGGTCGACCCATAATAAATTGTAAGTGGCCTCGATGGCCCAATGGGTATTTTGGGTCGACCCAAATTCGAGATTTATGCTTCCTTTTAGACAAACGAGATCTTAAAGTTAAACACTAATTCATAAAACCGGACTACTGTAATAATAATTAAGGTTACTATTCTTTAATTAGTGTATCAGACAAGATAAGATAAATGTATAAAGTAATCAAAGTAGTAAATAAATAAAGAAAATCCCGTGTGTATATCTTACTTGTGGACGAAGATCAATAAGTGTCTAAGCCATGAGTGCATGCTTGTGTGCTTTACCTTGGCCCAAAAAAATATGTTCATATTTAAGGTAGCTAGCTAACGGAAATAATCAAGGCGCCTGCTGATTGTGTGCTTGTATGTGCGCGTATGGCTGAAACAAATTGATCAGCTTTGTTGTTGCTATAACTGAGCATTATACGGAGAAATGCATGGGAAATGCATCACAAGATCGGAACCTACAACAACATCTAATTTTAAAATATCCCTGTCAATATAAAATATGATACTATAAGATGGGCCGACTCGGCTGACCCAATGGGCCACGTGGTGCCGGCCCTGCTGGCCGAAATCTTAGTTGAGGCCGACCCGTATGACCCATTGGCCCTGAATTTTTGGGTCGGGTCGACGACCCGGTGGGCCGACCCGACCCATTACCATCTTGACAGACAAGCAGCCAACGACTCCTTGCTAAATGAAATTGTAGGGTCACGTTGTTATTGGCAGAGGCCGTGGTTGGGGTTAGTGTGTGGCCGCCAACAAACTGATTTTGATCCCTTTCAAAGATGATTTTTCCTGTAATTCTCACAAATAAGCATTTTCACTATAGAAATTCTGTGGCGCTAGTGTCATGGGTCTCATTTATGAGAACGGGACAGAGTCCCAGTGGTTGGGGTTACAGTGTGGCAACCGAATATATATTCTTATAAAGAAAACTCCCACTAAATTATAATTAATGATTCTATCTCAACATGCAAACTATCACATCACTTCCTCTTTTACCAAACGAATTGTCCACATCATCCCACTAATATTCATTACTTACTATTCTACATCCAAGTATCCACATCATATTTTATTTTAGACATTAAATTGTTCATGTTATCTTTTTTTTATTTTGTCATCTTTTCTACTCCCTCCATTTTTGTTTAAAGGGCGCAACTCCAAAATCAGCTTTTTTCATAATCACACCGAAATTAGGCGCCTCTCATTAACTGCCCTATTAACTTGGGTGCAAGTGGCCAGCTAGGGTAACTCTTCATCAACGCATGAGCTACCGCATGCAATGTGAACATCATTGTGCATGCAGTGTGAACTGAAGGAGATATTTCCTAGAGGCAAATAAATAAGTAGTATTTATTGCATTATCTCATAAGTTTATAATAGGTTCGTGTATTATGCTAGAACTATATTAATCGGAATTATTAATACACGTGTGATACATAGACAACCAGGTCCCTAGTAAGCCTCTATATGAACTAGTCCATTGGGCAACAGTTGATCGAGATTCCCGATCAAGGACAATGACGTCGGTTGACAATGGGGTCATCTTGTTAGTTGAATAAGATGATGGACATACGCAAAGTATTGCAATAAGATCGTATTACGATGTTTGTCATTTGCAATAGATAAGATTATGATAGCTTATCCCTTAGACCGTGAGACCGTACTTATTGATGCTTCGTAGGGGTGCTTTGAGAGCATCAAACGTTGTGTCTTATATAGCATGACAATAACGGTGTCCATCTTGGGTACTCCGAAAGAGCATCGAGACGTAAGGATCAAGAGCGGGATTTGTCCATTCTTGTAATGGAAAGATACTCTGGGCCCACTCGGTGATATTGCATCTATATAGCTGCGCAGCTTATGACTAGGTCATGGAGATGTAAAGGGAATGAATATCATATTCATGGTTCAACGATGATATTCGTAGAATGCACAAGGGCCGTTATATACATCCAGGTATCTCTGACGGTCATTGGTGAGCGGAGTGTCTCGACCATGTCTGGAGTGTTCTCGAACCGTAGCGTAACAAACTTAAGGTCTTAACGACACCGGGAGATAGGTTCTGGAATATTATAGGAATTTGTTGGAGAGAGAGAAATGATCCGGAAAGAGTTCCGGTGGTCCGGAAGGAGTTCCGGGGAGGTCTGGAATGGTTCCAGGAATGTCCGAAAGTTGTTCGGGTGGTCCGAAAGAGTTTTCGGAGTCACGGGATATTAAATAGTATTTAAATATATTAATGATTAATTAATTATATTTTATATTAATTTAATATTAATTAAATAAAGGAAAAAGGGGGGCTCCCACCTACATGGGCCCTAAGAGGGCCCAAGAGGGGGAGCCGCACCACCAAGGGGGGGTGGGCCCCATGGCTGGTTCGGCCAGCCCATGTGGGGGCCAAACCCCCCTCCCCTTTCTCCTTTGTTTAGTCCCACATGGGGGAGCTAGGGAGTTTGCACACCCCCTTCCCCCTTTATATAGCAAGGCATATTAATTGGATTAATTCATTGGAAAATACAATTAATTGTATTGCAGGCCGGCCGAGCTGTTTCTCCGCCCGTTTTGCCCCCTCTCTCCACCTAAGCTATACCGCCGGGCACCGTTGCCCTGCGGGATTCCAGATAAGATCTACCCCTGCGATTTCAGCTGGATCTGAATGACCAGGGGTTGTCGCTAAGCTCTGTATGTTTGTGAGTGCTCGGAGGTAACTCTTTTGAGGAGACTGGGCGACGTCGTCTCCCCCCCTGCAGCCGCCGCGCCGCCTCCCCCTCTGCCGCCGGCGCACCACCCCTGGTGCCGGCGCCCCGCCTTCTTCCGCCCGACGCCCGTCGACGCAGATCATCGTCGACACCCCGGCGTCATCGTCTTCGTCATCGCGGCAAGTTCTCCGCGACCTCGAGGTCGGCTACGTACGACTTCATCGTCAACGCTTGTGCGGGAGCGTAATCCCCGCTATCGGTCTACATGGAGGTAATGTAACCCGTTCCGCCACCGTTATCACATGTACTAGATGGATAGATCCTGGCTAGTTAGGGTTTCGTACGCTAGAAAAATTATTGTTTTCTGCACCGTAACCCCTTCATTGGTATCAGAGCCGATCTATGCGTAGTATTGCTGGTACGGTTAGAACTCATGTTGAATGGGGGCGTCTTTCTTATATTTGCTACCCTCTAGCGTTCACTTGCGATGCCTTCGGTATTGAGTTGATGAAGCGGCCCGGACCGACTTTACGCGTACGCTTACGCGAGACTGGTTCCACTACTGACATACGGCTTGCACCGTATCTGTGGCTGACGGGTGTCTGTTTCTCTCTCTCTAGTCGGCAAAGCATTTTCAATGGAGGGCCCGAAAGGGATGCTTAAACATGCAATTATACGATCGACGTTGTTGTACAAAGTTCGTAGGTAGGGAAGCGATTCTCTTACAAATAAGCCTATATGCCACGTAAAATTTGCAAAACTAAATAAAGCTAGAGGCGTCTAACTTTGTTTTGCAGAGGCGTTATTTTATGTGACATGGTTACGGTAAGTTTTGATATTACTCGTACTGTCGGAGGCAATGGAGGGCTCTATAGACTCGGAGCCATGCCGGGGCGTCGGGGGCCAGGCACATGGCGCCATGAAGGTCCAGGCGCATCGACCATGTCACATCGCATTTCATTGCATCATTATTGTGTGATGTTGTGTGTGCATCCTATTGATTGCTTATATGCTAGATATACAACGGTAGCATCATAAATAGGATGATCCCTAACAAATACCAAAATTGTGTTCTCCCTCGTTGCGCACCACCAAGAAAGTTCTACGTTATGAGGCAGGTCGTGATGATCGGGTGTCACACATCTCGTCGTTCACATACAGTGGGTGTAAGCCATGTTGCACGCGCAGGGTCTTCGAGGTTTGATTGGCGAGCCTAGCATATCCAGAAATATGGCCTCGGAACACGGGAAGATCGAAAGATCGAGCACGAGTCACAGAGTTGTTGTGATCGACATTTTATGTCCACTTTTGAAGCTATGCTGCCGGCCGTGATGATCGGGGGTGGTGTGGTGGATGAGGGGATGAGGGTCGTGTAATCGCCATTATTATTTTAGGGATGATAATCTTGGTGTGGTGTGTTTTAGATAATGAGATTATAAAACTAAAACTCACCTACATATTATAAACTTTACCTTACCTCTTTTGCGTTCACATCTGGAGACTACGGAACTACACTTCGGTTGCTTCCTCAAGAGCTCGGATTCTACCTTAGAAGCCGACGGGTCCAACTTCATCAGCCGGTACATTGGTTTTAGAAACATTCTCTAAACACAACAAACATCCTATATGTCCTAGAACATTAGTTAGGAGTTAGACCAGATGATTCTGATAGCAAGGAGCAAGATGATGAGTTCCGTAAGCATCATGATATTTTCATGGAACTGAAGGTCGTCATGAGCGTATGCCTAGCACCTGAGTTGAAAGTTGTTTCAACACATGGAGTCATATGTCGTGATTGATGCGATCAGAGGTCACTTCAAAGATGAATTGAGCAGTTCAGACAGCTTAGAAAGTTCCGGACCATTCACATGGGGAGCATACCTGTCTGGAGACTCAGTTGAAGAAGTTGTGTGACATCTACTTCAGGCTTACGAATATCTACGATTTTTAGATAGCGAACTCCAGCGCAATAGAGATTGTGCTTTACCTCCTAGCTGTGAATAGCATGTGCGTGAACATGCTATAGAGACTTGATGACCTTCTTCACATTTGTGAACAAGTTCAAATCTCTAAAAGTTGATTCCATCGAAGAAGAGTTCTTCGACGTTACGGGTATATTTGATATACAAAGATATAAATGTATTCTTCTCATACTTGGTGAAAAGTATTTAATACTTGTTCTGTTTATGAAACAGTACCTGATTATCACAAGTATGCGGCGAAGGGTGACGTGACAGTGCACAAGTGATGGCAAGTTCATGGCCAGTAGTGCTCACGCCCTCGAGATATCATATTAGTTATCATCAATAGTTTTTTATAATACATTTTGTAATAGTGAGAGTGTGATCTAGTTTGATTTCTTGAATGTTGCAAGACATAATTATTCATATAGAACAAATCAGTTGTTTTATGTTATGAAACAAAGCAGTTGTTTCATGTTATGAGTAATTTGCATCACATCTCAATTACATTATGCGTATGATATACATTTATAATAGCGAGAATGATAAAATTATGTGTCCAAAGAACAAACACCATCGAATTTAGTCATAAAGGCAATGAAAGAAGTAATGGATAATTTTGGTCCATTTAAGTATTTCGAGTGCCAAAATTGATTAAGTTTGAAATGCAGTATTGAAGTTGCAATACTAGAGGAAATTCATTGAGAGTCATTTTTTAATGATTAAATCAATGGTGTCATTGCATGATCCGAATTCTTCCATGATTTTGGTAAATAGGAGTATTTGCCCGATAAATTATGGAGTCTGAAATTAATTTGATAATAGATCAAATGGGGTTTTTTCAGAAGAAAGATTAGTGAATATTGTATTCACAAAATTCGATCAAAGGACAATATTTTTGAATTATGGTTTCAACACAAAAGACGTGTGGAAATTTGTTTCACAATATTATAATGTCATATATAGTTATATGTGGGGAATTATAATCATGCTCTATTTTGTATAAAGTGTGGTCTGTCAGAATCAGTCTTAGAAACTCCTAATATGTTCGAAACATTATAGTCGATGTCCACTTTAGAAAATAGAAGTTTTTGTCAACAAGAATTCATGAGATCGACAGTACTGTCGACATGTATATGATTATACGATAATTCGGAATATACATGAGTAGTTCTTTGTAGATTACTCGCATTGGATGAGAGTGTATTCCAAAACCAAATAGAAACAAAACTTTGTTTGTTGTCTATGTAATTCCGAGGAAAATATGATTTTTCGAATTATGGTTTATGGATTGGAATTAGAAGCTTGAAATAAAGTGTCAGACCTATGTTGGAAGGTGTTCCAAAGAGTATATGTATGCTAATGAAAATTTGGTGATTAAGAGTGAGGGAGACTAGAAAATTGTTTTCTGCTTGCAATCCTCTTCATAAAGATCATAATATTTTCATGTAAGAAACTTCTAAATAAAGTGTTGTTATATTTAATATTGCTGTCAGGTCACATCACTGTATTAAGTGTTTCAGATCTTGTTGACAGATCAAGGTGCACTATATGAATACAAAGAAAGTTGAGAAAATATCAGAGTACGAACAAAGGCTTTTTCAGCCTGGAAATCCAAGTTACATTTTAAAGGATTAAGAGAGTAATTGTTGCTGCAATTCTTATTAGAGGAATAAGATTGTTTAATCGTCATATAAAGTGTTATATGAGAAATGTGACTATAAGAAAGACGCGGTAGCATGTCTTGTCAAGAAATGTGTCTTGGACAAGATCAAATTTGTTGACTACATTTATGTAGACATGCTTGAAGTCTGAGGGATTTGTATTAATGTAATACTGTCGTTTGTATTAAACTCGAATTGATAATAGATCAATGATTTTGGTTTGACCAAAATGTCGATTTAAGTGGGAGTCAATGTTAGTTTACTCAGGTGGAATATGTAAAGAGCATATTTTTGAGTGGGAGCTCAGGAACTCAAATATGTGGATGACACGTTTTTGAATGGGAGCTCGTGTTCTCAAATATGTGGAGACATAATTTGAGTGGGAGCCGAGTTCATCTTGTGTAATTAACACATTGTCAAATTGTACCAATATAAAAGGATGAAGTTGTGAAACTATTTGAAAGTTAGTGTCTATTTTGAAATAGAACGGGAATTTTAAATAGTTAGTCGAGTTGTTTTGGATTATATCTGAGGAGTCAGAATAGAATCAAAAGGATGGTCCTTTGAAATCCAATTGATCATTAAGAGTAATGATGCATGAAAGTAATGGTTGTATGACATGTGAGTCTATTATGTAATATTAGACATCATACAGAAACCATATTATCTGCTCGATGAAATATAACCGATGTTCTTGGAAGAAGAGCAGTTATAAAAGTAAATTTAGAATTTACTGGAAGTAGAGGTGTGTTAGTTGTTGGATTAGAATGTCAAGTTTTCTACATTGGTGTGAAAGTATGTAGATATCGCGAGTTTGTAATTGTTACAAGGGGCTCTCTATGGCTGAGTGTGTTTTTCCAGTGCAGTTATCTGGTTAGTATAATCAGAGTAAGCGCTGGGAAACATAAGTCTCACTTAGTTACGGTATTTGCATATATGTTGTTGGACAACATGGTGATATCAAGCAAGTTGATATCAGTGAATCGCAAAAGCATGTACAATCATGGATTGTGCAGTAACACTCTTCCACAAGCAAGCATTATCAAATGATTTTTATTTGATAAGGGATTCTGATAAAGTGAAATGCAGCTAGTTTATTTGTACTCTAGTGCAAGTGGGAGACTGAAGGAGATATGCCCTAGAGGCAAATAAATAAGTAGTATTTATTGCATTATCTCATAAGTTTATAATAGGTTTGTGTATTATGCTAGAACTGTATTAATCGGAATTATTAATACACGTGTGATACATAGACAACCAGGTCCCTAGTAAGCCTCTATATGAACTAGTCCATTGGGCAACAGTTGATCGAGATTCCCGATCAAGGACAATGACGCCGGTTGACAATGGGGTCATCTTGTTAGTTGAATAAGATGATGGACATACGCAAAGTATTGCAATAAGATCGTATTACGATGTTTGTCATTTGCAATAGATAAGATTATGATAGCTTATTCCTTAGACCGTGAGACCGTACTTATTGATGCTTCGTAGGGGTGCTTTGAGAGCATCAAACGTTGTGTCTTATATAGCATGACAATAACGGTGTCCATCTTGGGTACTCCGAAAGAGCATCGAGACGTAAGGATCAAGAGCGGGATTTGTCCATTCTTGTAATGGAAAGATACTCTGGGCCCACTCGGTGATATTACATCTATATAGCTACGCAGCTCATGACTAGGTCATGGAGATGTAATATCGCAGACGAGTTAATAACCTTCGTCGGTAACGAGATACAACAAAGACAGCTGTGTGTCTACGATCATATCTCGGACAAGGTAGTATCGCAGAGACAAAGGGAATGAATATCATATTCATGGTTCAACGACGATATTCGTAGAATGCACAGGTGCCGTCATATACATCCAGGTATCCCTGACGGTCATTGCTGAGCGGAGTGTCTCGACCATGTCTGGAGTGTTCTCGAACCGTAGCGTAACAAACTTAAGGTCTTAACGACACCGGGAGATAGGTTCTGGAATATTATAGGAATTTGTTGGAGAGAGAGAAATGATTCGGAAAGAGTTCCGGTGGTCCGGAAGGAGTTCCGGGGAGGTCTGGAATGGTTCCAGGAATGTCCGAAAGTTGTTCGGGTGGTCCGAAAGAGTTTTCGGAGTCACGGGATATTAAATAGTATTTAAATATATTAATGATTAATTAATTATATTTTATATTAATTTAATATTAATTAAATAAAGGAAAAAGGGGGGCTCCCACCTACATGGGCCCTAAGAGGGCCCAAGAGGGGGAGCCGCACCACCAAGGGGGGGTGGGCCCCATGGCTGGTTCGGCCAGCCCATGTGGGGGCCAAACCCCCCTCCCCTTTCTCCTTTGTTTAGTCCCACATGGGGGAGCTAGGGAGTTTGCACACCCCCTTCCCCCTATATATAGCAAGGCATATTAATTGGATTAATTCATTGGAAAATACAATTAATTGTATTGCAGGCCGACCGAGCTGTTTCTCCGCCCGTTTTGCCCCCTCTCTCCACCTAAGCTATACCGCCGGGCACCGTTGCCCTGCGGGATTCCAGATAAGATCTACCCTGCGATTTCAGTTGGATCTGAATGACCAGGGGTTGTCGCTAAGCTCCGTATGTTTGTGAGTGCTCGGAGGTAACTCTTTTGAGGAGCCTGGGCGACGTCGTCTCCCCCCCTGCAGCCGCCGCGCCGCCTCCCCCTCTGCCGCCGGCGCACCACCCCTGGTGCCGGTGCCCCGCCTTCTTCCGCCCGACGCCTGTCGACGCAGATCATCGTCGACACCCCGGCGTCATCGTCTTCGTCATCGCGGCAAGTTCTCCGCGACCTCGAGGTCGGCTACGTACGACTTCATCGTCAACGCTTGTGCGGGAGTGTAATCCCCGCTATCGGTCTACATGGAGGTAATGTAACCCGTTCCGCCACCGTTATCACATGTACTAGATAGATAGATCCTGCCTAGTTAGGGTTTCATACGCTAGAAAAATTATTGTTTTCTGCACCGTAACCCCTTCATGAACATGTGAGTGCATGCTAGTGTGAACATCGGTTATTCTTGTTTGTTGGGCTGCCTTTTCATTTTACGTTTGCATTCATAAATGTAGAACAGGCTATAAAACCCCACACAATGGAGTCCATGTGACACACAAATCAGAACCATTGAACTCCATGGATGACCTAGGCGTGCTGGAGGTTCCTGCCATGGAGGAGGTGCAAGGCGTGGTGGAGGTTCCTGTCATGGAGGAGGTGCAAGGCGTGTTGGAGGTTCAAGCCGTGGAGGAGGTGGTGCAAGAGCAAGTTGTGGTACACAAAACATACTCTAACCCGACCTCAACTTGTGAGGTATGCATTCATCCGGCTTTGTACCACAAGTGTGGCTTCCGCGGTGAGCCTTCCAGATTCCTTTGCTTAGGCTGTAGGCTCCCGGTACCAAAAGATTTGCGTTCATGCGAGTCATGTGGAAATCCTTGCCTCTGTGACAATTATTGGTGCAAAGATTGTGCGACTACGGTGGCGGTCCGCGTCCTGCAAGACCAAGAGGTGGAAGACCTCCGGGCGCCGGCGATCTGGGTTGGAAGGCCACCCGAGAAAGGCCACGCAGGCCAAGAGGAGGAGGCCGGCGATCTTCTTCATCTTGATGTTGATGCGCCATTGGAGCGAGAAGGTCGAGAGAGGTTGGACGCCGTCTGTTCGAAGGCCGATCTCCGTAGGTATAAAAGGAGCAGAATTGGCGCGTCTAATTTCAACCAGGATTTGGATTTGGGAGCGGGGATCATGGGCGGGAGCTTTGGAGGCGAAAATTTCATCGCCAACTTCACAGCATCGCGCGGGGAAGAAGGAAACTGCGCGGGGGAGAAAGAACTCGCTAAATTTTCGCTGATAACCGGCTCAACCAATGCATGCGGTGGTTATGCAATATTAGTGGACGCGGTGGTTACCAAGCGTTTTTTTAGGAAAGAGTTAGGCGCAACTTAATCTCCAACGAACGATTTACTTCCTGCCAATAGTACGTGATCTTGGGCCCAACAATTCTGGAGATACGCCCAACAAATAAAAAAGGAGGGAGTATCTAATATAGGAGCAGCCCACGTACTACTTGATTTATCTCAACATGCAATCATGCCACATCATCAAGTCTCTGATTGGTCCACCTTATTAAGCTATCCACATTTAAGTTTAGCCTATGAGTTAATGTTTAATAAAGAAATTGAACAACTCAATTCATAATCCTTATAATAAAAAGTTTTCTAACATATATCACTATGAAATTCCGTAGCAACACACGGGGACCACACAATTGTGCAATCTATTATCAAATTAAATCATGTGTTAAAGGGACAACGAAATTAGTTTGTCAACCGATTGATTTTTTTACTTGCATGTTTTATAGCATACTTCAAATTTTATTATTTTATTAGTTTTCAAGAGGTACCCGCTGCAACACACGGGGTATCATTTTAGCTCATACAAATGGGTATGATCTCACTCTTAGCATAATTAAACGTTTGGAAAATAGCATCCCAAATTCCCAATGTTCATGCTCTTACTACACCTCACGGCTCATCCTCATGCTAACTTACGTACACGTCCTGCTTACTCGTCGTTAAAGATGGACTAGGATCTTGTGTACGCATAGACATTGCATGTTATTTGTTGTATAGATACTTGACATACATGTACTACCAAAAGCTGGACACACTGGCCGGTCGGTGACATCCATGGTGCATCCGTGCATATGCAAGACGCAGCCACGGAGTAGATAACTACATGCATACATATACAGGAGGATGAAGGTGTTTGCCCGAGTCTGATGCCATCATATAACAACCGAGCAAGCGGCGGAATTGACAGTAATTGTCAAGCGGCGACCCCGGCAAGTCGCCGACGCCGGCCGGTACCATATCACAGATCGACGTCGCAGGAGGGGTTGCCTAGCAGAGGAGCCTCGGGGACACCGGCGGCGCCGACGCCAGGACCCTTGCTGTTGCGGACGCCGACGAGCAGGTCGCAGCGCGCGTACATGGAGCGCCACCCCCTGCGGAACGGCCCGGACACGAACCGCACGCGGCCGAGCAGCACCACCCGGAGCGACACGACGCCGTAGGACACGTCGTTGGCCAGGGCCGCCGCGGTGTCGGGTGAGACGGGCACGGGAGGCGCCCCGCCGCCCCCGATCACGGGCGCCACCACCACCGCGCTGTCCGGGTCCTGCACCAGCGGCGGCATCTCCGCCGGCGCCGTGATGGCCTCCCCGCGGTACACCACGTACGCCGTCAGCCGGTCGTACCGCGCGGACGCCCGCCCGCTCGGGTTGCGGATGACGAGCACGCACTGGAACGACGCCGCGACGGCGTTGGGCGGCGCGCCAGCGGAGGGGGCGGCGACGCTGGAGAGGGAGTAGACGGCGACGGAGGTAACGGCGAAGGCAGGGCTGGTGGGGCGGTACACGAGGTAGAGCACGAGCGCGATGACGCCGGCGATGAGGAGTAGGAGCAGGACGACGGAGCAAACCGCGCGGAGGAACCCGCTGGAGCCCGCGCCGTGGCCGTAGTAGTAGCTGCTGTACCCGCGGCGGCGGGCGGCGGGCTTGAGGTCGTCGGTGCGGACTCCCTTGCCGCCTTTGTGGTGCTGGTCGGCTGGCTCCGGCGGGAGGTGGTGTTCTGCCATGTTCGATCAAGAACTCGCTCGATCGCGTGAAGCTTTTCTTTGGGTTCTCGAACAGGAATGTGTGTGTACGAAGAGAGGTTGGATAGACATGGAGCGACGTTTGTATCCCTTGTGTCCGAGCGCGTCAGCCTATCTGCCTACGCGTGGAAAACATGGGTCTCCCATCGGTGATCTTTGGATGGAGCGGCACTCCGAGCTGTGTGCACCTTCCAGGATCGGTGGTCAGGTTTCGAAATGGCAGCCAACTGGCCAGCTAGGGGGAGATATTCTCTTTTAAATGTGTAAAAGAAAACAATTTCAGAGATATACAAAAGAGCTTTAGCCTCGTTTGACATCCACCATTTCATTTCATTTTTATATTATGTGAAAATGATATGGGATGGATTGCAGAAAAATAACATCTTTAAGGACATGAATGGATGTAACATAACATAACATAAACATTCTTTAAAATTTTAATTAAAATGACATTTCAATTTCATGACAGACGAATGATGTACTGATGCCACAGGAGAGTTTTGTCGGTATGTCCGCTCTGGCGACAGGAGAGGCGCTACGCCGCCGTCGACTGACACTGCCTCCGGGCGGCCTCGCGGTAGGGGTGGTTGTGTCTCCGACGTGCGGCTCGGTTGGGTATCGTTTCTCCTGCCTTGAGGAGGACGGTGAACTTGCTGAGGTGGAGGATTCCGGCTCAGACGGATGCGAATCAGAGGTTCCTTTCGAAGCTGCCATGGATGTTCTCGAGGAGATGCCGCCGCAGCTGGGCTGGATGACCGTGTCCAAGAAGGGGAAGCGCTCAGACGCGGAGATCGCCCAGGATTTCTGGTGTGAGATAGGTTTCCCCACGCCGGCGTCTAGATTCTGGGAGAGGGGTTCGACCTCGTCGCCGCCGAGCTCGTCGAATGCTCAAGATGGGTCGTTACCGGCTGTTTCGAGGTTGGGAATGCCGGAGCCGCTGACGTGGGGCTACCTTGCGGGTAGCCCACGGTGAGGCTACCTGGGCCGCGCCAAGGATGGAAAGGCCCGCGGAAGGCCCACTCGGGGTATCTCATATCCTAGTCCAACTCGGTTAGGGCTTGTAACCTACCGTATCTATACCAATCACCCGAGACCTGGCTGCCTATAAAGCCAGGAGGGTTGCCCGTCCTAGAGGACACGCACGCTCAGAACCACGAACCCTAGCGAGATCGCAATCTCGCCATTGTAATCGCTGCTCGCATCAATAACCAGACAAGCAGGAGTAGGGTGTTATCCTCCGGGAGCCTGAACCTGGGTAAACCTTGCTTGTCAGCCGTCGTGATCACCTTGCACTCTCCTCTCTCCCCATCAATCAACCCGGGGTGTACAACTCTGGGACTTGCCGAGTTAGAACCTCGTCAATTGGCGCCGTCTGTGGGAAGGTCAAACAAGTGCTAGGATCATGGTCACGCCGGCTCCATCCGCAATGAAGATCGGCGCACCCGCCATCAGGGAGTCGATCCGATTCGGCTCCTTCGAGTACGTCATCCACTCGAAAGCTCATCAATCGGTGTACGCGGATCTGGACAAAGGTATACACATCACCTTCGGCTCCATATTCTGTTGCATCGATAGTCGTGGCATACTCAGGTCTACGACTACGGCGTTACGCGCGGCGGCATCATCAAAATCGCCAACCACCGCGCCCGCTGGACCCGCGAAGATCGCATCTGCCGCACCCGCGGAGATCGCAACCGCTGGACCCGCGAAGATCGCATCTGCCGCACCCGCGGAGATCGCAACCGCTGGACCCGCGAAGATCGCGTCTGCCGCACCCGCAAGGTTTGCGCCAGCTGTACCCGCGAAGAGGACATCTACATCGACAATCTCGGCAACGACCACGCGAACCGAGTCTACTACCCCAACCTCGATCGCGCGGTCAATCATGTCAAGAACCACCTCCACAATCGCACCCGCACGTGCGACCGGGGGCCCGCGTCCGACATCAACGTCACGCGCGCCCTCATCTTCCTGGAAGTCCCAGGTCTACCCCAAGCCACTCGCACTCGCCCCGTCGAGTGCGGGCACATGGACAATCGCGAAGAGACGCGACAGCGGGTGCGCCGCGCGCCACGTTGCAGCAATTTTCGACCCCGAGAAAGAAGCGGGTGACATAAGTAGCAGCGGCAGCACCAACTCTCCAATCCATGCCTACCCCAGGCAGGTCTTCATGGCCGGCACAGCGCCGCATGACGACGACGAACCCGCATACCCACTAGAGGTGGACATGCCGGACCAGACGAAGCTTGTCATCACGCGTGATATGGCGATCCAAGCAATGAAGCATGTGGACGAGGGCACGTTCCCGCCACCCAACGCATCTCGAGACGATCACCTGGCGGTCCAGTACTTGCTACGCAAGGAAGGCGAACGAATTCGCGCCGAAAAGGCCGAACTTCTCAGGCGCAAGAGGGACGCGGATGCGTCGAGTGCCAGGCGAGCTGCTCTCTCCTTCACATCCTCCACAGAGGTGACTCAGGGAGCACGGCGAACCAGAGCCCGTATCCCCCACATGGGAGAAGCTGATCGAACAAGGCTCACCCGCAACCTCGACTCCTCCTTCGTCACCGAAGATGAAAACGGGATACCCGTCCCAAAAACAGCAAACGCTGCCTTAATAGCAGTCGAGACGTACCTTCGGCTCACGCAACCACCGGAGGGTGACACGCGCTCCCTCCTCCACAAACAACAAATTGCCTCCATAAGGGCAATCGAAGAAGCTCTAGCGGCCAAGGGGCCAGGCAAGCTCATGAACCAACGACGTCGGGTATCCCGGCGGCGCAGCAACAGCCAATCAAGGACCTCCGTGACGTCCTGACGCAGAAGACGGTGGACCGCAGTCGCAAGGAACGTTCGGCTGGCGTGGCACACGCAAACGACCACGCCGACCGCGACTTCGAGCCGTGTGGCGCAGCATGTTTCTCCTTCAACATCCGCGACACCCGCATGCCTAAAGGCTTCAAGTTGACGGCCGGCACACCCAAGTACGACGGGAAGCAAGACCCGAAGCTGTGGCTTGAGGACTACCTTATTGCTTGCACCTGCCAAGGTGGAACATCGACCACGGCAATGCAGTACATCCAGCTCATGCTGACAGACTCTGCACGCGGGTGGCTCACAAGCCAACCCAAAGATTCTTTCCGAACCTGGGAAGAGTTCCAGGACAACTTCATCAAAAGTTTCTCGGGAACATTCGCCAGACCAACGACCTACATCGAGTTGCAGGCCTGCAAGCAAGGGAAAGACGAGTCGCTCCGATCTTACATCCAAAGGTGGACACTCCTCCGCAATACCATGGAACCCGTATCAGAGGACAGGGTGATGGACGCCTTCATGCATGGCGTTGCTCGCCGCGACCTCCGGGAAGAGTTTGGTAGGCTCCAGCCGAAGACCACAATAGAGTTAATGAAGACAGCCAACCAATGGGCTGAAGGAGAGGACTACGTCCGCGAAACTTCTCCCAAAAAGGAAGGCGAAACAAGCAACTGGCGCGAGTCACGTCAGAAGAGGAAGGCACGTTACACGCACGACTCAATCGAGTTAGTAGCGGCGGGTTATGAAACCCCCCGCGAGGTCAAGCGTGAGGGCAGCAGACAGCACGAGCAAAGTCGACAGCCCAGCTCGAGTCAGTACAACCGTGGCAGCAGCAGCATCGACCACAGCGATGGAGGTCAGAAGCGCGAGTGGAAGCGCCCGTTAACCCCGGCAGAGGAACTGATGCAACCCTGTAAACATCACTCGTTCCGCAACCCGGTAACAGGAAAGTGGGGTTCAAACCACCTGTTGAAAGATTGCCGCAAAGCAAGGAAGATCTACCATGCCATGCAGCAAATAATCGCCCCAGTGCAGGCCATACAGGCGGCACCACAGCTGGCCATACAGGCAGCACCCGCAAACAACAATCAACTGCAGGCGGCAGGAGCGTTCCCCCAGCCGCAGCAGCAGCAACAAGGTCCGCCGGCAGCAGCCGACGCGTACCCAGCCGCACGAGGACAGCTGAACATGATCCAGAAGGGACCCCCGTCGAACAGGAGGCAGAAAATCATCACACGCCAAGTACTTCAAGCCATCAACAGCCCGCGCGCGGTACTAGACTACCTGCGCGGGTCGGAGACACCAATCACATTTTCCAGGGCAGATCACCCAGCGGAGGTAGTCCGACCAGGGCACGCCGCACTCGTGATTGAGGCTTTGATCGGCGACTACAGCCTGAAGAAGGTGTTCCTGGACGGGGGCAGCGGCATCAACATCATATTCGCCGACACCCTCAGGCGAATGAACAGGTCGACAGAGAAATTGCCGGAGTCGGAGACCACCTTCCACGGCATAGTACCAGGGCAGCCAATCACGCCCATGGGAACAATCACACTCGACGTCATCCTCGGTACACCCGAACACTTCAGGAAGGAGTCGATAGACTTTGAGGTCGTCGACTGGAAGTCGCAATACCACGCCATCCTAGGACGCCCAAGCTTTGCCAGGTTCATGGCGGTACCCCACTACGCCCACCTGATGATAAAACTACCCGGGCCAAAAGGAGTAATCACCGTCCGCGGTGACTTTGGGCTCTCCAACAGCTGCGACCGCGAGTTTGCCAAGATCTCCGAGTCCTTCGGCGTCGAAGAGCGGTTCAAATCCATATCAGCCGACAACGACAAGACCATCTTCCCGGCTCGCAAGAAGCCTGCCAAAGACGCAGCATTCAACACGAACGACGACACCGTCACCCACCAGGTCCATCCGACTGACAGCGGAAAGACAGTCAAGGTCTCATCAAGCCTGACACCCGCGTAGGAAAGCGCGCTCGTCGAGTTCCTACGTGAGAACTAGAAAATCTTCGCATGGCAACCTTCTGACATGCCGGGGATACCCAGGGAACTCGCCGAGCACTCTCTGAAAGTCCACATGGACGCAAGGCCAGTCAAGCAATCCATGCGACGCTTCTCAGGACCCAAACGAGACGCTATCACCATGGAAGTCGACAGATTACTGCACGCCAAGTTCATCCGAGAGATCAAGGACTCGGACTGGGTCGCTAACCCGGTCCTTGTTGAGAAAAAGAAGACGAAGAAACTACGCATGTGCGTGGACTTCACCGCAGTCAACAAATGCTGCCCCAAAGACCACTTCCCGCTCCCGCGGATAGACCAGATCATCGACTCGACCGCAGGTTGCGAACGCCTATCTTTTCTGGACGCCTACTCAGGTTACCAGCAGATCAGGCTGAAGGTCGAGGACGAAGAAAAGACAGCTTTCATCACACCCGACGGCGTTTTCTGCTACCAGATGATGCCGTTTGGGTTAAAGAACGCAGGGGCCACCTACCAGCGGACAATGCAAGCATGCCTAAAGGGGCTAATCGGGCAGATCGTCCAAGTCTACGTCGACGATATCGTCGTCACTACCCGGAAGGAGGATACCCTAGTCGACAATCTACGCAAGGTCTTCGCCGCACTGGACGTGTACCAGATCAAACTCAATCCAGAGAAGTGCGTGTTCGGCGTGCCAGTCGGAGAGCTACTAGGGTACCTCGTATCCGCAAGAGGAATCGAAGCAAACCCCGAGAAGGTGCAGAACATACTCACAATGCCAGCACCAACGAAGCTCAGGGAGGTGCAACGATTAGCCGGCCGAGTCGCAGCTCTTAGCCGGTTCGTTAGTAAGTTGGGGGAAAAGGCCTTACCCTTCTACCAACTGATGAAGAAGTCAGACAAGTTCGAGTGGACGCAAGAGGCGCAGAACGCATTCGACCATCTCAAGAAGACACTGACAACTTCTCCGGTCCTCGTGGCACCACGGGAAAACGAGCCACTCTACCTGTACGTCTCAGCAACAAACAGGGTGGTGAGCACGGTGCTCGTAGTCGAACGCGAAGAAGAAGGGCACAGCCACCCGGTGCAGAGGCCCGTCTACTACCTTAGCGAAGTGCTCACCCTGTCCAAGCAGAATTACCCGCATTACCAGAAACTGGCATACGGAGTCTTCATGACCTCCAGAAAGGTCGTCCACTACTTCTCCGAGCACCCGATCACGGTGGTAAGCTCCTCCGGACTAGCAGACATCCTCACAAATCAGCGCGCGACAGGACGAGTCGCCAAGTGGGTTGTCGAACTAGGACCATGGGGGCTGAAGTATGCTCACCCGAAGTCCATCAAGGCCCAAGTCCTCCCAGAATTCACCACTGAGTGGATAGAAGCCCAGCTACCGAACATCCCCGACTTGTCCAACGCATGGACAATGTACTTTGACGGGTCCAAGAAATTCAAGTCAGCCGGGGCAGGAGTCGTGCTCATTTCCCCCAAAGGCGACAAGCTCAAGTATGTCTTGCAGATGGACTTCCCGAAGCCGTCCAACAACGAAGCCGAATACGAGGCCCTGATCCACGGCATGCGGATGGCCAAGAACTGCGGCGCCACGCACCTCATGATCTACGGCGACTCCTACCTGGTGGTACAGCAAACCATGAAGTCCTGCGACGCCATCGCTGACAACATGATCGCCTACAGAGACCTCTACAATCAGATGGAAGGAAACTTTGACGGCTGCGAGCTACGCCACGTCGGCCGTGAAAGCAACGAGGAAGCCGACGCCCTAGCTAACATGGGCTCGGACAGGGTACCAGTCCCACCCGGCGTTTTCCTCGAGTGCATCACGCAAAGATCCATCAAGACTCAGGGTACAGCAAGCACTGCAACCACAAAAGGCGATGTCAACCCGCCAAGCCAGGACAAGGTCCCCATGGAAGTCATGCTAGCCGAAGCCACATGGACAGGACCATACCTGGCATACATACTGCATCAGAAGCTGCCAGTTGACCCAGTCGAAGCAAAGCGCATCATCAGACGCTCCAAAAGTTTCACCGTCATCAACGGGGAACTCTACAAAAGAAGCATATCAGGAATCCTGCAAAGGTGCATACATCCAGTCGACGGCCAAGCCATCCTACTTGACATTCACGCGGGTACATGCGGACATCACGCAAGCAGCCGGGCACTGGTGGCCAAGGCGCTACGAGCCGGATTCTATTGGCTCACAGCCATGCAGGACGCCGAGGAGCTGGTGAAGAAATGCACAGGGTGCCAGGAATTTGCCAACAAGCCGCACGCTCCAGCATCAGAGCTCAAAACAATACCACTAGCCTGGCCCTTTGCCCAATGGGGCCTGGACATGGTGGGCCCGCTGAAGAAATCCTCACCCGGAGGTCATACCCACCTCCTGGTCGCAGTCGATAAATTCACAAAGTGGATCGAAGCAGTGCCCATCACAAGTTCGACTGCGTCCACAGCGGTCAACTTCATCAGGTCAATCATCTTCAGGTTTGGAGTACCTAACGGGATCATCACCGACAACGGCTCGAACTTCACAGCCGAGGAATTCAAAGACTTCTGCTCAGAACAGGGGATCAAGCTCAACTACGCGTCGGTTTCGCACCCGCAGTCCAACGGACAAGTAGAGAAGGCCAATGGCTTAGTCTGCAACGGCATCAAGAAGCGACTGCGCGTACCCCTAAAACGCGCAGCGGGCGCATGGGTGGAAGAACTGCCATCAGTCCTCTGGAGTCTGCGAACAACGCCGAATAGATCTACCCAGTACACGCCATTCTTCATGGTATATGGCGCAGAAGCGGTCCTCCCCTGCGACATCAAGTTTGACGCACCAAGAGTAGTCGCCTACGACGAGTCAGAAGCAGAGGAAGCACTCGAAGACAGCAGAGACGCCCTGGACGAAGCACGCGACATCGCCCTAGCACGATCAGCCGTGTATCAGCAGGACCTGCGTAATTATCATACTCGGAGGCTGCGACCAAGAGCGTTCGTGGCAGGCGACCTGGTTCTTCGACTCAAGCAAAAGAAGGTGCACAAGCTCGCTTCTCCATGGGAGGGCCCGTACATCATAACAGAAGCAATAGGCAATGGAGCATACCGCCTAAAGGACTCGAAGACAGGAGCAGACTGCAGCAACCCGTGGAACGTAGCACAACTCCGCTGGTTCTACGCCTAGTTCAAATCAAGCATTGTACAAGAAAGTCAGCGCGGCAGGTTTCAGACGCACTCTTTTCCTTACCAGGGTACCCACGGGGGCTGGAAGGTGTTTAATGAGGCGGTCTGTTCGCAAGAATCAATAAAGTGATTTGAAGAAAATCTGTCTCCTTTTCCCGTCATTCATGAAGCTCAGAAATCCTAGGCCGCCACTCGAACCACTCGGGGGCTGCGCCACACAGGTTGAAATAACAGCTTAGGCCGCCACCCGAACCTACTCGGGGGCTGCGCCATACAAGCACGACAAAAATCCTAGGCCGCCACTCGATCCGCTCGGGGGCTGGCCACACAGGTTGAAATAATAGCTTAGGCTGCTACCCGAACCACTCGGGGGCTACGCCATACAAGCACGACAGAAATCCTAGGTCGCCACCCGAACTACTCGGGGGCTGCGCCATACAGGTTGAAATAAAAGCTTAGGCCGCCACCCAACTTGCTCGGGGGCTGCGCCACACAAGCACAGAATCAAAAATCCTAGGCCGCCACTCGACCGACTCGGGGGCTGCGCCATACAGGTCAAGTCCAAAATCCTAAGGCGCCACCCGCAACCCACGGGGGCTGCGCCACACAGGTCACACTTGCAATCCTAGGCTACCGCCCGGCGTACTCGGGGGCTACGCCAAACAGGACTCAGAAAAATCCTCGGCCGCCACTCGAACCTACTCGGGGGCTGCGCTGCACAGGTCAAGTTCCAAATCCTAGGTCACCACCCGACACGCTCGGGGGCTGCGCCACACAGGTCACGCTTGTAATCCTAGGCCGTCACTCGACCTACCCGGGGACTGCGCCAGACAGGAATTATTCAAAATCCTAGGCCACCACCTGAACGACTCGGGGGCTGCGCCGTACAGGTCAAGTTACAAATCCTAAGTCGCCACCTGATAAAATCAGAGACCGCGGCATACAGGTCAAACTTGAAAAACCTAGGCCACTGCTTGGCACACTCGGCAGCTGCGCCACACAGGTCGAATCAGGCACCCTCACTTTCGAGTAAACATATCAATTCTCATTACTCGAAACAGTGCTATAATTTACTACAATGTATCTATACAAGCAAATTTGCCCTCTATAGCTAACCCTGTGCATCAGACGACAGCTAATTTAAACTGCAGGCTCAGCCTTTGGCGCATCGAGAGGACCTACAAGCCGCTCGCTCAAGTCCTGAACTTGCCGGATAATCCGGCGCGCAGCCGGCAAGGTCTCGTCGAAGTCGTCGTCACCTGGCAGGCCTTCAAGCACCCGCTCAAGCGGAAGATGTGGCCGGTGCATCCGAACATACGCCAGCGCCGCGTTTGCACCAGCCACAAGCTGAGCGTCGACAACTTCCTTCAGCCCTTCGCCATCGCGGAACCTCTCCAGCAAGGCAAGCAACCCGTTCGGCTGCGCATTATGCGGGAAGTACACGCGGTTGACGTGCCAAAGTGTCTTCCGGCAGCTCTCCAGAAGAGAGGCAGCGCGCCACGTTCGATCAAGCATCGTGGCAAGGACGCGCCCCCTCGACTTGTTCACCCAGAACTGGCGAGCCTCATAGGAGTCGCCGGACGCCTCTCGAGTGACTCGCTCTTCAACGCGAGCCCGCTCGGCCTCCCAATCAGGATTAACATCTGCGCACACGAACTGCAAGTCAGAACGAGAAGGACAAACAACAGCGACGGCAGCCGCCAACATGATGCATACCCTGCAACTGCCGACTGATCAAGTCCACCTCCCCAAGCAAAAAATCTTCACGACGTGACAACTCCGCCGTGGGATGCGACTGGGAGCGCTGCAACAGCCGCTCCGTATTCTTCAGGGTCGCCTCAAGCTCCACCACCTTGTTCCTCAAGTAGGTGATTACCCGCTGGTCATTCGCACTGCGCGGAGGAGCCGGCGCCGCCCGACGACGGCGAGCACCCGAAGAGGAAGCCGCGCCACTCGGCTCGGCCAAGGGAGAAGGTGGAGCATCGTCGCGCATGGCACTCTGTCAGAAATACGCAGAGTCAATACAGAAATGCGACTGCCAAACACAGTTCAACTTAGAAGACAGAAAAGACAGCAAATTCAATACTGAAGAGCAAAAGACCCGACAGGGCAATATTCATTACAAGGATGGAGTTCAAAATACAGGTCGCAGCGACTGCCGCATCCCTACAACTATGCCTACTCTAAGGCCCAACTATGCCTACTCTAAGGCCGCGGACTGCGACCGGGAACGGCCCTTCCGAGCAGCCGCCTCAGTCGCCTTAGCAAGGGCCCTCTCGAAGAGTGCCACAAGCTGCGCAGCCAGCTGCGAGGCGCGCTCCTTCACGCCACTCAGCGACGCGGTCCGACCATCAGGTTTGCGAGGAAAACCGCTGACGATCTTCTCGAAGTCACCTGGAACTTGGTGGCCTAAAAGGAGCTGGAAGGTGAGCTCGGAGCCGCGTACCGTCTGCGACCGCGTGAAGTCGGCGATGGTGGTCGCATCCCCAAACGGTGCGGCCAGAGCGTCCACGGTCGCTGGCGGCTGGCTGCCCGGAAAAATGCTTTGATGCACAACGGCCAGGGCTCCGGTCGACTTCTCCAACGCGGCGGAAGACTTCTTCAGAGCATCCGAGGCGTAGGCGCAGACCCGGTCGAAGAAGCCAACCGCGGTCGCCAAGTCGACCGTGTCACTCGACGCGTCTTCGGGAGGAGCTCCACCGCAAGTCTCTGCGCCAAAATTCAAAGTCAGGACAAGAAAAGGAACGAAAACTCAGTAAGCGTCAAGCCGATACTCACCCCCAAGAACAGCGGCGAGTGAAAGGAGGCGACCGATTTGAGTTTTCTCCTGGGCGACCCGCGCCAGCTCCCGCTCTTGAGACTCACGAAGAGCCTTCTCAAGCTCATCCACTCGGCCAGTAGCCTGGTCCAGCGAGGAACGCAGTTGGTCCCTCTCCTTCTCCAGGCGAACATAAGCCGCGGCTGCGTCAAGCTGCTGGCGATAGTACGGCTGAAAATATAAAGAGCAAGGTATCAATAAAGTTGCGGGCGACTATACTAGTCACCCACACCTTCGGGGGCTACTCCCATCGGGAGCGCTGATCGCGCACCCGATGAGAAATCAGGAATACAAGAAAAACAAGAGAAGACTTACGTGGTCCAGGAGCTCAAGGTCCTCGGCAGCCGAAGGAGGAGCCCGGCTAGACGAGGCCAGGCCGGCAGCCTCAACGTGCGCCTTCTCCACCACCACAGGCGTCTCCAGCCCAGTCGAAGGGCCAGATGTAAGCTCCGTGTCCCGAAGGGGGGAGCCGACGTTGTCAGAGCGGTGGCTACACCAAAATCAAGAATACAAGACAACTCAACGACGAACCCGCAAAGTACTACTCGAAGGACATGTTGCAAAGAAACTAACCTGGGGGTGCTGGCGTCGTCAAAACTCGACAGAGAAGGCGAGGGCATCCGCGCGAAGGACAGAGGCGTTGCAGAGCTGACTGGAGGAACGTTGAGAGGTTCCTCCCAGCCACCCGAAGAGTGCGCACCCGGGGACGTCGCCACGGTTTCCTCCTCCGCAACATCCGTACCCCTGGCAGGCGACGACGCGGTGGCAGACTCGCCGCGACTCGGAAGCTTCCGCTTCTTCCTCGCGGGTTCCTCCGCTTCGTCCTCCTCCTCCACCTCATCGCGGGGAGAATGTGCGGAAGGGATTTCTTCATCCTCATCCTCCTCCTCGACGAACTTCGACTCATCGTCGGGTCCGTTCTCAGGGAGAGGAGGGTAGCTGATAAACAAGGCCCGACCCTAAAGCAAAGTAGACGCAAGTCGAATCAAAATGCAAAGTAGACTCAAATTCGAACAAGTACAAAAGGGAGAGCAAGATCAGACTCACCTCAGGAACGGGTTTCGCGGCCCCGTAAGGAGCAACGGGGCACTTGACGTTGCAGGCGTCCGCGGCTCGAAGGTTGGTGATGGACCTGACGTTGGCCTCCACCTCCTCGTCATCCAGCGGCTTGTCGCTAACGCCCTCGGCGGCCCACATCGGGTGGGGCCGGGCGCTGAGTGGCTGCACCCGAAGACGAAAGAAGGTGGCCATCAGAAAGAAGCCACCCGCATCACGCCCAAGGGTCTGAGTCAACTCTTGCAGCAGGGTCAGCAGGGGCCGCACAGCCTCCTTCTCCACGGCAGATAGCGGGTGCGCCCAGGCGCCAGTCTTCCGCAGTCCGCGCTTGCCATCGAAGGCGTCCAGTCCGTCGTCGTTCGACTGGACGTAGAACCATCTCCGGCGCCACCCTTGGACGGAGTCCGACTTCTTCATCTGGAAGTACGCGGTATCACCGCGCACCTGGATTCCGAAGCCCCCCACTGGGAAGGTTAGCCCACTCTTCCCCACGTTCTTGCGAACGAGGAAGAGCGACTTCCACAGGCCCCAGTGGGGCGCGACGCCCAGGAAGCACTCGCATAGCACGATAAAGCCCGCGATGCTCAGGACGCCATTGGGGGTCAGATCATGGATCTGAACCCCATAGGCGTACAGGAGCCCGCGCACAAAATCGTGCATGGGGAACCCGAAGCCACGCGGAATGAAGTCCGCGAAGCAAACGCGCTCCCCATCGCGGGGAGTGGGAAACGCTTCTTTGCCAGGGACTCGTACCTGGACTTCCTCCGCAGGTGGCAGCAGGCCCTGCGCGCGGAGCATCTCGACATCAGTCTTCTTCGTCGTCGACCTCTGCCAGTCGCCCTCGGGCTTCTTCATCAACCCGGCGTCATCGACAACGGCGGCGGAGGAGCCAGCAGTGCCCTTCGGCTTGCCCATCGCTTAGGTCGGAAGGTGCGGGGAGAGATTGCTTCGAGCTCGGGACGGCGGCGGCAATGGCAGAGCGCAAGAGGAGAGGAAAAGGCAAGAACGGATTGGAGAAGATGACATCCCAAACGCCAGGGCGCAGTACTTATTCCTCGAGGATCGGCATCTCAACCGTCCATCGCGTAAGGGCTCCGAGCGAAGGCATCCAGCCGTCCACGTGTCGCACGGAGAAGCCAATCGTCGCCGCCAACTTCCTCCACTACGCACGAGAACCGAGGCGTCGTCGTCGCGCCGCGCAAATTTCGCGCCCAGTTCGGGGACGTGACAACTGTGGGCGTGGTCAGCTCTGACAGCGGGGCCCACCACGTCATGTCCCATCGGGCGCAGAGGCGTGCAGCAAAACCGTCATCAGTGACGTCACCAAGCCAACGGCTCCGAACAAACCGAAGAAACTCGACAGACTATTTCGAGTGGTAAGCTTCACAACTGAAATCAACAAGGTAAGATCAGCCAGTGATCTGAGCACTGGCTGAAACCTTTCGAGTGGCAATACAGTCAGCTCAGGCAGCCGAATCCATCCAACAAGTAAGCCAAAGCAGGCTGAATAGAAGCAAGCTTCACAAGAAGAAGTCAAAGTAATTCGACTGCACAAGATTACTCCCATCGGGAGCGGCTGGTTCGACTGAAGAAATTCGAGTTCAGGCTCAAGATCAAGCAATCCAATGGCGCGTCCAGGAAGAAGGAGTCCTTTGTCCGACTCTGAGACTCGATCAAGCACTCGGGGGCTACTGACGTGGGGCTACCTTGCGGGTAGCCCACGGTGAGGCTACCTGGGCCGCGCCAAGGATGGAAAGGCCCGCGGAAGGCCCACTCGGGGTATCTCATATCCTAGTCCAACTCGGTTAGGGCTTGTAACCTACCGTATCTATACCAATCACCCGAGACCTGGCTGCCTATAAAGCCAGGAGGGTTGCCCGTCCTAGAGGACACGCACGCTCAGAACCACGAACCCTAGCGAGATCGCAATCTCGCCATTGTAATCGCTACTCGCATCAATAACCAGACAAGCAGGAGTAGGGTGTTATCCTCCGGGAGCCTGAACCTGGGTAAACCTTGCTTGTCAGCCGTCGTGATCACCTTGCACTCTCCTCTCTCCCCATCAATCAACCCGGGGTGTACAACCCTGGGACTTGCCGAGTTAGAACCTCGTCAGCCGCTGTCGCCCTTTACTCCGACGCGAGCTCTGGAAGATAAGTCGTCGCCGGAGAAGTTGTCGTCTACTTCAACACCGGCGAAGCAAGCAGTGCCGATGTCAAGGCCGGTGCGCCTAGGTTGGCGTGTTCCGATTCCAAGGCCACACTTGACTCCAATGGCGACGCTTGGGATGTTCTTCCCCGCATCACATACGATTGCACCTCCGGCGGCGGCCGCTTCGTCCGCTCCTCCGATCGCCGTCGTCAATGTTGCGTCTGGTTTATCCGCGCCAGTTGCGGAATCAGTGGCGATTCAGAATCCCACAACAGCTGGGCCTGGCCCGCAGGCTACTCTGAACCGTTCCTTTCCCTAGGCTCACCTGTGACGTTGATTTTCCCGTATCTGGTACCGATCATGAGTGGTGAGTTGTTGTAGCTTCGCCGCCGAAAAAACCAGAGCCCGTGCCTTCGCCCCCTACTCCGTCCCGCGCGTCCACAACATCGCCTCCATTGCGCTCATTCGCGCAAGTTGTTGCGTCGCCGCCGGCAATGGTGGGAACAGGAGTTTTTGGTGGTGCGGCAGGAGGGGGCATTGGAGCCTCTAGTGGTGCGGCTGCGGTTGTCAATGGAAGACCAGCAACGGCTACGACTGCTGCAGAACCGGCGACGGCACCTGTGCTTCCGACCACGGTACGGCCGCTGCTCTTCGGCCGACGCGCTGGTCCGGGTACTGGCCGAGGTAGTCTGGCAGCGGCGGGAGGATCGAATGGATCGAACCCGGCGCCGACTCAGTTTGCTGCGGCACAAGTGACCACGATCCCTTTCGTCTTGGGAACAGGAGCTTGGGCGACTAATTCAACCAACAAGAATAAAAGGAAGAAGAAGAAGCAGGCCTTACCGGCGGGCACATCGGGTGTTATGTTACCTCCCGCTGTCGTACCGGGCGTTGTGGGGTTGCTGGCCGCTACCGCGACGGGGGTGGTGGTTCAGGAGACTGAGGCTGCGCCGGTGGCGCCCATTGTTAAGCGGAAAAAGTGCACATTCTGCAAAGTGGATTCACATGAGACAAAGGAATGTACGGTTGATCGGTATTGCTATATTTGTGATAGGATTGTCCACCCAACTGATCGGTGTCCGACTCTGCGATTACCGAAGCCATATTCTGGGCTTGCGGCTATTGGGAGTGAGGATACCATGTTCAGTACTTTACCAGACGGGATCTTCAGGCCTCATCTTGCCCCGAGTAATTTGCCGGTTGCCTTGGTGTCTGTAGAGGGGGATCCGGTCGCAGCGGAGTTTGTGCAGACACTGGTGTCACGTTTTTGCCCAGCTGAGTCCTCTTGGTGTTGGGAGGCCATTCCGCATGAGAATAACTCATTCCTCGTTAACTTCCCTTCATTTGCTGATTTGGAAAGGATTGATGGTTTCGAGCTTGGGGTGCCTAGGCAAAATTCACGGATTGTTTTCAGTGTGTGGAAGACTGAGGATGTTATGCACTCGCACGAGTTGACCCCTACTTGGGTACATGTCACAGGGGTGCCTAACTCGATTCGCCACTTTCTGGGTATTTGGGCTGTGGGTACTTTGATCGGAAAAACTATGGATGTTGATCTTCTTGCCCTACGGCGCCATAACATTGTCAGAGTTCTGGTTGCTATGTCGGATCCTCAGGTTTGGGACTCAAAGACCGTTAAGGAGGATGCGTACATTATTCTCAAAGGCTATGTCTTTCACTACAAAAGAGAGACGGCGGATTTTGTCCCGGAGCCGGACTTTGTACCGTTCATGTGGAGGAGGTACGAGAAAGATGACGAGAGCAAAGGATCCGATGACACACACAGTGCAGCGCCGGATGTGCAAGGACCCGCTATGGCTATGGATGGTGACACTCCAATGCTCGAAGCTAATATTTTGGGTCCTGGAAAATCGTCTCTGGGGTTGCTCGAACCGCAAGTACGAGGAATCGCGGTAACGCCTTTTAATCCCACGCCACAAACACCGAGAGGAAAGGAAATTGTTGCACAATATGCTGGTTCGTCGGAGAGGATCGCGGTTCATATTGCACCAAAACTGACTTCTGTCCAGGCGACTCAAAGAGAGGTGGAGCTGCCGTGCATGCTGACTCTTGTCTACAAACCACTGGAAGGTAGTGCACAAGCTGGCTCGCTATCTGCTGCACATGATGCGCATGACAAACTGCAGCTACCTGCCTATGCGCCTCCTGTGAGTATGATGAAGCCAAGCATGAAGCCAGTGAGTGCTCAGGTGGCCCAGCACAACACTACTCAGCAGCATGACGCGGTAGACAGCAAGCAGAGGACGGCGTGCAATACTGCAAATGATGTGCAGCCCAGTAGCGCTACAGCAGTATATTATGATCCTGGGAAGATGCCTCAGGCTACGCTGATCGAGGCCATTACGGATGGCTTCAGCGATGGACGCGCTTCATCTGTACATGCTTCGCCGGGGGCAATGGCTGCTACAGACGGAGGCGCTTCGGCCTGTGTGGAGTCCGGGATGCAGCACATGGTGCGCAAGGAGGTGTACACACCTGGGGTAGACTCTTCTTCACCACCGTTAACCCCGGGGTCGACACCTTTGAGGAGGAGCGGGAGACACGCCGTGTCTCTGGATGGGTCATCCCACCTGGACGAGGACTCCATGATGAAGGCGATGCGGTGCAAGGCGGAACAGAACCTAGACAATGCTGGTATGGATAAAACCCCAAAGTCTTTCCTTGCATTTTCAAATTCAAATATTACTGCGAAATTGAATAGTGTCGGAGTTTCTTTGGGAAATAATTTAAACAACATTTCGTTATCGACTAGTGCATTGTGACACTTGGAATATGACCGGTTAACAGTCACTCCAAAAGTCTCGTGTAAGTCATATACCCCCCATCCAGACGAGGAGGAGCTACATGACACACTTGATGTCCAGCTTCTCACAAACCTGGTTGGGGAGTTCACGGAGGGGGGCTTCGATGAGGCGATGCAAAGTTCATTATATGATCTTAAAGCATCCGACCGGAAATCTAAAGCTAACTCCTCCAAGAATATTAATAAAGCAAAGCCACGAAAAAAGGAGAAAATAACCACATCCCCAATTGTTTCCCGATGAATGGCTTGTTCGCGAATAGCAGAGGTCTTCGGGACTTGGCTAAACACGCTCGCATCGCTGATTCCATCAGGGATCATAGATTGGATTTTGTAGGTATTTCGGAAACCGTAAACGGGACTTCTCGGTGAGTCTACTTAACCGCCTATCTGGTGGTGTAGATTTCGCATGGGTATCTCGTCCACCACGTGGTAGATCTGGGGGCTTACTACTCGGTGTTAGAAAGGACACCATGGATGTGTTGGCTAGTTCGGAGGGTGAATTTCATATAAAGTTCCACATCCGTAACAAAGCCGACAATTTCACATGGAGTCTAGTATCCGTGTATGGAGCAGCCCAAGATGAGCAAAAACCTGCTTTTCTTCGTGAATTAGTAAAGCTTGCAAAGGATAATCCATACCCTATAATTATAGGTGGTGATTTCAATTTGCTGAGGTTTGCGCATGAGAAGAGCAGGGGGAGATTTGACCATAAGTGGCCTCATTTATTCAACGCAGTCATTGACAGCCTTGATTTACGAGAGGTTACCATGGTTGGGAGACAATTTACTTGGGCAAATAGTCTCCCAGACCCAACATACAAAAAGTTGGACCGTGTACTTATGGACTCAGATTGGGAAAATAAATTCCCAATGGTCTCGGTACGGGCACTTGAACGTATAGAGGCATTGTCAGATCATGCTCCCATACTTATAACTACTGGGAACCCTAGACCACTATGTAAACAACAATTCAAATTTGAGTTAGGTTGGTTACACCGGGAAGGATTCTTTGAGATGGTAAAAAATATATGGGATAGGCCAGTCAGTGGTCAAACCCCAATCCAAAGGTGGAATAATAAAATTTACGCATTGCGTAAACACCTACGTGGATGGGCGAGACATATGGCTGGTCAATTAAAAAATGAGAAGCTTCGTTTGTCTGCAATTATAGACGAACTGGAGGCTCTAGCGGAAATGCGTCCTATGTCTCCGCAAGAGATTGACTATAAAAATAAGTCCAATGCGGAGATGGACGGAATTCTCCGTGAAGAGGAGCTCAAATGGTACCAAAGATCGAAAGCCCAATTCATTTTGGAGGGAGCTTCGAATACGAGATACTTTTATAGCCTTGCAAATGGTAGGCATAGAAAGAAACTCATTCATTCTCTTAATCGAGATGAGGGCACGATTGAAGGACATGAGCAACTAAAATCTTATATCACGAGATATTATAAAAATCTGTTTGGTGCACCCGATGAGAGTGATTTCTCAATGGATGAAACATGGATAAATGACATCCCCCAAGTTTCCGAAGAGGAGAACGCCCACCTCACTTCTCAGTACTCTGAGGAAGAGGTGAAAAAGGTTGTTTTCCAAATGGAACACAACAAGGCCCCAGGTCCGGATGGTTTCCCTGCTGAGTTTTATCAAAAAAGTTGGGAGATAATCAAGATGGATTTGCTCGAGTTATTCCAAGCGTTACATGCTGGACAACTCGAGATTTTTCGCCTAAATTTTGGAGAGATAATTTTGTTGCCAAAGGTTAATGAAGCAGAAAGGATCCAACAATTTAGGCCTATATGTCTTCTTAACGTTAGCTTCAAAATTTTTACCAAAGCAACAACTATTAGGCTAAATTCCGTGGTTGATCATGTGGTACGTCCAACTCAGACGGCTTTCATGCAAGGCCGCAATATCCTTGACGGGGTTGCGGTTTTACATGAAACAGTTCATGAATTACATCGGAAAAAGCTTAATGGGGTAATACTCAAAATAGACTTTGAAAAGGCTTATGATAAAGTCAAGTGGTCATTTCTTCAGCAAACACTTAAAATGAAAGGGTTTTCTGATGAATGGCGTGCTATGATTCATAACTTTATTTCAGGAGGGAGTGTAGCCATCAAAGTGAATGAAGATGTTGGCAAATACTTCCAAACGAAAAAAGGTTTACGGCAAGGCGACCCATTATCACCTATAGTATTTAATATAGTTGTTGATATGCTAGCTATTATCATTGAGCATGCTAAAACATATGGCCAAATTGAAGGAGTAATCCCACATCTAGTTGATGGGGGGTTATCTATTCTACAATATGCCGATGACACGATTCTTTTTATGGAACATGATATGGAAAAAGCGAAGAGCATGAAATTAATATTATCAAAGTTCGAGCAACTTTCCGGTCTTAAAATCAACTTCCATAAAAGTGATCTGTTCTGTTTTGGTGAGGCCCAAGACGAGGCTGCCCAGTATGCTGAATTATTTGGCTGTGAGCAAGGCCAGTTTCCAGTTAACTATCTAGGCATTCCGATTCATTTCAGAAGGCTTACAATAGCAGAATGGAAACACGTTGAGGAAAGGCTTCAGAAAAGACTATCTAGCTGGAAAGGAAAATTATTGTCCCTAGGTGGTAGACTGATACTTATTAATTCAGTTCTAACCAACATGGTACTTTACATGATTTCCTTTTTCCAATTGCCTAAGGGAGTCTTATATCGATTAGATTACTTTCGATCAAGATTTTTTTTGGCAAGGGCACGATGAGAAAAAGAAATATCGACTGGCTAAATGGAGTATAGTATGTCGCCCCAAGGAATTTGGCGGTCTAGGGGTCTATGATCTTCAGGCCAAAAATCGGGCTCTTCTAGGTAAATGGTTGTTTAAGCTATTATCAGAGGATGGGGTATGGCAAACTATACTAAGGAGAAAGTACATTGGAAGGAATGCGGTTTCCCAGGTCTCCTGGAAATCAGGTGATACACATTTTTGGGCTGGCCTAATGGCTACGAAAAAATTCTTCTTCCCATATGGTACTTTTTCCATTAAGGACGGGTCGGAGATAAGGTTCTGGGAAGATAGGTGGCTAGGTTCAGCCTACCTCCGAGAACAATATCCGGCTTTATATAATATAGTCCTAGGACGTCACAAAAGTGATACACTTTCTAAGGTGTTGGAGAATTTCCCACCGAATGTGACGTTCAGAAGAGATCTTATTGGTCCCCGACTAGCATCTTGGAATGAGTTGCTACAACGGTTGGCTGTGGTCAACCTGGCACAGGGGACTGACGAGTTTCGATGGAATTTACACAAATCTGGTAAATTCACAGTGGACTCTATGTATAAATCTCTAATCCAACATGTTGTGTCAGTGGAAAATAATAAAAGCCTCTGGAAGATGAAGATACCACTGAAAAACAAGGTCTTTGCGTGGTATCTACGTCGAGGAGTGATATTAACAAAGGATAACCTTGCAAAACGCAATTGGCATGGAAGTAAAAAGTGTGTGTATTGTCACAAAGATGAGACAATTAAGCACTTATTCTTCGAGTGCAAATTTGCTAATTCTATATGGTCAATCATCCAGATAGGTTCTACCTTATACCCACCAACAAGTGTCGCCAATATTTTTGGTGCATGGCTCAATGGTGTGGACGATAGGTTCAAACAACTTGTTAGGATGGCAGCACTGGCCGTAATATGATCGCTTTGGCTCTGTAGAAATGACAAGGTTTTTGATGATAAAAATTCTTCTCTTATGCAGGTTATCTATCGGACTACTGCTACACTCCGTTCGTGGTCTCCGTTGCAACATGTGGAGCATCGAGACCTATTTATGGAGGTGTGTACAAGACTGGAGGATACGGCGAGAGATTTTTTATCCCAACATGGATGGCAGCATAATTTGCGGATTGGCCCTCCTACACTTTAGGCGTTTTTACACTTTCTCATCATGATATGTAATACGTCTAGCGTAGTTTTTTATTTACTTTGTAATTTGAATTTTGCGGCTGTGTGCATCTTCGTTATGCAGAGGCCGGGTGTAATGGTTAAGACTTTTAAGTAATAAAGCTCCCTTTATCGAAAAATGACAGACGAATATATTTGGGTAAATCTAAAATGAATATCTTAAAAATAATATGTACCAAACAACCCCTTATAGTTTGGTATCCGTTAATGTGCTTTTATGTGTTTATTACCATTCATTCTTCCTATTTTTCTTATTGACTAGACGGGGCATTAGAATAGTAAAAGACTTCTCCTGTATATTGGTTGGCTCCACTCATGTTAGAAATAGTAACATTTTTTTTTTACTGTGATATGATCTGACGTAACGAGTCGCAGAGGATCCGATCCATCCATGTAAAAACGAACTCTCCTGCATGTCGAAAGCGATATCTCACATGCATGGAACGGGCGGTCAAACCGGCTGTAGCTACAGCCGGCTGACGCCTAGCGCGCGCAATATTTATAACTTTGTAGGTAAGCAGGTCAACTAAGCTATGATATATCCTTCTGCAAGCGATCAGTTTTTTTTGGTGTATGCAACTTAAATTTCACATGTGCATATGCACTGTTCATTGCAAGAATTGTGATCTTCTATTCTTTAGCACCCACTTGGAAAAAGGAATCCTTTTTCATGTACTACAAGAATTGTGTGCTTCTTTTCTTTAGCACGTTTCAAAAAAGAATCCATTTCATGCAATTCAGGAAGCACGGTGTAAACGCATCATACATATCACTTGTCTAGGACACATACTATACCGGTATACCCCCATGTCTTGCACATTGGTTGAAACTGACATTTTCCTATTTGTATGGTTCCTGCTTAAAATTTTCAGTTGCACATGAGTTACAACTAATGGAAATTTAATAGAACTAACGAGCACAAATGCTCGTTTTTTACTATCCTTAAAAATAATTTGAAAACTAAATCAGGGACAAACATATTCCAAAGCTCTACATTTTCACATAGCACAAACATGTCATTTCCTTACTAAATTTTCCAGGTATGTAGAACACTACATGTTTCTCTCTTATCTTTCCGAATTCTGTAAAGGTTTTTATATTATTTTGAAATGTATAGAACCAAAACTGCCCCATACAGATGCGTTGCAAGTACGTGAACTAATTGCACATGAATTACAACCGAAAGTGGGTGACATCATCTAATCGAGAATTAAGCTAATTCTCGTCTGAGTGAGAATTAGCCGCTCCCTATTATTTTTATTATTAATACCATTATGGTATTAAATTCATGATATGTACATGATTTTCATGAGCTAATCAAGGTCTCGCATGAGCCATTCGAATTGGTAGGCCCCATGTATTCGCACGCTTTTTGTATCACGAAGGTTGATGGGTCAATGAAGCTGCCTGCTTTTGTATTGATAGATCTGCAAGTCGTACGGTAAGGTTCTAACTCCATGGAATAAACTGCTTGACGCCCTTGCGAATGCTGGCCTGAGAACAAATAGATTTTTGTATGAGTGCATTACATTGGTGGTGTTAAAACAAGACAATACTACTATGAGTGTTGAACGCGTCGTGCATCCCAACTTCAGTTCATCATTATTATTATTATTATTATTATTATTATTATTATTATTGTTATTATTATTATTATTATTATTATTATTATTGAACTGCCCAACTCCAGTTTAACTATAGCCTTCAGAGATCTATATATGTGAAAGTTCTAGATAAGAACTACTAATCACTGTGTATACATCCATAGTTTTCTCCTAAAATATGAATGATATGCGACTCTTGTTCATAATCTGAACCCGAGCACAAGTTCAGTTAGAATTCTGTGAGGTTGCTCCAGATTACAGTTATATTTTCATATTTCGACATTAATTTGGTTGTGAGTCAGATAAAATGATTCGATCAGAAATAGGTGTGTCACCTAGACGAATAGTATTGTTTTCATGTAATTTAACAAGTGATTCTCTGCATGATGATTTCATACTTTTAGATACCCATGATGTGTACAAAGAAGATTAGAAAGTAGTGACTTTTTTTTTCATTTTGTGAGGAAGCTAACGTACATCTGAGATGACGACATAACCAAATCAAAGTTTATACAAAACATTATGTTTGCTTAATTTTAAACCCATTACAACTGCCACGTATGGGTATTTTGCTAGTATTGAATTCGCCACTATAATATATCATGATAATGATTGTCAAAAGAAGAGAAACCATAAAATGTGTAGCCTGATGGTTTTGTTCACTTTTGCTCCTACAAAATGTGAATAAATGCTGCTTTTTCATTGCAATTCCATATTAGCCAAACTGTTTTATTACTTTCTTAGGTCAGTTGTTTTAATCTATAAGCATAAGTACCGGAAAGTGTTTTTGGCTCATGAGTTTGAGTGCTTCTGCTATTTAAAAAAAATCGATAATCGTATTCATGAGTTTTGAAAAATTCTGATAAATACCAAGTAGCCAATGACCAACAAACGTGCAAAATATTAATCGCTTCTTTGGGAGCTCCATTATTTTGAAGTACTTTGAGAATACTTCAGTTGCTAAAAATACTGAAGTATTGATACTTTAAAGAGTTTTGGTCTAACAATTTGTGCGGCTTTACATACTTCAGTATATTAAGAAACTGCCCTAATTTTGCAGAATGGAAAAAAGAGGTCCTGGCCTCTTCTTCCAAAACTGAAGTATTTGTTGCCCTGGCATGTGATTATTACAGTGTTGCATTCCTTCGGTTTTACAAAAAATATTGTTACCAAACTAGGCCTAATTTCAAATCATTGTAGTATGGGCTGCAAAAATAACAAAATTTGATAAAGCCTAGAAATTTGTAACTATGCATAGTGAGATCCCCACATTTGTCCTTTTTGTAGCTCAGAATATAAAGTAATTATTAAAACGAACATTTTACATTTGTGTTATACACCATTGGGCATTGGCTACGGCCGGACCATTTTTAAGATTCTCGAAATTTATGAATATGATTTTCGGAATTTGAATAGTATGAGCACGAGTGCTTGGAAGACAAAAGAAAAAGAAATCTCACTTGTTTTCACATAAACAAAAGTTGTAACCACTCGTTGTAGATGAAACAGGGAGAGGCATAGAAAAACAGAGGAAATGCGAACATAGGAGCAGAGACTTACCCACAGATGCGATGTGGAAATATTGGGAAGGCTCCTGTTCCTCCTGAACCTGGTGATCCTGACCGAGCCCTTGGCACCGTCATCCTCGGGGTCCTCGCGCCCGTCGGCTTGCTGCCAGTGGCCTGATCCACGGCTGCGGACGTCGAAGAAGTAGGACATCGAGGAGGAGGACGAGGATAACGAGGAGGACGCGGACGAGGACGCCGCTGGCGAACAGCAGGAGGCGTCGTGATCATGGCCGTGTTCCTTGCCACACGCTGACTCCGGTGTGGCCTTCTTCAAGGGAAACGCGCCCCCGCCGGCGCCCAGCATCAACCGGCAGGTGGCTGCGCTCCTCCTCACAGGCCTTGGCGGCTTCTCGCGGCCCCCTCGGACGTAGGGACCCTGGAGCACGGTCTTAGGCGAGGGGAACGAGTATTCCGGCGGCCTGGTCCCCACCTGCAGCCGCGGCGGAAGCTTCAGCGGCACGGGGCGTACCACGGCGCCACGCTCGCGATCACCGCCTACTCTGTCAGCGGGGTGCGGCAGGCTCGCAGCGGAAGCCGAAGGGAAGAACGTCAGAGCGCTGGCCGTGGCCTCTCCCTCACGACGCAGCTTGGGTTTCCCGGGCGCGTCCTCCCATAGGAAGGGCACCGTGATGCGGGACCGTAGCGGCGGCGTGGACGGGCACGACGGGGAGTCCAGGCCGAGCACCTTGCTCGTCGTACGCTGCCGTGCGCGGACGTGGTAGAGCGCGGGCGTCTTCCCGCTGCTCACCGTCGTCGCCGTAGCTTTCTCCGCCCCCATATATTCACCCAGCTCTCGCTCGCTGCGCTGCTATGATATTTAGACCTCGAAAGCTCTCTGCGCGCGAACAAGACAATCGTCGTCTGGAGAGATGCTATAAAAGCCTGGTCACAGCACAGAGGAGGAGTGACACTGACGTAGAGTGAAGGAGATGGGCGGGAGCGGGTGCGATAGATCGAGGCCGGCGCCTCCAGGGGCGTGACGCTCATAAATGGAAACCGTGACTTTGGAGACACCACACACAGATGAGATGACATATGAATTCTCTTGCGAGCTCGATCGTGGACAAGCCTGCGCATGGGCAAAGGTGGAGAAACCGATGAAATGGCGCGCCATGAAGTTTTCAGCGACAGGGACAGTGGATGGCCGGCACCCGGCAGGCAGCACCGGCTGGAGACGCTCATGACCCGAACGTCAACGCCTCGTGCTGGTGCCGTCACCTACGCCAAATGCAGCACTCACCCCGCTCCTCACATACAAACTAGCCCTGCTGAATTGCTCCGTCCACCTTCGATCCAAATGGAGCGGCCGTTGAAGGAGCGTGGAGCGGGGAGGAAATTAATTTAGACCCGGGATGACGACCTGGGGCTCCTGTTTTTCTCCGTCCTGTTAAAATACTAGTTGAATTCGGCACGGCGCACCCTTTGTGCGAATTTTCGTATTAATATTTTTGACATATTTATTTTGATGGTTATATATGTAAGGATATAAATCTTCAGTAATTAACATTTTGATATATTTTTTTCTGAATTGACACCAAGTTGTAACCTTCAAATGAGGTACATGTGTACTTTCTTTTGTGGACATTTCTTTTTGTACATTTTGTCGGCAAATATTAGAAGGGATGGTTTAAAATTTTGTTCAAATTTGTGTTGTTCCTAAACTTTGCAATGCATTTATTTTTTCCGTAAGTAATCAGGTCCTTTTCTTCTGATCATTCTGGTATATTTATAGGTATCTTTTTTGGAAAGTATCTAGTACAAATAATTTTTAGAACGTGACAATTTGAATATTTTTTGTATATGGCACACCTAATTTAGTTAATGTGTGAAATAATATCATTGGTTGTATATATTTTTTCAATTTGCATAAACATGCATGTAGATCTGATGGTTGCAAAGATAAAAAAAATCTGCAAATTACGATATTTTTTTGGTATTTTTTTAAGTTGCAGTTTAGAAGTTATGAATTTTTTGAATTTATTGTTTTCTGTAATGTTTAGAAACCCGGCAGCCAGGACGCGCATGTCAGCCGCACAGGTGCTGACGCCAGCCGCATAAGCGCTGACGCCAGCCCTTGATGTCAGCGGATGCGAAACGGCCGGCGACAGGGAGGTCACGTGGCGTGGCGGCGACCTCACGCGGGGTGGAGATGGTGTAGAGAAGACATAGGAGAATGAGGCGAGTGGGATGGGTGGAACCGCATGCCATTTGGTCCCCGGAGTCGCCGATGGCGAGCAGTTTCGCGGCGAAGCTCCGCAGCGGCGTTTCAGGTCCTTTTCTTCTGGTCATTCTGCTATATTTTTAGGTATCTTTCCAAATCTAGTACAAATAATTTTTGGAACGTGACAATTTGAATAATTTTTGTATAAGGCACACCTAATTTAGTAAATGTGTGAAATAATTTTTTTCAGTTTGCATAAACATGCATGTAGATCTGATGGTTGCACAGGTAAAAAATCTGCAAATTACGATATTTTTTTGGTATTTTTTTGAGTTGCAGTTTAGAAGTTATTAATTTTTTGAATTTACTGTTTTCTGTAATGTTTAGAAACCTGGCAGCCAGGGCCCGCATGTCAGCCGCACAGGTGCTGACGCCAGCCCTTGATGTCAGCGGAGGCGAAACGGCCGGCGACAGCGAGGTCACGTGGCGCGGGCGACCTCACGCGGGGTGGAGATGGTGTAGAGAAGACATAGGAGAATGAGGCGAGTTGGATGGGCGGAACCGCATGCCATTTGGTCCCTGGAGTCGCCGATGGCGAGCAGTTTCGCGGCGGCGCTCGCAAAGCTCCACAACGGCGTTTCAGGTCCTTTTCTTCTGGTCATCCTGGTATATTTTTAGATATCTTTTTTGAAAAGTATCTAGTACAAATAATTTTTAGAACATGACAATTTGAATATTTTTTGTATAAGGCACACCTAATTTAGTTAACGTGTGAAATAATATCATTGGTTGTATATTTTTTCAATTTGCATAAACATGCATGCAGATCTGATGGTTACAAAGATAAAAAAAATCTGCAAATTATGATATTTTTAAGGTATTTTTTTGAGTTGGAGTTTAGAAGTTATGAATTTTTTGAATTTACTGTTTTCTGTAATGTTTAGAAACCCGGCAGCCAGGGCCCGCATGTCAGCCGCACAGGTGTTGACGCCAGCCGCATAAGCGCTGACGCCAGCCCTTGATGTCAGCGGAGGCGAAACGGCCAGCGACAGCGAGGTCACGTGGCGCGGCGGCGACCTCACGCAGGGTGGAGATGGTGTAGAGAAGACAGGAGAATGAGGCGAGTTGGATGGGCGGAACCGCATGCCATTTGGTCCCCGGAGTCGCCGATGGCGAGCAGTTTCGCGGCGGCGCTCGCAAAGCTCCGCAGCGGCGTTTCGCGGAAAGACGGTCGGCGACTCTGGTCTTCCGGGCTCGATTCCTCCGGTTAGTAGGTATAGCTCGACGCGGCGGAGCTCGCCGTGTTGTTAGACCCGAGCGGGGAGGGCGGGAGCAGCGGCGGCGCGCGGCGGTGCCGGCGGCGACCCGGAGGTCGCGGGAAAGAGAGGAAGAGGCGTGGTCACTGTGAAGACCTTTTTTGCGAAAAATCCCCTATGGTTTTTCAGAATTGCGTATAGGTCCTCAGTGGGGGCTAATCAGAAAAATATCCAAATACTGTTCATCCGGGGGATTGGTGAAATCTGGCCGTCCGATCTGAATCAGACGACCCAATTTTGAAGCGCTGAGAGAGCTTCAAAATCTTCAGTCTTAATATATTAGGTATAATTAGCTAATGGGTAGCCTTCGCTTTCATGTGTTTTGATTTAGCGAGAATGACCAATTCTCTCAAAGATGTCCGTCGCCGTTGCCTAAACGTCCGACCACATGCCCACTAGCTAGTTCAGTCACAATGGGCAAGGCTTCCGTCACTTGGCATCAGCGCTGCATGCAGTGCTAACAGCAACCTAGACCAGCCCGGAACATCGGTGGCTCAAAGCTTCTGAGCCATCGGCAAGAAGAGCCTAGATTAGATTACTTGGCTAGTGCGGTGAATATTCAACTGAGACACCTCGGTTCAAATTCTCATGGATACAAATTTATGCTCTTATTATTTAAAACAAAACTGATTGTGGGGTTTCCTTCACCGCTTTCATTTCAAAAAAAATATCAAGTGCGATATCTATACCTGATAGATAGTCAAATCCAAGGCGGCCAAGGGATCTAGGGTTTTACTCCACCATTGCCGATGAGCTCCGTACTTGGCAGATTGTTGGTACTGTGATGTGAAATGAGTGAACAAAGCACATTATGTATGTGATGTTCTTGCGCAAGATAAGCAGAAGGTATGCAACATAATCACTCGTGATAATCCTGCTGATATGATGACAAAGCTTAAACTTAGTTGGTATCACTGTTTATCCCAACAGCCTATTTGACACTGAAAGTGTATTCTTGTGTGTTATAGGGAAATTTCTCGTTCATTCTACGAGATGCATTTTTTTCTAAAGGTGGAGTGTTATTTTAATGTGATCTAAATTCATATAAAGATAAAGTTAACTTTTTGACTGTGTAAAAGGAGACCCATTGTCGGTAGGCTTAGGTCGAGTCGTTACCGGTTTGGATTAGAGTTTTGTCGTAATATATATCTCTTGTAAGCCGTCGGTTGGGATAAGTCGCAAGTTGTAAATCCCGCGCGTTTAATAACCTCACCTGAACATAATGAAAATTTGCTCGATGGTGCCCGTGTTTTTCTCTTTCTTGTTGTAAGGGTTTTTCATGTTAAATATCGTGTCCCCGTTAGGTTAATCTTGATTGTGTTTATTGTTTATTTGTCTATCGTAACATACCAGTTTTGTTGATGGCCTTACATTATAAATAAAGGGCTTCGGCTTCGTGTAGATGCATTTGTATCTATACCAAAACCACACTAGATGGTCTTTTAAGTTGTCTATCTTAATATGCAAGCTATCCTCATCATGCACTCTTCTAACCAATCAATTGTTCATGTCATCCCATTACTAGTTACTAGGTAATGTGGCGCGGCGACACGCCGCACCTGTATGGTTATTTTTTGTAAATATAAATTAGTGAAAATATTGATATTACTTTGAAGTCAATTTTTTGTGCTGAAAGAAATTGAATCTTAATTTTTTTTAGACATTTTACTGCTGCTCTAAAACCTGTGTAACATGAGCTGACATGTAATTTATTAGTTTTGCCCGGTTTGTGTGGTATAAAATCTGAAGCAAAAAATGACAATTGAAGTTTGACATGCCCATCTAATATACAATATTTCTATAATTCTAGACACTCTAATTTAACTAATCTTTTGGAAAATCAGCTAAGTTTTCTTCATAGTATGGTCATCAACAGTGAGTACATATAAGATAGAAACAATACTAAACCATCGCTATATAGTTATACAGAAACTACAGAAAGAAACTCTCAAGTGGCAGAGAGACCAGGGTGATGAAGAGATTGTTCATGACTTGTTGCAACAAATGGAGGCAAAGAAAACATGAAACATGTGAAAGAGAGGTGATCACTGATTTGGAGGTTCAGAGATTAAAAAGAAGTAGCAGCTCACCTAAAGCTTGGGAGCTTCATTGAGGTCAACATGCAGGGAATCTTTCACAACTGGACTGCAAGGGTAGTATTTCTGATCTCGGTCGCTGGCTGCACCTTGCAGTTCACTGGCAGCCACAACATGGAGCATTGGTGCAGCCTCCATGATTATGTTCCAGGGTCACAGTCATTGGATTCCCTACACATATGTCATCAAGAATCTGAAAGCTACAAACATAAGAACATGATCATAACTCATCTATACAACTTAGGTAACATCAAATCTGAACTAAACCCCATAAACCATTCTTACCTATAATTTCTAACCGAGGTCACATAAACGGAATCATGTGAATAGCACAATAAAAAAACTACTACTCCCACTACATTACCAAGTGAGTGCACTAAATATCGGTCAAACATCCTTTGGAGATAAGACGTTGCTTATTTTGCACCATCACAAATTCGTCCAATCTTGGAAGGAACATTGATTATACTGAAACCTTAAAGCGATTTTAAACCTCTAGTAATGACCAATAAAGAAGGAAAGTCATATTCTTTCAATCTCAGATGCAAGTGTTACTAAGTGAAATTGTGAACTGTAATTAGTTCAAGAATAAAGCCACAAGGTAACATGCTGAGTGCACTCAACTGGCAGGTAAACGTAGTAGAAATCATATATATTCTCTATAAAGGATATATTATGAGTACTCAAGTTTCCATGCATCTGAGATATTTTATCATGAGTACAACAACAACAAAAAATATGAATTTATACATCAAATCCATGTCCTAGTTGACATACTTTTCAGTATTCTTTGGTTGATATAGGATATGCTACAATTAGAATCAACGATATTTGTGCCAGCATTTTCTTCTCGATCTACACCTACAACATATTTGATAGAAAATAAAATTGATGGAATTCTTCACCATTCTTGCATTGGGGAAGATGCATGCCTTTTGTTTGCAACTGTTTATATAGAGCAAGAATAAGATATTTTTCCTTCTCTGAAATCATGAACACACCAAAACATATGATAATGCAATTATAATTTCAGTGGATGAACTACAGTTCTAAGATGGATACCTATATAGTATATGATAAATTTATCCTTTGTTCAACAGAATAACATGGTTCATGCTCCTGACAACTAAATTCTATTGTAGCACCTAACTGATTTCGACACGCACAGTGCTGCAAACATTGGGTTAAGAATCATTCACAACTATACTGATCATTACCAAAAACATAATTAAGGGTTGATGAATATGCTAAATCCTTGACATGAAGAAAGATGATCTAAATCTGGATTAATACAAAAGGCTGGGACAACAGATAACCATTGTAGACTAAGCTAATACAAACTATGGAAATATTAAAGGTAATTAGGCCTACACTTGTTCGAGTTAACATGTTTCAAAATCTGTAAATGACAACCTGAATCCAACTTCAGAAATGTTTTGTTTCTTAATTTTGTGTGATACATACACTGCTCATTCCAATCAAGCGAAAAAAGCTGGCATAAATACATGCATCTGAAAGTAATTCTAACCCCTTTGAATCAAAGATCTGAAGCACTATTGACTAAACTACATTAAGTATTCCCTTCAGGAATTTCGTCAAACATCTTGCATGCACAAACGATACAAAGCTGCACAAACAAATATTAACACATATAGGCATTGGAGAGCAGGGTGGAGCGAAAGAAGTGGCAAAGAACTGAAGAAAAGGTTTTGGATGTAGACCTGCAGGCAAGCAATCAGCAAAGGCGAATCATCAAATTCATATTTTTTTCTGAAAGTTTTGAGAGGCACTCGCATTGAGATCGATCAGTCAGCGACGGACGTACCTTGTGCCCTGGCCTTGCGGGCTCCTGGTCGTCGGAGCTGTCCGGCGACGGCGGTAGCTGCGGTTCTTGTAGCGGGAAGGCGTGGATGTAAGGCTTGTGTCCTGGCCTCGCGGGTCGTCGGAGCTGTCCGGCGATGGCGGCAGCTGCGGTGAAGCTGCTCCTCCGTGCACTCACCGTCCTTGGTTGAGCTGGAGCCGAGATGGAGGTCAGCTGCTGGAGGCGAGGAGCTGGAGGAGTAGGAAAACCAGCAGGCCGGCCATGGCAGCGTGAGAGACGACGTCGGGGAGCCAACGACAACGGGAAATGGCGGCACGAGACGTCGGGGAAGGTGATTCCGACGCGCCTGCCGAATGTGATTCCGGTGCGCCTGCCGTGCACCAGCTCCGGATCTCCGGCGGGGAGGGAGAGGAAGCGGCGGCAAACCTCCCCTCATCCGTTGATCCGAGAGGGGAGGCCCGTAGCGGCGGCGGTGGCCGGCGGCGTCGATCTCGGGATCGCGCGAGAGAAGAAGGGGATGGGGGCGTCTGCGGAGTTTTTTGCACAAATGCTTTTGAGGTTTTCTGTAATCACGAGTAGGTCCTACGTTGTACTGAAAATTGGACTGCGGGTTGATGTTCTGTTTTTCGAGTGGCTTTTCTGCAAAAAGTCACGGTGACCGGTGGAACCGGAGACGACCGGCCAGTTACCGGGCGACGTGGCACACTATGATTAGTGGAGAGCTCACTGCTACAGTAGATGCCCTTTTGGATAGGAGAAACTTTCAATCTGAGCCGTACGTGATCAAACGACTGGTGGAAAAAGGATGACGTGGATAGCGGATTGAGATGTAAATCTGACCAACTTTCATATATAGGGTAATTGAGTTGTGTCTTTTGGTCTACATGGTAGATACCAGCCATCCAAGTCTACCTATTTCCGGTCCATGAACGTAGCAGAGGCTGGCCGAGACGTCCTCCATCCAGCCTACTGACTTCATCAATGACGCTCACCTCTGGATGGTGATCTCTCTCGTCGCCAAGCAGAGCCGCCGACACGAGGACAAGCGCGAGGAGTGGGATGTGGTCGCCGAGGAGCAGGCCCGCCTGTACGTCAACCTCCACTCCGATGAGGAGTGAGGAAGACGCTAGCGACCAATCGTGGCCAGGATAGAGGCTCCGGCGAGGCTACATAGGACTCCAGGGAGACCAACTTTCCCAACGGGGCCATGGCGCGGTTGTAGTATAGGAATTCGTAGGTTTAGAATTCCTTTTTGCAATGTGAACTGGTGTTCAACTGTTATCTGAATTTTAATCCCCGTGAAGTTTCCAGATTTAAATATGCAGGCTACTATTTGGTTTCTGTTCTGCGCGAGTCATTTTCAGCCTGCAAATCGTGGATTACGCGGCCTGCATCGTGCACGTTGCCGTTTTGTGGAATCTGATTGATGCTCTTAGCACAGTCACTCATTTTTTTTTGGAAAACGTTTATCATCAACCGGCTGTAGCTACAGCCGGTGTCGTCTCGCCCGCAAACCGTGGACAGAAGAAACAAAGCCCCCACGTCGACAGCTACCAGGAGGCCCCTCACGACCGCGCCTGGAGGCCCCCGGCACCGGCGCCGCCGCCTGCGCTCGCCCGAATCTCCCCCGGCGAGGCCCCCGCAGCCGCTGGCAGAAAGCTCCACGCCGCCTGCTCGCCCCGCGCTGAACGTCTGCCTCCCAGACAGCGGCGAAAATCTTGGCGCCGCTCGTGGCCATGGCCGTCTACGACCAAGGTCCAAGCGCAAGCTGGGTGGGGATGGTCGAGGGTAGGGAGTACACCTGGGCGCTGCTCGTGGCCATGGCTGTCTACGACCTCCGGGCCGTCCTCATAGCAAGTCCAGCAGTTCCCCTATATGTCCATGTAGGGGACTGCTCCTAAAATAATCTCCCCTAAAATATGTTCAACTCCAGCAGTTCACCTAAAACATCTCCCCTATTTAGATTTTTTTATCTATGTTTTTAATATTTTAAAAATACAGTATAACTAAAATGTAAAATCCAACGGCTACCTCAGTAACTACTAACTTGTAGTGTCAAAAACTTGTCCATCACCAAAATCTGAAAAATAAACAAAAAAATCACAGATATCGGCATATTGCAGTGTCAAAAAGCTCACTAATATCGGGATAGAGGAGTCTTCCACCTCCCCTACTTGTAGGCGAGACGAGCGAGCAGAACCGGGGGCGCTTATAAATCGGGGGAGCGTTGAGGGAACTGATGGGCGCTTGTTTTTGATCTTTTTATAGGGGAGGGTTTGAGGGAACTGCTGGACTTGCTCTGAGGCAGACTTGCCCCTAAGCAGGTAGGACACGTAAGGCACCTTGTCGTGCTCTGCCACGTGGGCGGTAGCAAGGGTCCTTTCCATCTAGCGAAGCCAATCATCAGCTTCCAGCGGCTCAGTGGGGGAAGCGAAGTTCCTTGGGCCCAGACCGAGGAAGTCCTTGACGGTCACACGTGCATTGCCTTCATTGCGATGCACGTGGTTGTTCTGGTAGGCTTGGTTCTCGGCCATTTGAGCCAGAACTTGGATCATCTGACCAAGCAACTCAGTGATTGGAGGCGGTTGTGGTGCGTCTTCCGCATTGCGGTTGTTCCTGGTGTTCGTCATCCTGGAGACATTGGATATTAGAACAGCGACAAGATACACAAAGCCAGGGAAAAACTTGGAAAGTCGAATTCTTGCTCAAAAAACTGTTGCAAACTGTAGGATAACAAGGATAAGCTTCTCATAGCAAAGGTTCATAACCATACACTTAGTTAGCCATCAGTACAACCACCAAGGTTTCAGTACTACAAGGTCAGCTACTAGTACAAAGTTAACCAACCGTACAACCAACACGGTTTCGGTACAAGGATAGGTACTACAACAAAGGAAAAGATACAACTCGAAGACTAGCTCTCGCTTCCCTCAGAAGACGAAACTATGTGGCGGCGATGGGTGTAGCGACGATCGCAGTACATGTGGTACTCTCGCACAATGCGTCGAAGCTCAACGGAGTAGGCATCCGACGTCTGTTTCCCGTACAGCAGTGGTCCAACGTGGTCTGGATCAGTAGTGATCAGAGGACCACGCTCTGGAGTGTATCCACCCACAGCAGACAGACGACTCGGAAAAGCAAGCTGGAACCTCGGGAAAGCGTCTGGTGTGACGTTCCTCCTGTCGTACTGACCCAGGTGAGAGAGTGCCAGGTGCAGTTGCTGACGGACTGCTGCTAGCTCCAAGCGTAGAGTCCCAGCAGCTGAGTCTGAAGACTGGCCAAACTGAGCGGTCTTGTCCAGAACCTCGAGCTCGTATTGAGAGTCCGTGTAGGGGTAGTATGGAACGTAGCAGAACGGAAGGTAGTTGAAACAGTAGTAGTCCCTGCGCAGAGCCAGAGCTGCATTGTAAGGTGCTAAGTGTAACAGTGGAAGCCTCAGCCACGTGCTCGTGCACAGTATCACCATCATCTCCGCTGATCCAAACAACAGCTCTGTAGAAGGTATGTCCGTAATCTCTGGGGATCTCGGACACCTGGTACTCCGGGAGGAAGCTGAAACCAACATAGTCAATCATGCTTCTGAGAAGCTTCGGGTAACCGGTAGTCTGCTCACAGTGGGTCTTACGCACCACCTGGGCGTGCGCCATCTACATAGCAGTTTGAAGTAGAGGTTAGCCTCCGGAAACCAAAAAGGATTGATTGTACAGAAAGAATTGTACAATGACAAAGAGATGACTTCCAGTGAAAGGTAGGACAACAACTGATTGATTCCAGATTGAAACTGAACATAGCCGAAGAAGTTGATAACTACCAAAACGACAAAAGCTACCTTCAACACCTGCAACTATGGTACTACGGAAAACCCAGAACACGTGATGTCCTAAATTTTAAAAATTAAGGTGAGAAGGGAATTATCGTAACACTTCCTTACCAGAAGAACAGGGAGGGTGGGTGGGGAAAGAAGTAAAAGAACAGAATTCCTACTCTCACATTTAAGATTTTCCTGATAACTACAAAATAATTTTTCTAGACTCAACAACGACCAGTAGAAGGGAACCTGAGGGCGTTTAAGCTCTGATACCAACTGTCAAACCCTGAATTCAAGCTACATAAAAGAAACTTATTGGTTGGGCCACACAACCAAGAACATACTGGGGTTACCAATCCCAGGAAACAAGCAGGCCTGGCTCGGAATGGATCATCGGCCGACAGCTCTTGGCGACCCCAACGTCACATACGTTTCCAGATTGTGCACGCAAGAACCCAAAAGGTCTTCCAACTCGTATACTTCAAACATACACACACGGTATACGAGTCGGATTTTTAACAAGTTGAAACCACAGAATAAACCTAAGACACAAAGAAATGAAATAATATCCGAAAGCTCTTACTGAGCAAAATATATCGAATGGCACCAATCAGAGGACACATGTCCCAACATTACATCATGCAGCGGAAACAAACCGGTCTGAGTACAGACAAGAAGCAAAGGGCTCGAGGCCGAAACGGAAAAGAAGGCCCATCCACGCAGTCCACCAGGAAGTAGCCCAGGGGAACTCTAACTACTAGTCGTAGATCTCATCGTCGAACTCCACGTAGTATCCACCCACCTGGTCGAGCTAAGTATCCTCAACTGCAGAAAACCACAGCCCGCGAACGGGTCAATACACCGAAGCGTATCGAACAAGCTTAAGCTAACAGGTTACAAAACTGTAAGATTCCCAAAGTATGGGGGTAAGTATACTTAGCGGCAGCAGCACTAGCAACGTAAAGAGACACGCTAAAACTTCCGTCTAATTAAAGAGAGATAAGAGAGCGTTTGAGTAGCCATTTACAACTAACACCAGTCATAACCCATTCTCGAATTAACCCCCTCAACCAAGTATGAGGAAGCAATCCGGGAAAACCCACACGTTAACAATTTTATTTACCATTTATGGTGTAAGTAATTCTATAGTACTAGTCACATTAATTAACAATGATTAGGTGTAAGTTGTCTAGATCTTGTTAGCCAGCATCATCACCAAAGTCGTCCATAACCGTGGACACGGCTCATCGATAAGATTATACCCTGCAGGGGTGCACTACAGTACCCATACTCGCATGATCAACCCAGTCAAAAACATTAGGGCCACTCAACACGACTCGTTACTTCACCACAGCAAGTTCAAGTGCCACCCATATGAGTTGTTACCCGCGTCAGGAGTCCGACCGAATCTCAATTGCGGACTCATTAGTTTGTGACTACGCCACCATGCGTCTCAAACCACAGTAGGAACTGTCCGCTACGCGACGTACCACCCCTGTATGACCCCCCAGTATTAAGTAACCTCTCATCGAACATCATCATCATGCACATGCATAGGAGCGAATGGAAAACCCGAACTACTTACGGCACATGGACGAGCTGAGGATCCGTTCAAAGTCGAGGGGGGCTCCATTGGGCCACCCACAAGTGGTTAGTGCGCTCAAAAATTGGATCCGAGGACAAAATCTCAGTTCCTAGGTCGACACTGAGCAGAACAAAGCAACTCGCAAGGCCTTCCGCCTGGTGCCTTATCTTTTAATTATAGGACCCCAAAATAAGACATCAGTTTATTATAGTAGAACAATATATCATACTAAGCATATGAGATAAAGACAAAGGAATGACCCGCTCAACCAATCCTAAGCATGCACTACGACTCGCAAAAGCCAACAGATAAACATGCAAGGGGTAATGGGTTGTGGGGATATAGATGTATAGGCTGCAGGATAAACATGTGATGGGATCGCAATTCAAGAATCGATAACTAGGATAGCATAGATCAAAAGGCAATAATGAAAATCAAACAATCGTGTAACCGGTTAGCAGAAGCTTGCTTGGCAGCTCGTGGCCTGGCACAAAAGTTGGAACCTCAGTATCGTAGGTGCTCGCAACAGACACGTCGTCGTCTACCCAAAGAAAGCCAAACACAGACAATAGGAAACCATAGGCAATACAGAGAAATGCGCAATCAAATGACGGTGCAATATGGTATGAGATGAGTATGTCATATTTAAAGCGGGGATGGAATCCCGGCAAAAGATTAGGGTGCAAGTTATTTGTGTAGCCAACAATTTAAATGTTACTTAATATATATATAGCAGGTATTGTGATCTAATTAATTTAAATAAAAAGACATTAATTGATTAATTGCTCAACACATTCCATATTTAGTATTTGATTGCAAATTATTTATCTTCAACTCAAATTAAATATTTATTATCATGGCAGGAGATGGTATAAAAGATATGAGCATATTAAATGGAATTAGGGCATTATATATTTATTACCCCACATAACCCATATTTAATTATTTAAGTGCATTGGTTAAATTAAACTAAGCATTTAAAATAAATTATGCAAAATGACATAAGAATTTTCTCATATGGTGGCGCGAAGTTCGTATATGGGTTAGTTTAATTTATTTTTAGTGGCGTAATATTTTAGTGGCAAAATAAATTTATACGAACTCGCGGCAAAAGATATGAGCATAATTCTTAGTGGCGTAATATGAGAAAATTCTTAGTGGCAAAATGACATATGAAAACACCCCTACACCAAAACAGAGTGGCGCGAGTTCGTTTGGGGGTGCGAGGTGTTCGTGCGTGTCCGGGGTTCCATTTCCTGCTCTCGGTTCGAAGAAAAAGGAACTGCTTCGTCGGTTTGGTGCTCGGCTCGATCGTGTCCGCTCCGGCCGTGGCGGAACTCGTCCGGCGCCGGCCAAATACACGACGCACAAGAGGTATTCGGAGGGGGAGTCGAGGGGAATCGACGGCGTAGCTCACCGGGAGGCTTATGGCGAGCAGAGGAGGTGCGGGGAGACCGGTGGCGAGGAGACGGTGATGGGGAAGAGCTCGGGTTCGCGCGGCTGCCGGCGTCGGGGAAGAATCGTTCGGCGCGGCTCGTCGGGGAACTTCGTGCGTCTGCGGCGTTGAGGACGAAGAGGAGGTCGGAGGGGCGCTGCTGGCGCGAGTAGGGAGGAGAAGGTGGCCGGGTTCACGCCGGCGACGAACGGAGGCCTTCGGGTCCCATGGCGATGGCGGGAGCTTGGGAGCGAGCGGCGGCGGGGAAGGAGAAGAATTAGGGTTAGGGTTGCTCCGGGGTCGAATAAGTAGGGGGAGGAGAGTAGGTGGCAGTGGGGCTCCGGTGGGGCGAGCTTGCCAGAGAGGGGAACGCCATGGCGACGTGTAAAGGAGGTCGGGCGAGCTCTGTACGAGGAAGGAGGAGAGAGGAGTGGGCCGGGCTAGGAGGTTGCTGGGCTGAGGTGGGCTAGCTTTGGCCCATCTCGGCCTGGCGCCTGATTTTTTTTCCTCTTTTCTTATTTTTGTTTTATTTTTTCTTTTTAAAAACTTCTGATTTTTGTATTTGTAAAACAAATAAGAGAAGAGACATAATAAAACTTTTGAACAATTTTTTAATAGTTTCAAATTAGTCATATTAATATCTGGTTTGAATACATAATTTGAAACTTCATTTGAAAAAACATTTGAATTTAAAAAAAAGAGACTTAAATTTGGAAAATGCATTTGGAACACATATTTAATTAAATGCAACCCTATATGTAAATGATGATAAGGATAACCATTTTATTGCACACAGTTTTGGAAAGTTACAAACGGGCTGTTACAATACTGTAAGTGTAGATAAAGCGCTACATTGATTTTGCTACAATACAAATATGTTGAATTCATTGTCGATTTGTACTACATCGACACACCAAAAGTGCTATATTTGTGGAACGTGGATTTTGTACATACACTAATGGGTATGGGGCTATCCTGTCCATCCGTTGTCTTCTCGAGATCTGTGCCCCGAAACATTTTGGTTTCCCTATAGCGAGGGCTGTCGAATTAATCTGTCAAATCGTTTCTTGTACCTTTCTCTGTAGACTTTGGCTTTTTCCCGGCGTGTGCACGGTTTAGACGGGTGTGTAACAGTGGCGGCATGGGGTATACAGTGTGGGTCGTATGGTCCGGACGGGCCATACCGTGTACTATTAAAATATTTTTTGAGACAATAATGCATCTCCAAAGCACACATCGGAACACCCTCGAACACCGATTCACCACACCAGAGCCCATCGTCGGTGTCGTCTCCCCTACTGCCGGCGAGAACGTGGCTACTCGCTCAGCTCGCCGTTGATTTCTGGAGTGCCGGCAGAGAAAGAAAGCTGCCCCTCGTACCCCGGGTAAGTCGTTTTCGACTCTGTCCTCACGCATTATCAATTCCACAAATCTGGCCATGGTTCTCTCCAGTTTGTTGTCAAAAAGCATCAGTGCTGAGCGTCATCCCATTGTGTTCGTTTGTAGGCCATGGCTGGTGAAGGTGATCCGTCTGTAGTTCAGATGGCGGCGGACGGCGCCGATTTGCTTGGTCCTGAGACGGCCGTCAGGTCATCTGCCTCCTTCGTTGGTAATGAGGACAAGGGGGAGCAGGACATTGACAGGGACACAGGGTGGACGGACAAGGGGGCGGCGTTGAAAGACACCGGCGCATCAACAGAACCTAGTGCTGGTGGAGGTCCACTTCACCGTGAAGCCCTTCCACGTGACGTGCGCGGTGTGGGCGTCCAGGAGGGAGGCGATGTCGCGGCTCGCCTGGCGTGGCTTGTAGAGGTGCACGGCGACGCGCGGCTCCACCAGGGCTGGAGTTTGCGGCGGACTGGAGGCCACCGGCGGCGGGCTGGAGAGGAGGGGCGGCTGTTGAACTGCAGCGTACTGGAGATGGTGGCGGGCTGAAGGCCGGCGGCCGGGACCTGTACGGGCTGGAGATGGCGGCGGCCTAGAGAAAACGGGTGGCCGTTGATTTGCACCACGACGACGACGCAGAGAAGGTCCACGGGATGAGGGGAAAGAAAGAGAAGGAGAAGAGAGAGAAAGGAGAACATAGAGAAGGACGTGGAGCAGTGACAGGCGTGTCCTGTCGCAGACTTTATGTTACATCAAAGTACAGTTCCCACTATTCAGAAATGCACAAAAAATTGAGATAATATTTCTCTCCCCTCCTTTTTCTCCGGATCTTAAAGCACGGACAAAAGGTTCAACTGACATGATAGCTCTCATACCCGTGTGTGCATGTAAAAAATCATTTTCGATATTTGTGTCCTGTTATAATTTTAAGTTTATGTATAAATGTTTAAAAATCGATGTTGCAATTTAGAAGTGCTACATACCTTTTCGATTTTGTGCTACATTAATGTGTTTGACATGCTACAAAAGTTTTTGCTACATTTCAAAGCTCACGGGAAAAAATGTTGAACATCGATGTTACATTCATCAAAATGCTACATACGTACAAAAAATGCAACATAAAAATGTTACAAAAGCTTTCTCATATTTATATTTTTTGCGAAAAAATGCTACATATGGTGCTACATGCGCCAAAAAAATGTTGTGTTTGACCTTTTTTTTGCTACATTTATCAAGTGAAACATTTTCTAAATCTTTTTTGCTACATTGAATGTTACATATATGGACACTAATGCTACACACAAAACGTTTTTGTTACATAGATCAGACGCGTGGGATCGGTTCATTTAATTGGATCGAACAGTTCCGGAAGCGGCTGTAGCTAGAGATTGCTACACCCGGCTGTGGGCTAGCGTGGGCCCATTTTTTTTTGGGTTGTTGAGAATTTCGGGTTTCACCTCGTGGTGGCAATTGGCATGGTGTCCGAATAGACCGTAAGAAACAAAATTACTAAAAAAGCCTTCTCGTATACTCTCCAAAGGCCACAAAAGATGCCCGGCCCAAAACTAACCGACTCCTTCCGACCTTCCCCAAAAAAAAGGACTACTCGAGAGTCGAGACCCTACCCCAAAGCCGTCACGCCCAGCTCTCGCCGGCCGCACCTCCGCCGTTGCTCCCCCGCCTCCAAACCCCTCGACACAAACCCTTGGAGTACGCCGCCGCGGCGGCCATGGACGCCGACATCGACATGGCCGACCTCGGCTCTCTCGACGGCCCCTCTTCCTCCGCCGCCCCATGCGCCCCCTCCGCCCGCTTCCAACCCAAGGCCAAGGGCAAGCCCAAGCCAAAACCCAAGCCTAAGCCGAAACCACCAATACCGGAGTCCAAGCCCGAGCCCGAGCCCAAGCCGAATCAGCAGGATGAACCCCACGCCGCGGCGGTGGCCGCACTGCCGGAGGATAGCGTGGACGCCATGGAGATGGACGGTGTGGGCGCTAGCGCGGGCGCAGATGAGATGGTTCATGATGACGATGAGGACTTCGTGGTGCGGGAGATCGATGTCTATTTCACGCCCAAGCCCTTCGACGCGGACACCATGGTAAGCACTATTCGACCCCATTCCTGTTCCTTGTGCGCTCCGCTAGGGTTAAATTTTTGTACAGTAAGTTTTTTGTTAGTGCTTGCATGACTCTGCGGACTGATTAACTGTGCTGCCGCTACGAATGCTGTGCTGTTTGGTTTACTTTTCAGTATCGCCGATGATTAATTAAGTGTTGCATATGACCCTCCACTTTGATAGTGACCCGATTCTCTCTCTCTCTCTCTCTCTCCCGGTGAGAATAAAGGACTGTATAATTGCTGAACTTATTTGATGCACACATCAAGTTAGCTTGTTGAATTTTGGTTAATCAGTTTAAGACAAACACTGTTAGCTTGACTATGAAAGGGCTATTTCAATCCATTGTCGAAGTTGTTTATTCTTTGGTTGAGCCGAACTATATGCTTTGGTCCTTCTGTACGTATCAGCTTTTATCATCTTACTTACCTGTCAACTCCTCTTCTATGTGTTATATCTACTTTTGAAAATAATGATTTATATGGGAACTTCACAGCTTTACATGATGCAATATCCGCTGAGGCCATGCTGGCGTCCATATGAGCTGAATGAAATATGTAAGGAGGTACAACCCCTGATGACTGTATCCCCTTTTTCACCGTTAATGTTGGTTAGTTGACAGCATATATGTTCGTTAATACTTCATTAAACGGATTAATGATCAAATCAGGTTCGCGTGAAGCCAATTAGCTCAAAAGTTGAAGTGGATTTGGAAATCAATACAGAAAGTGATAATTACGACCCAGAGTTTTCTGCATCTGTGAGACTAACAAAGCAGGTGGATCTTACTGCCATATAATTTAATACAGAATTAACTTTTTGAAGTATTCATCAAGCTTCTCAATGGTATTTAACTGTCTATGATTCCTGGGTAAATCTGAGCAATCTTATGTGAAATTTGTTCTTGAAGCGTACACTATCCATACTTATTGTAATTTTAAGCTTAATTGAAGGATACGTACTTGATGATCGCTGTTTTTAGTGCACCATAGGTTTCTTCTTGATGTTGTGTCGTTATCATAAATGACTATTATCTCACTGGATAATTTGTCCATGTGCTTAGTTCATATTTAAGTATTTATTAATTAATAATTTTTCTGTTGATTGTTATTCAAAGTAACATGCAAAACTAGCTCTGACCTTGTGGCTATTCCATAGCCTTACCTATTTGTGCTTTCAAAAGTGCAAAGGGCACGTCTTGGCGCATGGGCGAGGATTTGCTAGTCAAAAGCCCTGCAAGCTGCCCCAAGCCCTTTGTCAAGCTGCACAAATTTCTAGTCTAGGCCCCTGAGAACTTCTTGTGAATACTATTAATATAGGGGACATAATTTTTCTGGGAGAACCTTGATATGTTTAAATCCGTAAAAGGGAGTGCTTATCTCTCAGCTGACTGATTTTTCCTTAAGTCTCAGTCACCTCAGAAAAGTGTAACTACAGTTCAAAGCAATAGTTCACTGGAGTCATCCTAAGTCTTAAGATTCATGCGCTTTGTCAACCGGCACAAATTTCTAGTCTAGGCCCCTGTCAACTTCTTGTGAATACTATTAATATAGGGGACATAAACTTTTTGAGTGAACCTTAATATGGTAAATCAAAGCAGTAATCCACTGGAGTCATCCTAAGTCTCAAGATCAGAATGTAGATAACAATCTGCGAGACCAGCTTGACCAAATGGTTCTGGCGATTGCTGCACTGCTGATATGTTGATGTATTCATTGGTACAAGAAGGCTAACATTTATAGTATAGAGTAACTTCAGCTAGTACTGGAATAGGAAAAAAAATACTCATATCTTCCTGTTGCGTCCCATCTTGGATTCTTCTACGCTATGGGCATGCTTGGTTTGCATCAAAAAATTGGTTAGCCAATGAATTGACAAGCCAATATTTGGCAATGGTCAGATTCACCAAAAAATGGCAACATTGTCTCTTCTAGACATAGGCAGTGCAATGGTAACCAACCAATTGATCACCAATTCTTCTGGCCTCGCCAAAACGTTGACAAGCCAAAATTTGGCATCCAACCAAGCAGGCCCTGTGTGTTTGAATTCTATTGTAATGTAATATAGCACTGAAGCTAGCATATCTTTACATGTTTCATTTCTAGCTCTTATGCTGGTTCTTCGTTGAGGAGTAGTTCACTTTTCATGTTAAAGAATTATTTTCTTCCCGAGTTGGGATGTTCGAATAATTGCATTGATGTTGCTGGGTCTATGTTGTTGCAGACATTATCATCATCAAAACCAGCTGATGTGACTGATTATGCAATTGGGGTTCTTCAAGGCAACTTGGTAAGTACCAGGACAAATTTTATGCTTGGATTTAGAGCCAATTAGCCAGAGAAGTTGCATATGAAACAGTGGTACGCCTCACTTGGCTTAGGACATCTGTGCCATGTACATTGAATTAAATGAGTCCTGTTGTGCTTGTGCCTCACTTTGCTTTGGCCAACTGTTCCATGAACATTGAACAAACTACTTAACCTGCAATGACATAAATACTTTCATCTCCTTGTCCAATAGAAGATGAAGTATTCATGAGCAAAACAGATTGATTTGGTACTCTATATATTTGGATTTTTCTTTTGGAACTTGATGTACATGCTGTCACATGTTGTTAGTACTATTTCCTACACTGGATACATTGAAACAATTGCACCCGAATTAGTATTACTGAGTTTGTTAACCTGTTTTGTTCCTAACAAGCTTCTTGTCTTTGTTAGATAGTAACTGTAGTTCATACTTCATAGCTTAGATAGTAACTCCAGTTCATGCTTCATAGCCGACCGATTTCAAGAAAATTTGTACCTCCTGAAAGAACTTTGAGATGCTAGGCAACTGATTAATGTGAGGTGTTTATTTATGTGATGTAAATGAGCATCATTCATCCCTTGCTTTCTTTCACAGGTTCATTTAAATCGTATTGATGCAGCGATGCAACTGCGACCATCGACGTCACATCTAAGTTCTGGTGAATCACATACAAGGCAGCCTTTACAACAGGTACAAACAAATATTGGTACTGGCGGCCCAACGGTTCCATCAGTTAAGGTGCAACACTAGTTCTGCGTCAGCATTGCTACTATTTTGTTCCTTGTTCTGTTATGTGGGGGCAACAATCCAGCGGTTGCAGGATTGGGATTAGTTAGTCATTTTAATTAAGTTAGGGATTTGGGTTGGGCCATCAATCCTGTTAAGTAAAATAACTAGTTAGGAATTCTTCTTTTCCACCAAGTGAGTTGTAACTCGTAGGCTATATTATGCCCTGGGCTCGGTATTCAGAATCAAGCAATGAATCAAACACAGAGCAGATCTAAGTCCCAATCCCTACAGGTCCAGCCTCCCATCGAGCACGTACGACCTTATATCAGGGTTGGTGGTCTGGAAGCGTGTACTTTACTGCAATTACTAGAGAGAAATGATCTGTTCTCAATGGTGAGAGATTTGCTTAGTGCATAGGCGCATTTAATGTATACCATTGACATTGAGGAGAACACAACAGATGTGATGTGGTCTTCAAATATGGTACAACATGAGATGCCCCTTTTTCTATTGGTGTATAATGTTTGCCTGACTGATGTGTTTCAACATCTGTTTTTGTAACTGTCCTGCCTACTTATTTAGAAAAGGACTTTAATAATGTTTAAGTATGTTGCCTTTTTGTGTTAGCTGTGAGCATCTACTCATGATCGCTTCTCTCTTGCTCCCAGGGAAATGGGCGCTCAGATGGTTCCAAGGACTGTGCTGAAGAAACTGAGGTTTGTAGTTGTTAGGAATATGCAACTTATCTTTACTCATAGCCCAATGGGCAAATATATAGTACACATGACTTGGGGAACATGAAAGTAAATCTAGTCTAATACGTACTCCTAGACTGATACTAATACTCCTTATTCCTTAACACCCCCCTCAAATACAAAGTGTATGCAATAGCATTGCATTTGAAGAAGTGTAAACTAGAAAAACAAACGTTCAGAAAAAAGAGCATGTCACAAAAGATCGTAGCACAAGAAGCCTCACGGCATAAGAAGCCCAATGGCAAAACGAGATGTGTAGATCAACGAAATAACTACAACTAACCAAGTTGAGGCCACATCGGTCAGTGCTGGCCTCCAGGAGTCCCAAAGGCATGATGTAAGAGCAGGTCGTTGTGTTGAGTTTTTGTGTGACATCGGATTAATTCACTGCAAAGCCCATCCTATCCAGTAAGATTGTCAAGGGAGAGAGGCAGCCAGGCCTAGACTATGGCTGGAGTTGGGTTGTGTCTATGTTGGGTGGTTGGACAGAATATGCACACACAATGTAGACATTTGGAAAACACACATCATTCAAAGAACACAGGATACACAAGGCAAACTAAATATAAGGCACATTTTGACTACTAAATCCATGCTTCAACTGCAAATTACTCATACAATATTCAGTCAATGGTTACAACATCATAATAATAATAAAAGTGCTTTTGAACACGAATCTAATGGCTGTCTATTTTCTGTGACATAAGCTAAGTTTATTGGACTAATTGTTGGTCAAAGTATTTGGACAGTGAAATCACACCTTATATTTTGGAACGCAGATAGTACATAATACACTAAATTAGTGCATCATAAAAAAGAGAGATGTTCAGTATCTTTGTTCTTACCAGACACCATTTTCTTCTTTAAATTTCAGAAATAATTTATATGTTTTTTTCGTATGTCATTTCAGCCATGGATTTCTCTCACTTATGAACCAGCCGGGAGTGATGTTGCAACCAAGTACTACACTGAGATGATAACAAATGATGGCAGGCCTATAGATTTCACAATGAGCACGTAAGTTTTGTGTTAGCTGTTCATGGTATTGTTTTGTGAGTAACATTGTGTGAAGCTGCAAAATATATTTATATTTAGCACATATAGAAGAGAAGCTATATATGACTTGGCCTTGGCATGTGGCAGAAGAGTGCAACATATTTACATATTTGCTAAATATGTTGCATGGCCATGTAAGCTGAGGCACCGAGAATAAAATATACAACAGACTTTTCTGTTTGTTTGGTTTGAGCTTTATGTTCCCACTGGCCGTCGAATTTCGGCTGTTTAGTAGTTTGACAATTGGTTGCCCGATTTTGACAGGTTGTTCAAAAGAGATTCAAAATGTTAGGTTTCTATAGGGCTAGCAGTTATCGTTTTGAAGCATTGGTGTCAAAATCTGGTTATTATCTCAATTGTTTGTTTTGAGTAATTGAGCTGTCAAGGCTGCATAGATGGGACTTGCAATGCTAGCCACATCATTTACATTGATTTTATTACTTTCTGTTTTGCCTTTTTGCAAAGTTGGCTCTAGGACACTGTTATTTTGTGTCAAGACATTTCAAACATAAAGTTGACACGTTTTATAGTGTGTCTGAGCAAGTGGCCCAAAATAACAGTGTCCTGGAGCCAAAATTTTGTTGACACTTCATTTCTCTGTCTTATTATTGTTGTCATTGTGCATGCTGTTATTGATTGGTTCAGCATTGAGAATCATTAAAATGGTATATATATTTTTCAGCTAAAAGCAAGAAACTTTTTCTTTACAATTCAAGTGCAACTGACATCTTTTCTTTATAATTTCCAAATTTATCCTCAGATCCGATTATGCAATGTCATTGTGTCCTGGAGGGCCAACAGGCAGCAAGAATATTAACAGATGCCATGCGATAAGGTGCATAACGCATAATTTCCTCTACCAGTTCGACTGGCCTTGCCATTTGTTTGTATACTCCCTCCATCCAAAAATAAGTGTCTCAAGTTTGTCAAAAAGAAGATGTATCTAGACAAAACCATGTCTAGATACATCTTCTTTTTGATAAACTTGAGACACTTATTTGTGGACGGAGGGAGTACTTCTGTTTGGTTGTTTTTTTAGTTCTGGTGAGAGTTTCTATAATGGAGCAACGTCCTTCATTAATATATTTATGGAACATGTCTGCTTATGAAGTGATCCTTTTTGGCATATACGGAACATAAATTTTCCATGCATTAATTTTTTAGTTAAAATGATTTTCTAGATTATGTCTGCAGTAGCTGCACAGTCAAAGAATGAACAAATGGAATTGCCACAATAGCTAGAGCTTTGCAGAGATCACTGGGTGTCTCTGACTCATCGTGAAACTTGTTGTGAGTTGGTACTTCGCTTCAAACAGGAAACCTTAACTTAACTATTTGCGACAATTCTGTGAGTTGGTATCTCAGGGACTTTCTCGACTACTAATAATTGGTGAGAAGGCATAATAATACATTAATATTTAGTAGGAGTGACATTGACATGGCACAGATTGTATTACAACATGCATTGCATGTCCACAAAAAAAAATATTGAGGCTGGTTAAGACAAAACATAGACAACATGTCCAAACTTGTATCTAGACATGTTTTAGTGTCCATATTCACTCATTTTTGTGTGTACTTAGACAACCTGTGCAATAGCTAAAACATCTTATATTAAAAAACGGAGGGAGTACTAAGTAGCATCCGAGTGTGATGCATAATTATTCAGGGTTATTTCTTATGGAAATATTCAATGTCATATGAGGATTTCTTTTGTGTTGACATAAAAAATAGTTAAGCCCTAAATCCATCGAGAGAGTGAGGGAGGAAGACGAGTTATGTCGTGATTATTCCATGCCCTCTATTGATAGATTTAACGACCTTACATAGTCATAATTCATAAAGCTCACAACTAAAGATTTGTCCTCAGTTGGACTTGGTCTGTCTGTCCAAGTCAATCTATCCTTTTTCCCACCCTAATTACTTGTCACATGGATGCCTTTATTTACCTTGAAATCAAAGTCCTATCTTGGTGGGCGTGGGGTTTCATTTCCTAGCGTCTAGATAGTCTTACCCGTTGAAATGTGTACACTATATAGCATTATAACATCCTTTTTATCCCCATATTGTTAAACTTGAACTGAGATCTACTCTCAAATCATATTCTAACATGCATCACATAACAGGGAGATGCTTTTACTTCCACTGGAGGAGCGCCTGAAGAAATGGTTTACTGAGGTTAGATTCACTGAGATGCTCCCTTTTTAATGGATGCTTCCAATTCTGAGATGAGATGAACAAAACGACAATAAGCTGTAACTCTTTCCTGACTTTTTTTTATTCACTTAAATGAATCAGGTGTCACAAGTGAATCGATTTGATGCTCTAATCCATCTTGCTCCAACCTATTCAGAGGAAGACGTCTTGAAAATTCTTCCAGCTTATGCAGATTTGGTGCGTGGTTTATGGGTCTGCAAAAGTTCTTTATTGTATGATGATGGACATGCTTCCAAAAGGGATAGAATTATATTCGAATTTACGAAAAAGGATTCTATACCTTTGAAATACGTAGACAAACTATTCAAAGATGAGCGAACAAGGAACACGATATTGAAACCACTGGGTAGAAGAAGGGAAAAGCTTCAAGACTATAAGTTTATAGTAGCAGCAGACTCATCCTTCATAAAACATTATTCCCACATAGTCAAGGAGCAAGAAAATGCCTGGGCCCTTCGCGAGGCAACTATATCTGAACTCCTAGAGACATGTAGTGCTACTGAACAAAGGAAAACCAAGAATTCTGCCAGGTCTAACGTTCCTGTGAAAGGGCCTGATCCAGCTATGGGTAAGACCAGGGATGGCCTTGTTCAAGGAAGTGAAAACCATGTGCGCTCTGTCTTGGATAGTGTCTTCACCGCCAATAAAGTTCGCAGGTAATTGTTAAGATTTTTATTTGGATATCTTATTTTTTATCCTGTTTGATTCAGTTTTGAATTCAATAGTCTCCAGTATGTTTGGACCCTCTAAAGTTCATTTATTCGTATTGGTATCAAAATTGAAGGAAATTATGCATATCTAGTTGAATTATACTCTTGATTGTCGCACTCGAGATTATTTAAATTAATGTCATATCAGCAAGTATCTAGGTGTTTTCTACCGTCAAGAAAATGCAAGCATTGCCTATTTCTGTAAGTTGTTACTAATGGTTTATGTCAGAGCACTCAAGTATTGGGGTCATTGCTCATGCAGATTAGTTTGCATTGAGTTATACCTATTTTAGGCAGGGGAGAATTCATTGAATCCCACAATATTGGCTAGTGTGGCAGGTGATGCTCAGGGTGTAGGACTACATCAAAATACCAAGCCCTTCGCCTGTTAATAGACTTTTCAGTAATGATACATATATTTGTAGACAAACGATGATTAGACACTTCTAGGTGCTAAAAAGCGAGAATCTGCCATTGCATGAAGATATTCTAGCCTGAACATGCTAAGTTAACTTGTTGCCAGAGAACAAACCAGCATTATAGCTGTTAAATCAAGCTATGTACATCCTTACCACTGTACTAGACAACTAGTCAATGGTGTCTTGTATATGTGCTGTTATATCTCTTGGCTGTTAATGCTAGCCTTAATACCTCATGTACATGTCATGTTTAACAGTTTAAGTATATATGTTTCAATCTGTAGAATAGATAAGATGACAGTAGCTGACGAAGTGTGTTTTCAGTGCTAATTTCTGCATCTTAGCATGTATCTGTCTCTCTTGTTTCCTTAGCCTTCAGTGTAGGGTTTTTTCCACAATGCATGTCCGGACTCATCAGTTGCAATAATGTTGGATGTATTCACTCTTCACTGTAGCTTTCAGGCAGTAGTTAGAGACTTGAGGCACTTGGCAGTAAAGTATGCCTCTGACAGAAAGGATGGAGCAAGGTTCCAAGCTCTGTCAAATGCTGCAAAAACTTGTGTTTCACTTCCTCGTACAGAGCTTCATGCTTCAATAAGGGTTCTTGCTGTTCATGTCCATGATGTATACATTCAAAAGACCGAGCAGAAGAATACTATCCGGTACGACAAATTTAAAAACAGCAATGAGTACCATGTTAAAAATGCAGAGCTCCATACTAATTAATTTACTTTCTACCTGCAGAAATGTGCTCATTAGGTTTTTCCTTGATAGACAACCCAATGCAACATTAAAGAAGCAGGAAATTATTGACTATGCTGAGGACAAATTTAAGAGAAAAATTAGTGACAAAGAGTACCATCAGGTGTGGCCTTTAATTAACTATTGCTAAATTTGCATTACTGCTGCATAATTCTTCTCTGTACAGCTCCATGTGACCACTTTACTGCATTCTTATCAGGTATTAGCACTCGTTTAGTTACTGGGGCAAGCAAGGAATTGCGAGAAATACCTAACCTTCAGAAAGCTTTTTTTACTAGCCCCTCAGAATATTATTCTTGTATAAGTACCATTATTAATAAGTATTACAGATCCCGCTCACCTTTTGTAACGGAGACAAGATAAATTGAATTAAATTTATAATGTGCTAGTATAGAAGTACCAATATCACAAATGTTACTCTAAAGAGGAGAAAATTAGAAAAAAAAAACACCACAATTGTGGCTCGGTTTTCAAATAACCACCACAATTGTGTTTTGTGTTAAAAAACACTGGTTTTTAAAAACCCGTCCACAATTGTGGTGGTCTCCATAAGCATCTTTTGAAAAACTGCTACGCAAAGCCGGTGTTTTTTTTACACGAACCACAATTGTGGTGGTTTTTTGAGAACCGAGTCACCATTGTAGTCGTTTTTTGTAATTCTCTCCTCTAAAGAGTCATTTGGCATCCTCCGCTGATGTGGTTGGAGATATTTGTGGGGTTCCAGTTTATAAGTGGTGAGTGATTGTGACTACTTGGTGAAGCGGTGCAAGGTTAATGATAGGGTAGTGCCTGCTGTGGGTGATGATATGTTCGATAAGGTGCGTTGTCAGTAACTAATACATTAGCATTATACAGGATATGTCGTTCTCTCAGAGATCTCCAATTGCGAGAGCTCCTATTGATAGCTGATAGTACTTGTAGGGTTTTAGAACTGAATTAGGTCGGTGTGAAATTGTGAATAAAGGTTTCCTATTTACTGTTGTAGGTATCATATACCCTTTTTACCCAAAAGTTACTCTTAACTACAGAAAGCAAAACAATTGGTTTCAGAAAACACAATTTGTGATGCTGCTAGATTTTGTTTTTCTGCTTGTAACCAAAACTGTGAGCATGATCCTTCATACCAAACGATTCTAGTCCCTCCCAAAGTTCTCAGCCTATTCTTGCATAAGAACACTGGCACCTATCAGGCGTGCTAGTTGTATGTTCTTGGAATACTGTTTACACATCTTACGTCTATAATTCTGGCTATTTGGCCCAGTAGTAACCCAAGTCTCAACAGTACCTAGAATATGATTTTCTGTGATGAATTACCTTTTTATTTCAGTGAAACTTTACCAGCCAATGTTTTCCGCAGCATGTGATTTAGGTGTAATTTTCTAAACTAATGGGCATTACTGTACTTCTTCAACATTCAAAATCTTGTTTGGATGGCATACTCATGCCTAGAACTTGTTCCAATGCATATCGTAAGCGAACTGCAAATAAACCGGATGAACTGTGGATTTCAATTTGTTGAAAACTCCCAACATAAATACAATTGATTTTCTTGTGAAACAGTTTTTTTTTATAGTTAACCTGAAATGAAGCCTCGTGTGCTACCCTCAGTCAAAGGCTCAAAGCACACAGTAGAGTTAGAGTTGAACACACGGTTGTTATTGGCTACTGGGCCAAACATCATCGGTCCAGTTTCCCCATATTTCATCCTGGCTGGAGTTTCTTGGAATATCCATACTTTCAGATATGTAAAGGTTGTTTATGAACCTTTGTTTACACCGTCTTGTTACCTGTAGGCTGTGACTGAGATATGCATCGTAAATGATGAAGGGCACCTGATATTGAAGAATGGTGATAAGCCCTGAATAACTGCGACGACTATCCTTGTAAGGTGTCTTAAGGTGTTTCCTGTTTCTTTAAATGACAGGTATGCTTTGCTCTCCTTTCCACTTAGATAAGTTTATGTTAAAAGTTAACCATGCATGAAATGGAACCAAGATATTACCTAATCATGTTTGTAAATTTTGAGCATTAGCCACAAATTTCCCTATTACCTGATACTAATTTGCCACAGTTGTAAACTCCACTGGTTACTTTAAACAGAACCCTCATTGATGACTGAATGGTTATTTCAAACAGTAGTATCTTAACTGGCTTCAGTAGTCAGCCGTCATCTTACCCTTCAGTTATATGTACTGTGTATGTTATGCTCCACGTTGATCAGTCATTGGTGAAATATTATTCAAACAGAACCAGGATTTGTTGCTGTCTGGTTCTCACTTTATTGCGGAAAATTATATTTATTTTACTCTATAATGTATACTGATTTCAGTATTTCAACAGTTCTTGAAGTTCGCTGGAGCCACAGAAGTTGGTAAATAAGCATTCGAGCAAGATACAATATATTGCCCATTCTAGTCTTAGATCACGGTATGGTCAATCTTTTAAGCTTTTGAAACCGTTGTTCACACCCCTGGGTTCAGATCTTCCTTTCTCTAGGAACTTTTGTGAGAAGGCTTCTTGATGACGCTTTCTGGCACTTGTAAAATGGATGTCTACCATTATTCCAGCAGCGGTATTTACTTTGTAGTAATGAGGATTCTGTATTTACAGCAAGCACACTTTGCCATCCCAAAAGTGGTCACTGCATTACAGTTTAACTACCATAGTATATTGTGCAATGCATTGTAATCCTTCTCTCTGTATGGTGATTCTGATATTCCACTTAGCTTGTTGGTCAACCATGTCCACCGTAATAAATTCTTGCAGAAAATATGAAGCATATCTACCATTATGAAATGTTATTTACAGCACCCATCGTGCTAAATGCATTTTTGTATGGGAATCAGCCTCGTAGCATAGCGCCACTTATTAGCAAAGGTATCTAAAATGTGAAACCATAGATGAATTAATTGTAGTTAAGTAATCTTGTCTCTCATTTTTCTTCTAACCATCGCAGTAAGTTGGGTCAACCCCTGCAAACTTGGTTTGCATCAAATCCAGAAATCCTGACCCTGAATTTGGCTCTGTCATTTCCTCTTGCGACCTTTGGAGTAACCTAGATCTCCTGGCCGGAGCAAACGGTTATAATTTTCTGTTGTAAGATGCACCGTAAAGTGTGTTTGATCCAAATGCGTCTATTATATTTTCTGATGAATTTGTCTACATACGATCACTTATTACCAAAGTTGATGTGTGCAATTTTGTGCGTTTCATGTAGCCCTGGGCACAATTTGGTTTCAAACTGACCAAACCGTCAGACCAACCCGCACCACACCGGAACAGCGGTTCGTACCGGTGTCGTCACGCTAAACCGATCAAACCGTAATAAGAATTTCGGTAGCATGTGCTTAGAATGCCCTGCACCAAACCGTGGTATTGTCTCCAATCTAAGCGTGTAAACCAAACCAAACCAACTTAAACTGGCACCTAACGGGCTGGTTTGACAAACCAGCTTAAACCGTTTTAAACCACAAATGCTCAGGCTTAGTTTCATGAGCATGTGCTTAGAATGTGTATAGAAACGATAATTACTCAACCAAAAATCTACATTCATTCTCATAGAGACATCTCAAAAGGCAATATATAAATGTTTGTTCTTTTTTATTTAAAGTTAGAGCAACATAACGGTAAACTTAGTTTACCTCTTAAAACTCTGAAAGCTTCACTCCCCGGATACGATTTGATCAATGTGATGGTTGTAGCTGCTTGGTACATCTGGCGGCTTCGGCGGAGACAAACCCATGACGAGCAAATTCCGCCGGAACAGCAGTGTCTAAATTCGATTAAAGCAATTGCAGCAAATGCTTCTAAAGGGAAATCGGCTACATCTATACAAAAAATTATGTGGGATAGACCTTTATCCAACGCTGTGAAACTTAATGTTGATGCGGCGTTTGACTCTGTGAGTAAAACCGGTGCAACTGGAGCAATTATTAGAGGTAAATTTGGTTGCTTTATTGCTGCTTCTTTGGTGTTCATACCGCATGTACCTTCGGTAAAAGTCTGTTGAGGCAATGACAATGCAACATGGCTTGATCCTTGCAAGGGATCTAGGATACTCCAAGCTGGAGGCTGAATCAGATGCTTTGGAGGTGATCAATATGTGTTCTGGTATGGATCGTATTTGGAACGAAGCGACATCAATTTATGCAGATATTTTGGTTCATGCAGGGGAGATTGGGAGGGTAAAATTCCTATAGTGCGGACGAGAAGCTAACAAAGTAGCTCACAACTTAGCTAGGCACTGTTTTAATTTATCTCTCTCTTCTAGATGTTGTAACTGTTATTTGATTCGGAGTTCGCAAGTTTCAGACACGCTCTTTTTCTTACCAGGGTACCTAAGGGCGTTGGATGGATTTTAATAAGACGGCTGGCGTATTTAAATTTCAAAAAACTGCAATGCCCAAACGTTATGATCCCCAAAACTGTGATAGAAGAGTTTCTTCATGAACGTCGACGCACGAATCACCGTGGTATCTTTTGAAACCTTTGTTCTGACGGTCTCCAGGATTCTCACCTCACACCTTGGGCATGTCGGCTGACTTTTCATAGGCAGCTTCCACCCAACTGGAAGCTCCGCACCAATTCGACGGCCAAGCCCAGTCCCGCTATAGGAGTAGTTCAACTTCGTGGGTGGAACGCCGTGACCTGTTGTCGTCGGTGCACGGTATTCCTTTGCGGCTATGTTGCGCCTCGACGGTTTAGGCCTACTATTTCGTCCATATGGATGATGCGCCAGCATGTTTTCTTCCTATACTCAAGCTCCTCGTGCTTTAGGATATTGTCGAAGACACACATAGAGCGTCTGCTTGCCATCTACATTGTACTCGCACTACAGGAAATAGCACAGTGTCGACGGCCAGCTGCTGTCAGGGTAGCCCATATTTACCGTATTTACCATCGACATAGCTAAACCATATATATTGTCGGCACAAGCTACGCCGACAGTAGCCGTCGGCGCCTTACCTCGTAGGCTTATCTCATGCTTGTCGTCGGCGTAGGCTATGTCGGCAGTAAACCCGTCAGCCTAGCTTTGCCTACGCACTTTTTCCCTATTCTTAAATTTCCCACTTATCTCAGGTCAAAATACTTAACTTGGTCAATGTGACGCCCTAAAATCGGTACTATGTAGATTTAAGCGTTCCCGCCGAAATCCGCATAATAACGATTTTAGGTCGCCCACCAGACATAATGTGCACGACGAAACATGCGCATTATGTGGGTGGAATTGTGATAACATTACAACAGTTTCGATACATCCATAAATACAACAGAAGATATAATTACAACAACGACTCGAACGAGTCAAGATACAAATGATACAATACAAAGATTCAAATGACAGCGGAAGCAAAATAGTATCCGACTACGGATAAAATGCAAATTGGACTAAGAGTCCTGAAGATAAGCGATGGCGCCATATCCCTGCCCAGCCAAGCCGGAGGGATTCCCAAGCTAACATCGTCGGACTTCAAACCTGTTGACTGCCCATAAAGCACATCCCAAAAGAGGGTCAGGGCACTCCCTGGCAAGCAAAACCGACTTGCCTACTTTCTACACCATCTCCCAAAATATAGGGGAGGTGGACTTAGCGGTAGCAGCACTAGCAACCTAAAGAGACACGCTACAACTTCCGTCTAATCAGAGAGGGATAAGAGAGCGCATAAAGTAAACATCTACAACTAACACCAAACATAACCCATTCTCGAATTAACCCCCTCAACCAAATATGAGGAAGCAATTCGGGAAACTCACACGTTAAACAGTTTTAATTATAATTTATTGTGAAAGTAATTCTATATTACTAGTTAATTTAATTAACATTAATTAGGTGCAAGTTGTCTAGATCTTGTTAGCCAGCATCATCACCAAAGTCGTCCATAACCGTGGACACGGCTCATCGATAAGATTATACCCTGCATGGGTGCACTACTGTACCCATACTCGCATGATCAACCCAAGCAAGCATCAGGGCTTCTCAACACGACTTATTCCTTCACTACAGCAAGTCCAAGTGCCACCCATATGAGTTGTTACCCGCGTCAGGAGTCCGGCCGAATCTCAATTGCGGACTCATTAGTTTGTGTCTGCGCGCCATGCGGCTCAAACCACAGTAGGAACTGTCCGCTACGCGCGCACCACCCCTATATGACCCCCCGTATCACATACCCTCTCATCATCATCATCATCATCATCATCATGCACATGTATATGAGCAAATGGAAAACCCGAACTAGTTGCGGCATATGGACAAGCTGTAGATCCGTTCAAAGTCGAGGGGGGCTCCATAGGGCCTCCCACAAGTGGTTAGTGCGCTCAAAATTGGATCCGAGGACAAAATCTCAGTTCCTAGGTCGACACTGAGCAGAACAAAACACCTCGCAAGGCCTTCCGCCTGGTGTCTTATCTTTTAATTATAATACCCCAATATAAAACAACATTTTATTAAATTAGAATAATCTATCATACTAAGCAGATGAAACTTAAAACCAACAGACGACTCGCACAGTCAACGCTAAGCATGCGCTACGACTCGTAAGGCCAACAGATAAACAAACAACAGGTGATGGGATGTGGGGATAAAGCTGTATGGGCTGCAGGATAAACATGTGTAGGGTAGCAGAGATCAACGGCAAGAATGAAAGACAATGTATAGGTAAACAAGCAAACTTTGCTTGCCTGGAATCCCGCATGGAAGTAGATCTTGTCGTTGCTCACACATCTCAACGTCGTATCCGCGAAGAAGCAACAAACACTGGAAGCGCAAAAGATGCATTTTACAACTACGGCAAAAGATCCGGCATGATCATGCAAGAATGATGCATGACATGACAAGATGCAATATGCGATGCACTTAATCCAAATTAAGCGGAACCGAGATTCCGACAATTAATATTTAGGTGCAAGTTATTTATCTACCCATCAAATTAAATGTTGATTAGCATGGCAAGACATGGCATGGGTGATGTAACAAAATTAAATGGAATAGGGCATTATATATTTATTACCCCACACATTCCATAATTATTATTTAGGTGAAATGCTACACCCGCAAACCCAAGAGATGCAACAAACGCAATTATGATGCGAAATGCACAAGATAGATGACATTTAATAAAATAGGTTTAAGGTTAGGGTTTGGGTTCGCACGTTGGATCGGGAGAGATAGGGTTCGAAACCGTCGGTCCGTAGAGGAAGTAGTAGTCGTCGTGGAAGTAGTCGTCGCGGAACCGGGGCATCGTCGTTTGTCGGTGTCGTGGAATTGGTCGGGTAGTCGGGGCACGTAGGAGCACGGCAATCGGACACCGGAAAGAAAGCGCGCACGGGCGGGCACCGCGACACGGAAACGGACAGTGACGGCGATGCGACACCGGAGGGAGCACACGCACGCGCACGGGCAGCACCTCGAAGGGTGGACAAAACGGGCAACAAAAGTGACGCCGGGGTCGTGCGGGAATTCCACCGAGCACCTTGCGGGCGGCGGACGCGAGGACACCACCGGACGGAGAAAAGCGGCCGGCGCGGAGCGGAGCCACGGAGCGGACTGCGAGCACGCGCACGGCGGTGGGCGCGCACACGGGCGGCGTGGAGCGTGCGGTGGAGCAGCGGCGCGAGGAGCGCGGCGGGGAGGCGGCGAGCGCAAGCGGCGCGGCGCGGGCGACGGCAGCGCGCTGCGGAAGGCGGCGGCACAGCCGGAGGACGCGGCGGCGCTGCGTGCGGGGCGGCCGGAGCAGGGGGCGCGCGGAGGAGAAGGCGCGGCCGGCAGCGGCGGGGAACGGCGCGGCTCGGGGGCGACGGCCGGCGGGAGGAGCTCGGGGGCGACCGGCCGGAGCGTGGCGGCGACCGGCGCTGGGGGCGTGCGGCCGGCTGCGTGCACGGGGATGCGCGGGCGCGCGCTGGCGGGGAGAGGCGCGGCCGGCGGCGGGGTGGCGTGGGGCGGCTGGGCGCGGGAGCGGGGGTGGAGGCACGCGGCGGCCGGGCCGGAGGCGGCGGCGGGCGGCGCGGCCGGGGCTGGGCACGGGAGAGCCGGCGACGGGAGGGTACGGGGCGCGGCGCGCGCAGGGGAAGGCCGGGGTGCGGGCGGAGGAGACCGCGCGGCAGGCGGCGGGCGCGGGCCACGGCGCGGGCGACCGGGGAGGCGCGCGGGAGTCGCTGGGAGGCGAGGGCGTCGGGCGGTTGGAGCGGGGGCGCGATGCGGGAAAGAGAGGAAGAAGGAGAAGAGAGAAAAAAAAGAAAGGAGGAAAAAGAAAAAGGAAAAGAAAAGAAAGGAGGGGGAAAACTGGAAAAAGGAAAAGAAGAGAGTGGAGGGGGGCGGCTGCAAAAACGCAGGGGGTGGGAAAGAAGTTTCCAGGGGGAAAACCCTAGGGTTTGGGGTTTGATGGGCTTGGGCTTTATTTGTCACCGCTATTCTTTTTCGTTTTATATTTTTAGAACAAAAACGAAAATGAATTTGAACAGGAATCTTATACAAAATACTTTTAGTTTTAAATGGACAATTTAATAAACTAGTTTTTAACATTTTTAAAAGATTTCAAAATAAAACATTTTTAATTAATTTGAAATGCATTTGAATTTAATTGTGGAAACTGAATTTAAATGCAACAAATTAAATTAATGCGATGCAATGCGATGCCATGTCGATGCAAAAAGAAAAACTCCCAAAACAAAAGGGGATAAATCCCGGGGCGTTACATTCAACCTTTATATTCGGTCATCCATCATCAAATCGCTCCGGCCCAAGCATGCTTAATTTTGAGTTCTTTCCAAATTCCATTCCAAGTGAGAAGTTAGAATTTACCGATATTAGTATCCTATCGATCATATGAACCCAGTGTCATGATGTTACATTTTTTATTATTTGAATTAAAAATATATTTAAACAAACAACAATTATTATATAAGAATCTTTAAATAAATAACAATAAAATGAATTTTACTTTATTTTTATCTTTCTTCCATTTAGTATGAAATAATTTGTATATTTAAATCCGTAAATCAGAATTTTACAAATAAAATGTCTAAATCAATTAGAAAAATTAGAGAAATCCAAATATGACGTCCATTATGAAGGAGATATGTCCTAGAGGCAAATAAATAAGTAGTATTTATTGCATTATCTCATAAGTTTATAATAGGTTTGCGTATTATGCTATAACTGTATTAATCGGAATTATTAATACACGTGTGATACATAGACAACCAGAGTCCCTAGTGAGACTCTATATAAACTAGTCCATTAGGTAACAGTTGATCGAGATTGCCGCTCAAGGACAATGACGTCGGTTGACAATGGGGTCATCTTATTAGTTGAATAAGGTGATGGACATACGCAAAGTATTGCAATAAGATCATATTACGATGTTTTTCATTTGCAATAAATAATAATATGATAGCTTATTCCTTAGACCATGAGACCATACTTATTACTACTTCGTAGGGGTACTTTGAGAGCATCAAACGTTGTGTCTTATTTAGCATGAAAATAATGGTGTCCATCTTGGATATCTCGAAAGAGTATTGAGACGTAAGGATCAAGAGCGGCATTTGTTCATTCTTCTAATGGAAAGATACTCTGGTCCCACTCGGTGAGATTGCATCTATATAGTTGGTCAGCTTGTGACTAGGTCATGGAGATGTAATATCACAGACGAGTTAATAACCTTTGTCGGTAACGAGATACAACAAAGACATCGGATGTCTATGATCATATCTCGGACAAGGTAGTATCGCAGAAACAAAGAGAATGAAGATCATGTTTATGGTTCAACGACGATATTCGTAGGATGCACAGGGCCCGTCATATGCATCCAGGTATTCCTGGCGGTCATTGGTGAGCGGAGTGTCTCGACCATGTCTGGAGTGTTCTCGAACCGTAGCGTAACAAACTTAAGATCTTAATGACACCGTGAGAAAGGTTCTGGAATAATATAGGTTTTTATTGGAGAGAGAGAATTGATCCGGAAAGAGTTCCGGTGGTCCGGAAGGAGTTCCGGGAAGGTCTGGATGGTTCCAGGAATATCCGAAAGATGTTCGGGTGGTCCGGAAAATGTTTCGGGGTCACGGGAGATTAAATTATATGTAAATATATTAATTATGAATTAACTATATTTTATATTAATTTAAATATTAATTAAAAAGGAGAAAAAGGGGGAAGCCCACTTAATGGGCCAAGAGGGTGAACGGGAATCCGACACCTAGAGGGGGGTGAATAGGTGCTATTACAAATTTTAGGTCTTTTCAATTTTAGGCTCAACACAAAGGTAAATTCTCTAGATATGCAACTATGGTGAATTTACCTAAATGACAAACTAAGCAATAACAAGATAAACTAGAGTACAAGACAAGCAAGTAAGTGAGTAAGGATAAGAGGAACCAAGTGAAGCACGCGGAGACGAGGATGTAATCCCGAGTTCCACCCAAGGGTGTACGTCTCGTTGGAGAGGTGCGCGCTACCACAACAGGTTAGCCGCAACGCCAAAAAGGCTCACCTTCTTCTCCGATGAACTCAACCACAAAGGTTGCGAGTTCACCTTCCACTATTGATCCGCTTTTAGGGCGGAGATCGAATCCCTTACAAACGCTTGAGGCACTCACCCACAACTTAATTGGGGGCTCTCAAGATGACCACAAAAGGTCAAGGCAACACCAAGATTACAACAATGGTGAACTAGGTTTTCCCACCGGAAACCCTAGCCACGAAATCCCCAAGTGAATGGGGAAGAAATGCAAATCGCTTCGGTGAAGATGTAGATCCGGGTCTTCTCCTCCAATCCTCCAAAGATTAACGGATTTGAGTGGGGGGATTGGGAGCTCTTGATGATTTGAGCTTTCAAGAAATGTAGGAGAGAGAAGATCTGAGAGCTAGCTGTTCTAGAGGGAGTGAGGGGGTATTTATACCCCCTCCCAAAATCTGGTCGTTGGCTGTCTCGACAACTCGGAAATTCCGGTATAAGTCACAACCGGAAATTCCGAGTCACCCGGAATATCCGGTTCCAATAAATCTTCGAGCTGAATTTCCGGTTGAGATCAGAACGTCTTCGACTTCTTGACTTAGCCAAAAAAATTCAAGTTTCTGAGGGTTGCCCGGAAATTCCGAGTCAGTGAAATTTCCGAGCTGATTTTCCGGTTGGAGTCAGAACGTCTTCCTCTTCTTTCCTTAGCCAATTCTAGAGAGGTTTTCTGGGGTGACTCGGAAATTACGAGTCAAGGAAATTTCCGAGCTGATTTTCCGGCTAGAGTCAGAACCACTTTAGAACTTTTCCTTAGCCAAATTTCTAGTAGAATAAGGGGACCCAGGAATTCTGACCCTTGAAAATTTCCAGCTCCAATAATCCGGTTCTAGGAATATTTCCAGAAACTCTTTTTCTTTACATTTTGACTTTGGAGTAAGTGATATGCAACTCACACAAACTGAAATACTTAGCATTAGGATTAGTACATCATTGGTATTGTTAACTAACACTCAAAACACTAGGGATTAAGAAATGTTCTTTCAATCTCACCCTTTTTGGTGTCAGATGACAATACCAAGATTTGCAAGGAAACGAAATGCTATAACATGTTTTTAACAGAAAAAATAGCTCCCCCTAAACAAGTGCATGTATGAAACACAAGATGACAATGGATAGGAGCAATTTTGCAATAAAAAACACAAGATATCACAAAGGAGTTAGGAGACAAAATATAAGGTTATGGTAGCATTTGAGACTACATAGAATTTCATACCTTGTGCATATAGGATATGAAGAGAATACCAACACAATAAATTTGAAGTCTCAACCATAGAAGATATCGATAGCATAGAATTGTCTCAATACACACACAAATGAAAGAAGTTTAACAACCACAAATAAGATAAATGGACACAAGCGCAAAGAAATGGTAAATGCATATGCTTGTGCCCGAACCCATTGTAAAGACCCACCTTATTATAAGGTAGCGACCTCCTGTGTATAGTGCTAGTCCCTGGATCGACTTGCTAGCACACACAGTTTAAGATGAGATACCATAACATTGCATCAATATTCATTACATGATGATCCAGAAATAAAATGGGTTCGATACAAGGTGCATAGCCCATGGCTAGGTCAAACCGAAATAAACACACAGTGGAAAGCAAATGGACTCCATCTTCATCATGTGCCACATGCAAGGCATGTTGGTTGGAGACTCGCGACCCTATCAATCCTTACTTCTCATCAGAGGGTCTTGTGATGGTGAGTTGCAACCCAAACTATATTGGGTCAGCACAATTGAATTGTGGTGGCAAGTGATACTAGTGGATATAAATGGCATCCTATCATCTACATGCATATTTGGATTGGTGGAGTTTGAGTCTGATTTGCATAAAGCCAGTTTTATCCTATATTTTTTTAATAAATATTTTATCCTTCAATTAATATCATGTGGGTTACCTGTGCCATATTGGTTGGCATCACCACTTTATGTGTAACTATTCGTTTGTGGGTTTCCTGTGCAACCTTATAGGTTAGCATTACCACTAATTACTTAACTAACCATTTGTGGGTTTCCTGTGCAACCTTATAGATTAGCATCACCACTTAATATGATCATGTGGGTTTCTTGTGCCACCTTGTCGGTTGGCATGACCACAACTGTCATATTTTACCCTTGTTCTACCCAATAATGACGAGATCCTCCGTCAGTTTCTTGTCCAGCTGCTCAAATTGTCCGTAACCGGGGACACGGCTCAGTACTTAGTTTTTGACTCTCGAGAGTTTGTGCACTTTCACCACAAGACCCAATCATTCCCTCGTCCATGTCACCCAATTTTGAAATGGAAAAGAGAAGACCGAGACGAGACCTTTCAGAAGTAATTCTCCAAAATCATACTGCGGACCCATCCCCACTTATCATCTCTACATCTGTGGGTCAGGCGGATTTCGGGGTCTCACAACTTATATGGTCAAGACCGAGCCCATATGACACGTGGCTACACTGGAAGCAATCTAAACGCGGAGTAACTTTGAATCTCTTTGATCCTAGGTGGCTTTCCACACTTGCAATCCATCCTCCCATCCTGGGGTTACCCCAGGGGATCACCGTTTCCAACTTTCCACCAACACCCAGATAGTTCATTAAACTTAGTTGTTTTTCCTTACTCAACTACTATAAACATTTTCCATAGCATATCCAAGTATCAACTAAGTTTGGTGGCTCACTAAGCCTAGAGGGGGTGTGAGTGGATGGCTATTCTAAATAGGATTCCCATAGCATAGCATATTATACCCAATCTGGTAGTAAGCCTATCATGCATACTACTGAAAACACTAAATGCAATAAAATAAAAATAGTAGGACATTTATGAGTGAGCATCACTTGCCTTGGTTACAGGGGGATCACGCGTAACTATCACAACAACGGGAACACTCCGCACAATCTAAGTAAATAGACAACACTCAATCATATGCACAAATCATGGAAACATAATTTGCATGACTATATGCAATCAACATATTTAAAATGGGTTAAATCAACATTATTAGCTTTCTGGTTGCTAAAATAATGCATTATGACATGGGCAAGATTTAATGCAATTTTATTATTTGAAAACATTTTTGAATCTCTAGAGGCTTTGCAAGAAAAATTGTTACTCTTATAATTTATTGATCATACAATTCAAGTTTTATGTTCTCTAGACAGAGGATGTAATTTAATGCATTTAGCAAAAGGATTCACTTTAAAATTATTTTTAAAAGTCAAGTTATGAATTAAATGGCCGAACCATCTCTCTGCATATTTATCTATTTTAACAGATGAATAATGGAAAATCAATGATGCAAAAATAAACCACATGACAAGAGCTTTCCAGGGACATAAAGTTTGTTAAATTTGGAGTTGGGGTTTGAAAGTTATGAATTTTGGAAGTTTGGTTTGATTTCTGAAAATTTAATAAATTTTCAGATAATGCGATTAATTGCGGCCGTCCGATCTAACTTATGCGGACGCTCCGGATAAATTGATACCGGTTCGAAACTAAAATAAAAAGCAATCGTTAGATCGCGATCTAATGGTCTTGGTTCAGTTGACCAAACGTGGGCGGCGTAGTTCGCCGGAAATGCTCCGGCCGTGGCGGCGCCATGGATGTCTCGCACGGATTCGACAAAGGAGAGGGTATCCAGCCGTGTGCTTGTTACCTGTGGTAGAGGAGGCCGAGGCCGGGTTGACGGCGAGGTCGCGGACGGCGGGTTGTCCTTCTTTTCCGGCTATTGCTCGTCGGAGCTCTGGCTGCGGGTGGTGGATTCGGGCGGAGACGGTGTCGTCGATGCGGGGCTCTAGAGGGTGGAATGCGAGGTCAAACGGTTGCACGATGACGAGGCAAACCGAACAGTGCTATATAGAAAAGGAGGGAAGGGCTCTGCTCACCGGAGTTGTGCGTGGACGGCGGCGGTCGCAGCGCTCGGGTCATGGACGACCTCGTTGCCTCGGTACTCCTGTGGCCACAAAGTGATGTCAAGGAGGTGCGCGGGGTTGCGGGGAATAAGATGAGAGAAAGAAGAGGGGTGTAGGGCCACGGTGCTCACCGAAATCGGAGGTGGACGGCAGCGGCCGAGGCAGCCCGACGAGCTCAAGATTTCACGGCCTGGCGGCGAGAGTGGCGTGCGTGTGCTGGCCAAAGACGAGAGGAGGGGAGGAGGTTTAACGGCGCGGGTCAGCTAACCGTTGCTCGGCTCGGGGAGTGGGGGAGTGGCGAAGTGACGCCGGGTCGTGGCGTCGTGTTCTGAGGTCGTGGGTGCGGTTAGAGGTTGAAGAAGGGGCGACTGGCGGGTGGGGCCCGGTGGTCAGTGAGCGAACGGCAGAGAGGGCCAGGTGGGCTGGCACGCTTCGCCCGCGCGGACGGTAAGAGATGGGTTGGCCCATTAAATCCTTTTTTTTTGTTCCGATTCTTTTCCTTCCCCTTTTGTGTTATCTTATTTATTTTATATCTTTTGTTTTATTTATCCAAATGACCTCAAACCAATTTCTAAAATTTTGTAAAAACCATGTCTTTCTTCTTAAACATTCAAACACATGTTTGTATTACATTTAAAATTATGTTATTTTCAAACAATGCAATTTAAACCTTTTTGGCAAATTTAAAATTATAGTTTTCAATAAAAGGATTTTTCTCTTGAAAAAATCAAAAGAATATCACAATACCTATGTTTAAAAATAATAATTTAAAATCCATTTTAAAAATCAAATGCTTGAATCAAAAACTATATTTAAAGTAAGAAAAGATACCAAATAGTTTTATGACTTTAAATATTGACCTATCTATTAAGAATTCCAAACATATTGTTTTTGAATGAAATCGCTTATCCAAAACATTTTGAAATAGGAATACCTTAAACAAATAAAGTACTTTACAAATATGGTGTTAGGGTTTAAGAAGTAATTAGGATATCTATTTATAGTTCAACACTTAGGTTTGTAAATAAAATTTACTTGATTGAATTAACAGCATAATACATTTGACTAAGTCTTAATAATCCTTTTTAGTTGGTCCTCTAGGACAATGATGATTTTATTTTAATATGAAATAAAAGTTTAAAATTTTAGTGATTTTTAAACATCTCAAAATTTTGGGATGTTACAGACTACCACCCTTAAAAGGAACCTCGTCCCGAGATTTGAAGAGGCTAGAAAGAAAGATGGGTTTGGATATTTGGATTTAGGAGAGTTGGGTGGCTACCACCCTTAAAAGATACTTTTGTTGGTTGTCCAGGACTATTGTTTCCACCATCGAGGTAACTCAGGTGAGATGGCTAGATCTTTAGTTTTTCAGTTGTGCTTCGTCGTCCTTGATTCCAGATATATAGCTTGTACTAGTATTCGAGAAATATTTACGCTGAATTTAACTGATTAAGGACTTACTGTTCACCGCTTCACGCGCCTCGAATACTTCTTCCACATTGACTTGATTCGCATATCCTTTCCGGAATGGGTTGGGCTTGGTTGCTTCAATATCCTTGTTTTCAGGGCAACCACTAGAATAATGCCCCATGTTCTTACACTTATAGCATTTATATGAATGAGATCCTTCTTGCCTCGGTGGTTGTGTTGACCATTGCCATTTTCTATGACATTGTGGTTACCATCCTTGTGGTCACCATTGCTTCCCTTTTGGTCTTCATTATGGTTGTGACCATGATGGTTGTGGCCATTTCCACCAACTTGATTGTTTCCATGGTTATGAAATTTGTTGCCACTGCTTCCCTCATAATGATTGTGCCTCTTGTGTGAAGTTTCAAAGTGGTACTTGCTTGAGCTATGTTTCCTCTTTCTATTTTCGGCTTGTGTCTGTTTGTTCTCCAAGATAGTGGCCTTGTCGAGGAGTGACTGATAGTTAGGTGTGTAGACAACTGGCAGTTGAAGGGCTAACTCATCATTATGGCCATCCAAGAATTTCTCCTTACTCTTGGCATCTATGTCAACATCGTCTGGCGCGTAGCGTGCTAGATTGTTAAATTCCTCTATATATCCAGCAATCGTGCGGTTTCCTTGACGTAGATTGCAGAATTCTCTTTTATTCAAGCTCATCACACCATTTGATATGTGTGCAGTACGGAAACCTTCTTGGAACATCTCCCGGGTGACCTCCTCAATTGGGTGAGTGATCTGATAGTTGTCCCACCAGCTGGCTGCAGGTCCTTCGAGCAGATATGCCGCAAACCTGACCTTCTCTACGTATGTGCACCCAATGATTACCAGATACTTATTCACCGAGCGTAACCAGTCATCTGCTACAACTGGCTCTGAGGCGCTAGTGAATGTTGTTGGTCGCAACCTCAGAAATCGGGTGAGCATGTCCACTTGAGGGGGTGGTGATGGATTGTTGTTGTTGTTGTTGTTTTCTAGGAATTGTGTCATCACTTGCATGAGTTGGGTCAACACTTGTTGCATCCCATTGTTGTCTTCATTGTTGTTGTTGTGGGTTTCTCAACGAGGACGCATCTGTTGGTTTAGCATAGATAAGCAGAGACAGACATGCCTAAAAGGAGAAAATCCTACCCTCACAAACAAACATGACAAAAGAAACATACACACATTCATAAAACAACAACCTAATTATTTAACCAATCAAAAAGATTCAACCACAAACAAGAAAATCAATCTAGTATCGACATACAACCTAAGTTGGTATGTTACAATACACTAACACGATATCGTGATTCTAATCAAATGGTCATCTCTTGTCTAACTCCTTGTTGAGTACTTCAGGTTCTTCCACTTATTGAATATCTTTGAAGTGTTTGCCGAATATTGGTCCTCCAATGGTCTTCAGCGTAGTGATTCGTATTGATATTGAGAAACCCATATGAAGTATTAGACTCAGACTTCAAGAACATGGTCTTCTAGAGTAAGGAGATATATTTTCAGAAGGTTGATAGTAGACGAGAGTATCCTTGTAGGCGGTGTATTGCTCCTTGCAGATGTCCACATTCATGCAAAGAATGTTGCGTTGGAACCAATTCAGTTTCTTGACCTTCGCATGAGTGGCCGAGACATAAGTAGGAGCAACAGCTCTCCTAGCATCACCCATAAAAGAGCCACCCCGAGCTGAGCTAGAAGAAGGCATAGGAGGAGGCTTGACCACTGTCTTCTTCTCATATAGTTTCTTTAAGTCATGCACCTCCAACTCATCATCACTGAAGGTATGGTCAGGAAACTTGAACTTGATGAGCTTCATGATGTAGGGAGCATAAGGGATAGTGACCTTGGTGATCATTAGGGTTCTCCACATCACTATTAGGGTTCTCCACAATGTGGTTGGCATGAAGGAGTAAGTTGCACACTGGGGTCACCACATTGTCATTGTTGCCACCACTTGGCGCAATGTTCTCACGGAGGATGCGCACAAGGACGTCATAAAGTGGAAGCAAATCACAAGAGTTGTCGGGTATGCCTCCCTCACCATATAAGTGCACGGTTTGCTTCTTGTTGAGCTTGTACGGGTGGTGCATGCGACAGCCTTGAAGGTTATCACCATCAAACTTGTAGCCCAAAACCTTGGCAAACTCCTCAAAGTTGGACTTACAAAAAGTGTCACCGGTCATTCACTTAAGTGTCTTCTTTGAGTCACCCTTCATCACAAGAGTAGCAAAGAACTGCATCACAAGCTGATAGTTGTATGGACAACGAGTGATCACAAGCCTTTCCAAGGCCATAGCCTTGATGATATGTATAGCCTCGACGAAAGAGGCTTTCTCCTGCAGAGCTGCAAGGTTATAGGGATGCATAGTCCGAATGGGCTTCGTCAAAGAGTAGTAGATGTCCTTGAGAATGAACTCTTGCTCTTGACACCAAAAGCTGCAGTCATCAAGATTGTTGTCCCTTGGCCTAAGGAACCAATCCCCTTGGCGGAGCAGAGTGTAGTCAAACAGAGTTCATCTTCGCATAGTTCTGACATTGAGGAACAGGGGCATTTCTCCTTTTCTTGGACTGAGTCCTGCTAGCAAGTGCTTTCTTCTTCCTAGGAACAACTGAGTTGCTTGAGGAGGCAGGCCTTGGAGACAGAGGTCTTGTGAACTGGTGCCCTTGAGATGTTCCTTGTTGCCTCAGCGAGGGAAGGACTCCCACTAGAATCTGTGAATTTGAGCAAAGAGGGTAGCACAAGATAAGTACACACAAGTCAGTAGTGGATACACACATTAGGTAGGCATTTGATGGATCATATGTAGTTAAACATGAGTTAATCTGAAAACTGCAGTGTTCAGTTTGGAAATTCCGATTCAGACTTAATCGGAAATTCCGTATGACCGGAAATTCTGATTCAAGTCGAGTCGGAAATTCCGACATGGACAAAACAGTGCAGATCTGAGATTGACTCAGTCTAAAACTAGATCGATCCAACACAATGCAAAACTAATGTATGTAGATGGCAGGGAATGATGCTAGAAACAGTCTCTACTAAGCAATTTTGTCACAAATAACTCCACATCTAGATCCTAGTGCAAGCACTTAGGGATAGGGAAAACTGAAGTTACCCTCATCCATTGAGGACATTGCTTGGAGGAGTGAGTTCCCAGGGCAGAGGAGGAGCAGATCCGGCCGAGAAAGAGGTTCCCCGGCGGTCGGAGTGCTCCGGAGGGGCCTTGGAGCAGCAGTGGTGGTGGTTGGAGGAGAGGGAGGTCGGGGGTGGAAGAAGGGCACGAATGAGCCCTTCACCCCGAGCCTGCCCTAAATTTTTAGACAAACCGCCTGATCGGAATCTCTGAGTGTAACTTACACGGAAATTCCGAGTCACCGGAAATTCCGAGTCAGAAATGAACCGGATATTCCGACCTGCTGAACCAAAATCCCAATTTTCAAATGGATGACTTGTGTGCAATAGAGAGAAATGTTTTCAGTGGGGAGTAGGCTTGGGATAGATTTCCAAACTGTCATTGGTACACCATACTCAACTCACAACTACCCAAACGAAACATAAAGCGCCAAGTTGAGTAGGTTTCCCACATGCAAGAATAAGAGGGCAAATAGCAACAATAAGCTCCAAATAAAACCAACTCTTCAAAGAGAAGAGGTCGGTGGCGGAAGCCATCATGTAGGAGTGAATGGCATGTCACCTCTAAGATGTATCTTGGGTACATAACCAATACTCGTCGTTTTACCTCATTAGTCATAAGAATGAATATAGAGATAAAAGAACACTTGCTATCGGCATAATGGGGGAGGGATGGTCCAATGTATTAGGACCGCACTCCCCCTATGTCCATGCCTATATCTAACCAAGATAAGATGCAATTACGTCCTAGGTGAGTGTGCAAGCGATCAAGCTAAGGACCTCGAATCAATGATATTGAGCTCATTCCTCAAAAAGCAAAACCTTCCTTCCTCAAGGTGCTTCGTGAAGATATACGCCAATTGATCCCTTGTACCCACATATGATAAGTCGATATCTCCTCGGGCCACATGATCCCTTATGAAATGGTGGCGGATCTCAATATGCTTGGTTCTTGAATGTTGCACCGGGTTGTAGGCAATCTTGATGGCACTTTCATTGTCACATAGAAGAGGCACTTTGTCGCAATCGACTCCGTACTCCTTTAAAGTTTACCTCATCCATAGCAATTGTGTGCAACAACTTGCGGCGGCAACATACTCGGCTTCGGCGGTGGAGAGAGATATACAATTTTGCTTCTTAGAAGACCAACTTACCAAGGACCTCCCAATAAATTGACAAGCACCGGAGGTTGACTTCCTATCATCATGATCTCCCGCCCAATCGGAATCCGTGTACCCACATAACGAGAAATGTGCATCCTTGGGGTACCATAATCCATAGGTTGGGGTATAAGCCAAATATCTAAAGATTCTCTTGACCGCCATGTCATGGCTTTCATTAGGAGTCGCTTGATATCTTGCACACACTTCTACGGCTAGCACTATATCCGGTCCAGATGCACAAAGGTAAAGAAGATATCCAATCATGGAGCGATATACCTTTTGGCTTTTGATCCACATCCTTACCCTTAGGGTTGAGCTCAAGGTGGCATTTGGTTTGCATTGGGGTAGACGCACCCTTGAGATCAAGCAACCCATACTTCTTGAGCATGTCTTGAATGTATTTTGCTTGGTTGATGAGCTTCCTTCAATTGCTTGATCTCGAATCCGAGAAAGAACTTCATCTCACCCATCATAGACATCTCAAACCTGTCAGTCATAAGCTTGGAGAATTCTTCGTTAAATGCTTTGTTAGTAGAGCCAAATATAATATCGTCCACATATAATTGACAAATGAAAAGCTCTCGATTTACTTTCTTAGTAAAAAGGGTGGGGTCGATTTCCCCAACTTGGAACCCACGGTCTACAAGTAGTTCTCTAAGATGCTCATACCACGCACGTGGGGCTTGTTTAAGGCCATAGAGTGCCTTATCCAACTTGTAGACATGGTTCGAATACTTGAGGTCCTCAAACCCCGGTGGTTGCTTAACATAAACAAGTTCATTTAGTGGACCATTAAGAAAAGCGGATTTAACATCCATTTGTTGCAACATAAAATTATGATGAGAGGCATAGGCAAGAAGAATATGAATTGACTCAAGTCGAGCCACGGGCGCGTAGGTTTCTCCAAAGTCAATGTCTTCAATTTGGGAGTAACCTTGAGCCACCAATCTTGCCTTGTTCCTCACCACCATGCCATGTTCATCTTGCTTGTTCTTGAATATCCACTTGGTGCCGATAACATTGCGGCAATCTTTGGGTCTTTCCACCAACTTCCACACCTTGTTGCGCTCAAAGTTGTTGAGCTCTTCATGCATAGCATCAAGCCAACCTTTATCTTCAAGAGCTTCAAAGACTTTCTTGGGTTCCACCATGGAGATGTGAGCTTGATGTTCACTAAATCTTGCAAGTTGTCTTCGGGTAGTGACCTTGCTTCTCACATCACCGAGCACCTTGTCGAGAGATAGAGCTCTCAATTCTTGTGAGGTGCCAACCCTATTCAAGCGACGGATCTCGATTTCCCTCCTTGAGGTGGGAGGAATCGCTTGATCATCTTGATCATTCACGTCTCCGCCTTGACTGATTTGATGGCCTTGATCAACCATAGGAGTGACGTCCAGAGGTGGGGGAGAAGGTTGATCTTGACCTTGTTGCGAGCTGCCACCGGGAATGTCAGCAGGACCGGATATTCCGAGTTCAGTATGGACCAGAAATTCTGAGTCACCGGAATTTCCGACTCCAGTTTGAACCGGATTTTCCGGCCCTCCGGAAATTCCTGGAGCAGTTGGAGGTTCTTGTGCTTCTTCTTGGCTTGGCGTGTTGGGCACGGTGTTGTTGTTGGGTGTTTGGTGTGTTGGGGTAGCTACCACTTGCGTAGAGTTTGATCCTTGTTGAGCACCCTCATAATAGACTTCGACGGGGCGGTGGACTCCCAACCCCATCCTTCGGATAGCATCTTGAGGTTGATCATCACCTACATCGGAAACAACACTTTGCTCCACAAGGGAGCCGTCATTCTCAGCGAATACCACACTACAAGTTTCTATGATAATGCCTGAGGCCTTGTCATAGACTCTATAAGTATGGGATTCGACACCGTAACCAACATACGTCCCTTCAAGAGACTTAGAATGAAACTTGCCTAAACGAACACCTTTGATGAGATATAAACACTTACAACCAAAAACTCGGAAGTAAGAGATGTTGGGCTTGTTCCCGGTAAGAACTTCATAAGGTGTCTTCATGAGTCCTTTGCGAAAGAAGAGCCGGTTGGATGAATGGCAAGCGGTGTTGACGGCTTCGGCCCAAAAGTTGTGAGGGGACTTGAACTCGGCCATCATCGATCTTGCCATCTCAATAAGTGTGATGTTCTTCCTTTCGGCTACACCATTTTGTTGGGGAGTATAAGCAGCGGAATATTGATGACGAATCCCTTCTTCAGTAAGGAACTCGTTCAAGGTGTAGTTCTTGAACTCGGAACCATTGTCACTTCTTATCACCAAGATTGGGACATTGTGTTGACGTTGAGCTTCATTGGAGAAGTCGATGATAGTTTGTTGAGTCTCCACCTTCGACTTGAAGAAGAAAACCCATGTGTATCTTGAATAGTCAACAACAATCACCAAGCAATATTTCTTGCCACCAAGACTAGGTTCCGGAATGGGACCAAAGAGGTCAACATGGAGAAGCTCCAAAACTCTTGTTCATGAAATGATGGTCTTGCTTGGATGGTGGATGTCATGCATTTTTCCTTCAACACAAGCCCTACACATTCGATCCTTCGAGAAAGAAACATGGTCTTTTAGTCCTAGGATATGGCCACCCTTTTGGAGACTTTGCAAAGTCCTCATATTGACATGGGCTAGTCGGCGATGCCATAGCCAACTCAAGTCCACCTTAGCGAATAAGCATATTGCATGGGAAGTGGTGACTCCGGAGAAGTCAACCACATATAGCCCATTCTCAACGTACCCAACGAAAGACACTTTGAGAGACTTGCTCCGCATAAGGATAACCATTTCCTTTTCGAAGATAACGGTATAACCCAAACAAGTTAAAGAATGCACCGAGATCAAGTAGAAACCTAGGGACTCGACAAGCAAGACATTCACAAGTGTGATGTCCGGTGCCACTACCACCTTGTCGAGCCCTATTACCTTAGACTTTGAATTGTCACCATATGTAGCGGTCATTTGATCATCAATAGGCTTCAACTCCGTTATAATCTCCTTGCTTCCGGTCATATGACTAGTGCACCCACTATCAATTATTCATTTCGATCCTCCGGAAGCAAGGCCCTACATACAATCAATTTTTAGATTTAGGTACCCATTTTGCAATGGGTGCCTTTTGGTTAGCAACAAGGGTCTTTGGGACCCAAATAGCATATTCAATATAGCCATCAAAAGGACCAATGTATATAGCATAGACATACCCATAATAATCAACATATAAAACATAATTGGGGTTAGATATGCCCGCAAAGTCATCGCGAGAGGGAGTGCCCCTTGTGGCATTTCCACTTGCAATGTAATCTTTATTGGCTTGTGCGGGCTTGGCCTTCTTCTTGATCTTCTTCTTCTCATTAGCAACATAGCCTAGACCTTCTTTATCCTTGTGGGGCACTCGCTCATGAAGATGAGTAGTGAGTGTCCCCTTACCTTTATCAAGAGAGGTCTTAGGCTCGGTTGCCATGGAGGGAACAAACAAAACCCTAGCTTTATCCTTGACAACATTTGCATTAGTATTCAAAGGAATAGAAGTGCTAGGTCTCTCAAGAGTAGATATCCGAGTTTGGAGTTGATCACGAGACTTGAGGAGACGTTCGTGATCACTTGTCAATACCTTGTGAGTATTTTCAAGTGACTCAAAGTCTTCGCAAAGTCTAGCATGAGCAACTACAAGCTCGTACTTTTCATTTTGCACAATTTTACATTTAACAAAGTAAAGATCACGATCCTTAGTGATCTTAGCAAGTTCCTCCTTGAGGAGAGCATGAGCTTCTTGTTCATCTTCAAGGGAGGATTGGAGAGAAACTTTAGTGTGAGCATCCTCTCTCTCAATCTCACCTTTTAACTCAAGCTCACCTATACGACTCATAATTGAGCCAAAGTGTTTCTTTCCTTCTCCTTGCAAGTTAGTCATGAATTTATCAAAAGCAATAATTTCTTTCTTGACTTCTAGACTCATATCATCATCAATTTCATGGGATATAGAGGTAGGAGACAATTTTACCTCAGATGTCTTTGTCATAAGATATCTTGCATTCATGATGATGGGGCTCTCATTTGGTGAGAAGAGTGATTGAGGTGTAGAGGAAATGGCTAGTGCGGCCACTTGCGTTGGGGTATCCTCCTTGTCACTATCTTCATCATCGGTGGGATATTGCTCTTGAGTTACCAAGACAATCTTTTGGTTCTTCTTCAAGTAGGGCTTTTTCATGGGCAAGGGCCCCTTGCCCTTCGTATTGGCCACGAGCCTCCCAACATGGTCCTCTCTTCTTTCCCATGGGAAATCTACAACAAAGTGGCTTTTTTCATCGCAATTATAGCAAAGCCTCACCTTGTTGCTAGGCTTTCCTCCATTGGATGGGAACTTCTTGTCAATCCTAGCTTTGGCCCTTTCAGGTGAAAGGACCGAGATGGTAACCTAGAGGGGGGGGGGGGGGGTGAATAGGTTTCTACAAATTTTACTTTTCTTTTCACAAGTTTTAGGCTATGCGGATAAATAAGATGTGCCTAACAACTAGATGAAACAACCTATATGATGCAATACAATACTTCAAGCACGAATGCTATCACAAATAAAATAACAATAGTGAAAGAGCTCGGATAGAAATAACCGAGGCACGCGGAGACGAAGATATAACCCGTGTTCCTTCTCTTGAGAGAGAAGTACGTCACGTTGGAGAGATGCGGGATAACACGAAGGACACCCGAGCGCCACGAAGGCTCACCTTATTCTCCTTGAGCCTCTTCCACGAAGAAAGAGCTCAATCCACTATTGGTAGGCCTTGAGGCGGCCTCCGAACCTTTACAAACTTTCCCGAAGCAAGAACCACAACCCGGAAGCTTCCGGGCGACCCTAGCCGCCTAGGGTTTCAACAAAACTCAAGAGTAACAAGCAACTTGATGAACTCAAGGGGGAATCACTTTTGGCTCGGTGGAATCAAAGATCTAGACCTCCTCTTGGTTTTCACCAAAGGGATTTGAGTTTGAGTGGAGGGATAGAGAGATCTTAAAGCTTTTGGAGTCAACAACAATGGAGGAGAGAGAGCTTAACCTTTTTCGTGTTTGGAGCTGGTTGACTTACCTCTTGGAGAAGAAGAGGTGGGCTTATATAATTGTCTATTAAAATCTGGTTGTTATGCAGAAAATCTGGTCCACCCGGTATGGATTCCGGTTTGCACCGGACTGTGTACCGGATGGGTCCGGAATGAAATCCGGAGTGCAAACCGGCTAGTCCCTGGACTCGACCGGTTTGCACCCGAAATTGATTCCGGGCCCATCCGGTACCAGATCCGGTATATACCGGATCCCATACCGGATGAGCAGTTTCCTGAACATGCCCAATATTTCAAGATACAAATATATTAAACTTTCTCATATTTAGTGGATGCTTTAGGAGGTGTATGGAAAGGGATATGAAATAGAGTTGCAAGAGTTCATCCCCAATGAAAACAACAAGTTACCCCTCTTAATAGTGTGGTGATCCTATTGACTCAAGAAGTAAATAGAGAAAGATATAAATAACACCGTCACTTGATTATCCAAAAATGAGGGGCCTCCAATCTCCAACCATCATCATACGAGCGGACTAAAACCTGAGAATACACTTTAGAGATAGCATTAGTCCTCACTAACTCGAGTGTCATCTTAACCAAAATCTTAAGAAGGGACATGCCCTTTCAATCTCCCCCTTTTTGGTTGAAGATGACAAACGAGTTAGAGCTCAACAAATAAGGAATATAAACTCTTGAGAGATTTCTAAAGGATATAGAGAAAGCTCCCCCTAAATGTATGCACTTGGTAGAACTTAGCTTTTGAATGCAAAGTGCAAAGGGATTAACATATGGAGAGTTCCCACTATATTCTTTAAAAATAACAAGAGGTGAAGCAAAGTGAGTATCAAGAGTGAGAGATCAACTTTGCAAACACAAGCTAGAGAGTGAGCAAGACTAACAAAAACATATGAGTACTCACTAGCTTGGTGTGTGCGACATAAGCAAGATGTGTAAACAAAATAGCACTATACATGGATAACTAGTAGAAGATAAACATATAGTGCAACCAACATAGATATTCATGGATAATAAACTCACACTTGTCCAAAGCATGTCCAACACACAACCATAGAACATAGTCTTACACAAGATATGATAATAAGGTAAAGGGATAAAGTAGTCACAAGCCAAAGAGAACCAAATCCAACAAACGAAGGCTTGTGACAACAAAGGCAAATCCAAGGGCTCCCGCACAACCTAATAAGAGCTCTCAACATCTTCTCCCCCTTTGGCATCGAAATACCAAAAAGGGGATAAGAGCGAGATACTAACGAACCCAACCACTCCTAGAACTGAGCATCTTCGTCGGCGGCGTCATCATCATCATCATCATCAACACTGCCACATGCACCACCAGAAGTACCCCAAGCAGTCCCAGAGAAAAAACCATCAACTGGGAAGTCCTGCATAGGAATGTCCACGAACGGTGTAGGAGCTAACTCAGGACCATCAACAACTGAGAACCCTGCAGCCCTTCTGTCGTCATTCTGAATACGGCGACTCTCCTTTGCAAGCTCCTGAGCATTGTGACTATAAGCGCGGGCATCACGGCAAGATGAGAACATAGAAGTGAAGAACTTCGCGATGCCACTCTTATTCTTCTTGGACATAGGACGGGCTGAGGAGCTAGGACCAGGAGCAAAAGAGGGATCATATTGTTTCTTAGTGCGAGCCTCAAGAGGAGAAAAGCCCGCAGGAGTAGGACCATCCACAGCAGTAATGGCATGCAGCTCATGCCTAAACATGTCTTGCCCATGGGCAACCTTCCTGAAGTTCCCTTCTCCCAAAGCATGCCCAATGAAGAGTTGGAGATAGGCAGAATAAGCAGGGACTCTCCGTGTCATCACACCAGTATAGATCTCCTCATAGATAAATGACACAACATCAATCGGCCTTCTGAAAGGACAATGATGTCGCCTAGAGGGGGGGGGGATAGGCGGTTTAAAACTTTTCTGGTTTAGGCTTGATAATTGCGGAATAAAACTAGGTGTTTAAATTAACAAGCCGACAACCTAAATAAACTAGGGTCACCTATGTGCACCAACAACTTATGCTAAGCAAGATAAACAACAAGGTGATAGCAATAGAATACTTCAAGCACGAAGGCTATCACAATGCAAAGTGCATAAGTAAAAGCTCGGGTATAGAAATAACCGAGGCACGCGGAGACGAGGATGTATTCCCGAGTTCCTCCTTGTTAAGGGAGTACGTCTCGTTGGAGAGGTGTGAACCGACACAACGGTTCAACAACCACAAAGGTTTCACCTTCTTCTCCGATGAACCGCACCACAAAGGCTTGGTTCACCTTCCACTATCGAAATTCCTTCGAGGCGGAATCCGGAGCCTTTCAACAACAATCCGGGGCACAACCCACAATGGGATTGGGGGCTCCCGAACGGCCTCCAACAACAATCCGGGGCACAACCCACAATGGGATTGGGGGCTCCCGAACGGCTTCAAGTGACCACACAAGGGTCCAACCACCACAAAGGCGTCTAGGGTCCAAGGACCCAAGAGTAACAAGCTCACAAACTTTCAACTTCCACGAATCCTCGTGGAGAGCACACCGATGCACCAAATGCAAAAGGCAAGAGCACAAGTGCTCAAATCCTTCACTCTCAAATCCCACCAAAAGCAACTAATGCTTATGGGGGGAGAAGAGAGGAAGAACAAGGAATCCACAAAGGAGTCAAATCCTTCACTCTCAAATCCCACCAAAGGCAACTAATGCTTATGGGGGGAGAAGAGAGGAAGAACAAAGTAGAAGAACCACCAAGTAACTCCAAGATCTAAATCCACTAGGTTCCCCTCACTTAGAGGAGAGATTGATTGGTGGAAAGGTGGATCTAGATCTCCTCTCTCTTTTCCCTCAAGAATTAGCAAGAATCATTGGAGGGATGGAGAGATAGCAAGCTCAAGAAGGTCAACAATGGAGGTCAAAACTTGCTAGAAAGGTTAGGGAACCATTGGGGAAGAAGGCCCCTTAAATAGGTCAACCCAAATTCCAACCGTTGGGTGCAGATTCGCGCTGTAGCGGTACTACCGCTGGCCCTAGCGGTACTACCGCCCCCCTAGGGAGTTAGGGCATCAAAACGGGCTGAAAACAGGCTTCCGTAGCGGTACTACCGCCCCGGGCAGCGGTACTACCGCCCCGGCGGAACTACCGCTCCCGGTACCGCCAAAAACAGCTCTCTGTTAGCTCCGGCGGTACCTCGGGCGGTACCGCGGCGGTACTACCGCTACAGCAAAAAACAGCAGAAACTGATAAACGAAAACGTCAATATCTTTTCCATCCGGACTCCGTTTTCGATGATTTTTGGCTCGTTGGAATCGTTACAACGAGCTCTACTTGAATGTGCATAGAAACATCACAGTCCATCATGTGAGGATAAATTAAAATGGGGAAAGGTTGAACTTTCCTAAACAATGCAAACCAGTAAAAACTCCTTCATCAAAAACGCAACAAGATATTCATACGAAATCTGTTTTTGATGAACTAGAGCTTAGTATGGAGATAAACCAAGCTCTAAATCCTCACATGGATAAAAGGCAACAAGTTTTCCAAAGTAAAACCATTTTCGAAGGACTTGGTCTTATCATGAAGATCACGACAAGCACCAACACTCAACACGGAGAAAAACCAAATAAGAACCAAGAAATATGAGAAGCCAAGTATGCAAAGGTTTGAGCTCTCCACAACAATGCGATCAAGTTACTCACTTGAGAGCCCCTCTTGATAGTACGCCATCTATCCTAAAACCCGGTCTCCTACTAACACCATGAGACCGGTAAGAGAGAAAACCTATCAAGATCATACCTTTGCCTTGCGCATTCCACTTGAGCTCGATGATGAAGATCTTGACTCTCTCAAGTTGAAACACCTTTCTTGATTGTGCTTGCTAGCACATGCTTGATGAAGACTTCTACAAATGCTCCCCCATACTCCGTTATGGGAGGGACTCGCTAGGCTTTGTCTTCATGTTTCCTTTGCAAGACTCAATCAAAGGATATCTTCCGATATGCATCATATTGAATTTGCACTTCATTTTCTTATCTTGATATGTATGATGGCTTGGGGTTAAACATGATTGTTCACTCAATCTTCTATTCCAAGCCATACTTGCAATGAGCTCAACTCTACACATGACCATTCTTCATATAAACCCTTTGAATAGAGCATTGGTCATTAAGTCATCTTGAAGAGTCCAACACATGAACTCCTATAATTTCCCATGGACAAGATCTATAAGAATATCTCAATGTAAACATTAGTCTATAAGGATTGTCATTAATTACCAAAACCACGCATGGGGGCAACCATGCACTTTCACCTTCGATTCTCAGGCTTGGTATAGAACATAAGGTTAGTCATGTACCCACGAACCTTTGTGAGATCACCAGACTTGCTCATGATAGTGTCACGGAATAGGTTGGCAAGGTAGCGGTACACAGGGTACATCTGAGTGATAGTGTCCATGGTACAGTTCTCCTGTGGAGGAAAGCAAAAAAGCAAGATCTTCCTTCGAAAACACCTCATCCTTATGAATCTGCCAACCTCCTTTCTTGAGACCCAAAGCCTTTCTGAGCTCCCTCACATTGCTAGTTACCTTAAGATCTCTAGACATCCATGTCATAGTGCAATCATCATCATCATGGAAATAGACAGTGCAATAGAATTGCTTCACCAAATCTGGCGTGCCATCAGGAGAGTGAAGACACACAGCATCCCACAAGTTCATCTTCTCAAGGGTACGCCGCACATAAGGGAAATCCTTCTCATGAAGAGAGAAGTGCTCGAGATTAAGAGACTTCTGCGGTACCCAAGACTTCTTGGAGCTGAAAATAGCATATACATGCTCCCACTGAAGCTGCTGAGTGCGAGTCCAGAACCTAGTATCCCCGGGATTAGTTCTTTCCTTGGCAAAGTAGGGATTTCTCACACGAAACACCTTCCAATCGCTAACAGTCATAGTCTTCATATTGCCAGTGGGCACAATCTCCCTCTCATCCTCAGAATCAGAACCATCCTCAGCCCCATCAGACTCTTCTTCTGAAACAAAAACCTCAGAGGGGTGGCCACGATCAACAGAAGAGCGACCACGACCACGACTGTAGGCAGTACTAGATGCTGGCAATGGAGCCTTGGCAGTCCTTGATGAGATCGTCTTCTTGCTTGACACTTCGGCAAACTTGCCCTTGCGACGCATCTCATGCGTCTCGAGACGGTCACGGCTGTCACCTGTGAATTAGAGCATAGTTGCGAGCATGGGGATAAGTGCACAAGTCACGGGAAGGAGGAATAGGTGCAATGAATAGATGTGTCAAGATTTGAACAAAATTTCGAGTTCAGTTCATCAGCCGGTACCAGGTCCGGTGCAAACCGGAATCTATACCGGGTGGGTACAGAAATTTCGATTTTTTTTCCAAAAGTGCTTGAACTCAGCAACATCTACTCATTACATCTAAGGAGCAACATGATTGAACGAGCAAAACCTTCAAGGACTAAAAGATCTACAGGGAGAGAGAGAGAGAGAGAGAGGGAAGGAGGTGAGATACCGGAGGACATGGTGGAGAACTTGAGAAATCCTTCGGTAATCTTCCTCCAAGCAAGGAGAGGGACCAAGGGAGGCCCAACTCGGAGCCCCGGGCGGTGGAGAACTCCCCCGGAGATGGAGAAGACGCTGGTGGCGGCGGCTGGGGCGGTTTAGGTCGGGGGGGGGGGGGGGGAATAGTAGCCTTTGAGAAAGAGGACCCCCGACCCGGAACTTAACATTCCAAAAACCGGACCCGTCCGGTATGGATCCCGGTACAAACCGGGTTTTGTATCGGATGCGTCCGGAATGGATTCCGGGGTTCATACCGGGTGGCCCCTGGAACCACCCGGTTTGTGCCCGGAAGACATTCCAGACCTATCCGGTACCAGATCCGGTGTATACCGGATTCCATACCGGGTCATCAGAACTCCTCCAAAAAACTCAAGATGACTTGTGCATAGAGTGAATAGATGGGCAAGGTAGACAGCAGAGATGCAAGGTAAGATTAAAGACTGTTCTACACATGTTTCTTGGAAAAGAGAGCGAAACTAAAAAGCAACAAGTAACATGTTTTGAACTAAATAAAATGCAAATCCAATAAGCCGAAGGATAGAAAGTACCAAATAAGAGAGGCGAGTTGGCGGGGAATTTCTCCCCCTATGTTAGAGCACAAATATCATTGGTACCGCGAAGAGATATGCTTGGGTCCATTTGATATTAGATCTTATGATATATCACATATAGGTATGCATCATGCCAAGACATGGTAGGATGCTATCCCTACATATGCGGAACACCTAAACAAGATAACAAGATAGTAAAGAGAATCATGCAAGTAAATCAATCCCAGTTTTTAGGATCAAGGATACCGAGTTCTCCTCTCAATTTAACGAACCGGGCTTCATCCAAAGGCTTAGTGAAAATGTCCGCCAATTGTTCATTTGTCCCCACATAAGTAAGAGAGATGTTACCATTTGCGACATGATCACGTAGGAAGTGAGGGCGAATGCCAATTGGTCATTTGTCCCCGGCGTCATCGTCTACATCGTCGCGGCAAGTTCTCCGCGACCTCGAGGTCGGCTACATACATGTTTGCAGTAGGTTGTATTTATCAGTTTAAAGAAAATGATCAGGGTCTACAGTTCACTAGTGATGTCTCTCCATGAATAATAATAATAGCATACATGTGGATAAACAATTGACAGAACAAAGACCCGTTTAATTATGGATATACTATAGTCATGATGTCTAGTATGAGATTCATTTGAGCATTAGAACAATATATACATAGACCGTTCCAACCGCATCTATGACTAATAATTCATATTCCGATTAGCGTTTGTACCCCTTTCAGTATTAAGTTGCAAGTAACAAATTATTGCATTAAGCAAAGTGTGTAAAATAAGTAATAACATTATGTTTAGACAAAGTATTACTGTTTTATCCTTAATAGCAACAATACATCTACAATCTTAGAGGTCGTTGTCACTTCTCATGATTAAAAAGAGACATGAACCCACTATCGAGTATAAATACTCCCTTTTGGAGTCACACGCATCTATTTGGCCAGAACATCTACTAGTAACGGAGAGCATGTAAGATCATAAATAGCACACACATAATATATTATGAAGGCAATGACGTAGTACTCAATATTCATCGGATCCCAACAAACATAACATGTAATATTACATAAACATGATCTTGATCATGATAGACAGCTCACAAGATGTAAACATGGTAGCACAAGAGGATAAGAGATCATCTAGCTACTGCTATGAACCGTACTCCAAGTATGAACTACTCACGCATCAGTCCGGAGTCGGGCATGGTGATGTAGAGCCCTCCGGTGATAATTCCCCTCTCCGACAGCGTGCCGAGAAGAGCTTCTGAACCCTCCCGAACTAGGATTGATAATGACGACGACTCTGGAACTGTACGAGGATTTTTGTTCGGGTCTCGAGGGTTTTCACATCAGGAGGTTTTAACAAAACTAAATTTACTTTACTGGGTGTGTCTGATGGAGTTTTTATTTCACCTCATAATAAGACAACCTGCCATATTCTAACATTTAAATCCTTGTGTCACTAAAGATTTTATTATCATGACAGATTTTAATTTCTCAAAATTAATCACGAGTAATTTGACTAAGAAACCTTTCTTTCATCCGTCATGTTATAATTATGTGGCGTATTATATTTTATCTTATCCATTTTCAAGGTCTATTGCATAAATTGAACTGATACCAATTCTACAGATTTTAAGTGTAAAACTTGTAATATTTCAATCACCACTAGCCCAGTATAAGTTGTCCGATCTTTCGCCCGTGGATTTTGGCTCGTAAAAAGCCGCGAACTCGAAAACCATTCCCGCCGTCCCGCGCTCCGAAAACCAACCCGCTCCTCCGCTCTCCCCGTTCCCGCCCAGAAATTCCCTCGATCCGCGCCTAAACGCATCTCGCCCGTCCAGACCAAAAGCGCCGGGCGCATCCCACCTCCCCAATCCCCCGATCCGCGGCACCAACCCCTCCACCAATCACAGCCCACCTCTCCTCCTCTATAAAACCCACCACCCCCACCCTCTGTTCCCCACAGCGCATCCCAACCTTCCTCTCATCCCCAAATCCACCGGCGAATCAATCCGGTCCCTCTGCAGCAGCGATGGCACCCAAGGCGGAGAAGAAGCCGGCGGCGAAGAAGCCCGTGGAGGAGGAGCCCGCGACGGAGAAGGCCGAGAAGGCGCCCGCCGGGAAGAAGCCCAAGGCCGGGAAGAGCCTCCCCGCCGGCAAGACCTCCGCCAAGGAGGGCGGCGAGAAGAGGGGCCGCAAGAAGGGCAAGAAGTCCGTCGAGACCTACAAGATCTACATCTTCAAGGTCCTCAAGCAGGTCCACCCCGACATCGGCATCTCCTCCAAGGCCATGTCCATCATGAACTCCTTCATCAACGACATCTTCGAAAAACTTGCCGGCGAGGCCGCCAAGCTCGCCCGCTACAACAAGAAGCCCACCATCACCTCCAGGGAGATCCAGACCTCCGTCCGCCTCGTCCTCCCAGGCGAGCTCGCCAAGCACGCCGTCTCCGAGGGCACCAAGGCCGTCACCAAGTTCACCTCATCTTAGATAGATCTCGTTTGTTTGTCTGTGCCCCGTTGGTAGATGTTGTAGTTGGCTGATGTGACTAGTGGTTGTCGTCTCCTCCCGTTATCTGCAAGTAGTCTTAGTCCTAATGCTGGGTTGGTATTGCTGAAATTCGCCAATGTTTTGTTGGCTGGTCGGTTGTAAGATCTGAAGTATGAATGCATATGATTTCGCTAATTTGAAATTCAGAACAATGATGTTTTTCTTCTATTTTGTTAACGATTTTTGCCTAGACTCGGTATACTAAGACGCAGATGATTTTGGGTACCAGTTACAGTGTGTTTCCTGCGAACCTTTTTCAGAAATTCGTGTTCAGATGTGCCGTTTCAGGGGGCATGGCTAACTCTTGTCTGTAGACGCTCTAATTTATCATTACAATGGAGAGGAAGAATGTGAGCCAAGGAAATGTTGGGCCTTGCCCATCTTTCCGTTTTTTGAATCCAGTAGATGTAGTTGGCTCATGTGTCTCTACTGGTTGTGAAATCTGGTTATATGCAAGTAGTTTTTTTTGTACTAATGGTTGAGTAGTATTTCTGAATTAGCCAATGTTTTGTTGGCTGTCAGAGCTGAATTATGAATGGATACGCTTTTGGCAAACTGAGATTCAGAGCTGTGATACATTTCTGCTACTGGTTACCGATTTCTGCCTAGACTTGATATACTAAGCCGCTGATGATTTTGGGTATCACAATGGGAAGGAACTGTAGCGAACTGAATCCACGCACCAGTATTTCGTATCAGCCCATCTCTTCTAGGGAAGCACAGAATAGCAATAATTGTTAACTGCGGAAACTATTAAGCTGTCTCTGCGGGAATTCTGTTAGTTTTCTGAAAAATGAAACCAGCTTTACACTTGGAGACGCTGCATAGTTGAACTGAATCCCTTAACAGGAGAGAAGTTCACGATGTTGTGAAGACATGTCATGAATGAATGGTGACAAAACATATAATACCGAGCCAACTCATAGATGAATTGTTCAGGATGACCACGGTATTTTGCCTTCTGCATGAAACAATTAAATTGAACATATGAGGCGGCGATAAGATGTGCTGCACATGGCTTGTTTCAGATCAAGCTGCCGCTCATGGCTCGTTTCGGGTGGATGCCAATGTACAATTTTCACAAGCAATGTGTCGCAAGAGAGAATGTGTAGTCCTATCAGCATATACCTGTCTTGAACAAATAGTGCTAGTTTTGATACAGCGAGTTCAAGCTTATCATTGTTTGGGATTGATAAAGATGTAGAACAAGCCACGTGAGGTGACTCGTTCATCGCAGTCTTCAATCGCACTTACTGTTTTGCAAAATTCAGACGACTCACAAGTCAGAACCCAAGAGAGGTCTCTGTAATGTAAAGAAAAAGAGGTCCACGCAGACCGGCAGAAATCCTCACGATACGTATCAACCAATCAGAACGCAGGAACCATGACGCCACGGATCCCTCCCCACGATCCGCGTGCCTCAACTGAAATGAAATCCGCGCCGTCCACTCCTAGCGAATCCGACCGCCCAAAACCCACCCTTCCCTCCCAAAACTCGGCCCGCCAAACAGATCCAAAATTTCGCGCCCACCCGCCTGGCCGCCTCCTCACTATAAAACCACGCCGCTCCTCTCCATTCGTCCTCATCCCAAATCTCCCAACCTCCACCAATCTCATACCCCAGCACCCTCCTCCCTCCGCTCCCCAATCCCCATGGCGCGCACCAAGCAGACGGCCCGCAAGTCCACCGGCGGCAAGGCGCCCCGCAAGCAGCTGGCCACCAAGGCGGCCCGCAAGTCCGCCCCGGCCACCGGCGGCGTCAAGAAGCCCCACCGCTTCCGCCCCGGTACCGTCGCCCTCCGCGAGATCCGCAAGTACCAGAAGAGCACCGAGCTGCTCATCCGCAAGCTGCCCTTCCAGCGCCTCGTCAGGGAGATCGCGCAGGACTTCAAGACCGACCTCCGCTTCCAGAGCTCCGCCGTCTCCGCGCTGCAGGAGGCCGCTGAGGCCTACCTCGTCGGCCTCTTCGAGGACACCAACCTCTGCGCCATCCACGCCAAGCGCGTCACCATCATGCCCAAGGACATCCAGCTCGCGAGACGCATCAGGGGCGAGAGGGCATAAGCTTCCAGCGCTGCTTTCCTGCTAGTGTCCGATCTGTTCTGCAGGTGTAGAGATCTGTTAGTTTCTTGTAGTCTGTTGCCTGTTCGTGGTGTGTCGGCTGTGTTATGGTGTTATGTAGTCTGTGATGGTAGTACCATCTTCTTATCATCATCAATTGGAAAATATCAATCTGATGTTTAAAATTTGTTGTGCCTCTCGTTATCGTTCTGTTTGTCTGAATGTGGCTAGGCTACTCACTGAACTTCTCTACACTGTTTGATGGAATTGATTCACTGAATCTATGTAACGCGAAACTGCTCCTGTTGTTGGACACTTTTCTTACTGACGTTGCCCCAAATCTACTTCAGGTTGCTGTACAGACCACACCGGTTGGTATGCCTGTGTACTGTGGACACATGGTTCAACACAGGAACGGGAAGCAAGGCTTCTGTGATAATTCGTCAAGCCCAGCCGACATGTGAAACTTACAAACCAATTCAGGTTGCTGTCAAACATTTGTTGTGCCTATCGTTTGGTTTACTAGCGTCTGATTGTCAGCAGGTGTAGAGATGTGTAATGTGTTAGTCTCTTCTTGTTAGCCTGTTGTCTGTTGTAAGGAAGATTCCGTCGTTTGTGCTGTCTTGGCCCTGTTATTGGTGGTATGTACTCTCCGATGGTACCATCTTGTTTATCATCAACAATGAAAAAATATCAAACATCTGCGCCTTTAGACACTGTCTTCTTACTGCATCTATGTAACACCAATCGACTGTAAAAGCAATTCCTTAGCAAACTCTCCAGTGACAATTCATCAAACTCAGTTTTCTCCATATCATGTCTTGTTGTATTCTAAATGCCATGAGCTGTTAGCACTGTGTATATCATTCCCTGATGTGTCCTAATGGATTGCTAACCTGATGACTTGACGATGTTCTTAGAAAGATTCGCTGGGTTGTGCCATGGTGGCCATGTTATACTGTGATGTAAGCCTTTGATGTTACCATTCTTTTATGATCAATGGAAAGTTAACAATCTATTTTTAAAACATATGTCTCTTTCTATTGTTTGGTTCATCCCACTGGATATATTTCTCGCTAAAAAATGTTTTCGATATTGTTTGGGTTTCATGTCCAGTGATGTCTTGGCCGTCTTGCTTTTCAGCACTACCTTTGGTGGAATCTGATGAACATGACGTTCATATGCTCCAGTTCAGCTAATTATGCCCCCTGCTTATGTACAATCTCAATGCTGCTGCCTTGAGCTTCTCGACTCACGGGTGTTGCCCATACCATTTCAGCTTGCCGTATGTATCACAGTGTTCAGTATTTCCTTGGTCACTTAATTCAGGATCAGGTGATAAGATAATGGAATGGATCAATGCGTGCTCTTTAGCTGTCATTTTTTTCCCGTAAAGGAGGCATAGCCCCAGCCTAAGCCTAGTGAGGGTTCCTCTTGGGAAAATGCCTGGCTTATAGTTCTATTGGAAAAAGTAAGAGTCAATAACACCATTAGTACATAAACTTTAGCTCTATGTGCACTTTCATACAACAACTTCATTTTTGTGATACAGTGGTACACAAACTCTTGATGCGGATTCGTTTTTGGTCCAGACCATTGAGGAAACTACACGTGGAACTGCACACTTTTACAGATACACTCATGTATTGTAAAATATTTATGTCATGGTATGTTCGTTTGTTAGGAGACAAAATTCACAAATCGACTCATGTACGCTGGTGGTGGATCTAGCCACGGGGGGAGACGCTAATTGCTTGCTTCAAACCGGTCGAGTAGACGGGCGGCTATTTGTGCTTCGGCTTCAGACGCTCCACTCAGTCCGGCTTGATCAAGGTTTGCGCAAGATCAGAAGAATACAGCGGAGCCGTGATGGGGTAGCTAGCCAGCAGAAGGCGGCGGTGATAATTCAAGCGCCGGAGGTATACATCGCTTCCAAGAGATACAGGAGAGTTCCGCTTGCGAGGACTCGGATGCTCGCAGGCGCCGGCGCGGCGCTTCGGCGAGATGCAACTGGAGCAGTTAGGTGCCGCACCGACACTATCTGCTAGCCTCGTTCTTCCAGTTCGAGGTGATTAGGAGGAGCTTGAAGATCAGTGTCGTGCGATTAGGAGGAGCTTTAAGATCAGTCTCCGTCGTCAGCCATAGTGGTTCAGCGAACAAGGACCCAAAGACGCCGACGCCCATCGTCCCTGCTGCGGACTGGGGTCGATCCATTGAAGAGCAAATCCATGGCGTCCGACACTCCGGCCCAGGGTAATTCATCGTGCAAGCCCGCGCCGCCGGGGAATGGTAAGTCGCGGCCGCCCGCCCGTGGTGGCGGGCGTGGGAAGAAGAGCGCACCGGCCCCACCGCCGCCGCCACCGCCCCGCGAATGGCGACCCCGTGGTTGGCCGCGAGGATGAGATCGACCGCGTTGTGTGCATCCTCTTCCGCAAGTCCATGAACAGCGACGTGCTGGTGGGGGCGTCGGGCGTCGGCAAATCGGCCATCGCCGAGGGCCTCGCGCAGCGCATCGCCCCCGGCGAGGTCTCCGGTGTCCTGGCCGGCGCGCGCGTCGTGGAGATCAACGTGGCCACGATTATTTCAGGGTCCTCGCACGTCGGCAACTTTGAGGAACGCTTCACGGGGGTGATCGCCGAGGCGGAGGTTACGGCGGCCGGGAAAGTCGTGCACTCGTGGCGAACATGCTGAAGCCGGCACTGACGAGGGGACGCGTCTGGTGCCTCGGCGCCACGACGCACGGCGAGTACCAGCACTACTTCCTCGAGGACAAGGCGCTGGAGCGGCGTTTCGCAACTGAAACTTAACCCTGGATCGATTTGCAAAGTCCAAATAAGCAGCAAATTTCCACCGTGGCTGCCACGTAGGCAATTCGGACTCATCTGACCAATTTTGCACATAGGGGTAGAGTTTGTGTACCACTATACCACAAAAATAAAGTTGTTGTATGAAAATGCACATAGAGCTAAAGTTTATGTATCAATGGTGTTATTGACTCAAAAAGTAATCTTAGTCATCTTTTTGAAATGGCAGTTCGTACTGTTTGTTCACAGGATTTCCAAGCAGGAGAGGATTTTTTATACGGTAGAACTAGTGTGGAACCTTATTGGCAGATACTTCAGTTACGAGACTACATACGAAAGTTGAGGTTGAACAAGAGGAGATTAAATGGTGTCAGCGATCTCGTGCAAACTGGCTCCAGAATGGAGACAAAAATACAAGCTTCTTTCCCTTAAAAAAAAATACAAGCTTCTTTCACAATTATACTACGGCTAGAAGGAAAAGAAATTTAATTAAGCAATTGAAGGACCCGACAGGTGGTTTCGTGGAAGGTACGGACCATGTTAAACCTCTCATTCATAATTATTTCACTAACTTGTTTACCTCGGACAATATGATTGTTGATCCTGGATTTCTTGAGAAAGTGGTGCCTAGAGTAACTTCTGATATGAATGAAAGTCTGTTGGCTCCTTATGAAAGGACATGTGCCCTCATGTATGGTTTTGGTAATTAATGACAATCCCTAATGACTAATGTGTGTTTTGAGCATATTGCAAGTATGACTTGAAGTTGTCAAGGCATCACCTATATGAAGAAAGATGGTATCTTCCATGGGCTTGCAACAAGAAGATCCATTAATTTAGCTCATGGAGGATGATGTCATGCCATGATCGTCATCATGGTTGACAAGTGCAAGACCAAGGGAAGCATGTCGGAGACATGAAGACGAAGCTAAGCGAGACTCTCCCATAATGGAGTATGGGGGAGTATATGGAGGAGTCTTCATGAAGCATGTGCTAGCAAGCACAATCAAGAAAGGTGGTCCACTTGAAGAGATCAATATCGTCATCATCTAGCTCAAGTGGAATGCTCAAGGCAAAGGTATGATCTAGATAGGGCTATAGGATAGATAGGCGTACTATCAAGAGGGGCTCTCGAGTGAGTAACTTGATCGAATCTTTATGGAGAGCTCAAACCTTTGCATACTTAGCATATCATCTTTCTTGTTTGTTATTTGGCTTTTCTCCTTGTGAGGTTTTGGAGCTTGTTGTGATCTTCATAACAAGCTCAAGTTCATCAAAAACAAAGTTCATTTGTAAAGCTTCTTGGTTTTTTATGTTGGAGCTTTTACCGGTTGTTCCTTTTTTGAGAGGTTTTATGTTTCCCCATTTGGTTTTAACCTCCCATCTTGTACTATGATGTTTCTCTTCACTATCTTGTAGAGTTCTTCGTTGTGATTAAAACGAGCCAAAAATCATCGAAAACGGAGTTCGGATGGTCAAGATATTGTCGTTTTCGTGTTGGTATTTCTGCAGTTTTCGGGTGCTCGGAAATCTCCGAACCAGGCTCGGAGATTTCCGAATCGGGCGGATTTCAGTACTGATGTCGCCCAGAAAACTTCGGAGATCTTTCCGGAAATCTCCGGGGCTCGGAAATCTCCGGCCCTAGCCCTGAAATCTCCGGTCTGAGCTGCTGTAACGGATAGATTTGTGGGAGGGGTATAAATACCCCTTCCCTTCTTCTTCCTTGAGTGAGCACGACTTTCCCCTCTATCTCTTGCCATTGTTGACCCCGGGAAAGCTTGCCCCCTCTCAAATCCTCCCATGATTCTTGCATATCTTTGAGGGAAAAGTGAGAGGAGATCTAGATCTACAATTCTACCAATCCATCTCTCGAGGGGAACATAGTGGATCTAGATCTTTTAGTTCCTTTGTGGTTCTTCCCCTTTGTTCTTACTCTCTCTTATCCCCCCATAAAAATTAGTTGCTTGTGGTGGGATTTGCGAGTGTAGGATTTGTCTCCTTTGTGGTTTCTTGGTTCTTCCTCTCTTATTCCCCCATAAGCATTTGTTGCTTTGTTGGAATTTGAGAGTGAAGAACTTGAGCACTTTGTGTGTTCTTGCCATTGCATCGGTTTGAGCCCTCCACGAGGATTCGTGGTGGTGAAATTTGTGAGCTTGTTACTCTTGGGTCTTGGACACTAGACGCCTTAGTGGCCGCCTTTGTGGCATTAGGACCTTTTGTGGTCAAGTCCTTTGTGGTCAAGACCTCTTGTGGTCATTTGGGAGCCCCCAATTCGGTTGTGGGTGTGTGCCCCAAGGTTGTTGTACGGGATTGTTCTCCGCCCCAAAGGAGTTCATAGTGGAAGGTGGACTCGGACCTTTCTGGTCGAGTTCATCGGAGAAGAAGGTGAGACCTTTGTGGCGTTGAGCAAACCTGTTGTGGTTGCTCACACCTCTCCAACGAGACGTACACCTTTTGTGGTGGAACTCGGGAATACATCATCGTCTCCGCGTGCCTCGGTTATCCCTATACCCGAGCTCTTTACTTATGCACTTTACTTTGTGATAGCCATCGTGCTTGAAGTTCTTTACCTTGCTATCCCTTTGTTGTTTGTCTTGCATAGCTTAAGTTGTTGGTGCACATAGGTGAACCTAGTATATTTAGGTTGTGTCATTGATAAGTTAAACACTAAGTTTTATTCCGCATTTATCAAGCCTAAATTGTAAAAAGTGCTCCTCGCCTATTCACCCCCCCTCTAGGCGATGTCTTTCCTTTCAATTGGTTTCAGAGCCCAGGTTATCTCATATTTAGGCTTTACCGCCTAGAGATAAAGATGTCGTTTAGAGAATTAGTGCACAATCCCACTTATATATTTGATGGCACTAATTATGATGTTTGGAAAATTCGCATGCTTAATATCTTTAGGGACATGGATCCTAATTTAGAGAGAATTTTAGATATGGGTTTTTCTCCTCCAAAGGATTCCCAAGAATTATCTTTAGAGGATGAGAAAAACTCTTATCTCGATACTCTAGCTTGTAATGGTCTTATCTATGTTTTGAGCGATGTAGTTCTTGCGTCAATCATGCCTTGTCAGAGCGCTCATGAATTATGGACCAAGCTTGAAGATATATATGATGTGTCCAACACTACCAAGGATGATTGTCCTCCTTCCACCTCCAACCGGGATGAGCTCACGTCTTATTCCACTTCACCAACATGTGGCTTGCCACAAGGTAATGATATGGTGAGTAGTGATAGAGATTGCATTATTGATGGTGAATCTACTATTGATCATATCTCTCACCCATCTTATTGCAATGCTCTATCTTTGGAGTTAAACTCATCTAGCACCATAAATGCCTTACATGCTAGTGTCTATAGTCCTTGCATATCATGTAGTAGTTGCTTAACTAAATCACATGATAATATGCTTTCCTTGTCTTGTTGCCATGATAAAAATGTTTCTATTCCTCTAGTACTTGTTTGACTAACAATGTAGAGGAATCCAAACAATTGTTGGAACAAGACATGGACCTCAATGGTGCTTCAAGTAATTCTTCGTCTTCCTCATCCATTACTCACTTTTGCCTTATGGCTAAGGAGTCTAAGGTATCTCCTACCTTAAATTCCAATATATCTAATGATGGTGATATTAATGATGAAAGTGATAATGATGCCTCCATTGAAAAGAACTTTGATATTGTCTCTCATGCTCTTTGAAAGAAAAAACATGCCCATGATAGCTTCCTAGAAATCATGACCATTCTTACTGAGCGCAAGGAGACAATTGAGGCCTTGGAGACTCGCTGTGATGAAGGATGGGGTCTTGCTCGTGATTCCGCGGGTGAGATCCACAATCTTGAGATTGCTCTTAAGGAAGAGCAAGAAACTCGAGTTTCTCTTGCGGAGAAGCTAGAAACTAGTGAGGAGTTAACTAATGAAATGATTGCTAAACTCACTAAAAAATGTGACCATGCTCTTGCCAAACTAAAAATGGGCAAATCCAAATCTCTTGAGGAGACTCTTACTTTAGAATTATCTAAAGTAAAAGAAACCCGTGATAGAGCTCTTGAGGAAGCCATCAACTTCAAAAGAAAGTATAATGAGCTTGTTAAATTGTCCTCTTCTATTCCCAATGATAATGATGCTTGTGCTACTAACTCCATTTCTTGTGAAGCATCTATTTTGAAGGAGAATGTTGAGCTAAGGGCTCAACTTGAGTTGCTATCTAGCAAGTATGGGAAGTTGGAGGAAAATCATGAAAAGCTTTCGAGCTCTAATGATGATCTTCTAGCATCTCATGCTATGCTAGAGGTTGCTCTTGAGGCAATCTCTACAAAGGTAAAATCTTGTGAGCCTCTTGTGATCACTAGCACAATTTCTAGTAAAAATACTTTATTGCCATGTGCTAGTTCTAGTAATTCATCCACTCACAACATTGTTACATCTTGTGATGAATTACTCTCCATGCCTTGTTGCTCTAACAATGTAGCATCTACTTCCTCTAGTATTTGTGTTGATACTAACCATGTAGAGGAAATCAAAGAGCTCAAGGCACAAGTCACTTCTTTGAAGAAAGACTTGATCAAGGGTCATGAAGGGAAGTCCACCCTCGACAAGATGTTGAGAGCGCGAAGACTTCCTCATGACAAGAGTGGACTTGGATTCAACTCCAATATCAAGAACAAGTCCATTGACAATATGGATCACAAGTTCATCAAGAAGAAGGGTCAAGATCAAGCTATTGATTCGGCCAAGATTGTGTGCTTCAAGTGTAAGGTCAAAGGGCACCATGTTAGATCTTGCCCCTTGAAGAAGAAGAAGCATCTTAGTGAGAAGCAACAAGGGAAGCAACCTCAAGTTCAAACTCAAGCTTCCCAAGTTGAAGGATCTTCACCCCCCAAGAAGAAAATAAAAGGCCGAGTGTGCTACACATGTCGTGGTAAGGATCACTTAGCCTCTTCATACACTCATGGTAACTTATCCAACCCCACTATACTTGATCATGCTTATTTGCTTCGGAAGGATAAGGTTGGCAATTTGTTTGCCAAGTATGTTGGTACTCAAAGTGGTGTCAAGAAAAGAACCATTTGGGTTGCCAAGCCTATTGTGACTAACCTCTTAGGACCCAACTTGGTTGGGGACCAACAAGCTAAAACTTGATCAATAGGTGGAGTCGGAGGACATTGGAGACTTGGCTACATCATGAAGAGTTAAGGGATCTTCATCAACCATATTCTCTCAAGCCAAGTCAATTGGATTATATTGCCTCATCTTATAACCAATGCTCCTCCTTGCGGTAACTTGTATTTAATTCATATGTACTCACTGAAAGTTACTTGCACCCTTGCATGTGTTTGGTTTTGTTTTATATGTGTTGTGCACTCTACTTACTTTTGATTGAGTAATCAAGCTTGTGTATGATGGTTTGCACACCATGTATGTTTTTGAGCCTCTTGTCTTTTTGCTTTCATCTTAATTGGCTCTTTTAGGGATTTTAATGGACTATCCCATTTTGGGGGAGTGATGTGCTTTTTGGTAACTCACCACCCTAAAATGTGTATTCATGAGGAATACCACTTAGTGGTGATATTTCAATATTATCTACTCTCTTTGTGGTATGTCTTACTCATGAGAAATTCAAATTCCAATGTCCATTAATTATCTCTTGTTGGATTTCTTTTGCCTCTTGTTAAAAAGAATGGCTTATCACATTATGGGGGAGTAATAAGCTATGTGCAGATTCCAAGCCTAGAAAATGTGAACATGTGAGGTAGTGTCACCTAGAGTTGATATTGTTGATTATCTTGTTCCTAGGCGGCATGGTACTCAAACAAGTTCCATATTTGCTTAAATTCGTTTTGTTCACCCATCTTTTGGTATCTTGTTTGTGAGAGAGTTTCTTGATGCTTAGTATGATCATCGATTATTTGAAGCCATCAAGAATCTCTAGATAAGCATGGTTTTCAATTCTTTTATTTTGCCACATGCTTATGTTTTGTGAATATGATCTTGAATACTTATATGTCTTGTACCACCGAGAAATGTCTCCATACAATCATTGTCTTTAACAAGTGATAATTATATTTGTGGTAAATTTATTGATCATATTCACATTGGCTATTGTTCTTAAGTTATATTTTTCTATCGCCAAGTTTGTTTTGGTCTAATCACCCTTTTGTCATCCTTGCTTCATTTGGATCTTTTTGTTGCTCTACTCATTTTGTTTTGTGCTTTCTTTAGTTAGTACAAGCAAGGATCCCATTGTTGTGCATTTACATTCGAAGAATCAATTCTAAGTAATGCACCATCCTTGGGGGAGCTATCCTACATTGAGTAGAACATCATCCTTTTAATTGTAATCGTGTCTTATTGCTTTTCTTGAACTTTGTGCTCAAAAGGATATATGGAAGGTAATGATCCCACTTGTGTGCATTTTGTATTTACATACAAGATCTCAAATAATGCACTAATCATGGGGAAGCTACTCTATACTCTTTAGAACACTATTCTTTAAATTGGTTTGGTATCTTATTGCTCTTCTTGAACATGATTAATGCTTTAACAATAAATATGGAGAGTGATGATCTCATTTGTGTGCATTTTGTATTCAAATACAAGATCATAAGTAATGCACTAATCTTGGGAGAGAAATCCTATATGTTGTTGAATATTAGTTATCTTCAATTGGTATTTGATCCCGATGACATGTCTCTTTGAAAGACAAACATTTTTCGTCTTGGTACTTTGTGCCATCATGAAAAATGGTATAGGGCTTGGTTTCTTTGTTGGAACCTTACTCCTCTTTGTGGAGTTGGCTATCTCATCCCACGGTTCTTAATGTACCTTCTTGGATGAGATGAAACCTTCGAGCATGTTTGCTTGTTTTATTTCTTATGCTCAATGGTTTAGCCTTGACCTTGTTTTCATTTGATATATTTTCTTATTGGTTTCTCCAATCATGTGTTGGTTTGAGTCTTTGATACATTGAGGACAAATCCTTCTCTTGCCACATTGTTGTGTAGCTTCTTGATTTAATTGGTGTTTTGTCCAAATTGTATCTCGTTTGGTTCTTGAAAGTTTTGTGCATGCATATTTACTATATCAACGCGGATTTCCTGCCCACGGGGATAGCTGCGTATATGGTGGCTACCGTAGGATACAGAGAGTAAAGTAAGTCTGATAAGAAGCGCATTGGAACGACGAGCGGGCAGAGAAGTTTCTTTCACGGAGGCGTTAAACGCTCCATAAGCCGTTCCCATGTCATATACTCGGTGCATCACATCATTTACGCAGGCATGGGCTACCAAGCTTCCCATGATAATGATGCCAACCGGTGTCCATGAAAACACGCGACTGTCCATCACAAATCAACCATGGGGACCGTGAAATAACGCTACCGTCCATCACACATCAAGTTGTGCACTGCGTGTTTTCTCTCCACACCACCATGGTGATGTCTAGTTTTGGCTAGCATTATTTTACTCCACACCACGGTGGTGATAAGTACTAGCCAGCATGTGTTCTCTCCACAACACGGTGTTGATGTATAATTCTGGCTAGCATGATTTCTCTCCACCCGACGGTGTTGATGAGTTATGGCTAGCATGATTTCTCTCCACTACACGGTGGCAGCGTGAATCTCATTTTCCGTATACAAAAAAGCATGGTCATCGGCTAGCGGTCTAGTTGCGTGAAAGGCGTGTGTAAGAATTCGTTCTCTCGTTACGACGTTGATAGCAAGCTCCGTCGAATGTCTGTTAACTATGAGGTTGCAATGTCTCGGGGGAAGTTCACTCAATATCGCGTATGGATGGTTGGATGCTGGTGCGCAGCTATCACCATGGGCATCCCACTATTTCCCTTTACTATATACATCTTTTGTCATGCTTACTTTCCTTGTTCCAATATATAGTATAAATTCCACCAAATCCTAAATGGCTAAGATGTGCTTGAAATTCAATTTCATATCAATAGGCACATATTTATGTGGAGTTTGTCCTATGTATTGTAGTTGCTCTAACTAATTTGGACCCAATGAGTTTGGGTACCACTTTGTACTTAAATTTGTTTTAGGTACATTGGAGATGCATTGAAAGCTTGTCTCGATTACGAGGAGGAAGTCATCATCATGTGCCGTTTGAGCCAAGCTTGGATGATCATGAGCACCTACCTTCTACTTCTTCAATGCTATCTCGGTAACAAGTATCTATCTCATGCATACTCTTCTAGCGCTCAACTTTGTGTAGGTTGTTTCTTGGCATGAGTCTCTCGAGTTGCTTTTGATATGGTTTTTGCAAAGTTCCCTTCAAATCGTCTTTATTACAAATATGAGCAAGCCGGGATGATTACATAGTAAAGGGAATATACTTGATCATGTTCATGATTCATCAATTCCAACTATGTTAATCTAGCAATTCTTTTTTATTTGTCTCATATGCAATATGGACGAATTTTCAATTTGCCGCTTGAGAGAGTGTTTACCATTCTCAAAGCATCTCAACTATCACTTATTATTTTGGGTATTTGAGATACTTTGAAGAGTGTGTGTTGGAAGTGAACGGGAATCCGGCACCTAGAGGGGGGTGGGGGGTGAATAGGTGCTATTACAAATTTTAGGTCTTTGCAAATTTAGGCTCAACACAAAGGTAAATTCTCTAGATATGCAACTACGGTGAATTTACCTAAATGATAATCTAAGCAATAACAAGATAAGCAAGTAAGGGAGCAAAGGTAAAGGGAACCAAGTGAAGCACGCGGAGACGAAGATGTAATCCCGAGATCCACCCAAGGGTGTACGTCTCGTTTGGAGAGGTGTGCGCTACCACAACAGGTTAGCCGCAACGCCACAAAGGCTCACCTTCTTCTCCGATGAACTCAACCACAAAGGTTTCGAGTCCACCTTCCACTATTGATCCCCTTTTAGGGCGGAGATCGAATCCCTTCAAACGCTTGAGGCACACACCCACAACTGAATTGGGGGCTCCCAAGAAGACCACAAAAGGTCAAGGACCACAAAAGGTCAAGGTAACACCAAGAGTACAACAATGGTGAACTAGGTTTTCCCACCGGAAACCCTAGCCACGAAATCCCCAAGTGAATGGGGGAGAAATGCAAATCCCTTCGGTGAGGATGTAGATCCGGGCCTTCTCCTCCAATCCTCCAAAGATCAATGAATTTGGGTGGGGCGATTGGGAGATCTTGATGATTTGAGCTTTCAAGAATGGTAGGAGAGAGAAAATCTGAGAGCTGACTGTTCTTGAGTGAGTGAGGGGGTATTTATACTCCCCCTCAAAATCTGGCTGTTGGCTGTCTTGGGCACCCGGAAATTCAGGTTTAAGTAACACCGGAAATTCCGGTCACCCGGAATATCCGGGTCTTTGAAAATATCCGAGCTGAATTTCCGGTTGAGATCAGAACCAATTCTGAACTTGACTTAGCCGATTTTCTGAGGTTGACTCGGAATATCCGAGTCCTTTGAAATTTCCGAGCTGAATTTCCGATTGGAGTCAGTACCACTTCTGAATCTTGACTTAGCCAATTTTCCTGGGGTTGACTCGGCATATCCGGGTTGGGGAACCGGAATATCCGAGTCCTTGAAATTCCGAGCTGATTTTCCGATTGAAGTCAGTAGTACTTCTGAACTTGACTTAGCCAATTTTCTGGGGTTGACTCGGAATATCCGAGTTGGGGAACCGGAATATCCGAGTCTGGGAAGAATTCCAGAAACTCTTTTTCTCTACAATTTGGCTTTAGGATTTGTGATATGAGTTTCACCCAAACTGAAATACTTAGCAATAGGATTAGTATATCATTGGTATTGTTAACTAACAAACAAAACACTAGGGATTAAGAAATGTTCTTTCAATCTCCCCCTTTTTGGTGTTAGATGACAATACCAAGATTTGCATAGAAACAAAATGTAATATCATGTTTTTGGCAGAAAATGGCTCCCCCTAAATAAATGCAAGTAAGCAACACAAAATGGCAAAGGATAGGAGCAATTTTATAACAACAAGCACAAGATATCACAAAGGAGAAACGAGACAAAAGTAAGATTATGGTAGCAATTGAGACTAGATAGATTTTCATACCTTGTGTATATAGAATATGAAGAGAATACCAACACAATCAATTCAAAGTCTCAAGCATAATATAATGATAGCATCAACCATTGTCTCAATACAAAGTTATCACAAGTGAAATAAAGAGAGTTTCACAAGTAACTTAAAACACGATAAATGGACACAAGCGCAAATAAATGATAAACGCAAAAGCTTGTGCCCGACCCTTGCAAATCCCCGAAGAAGTCCTAGTAGAGCAACTTCTCCCCCTTTGGCATCGAAACGCCAAAAAGGAAGAAGAGCGATGCTACGTCCCATGGAAGTCTTCAGTCCGAGGGGTCCTCCTCATCATCATCATCACCAGCCTCCTCCTCCTCCTCATCATCCTCATCTTCATACTCCTCAGACGCTGCCTCCTCATCATCATCATCCTCCTCATCATCATAGTCATAGCCAGTGGTGTAGGAGCTGCCGCCAAGGTCCTGGTCAATCAGTGTCCACGGAGCCAAGGAACCCTGGTTCCACTGAGCAAAGGTCAGGGGATCAGACAGAGCAGCAGGAGCAGGAGAGCCAGAAGCATGGTGAAGGATCAAGTCTTTCTTGTAATCCAGCTGTCGGCGATCCTTGTAGGCATTGTATTGCTCTTTGCGGATGTCCACATTCATGCAAAGGATGTTGCGCTGGAACCAGTTCAGCTTCTTGACATGCGCATGAGTGGTAGGAACATGAGTAGAGGCAGCAGCAGCCCTCCTAGCATCACCCATGAAAGATCCACCTGGAGCTGATGTAGTAGTAGGCCTAGGAGGGGGCTTGACCACAGTCTTCTTCACATAAAGCTTCTTGAAGTCATGTGGCACCAAATCACTGCTGCTGAAGTTGTAGTCAGGGAACTTAAACTGGAGGAGCTTCATTATGTAAGGAGCATAAGGAATAGAGACCCTGGTGGTCATAGCTTCATACATCTCATTATAGATGTAATCCATCACATCAACTCTCCAGTCAGTATCAGAACCCGAGTCCTCCACAATGCGGTTGGCGTGAAGGAGCAGGTTGCAGAGAGGGGTAACCACGTTGTCGTTGTTGCCACCACTCGGTGCAATGTTCTCACGCAGGATGCGCACAAGAACATCATACAATGGAAGCAAGTCACGAGAGAATCCAGGGGTGGCTCCCACACCATATAAGTGAGCTGTCTCCTTCTTGTTGAGCTTGTAGGGGGTGTGCATGCGAGTGCCTTGGGGATTGTCACCATCAAATCTGTAGCCCAGTACCTTGGCAAACTCCTCGAAGTTGGACTCACAGTATGATTCCCCAGTCATCCACTTCATGGTCTTCTTCGAGTCACCCTTGATCACTAGGGTGGCGAAGAACTGCATTATAAGCTGCGCGTTGTAGGGACAACGGATGAGCACCAACCTTTCCAAACCCATGGTCTTGACAATGTGGATGGCCTCAGTAAATGCGGTTTTCTTCTGCAGAGATGCAAAGTCAAACGGGTGCATGGGTCGAATGGGCTTCGACAGTGAGAGATAGAGATCCACGAAAATGTGCTCTTGCGCTTGGCACCAAAAGCTGCGATCAGCGAGAGAGTTGTCTCTTGCACTGAGGTACCAGTCCCCCTGCCTCAGCTGAGAGTAATCCACATAATTCATCTTAGAGTAGTCCTGACGTTGGGGACTAGGGGCATTCTTTCTCTTCTTGGATGAGGGCTTGCTAGCAACAGATTTCTTCTTTCTCTGAGGTGCAGGGCCCTTTCCCTTGTTGACTGATTGCTTGGAGACAGGTGCTCTACCTGTGTTCCTTGATCCCCCTGCGGACGGACTTCCACCTGAACCTGTGAATTTGAGCATAGAGGGTAGCATAAGGTAAGTGCACACAAGTCAGGAGATAATACACACATTAGATAGGCATTTGATGAATCATATGTAGTTAAACATGAGTTAATCTTAAAACTGCAGTGTTTGACTCGGAAATTCCGGTTCAGACATGACCGGAAATTCCGGGGGACCGGAAATTCCGAGTCAGTCTGAGCCGGATATTCCGAGTCAGACAGAAACTGCAGATCTGAGATTTACTTGGTCTAAAACTAGATCGATCCAACATAATGCAAAACTAATGTATGTAGAAGGCAAGGAATAGTCCTAGGAACAATCTCTACCAAGCAACATTGAAACAAATAACTCCACATCAAGATCCAAGTGCAAGCACATAAGGAAGAAGAAAAGTGAAGTTACCCTCATCCATTGAGGCCATTGCTTGGAGGAGTGAGTTCCCGGGGCGGAGGAGGAGCAAATCCGGCCGAGAAAGAGGTTCCCCGGCGGTCGGAGTACTCCGGAGGGACTTGGGAACAACAGGGGCGGCGGCTGGAGAGGAGGGAGGTCGGGGGTGGAAGAAGGGCACTAATGAGCCCTTCACCCCGAGCCTGCCCTTATATTTCTGGACAAACCGCCAGACCGGGTATTCCGGGTGTAACTTACACCGGATATTCCGATTCACCGGATATTCCGGTTCAAAATGAACCGGATATTCCGACCTGCTGAACCAAAATCCCAATTTTCAAATGGATGACTTGTGTGCAATAGAGAGAAATGTTTTCAGGTGAAAGTAGGCTTGGGATAGATTTCCAAACTGATATTGGTACACCATACTCAACTCACAACAACCAAATTGAAACAAAAGAGCCAAGTTGAGTAGGTTTCCCACATGCATAAAAAGGAGGGCAAATAGCAACAATAAGCTCCAAATAAAATCAACTCTTCAAGGAGAGGAGGTCGGTGGCCGAGGCCACCATGTAGGAGTGTATGGCATGTTACCACGAAGATGTATCTTGGGTACATAACCAATACTCGTCGTTTTAGCTCATTAGTCATAAGAATGAATATAGAGATAAAAGAACACTTGCTATCGGCATAATGGGGGGAGGGATGGTCCAATGTATTAGGACCGCACTCCCCCTATTTCCATGCCTACATCTAAACTAGATAAGATGCAATTACGCCCTAGGTGAGTGTGCAAGCGATCAAGCTAAGGACCTCGAATCAATGATATTAAGCTCATTCCTCAAAAAGCAAAACCTTCCTTCCTCAAGGGGCTTCGTGAAGATATCCGCCAATTGATCCCTTGTGCCCACATATGATAAGTCAATGTCTCCACGGGCCACATGATCTCTTATGAAATGATGGCGGATCTCAATATGCTTGGTTCTTGAATGTTGCACCGGGTTGTAGGCAATCTTGATGGCACTTTCCTTGTCACATAAAGAGGCACTTTGTCGCAATCGACTCCGTACTCCTTTAAAGTTTGCCTCATCAATAGCAACTGAGTGCAACAGCTTGCGGCGGCAACATACTCGGCTTCGGCGGTGGAGAGAGATATGCAATTTTGCTTCTTAGAAGACCAACTCACCAAGGACCTCCCAATAAATTGACGAGCACCGGAGGTTGACTTCCTATCATCATGATCTCCCGCCCAATCGGAATCCGTGTACCCACATAATGAGAAATTTGCATCCTTGGGGTACCACAATCCATAAGTTGGGGTATAAGACAAATATCTAAACATTCTCTTGACCGCCACATCATGGCTTTCTTTAGGAGCCGCTTGATATCTTGCACACACTCTTACGGCTAGCACTATATCCGGTCTAGATGCACAAAGGTAGAGGAGAGATCCAATCATGGAGAGGTATACCTTTTGATCCACATCCTTGCCCTTCGGGTTGAGCTCAAGGTGGCATTTGGTTTGCATTGGAGTAGAGGCACCCTTGAGATCAAGCAACTCGTACTTCTTGAGCATGTCTTGAATGTACTTTGCTTGGTTGATGAACGTTCCTTCCCTCAATTGTTTGATCTCAAATCTGAGGAAGAACTTCATCTCGCCCTTCATAGACATCTCAAACCTGTCAGTCATAAGCTTAGAGAATTCTTCGTTAAATGCTTTGTTAGTCGAACCAAATATAATGTCATCCACATATAATTGACAAATGAAAAGCTCTCCATTAACTTTCTTAGTGAAAAGTGTGGGGTCGATTTCCCCAACTTGGAATCCACGGTCTACAAGTAGTTCTCTAAGGTGCTCGTACCACGCTCGTGTGGCTTGTTTAAGGCCATAGAGTGCCTTATCCCACTTGTAGACATGGTTCGGGTACTTGAGGTCCTCGAACCCCGGTGGTTGCTTAACATAAACAAGTTCATTTAGTGGACCATTTAGAAAAGCGGATTTAACATCCATTTGTTGCAACTTAAAGTTATGGTGAGAGGCATAGGCAAGAAGAATACGGATTGACTCAAGTCGAGCCACATGCGCGTAGGTTTCTCCAAAGTCAATGCATTCAATTTGAGAGTAACCTTGAGCCACCAATCTTGCCTTGTTCCTCACCACCATGCCATGTTCATCTTGCTTGTTCTTGAATATACACTTGGTGCCGATAACAATGCGGCAATCTTTGGGTATTTCCACCAACTTCCACACTTTGTTGCGCTCGAAGTTGTTGAGCTCTTCATGCATAGCATCAAGCCAATCTTTATCTTCAAGAGCTTCAAAGACCTTCTTGGGTTCCACCATGGAGATGTGAGCTTGATGTTCACTAAAGCTTGCGAGTTGTCTTCGGGTAGAGACCTTGCTTCTCACATCACCAAGCACCTTGTCAAGAGATAGAGCTCTTAATTCTTGCGAGGTGCCAACCCTATTCAAGCGGCGGATCTCGATTTCCCTCCGAGTGGTGGGAGGAATCGCTTGATCATCTTGATCATTCATGTCTCCGCCTTGACTGAACTGATGGCCTTGATCAACCATTGGAGTGGTGTCCATTGGCGAGGGAGAGGGTTGATCTTGGCCTTGCGAACTGCCACCGGGAATATCAGCAGGACCGGATATTCCGGGTTCATGGACCGGAAATTCCGAACCACCGGAATTTCCGACTCCAGGTTGAACCGGATTTTCCGGTCCTCCGGAAATTCCAGGAGCAGCTGTAGAATCTTGTGCTTCTTCTTGGCTGGGCATATTGGGCACGGTGTTGTCGATGGGTGTTTCTTGTGTTGGGGTGGTCATCACTTGTGAAGAACTTGATCCTTGTTGATCAACATCATAATATAGTTCAACGGGACGGTGGACTCCCAACCCCATTCTTCGGATAGCATCTTGAGGTTCATCATCACCTACACCGGAAACACCACTTTGCTCCACGAGGGAGCCGTCATTTTCCTCGAACACCACACTACAAGTTTCTATGATTATGCGCGAGGCCTTATCATAGACTCTATAAGTGTGGGATTCGGATCCGTAGCCCACAAATGTCCCTTCAAGAGACTTAGAATCAAACTTGCCCAAACGAACACCTTTGATGAGATAGAAACACTTACAACCAAATACTCGGAAGTAGGAGATATTGGGCTTGTTCCCGGTAAGCACTTCATAAGGTGTCTTCATGAGTCCTTTGCGAAAAAAGAGCCGGTTGGATGAATGGCAAGCGGTGTTGACGGCTTCGGCCCAAAAGTTGCGAGGGGACTTGAACTCGGCCATCATCGACCTTGCCATCTCAATAAGTGTGCGGTTCTTCCTTTCAGCTACACCATTTTGTTGGGGAGTATAAGCAGCGGAATATTGATGACGAATCCCTTCTTCACTAAGGAACTCGTTTAAGGTGTAGTTCTTGAACTCGGACCCATTGTCACTTCTTATCACCAAGATAGGGACATTGTGTTGACGTTGAGCTTCATTGGAGAAGTCGATGATAGTTTGTTGAGTCTCCCTCTTCGTCTTGAAGAAGAAAACCCATGTGTATCTTGAATAGTCATCAACAATCACCAAGCAATATTTCTTGCCACCAAGACTAGCTTCCGGAATGGGACCAAAGAGGTCAACATGGAGAAGCTCCAATACCCTTTTTGAAGAAATGATGGTCTTGCTTGGATGGTAGATGTCATGCATTTTTCCTTCAACACATGCCCTACACATTCGATCCTTCGAGAAAGAAACATGGTCTTTTAGTACTAGGATATGGCCACCCTTGTGAAGACTTTGCAAAGTCCTCATGTTGACATGGGCTAGTCGGCGATGCCATAGCCAACCCAAGTCCGCCTTTGCGAATAGGCACATTGTATGGGAAGTGGTGACTCCGGAGAAGTCAACCACATAGAGCCCATTCTCAATGTACCCAACGAAAGACACATTGAGAGACTTGCTCCGCAAGAGAATGACCATTTCCTTTTCAAAGACAACGGTATAGCCCAAACAAGTTAAGGAATGGACGGAGATCAAGTTGAAACCTAGGGACTCGACAAGCAAGACATTCACAAGTGTGATGTCCGGTGCCACTACCACCTTGCCGAGCCCTATTACCTTAGACTTAGAATTATCACCATATGTAACGGTCATTTGATCATCATTGGGCTTCAACTCCGTTACAATATCCTTGCTTCCGGTCATATGACTAGTGCACCCACTATCAATTATCCATTTCGATCCTCCGGAAGCAAGGCCCTACACACAATCAATTCTTGGGTTTAGGTACCCATTTTGCAATGGGTGCCTTTTGGTTAGCAACAAGGGTCTTTGGAACCCAAATAGCATATTCAATGTAACCATCAAAAGGACCAATGTATCTAGCATAGACATCCCCATAATAATCAACATATAAAGCATAGTTGGGGTTAGATATGCCCGCAAAGTCATTACGAGTGGGAGTGCCCCTTGTGGCATTTCCACTCGCAATGTCAACCTTCTTGGCTTGTGCGGACTTGGTCTTCTTCTTGATCTCCTTCTTCTCCTTAGCAACATAGCCTAGACCTTCCTTACCCTTGTGGGGCACTCGCTCATGAAGAGGAGTAGTGAGTGTCCCCTTACCTTTATCAAGAGAGGTCTTGGGCTTGGTTGCCATAGGAGGAACAAACAAAACCCTAGCAATACCCTTCACAACATTTGCATTAGCATTCAAAGGAGTAGAGGTGCTAGATTTCTCAAGAGTAGATATCCGAGATTGGAGTTGATCACGAGACTTGAGAAGACGTTCGTGATCACTTGTCAACACCTTGTGAGCATTGTCAAGTGACTCGAAGTCTTCGCAAAGTCTAGCATGAGCAACTACAAGCTCAGACTTTTCATTTTGCACAATTTTACATTGAGCAAAGTAGAGATCACGATCCTTAGTGATCTTAGCAAGTTGCTCCTTAAGGAGAGCATGAGCTTCCTGTTCATCTTCAAGAGAGGATTGGAGAGACACCTTAGCGTGTGCATCCTCTCTCTCAATCTCACCTTTTAGTTCAAGCTCATCCTCAAGCTCACCTATACGACTCATGATTGAGCCAAACTGTTTCTTTCCTTCTCCTTGCAAGTTAGTCATGAATTTATCAAAAGCAATTATTTCTTCCTTGACTTCTAAGCTCATAGCATCATCAATGTCATGTGATATGGAGTTGGGGGATAATTTTACCTCGGATGTCTTTGCCATAAGACATCTTGCATTCTTGACGATGGGGCTCTCGTTTGGTGAGGAGAAGAGTGATGGAGGTGTGGAAGAAATGGCTAGTGCGGCCACTTGCGTTGGAGTATCCTCCTTGTCACTATCTTCAACATCGGTGGGATATTGCTCTTGAGTCACCAAGACAATCTTTTGGTTCTTCTTGAAGAAAGGCTTCTTCATGGGCATGGGCCCCTTGCCCTTCGTCTTGGCCACGAGCCTCCCACCATGATCCTCTCTTCTCTCCCATGGGCAATCGGCAACAAAGTGGCTCTTGTCATCGCAGTTATAGCAAGGCCTCACTTTGTTGAATGTCTTTCCTCCGTTGGGGGGAAACTTCTTGTCAATCCTTGCTTTGGCCCTTCCGGGGTTCTTCCAAAAGGTTCTTGCCGCAAGACCCATGTGTTGAGTGAGAGTGCTTGAGAGAGATTCACTAGATAGCTCGACTTGATCATCACACTCCTCTTCATCCTCTTCTTCAACGGTGGACTTCAAAGCAATTGAGGCATGCTTGTGCATCCCTATGGCTCTAGCTCTTGCATCTTGTGCAATCTTGGAGGCCACCTTGTATGCGGTCATCTCTTGCATAACTTCATTGGATGTCATCTTTGCAAAGTCATGTCTCCCTTGGAGTGTCTTCAAATCCGTTTCTCAAAGGGCAAGAGAGCGGTCACAAACTTCCTCTTGATCCAAGCATCATTAATGTACTCCGCCCCGAGGTTCTTGAAGGAGTTGGAAACCAACACCAACCTCCGGTACATGTCCTTGTGGCTTTCTCCATCCAACTTATAGAACCCTTCCACCTCATTGCATAAGGCATCATACCGGTTCTTCTTCATGCTCTCATTCCCAACGAAGATGTCGGAAAGAGCATTCCAAACTTCCTTGGCGGTGGAGAATTGTTGAATGAGCGCCATGTCCTTCTCTCTAACGGCCATTTGGAGTTGATGAAGAGCGGTGGCGTTGAGTTGGCTATCAACCACCTCTCTTTTTGTCAAGTTGGTTGGATCATGGGGCTTGTATCCTTCTTCAATGATGCGCCAAAGCTCAATGGAGGCACTACATAGATGAGACTTCATTAGAAATACCCATTGAGAGAAATGAGTAGGTTTAAGTTTAGGAGGATCACTTCTAAAGTTTACATGAGGGTGAGGGATAGGAGGGTTAGGAGAGTAATTATGGTTGACATTACGAAATTCCTCTCCTTTGGGGGTGTTAGAGGAGCTAGGTGGTTCATCCTTTTCCGCCATCCCGGGAACACTTGAGGTAACATCTTTGGACCCATCCGAAGATGACTCCTTAGAGTTCCCCGCATGTTCCTTAGGAGGAGGAGAGGGAGAAGTAGCCTCGGGCTCCTTAGACTTCAAGAGTGCCATGAGCATCTCATTCATCTTGAGGAGTTGGGCCTCCAAGGACGATCTCATATCAATAAGATCGGCCATGGTTGCCCCTTTGGCTAACGCCTCCTTCTCCGCCTCTAATTTTTCACGGGCGGCCCTCTCGGCATCGGATTCCGTCATCGTTGCACTTAGGCGGTTAAGCCCTTAAAGTGAACAAGGCTCTGCTACCAATTGAACGGGAATCCGGCACCTAGAGGGGGGGGGGGGGGGTGAATAGGTGCTATTACAAATTTTAGGTCTTTTCAAATTTAGGCTCAACACAAATGTAAATTCTCTACATATGCAACTACGGTGAATTTACCTAAATGATAATCTAAGCAATAACAAGATAAGCAAGTAAGGGAGCAAAGGTAAAGGGAACCAAGTGAAGCACGCGGAGACGAAGATGTAATCCCGAGTTCCACCCAAGGGTGTACGTCTCGTTTGGAGAGGTGTGCGCTACCACAACAGGTTAGCCGCAACGCCACAAAGGCTCACCTTCTTCTCCGATGAACTCAACCACAAAGGTTTCGAGTCCACCTTCCACTATTGATCCCCTTTTAGGGCGGAGATCGAATCCCTTACAAACGCTTGAGGCACACACCCACAACTGAATTGGGGGCTCCCAAGAAGACCACAAAAGGTCAAGGACCACAAAAGGTCAAGGTAACACCAAGAGTACAACAATGGTGAACTAGGTTTTCCCACCGGAAACCCTAGCCACGAAATCCCCAAGTGAATGGGGGAGAAATGCAAATCCCTTCGGTGAGGATGTAGATCCGGGCCTTCTCCTCCAATCCTCCAAAGATCAATGAATTTGGGTGGGGGGATTGGGAGATCTTGATGATTTGAGCTTTCAAGAATGGTAGGAGAGAGAAAATCTGAGAGCTGACTGTTCTTGAGTGAGTGAGGGGGTATTTATACCCCCCCTCAAAATCTGACCGTTGGCTGTCTTGGGCACCCGGAAATTCCGGTTTAAGTAACACCGGAAATTCCGGTCACCCGGAATATCCGGGTCTTTGAAAATATCCGAGCTGAATTTCCGGTTGAGATCAGAACCAATTCTGAACTTGACTTAGCCGATTTTCTGAGGTTGACTCGGAATATCCGAGTCCTTTGAAATTTCCGAGCTGAATTTCCGATTGGAGTCAGTACCACTTCTGAATCTTGACTTAGCCAATTTTCCTGGGGTTGACTCGAAATATCTGGGTTGGGGAACCGGAATATCCGAGTCCTTGAAATTTCCGAGCTGATTTTCCGACTGAAGTCAGTAGTACTTCTGAACTTGACTTAGCCAATTTTCTGGGGTTGACTCGGAATATCCGAGTTGGGGAACCGGAATATCCGAGTCTGGGAAGAATTCCAGAAACTCTTTTTCTCTACAATTTGGCTTTAGGATTTGTGATATGAGTTTCACCCAAACTGAAATACTTAGCAATAGGATTAGTATATCATTGGTATTGTTAACTAACACACAAAACACTAGGGATTAAGAAATGTTCTTTCAGGAAGTCTTCCTAAAAATTTAGCTTTGTGCTATGGGTCTAGGCAAAATTCTTATTGGTTTATTTAGACTTCCAAGTGAATATCATGTTTTTTTATCTAGTACCTATTTTGTGTGTGCATGTTTCTTTGTGGACTTAGTGCCTACTTAGAAACTTATATACATGAGATTAGGTACATCTTTAATTGATATTCAAAATCTTTATTGATCACCTTTATTGCTCTCTTGATCCTTTAGTGATCTCTAAAAGGCACAAGCTTTGCATTTGATTTGGTATCCTCTTGCCTCTTAATAAGCTTGTGAATCTATTTGACGTGTTTTTGTTGGTGTGCTTGTATGCGAAATACATGATATGCACTTTGTGCCACATACCTTGAAAGACTATGGGAATGCCTAGGCTCATCCTTCTTAGTCTCCTAACATGTGTTTCCATATTACATCCATCCTTTCTCGTTTGAGAAAGTCTTTGATTGTCTCGTTTCTTTTCGTTTGCTCAACTTTTGTTTGTTGCAAAGTGCATTCTTTCTTTTTCCGTCTATGCACTCTTGCACTTATTGTTCAAATTAATCTAGGAAGGAACGAGGATTCCCTGTTGCGCAACCTTTATTGAATTACAAATTCTTCATTGTGCATGTTCCTTGGGGAGTTCCATCTTGATTCATTTGAACACTTGATTGCTTTTATCATAACATCTTCTTGTGTCCAATTGGTTTTCGGATCCTTTGATTGCATCTTTCGAGTTGCAATTGGTATCTTTTTTTTGTTGATATCTTTTCTTTTGCTTTTCTTGAATCCTCAATATATCTTGATCCCCTACATGTATTCGTTATTGGATATATGCATTTGATTTCACTCATATCATGAGAAATGCATAATTTATGGGGAAGCTCTTATTATATTGGCCTTCTAGATTTTTCTCCCATTCCAGCAATGGATGCCAATGGGGGAGAGATTTAGAGGGTTTTAAGGGATTTAGTTCTTTTCTCTTGCAACCTTGTTTTGCTTAGTGTGTTGCATGGTTGTTGCACGGTTGTTTTTAATTCCTTATATAAACCCTCGTAAAAGGGATTGTCATCAATTACCAAAATGGGGGAGATTGAAAGGGCATGTGCCCTCATGTATGGTTTTGGTAATTAATGACAATCCCTAATGACTAATGTGTGTTTTGAGCATATTGCAAGTATGGCTTGAAGTTGTCAAGGCATCACCTATATGAAGAAAGATGGTATCTTCCATGGGCTTGCAACAAGAAGATCCATTAATTTAGCTCATGGAGGATGATGTCATGTCATGATCGTCATCATGGTTGACAAGTGCAAGACCAAGGGAAGCATGTCGGAGACATGAAGACGAAGCTAAGCGAGACTCTCCCATAATGGAGTATGAGGGAGTATATGGAGGAGTCTTCATGAAGCATGTGCTAGCAAGCACAATCAAGAAAGGTGGTCCACTTGAAGAGATCAAGATCGTCATCATCTAGCTCAAGTGGAATGCTCAAGGCAAAGGTATGATCTTGATAGGGCTATAGGATAGATAGGCGTACTATCAAGAGGGGCTCTCGAGTGAGTAACTTGATCGAATCTTTATGGAGAACTCAAACCTTTGCATACTTAGCATATCATCTTTCTTGTTTGTTATTTGGCTTTTCTCCTTGTGAGGTTTTGGAGCTTGTTGTGATCTTCATAACAAGCTCAAGTTCATCAAAAACAAAGTTCATTTGTAAAGCTTCTTGGTTTTTTATGTTGGAGGTTTTACCGGTTGTTCCTTTTTTAGAGGTTTTATGTTTCCCCATTTGGTTTTAACCTCCCATCTTTTACTATGATGTTTCTCTTCATTATCTTGTAGAGTTCTTCGTTGTGATTAAAACGAGCCAAAAATCATCGAAAACGAAGTTCGGATGGTCAAGATATTGTCGTTTTCGTGTTGGTATTTCTGCAGTTTTCGGGTGCTCGGAAATCTCCGAACCATTTCCGAATCGGGCGGATTTCAGTACTGATGTCGCCCAGAAAACTTCGGAGATCTTTCCGGAAATCTCCGGGGCTCGGAAATCTCCGGCCCTAGGCCTGAAATCTCCGGTCTGAGCTGCTGTAACGGATAGATTTGTGGGAGGGGTATAAATAACCCTTCCCTTCTTCTTCCTTGAGTGAGCACGACTTTCCCCTCTATCTCTTGCCATTGTTGACCTCGGGAAAGCTTGCACCTCTCAAATCCTCCCATGATTCTTGCATATCTTTGAGGGAAAAGTGAGAGGAGATCTAGATCTTCAATTCTACCAATCCATCTGACGAGGCGTTAACTCGACAAGTCCCAGGGTTATGCACCCCGGGTTGATTGATGGGGAGAGAGGTGAGTGCAAGGTGATCACGACGGCTGACAAGCGAGGTTTTACCCAGGTTCAGGCTCCCGAAGGATAACACCCTACTCCTGCTTGTCTGATTATTGATGCGAGTAGCGATTACAATGGCGAGATTGCGATCTCGCTAGGGTTTGTCGTGGTGGTTATGAGCGTGTCCTTTGGGACGGGCAACCCTCCTGGCTTTATAGGCAGCCAGGTCTCGGGTGGTTGGTGCCGATGGCATCTACAGATATGGCAGGTTATGCTTTCCTAACCGACTTGGACTAGGTTACATGGTATCCCGCGTGGGCCTCCTGTGGGCCTTTCCATCCTTGGCGCGGCCCAGGTAACATCATCGTGGGCTACCCGCAAGGCAGCCCCACGTCAGTAGCCCCCGAGTGCTTGGTCGAAGCGTAGAATCGGAGAAAGGACTCCTTTCTCCTGGACGCGCCATTGGATTGCTTGATCTTGAGCTTGAACTCGATTTCTTCAGTCGAACCGGCCACTCCCGATGGGAGTAATCTGTGCAGTCGAATTACTTTGCTTTCATCTTCTTGTGAAGCTTGCTTCTATTCAGCCTGTTTGGCTTACTTGTGGATGGATTCGGCTGCTCGAGCTTACTGCGTTGCCACTCGAATGGTTTATTCGGGTGCTCGGATCGTTGGCTGATCCTACCTTGTTGATTTCAGTTGCGAAGCTTACCACTCGAACAACTCTGTCGAGTTGCTTCAGTTGATTTTGGAGCCGCTGGCTTGATGAAGTCATTGATGATGATCTGTTGCACGCCTCTGCGCCCGATGGGACGTGATGTGGTGGGCCCCGCTGTCAGAGGTGACCGCGGTCCACAGTTGTCACGTCTCCGAAGTGGGCGCGAAATTTGCACGACACGATGACGACGCCTCGGTTTTCGTGCGTAGTGGAAGAAGTGGGCGGTGACGGTTGGTTTCTCCGTGCGACACGTGGACGGCTGGATGTGCCCGCTCGGAGCCCTTGTTCGATGGACGGTTGAGATGCTGATCTTCGAGGCATAAGTACTGTGTCTTGACGTTTGGGATTTCATCTTCTCCAATCGCTCCGTGCTTCCTTTCCTCCTGCGCTCTACCATTTCTGCCGCCATCCCGAGCTCCGAGCAATCCGTCCACACACCTTGCGACCTTGACCATGGGCAAGCCGAAAAGCGCCGCTGGCTCCTCCGCCGCCGCCGATGACGCCGGGGTGATGAAGAAACCTGAAGGCGACTGGCAGAGGTCCTCGGTGAAGAAGGCCGAGGTGGAGCTGTTCCGCGCGCAGGGTCTGCTGCCACCTGCCGACCAAGTCCAGGTACGCGTCCCTGGCAAGGAAGTCTTCCCCACTCCCCGCGATGGGGAACGTGTTTGCTTCGCGGACTTCCTTCCGCGAGGCTTCGGGTTCCCCATGCACGATTTCGTGCGCGGTCTCTTGTATGCCTATGGGGTTCAGATCCACGATCTGACCCCCAATGGCGTCTTGAGCATCGCGGGCTTCATCGTGCTCTGCGAGTGCTTCTTGGGTGTTGCGCCCCACTGGGCGTTGTGGAAGTCGCTCTTCCTCGTTCGCAAGAATGTGGGGAAGAGCGGGTTGACCTTCCCCGTGGGCGGCTTCGGAATCCAGGTGCGCGGTGACACCGCGTACTTTCAGATGAAGAAGTCCGACTCCGTCCAAGGATGGCACCGGAGGTGGTTCTACGTCCAGTCGAACCAAGACGTCCTGGACGCGTTCGACAGCGGGCGTGGACTGCGGAAGACCGGCGCCTGGGCGCACCCGCTGTCCGCCGTGGAGAAGGAGGCCGTGCGGCCCCTGCTGGGCCTGCTGCGTGATCTGACCCAGACCCTTGGGCGCGAGGCGGGTGGCGTCTTTCTGATGGCCACCTTCTTCCGTCTTCGGGTGCAGCCGCTCAGCGCCCGGCCTCACCCGATGTGGGCCGCCGAAGGCGTCAGCGCCGTGCCGCTGGATGATGAGGAGGTGGAAGCCAACGTCAGGTCCATCACCAACCTCCGACCCGCGGACACGTGCAACGTCAAGTGCCCGATTTCTCCTTACGGGGCCTCGAACCCCGTTCCTGAGGTAAGTCTTGCCTTGTTTTCTTTCTGTCCTTGTTCGACTTGAGTCTACCTTTCTTTTTGATTCGACTTGTGTCTACTTGCTTCAGGGTCGAGCTCTGTTCATCAGCTTTCCTCCCCTCCCTGAGAACGGACCCGATGATGAGTCGAAGTTTGTCGAGGAGGAGGACGAGGACGAAGAGATTCCCTCCGCGCATTCTCCCCGCGACGAGGTGGAGGAGGAAGATGAAGTGGAGGAACCCGCGCGGAAGAAGCGGAAGCTTCCGAGTCGCGGCGATTCTGCCACTGCGTCGTCACCTGCCCGACATGTCGACGTTGCTGAGGAGGAGGTCGTCGCGACGTCTCCGGGTGCGCAGTCCTCGGGTGGCTGGGAGGAACCTCTGAACGTTCCTCCAGTTAGCTCCGCAGCGCCACGTTCGTTCGCGCGGATGCCTTCGCCTTCCCTGGAGAGCTACGACAACGCCGGCACCCCCAGGTGAGCTTCTTTGCAATGTGTCCTTCGAGTTGTACTTTGCAGTTTCGACGTTTTAGTTTGACAGGTGTTCTTGGTTTTGCTGCAGCCACCGTTCTGACAATGTTAGCTCCCCCCTTCGGGACGTGGAGCTCACATCCGCCCCTTCGACTGGGTTGGGGACGCCGATGGTGGTGGAGAAGGTGCGTGCTGAGCCTGCCGGCATTGCATCATCTAGTCGCGTGCCTCCTTCGACTGCAGAGGACCTTGAACTCCTGGACCACGTAAGTCTTTCATGCTTTTTCTTACGTTCTTGATTTATCATCGGGTGCGCGATCAGCGCTCCCGATGGGAGTAGCCCCCGAAGGTGTGGGTGACTAGTATAGTCGCCCGCAACTTTATTGACATCTTGCTTTTGCTTCAGCCGTACTATCGCCAACAGCTCGACGCAGCCGCGGCTTACGTTCGCCTGGAGAAAGAGAGGGACCAACTGCGTGCCTCGCTGGACCAGGCTACTGGGCGGGTTGATGAGCTTGAGAAGGCTCTTCACGAGTCTCGAGAGCGGGAGCTGGCGCGGGTTGCCCAGGAGAAAACTCAAGTTGGTCGTCTCCTTTCACTCGCCGGTGTTCTTGGGGGTAAGTTTCGGCTTGACGCCTACTGAGTCTTTGATCTTTTTCTTATCCTGACTTTGAATTTTTGCGCAGAGACTTGCGGTGGAGCTCCTCCAGAAGACGCGTCGAGCGACACGGTTGACCTGGCGACCGCTGTTGGCTTCCTCGACCGGGTTTGTGCCTATGCTTCAGACGCGCTGAAGAAGTCTGCAGCCGCGTTGCAGAAATCGACTGGAGCCCTCACCGTGGTGCATCAGAGTATCTTCCCGGGCGACCGGCCGCCGGCAACCATGGACGCCCTGGCTGCGCCGTTTGAGGACGCGACCACTATCGCCGACTTCACGCGGTCGCAGACGGTACGCGGCTCCGAGCTCACCTTCCAGCTCCTATTAGGCCATCAAGTTCCAGGTGACTTCGAGAAGGTCGTCAGCGGTTTTCCTCGCAAACCCGATGGCCGGACCGCGTCGCTGAGTGGCGTGAAGGAGCGTGCCTCGCAGCTGGCCGCGCAACTTGTGGCACTCTTCGAGAGGGCCCTTGCTAAGGCGACCGAGGCGGCTGCCGCTCGGAAGGGCCGTTCCCGGTCGCAGTCCGCGGCTTTAGAGTAGACGTAGTTGTAGGAATGCGGCAGTCGCCGCGGTCTGTATTTTGAACTTCATGCTTGTAATGAATATTGCCCTGTCGGGTCTTTTGGTCTTCAACATTGATTTTGCTGACTTTCTTTCTTCTGAGTTGATCTGCGCTTCGCACTCGCATGATTGTATTGACCCTGCGTATCCCTGGCAGAGTGCTGCGCGCGATGATGCTCCCCCTTCTCCAGTGGCCGAGCCGAGTGTCGCGGCTTCTTCTTCGGGTGCTCGCCGTCGTTGGGCGGCGCCGGCTCCTCCACGCAGTGTAAATGATCAGCGGATAATCACATATCTGAAGAACAAGGTGGTGGAGCTTGAGGCGACCCTGAAGAATACAGAGCGGCTGCTGCACCGTTCTCAGTCGCATCCCACGGCGGAGTTCTCGCGACGTGAGGATTTTTTGCTTGGGGAGATCGACCTGATCAGTCGGCAGCTGCAAGGTATGTATCCTTTTGGCGGCTGCCGTCCTTGTTGGCTTTCCTTCTCGTTCTGACTTGCATTTTATGTGCGCAGATGTTAATCCCGACTGGGAGGCCGAGCGGGCTCGCGTTGAGGAGCGAGTCACCCGAGAGGCGTCCGACGACTCCTACGAAGCTCGACAGTTCTGGGTGAACCAGTCGAGGGGGCGCGTCCTTGCCACCATGCTTGATCGTACGTGGCGTGCTGCTTTTCTTCTGGAGAACTGCCGGAAGACACTTTGGCACATCAATCGTGTGTACTTCCCGCATAATGCGCAGCCGAACGGGTTGTCCGCCTTGCTGGAGAGGTTCCGCGATGGTGAAGGGCTGAAGGAGGTTGTCGACGCCCAACTTGTGGCTGGTGCGAACGCGGCGCTGGCATACGTCCGGATGCACCGGCCACATCTTCCGCTTGAGAGGGTGCTTGAAGGCCTGCCGGGTGACGACGACTTCGACGAGACCTTAGCGGCTGCGCGCCGGATTATCCGGCAGGTTCAGGACCTGAGCGAGCGCCTTGTAGGCCCCCTTGACGCGCCGAAGGCTGAACCTGCAGTTTAGAGTAGCTGTCGTCTGATGTACAGGGTTAGCTATAGAGGGCAAATGTGCCTGTGTAAGTATGATGTAACAGATTAAAGTACCTTCGAGTTATGAGAGTTGATCTGTTTACTCGAAAGTGAGAGTGCCTGATTTGATTTGCGACCTGTATGGCGCAGTCGCCTAGTATGCTAGACAGCGGCCTAGGTTTTTCAAGTGTGACCTGTATGCCGCAGTCTCTGATTTTATCAGGTGGCGACTTAGGATTTTTGTAACTTGACCTGTATGGCGCAGCCCCTGAGTCGCTCGAGTGGTGGCCTAGGATTTTGGCTAAGACCTGTCTGGCGCAGCCCCCGAGTAGGTCGAGTGGCGGCCTAGGATTACAAGTGTTACCTGTTTGGCGCAGCCCCCGAGTATGTCGGGTGGTGACCTAGGATTTGGAACTTGACCTGTGCAGCGCAGCCCCCGAGTGGGTTCGAGTGGCGGCTGAGGATTTTTCTGAGAAGGCCTGTTTGGCGTAGCCCCCGAGTAAGTCGAGTGGTAGACTAGGGTTACAAGTGTGACCTGTGTGTCGCAGCCCCCGCGTGTGGCGGGCGGCGCCCTAGGATTTTGAACTTGACCTGTATGGCGCAGCCCCTGAGTCGGTCGGGTGGCGGCCTAGGATTTTTTGACTTTATGCTTGTATGGCGCAGCCCCCGAGTAAGTTGGGTGGCGGTCTAAGCTTTTATTTCAACCTGTGTGGCGCAGCCCCCGAGTTGTTCGGGTGGCGACCTAGGATTTTTGGCCATGCTTGTATGGCGCAGCCCCCGAGTGGTTCGGGTAGCGGTCTAAGCTTTTATTTCAACCTGTGTGGCGCAGCCCCCGAGTGGTTCGAGTGGCGGCCTAGGATTTTTGAGCTTCCTCTGAGTGACAGGTAAAGGAGACAGATTTTCTTCAAATCACTTTATTGATTCTTGCGAACAGGCCGCCTCATTAAAACCCTTCCAGTCCCCTCAGGTAACCTGGTAAGGGAAAGAGTGCGTCTGAAACCTGTCGCGCTGATTTTCTTGTACAATGGTTGTTTTGAACTAGGCGTAGAACCGGCGGAGTTGTGCTACGTTCCACGGGTTGCTGCAGTCTGCTCCCGTCTTCGAGTCTTTCAGGCGGTAAGCTCCGTTGCCGATTGCTTCTGTCACGATGTACGGGCCCTCCCATGGGGAAGCGAGCTTGCGCACCTTCTTCTGCTTGAGTCGGAGGACCAGGTCGCCTGCAACGAACGCTCTTGGTCGCACCCTCCGAGTGTGATAGTTGCGCAGGTCTTGCTGATACACGGCTGGTCGTGCCAGGGAGATGTCGCGCGTTTCATCCAGGGTGTCTCTGCTGTCTTCGAGTGCCTCCTCTGCTTCCGACTCGTCGTAGGCGACTACTCTCGGTGCGTCGAACTTGATGTCGCAAGGGAGGACCGCTTCTGCACCGTACACCATGAAGAATGGAGTGTACTTGGTGGATCTATTTGGCGTTGTTCGCAGACTCCAGAGGACCGATGGCAGTTCTTCCACCCATGCGCCCGCTGCGCGCTTTAGGGGCACGCACAGTCGTTTCTTGATGCCGTTGCAGACGAGGCCGTTGTCTTTCTCCACTTGTCCGTTGGATTGCGGGTGCGAGACAGACGCGTAGCTGAGCTTGATCCCCTGCTCTGAGCAGAAGTCCTTGAATTCTTCGGCTGTGAAGTTCGAGCCGTTGTCGGTGATGATCCCGTTTGGTACCCCAAATCTGAAGATGATTGACCTGATGAAGTTGACCGCTGTGGATGCAGTCGAACTTGTGATGGGCACGGCTTCGATCCACTTTGTGAACTTATCGACTGCAACCAGGAGGTGAGTGTGACCTCCGGGTGAGGATTTCTTCAGCGGGCCAACCATGTCCAGACCCCATTGGGCAAAGGGCCAGGCTAATGGTATTGTTTTGAGTTCTGATGCTGGGGCGTGCGGCTTGTTGGCAAATTCCTGACACCCTGTGCATTTCTTCACCAGCTCCTCGGCGTCCTGCATGGCTGTCAGCCAGTAGAACCCGGCTCGTAGCGCCTTGGCCACCAGTGCCCGACTGCTGGCGTGATGCCCGCAGGTACCCGCGTGGATGTCGAGTAAGATGGCTTGGCCGTCGACTCGATCTATGCACCTTTGCAGGATTCCTGAGATGCTTCTTTTGTAGAGTTCTCCGTTGATGACGGTGAAACTTTTGGAGCGTCTGATGATGCGCTTTGCTTCGACTGGGACGGCTGACAACTTCTGATGTAGTATGTATGCCAGGTACGGTCCTGTCCATGTGGCTTCGACTAGCATGACCTCCATGGGGACCTTGTCTTCGCTTGGCGGGTTGGCATCGCCTTTTGTTGTTGCAGTGCTTGCTGTACTCTGAGTCTTGATGGATCTCTGCGTGATGCACTCGAGGAAGACGCCGGGTGGGACTGGCACCCTGTTTGAGCCCATGTTAGCGAGGACGTCGGCTTCCTCGTTGCTTTCACGGCCGATGTGGCGCAGCTCGCAGCCGTCGAAGTTGCCTTCCAACTGATTGTAAAGGTCTCTGTAGGCTATCATGTTGTCAGCGACGGTGTTGCAGGACTTCATGGTTTGCTGTACCACCAGGTAGGAGTCGCCGTAGATCATGAGGTGCGTGGCGCCGCAGTTCTTGGCCATCCGCATGCCGTGGATCAGGGCCTCGTACTCGGCTTCGTTGTTGGACGGCGTCGGAAAGTCCATCTGTAGGACATACTTGAGCTTGTCGCCTTTGGGGGAGATGAGCACGACTCCTGCCCCGGCTGACTTGAATTTCTTGGAGCCATCAAAGTACATTGTCCATGCGCTGGACAAGTCGGGGACATTTGGTAGCTGGGCTTCTATCCACTCGGTGGTGAATTCTGCGAGAACTTGGGCCTTGATGGACTTCGGGTGAGCATACTTCAGCCCCCATGGTCCTAGTTCGACAACCCACTTGGCGACTCGTCATGTCGCGCGCTGGTTTGTGAGAATGTCTGCTAGTCCAGAGGAGCTTACCACCGTGATCGGGTGCTCGGAGAAGTAGTGGACGACCTTTCTGGAGGTCATGAAGACTCCGTATGCCAGCTTCTGGTAATGAGGGTAGTTCTGCTTGGACAAGGTGAGAACTTCGCTAAGGTAGTAGACAGGCCTCTGCACCGGGTGACTGTGCCCTTCTTCTTCGCGTTCGACCACGAGCACGGTGCTCACCACCCTGTTCGTTGCTGAGACGTATAGGTAGAGCGGCTCATTTTCCAGTGGTGCCACGAGGACTGGAGAGGTTGTCAGTGTTTTCTTGAGATGGTCGAATGCGTCCTGCGCCTCTTGTGTCCACTCGAACTTGTCTGACTTCTTCATCAGTTGGTAGAAAGGTAAGGCTTTCTCTCCCAACTTACTAATGAACCGGCTGAGAGCTGCGACTCGGCCAGCTAATCGTTGCACCTCCCTGAGCTTGGTTGGTGCTGGCATTGTGAGAATGTTCTGCACCTTCTCGGGGTTTGCTTCGATTCCTCTTGCGGATACAAGGTACCCTAGTAGCTCTCCGGCTGGTACGCCGAACACGCACTTCTCTGGATTGAGCTTGATCTGATACACGTCCAGTGCGGCGAAGACCTTGCGGAGGTCGTCGACTAGGGTATCCTCCTTTCGGGTAGTGACGACGATGTCGTCGACGTAGACTTGGACGATCTGCCCGATTAGCCCTTTGAGGCATGCTTGCATTGTCCGCTGGTACGTGGCACCTGCGTTTTTTAACCCGAACGGCATCGTCAGGTAGCAGAAGACGCCGTCCGGTGTGATGAAGGCTGTCTTCTCTTCGTCCTCGACTTTCAGCCTGATCTGCTGGTAACCTGAGTAGGCATCCAGAAAAGATAGGCGTTCACAACCTGCAGTCGAGTCGATGATCTGGTCTATCCGCGGGAGCGGGAAGTGGTCCTTGGGGCAGGATTTGTTGACTGCGGTGAAGTCAACGCACATGCGTAGTTTCTTCGTCTTCTTTTTCTCAACTAGAACCGGGTTGGCGACCCAGTCCGAGTCCTTGATCTCTCGGATGAACTTGGCGTGCAGTAATCTGTCGACTTCCATGGTGATTGCGTCTCGTTTGGGTCCTGAGAAGCGTCGCATGGATTGCTTGACTGGTCTTGCGTCCTTGTGGACTTTTAGAGAGTGCTCGGCGAGTTCCCTGGGTATCCCTGGCATGTCGGAGGGTTGCCATGCAAAGATTTTCCAGTTCTCACGTAGGAACTCGACGAGCGCGCCTTCCTATGCGGGGGTCAGACTCGATGAGACCTTGACCGTCTTTCCGCTGTCAGTCGGATGGACTTGGTGGGTGACAGTGTCGTCATTCGTGTTGAACGCTGCGTCTTTGGCAGGCTTCTTGCGAGCCGGGAAGATGGTCTTGTCGTTGTCGGCTGATATGGCCTTGAAGTGCTCTTCGACACCGAAGAACTCGGAGATCTTGGCGAACTCGCGGTCGCAGCTGTTGGAGAGCCCGAAGTCGCCGCGGACGGTGATCACTGCTTTCGGCCCGGGTAACTTTATCATCAGGTAGGTGTAGTGGGGTACTGCCATGAACCTGGCAAAGCTTGGGCGTCCGAGGATGGCGTGGTATTGTGACTTCCAGTCGACGACCTCAAAGTCTATCGACTCCTTCCTGAAGTGCTCGGGTGTACCGAGGATGACGTCGAGTGTGATTGTTCCCATGGGCGTGATTGCTTGCCCTGGTACTATGCCGTGGAAGGTGGTCTCCGATTCCGGCAATTTCTCTGTCGACCTGTTCATTCGTCTGAGGGTATCGGCGAATATGATGTTGATGCCGCTGCCTCCGTCCAGGAATACCTTCTTCAGGCTGTAGTCGCCGATCAAGGCCTCAATCACGAGTGCGGCGTGCCCGGGTCGGACTACCTCCGCTGGGTGATCTGCCCTGGAAAATGTGATTGGTGTCTCCGACCCGCGCAGGTAGTCTGGTACCGCGCGCGGGCTGTTGATGGCTTGAAGTACTTGGCGTGTGATGATTTTCTGCCGCCTGTTCGACGGGGTCCCTTCTGGATCATGTTCAGCTGTCCCCGTGTGGCTGGGTACGTGTCGGCTGCTGCCGACGGACCTTGTTGCTGCTGCTGCGGCTGGGGGAACGCTCCTGCCGCCTGCACTTGGCTGTTGTTTGCGGGTGCTGCCTGGATGGCTAGCTGCGGTGCCGCTTGTATGGCCTGCACCGGGGCGATGATTTGCTGCATGGCATGGTAGATCTTTCTTGCTTTGCGGCAATCTTTCAGCAGGTGGTTTGAACCCCACTTTCCTGTTGCCGGGTTGCGGAACGAGGGATGCTTACAGGGTTGCATCAGTTCCTCTGCTGGGGTCAACGGGCGCTTCCACTCGCGTTTCTGACTTCCATCATTGTGGTCGATGCTGCTGCTGCCACGGTTGTACTGACTCGAGCTGGGCTGCCGACTTTGCTCGTACTGTCGGCTGCCGTCACGCTTGTCCTCGCGGGGGGTTTCATAACCTGCCGCTACTAATTCGATTGAATCGTGGGTGTAACGTGCCTTCTTCTTTTGACGTGCCTCGCGCCAGTTGCTTGTTTCGCCTTCCTTTTTGGGAGAAGTTTCGCGGACCTAGTCCTCTCCTTCGGCCCATTGGTTGGCTGTCTTCATGAGTTCTATTGTGGTCTTCGGCTGGAGCCTACTGAATTCCTCCCGGAGGTCGCAGCGAGCGACGCCATGCATGAAGGCGTCCATCACTCGATCCTCTGATACGGGTTCCATGGTATTGCGGAGGAGTGTCCACCTCTGGATGTAAGAGCGGAGCGACTCATCCTTCCCTTGCTTGCAGGCCTGCAACTCGATGTAGGTCGTCGGCCTGGCGAATGTTCCCGAGAAACTCTTGATGAAGTTATCCTGGAATTCCTCCCATGTTCGGAAGGAGTCTTTGGGTTGGCTTGTGAGCCACCCGCGTGCCGAGTCTGTCAGCATGAGCTGGATGTACTGCATTGCTGTAGTCGACGTTCCGCCTTGACAGGTGCAAGCGATGAGGTAGTCTTCGAGCCATAGCTTTGGGTCTTGCTTCCCGTCGTACTTTGGTGTGCCAGTCGTCAACTTGAAGCCTTTAGGCATGCGGGTGTCGCGGATGCTGAAGCTAAAGCATGCCGCGCCACACGGCTCGAAGTCGCGGTCGGCGTGGTCGTCCGCGTGTGCCGCGCTAGCCGAACGCTCCTTGCGGTTGCGGTCCACCGTCTTCTGTGTCAGGACGTCACGGAGGTCCTTGACTGGCTGTCGCTGCGCCGCTGGGATGCCCGACGTCGTTGGTTCATGCGCTCGGTTGCTTGGCCCCTTGGCCGCCAGAGCTTCTTCGATTGCCCTTATGGAGGCAATTTGTTGCTTGTGGAGAAGGGAGCGCACGTCCCCCTCCGGTGGCTGCGTGAGTCGGAGGTATGTCTCGACTGATATCAGGGCGGCATTCGCCGTCTTTGGGACGGGTATCCCGTTTTCATCTTCGGTGACGAAGGATGAGTCGAGGTTACGGGTGAGCCTTGTTCGATCAGCTTCTGCCATGTGGGGGACACGGGCTCTGGTTCGCCGTGCTCCCTGGTTCACCTCTGTGGAGGATGTGAAGGAGAGGGCGGCTCGCCTGGCACACGATGCATCCGCGTCCCTTTTGCGCCTGAGAAGTTCGGCTCTTTCGGCGCGGATTCGTTCGCCTTCCTTGCGTAGCAAGTACTGGACCGCCAGGTGGTCTTCTCGAGGTGCGTTGGGTGGGGGGAACGTGCCCTCGTCCACATGCTTCATGGCTTGGATCGCCATGTCCCGCGTGATGACAAGTTTAGTCTGGTCCGGCATGTCCACCTCTAGCGGATATGCGGGTTCGTCTTCGTCGTCATGTGGTGTTGTGCCGGCCATGAAGACTTGCTTGGGGTAGACTTGAATTGGGGAGTTGGTGCTGCCGCTGCTGCTTCTGTCACCCGCTTCTTGCTCGGGGTCGAAAATTGCTGCAACGTGGCGCGCGGCGCACCCGCTGTCGCGTCTCTTCGCGATTGTCCATGTGCTCATACTCGCCGGGGCGAGTGCGATTGGCTTGGGGTAGACCTGGGATTTCCACGAAGACGAGGGCGCGCGCGACATGGCTGTCGGACGCGGGCCCCTGGTCGCCCGTGCGGGTGCGACGGTGGAAGTGGATCTTGATTTGATCGACCGCACGACCGAGGTTGGGGTAGTAGACTCGATTCACGCGGCCGTTGCCGAGATTGTCGATGTAGATGTCCTCTTCGCGGGTGCAGCTGGCGCGCCCCCTGCGGGTGCAGCAGATGCGATCTTCGCGGGTTCGGCGGTCGCGATCTCCGCGGGTACGGTAGATGCGATCTCAGCGGGTCCGGCGGTCGCGATCTCCGCGGGTGCGGCAGATGCGATCTCAGCGGGTCCGGCGGGCGCGATGGTCGGCGATTTTGGTGACGCCGTCGCGCGTAGCGCAGTAGTCGTAGACCTGAGTATGCCACGACTATCGATGCAGCAGAATATGGAGCCGAAGGTGATGTGTATACCTTTTTCCAGATCGGCGTACATCGATTGATGAGCTGGTGAGTGGATGACGTACTCGAAGGAGCCGAATCGGATCGACTGCCTGATGGCGGATGCGCCGATCTTCATTGCGGATGGAGCCGGTGCGACCATGATCCTAGCACTTGTTGAACTTCCCACAGACGGCGCCAATTGACGAGGCGTTAACTCGACAAGTCCCAGGGTTATGCACCCCGGGTTGATTGATGGGGAGAGAGGTGAGTGCAAGGTGATCACGACGGCTGACAAGCGAGGTTTTACCCAGGTTCAGGCTCCCGAAGGATAACACCCTACTCCTGCTTGTCTGATTATTGATGCGAGTAGCGATTACAATGGCGAGATTGCGATCTCGCTAGGGTTTGTCGTGGTGGTTATGAGCGTGTCCTTTGGGACGGGCAACCCTCCTGGCTTTATAGGCAGCCAGGTCTCGGGTGGTTGGTGCCGATGGCATCTACAGATATGGCAGGTTATGCTTTCCTAACCGACTTGGACTAGGTTACATGGTATCCCGCGTGGGCCTCCTCTTGGCCTTTCCATCCTTGGCGCGGCCCAGGTAGCATCATCGTGGGCTACCCGCAAGGCAGCCCCACGTCACCATCTCTCCTCTAAGTGAGGGGAACATAGTGGATCTAGATCTTTTAGTTCCTTTGTGGTTCTTCCCCTTTGTTCTTACTCTCTCTTATCCCCCCATAAGCATTAGTTGCTTGTGGTGGGATTTGGGAGTGTAGGATTTGTCTCCTTTGTGGTTTCTTGGTTCTTCCTCTCTTATTCCCCCATAAGCATTTGTTGCTTTGCTGGAATTTGAGAGTGAAGAACTTGAGCACTTTGTGTGTTCTTGCCATTGCATCTTGCATCAGTTTGAGCCCTCCACGAGGATTCGTGGTGGTGAAATTTGTGAGCTTGTTACTCTTGGGTCTTGGACCCTAGACGCCTTAGTGGCCGCCTTTGTGGCATTAGGACCTTTTGTGGTCAAGGCCTTTGTGGCTAGTTTGGACCTTTGTGGTCAAGACCTCTTGTGGTCATTTGGGAGCCCCCAATTCGGTTGTGGGTGTGTGCCCCAAGGTTGTTGTACGGGATTGTTTTCCGCCCCAAAGGAGTTCATAGTGGAAGGTGGACACGGACCTTTGTGGTCGAGTTCATCGGAGAAGAAGGTGAGGCCTTTGTGGCGTTGAGCAAACCTGTTGTGGTTGCTCACACCTCTCCAACGAGACGTACACCTTTTGTGGTGGAACTCGGGAATACATCATCGTCTCCGCGTGCCTCGGTTATCCCTATACCCGAGCTCTTTACTTATGAACTTTACTTTGTGATAGCCATCGTGCTTGAAGTTCTTTACCTTGCTATCCCTTTGTTGTTTGTCTTGCATAGCTTAAGTTGTTGGTGCACATAGGTGAACCTAGTATATTTAGGTTGTGTCATTGATAAGTTAAACACTAAGTTTTATTCCGCATTTATCAAGCCTAAATTGTAAAAAGTGCTCCTCGCCTATTCACCCCCCCCTCTAGGCGACGTCTTTCCTTTCACCTTACACTGCAGAGGATGTTAAAAAGGCAGTTCATAGTATAGGAGATCTAAAAGCACCAGGGCCGGATGGCTTACATGCTTTGTTTTACAAAAGATTCTGACATCTTGTTGGAAATGAAATTACTAGTGCGGTTCTAAAAGCTATAAATGAGAAGAAAATTCCGGAGGGATGGAATGAGACGGTGGTGGTCTTAATCCCGAAAGTGGATACTCCGGAAGAGGTGTCACAGTTTAGGCCAATTTCTCTTTGCAATGTGGTGTATAAAATCATATCCAAGATGTTGGCAGCGAGACTGAAGATCTTGTTACCTGATGTTATCGCTCCTACTCAAAGTGCCTTCGTCCCTGGTAGGCTAATTACGGACAATGTTTTGGTTGCCTACGAGTGCATTCACAAGATCAAAAATAAAAGGAAAGGAAAAACAGGCATGTGTGCAGTAAAATTGGATATGCACAAAGCATATGACAGAGTTGAATGGAATTTTCTAAAACAGATGATGTTGAGGTTGGGGTTTAATAGTCAATGGGTTGAGCTTATCATGGAGTGTGTTACTTCGGTTTCTTACTCTATAAGAGTCAACTCAGAGCTCACTGAGGAGTTTAAACCCACGAGAGGTATTCGACAGGGGGACCCTTTATCCCCTTACCTGTTTCTTTTATGTGCATAAGGACTATCTAGTTGCTTGTTAAAAGAGCATTTTCCCTCATGTGTGGTTTTGGTAATTGAATGACAATCTCTATGTACTAATGTTTAGTTTGAGATATCATTATAGATCATGTCCATGGAATTGTGGAGTTCATGTGTTGGACTCTTGAAGCTTATGTGTTGAGTGAAGCTTATTGCAAGAATGTCTTGAAGATTCAAGACATCATCTTAGTGAAGAAAAGATGAGTTGTGCAAGACCAAGAGAAGCTTTCTCGAAAAGATCCTATGCTTGGTGCTTGCAATGGATACATGAAGATGAAGCTAAGCGAGACTCTCCCATTGTGAGCATGGGGGAGTATTTGGAGAAGTCTTCATCAAGCAAGTGATTGGACGCGCAATCAAGAAAGATGACCCACTTGAAGAGATCAAGATAGTCATCATCTAACTCAAGTGGAATGCTCAAGGCAAAGGTATGATCTTGATAGGGCTATAGGATAGATAAGCGTACTATCAAGAGGGGTTCTCAAGTTGGTAACTTGATCGCATCATTGTGGAGAGCTCAAACCTTTGCATACTTCGGATATCATGTTTCTTGGTTCTTATTTGGCGTTTATGTTGGTGAGGAGTTAGAGCTTGGTTCATCTCCATGTCAAGCTCTTGTTCATCGAAATCGGTTTTACTTTGGACAACTTGTTGCGTTTTCGGTGGCGGAAATATTGCCGGTTCTACCTTGAGGAAAGTCCCACACCTTGCCATGTGTGGATATTTTACTCTATTTATGGGATGCAATATTGTTGGGTACTCATCGTCGCTATCTTTCCAACAAAATTGGTCTCACCTCTTTTGGAGTTCATTTGCGAAAGTTATAGCAGTTTTCGTTTCGGTGTTTTGCTGATTCGGATTATTGGGGTCGGATATTCCGCTCTACCGGAATTTCCGGTTCCCCAGCTTATCCAAGAAAACGGCTAAGGAAAGGAGAAAAAGGGTTCTGACTCCAGTCGGAAATTGTGCTCGGAAATTTCCGTCTACCGGAATTTCCGAGTGCCCCCAGAAAAGTCCTCCAGAAATGGCTAAGGAAAAGTTTGGTTTTGCTTCTGACTCCAGCCGGAATTTCAGCTCGGAAATTTCATGGACTCGGAATTTCCGGGTGACCGGAATTTCCGAGTCTCTCTTAGACCGGAATTTCCTGGTGACCGGAATTTCCGAGTCTCAGTTATACCGGAATTTCCGAGTGTCGAAACAGCCAACGGCTATATTTCCTGGAGAGGTATAAATACCCCTCCCCTTCTTCTTCCCCAGCGAATCCAAGGCAGCACGACTTTTCCCTCTCTCCTACTCCATTGTTGACCTTGGAAAGCTCACTTCCCTCTCAATCCCTCCATTGAATCTTCCATATTCTTTAGGGAAAGTTGAGAGGAGATCTAGATCTACAATCCTACCAATCCATCTCTCCTCTAAGTGAGGGGAACTTAGTGGATCTAGTTCTTGGAGTTCCTTTGTGGTTCTTCTTCTTTGTTCTTCCTCTCTTCTCCCCCCATAAGCATTAGTTGCTTTTGGTGGGATTTGGGAGTGAAGGATTTGACTCCTTTGTGGTTTCCTTTGTTCTTCCTCTCTTATTCCCCCATAAACATTTGTTGTTGTGTTGGAATTTGAGAGTGAAGGACTTGAGCACTTCATGTGCTCTTGCCATTGCATTTGCATCGGTTTGAGCCCCCCACGAGGATTCGTGGTGGTGATTCTTGTGAGCTTGTCACTCTTGGGTCTTTGGACCCTAGACGCCTTTTGTGGCCGGCCTTTTGTGGCCAAGACCTTTTGTGGTCAAGACCTTTTGTGGTCACTTGAGAGCCCCCAATTAAGTTGTGGGTGTGTGCCTCAAGACTTGGGAGCCCCCAATTAAGTTGTGGGTGTGTGCCTCAAGAGTTGTACGGGATTCGATCTCCGCCCCAAAGGAGATCAATAGTGGAAGGTGAACTCGCAACCTTTTGTGGTTGAGTTCATCAGGAGAAGAAGGTGAGCCTTTGTGGCGTTGCGGCTAACCTGTTGTGGTTGCACACACCTCTCCAAACGAGACGTACACCCTTTGGGTGGAACTCGGGAATACATCCTCGTCTCCGCGTGCCTCGGTTATTTCTATACCCGAGCTCTTTACTTATGCACTTTACATTGTGATAGCCTTCGTGCTTGAAGTCATATATCTTGCTATCATCTTGTTACTTGTATTGCTTAGCTTAAGTTGTTGGTGCACATAGGTGAGCCTAGTTTATATATCTAGGTTGTATGCTTGTTAAAGTAAACCTCTAGTTTTATTCCGCCTTTATCAAGCATACCGGAATTTCCGGGCCACTCTTGGACCGGATATTCCGGCTCCTCGGAATTTCCGGGTCATTCTTGGACCGGATATTCCGGCTCCTCGGAAAAAGTTTTAAATCGCCTATTCACCCCCCCCCCCCTCCTCTAGGCGACGTCTATCCGTTCACTTGTTACATGCCGAGGAGATTGGTGGCATTGAAGGAATCAAGGTGTGCAGAAATGCACCATCAGTATCACACCTACTATTTGCTGATGATTCTTTGATTCTCTTGAAGGCAGATTTGAATAATGCAATCTCGTTGAAACAAGTGCTTGACACCTACTGCGCAAACTCGGGACATTTGGTAAGTGTGGCTAAATCAAGTATATTTTTTAGTCCTAGCACAAATGTTGATGTGAAGGTTGAGATTTGCAATGCTCTAAATATTAACACTGAAGCCCTCTCGGATAAATATTTGGGGCTCCCGGCCTTAGTGGGTGCTGATCGAAGTGATTGCTTCTTACACTTCGTCGAAAGGGTTATGTAGAGAATAAAAGGATGGACGGAAAAACTGTTATCAATTGGAGGTAAAGAAATACTCCTGAAAGCGATTGCTCAAGCCATTCCGGTCTATGCAATGTCTGTGTTTTTGCTACCCAAAAATATTTGTAAAAAGATTACAGATGCCATAGCTCAGTATTGGTGGGGTGACAATGCACAAGGGAAGAAAATGCACTGGTATGCTTGGTGGAAGCTTTGTTTTCCAAAATCTGAAGGTGGGATGGGGTTCAGGGATTTGCACTCCTTTAATCTTGCTATGCTTGCTAAGCAAGTTTGGAGGCTGATTGATAAGCCTAACTCTTTGTGTGCACAAATTCTGAGGGCAAAATACTATCCGGATGGTGATATTCTAAAGGCGGGCCGAAAGTTGGGTCTTCCTTCACTTGGCAAAGTCTGGTTGCAGGAGTACAAACTTTTAAACGAGGGTACATTTGGCGTATTGGTGATGGTGAGGCAATTGATATTTGGCAAGATCCGTGGATCCCCTCCAGCCCTGATCGTCGAGTGATGACACCTCGTGGGAATTGTATCTTGAGAAGAGTTTCGGAGTTAATCAATCCAACTACTGGATCTTGGGACTGTGAGTCAATTACATCTATTTTCCACCAGATTGATGCTCAGCGTATATTACAAATTCCTCTCAGCCAGAATTCTTTTGATGACTTTATCTCCTGGCATCACACAAGCACAGGAGTTTTTTCAGTACGGTCTGCATACCATGTTGAATGGAAACATCAGTTTAATGGGGTTACATGCCGTTCACTTATTTCTGGAACTTCTATTAATAATCCGACATGGAAAATTTTGTGGAAGCTCAATACCTCAGCTAAAGTTAAGATTTTTTGTTGGAGATCTCTTCATGGGGTGTTACCTCTAAAAGATATCCTTTTTAAGCGGCATATAGGTACAGATAATATTTGCCCGATTTGCAATGATGAACCGGAGGATTGGAAGCATATGGTGTTTAATTGTCCTCGAGCTGCAGGTATTTGGAAGGGCCTAGGATTGGAAGCGCTTGTACACTCACATACAATCACAGACAGAACTGGACCTCAAATATTCGAAGCTATGTTGAAAGCTCCGAAGACTACTGTCCCAGGTTATGATTTCATAAATGTGATTGATATTATTGCAGTTACCGCTTGGTATATTTGGTGGCTTCGGCGGAGACAAACCCACGGTGAGCAAATTCCACCAGAAGCTCAATGCCTGAATTCCATTAAAGCAATTACTGCTAATTCTTCTAAGGGCAAAGTGGCCACGGCTGATCATAAAATACGGTGGGAGAGACCGTTAGCTAATGCCGTGAAACTAAATGTGGATGCGGCATTCGATTCTGTGACGAAAACGGGTGCAACTGGAGCTGTAATTAGGGACAAGCATGGGGTCTTCATTGCAGCGTCATCAAAGTTCATACCGTATGCACCATCAGCTTCATTTGCGGAGGTTCTAGCAATGAAGCAAGGACTGGTATTGGCTAGAGAGCTAGGATACTCAGATTTGGAGGCGGAATCAGATGCCCTAGAAGTAATCAATCTTTGCTCTGGTTCAGACCGAATTTGGAATGAGGCAACGGCCATTTATGCGGATATTCTTACACAAGCGGGACTGATTGGAAGGGTCATGTTCCTCCATTGCCGTCGAGAAGCAAACAAAGTGGCCCATGTAGTAGCTAGGACTTGTTTTACTTCTTCTAATTCGTGTAATTGGGTCGATGAACCCCCTAGTTTTATTCTTCAAACCCTTCTGGATGATGTAACTCTGATTTGATCGAGAGGCCGCAAGTTTCAGACGCGCTCTTTTCCTTACCAGGGTACCGAAGGGGGCTGGAAGGTTTTTTAATGAGGCGGCTTGCGGACCTAATATATAAGGTGTTTTAATTTCAAAAAAAAAGTTGAGGTTGAATTATCTTCAACTAAAATTGTTGAAGTTTCCCCTTTTTTTCTATGGGAATGCTCCCTAGAACTAAATCTGATGCGGTCTGACTACAAAAATTGAACAATTGTCTAGTCGGATATCAATGGTGATCATGTTTAAACATATGAGCTCATTTTAGACAACCATAATATCTCTTCTCTTCATTTGAAGGGCGCGCCTGACATACTCTTTGGCGCCTCGAGCGTCTCCAACCGTCGATCTTTTGCCCTAAAAACCGATCTTGATCTAAAACCGTCTATATAAGAAAAAAATTGTGATCCTCGGTAGGAGCGCCGCAGAAACACAGAAACACTGCAACGGTGAAAGAATCTACCAGATTGAAGGGGGAAAACTCCGCCGGAGTGTTGTCGGCAGGATCCCTACCTTCTCCAATGTCTCCACCATCGTCATCATGATGAAGGGAGTAGTCCAACTCTGGACTATGGGTTTGTAGTAGTATGCTTATCCCTAATCTATTTAGATGTTTGTTGTCAACACAATGAGCGGACTAATTGTATGCTAAAACTTTGCAGGTATACACATTACATCGGACTATCTCCTCTTGAAGCACTGAAGCGCGAAGACCTAGTCTCATAGGGTGTTTTTACTTGATAGGATAAACCGTACTATCAAGAGGGGATCTGCATTGGAGGTTTGTGTGGATTTGATCTTACTTACACTTACACAAACCATATATGCACCCCACAACCATCCAGTCTGTTAAAATCATCTCTGCCGGTACTCCCTAGTACTACCGGCGAGTCGGTATTACCGGCTCGGGGAATTTCTCGTACTCACACGCACTGGTCGATTCAGTTTGTTACACGGTACCTTCTGGTAGTACTGACATGCCGGTCGGTAGTACCGGCGGGACCAAATCCTGTGGCAACGTACACCATTTTTGGTGGACTATTAATAAGGGGGTCTTTTTTCCCATTCGCCCTAAGCTTCATTTCTCTCTCTCCACCATTGTTGAAAAGTTTTAAACTCCTAGATCTCCCACTCCCCTACTCCAAACACTTTCATACTTGTGTATGGAGAAAAAGGTACATCCCTCTTTTTTATATACCTCAAAAATAGTGTATTTTACTAGATATTAAAGTATATAAACTTTAATGTTACCTAAAACCAAACGCCTTAAAATATTTGACACCTCAATATTTCTAGAAATTGTTCGAATACTATTCATCGCTCTCAAACGGGGCCTAAACATCTCGCATCCTCCTTGGCGATGCGGGCCCCAGTGATAGCCTTGGGCCGGGCTCTCCTCTACTGGGCTTTCTTCCCATTTTAGAGAAAAGGTTCTCTTCCATTTCCATTCCACCCATCGTCCATCCCCACGCTTCTCTCCTTCTGCTCCGCCGCTCGCCTCGGCTCCGGCCACGCCGAGGTCTAGCACCAGCGAAACCCTAGCATCCTCCTTCGCGGGTGTTCCTTCTATCCCCGCCGCGCCGCCCGCCGGCGATGGAGACGAAGGAGGCTTCCGGCCCTCGCTCGAAGAAGAGGAAATCAACGGAACTCGAACTCGAACCACTCAAGGCGGAGGCGAACCCGGCAACGGCAGCTGCGGAAGGGCGCGTCCCAGGACCCGCGGCGGAGGATCAGGAGCCGCCGCTTCCCGGAGCGGTTGCGGTTGCGGGCAGGGACCGCCTCAGCAAGCTCCCCGACGCCATCCTCGAGGAGATCATCTCGCTCCTGTCCACCAAGGAAGGTGCCCTCACCCCGCTCCTCGCCTCCTCCTGGCGCAACCTCTGGCGCTCCGCTCCTCTCAACCTCGACTACCGCCTGGTCTGCGAAAACCCTAGGGACCTCGGCGTCGTCGTATCCCGCATCCTCGCCGCCCACCCGGGCCCCTGCCGCCGCTTCCGCGCCCCTGTGTACCACCTCAACAACGACCTAGCCGCCACTGCCGAGGCCTGGCTCCGGCACCCCGCCCTGCGCGACCTCCGTGAGCTTGAGCTGTGCGGCTGGGGGGGACTACCCAGGTTCCAGTTCGCTTACCCGCCACCGCAGCCGCAGGCGTCCGCGGCCGCCTTACGCTACTCTGAAACCCTCTGTGTTTTCACCATTGAGAATTGCCAGTTCCCTGAAATCACAGGAGCTCGAGAGATTCACTTCCCTAACCTTAAGAAGCTCGAGCTTGAACGGGTCATCATCTCTGAATGCTCGCTGCACTTCGTGCTTGCGCGTTGCCCTGCTTTGGAGTGCTTGCTGATTGCGTATTGCAATAGCTTCCGTTCTGTCCGAATCAACTCCAGTAGCCTTAAAAGCATATGTGTGAAAGCTGATTTTCTTGGAGGGCACACATTTGTGGAACTCGTCATCCAGAATGCCCCTTGTCTTGAGAGGTTGCTCCAACGAATTGCAAGTCGCCTGCATACATCAGTGATCTCCACGTCTAAACTGGGGACGTTAGGTTCCCTTTCTTCTTCTCGTGATCATAGTACCAGACTCGTGCTTGGCTCCACAGTCATTCAGGTAGCTGTCGCGTTCCTACTTGCCTTCTTACCGGCATTTCTATGTGCTAAGAATTATATATTTTCTGCACTTATAGATGGCCTAATGTTTGTCTTGTATGTTCATTAAGGGATTGGTTGTTGATAGGCTAACGCCAGTGGTGAGCACCGTCAAGATTTTATCTGTTGATATGTATGCTCTCGAACTGGATGATGTTATTAACTTGCTGAAGTTCTTCCCATGCTTGGAAAGGCTGTATATTGAGGTGACGCTTATTTTGTGATGGTTCATAGTATTCAGTGCTTGTTTGATCTACTTACTGTTCTGAGATGGTTGGTTCTAAATTCTCTATTTTATTTTTCAGTCTGTTGGACCAGGGAAACCCAACACATGGTGTCTTAAGCACCGAGAGCTTCTAACAACTTTTGACATCCGTCTGAAGAAGATTTCCTGGCGATATTATCGGGGCATCAAGTCACATGTGAACTTTGCCACATTCTTTGTGCGGAACGCCAGGTTGCTAGAGTTAATGATTTTTCAGGTTCATTCTGCAGATTACAACGAGGAGAAATTTGCAGAACATCGTAAGAAGCTTCAATTGGACAAAAAGGCCTCAACATGTGCTCAGTTCCATTTTACACCAGCTGACTCTCATCGCTGCGTCAAGGAATTTCGTGTCCATGATTTGGATCTAGCTGATCCCTTTGAAAGGAAAGATCGTTACGAGTCTCATAATTTGGGCTAACTATGCTAGTTTTCACAACTGCTGTTTTCTAAGTTCCTATTATCTTAGAACCTTGGTATTCATGTTGTTAGCTCTGTCGAAACCAATATGTGCTGATGTGCACGATTAGAAATTACAGAGCTGTGTGGCATCTGAACATCAAATGGGATGTCTGTCTGCTGAGCTGTTTCGCGAAGCCATGCGAATTGATTGTGTTCTCCCAGATCAAGAAATGAAGGAACTACCATGGTGATTGCTTTGGTGTAAACATGTCTTACCTATTTTTTTCTTTTTTTGGCAAGAAAATTGTGTGGAACTTAGCTGCCCATTTAGAATGTTGTGTCATATCTCCAGTTTACATGAACTATTTGAAGTGTGGACCTATCACTCGAGCCGGAATACCAAGAGGTGGCTTCATCTTGGTAGCAATGAATTGTTTTTGTTTCCAGAACAAATGGTCCTGATGTTGAACTACTCAGATCATCCTTAACATTGGCTGCCGATCAGCTGAGCCTTTTTGGTTTGAAAGCTCAAATATGTATTCCATCAGAAGCAAAATAATGTTATCAGCTTGTAGGAATCATCAAATGGATGTTATAAATATTTTCCTGCCTGACATGGTCTGTCAGGACTTCTTTTTTGAGTCAATAACACCATTAGTACATAAACTTTAGCTCTATGTGCACTTTCATACAACAACTTCATTTTTGTGATACAGTGGTACACAAACTCTTGATGCGGATTCGTTTTTGGTCCAGACCATTGAGGAAACTACACGTGGAACTGCACACTTTTACAGATACACTCATGTATTGTAAAATATTTATGTCATGGTATGTTCGTTTGTTAGGAGACAAAATTCACAAATCGACTCATGTACGCTGGTGGTGGATCTAGCCACGGGGGGAGACGCTAATTGCTTGCTTCAAACCGGTCGAGTAGACGGGCGGCTATTTGTGCTTCGGCTTCAGACGCTCCACTCAGTCCGGCTTGATCAAGGTTTGCGCAAGATCAGAAGAATACAGCGGAGCCGTGATGGGGTAGCTAGCCAGCAGAAGGCGGCGGTGATAATTCAAGCGCCGGAGGTATACATCGCTTCCAAGAGATACAGGAGGGTTCCGCTTGCGAGGACTCGGATGCTCGCAGGCGCCGGCGCGGCGCTTCGGCGAGATGCAACTGGAGCAGTTAGGTGCCGCACCGACACTATCTGCTAGCCTCGTTCTGCCAGTTCGAGGTGATTAGGAGGAGCTTGAAGATCAGTGTCGTGCGATTAGGAGGAGCTTTAAGATCAGTCTCCGTCGTCAGCCATAGTGGTTCAGCGAACAAGGACCCAAAGACGCCGACGCCCATCGTCCCTGCTGCGGACTGGGGTCGATCCATTGAAGAGCAAATCCATGGCGTCCGACACTCCGGCCCAGGGTAATTCATCGTGCAAGCCCGCGCCGCCGGGGAATGGTAAGTCGCGGCCGCCCGCCCGTGGTGGCGGGCGTGGGAAGAAGAGCGCACCGGCCCCACCGCCGCCGCCACCGCCCCGCGAATGGCGACCCCGTGGTTGGCCGCGAGGATGAGATCGACCGCGTTGTGTGCATCCTCTTCCGCAAGTCCATGAACAGCGACGTGCTGGTGGGGGCGTCGGGCATCGGCAAATCGGCCATCGCCGAGAGCCTCGCGCAGCGCATCGCCCCCGGCGAGGTCTCCGGTGTCCTGGCCGGCGCGCGCGTCGTGGAGATCAACGTGGCCACGATTATTTCAGGGTCCTCGCACGTCGGCAACTTTGAGGAACGCTTCACGGGGGTGATCGCCGAGGCGGAGGTTACGGCGGCCGGGAAAGTCGTGCACTCGTGGCGAACATGCTGAAGCCGGCACTGACGAGGGGACGCGTCTGGTGCCTCGGCGCCACGACGCACGGCGAGTACCAGCACTACTTCCTCGAGGACAAGGCGTTGGAGCGGCGTTTCGCAACTGAAACTTAACCCTGGATCGATTTGCAAAGTCCAAATAAGCAGCAAATTTCCACCGTGGCTGCCACGTAGGCAATTCGGACTCATCTGACCAATTTTGCACATAGGGGTAGAGTTTGTGTACCACTATACCACAAAAATAAAGTTGTTGTATGAAAATGCACATAGAGCTAAAGTTTATGTATCAATGGTGTTATTGACTCTTCTTTTTTTAACAGAGGCCTGTCAGGACTTGGGAAATGAAATTCCTGATCTATCACTTTGAGCCGGAACATTCATTTTGGAAGCAAGTTGTTTTTTGTTTCCGGCGGTGCTGGCTGCTTTGCCGTCGATTGGCTGACTTTGTTTTGGAAGTTCAAAGATACTCTCTCCGTCCTAGATTTGTTCAAATACGGATCTATGTAGACATGAAACACATCTACATATATCCATATTTGAATAAATCGAAGACACGTATTTTAGGATGGAGGGAGAATATAATTCATTGAAACCAGAGAATGATATTAGCTTATAGAAATCATCAAGATGGGGTCAGGAGGTTAATTAGCGGGCAGCATGGGGCCAATGTGGTTCCTAAGACAAATCTGGCTGCCCGACTTCTATTGTAAATGTCCCAAAATATCATCTGGACAGCTGGATCAACAAAAAAAAATGGTTCAAAATGATATGATGTTATGATTTTCTGTAGAAAGGCTTGATCTAATATCGTCCTGAAATCTAATAATAGGGTAATTAAGCATTTGCATCTTCTTGTAGACACACACATTACAAATGTTCACATCGTGGTGGTACTACTCATGTGTAGGATTAAGCATTGGAAGGGGGGAGTGACCTTTTCCGTAGTTGACGGTCATGCTATGTGTACCGTAATAAGCGCGCGATGCACTGATGCAGACAGCAAAAGGATTTTAGATAAATAATACACTTCAGGAAAGTTTACAAAGGAAGATAGATCGATAATTCTTTGATGTTGTAGCATTTAAGATGCCAACCACTGAGAAGACATATTTTTGATGCTGTAGCATTTAAGATGTCAACCACTGAGAAGACATACTGATTTACCAGATAGAGAAAGTATCCTTGCGTGTTACTATAAAAAAAACAATGAGCTGAAGCCATTTGCTCTGATATAAACTTTATAGTATGGACTTATTTCGAAACTATATGCATAGTTCAAAAGTTTTGGTAATTATTCACACACTTTCCTATTTTTGATAGTCTATTTATCCTTTCACAAGACAAACACCCTCTGTTTGTTTCCGCAAAATCCAGTCATGTTTTAATTTAGATAAATGATGAGTTGGGACATCAATATATGAGATCAAAAGTAGAGCTTTCTCATACTGAAGTAGTCAAGCAAGTTACATTGTCCACACACAAAATTTCCATGCCCCATCAGTGGGAGATACAGGGTACAGACTGAAGTGAATTCTCAATATTTCATACTGACACTACAAAGGATAGATGAAAGTCTTGCCACAAACATGGTATCTTTCACAGAGCTTCTTCAAAGTACCCACTGAGTGCTGCATGGCGTTCAGCTTGGTATCCATGAACATGCCCTGCAACATGATGCTTCTCTTAGTATACATTCCCAGAAGCTAGATATTTAGCAATCATAAATTCAGCTAAATAACGGATTGGAATTTTTTGTTATACCTTGTAGTTATCACCATACTTCTCTATTAATCTGCCAATACAAATACGTTGAATTTTAGTCAGGGGCTCCATTGGTGCAGATTTGCCATCCCTCCTTTTCTTCCCAAGTACAGACTTTAGATCTACATTGCATAGTAAAAACCACATGAGATCATATAAAAGTATATCATTACACTTTATACATATAACATTAGAAGTAAATCAAAATACAGATATATGCTTCGTAACCAATGTCTTGTGCGATGAAGACAACTTAAGGAAAGATACAGTAATATACAGCAAAACCAATAATTGATGGGACAAACTCGATGACCAGTTCTTGTCTATCACACATATCGCTCCAAAACAACCAAAGATATCTTAATTCAACTTCTGAATTTGGAAAAGGCAAACATCGAATTTGAATTTTAAGTTTGTGGTTTTTGAATATCTGTTTCTCAATGGGAATTATCAATTATATCTCTACCAGTCTATCCCCATTAGGCAAAAGTTATTTATTTGAAAATAATATGTATTTTACAGTCTTTCAAACTTAAGTTAATCGTTTGTAAAACTTGTCATCATGCCAACACACCCTCGAGACAGCAAGCAACCGAGCGTAACGAAATTTTGTGAGCACCTGAGCAGCTTCCATCACAAGCTTCCGTCCCAGGGTATCAGTGTACTGACAGCGAGAAGGAGGCTTTGGGTAGTGGGGATGAGAAAACATAAAACATTATGGTTTGTTAAAATAATACAGTGCCTGCTCTTTTTATGGTACTCTTTACTAAACAGAGGACGACTCTTTTGTGGACTAGCTAACCAACTAGGTCTATAGTCTGGTACTTCTAACTCTCAGATTAGAACAACTAGTGTGTTCTTTCCTCACCTATTAACTCCAGTGACGCTAAGAACTGCAGCTATCCAGCTTTCGTTGCCTGGTGAACTTCATAACTAGTGTTTGAATTGTCTGATATGTTTTCCTGCCATAAGCTTACCCACATGACATCAACACTCAAGTATAAAGCTCATAAACAGGCATGAGACAGGCCATAAAACCTTTTTGCTGAAATAGCGCAAAAGAGGATACATTGTTGAGTAGAGTGCAGACTGCTTCTGGTGGAATGCACTTGTTTTGCTGAATAGAAGTAAAGAGGGTAGCACATACAGGATGTGTTGTAGCTACTTTATGCACAAAAGAGAAGCGTACATGATTCTCGCTTTACATAATTGTGGATACAAATTAATGGTCATGTTCATATTGGTACCATTTATCAGAACATGCTGGGTTGTGTCAAGTGTGAAGGCGGTTATACAACAAACATCTAAACGCAAACCTACAACTTACGATGAGAATGTGTTGCCCAGTCTAGGTTAACATGTTGTCCATTTCTTTCTCGGCAGTTCAAGGGATCATTCACAGCACAAAGGAAATATAATCTAGAGGCTTAGCACCAGTATATGCGTAAGCACACATGAATAACAATGATTAAGAGCTAAAACACCACATTTGGCTGACAAATCGCATTGTGCCCGTACCAACTGATCCCCATACTTAGGGCATGTGCCGACGCTAGTTAATATGGAACCAAATTAGTAACATATCACATAAAAGATGAATTCGTCAGCTTGTGAGCCGATCCAGCCATCCAGGTTATCAGGTGTGGTGAAGAGAGAAGAGAGTGGAGACTGACCGTCGCACTCCTTGTCGCTGCCGGTGTCGACGGGCCCAAACTCGGTGACGCGGCGGTCTTCTTCGAGGTTGGGGTCCTGCAGGTCTTTGCACTCGACGAGGCGCGCGGTACCGCGGGAGTGAGCGCCGAGCAGGTTAGGGTTGGACACCACCCCGAAGGCGGCGTAGTTCTTCACCACGCTGCCTTCCAGGTCCCAGGCGGAGGTGGCGGCGGCGGCGAGCGCCTCCGGCATGTCGAAGGCCGGCTTGAACTCGCGCGGCTTCACGCGCGGCAACCCCACGCGCACCTTGGCGCGGGAGCGCCTCAACTTGCGCCGCGAGCCCCCCATCCGTGTTACCTAGGGTTTGGCGGCGAGGGGTTACCTAGCTAGGGTTTTGGCGAGGGCGAGAGAGCAGCGGAGAGAGGTGCGGAAGAAGAGATTTTGATGGGCCTGATGGAGAAAACCTGAAAAGGCCCGTTTGCTCGTTTACTTTCAGATACTCGGCGACCCGCATCCACTCCATAAATAAGGCTTTTTTAAAGTAAAGTTTGATCATTTTTTTTTAAAAATATCAACAAATATGATATTATACAGATATCATACGAAAATATATAGTTCATGATGTTTGTAGTGACAATGATTTTATATTTTTCTATAAAATTTGATCAAACTTTACATAGATTGACTTTTCCAAAATAATATAAATCTTATTTATTAAATGCAGAGGTAATATTACCTAATATATTAAGGGGCCAGTCTTTCTCGCCCGGAGAAGCGTCCAATTTACTGTTCATTGTGACCCGACCGTCAAAATGCCACTGCGCCATGGGCCGCCGCCCATCGACATCCAGGCTACATCACGGATTTGGAGGTATAAAACTGAGGGAGGCTTACAGCTTAAACTGTGGTCCTTTTACCTCACAGTCTTACAGCTTAAAAAATACCACCGTATACCAAACTGCTCATGTTTGTGTAGCCCAGCTCTTTTGTTATGGTGTTGTACTAGGTAATGTCAGTAAGTCATGCACATTATGATGATTCAGGTGTTGCACAGCCGTACCTGTTATTTCATGGATTAGGTGGTTATGTTGATATAAGGTGTTGATGAGTTGCAGCAAATGGGTCTAGCTGGTTTCTGCTATGTATATTCTTCTCAGACTGTGTCCATTTGACGCAACATGATGCTTACATTCTTTCAGGTCTTCCAAATTTATTAAGAAGTTTCTCTTACACCCCTCAATATTGGTCGTCTTCTTTGGTGCCGGTGACCGGGAATCGGAAGAATCCGTCCATCTCCTCCCTCTCCCTCCCCGATGACAGCTCCTCCCACCCACGACCTCGCCCACCACGCCTCCACCTCTTACCGTCGGCGGCGGGAGCAGGGGCGACCTCCCCTGCACTTCTTCTTCAACATGGAGTGGAGGATGACGAGGCTGATGCTCTAGCTCGCTCTGCCGCTGCATTCGGCATGCCCAGATCTTGAGGGCGGCGGCGTGGGTCGCCGGCACGCGTCCCGACCGTCAAAATGCCACTGCGCCATGGGCCGCCGCCCCTCGACATCCAGGCTACATCACGGATTTGGAGGTACAAAACTGAGGGAGGCTTACAGCTTAAACTGTGGTCCTTTTACCTCACAGTCTTACAGCTTAAAAAATACCACCGTATACCAAACTGCTCATGTTTGTGTAGCCCAGCTCTTTTGTTATGGTGTTGTACTAGGTAATGTCAGTAAGTCATGCACATTATGATGATTCAGTTGTTGCACAGCCATACCTGTTATTTCATGGATTAGGTGGTTATGTTGATATAAGGTGTTGATGAGTTGCAGCAAATGGGTCTAGCTGGTTGCTGCTATGTATATTCTTCTCAGACTGTGTCCATTTGACGCAACATGATGCTTACATTCTTCAGGTTTTCCAAATTTATTAAGAAGTTTCTCTTACAAACCTATTGATCTATTTTCCATGTCTGCTTTGTGGCTAGGTTCCAATGCTTCTTAGTATGACTTCGATAATCCTCCCGGATGCCAGAACTTCATGATGTTATATTAGCGCCGTCAGATGCAAGTTCCGACAGTCACTTGGTGCTCTGGCTCTCAGACACAGATGTTTGCACCGTTGTCGACGAATTGCCGGGTCATGTGTGGCTGCAGATTTTTTTCCTCTATAATGCGTACTACCAAGTGGCTTATGGAATGTTGATTAAACCAAGGTGAATCAATCTCCTTACTCTATTATTCTTTCTTTTCTTTTCACTGTAGCATTTCCTAAACACAAAAGTATTTTCAGCATGCAAATAGTTTGTATTATTTCCTCTTCCACCATTTATATTCATATATATGTTCACAAAGTCATGTATTTGTCTAGCTTTAACTAATTGTTGTTACTTATCTTATCCACAAAAGGTGTCCGCTCTGTCTATATGCCTACAAGGCTGCAAGCCTATAACAACCTGTAGCTGGCCGAAAGTTAGCTTATTCATTTATGTCTTTACAACAAACTTCTCTATTTATGGCTCCTTAATTGCATTTCCATAAGCATATCGCACCGATACGTAGTCTTCCTTCTTATATCTTGATGTTTTGGCTTGGTTCTTCAAACTCTTGTGTGCTACACTTTCCAAATGATGTTGAGGCTAATGTTTAGAAGTTTTCCATTCTACTAGACGTGTGGGTTTGCATTGTCCTGCGCACTGCATGCCATGTTCGTCAAAGTTAAAGCCATTGCCCCTTAGATATGTTCTACTGGTTAAATACTTAAATTTGGAATTTTTGAACATATCGGGTGTTAAGTATAGAGTGAGGCCAATTCTTAATAAAATGACCAGCTACAATACCTTCAGCCTCTTTATCAAGTGGTCAAAGTATTTTCTCTTTCTTATGTTGAAAAGAAGAGTACACTTTATTGTATACATACTATGATGTACCTTTGGTTCTGCTTTCAGTTTTGACACTTCAGTCATTCAGAACCAGCTATGGATGCTCTCAGTTTTGACACTTCAGTCATTCATAACCAGCTATGGATATTGTAGCTTATAATTTGCTAATGTGAGCATACAAATGATGCGAATGTGTTTGATTACCCTACTAATCCAGATCTTATCAGTTGCAGCTTTGATGAGTTTGGCATATGTTCATTCCCTAGGAATTGATGAGTTCATACTTGAGTTTAAGGTATCACTGTATGATCACATATGTAGTTCACATGTTTTGACGTATATTCCCGTATTTGAGACATGTAGATTAAGAAATATCATATGAATCCGGTGAGATGCTAAACCCACCTGTTGATTTGGCTTGATGAAACCATCTTTGTTGTTGCGCGGCGGCTAAAGACAACCCAAAAATTCATTGGTGTTGATTATTTTCCAATTTCGATCATTAGGTCATGCTATCAGTGTTACCAATATCTGTTCACTATTTAATTGGTAACCGCAATATAGCTAAATATTTCTCCATTTCAGATTATTTGACTGCAGTAGTCAAGAACTCAATTGTTCATCCGACATGTGTAAAGAATTACTCCTGAATTAGTTCACCAATGTAACATATATTTGACTGCTGATGTGTTATGCCTGACCCTTCTCCATTTAAGTGAATGTACTGCAGTATCGGATCAAATCCTTCCCATTCAAGAGTTTTATCTCCCTCACACTTGCTCATCCAGTTCTCAGGTGAGAACTTTATCTTTTCATGTCACACAAACTCAGTTTATCCATAACCAACTGCTCATAGTCTCTCCCTGCATTCAAGAGTACATCCATCACCAGATGGTACATCAACATACCTATCAACGAAATGTTGGCAATTTGCGAAAGGTACAATGTAAATGATATACATCTAATTTCACTGACTGGAACAAAAAAGCCAGGCCATGGAACATTTTTCCTCAATACTGTCAATCCAACTTGTTCGTCTTGCAGCTTAAAACATTTACCTCACCAAATTGAATGGCATGGTTCCGACCGCCCTCGAAGTGACCCAGTTGAAGCCAACATAGCTGATATAGCAAATGCCAACCCATCAGATGTCATGGATTGATCATGCAAACAGTCTTCAAATATTGCATAAGATTAGCTGTACTCACCGTCCAGTTCCTACTCATATTAATTAATTCCTTAAATCTCAAACATACAGAGGGTGAACAATATAAAATGAAGATTGAGATATCAGAAGTAGTATCAACCAAAGAATGGTGATATATGGCCTTCAAGGATTGCTGGAAAAAGTAAACCTTGAAGGAGACGCTTATAAATGTCCCTATTGCCCTATTGTCACTCCACAACCAAGATACATACTATACTACTTACACAGTAATTGCATAAACCTTACCTGACATGCTCATCGTTCCTTCTTTTCATACAGATTCCAGATTGTGGTGACTGCTATAGACGCAGAACCTGTGGATAGAGAGATAGCACCAATGGCGGAATTCACATTCTTTGGTCTATATGGCGAGACAATCACTGGCAGAGAGGTTGTTATGCTGGTGGGCAACGCCAGAGGTCGCACAAACTACATGCCACCAGCATTAATAAGTCTGATGCCTGTCGTCTCATAGTGACCGCAACACCAACAGACAAATAACTTGATTCAGATTACAAGCACTACCAGGTAAAGGCAGTACAACCGATATACCAACAGCTGATGCTACCACATAGAGCAGAAACACCGAGCCAATCAGTCGAACAAGATAACGCAACAGCTCTCACTGAACTTCAAGTACCAACAGAGCCACAACCTTCAGTTGAAACAACTCTTCCACCGACTATGTTATCTAATGAAGAAAGACCCACTGTCTGCCTCCTACTGTTTTTTCGCATTCCTTTTACTGCGATCACTACAGCTATACTTTACATGTACATGATGCAGCAAGCGGCGCACGCTGCAACAAACACACAGGACAACACTCTGGTGAAGAAGAAAAGAAATTGTCAGTTCATTCACAATAAAGCACACTGAACTCTAATTTATGTTCTCATCGTTTTTACTGACAGACTACATATATCACAGGAAACCACAAAACAACTCCAGTGGGGAGAAAACAAGTGAGCTACTGAACGGGAATCCGGCACCTAGAGGGGGGGTGAATAGGTGCTATTACAAATTTTAGGTCTTTTCAATTTTAGGCTCAACTCAAAGGTAAATTCTCTAGATAGATATGCAACTACGGTGAATTTACCTAAATGAGAATCTAAGCAATAACAAGAAGCAAATAAGTGAGTAAAGGGTAAGGGGAACCAAGTGAAGCACGCGGAGACGAAGATTTATTCCCGAGTTCCACCCAAGGGTGTACGTCTCGTTTGGAGAGGTGTGCGCTACCACAACAGGTTAGCCGCAACGCCACAAAGGCTCACCTTCTTCTCCGATGAACTCAACCACAAAGGTTTCGAGTCCACCTTCCACTGTTGATCCCCTTTTAGGGCGGAGATCGAATCCCTTACAAACGCTTGAGGCACAGACCCACAACTGAATTGGGGGCTCCAAGAAGGACCACAACAGGTCAAGGACCACAAGAGGTCAAGGTAACACCAAGAGTACAACAATGGTGAACTAGGTTTTCCCACCGGAAACCCTAGCCACGAAATCCCCAAATGAATGGGGGAGAAATGAAGATCCCTTCGGTGACGATGTAGATCTGGGCCTTCTCCTCCAATCCTCCAAAGATCTATGAGTTTGGGTGGGGGGATTGGGAGATCTTGATGAATTGAGCTTTCAAGAATAGTAGGAGAGAGAAAGTCTGAGAGCTCAAGTGTTCTTGAGTGAGTGAGGGGGTATTTATACTCCCCCTCAAAATCTGGCCGTTGGCTGTCTTGGTCACCCGGAAATTCCGGTATAAGTTGCACCGGAAATTCCGGTGCCCCGGAATATCCGGGCCTTTAAAAAATATCCGGGCTGAATTTCCGGTTGAGATCAGAACCAATTCTGAACTTGACTTAGTCGATTTTCTTCGGTTGACTCGGAATATCCGAGTCCTTGAAATGTCCGAGCTGAATTTTCGGTTGGAGTCAGTGCCACTTCTGATTCTTGACTTAGCCAATTTTCCTGAGGTTGACCCGGAATATCCGGTTGGTGAACCGGAATATCCGGTCCTTGAAATCTCCGGGCTGATTTTCCGATTGAAGTCAGTGCCACTTCTGAATCTTGACTTAGCAATTTTCCTGAGGTTGCTTCGGAATATCCGGTGGGTGAACCGGAATATCCGGGTCCTTGAAATTTCCGGGCTGATTTTCCGATTGAAGTCAGTGCCACTTCTGAACTTGACTTAGCCAAAATCTGGGACTGACTCGGAATATCTGGTGGGGGGGCCGGAATATCCGAGTCCCTGAAGAATTCCAGAAACTCTTTTTCTCTACAGTTTGGCTTTAAGATTTGTGATATGAGTTTCACCCAAACTGAAATACTTAGCAATAGGATTAGTATATCATTGGTATTGTTAACTAACACACAAAACACTAGGGATTAAGAAATGTTCTTTCAATCTCCCCCTTTTTGGTGTTAGATGACAATACCAAGATTTGCAAAGAAACAAACAGCAATATCATGTTTTTGGCAGAAAATGGCTCCCCCTAAATATATGCAAGTATGCAACACAAGATAACAGAGGATAGGAGCAATTTTATAACAATAACCACAAGATATCACAAAGGAGAAACGAGACAAGATAGAAGCACTTGAGACTAGATAGATTTTCATACCTTGTGCATATAGAATATGAAGAGAATACCAACACAATCAATTCCAAGTCTCAAGCATAATATAATGAGCATCAACCATTGTCTCAATACAAAGATATCACAAATGACAAAAAGAGAGTTTCACAAGTAACAAAAAACACGATAAATGGACACAAGCGCAAATGAATGATAAACGCATAAGCTTGTGCCCGACCCTTGCAAATCCCCGAAGAAGTCCTAGTAGAGCAACTTCTCCCCCTTTGGCATCGAAACGCCAAAAAGGAAGAAGAGCGATGCTACGTCCCATGGAAGTCTTCAGTCCGAGGGGTCCTCCTCATCATCATCATCAGCATCAGCGTCCTCATCATCATCATCCTCGTCCTCATACTCCTCATCAGCTACCTCCTCATCCTCATCCTCATCCTCCTCATCATAGTCATAACCTGTGGTGTACGAGCTGCCACCAAGGTCCTGTTCAATCAGGGTCCATGGAGCCAAGGAACCCTCGTTCCACTGAGCAAAAGACAGGGGCTCAGACAGATCATCAGGAGCAGGGGAGCCAGAAGCATGGTGAAGGATCAAGTCAAGCTTGTGGTCCTGCTGACGGCGATCCTTGTAGGCATTGTATTGCTCCTTACAGATGTCCACATTCATGAGGATGTTGCGCTGGAACCAGTTTAGCTTCTTGACATGTGTATGAGTGGTGGGAACATGGGTAGAGGTAGCAGCAGCCCTCCTATCATCACCCATGAAAGATCCACCTGGAGCTGATTTAGTCGAAGGCCTAGGAGGGGGCTTGACCACAGTCTTCTTCTCATAGAGCTTCTTGAAGTCATGTGGCGTCATATCACTGTTGCTGACGTTGAGGTTAGGGAACTTAAACAGGATAAGCTTCATGATGTATGGAGCATATGGAATGGAGACCTTGGTGGTCATAGCCTCAAACATCTCATTGTAGATGTAATCCATCACATCTACTGTCCAGTCAGTGTCAGAGCCCGAGTCCTCCACAATGCGGTTGGCATGAAGGAGCAGGTTGCAGAGAGGGGTTACCACATTATCATTGTTTCCACCACTCGGTGCAATGTTCTCACGCAGGATGCGCACAAGAACATCATACAAAGGCAGCAAGTTCCGAGAGAATCCAGGGGTGGCTCCCACACCATATAGATGAGATGTCTCCTTCTTGTTGAGCTTGTGGGGGTGGTGCATGCGAGTGCCTTGGGGATTGTCCCCATCAAACCTGTATCCCAGCACCTTGCCAAACTCCTCGATGTTGGACTCACAGTAATCTTCCCCAGTCATCCATTTCATGGTCTTCTTCGAGTCACCCTTGATAACTAGAGTGGCGAAGAACTGCATAACAAGCTGCGCGTTGTAGGCACAACGGATGAGTGCCAACCTCTCCAACCCCATGGTCTTCACAATATGGATGGCCTCAGAAAAAGCAGTCTTCTTCTGTAGGGATGCAAAGTCAAATGGGTGCATGGGTCGAATTGGCTTCGACAGAGAGAGGTATAGATCCACAAATATATGCTCCTGTGCTTGGCACCAAAAACTGCGATCATCGAGAGACGTGTCCCTTGCATTGAGGTACCAGTCCCTCTGCCTCAACTGAGAGTAATCAACATCATGCATCTTGGAATAGTTCAGACGCTCGGGACTAGAGGTACTCTTTCTCTTCTTAGATGAGGGCTTGCTGGCAACAGCTTTCTTCTTTCTCTGAGATGCAAGGCCCTTTCCTTTGTTGACTGCTAGCTTGGAAACAGGTGCTCTAGCAGTGTGCCTTGATCCCCCTGCGGACTCACTTCCACCTGAACCTGTGAATTTGATCATAGATGGTAGCATAAGGTAAGTGCACACAAGTCAGGAGGTAATACACACATTAGATAAGCATTCGATGGATCATATGTAGTTAAACACGAGTTAATCTTAAAACTGCTCTGTTTGGCTCGGAATATCCGGGTCAGTCATGATCGGAAATTCCGGGGGACCGGAAATTCCGAGTCACGATGGACCGGATATTCCGAGTCAGACAGAAACTATAGATCTGAGATTTGACTCGGTCTAAAACTAGATCGATCCAATGTAATGCAAAACTAATGTATGTAGAAGGCAGGGAATAGTCCTAGGAACAATCTCTACCAAGCAACATTGAAACAAATAACTCCACATCAAGATCCAAAAGAGGAAGAAGAAAAGTGAAGTTACCCTCATCCATTGAGGCCATTGCTTGGAGGAGTGAGTTCCCGGGGCGGAGGAGAAGCAGATCCGGCCGAGAAAGAGGTTCCCCGGCGGACGGAGTGCTCCGGAGGGGCTTGGGAGCAGCAGGGCGGCGGGTGGAGGAGAGGGAGGTCGGGGGTGGAAGAAAGGCACTAATGAGCCCTTCACCCCGAGCCTGCCCTTATATTTCTGGACAAACCGCCAGACCGGATATTCCGGTATAAGTAACACCGGATATTCCGAGTCACCGGATATTCCGGTTCAAAATGAACCGGATATTCCGACCTGCTGAACCAAAATCCCAGTTTTCAAAAACATGACTTGTGTGCAATAGAGAGAAATGTTTTCAGGGGAAAGTAGGCTTGGGATAGATTTCCAAACTGATATTGGTACACCATACTCAACTCACAACAACCAAATCGAATCAAAAGAGCCAAGTTGAGTAGGTTTCCCACATGCATGAAAAGGAGAGCAAATAGCAACATAAAGCTTCAAATAACATCAACTCTTCAAGGAGAAGAGGTTGGTGGCCGAGGCCACCGTGTAGGAGTGTATGGCATGTTACCGCGAAGATGTATCTTGGGTACATAACCAATACTCGTCGTTTTAGCTCATTAGTCACAAGAATGAATATAGAGATAAAAGAACACTTGCTATCGGCATAATGGGGGGAGGGATGGTCCAATGTATTAGGACCGCACTCCCCCTATTTCCATGCCTACATCTAAACTAGATAAGATGCAATTACGCCCTAGGTGAGTGTGCAAGCGATCAAGCCAAGGACCTCGAATCAATGATATTAAGATCATTCCTCAAAAAGCAAAACCTTCCTTCCTCAAGGGGCTTCGTGAAGATATCCGCCAATTGATCCCTTGTGCCCACATATGATAAGTCAATGTCTCCACGGGCCACATGATCTCTTATGAAATGATGGCGGATCTCAATATGCTTGGTTCTTGAATGTTGCACCGGGTTGTAGGCAATCTTGATGGCACTTTCGTTGTCACATAGAAGAGGCACTTTGTCACAATTGACACCGTACTCCTTTAAAGTTTGCCTCATCCATAGCAACTGAGTGCAACAACTAGCGGCTGCAACATATTCGGCTTCGGCGGTGGAGAGAGATATGCAATTTTGCTTCTTAGAAGACCAACTCACCAAGGACCTCCCAATAAATTGACAAGCACGGGAGGTTGACTTCCTATCATCATGATCTCCCGCCCAATCGGAATCCGTGAATCCACATAATGAGAAATTTGCATCCTTGGGATACCACAATCCATAAGTTGGGGTATAAGCCAAATATCGAAAGATTCTCTTGACCGCCACATCGTGGCTTTCTTTAGGAGCCGCTTGATATCTTGCACACACTCTCACGGCTAGCACTATATCCGGTCTAGATGCACAAAGGTAGAGGAGAGATCCAATCATGGAGCGGTATACCTTTTGATCCACATCCTTACCCTTCGGGTTGAGCTCAAGGTGGCATTTGGTTTGCATTGGAGTAGAGACACCCTTGAGATCATGCAACTCGTACTTCTTGAGCATGTCTTGAATGTACTTTGCTTGGTTGATGAACGTTCCTTCCCTCAATTGTTTGATCTCAAATCCGAGGAAGAACTTCATCTCACCCATCATAGACATCTCAAACCTGTCAGTCATAAGCTTAGAGAATTCTTCGTTAAATGCTTTGTTAGTCGATCCAAATATAATGTCATCCACATATAATTGACAAATGAAAAGCTCCCCATTAACTTTCTTAGTGAAAAGTGTGGGGTCGATTTCCCCAACTTGGAATCCACGGTCTACAAGTAGTTCTCTAAGGTGCTCGTACCACGCTCGTGGGGCTTGTTTAAGGCCATAGAGTGCCTTATCCAACTTGTAGACATGGTTCGGATACTTGAGGTCCTCGAACCCCGGTGGTTGCTTAACATAAACAAGTTCATTTAGTGGACCATTTAGAAAAGCGGATTTAACATCCATTTGTTGCAACTTAAAGTTATGGTGAGAGGCATAGGCAAGAAGAATACGGATTGACTCAAGTCGAGCCACGAGCGCGTAGGTTCCTTATCACCATGCCATGTTCATCTTGCTTGTTATTGAATATCCACTTGGTGCCGATAACATTGCGGCAATCTTTGGGTCTTTCCACCAACTTCCACACTTTGTTGCGCTCGAAGTTGTTGAGCTCTTCATGCATGGCATCAAGCCAATCTTTATCTTCAAGAGCTTCAAAGACCTTCTTGGGTTCCACCATGGAGATGTGAGCTTGATGTTCACTAAAGCTTGCGAGTTGTCTTCGGGTAGAGACCTTGCTTCTCACATCACCAAGCACCTTGTCAAGAGATAGAGCTCTTAATTCTTGTGAGGTGCCAACCCTATTCAAGCGGCGAATCTCGATTTCCTTCCGAGTGGTGGGAGGAATCGCTTGATCATCTTGATCATTCATGTCTCCGCCTTGACTGATTTGATGGCCTTGATCAACCATTGGAGTGGTGTCCATTGGTGAGGGAGAGGGTTGATCTTGGCCTTGCGAACTGCCACCGGGAATGTCTGCAGGACCGGATATTCCGGGTTCAGGAACCGGAAAATCCGGACCACCGGAATTTTCGGGTCCATCTTGACCCGGATATTCCGGTCCTCCGGAAATTCCAGGAGCAGATGTAGAATCTTGTTCTTCTTCTTGGCAGGGTGCATTGGGCACTGTGTTGTCGATGGGTGTTCCTTGTGTTGGGGTGGTCACCACTTGTGAAGAACTTGGTCCTTGTTGATCAACCTCATAATAGAGTTCAACTGGGCGGTGGACTCCCAACCCCATTCTTCGGATAGCATCTTGAGGTTCATCATCACCTACACCGGAAACACCACTTTGCTCCACGAGGGAGCCGTCATTCTCCTCGAATACCACACTACAAGTTTCTATGATTATGCGCGAGGCCTTATCATAGACTCTATAAGTGTGGGATTCGGATCCGTAGCCCACAAATGTCCCTTCAAGAGACTTAGAATCTAACTTGCCCAAACGAACACCTTTGATGAGGTAGAAGCACTTACAACCAAATACACGGAAGTAGGAGATATTGGGCTTGTTCCCGGTGAGCACTTCATAAGGTGTCTTCATGAGTCCTTTGCGAAAGAAGAGCCGGTTGGATGAATGGCAAGCGGTGTTGACGGCTTCGGCCCAAAAGTTGTGAGGGGACTTGAACTCGGCCATCATCGATCTTGCCATCTCAATAAGAGTGCGGTTCTTCCTTTCGGCTACACCATTTTGTTGGGGAGTATAAGCAGCGGAATACTGATGACGAATCCCTTCTTCACTAAGGAACTCGTTTAAGGTGTAGTTCTTGAACTCGGACCCATTGTCACTTCGTATCACCAAGATAGGGACATTGTGTTGACGTTGAGCTTCATTGGAGAAGTCGATGATAGTTTGTTGAGTCTCCATCTTCGTCTTGAAGAAGAAAACCCATGTGTATCTTGAATAGTCATCAACAATCACCAAACAATATTTCTTGCCACCAAGACTAGCTTCCGGAATGGGACCAAAGAGGTCAACATGGAGAAGCTCCAAAACCCTCTTTGACGAAATGATGGTCTTGCTTGGATGGTAGATGTCATGCATTTTTCCTTCAACACACGCCCTGCACATTCGATCCTTCGAGAAAGAAACATGGTCTTTTAGTCCTAGGATAGGGCCACCCTTTTGGAGACTTTGCAAAGTCCTCATGTTGACATGGGCTAGTCGGCGATGACATAGCCAACCCAAGTCCGCCTTTGCGAATAGGCACATTGTATGGGAAGTGGTGACTCCGGAGAAGTCAACCACGTAGAGCCCATTCTCAATGTACCCAACGAAAGACACATTAAGAGACTTGCTCCGCAAGAGGATGACCATTTCCTTTTCGAAGACAACGGTATAACCCAAACAAGTTAAGGAATGGACGGAGATCAAGTTGAAACCTAGGGACTCGACAAGCAAGACATTCACAAGAGTGATGTCCGGTGCCACTACCACCTTGCCGAGCCCTATTACCTTAGACTTCGAATTATCACCATATGTAACGGTCATTTGATCATCATTGGGATTCAACTCCGTTACAATATCCTTGCTTCCGGTCATATGACTAGTGCACCCACTATCAATTATCCATTTCGATCCTCTGGAAGCAAGGCCCTACACACAATCAATTCTTGGATTTAGGTACCCATTTTGCAATGGGTGCCTTTTGGTTAGCAACAAGGGTCTTTGGTACCCAAATAGCATATTCAATATAACCATCAAAAGGACCAATGTATCTAGCATAGACATCCCCATAATAATCAACATATAAAGCATAGTTGGGGTTAGATATGCCCGCAAAGTCATTACGAGTGGGAGTGCCCCTTGTGGCATTTCCACTCGCAATTTCAACCTTCTTGGCTTGTGCGGTCTTGGTCTTCTTCTTGATCTCCTTCTTCTCCTTAGCAACATAGCCTAGACCCTCCTTACCCTTGTGGGGCACTCGCTCATGAAGAGGAGTAGTGAGTGTCCCCTTACCTTTATCAAGAGAGGTCTTGTGCTTGGTTGCCATAGAAGGAACAAACATCACCCTATCAATACCCTTCACAACATTTGCATTAGCATTCAAAGGAGTAGAGGTGCTAGGTTTCTTAAGAATAGATATCCGAGATTGGAGTTGATCACGAGACTTGAGAAGACGTTCGTGATCACTTGTCAACACCTTGTGAGCATTGTCAAGTGACTCAAAGTCTTCGCAAAGTCTAGCATGAGCAACTACAAGCTCGGACTTTTCATTTTGCACAATTTTACATTTAGCAAAGTAGAGATCACGATCCTTAGTGATCTTAGCAAGTTGATCCTCAAGGAGAGCATGAGCTTCTTGTTCATCTTCGAGAGAGGATTGGAGAGACACCTTAGCGTGTGCATCCTCTCTCTCAATCTCACCTTTTAGTTCAACCTCATCCTCAAGCTCACCTATGCGACTCATGATTGAGCCAAAGTGTTTCTTTCCTTCTCCTTGCAAGTTAGTCATGAATTTATCAAAAGCAATGATTTCTTCCTTGACTTCTAGACTCATAGCATCATCAATGTCATGTGATATGGAGTTGGTGGATAGTTGTACCTCGGATGTCTTAGCCATAAGACATCTTCCATTCTTGACAATGACGCTCTCGTTTGGCGAGGAGAAGAGTGATGGAGTAGTGGAAGACATGGCTAGTGCGGCCACTTGCGGTGGAGTATCCTCCTTGTCACTATCTTCATCATCGGTGGGATATTGCTCTTGAGTCACCAAGACAATCTTTTGGTTCTTCTTGAAGAAAGGCTTCTTCATGGGCATGGGCCCCTTGCCCTTAGTCTTGGCCACGAGCCTCCCACCATGATCCTCCCTTCTCTCCCATGGGCAATCGGCAACAAAGTGGCTCTTGTCATCGCAATTATAGCAAAGTCTCACTTTGTTGAATGGCTTTCCTCCGTTGGAGGGAAACTTCTTGTCAATCCTTGCTTTGGCCCTTCCGGGGTTCTTCCAAAAGGTTCTTGCCGCAAGACCCATGTGTTGAGTGAGAGTACTTGAGAGAGCTTCACTAGATAGCTCGACTTGATCATCACACTCCTCTTCATCCTTCTCTTCAACGGTGGCCTTCAAAGCAATTGAGGCATGCTTGTGCATCCATATGGCTCTAGCTCTCACATCTTGTGCAATCTTGGAGGCCACCTTGTATGCGGTCATTTCTTGCATAACTTCATTGGATGTCATCTTTGCAAAGTCATGTCTCCCTTGGAGTGTCTTCAAATCCATGTCCTCAAAGGGCTTGAGAGCGGTCACGAACTTCCTCTTGATCCAAGCATCATTGATGTACTCCGCCCCGAGGTTCTTGAAGGAGTTGGCGACCAACACCAACCTCCGGTACATGTCCTCGTGGCTTTCTCCATCCAACTTGTAGAACCCTTCCACCTCATTGCATAAGGCATCATACCGGTTCTTCTTCATGCTCTCATTCCCAACGAAGATGTCGGAAAGAGCATTCCAAACTTCCTTGGCGGTGGAGAATTGTTGAATGAGCGCCATGTCCTTCTCTCCAACGGCCATTTGGAGTTGATGAAGAGCGGTGGCGTTGAGTTGGCTATCAACCACCTCTCTTCTTGTCAAGTTGGTTGGATCATGGGGCTTGTATCCTTCTTCAATGATGCGCCAAAGCTCAATGGAGGCACTACATAGATGAGACTTCATTAGAAACACCCATTGAGAGAAATGAGTAGGTTTAAGCTTAGGAGGGTCACTTCTAAAGTTTACATGAGGGTGAGGGATAGGAGGGTTAGGAGAGTAATTATGGTTGACATTATGAAATTCCTCTCCTTTGGGGGTGTTAGAGGAGCTAGGTGGTTCATCCTTTTCCGCCATCCCGGGAACACTTGAGGTAACATCTTTGGACCCATCCGAAGATGACTCCTTAGAGTTCCCCGCATGTTCCTTAGGAGGAGGAGAGGGAGAAGTAGCCTCGGGCTCCTTAGACTTCAAGAGTGCCATGAGCATCTCATTCATCTTGAGGAGTTGGGCCTCCAAGGACGATCTCATATCAATAAGATCGGCCATGGTTGCCCCTTTGGCTAACGCCTCCTTCTCCGCCTCTAATTTTTCACGGGCGGCCCTCTCGGCATCGGATTCCGTCATCGTTGCACTTAGGCGGTTAAGCCCTTAAAAGTGAACAAGGCTCTGATACCAATTGAACGGGAATCCGGCACCTAGAGGGGGGGGTGAATAGGTGCTATTACAAATTTTAGGTCTTTTCAATTTTAGGCTCAACTCAAAGGTAAATTCTCTAGATAGATATGCAACTACGGTGAATTTACCTAAATGAGAATCTAAGCAATAACAAGAAGCAAGTAAGGGAGTAAAGGGTAAGGGGAACCAAGTGAAGCACGCGGAGACGAAGATTTATTCCCGAGTTCCACCCAAGGGTGTACGTCTCGTTTGGAGAGGTGTGCGCTACCACAACAGGTTAGCCCCAACGCCACAAAGGCTCACCTTCTTCTCCGATGAACTCAACCACAAAGGTTTCGAGTCCACCTTCCACTATTGATCCCCTTTTAGGGCGGAGATCGAATCCCTTACAAACGCTTGAGGCACACACACACAACTGAATTGGGGGCTCCCAAGAAGGACCACAACAGGTCAAGGACCACAAGAGGTCAAGGTAACACCAAGAGTACAACAATGGTGAACTAGGTTTTCCCACCGGAAACCCTAGCCACGAAATCCCCAAATGAATGGGGGAGAAATGAAGATCCCTTCGGTGACGATGTAGATCTGGGCCTTCTTCTCCAATCCTCCAAAGATCTATGAGTTTGGGTGGGGGGATTGGGAGATCTTGATGAATTGAGCTTTCAAGAATAGTAGGAGAGAGAAAGTCTGAGAGCTCAAGTGTTCTTGAGTGAGTGAGGGGGTATTTATACTCCCCCTCAAAATCTGGCCGTTGGCTGTCTTGGTCACCCGGAAATTCCGGTATAAGTTGCACCAGAAATTCCGGTGCCCCGGAATATCCGGGCCTTTGAAAATATCCGGGCTGAATTTCCGGTTGAGATCAGAACCAATTCTGAACTTGACTTAGTCGATTTTCTTCGGTTGACTCAGAATATCCGAGTCCTTGAAATGTCCGAGCTGAATTTCCGGTTGGAGTCAGTGCCACTTCTGATTCTTGACTTAGCCAATATTCCTGAGGTTGACCCGGAATATCCGGTTGGTGAACCGGAATATCCGGTCCTTGAAATCTCCGGGCTGATTTTTCGATTGAAGTCAGTGCCACTTCTGAATCTTGACTTAGCAATTTTCCTGAGGTTGCTTCGGAATATCCGGTGGGTGAACCGGAATATCCGGTTGGTGAACCGGAATATCCGGGTCCTTGAAATTTCCGGGCTGATTTTCCGATTGAAGTCAGTGCCACTTCTGAACTTGACTTAGCCAAAATCTGGGGCTGACTCGGAATATCCGGTGGGGGGACCGGAATATCCGAGTCCCTGAAGAATTCCAGAAACTCTTTTTCTCTACAGTTTGGCTTTAAGATTTGTGATATGAGTTTCACCCAAACTGAAAACTTAGCAATAGGATTAGTATATCATTGGTATTGTTAACTAACACACAAAACACTAGGGATTAAGAAATGTTCTTTCAGCTACCCACAAGAGCTTCACTTGAAGATGTTCGTCACCAGATTGCCGACTTCTGCTTTCAGTCTTACCTCTATATAATATTACATGTGTAATAAGTAATCCTCCCGCTAATACTTTTAAGCTACGGTAGTACCTACTCTGTAAGATAAACTACTTGCACTTATAATTCTAGCCATGAATGATATATGCAGAAGAAACACCTCTCCTACTAACGTCTCTGCATATTCTATCTATCAAGATGTACTTAATTGCGTCCCCTATTTAAAGAGGTTAATGATCTGTAAAAGGAAGTCCAGCATGGACGTGTCACATCTAGACTTCTTATATGTACAATACGATTATGCATTTCTCTTGATATTTTTGGGATGTACACTATCAATGAATGCATTTAGATTTCTCCACTCAACTCAAGTTACAGTTTTCATATGCTGAGATTTTCTCTTAAGATCTATAACAATCTGACTGACTAGCATTTCTCATCAAGGGCGCGGCGTGTCGCTGCGCCGGATTCGCCTAGTTGTTTTTAAAGGCATCTACATTTGATAGACCACGGAATAGACAAACACTCCGGCAGTCTGTCTTGGACTTTAGGGGAAATATTCCACACCTCATATGATTACATGATACAAATCCTAAACTATTAGAGCATACGATGTTAAAAAGGTGATGTAAAATCAAGCATGAAAAACAGGCTGATGTAAACTTTTCATCACCAAAATGTGTTTTCTATATCACCGAAAAGGTTTGTCTCAAACCGATGATTTGGGCACGAATCTCGAATTTGTGGCCACACACAGATCCACCATGTTTCGGCCTCTTGTTTTTGTGCACCATCAGTAGCATAGCATGAATTGTCCTCCTTCTCAGTCAAATCATATTGCCCATCGGATGATTAATCATCCCAATGATATAAGTCATATGAAGTAACTCATCTATAAAATTGTAACTCTAAATCAAAGGAAAAGTAGCTCATTTAAAAACAAAAACAAAATGAGATAAAGAAAAAACATAACCTTCGACGTCGGCACGGGATTGAAAACAATGGGAGGCTTCACCGGGCATCATGTTTGTGATAGCGGGAGGCGGTGGCACCCCAGATAGTCGAACTGATCTGGCGGGCAACATGTCCTCATCATCATCATCATCCTCGTCCTCATACTCCTCATCAGCTGCCTCCTCATCCTCATCCTCATCCTCCTCATCATAGTCATAACCTGTGGTGTACGAGATGCCACCAAGGTCTTGTTCAATCAGGGTCCATGGAGCCAAGGAACCCTCGTTCCACTGAGCAAAAGACTGGGGCTCAGACAGATCATCAGGAGCAGGGGAGCCAGAAGCATGGTGAAGGATCAAGTCAAGCTTGTGGTCCTGCTGACGGCGATCCTTGTAGGCATTGTATTGCTCCTTACGGATGTCCACATTCATGAGGATGTTGCGCTGGAACCAGTTTAGCTTCTTGACATGTGTATGAGTGGTGGGAACATGGGTAGAGGTAGCAGCAGCCCTCCTAGCATCACCCATGAAAGATCCACCTGGAGCTGATGTAGTCGAAGGCCTAGGAGGGGGCTTGACCACAGTCTTCTTCTCATAGAGCTTCTTGAAGTCATGTGGCGTCATATCACTGTTGTTGGCGTTGAGGTTGGGGAACTTAAACAGGATAAGCTTCATGATGTATGGAGCATATGGAATGGAGACCTTGGTGGTCATAGCCTCAAACATCTCATTGTAGATGTAATCCATCACATCTACTGTCCAGTCAGTGTCAGAGCCCGAGTCCTCCACAATGCGGTTGGCATCAAGGAGCAGGTTGCAGAGAGGGGTTACCACATTATCATTGTTGCCACCACTCGGTGCAATGTTCTCACGCAGGATGCGCACAAGAACATCATACAAAGGCAGCAAGTTCCGAGAGAATCCAGGGGTGGCTCCCACACCATATAGATGAGCTGTCTCCTTCTTGTTGAGCTTGTGGGGGTGGTGCATGCGAGTGCCTTGGGGATTGTCCCCATCAAACCTGTATCCCAGCACCTTGCCAAACTCCTCGAAGTTGGACTCACAGTAATCTTCCCCAGTCATCCATTTCATGGTCTTCTTCGAGTCACCCTTGATAACTAGAGTGGCAAAGAACTGCATAACAAGCTGCGCGTTGTAGGCGCAACGGATGAGTGCCAACCTCTCCAACCCCATGGTCTTCACAATATGGATGGCCTCAGAAAAAGCAGTCTTCTTTTGTAGGGATGCAAAGTCAAATGGGTGCATGGGTCGAATTGGCTTCGACAGAGAGAGGTATAGATCCACAAATATATGCTCCTGTGCTTGGCACCAAAAACTGCGATCATCGAGAGATGTGTCCCTTGCATTGAGGTACCAGTCCCTCTGCCTCAACTGAGAGTAATCAACAGCATGCATCTTGGAATAGTTCAGACGCTCGGGACTAGAGGTACTCTTTCTCTTCTTAGATGAGGGCTTGCTGGCAACAGCTTTCTTCTTTCTCTGAGATGCAAGGCCCTTTCCTTTGTTGACTGCTAGCTTGGAAGCAGGTGCTCTAGCAGTGTGCCTTGATCCCCCTGCGGACTCACTTCCACCCGAACCTGTGAATTTGATCATAGATGGTAGCATAAGGTAAGTGCACACAAGTCAGGAGGTAATACACACATTAGATAAGCATTCGATGGATCATATGTAGTTAAACACGAGTTAATCTTAAAACTGCTCTGTTTGGCTCGGAATATCCGGGTCAGTCATGATCGGAAATTCCGGGGGACCGGAAATTCCGAGTCACGATGGACCGGATATTCCGAGTCAGACAGAAACTATAGATCTGAGATTTGACTCGGTCTAAAACTAGATCGATCCAATGTAATGCAAAACTAATGTATGTAGAAGGCAGGGAATAGTCCTAGGAACAATCTCTACCAAGCAACATTGAAACAAATAACTCCACATCAAGATCCAAAAGAGGAAGAAGAAAAGTGAAGTTACCCTCATCCATTGAGGCCATTGCTTGGAGGAGTGAGTTCCCGGGGCGGAGGAGAAGCAGATCCGGCCGAGAAAGAGGTTCCCCGGCGGACGGAGTGCTCCGGAGGGGCTTGGGAGCAGCAGGGCGGCGGGTGGAGGAGAGGGAGGTCGGGGGTGGAAGAAAGGCACTAATGAGCCCTTCACCCCGAGCCTGCCCTTATATTTCTGGACAAACCGCCAGACCGGATATTCCGGTATAAGTAACACCGGATATTCCGAGTCACCGGATATTCCGGTTCAAAATGAACCGGATATTCCGACCTGCTGAACCAAAATCCCAGTTTTCAAAAACATGACTTGTGTGCAATAGAGAGAAATGTTTTCAGGGGAAAGTAGGCTTGGGATAGATTTCCAAACTGATATTGGTACACCATACTCAACTCACAACAACCAAATCGAATCAAAAGAGCCAAGTTGAGTAGGTTTCCCACATGCATGAAAAGGAGAGCAAATAGCAACATAAAGCTTCAAATAACATCAACTCTTCAAGGAGAAGAGGTTGGTGGCCGAGGCCACCGTGTAGGAGTGTATGGCATGTTACCGCGAAGATGTATCTTGGGTACATAACCAATACTCGTCGTTTTAGCTCATTAGTCACAAGAATGAATATAGAGATAAAAGAACACTTGCTATCGGCATAATGGGGGGAGGGATGGTCCAATGTATTAGGACCGCACTCCCCCTATTTCCATGCCTACATCTAAACTAGATAAGATGCAATTACGCCCTAGGTGAGTGTGCAAGCGATCAAGCCAAGGACCTCGAATCAATGATATTAAGCTCATTCCTCAAAAAGCAAAACCTTCCTTCCTCAAGGGGCTTCGTGAAGATATCCGCCAATTGATCCCTTGTGCCCACATATGATAAGTCAATGTCTCCACGGGCCACATGATCTCTTATGAAATGATGGCGGATCTCAATATGCTTGGTTCTTGAATGTTGCACCGGGTTGTAGGCAATCTTGATGGCACTTTCGTTGTCACATAGAAGAGGCACTTTGTCACAATTGACACCGTACTCCTTTAAAGTTTGCCTCATCCATAGCAACTGAGTGCAACAACTAGCGGCTGCAACATATTCGGCTTCGGCGGTGGAGAGAGATATGCAATTTTGCTTCTTAGAAGACCAACTCACCAAGGACCTCCCAATAAATTGACAAGCACGGGAGGTTGACTTCCTATCATCATGATCTCCCGCCCAATCGGAATCCGTGAATCCACATAATGAGAAATTTGCATCCTTGGGATACCACAATCCATAAGTTGGGGTATAAGCCAAATATCGAAAGATTCTCTTGACCGCCACATCGTGGCTTTCTTTAGGAGCCGCTTGATATCTTGCACACACTCTCACGGCTAGCACTATATCCGGTCTAGATGCACAAAGGTAGAGGAGAGATCCAATCATGGAGCGGTATACCTTTTGATCCACATCCTTACCCTTCGGGTTGAGCTCAAGGTGGCATTTGGTTTGCATTGGAGTAGAGACACCCTTGAGATCATGCAACTCGTACTTCTTGAGCATGTCTTGAATGTACTTTGCTTGGTTGATGAACGTTCCTTCCCTCAATTGTTTGATCTCAAATCCGAGGAAGAACTTCATCTCACCCATCATAGACATCTCAAACCTGTCAGTCATAAGCTTAGAGAATTCTTCGTTAAATGCTTTGTTAGTCGATCCAAATATAATGTCATCCACATATAATTGACAAATGAAAAGCTCCCCATTAACTTTCTTAGTGAAAAGTGTGGGGTCGATTTCCCCAACTTGGAATCCACGGTCTACAAGTAGTTCTCTAAGGTGCTCGTACCACGCTCGTGGGGCTTGTTTAAGGCCATAGAGTGCCTTATCCAACTTGTAGACATGGTTCGGATACTTGAGGTCCTCGAACCCCGGTGGTTGCTTAACATAAACAAGTTCATTTAGTGGACCATTTAGAAAAGCGGATTTAACATCCATTTGTTGCAACTTAAAGTTATGGTGAGAGGCATAGGCAAGAAGAATACGGATTGACTCAAGTCGAGCCACGGGCGCGTAGGTTCCTTATCACCATGCCATGTTCATCTTGCTTGTTATTGAATATCCACTTGGTGCCGATAACATTGCGGCAATCTTTGGGTCTTTCCACCAACTTCCACACTTTGTTGCGCTCGAAGTTGTTGAGCTCTTCATGCATGGCATCAAGCCAATCTTTATCTTCAAGAGCTTCAAAGACCTTCTTGGGTTCCACCATGGAGATGTGAGCTTGATGTTCACTAAAGCTTGCGAGTTGTCTTCGGGTAGAGACCTTGCTTCTCACATCACCAAGCACCTTGTCAAGAGATAGAGCTCTTAATTCTTGTGAGGTGCCAACCCTATTCAAGCGGCGAATCTCGATTTCCTTCCGAGTGGTGGGAGGAATCGCTTGATCATCTTGATCATTCATGTCTCCGCCTTGACTGATTTGATGGCCTTGATCAACCATTGGAGTGGTGTCCATTGGTGAGGGAGAGGGTTGATCTTGGCCTTGCGAACTGCCACCGGGAATGTCTGCAGGACCGGATATTCCGGGTTCAGGAACCGGAAAATCCGGACCACCGGAATTTCCGGGTCCATCTTGACCCGGATATTCCGGTCCTCCGGAAATTCCAGGAGCAGATGTAGAATCTTGTTCTTCTTCTTGGCAGGGTGCATTGGGCACTGTGTTGTCGATGGGTGTTCCTTGTGTTGGGGTGGTCCCCACTTGTGAAGAACTTGGTCCTTGTTGATCAACCTCATAATAGAGTTCAACTGGGCGGTGGACTCCCAACCCCATTCTTCGGATAGCATCTTGAGGTTCATCATCACCTACACCGGAAACACCACTTTGCTCCACGAGGGAGCCGTCATTCTCCTCGAATAACACACTACAAGTTTCTATGATTATGCGCGAGGCCTTATCATAGACTCTATAAGTGTGGGATTCGGATCCGTAGCCCACAAATGTCCCTTCAAGAGACTTAGAATCTAACTTGCCCAAACGAACACCTTTGATGAGGTAGAAGCACTTACAACCAAATACACGGAAGTAGGAGATATTGGGCTTGTTCCCGGTGAGCACTTCATAAGGTGTCTTCATGAGTCCTTTGCGAAAGAAGAGCCGGTTGGATGAATGGCAAGCGGTGTTGACGGCTTCGGCCCAAAAGTTGTGAGGGGACTTGAACTCGGCCATCATCGATCTTGCCATCTCAATAAGAGTGCGGTTCTTCCTTTCGGCTACACCATTTTGTTGGGGAGTATAAGCAGCGGAATACTGATGACGAATCCCTTCTTCACTAAGGAACTCGTTTAAGGTGTAGTTCTTGAACTCGGACCCATTGTCACTTCGTATCACCAAGATAGGGACATTGTGTTGACGTTGAGCTTCATTGGAGAAGTCGATGATAGTTTGTTGAGTCTCCATCTTCGTCTTGAAGAAGAAAACCCATGTGTATCTTGAATAGTCATCAACAATCACCAAACAATATTTCTTGCCACCAAGACTAGCTTCCGGAATGGGACCAAAGAGGTCAACATGGAGAAGCTCCAAAACCCTCTTTGACGAAATGATGGTCTTGCTTGGATGGTAGATGTCATGCATTTTTCCTTCAACACACGCCCTGCACATTCGATCCTTCGAGAAAGAAACATGGTCTTTTAGTCCTAGGATAGGGCCACCCTTTTGGAGACTTTGCAAAGTCCTCATGTTGACATGGGCTAGTCGGCGATGACATAGCCAACCCAAGTCCGCCTTTGCGAATAGGCACATTGTATGGGAAGTGGTGACTCCGGAGAAGTCAACCACGTAGAGCCCATTCTCAATGTACCCAACGAAAGACACGTTAAGAGACTTGCTCCGCAAGAGGATGACCATTTCCTTTTCGAAGACAACGGTATAACCCAAACAAGTTAAGGAATGGACGGAGATCAAGTTGAAACCTAGGGACTCGACAAGCAAGACATTCACAAGAGTGATGTCCGGTGCCACTACCACCTTGCCGAGCCCTATTACCTTAGACTTCGAATTATCACCATATGTAACGGTCATTTGATCATCATTGGGCTTCAACTCCGTTACAATATCCTTGCTTCCGGTCATATGACTAGTGCACCCACTATAAATTATCCATTTCGATCCTCCGGAAGCAAGGCCCTACACACAATCAATTCTTGGATTTAGGTACCCATTTTGCAATGGGTGCCTTTTGGTTAGCAACAAGGGTCTTTGGTACCCAAATAGCATATTCAATATAACCATCAAAAGGACCAATGTATCTAGCATAGACATCCCCATAATAATCAACATATAAAGCATAGTTGGGGTTAGATATGCCCGCAAAGTCATTACGAGTGGGAGTGCCCCTTGTGGCATTTCCACTCGCAATTTCAACCTTCTTGGCTTGTGCGGTCTTGGTCTTCTTCTTGATCTCCTTCTTCTCCTTAGCAACATAGCCTAGACCCTCCTTACCCTTGTGGGGCACTCGCTCATGAAGAGGAGTAGTGAGTGTCCCCTTACCTTTATCAAGAGAGGTCTTGGGCTTGGTTGCCATAGAAGGAACAAACATCACCCTAGCAATACCCTTCACAACATTTGCATTAGCATTCAAAGGAGTAGAGGTGCTAGGTTTCTCAAGAATAGATATCAGAGATTGGAGTTGATCACGAGACTTGAGAAGACGTTCGTGATCACTTGTCAACACCTTGTGAGCATTGTCAAGTGACTCAGAGTCTTCGCAAAGTCTAGCATGAGCAACTACAAGCTCGGACTTTTCATTTTGCACAATTTTACATTTAGCAAAGTAGAGATCACGATCCTTAGTGATCTTAGCAAGTTGCTCCTCAAGGAGAGCATGAGCTTCTTGTTCATCTTCGAGAGAGGATTGGAGAGACACCTTAGCGTGTGCATCCTCTCTCTCAATCTCACCTTTTAGTTCAACCTCATCCTCAAGCTCACCTATGCGACTCATGATTGAGCCAAAGTGTTTATTTCCTTCTCCTTGCAAGTTAGTCATGAATTTATCAAAAGCAATGATTTCTTCCTTGACTTCTAGACTCATAGCATCATCAATGTCATGTGATATGGAGTTGGGGGATAGTTGTACCTCGGATGTCTTAGCCATAAGACATCTTCCATTCTTGACGATGACGCTCTCGTTTGGCGAGGAGAAGAGTGATGGAGTAGTGGAAGACATGGCTAGTGCGGCCACTTGCGGTGGAGTATCCTCCTTGTCACTATCTTCATCATCGGTGGGATATTGCTCTTGAGTCACCAAGACAATCTTTTGGTTCTTCTTGAAGAAAGGCTTCTTCATGGGCATGGGCCCCTTGCCCTTAGTCTTGGCCACGAGCCTCCCACCATGATCCTCCCTTCTCTCCCATGGGCAATCGGCAACAAAGTGGCTCTTGTCATCGCAATTATAGCAAAGTCTCACTTTGTTGAATGGCTTTCCTCCGTTGGAGGGAAACTTCTTGTCAATCCTTGCTTTGGCCCTTCCGGGGTTCTTCCAAAAGGTTCTTGCCGCAAGACCCATGTGTTGAGTGAGAGTACTTGAGAGAGCTTCACTAGATAGCTCGACTTGATCATCACACTCCTCTTCATCCTCCTCTTCAACGGTGGCCTTCAAAGCAATTGAGGCATACTTGTGCATCCCTATGGCTCTAGCTCTCACATCTTGTGCAATCTTGGAGGCCACCTTGTATGTTGTCATTTCTTGCATAACTTCATTGGATGTCATCTTTGCAAAGTCATGTCTCCCTTGGAGTGTATTCAAATCCGTGTCCTCAAAGGGCATGAGAGCGGTCACGAACTTCCTCTTGATCCAAGCATCATTGATGTACTCCGCCCCGAGGTTCTTGAAGGAGTTGGCGACCAACACCAACCTCTGGTACATGTCCTCGTGGCTTTCTCCATCCAACTTGTAGAACCCTTCCACCTCATTGCATAAGGCATCATACCGGTTCTTCTTCATGCTCTCATTCCCAACGAAGATGTCGGAAAGAGCATTCCAAACTTCCTTGGCGGTGGAGAATTGTTGAATGAGCGCCATGTCCTTCTCTCCAACGGCCATTTGGAGTTGATGAAGAGCGGTGGCGTTGAGTTGGCTATCAACCACCTCTCTTCTTCTCAAGTTGGTTGGATCATGGGGCTTGTATCCTTCTTCAATGATGCGCCAAAGCTCAATGGAGGCACTACATAGATGAGACTTCATTAGAAACACCCATTGAGAGAAATGAGTAGGTTTAAGATTAGGAGGGTCACTTCTAAAGTTTACATGAGGGTGAGGGATAGGAGGGTTAGGAGAGTAATTATGGTTGACATTATGAAATTCCTCTCCTTTGGGGGTGTTAGAGGAGCTAGGTGGTTCATCCTTTTCCGCCATCCCGGGAACACTTGAGGTAACATCTTTGGACCCATCCGAAGATGACTCCTTAGAGTTCCCCGCATGTTCCTTAGGAGGAGGAGAGGGAGAAGTAGCCTCGGGCTCCTTAGACTTCAAGAGTGCCATGAGCATCTCATTCATCTTGAGGAGTTGGGCCTCCAAGGACGATCTCATATCAATAAGATCGGCCATGGTTGCCCCTTTGGCTAACGCCTCCTTCTCCGCCTCTAATTTTTCACGGGCGGCCCTCTCGGCATCGGATTCCGTCATCGTTGCACTTAGGCGGTTAAGCCCTTAAAAGTGAACAAGGCTCTGATACCAATTGAACGGGAATCCGGCACCTAGAGGGGGGGGTGAATAGGTGCTATTACAAATTTTAGGTCTTTTCAATTTTAGGCTCAACTCAAAGGTAAATTCTCTAGATAGATATGCAACTACGGTGAATTTACCTAAATGAGAATCTAAGCAATAACAAGAAGCAAGTAAGGGAGTAAAGGGTAAGGGGAACCAAGTGAAGCACGCGGAGACGAAGATTTATTCCCGAGTTCCACCCAAGGGTGTACGTCTCGTTTGGAGAGGTGTGCGCTACCACAACAGGTTAGCCCCAACGCCACAAAGGCTCACCTTCTTCTCCGATGAACTCAACCACAAAGGTTTCGATTCCACCTTCCACTATTGATCCCCTTTTAGGGCGGAGATCGAATCCCTTACAAACGCTTGAGGCACACACACACAACTGAATTGGGGGCTCCCAAGAAGGACCACAACAGGTCAAGGACCACAAGAGGTCAAGGTAACACCAAGAGTACAACAATGGTGAACTAGGTTTTCCCACCGGAAACCCTAGCCACGAAATCCCCAAATGAATGGGGGAGAAATGAAGATCCCTTCGGTGACGATGTAGATCTGGGCCTTCTCCTCCAATCCTCCAAAGATCTATGAGTTTGGGTGGGGGGATTGGGAGATCTTGATGAATTGAGCTTTCAAGAATAGTAGGAGAGAGAAAGTCTGAGAGCTCAAGTGTTCTTGAGTGAGTGAGGGGGTATTTATACTCCCCCTCAAAATCTGGCCGTTGGCTGTCTTGGTCACCCGGAAATTCCGGTATAAGTTGCACCGGAAATTCCGGTGCCCCGGAATATCCGGGCCTTTAAAAAATATCCGGGCTGAATTTCCGGTTGAGATCAGAACCAATTCTGAACTTGACTTAGTCGATTTTCTTCGGTTGACTCGGAATATCCGAGTCCTTGAAATGTCCGAGCTGAATTTTCGGTTGGAGTCAGTGCCACTTCTGATTCTTGACTTAGCCAATTTTCCTGAGGTTGACCCGGAATATCCGGTTGGTGAACCGGAATATCCGTTCCTTGAAATCTCCGGGCTGATTTTCCGATTGAAGTCAGTGCCACTTCTGAATCTTGACTTAGCAATTTTCCTGAGGTTGCTTCGGAATATCCGGTGGGTGAACCGGAATATCCGGTTGGTGAACCGGAATATCCGGGTCCTTGAAATTTCCGGGCTGATTTTCCGATTGAAGTCAGTGCCACTTCTGAACTTGACTTAGCCAAAATCTGGGGCTGACTCGGAATATCCGGTGGGGGGACCGGAATATCCGAGTCCCTGAAGAATTCCAGAAACTCTTTTTCTCTACAGTTTGGCTTTAAGATTTGTGATATGAGTTTCACCCAAACTGAAATACTTAGCAATAGGATTAGTATATCATTGGTATTGTTAACTAACACACAAAACACTAGGGATTAAGAAATGTTCTTTCAGCTACCCACAAGAGCTTCACTTGAAGATGTTCGTCACCAGATTGCCGACTTCTGCTTTCAGTCTTACCTCTATATAATATTACATGTGTAATAAGTAATCCTCCCGCTAATACTTTTAAGCTACGGTAGTACCTACTCTGTAAGATAAACTACTTGCACTTATAATTCTAGCCATGAATGATATATGCAGAAGAAACACCTCTCCTACTAACGTCTCTGCATATTCTATCTATCAAGATGTACTTAATTGTGTCCCCTATTTAAAGAGGTTAATGATCTGTAAAAGGAAGTCCAGCATGGACGTGTCACATCTAGACTTCTTATATGTACAATACGATTATGCATTTCTCTTGATATTTTTGGGATGTACACTATCAATGAATGCATTTAGATTTCTCCACTCAACTCAAGTTACAGTTTTCATATGCTGAGATTTTCTCTTAAGATCTATAACAATCTGACTGACTAGCATTTCTCATCAAGGGCGCGGCGTGTCGCTGCGCCGGATTCGCCTAGTTGTTTTTAAAGGCATCTACATTTGATAAACCACGGAATAGACAAACACTCCGGCAGTCTGTCTTGGACTTTAGGGGAAATATTCCACACCTCATATGATTACATGATACAAATCCTAAACTATTAGAGCATACGATGTTAAAAAGGTGATGTAAAATCAAGCATGAAAAACAGGCTGATGTAAACTTTTCATCACCAAAATGTGTTTTCTATATCACCGAAAAGGTTTGTCTCAAACCGATGATTTGGGCACGAATCTCGAATTTGTGGCCACACACAGATCCACCATGTTTCGGCCTCTTGTTTTTGTGCACCATCAGTAGCATAGCATGAATTGTCCTCCTTCTCAGTCAAATCATATTGCCCATCGGATGATTAATCATCCCAATGATATAAGTCATATGAACTAACTCATCTATAAAATTGTAACTCTAAATCAAAGGAAAAGTAGCTCATTTAAAAACAAAAACAAAATGAGATAAAGAAAAAACATAACCTTCGACGTCGGCACGGGATTGAAAACAATGGGAGGCTTCACCGGGCATCATGTTTGTGATAGCGGGAGGCGGTGGCACCCCAGATAGTCGAACTGATCTGGCGGGCAACATGTCAATCAAAAGGCTCCAATGGACCGGGCGGTGGCAGCGGGATCACATTGGGGCCTGAAGAGGTCTGCATGGAGGCGGCGAAGGGACAATGCTCTTCATGGAGGCGGCGGAGGGACAGTGGCGCCGGTAGGGATGGCGAAGATGGCTTATGGTCGCAAGTGGGAACGTTTCGGCATGTTTGGTCGCCGAATGGAGTTCGAAAGGGTCATGAACTTCTTAATGCAAACGGAGCCTCCAGGTTGAGAAAGTGCAAATGGAGCTTAAACATGTCTGTAACCATGAAAGAGTGTCCAATGTCTTCTCTCAAATTACTTTTGTCGGTGAAGTCGATCTAACAAACGAGAGTATGAATATCAAGGGCGATGCCCATGTGAACAAGAGTAGGAAAAAATGTGAAAGAGAAGCAATGCTAAAACTGCCAGAGGATATTAAGGAGGCTACAAGGAAAAACTTATACTTACTCATGCTGGTCAAATTGGAACAGGGAGCAAGATACTAATCCAGTCTAGCAAAATAATAGAATTTGGTACTACACAGGCTACTGTTCCGAGCTATCAAAATAATAGAATTTGGTACTACACAGGCTACTGTTCCGAGCTATCTGATACCGGAAGCTTCTTGGTATTTCTTCAAGGTGCTTACATTTCAAACTGCAGATCCTCAGTTACAACCTAAATGGGTTCCAATGGCCATGAAGCTCGGCATGGAGCTGCAAACATGATTGGTGGCATACTAAATCCTAACCAAATTTGCAGGACAACATGTGCAAGCAAATACTCTGTATGCATGCTAGATACATACATATTCACGACACTTAATTTCAGACGGAGGTAGCACCTCTTAAGTTTGGTCAGCATCCCAATGCTCTCTGTAGAAAAAAGGACCAGTATATCTTCAGGGGTTACCATGGGCAATTGTTGTGTGATCTTTAACCATTATGAAACCAGTTTGTATGACAGGCAAATTCCCAAGATAACTTCCCTGGATGTCTTATATGGAAGCATGGAATGTCTAGGGAGAATTGAGGTCCTAGCATGGAGATCTCGCCTTCCACCATACAGGAACCACATTTGCCGATGTGAGATACAACAGCTGCAGTTAAACAGACATACCCACCAACTACCAATGTATCTTCCCTTTTCTACAAGAACTCAACTGCAGCTGTTCGTTACTGTACCAAATAAAGCTCCAATGTTTCTTAAGCCAGTCTGTGTCCTTTGCATCTCACTCCCCATTCTTTATTCTTTAATTGTTCCTCCTAGCACTAGCATAGCAAAAACAAGGTAGTTGCATTAGATACCTGAGCAAAAAAATAAAGTGAAGAATGAATACAAATTTCAAAACAAAGGAGACAAGCCCCACCACTAATTTCAACAGCAGTGTGCTCACCACGCAACATTCAGAAGGCAAAAGTCAAATAAGATTTCACAAAAATGGTAAAGATACCGACACAGGCACGACCAGGGACTTTCCAGAGAGAGGCTTTGTTGGGTTATAAGGGGTCAAATCCTGAACATCTTAATTGTTCTCTTTACCAAAAATGACAGATACTTCCACCAGTTGAAAAAATACGTCGTTTGATTTTCTTATCACAAGAGGGATCCAACTTAGGGCCTGCAGTTGGGGTAAATCCATGGTGCTATTTATCAGGTATGGTAGCTGCCGACCACGGTATGGCTGTTATACTCTTCTCTTGATTGTGATCATGGATCTAATCAATTACCTAATACATATTTGTGGATTGCAGTAACTAAAACTCCACAAGAAAATAAACAAAAAATGATGGCATATGTCTGGTCCTGGAAGGTTGAAGAGTACCCAACACTGGCTCCTGCAGTTTTCTGACTAATAATACAAAGATAGAGGCAACTGAATGTTTTGATGGCACTTTGTGACGTTAACTGTACCTCAAGCAAACTTCCCTCAAAATTAAATAGATGAAAGACGTGAACTGGATTAAAATTGATTGGGAACAGCTTAATACAATCAGTTTTAGAAATCGATTTAGCTTCCACGCTATCTCAACAAATTTTAACATAAGGTATATCTTGTAAAAGTTAGAACGATTATATGGGATATCATCTGCTTGCTTTTTCGAGCACAGTGCATCCAAACACTGTAAGAGAATGATGAATGTATCATTCTGAAATGTGAAGCAACATATTATCGACACTATGCTTCCTCCAATATACTACATATATGTTATCAAAATTATGGATAATTACTCAACCAACAATGTGGATAATCAAATTAACACTAAATACATGAACAAAGTAGCAGAAAAATGTGTTTAGCCTGAATTAGCTCTGACGGACAATGAGAGAGTAGAGGAACAGAACGTGAAGAAATTTATTCACTCTCTGTCATAATTGACTTAACATCTCACTGACGCTCAAGATCTACCCAAGAAAAAAGGCAATTCGATTAAAGTGCGCAACAAAGTGATTCAAATATTAAAATGCAAAAAAATCATTCAAACATCCATATAAGGTCACATCCAGCCACATATGAAGATACACTGAAGCATTATATTGCATCGAAGTTCCAGCACATCATGCAGATAATAATTGGCTCTATGCTGTTTTTCTTGTCCATTTCGTTCTAAAGGCAAACAAATGCCAAAGAATAAGTTTACAGAAACTAGACACTGAAGAATACTACTATTATAGCAACTAGTACAACAGAAATGCTACTCAGTTATTGCTGACAGACCGAAAAATTTAGCACCCAATTATCTTTTATGGCCAAATAATGATGCATGTGCTCCTGAGGGCAGGGTTGTTCAGTATAGTAACTTGAAAAGAACAGATGAAGTACTCACCAGCCGGTCATGAAGTTCAACTATCTTTGAATTGATGCAGTGTCTACCGAACAGAGTGAGTTCCAGAAGTTATAGTTTTCATCCCATCACTGTTTGGAATCTCCCCACCATGCACCCCTAAAAAGCACTGACAAGGCCACACTACTCATTTTCAAGGCAAGCTCAGTCCGTGAAACAACAAAACTGGTTTCAGCAACATATGAATTGAAACACAGTCAATAGCCACAAGTTACCGAATTGAGCAAGTGGAACAGAAATCACCCCACTGGTTTAAATGCAATTAAATGCAATATCATAGCGACAAGTAATGACACTTCTGCTAAATAGCCACAGGTTTATGAAAGCACATTTCCCAAGTCTACAAACAAAAACGCATAGAAAGGGGGAAAACATAGCATCAAATAGCATGACAATGACATAACAGAGATCACCAAGAAACACATGCATCATTATATAGTAACACCATTTACTATATAACAATAGCAGCATATTAGTAAATTTTTCAAGATCCTATGTTTTCACAAAAGAAACATCTCATCATTACTATTTTAGATCAGCCAGATGACATGCTAATACCATGTACCAATTTCCGTTCAGCAGCAACACACCAAATAAGAAACAGAGCGAACTACCACTAGCCACTACACTTGGCAGTATAGGAAATGGAAATTGGAATGCATTCAATAACCACAAGTTACAAAATTGTGCAAACTGAAACAAAATACCCACGGCTTCAGAAGTAATAGGCTAATGAAAGCACATTTTCTAGTTTTACAAAAGCAAAACCGTATAGCAACGAAAAAGCATAGCATCAATTAGCCTGACATAACAGAGATCACTCAGATGGTCAGATATTGCAGCATACGAGTAAAATAATCAGGATCCAAGGTTTCCCAAGCGAAACACCACATCATTACTACGTATTTCAGATCAGACACATGACATACTAATAAGAAAATTTACCAACTTCCGTTCAGCAGCAACACACTTCTAGAGAAACAGACGAACTACCACTATCCACTAACCCAACTAAGAGATAAGTACACATAGAGCAGATCTAAGAGGAGGTGAACTTGGTGACGGCCTTGGTGCCCTCGGAGACGGCGTGCTTGGCGAGCTCGCCGGGGAGGACGAGGCGGACGGAGGTCTGGATCTCCCTGGAGGTGATGGTGGGCTTCTTGTTGTAGCGGGCGAGCTTGGCGGCCTCGCCGGCAAGTTTCTCGAAGATGTCGTTGATGAAGGAGTTCATGATGGACATGGCCTTGGAGGAGATGCCGATGTCGGGGTGGACCTGCTTGAGCACCTTGAAGATGTAGATCTTGTAGGTCTCGACGGACTTCTTGCCCTTCTTCCGGCCCCTCTTCTCGCCGCCTCCCTCCTTGGCCGCGGTCTTACCGGCGGGAAGGCTCTTCCCGGCCTTGGGCTTCTTCCCGGCCGGCGCCTTCTCAGCTTTCTCCGTCGCGGGCTCCTCCTCCACGGGCTTCTTCGCCGCCGGCTTCTTCTCCGCCTTGGGGGCCATCGCCGCTGCTACGGAAGGGTATTCGCCGGTGGATTTGGGGAAGAGAGGAGAGATTGGGGAAGCTTTGGATGCGGTGTGGGGAATGGAGGATGGGGGTGCTGGGTTTTATAGAGGCAGGAGGGGCGACGCTGGTTGGTGGAGGAGTGGAAGTCCCGGATCGGTGACGTGGGTATGTACGATGAGTCCGGCGCTGTTTGGTGTGGACGGCTTCGATGCGTCCCGGCGCGGATTGCAAGCCAGAACGTGCGGGGAACTGAATTACTGAACTGAACCAAATATTTTCTCTTTTTTAAAATTTATCACGGTTGGTAAAAGAAAAAAATGAGGCTCCCTTTGTCAAAAGAAAGTTAAACATCATGTCAAAAAAAAATTAAACATAGATGATTCTTCAAATTTATATGTGACCCGTCCTTCTTCCCTCAGTCCTCGACCCGATCACTTTTCTTCATGGTCGTTACTCCTCATCTAGATAGAACCTATAATTTCAGGGCACATGACGAGCCTAGAATTTGGACCCTTTACTTACTGTTGATGTTCACCTTTTATTACAGTAAGAATATACTATAAAGAAACAATTAGTACGAAACTAGAGAGATACAAGCGCTCGAGAACTAGCGACCGATAGAGATAAAATCATGTTTCTTACTATTTGGATTTACTTAGCATAACATAATTAGTTTCTAACACATTTTTTAATGTAAATCACATTTTTCTACAAATATCATTAATGAAAAATATTCATAAATGAGAACTTGCCTGTGGCAAGATGGTTAGGAGGATGGTTGTATCCCCAGCCCACCAGAGTTCAAACCCTAGGTTTGGCGCTGGTGTTTCTCATTTAGCCGGAATATTCTTTCAGTGGGAGGCGACGTTCCCGTCGACAGCGAGGTGCCTGTGGTGACTTCGTCAATCTCAAGACCCGCCGGCTCAGTCTCTCGGAGGTGCTCATAGGGGTAGGGTGTGCGTGCGTGCGTTCATAGGGGTGAGTGTGTGCGCGTGTATATGAGCGCTTACGGTGTACTGTGTTTCTCAAAAAAAAAAATCATAAATATAAATGAGCACGTAAATCATCACGCATATAATTATTTTTCATCGGTCAACACCCATAAAAAGGAGTGCATGGAATAGACTACGACTACTCCCTTTGTTTCATAATATAAGATGTTTTAGGTGTTGTGCATTTGTCTTCACACTAAAATGAATGTACATATATACTAAAATGTGTCTAGATACGTGTGTGTATATGTGAATATGGACAAAGGGTAAACCATCTTATATTGTGAAGGAGAGGGGTACGTATAAAGAAGATCGGAATTCATCAATTGGCATACCTTCTGTTCAAGCGATGTGTTATGCAAACTGATATCTGAAACTAATCATTAATGCGAGCACATGATACTAATTTGACTGATTTCCGCTTTGAAATAATAGATATCTAGTGCTTGCATGAAATCTCTGCTATGTTGTTATTCCTTTTTAGCAATGACATTTCTCAAATTCTCGGTCCTCCCAAGTTTTGAATATGTATCTGCTTTTGAATATGTATTTGCAGTTTGCTTAAAACCTAAATTATTGTTATTAAACCAACTAAAATATGATTAATTAGTAAGAAGATGCTCAGTTATTCAACAGAAAACTGGACGAGAACCGAGAACCCAATACTGTGCAACGTGTTAAGCTTGAGTCCTTGCGGCTTGTTAGCAACATTCACTATTATGACTAATGATTGTTAGCGTTTCTAGGAATAGTCAAAACAAATGTATAGCCTTTCGATTAACATTCCGGAGCAACTTGACGTCATACATAAGTACCCACTCTTAAATTGTCAAGTGTGAGATTTGATTTCCAATTCATTTCAGCGGGTTCACCTTCTCTTAGGTTGAGTTGTTTGCATATGTTAATAATTGTAGATGGATGTTGGCAATTATTGTTGTATGTCTAGAAGTAGTGCTATTAGTGAAAGGAAATCGGTGGATGAGTGTTAGCGTGAACTTGGGTTGGTGATGTTACAATAGCTAGTGGTGCCACTAGCTATTGTCGATTAACATTATGGAGCAACTTGACGTCATACATATGTATTCACTCTTAAATTGTCAAGTGTGAGATTTGATTTCCAATTCATTTCAGCGGGTTCACTTTCTCTTAGGTTGAATTGTTTGCATTGGTTGAGGCGAGCGACCACTTTTCCTCACCTCCCCCGCGTCGCCATCCCTGGCGAAGGCTCGGGGGAACCCTAAAAGCCGGCGCCGCCGGCCCTCCCCCACCACCTCCCCAGCATCGCCGCTGCCAGAGGGGGCGAGGGCAAAGCCGGCCGCGCCCAAGGAAGGTGGCGGCGGGGCATATTCCCCAAACGCGCGGTGCTCCCGGCGACAACTTTTGCGACGGAGGCGGCTTTGGGCGCGGCGCCGAGGCGGAGGGCGGGGGCGGAGCTTCTTGCTGCGCGCCGAGGCTCATCCAGGACTGCGTGGTGCCGTGGCGCTGTCCTGCGGGGTGGTTGTTGGCCTGGCCGATCTGGGCTGCGCGCGGGCCGTGCGGGCCGCGGCTCTTGCGTTGCTGCGCGGCAGGAGGCCGGTGTCGCGCGCGACGGGGGCAAGCGCACTGTGGTGCGGAGGTGGCGGAGGCTCCGGCACGGAGGCAGGAGGTCCTCTCCTGCCGAGGTGTTGCGGCGCCCGGGCGGCTGTCGGGGGGCTGCCCCCGGGGTAGGGCAGAACCCGGGCCAGGTCAGCAATATGACTACACGAGGTGACCTTTGGGAGTGACTAAGAGTTGTCCTTTGGTGTGCTGAAGGGGCAACTTTGAAGGAGATATGCCCTAGAGGCAATTAATAAAGTGTATTCTTTATCATATCTCGTTTGTTCATAATATGTTTTTGTGTCATGCTAGAACCGTATTAAGCGGAAACATTAATGCGGGTGTGATATGCAAACAACCAGGTCCCTAGTAGCCTCTACTAAGACTAGTTTCGTTGCGCGATTGATGATCGAGGTTTCCCGGTCATGGGGCATGGCGCCGGTCGGCAATGAGAGTCATATCGCTAGAGAGCGATGTGATGGACATACCCAGATTTGGAGAACATAGTCATTACACCTTTGACCGTGAGATCAACTCTTATTGATATTCCCCGAAGATACTTTGATTGCACCAAACGTCGTATCTTATTTAGTATGACAATAACGGTGATACTTTTGGGTATTGGAAAGGAGTATTGAGACGAGGGGTCAAGAGAGGGATTTGCCAGTCCGCGTAGCAGGATAGATACTCTCGGGCCCACTCGGTGAGATCATGTCTAATGAGCTTGCAAGCATGTGACTAGGTCACGGAGACATGAGATCATGAACGAGTAGAAGATGGCATCGTCGGTAACGAGGTCGGGATTAGGTATGGAGATATCTATGGAGCGACACTCGGACGTGCTAAGTATCGCTATGGCAAAAGGTCTAAGACTTCACGTTCAGGTTTGATAGATGAAAGTCATTCGTTATATCTCAGGGATTAATTCAGGGGGTCCAGGCCTACGAGTTAGTCGTTGATCATTGAGGAGTCTTGATCATACCTGATATTATATCGAACCGCTAGGGTAACACACTTAAGGGGTTTCGACAAGACAACCGGAAAGGAAGGAGATCACCGGGACAGTCCCGGGAGAGGTCCGATGGAGATCGGGCAGCGCCGAAAGAGTTTTCGGAGCTAGGAAATATTTTATATATTATGTTTGATATTAATTAGTGTTATTAATATGCAAATATGATTTTATATATTTATTTTCGAATTTATTAAGGCAGATTTCCCTAAATGGGCCTTCCGGACGAAAGAAGGCCCAAGAGGGGGGAAACCCCCTTGGGGAATTCGGTGGGAGCCTAGGGGCCGGCCTAGGTGGGCCACAAGGGGCCCACCAGGGGGCCGGCGCACCCCCTTGGCCGAACCAGGCTATGTGGGGATAGTCCCACATTGCCTGGCTGGCAAGGTTGGCTCCCCTTGGGAGCCTATATAAGAAAGGGCACCCCCAGCCTTTTAATTCACCAATTAATTCCTGATTTCTCTCTCGATCTCGTGGTTCTCAAGTTGGAGCCGCGCCGAGCAAGAGGAGTCGGGGATCTCCTCCACCATAGCCCGCTGCCGCGCTGCTGGTGTTCCGGTCCAAGTCTTCCGCTGCTCGTCCTGGACTGGAGCTTCGGAGGCGTCGTCTCCACCGTACGTGTGCGACTCCCTGCGAGGTGCTGCGCTAGCGGTACTCGGAGGCCTGCTTCCTCTACACGACCTTGAGGTCGGCTTCGTCGGTCTTCATCGACAACGTTTGTGCGGGAACGTAATCCCCGCTTTCGGTCTACAAGGGTATGTATTCCGATCTCCGTTCGTACTACTATATCTGCATAGAATAGATCTTGGCTAGTTTAAGGATATCGTTGCTAGGAAAATTATTGTTTTCTGCCCACGATCCCCTTCAAGTGGTATCAGAGCCGATCTATCGTAAGATATAGCTGTACGTTGTTAGAACCCGTGCTCTGCACGGGGGCACCGTTCCTGTTATTTGCTACCCTCTAGCGTGCACTTGCAAATTCCAGCGACATTGAGTTGATGAAGCGGCCCGGACCGACTTTACGCGTACGCTTACGCGAGACTGGTTCCACTACTGACATACGGCTTGTACCGTATCTGTGGCTGGCGGGTGACAGTTTCTCTCTCTTTAGTTGGTCTTCGCATTTTCAATGGAGGGCCCGAAAGGGATGCTTAAACATGCAATTATTGGATCGTTGTTGTGGTCATAAGATTCGTAGGTATGAAGCGGTTCTATTTGCGAAAGCCCCAAGCCACGTAAAATATGCAAAAGATAAAGTAGAAGCGTCTAACTTTATTTTGCAGGGGCTATGTGATATGGTCAAGGTAGGTTTATTAAATTGTTTATAAACTGCGGGCGCCAAGAAGACCATGGCGCGATGGACTATATCACATTGCATTATATTTGATGTTTTGTGTGCATCTTATTTTGTGTGTGATTGTGTGTTACACGGCGGTAGTTGAATAAGATGATCCCTTCAAAATACCACTAGTGTTCTCCCTCCAACGCGCACCACCAATAAAGTTCTACGTTATGAGGCAGGCCGTGATGATCGGGTGTCAGACATATCTTCGTTCGCATACGGTGGGTGTAAGCCATGTTGCACAAGCGTCAGCGTGGAGGTCTTTGGTGGCGAGCCTAGCATACTCAGAAGTATGGCCTCGGAACAGGAAGGCCGAAAGGCCGAGCACGAGTCACAAAATTGGTGTGACGGACGATTTTGTCTACTCTTGAAGTTGTGCCGCCGGCTTTGATGATGAGGGGTGGTGCAATGGATGGGGGTCGTGTAATCGCTTAAACGACCAGGAGGGATGTTCGTTTGAGTGGGAGTTATGTTAGTTATTTTCTAAAATACTATGACTCAAAATTATTATGAACAAAGTCTTATGTTGTTGCAAATTCCATTGTAGATGTCTCGCCCCTCGTTTAACCTAGGTCTGTTCCTTGAGAAAGAAAAGCTTAAGACCAATGGGTCAAACTTCATGGCCTGGTTCCGCAACCTGAGGATCCTCCTCACTCCCCATAGGGTGGCCTACGTCATTGAGGCCGCCATAGGTGACCCTCCTGCAGATGAAGCCTCTGAGGATGAGAAGAAGGTCTTCCAGACCCGATCGGAGGATTCTGCCTTTGTCCAGAGTGGCATGCTCTAGGCCATGGAAGCCGACCTGCAGAAGCGCTTTGAGAAGATGAGCGCCTTCTAGATCATCTCGGATCTTAAGGCTGTCTTTGCGCCGCAGGCTAAGGCTGAGAGATATGAGGCTTCTGAGCTTTTCTTCTCAGCCAAGATGGAAGAGCATAGCAGTGTGAGCGAGCATGTAGTCAAGATGTCTGGCTACGTTCAACGCCTGAATGCTCTGGAGTGTAAGATTCCCGATGAGCTGGCGATTGACAGGGTGTTGCAATCATTGCCACCAAGCTACAAAGGCTTCGTCATGAACTACAACATGCAGGGCATGGCTAAGTCCCTGGGTGAAGTGTTCGTGATGCTCAAGACTGCTGAGGTAGAAATTAAGAAGGAGCACACGCTGTTGATGGTCAACAAGACCGTTGATTTCAAGAAGTCCGGTGGCAAGGGAAAGCAGAGCTGGAAGTCCCGGAGGGAGGCAAAGTTGGCTGCCAAGCCCAGGACTAACAAATCTGGTCCCAGAGCTAGCGTGGAGTGTTTCTACTGCAAGGGGAAGGGTCACTGGAAGCGCAACTGCCCCAAGTATCTGGAGGATAGGAAGTCTGGCAAGACGGTCGACAAAGAGAAAGGTATATTTGATATACATGTTATAGATGTGTACCTTACATCCGCCCGGAGCAATACGTGGGTATTTGATACTGGTTCTGTTGCTCATATATGTAACTCTCAGGAGGAGTTACGGAATAGAAGGCGGCTGGCGAAGGATGAGGTGACGATGCGCGTCGGCAACGGATCGAGAGTCGACGTGGTGGCTGTCGGCACGCTCCCTCTGCATCTACCATCGGGATTAGTTTTGGTTTTAAATAAGTGTTATTTTGTGCCATCCTTGAGTGTAAACATTATAAGTGGGTCTTGCCTGTTACAAGACGGTTATTCATTTAAATCAGTGTCAAGCAATTGTGCTATTTATATGAATGATATCTTTTATGTTGATGCTCCCGGGAGTAATGGTTTATTCTTGTTGAATCTCGATCGTAGTACTCACATCCATAACATAGAGGCCAAACGAATTAAGTGTAGTGACGATACCGCCATGTTTTTGTGGCATTGCCGTCTTGGTCATATTGGTATAAAGCGCATGAAGCGACTCCACTCCGATGGACTCTTGGACTCGTTGGATTTCGGATCCCTCGATACATGTGAACCATGCCTCATGGGCAAAATGACCAGGACACCGTTCAAAGGTTTCGTTGAACGGGCGTCGGATTTGTTGGGGATCATACATACAGACGTATGTGGACCAATGAGCGTTTCGACACGCAATGGTTATCGTTACTTCGTCACCTTCACTGATGACTTGAGTAGATACGGTTATATCTATTTGATGAAACACAAGTCTGAAACGTTTGAAAAGTTCAAAGAATTCCAGAGTGAAGTTGAGAATCAGCTTAATAGGAAAATCAAGCATCTCCGATCCGATCGTGGTGGAGAGTACTTGAGTTTTGAGTTTGGCACACATCTGAAGAGTTGTGGCATTGTGCCCCAACTTACGCCCGCCGGAACGCCGCAGCGAAACGGTGTGTCCGAGCGACGTAATCGTACTCTACTGGATAGTGTCCGATCTATGATGTCTCTTACCGATCTGCCAGTGTCCTTCTGGGGTTATGCGTTAGAGACAGCCGCATTCATTTTAAATAGGGCTCCGTCCAAGTCCGTTGAAACGACACCGTATGAATTATGGTATGGCCACAAGCCTAAGTTATCGTTTCTGAAGGTTTGGGGTTGTGAGGCGTACGTTAAGAAACTACAGCCCGACAAACTCGAACCGAAGTCGGAGAAAGTCGTCTTTGTAGGATACCCGCGGGAAACCGTTGGGTACACCTTCTACAACCAAGCTGAGGGCAAAACTTTTGTCGCGAAGACCGGTGCCTTTCTAGAGAAGGAATTTCTCGCGAAAGGAGTAAGTGGGAGGAAGGTAGACCTCGATGAAATCGTTGATCCTGAACTCGAGATTCCGAGTGGCGCAACGGAAGCAATTCCAGAAACGTCCTCCGTGGAAGGAGTGGGAGAAACTGTCGAGGAAGATGTTCTACCTCGTAGGTCTGGTAGATCTCGGATCCCACCAGAATGGTATGACAATATGGTTTGCACCGTCATGCTAGTCGAGCAAGACGAACCTACGAACTACAAGGAGGCGATGGAGAGTCTAGAGTCCGAGAAATGGCTTGAAGCCATGAAATCCGAAATAGGATCCATGTATGATAACCAAGTGTGGACCTTGGTGGATATTCCCGAAGGGCGCAAGGCCGTCGAGAATAAGTGGATCTTTAAGAAGAAGACTGATGCTGATGGTAATGTGACCGTCTATAAAGCTCGGCTTGTCGCAAAGGGTTTCCGACAAGTTCATGGAATTGACTACGATGAAACCTTTTCACCGGTAGCGATGCTTAAGTCTATTCGGATTTTGTTAGCGGTAGCTGCCTACTATGATTATGAAATCTGGCAGATGGACGTCAAAACGGCCTTCCTAAATGGAAACATTGAGAAAGAGTTGTACATGGTACAGCCGGAAGGTTTTGTCAATCCAGGAAGTGCTAACAAGGTGTGCAAGCTTCAGCGATCCATCTATGGATTGAAGCAGGCATCTCGGAGCTGGAATCTTCGCTTTGATGAGGTAATCAAATTTTTGGATTTATCCAGAATGTGGAAGAGACCTGTATTTACAAGAAAATGAGTGGGAGCTCGGTTGTGTTCTTAGCACTGTATGTTGACGACATATTGCTAATAGGGAATGATGTGGAACTTCTGAATAGCGTGAAGGAGTATTTAAACAGTAAGTTTTCCATGAAGGACTTAGGAGAAGCTGCGTATGTTTTAGGCATAAAGATCTACCGTGATAGATCAAGGCGCCTATTAGCACTAAGTCAGAGTACTTATCTTGATAAAATATTGAAGCGTTTTCATATGGAGAAGGCAAAGAAGGGTTCTCTGCCGGTTATCAAGAATAAGGTATTGCATAAGGCGCAGTGTCCGGTAACGGAACTAGGTAAGGCCGAAATGACGAAACATCCTTATGCTTCATCCATAGGATCGATCATGTATGCAATGTTGAGTACTAGACCGGATGTGGCATTAGCTCTAAGTTTGACAAGCCGGTTCCAGAGTAATCCTGGAATGCCGCATTGGATAGCCGTTAAGAGCATTCTTAAGTATCTCAATAAGACAAAGGAAATGTTCCTTGTGTATGGTGGCTGCGATGAGGAACTTGGCGTAACGGGTTACGTAGATGCAAGTTTCTGCTCAGACCCCGATGACTGTAAGTCACAGACAGGTTACGTGTTCAAGGTGAATGGAGGCGCCGTGTGCTGGAGAAGTGGGAAGCAACCCATAGTCGCACAATCTACAATGGAGTCGGAGTACATTGCTGCCTGCGAGGCCGCGAATGAAGCTGTGTGGCTGAGGAAGTTCGTCATCGAACTTGGAGTGTTCCCGAGCGTGCAAGACCCCGTGGTCCTCTTCTGCGACAATACGGGTGCCATTGCGAACGCCAAGGAGCCAAGGACTCACTCCACCGCCAAACACATTCTCCGACGCTTCCACGTGATACGTCAGTACGTACAAGAAGGCGATGTGAAGATTTGCAAAGTGCATACGGAGCTGAATGTGGCAGATCCGCTGACGAAGCCTCTCCCGCTTGATAAGCATGAACAACACCAGTTAGCTATGGGTGTTAGGCTTTTACCAAGTTGTAATCTAGATTAAATTGTACTCTAGTGCAAGTGGGAGACTGAAGGAGATATGCCCTAGAGGCAATTAATAAAGTGTATTCTTTATCATATCTCGTTTGTTCATAATATGTTTTTGTGTCATGCTAGAACCGTATTAAGCGGAAACATTAATGCGGGTGTGATACGCAAACAACCAGGTCCCTAGTAGCCTCTACTAAGACTAGTTTCGTTGCGCGATTGATGATCGAGGTTTCCCGGTCATGGGGCATGGCGCCGGTCGGCAATGAGAGTCATATCGCTAGAGAGCGATGTGATGGACATACCCAGATTTGGAGAACATAGTCATTACACCTTTGACCGTGAGATCAACTCTTATTGATATTCCCCGAAGATACTTTGATTGCACCAAACGTCGTATCTTATTTAGTATGACAATAACGGTGATACTTTTGGGTATTGGAAAGGAGTATTGAGACGAGGGGTCAAAAGCGGGATTTGCCAGTCCGCGTAGCAGGATAGATACTCTCGGGCCCACTCGGTGAGATCATGTCTAATGAGCTTGCAAGCATGTGACTAGGTCACGGAGACATGAGATCATGAACGAGTAGAAGATGGCATCGTCGGTAACGAGGTCGGGATTAGGTATGGAGATATCTATGGAGCGACACTCGGACGTGCTAAGTATCGCTATGGCAAAAGGTCTAAGACTTCACGTTCAGTTTTGATAGATGAAAGTCATTCGTTATATCTCAGGGATTAATTCAGGGGGTCCAGGCCTACGAGTTAGTCGTTGATCATTGAGGAGTCTTGATCATACCTGATATTATATCGAACCGCTAGGGTAACACACTTAAGGGGTTTCGACAAGACAACCGGAAAGGAAGGAGATCACCGGGACAGTCCCGGGAGAGGTCCGATGGAGATCGGGCAGCGCCGAAAGAGTTTTCGGAGCTAGGAAATATTTTATATATTATGTTTGATATTAATTAGTGTTATTAATATGCAAATATGATTTTATATATTTATTTTCGAATTTATTAAGGCAGATTTCCCTAAATGGGCCTTCCGGACGAAAGAAGGCCCAAGGGGGGGGAAACCCCCTTGGGGAATTCGGTGGGAGCCTAGGGGCCGGCCTAGGTGGGCCACAAGGGGCCCACCAGGGGGTCGGCGCACGCCCTTGGACGAACCAGGCTATGTGGGGATAGCCCCACATTGCCTGGCTGGCAAGGTTGGCTCCCCTTGGGAGCCTATATAAGAAGGGGCACCCCCAGCCTTTGAATTCACCAATTAATTCCTGATTTCTCTCTCGATCTCGTGGTTCCCAAGTCGGAGCCGCGCCGAGCAAGAGAAAGAGGGGATCTCCTCCACCATAGCCCGCTGCCGCGCTGCTGGTGTTCCGGTCCAAGTCTTCCGCTGCTCGTCCTGGACTGGAGCTTCGGAGGCGTCGTCTCCACCGTACGTGTGCGACTCCCTGCGAGGTGCTGCGCTAGCGGTACTCGGAGGCCTGCTTCCTCTACACGACCTTGAGGTCGGCTTCGTCGGTCTTCATCGACAATGTTTGTGCGGGAACGTAATCCCCGCTTTCGGTCTACAAGGGTATGTATTCCGATCTCCGTTCGTACTACTATATCTGCATAGAATAGATCTTGGCTAGTTTAAGGATATCGTTGCTAGGAAAATTATTGTTTTCTGCCCACGATCCCCTTCAAACTTGACCTTTGGCTGGTTGTCAGGGTCAGAGTGCCTCCTGGGGGCTACAAGGGTCATCTGTGGAGACTATAAATAGACCACCAGACCTTTAGAGCGGCATAAGCACCAGCAGAGAGTTCCTCTAAGAACTAGTTTCTCGAAGATGTCTTTGTTAAGTGAAGGAGATATGCCCTAGAGGCAATTAATAAAGTGTCTTCTTTATCATATCTCGTTTGTTCATAATAGGTTTTTGTGTCATGCTAGAACCGTATTAAGCGGAAACATTAATGCGGGTGTGATACGCAAACAACCAGGTCCCTAGTAGCCTCTACTGAGACTAGTTTCGTTGCGCGATTGATGATCGAGGTTTCCCGGTCATGGGGCATGGTGCCGGTCGCCAATGAGAGTCATATCGCTGGAGAGTGATGTGATGGACATACCCAGATTTGGAGAACGTAGTCGTTACGCCTTTGACCGTGAGATCAACTCTTATTGATATTTCCGGAAGATACTTTGATTGCACCAAACGTCGTATCTTATTTAGTATGACAATAACGGTGATACTTTTGGGTATTGGAAAGGAGTATTGAGACGAGGGGTCAAGAGCGGGATTTGCCAGTCCGCGTAGCAGGATAGATACTCTCGGGCCCACTCGGTGAGATCTTGTCTAATGAGCTTGCAAGCATGTGACTAGGTCACAGAGACATGAGACCACGAACGAGTAGAAGATAGCGTCGTCGGTAACGAGGTCGGGATTAGGTATGGAGATATCTATGGAACGACACTCGGACGTGCTAAGTATCGCTATGGCAAAAGGTCTAAGACTTCACGTTCAGGTTTGATAGATGAAAGTCATTCGTTATATCTCAGGGATTAATTCATGGGGTCCAGGCCTATGGATTAGTCGTTGATCATTGAGGAGTCTTGATCATACCTGATATTATATCGAACCGCTAGGGTAACACACTTAAGGGGTTTCGACAAGACAACCGGAAAGGAAGGAGATCACCGGGAGTGTCCCGGGAGAGGTCCGATGGAGATCGGGCAGCGCCGAAAGAGTTTTCGGAGCTAGGAAATATTATATATATTATGTTTGATATTAATTAGTGTTATTAATATGCAAATATGATTTTATATATTTATTTTCGAATTTATTAAGGCAGATTTCCCTAAATGGGCCTTCCGGACGAAAAAAGGCCCAAGAGGGGGAAATTCCCTAGGGGAATTCGGTGGGGGCTTGGTGGCCGGCCTAGGTGGGCCACAAGGGGCCCACCAGGGGGTCGGCGCACGCCCTTGGACGAACCAGGCTATGTGGGGATAGCCCCACATTGCCTGGCTGGCAAGGTTGGCTCCCCTTGGGAGCCTATATAAGAAGGGGCACCCCCAGCCTTTTAATTCACCAATTAATTCCTGATTTCTCTCTCGATCTCGTGGTTCCCAAGTCGGAGCCGCGCCGAGCAAGAGAAAGAGGGGATATCCTCCACCATAGCCCGCTGCCGCGCTGCTGGTGTTCCGGTCCAAGTCTTCCGCTGCTCGTCCTGGACTGGAGCTTCGGAGGCGTCGTCTCCACCGTACGTGTGCGACTCCCTGCGAGGTGCTGCGCTAGCGGTACTCGGAGGCCTGCTTCCTCTACACGACCTTGAGGTCGGCTTCGTCGGTCTGCATCGACAAAGTTTGTGCGGGAACGTAATCCCCGCTTTCGGTCTACAAGGGTACGTATTCCGATCTCCGTTCGTACTACTATATCTGCATAGAATAGATCTTGGCTAGTTTAAGGATATTCTTGCTAGGAATTTTTTTGTTTTCTGCACACGATCCCCTTCAGTAAGAGCCTAAGATATCTTCGGGAAACTAGGCCTAGAGATACTTCTCTTTAGTCTCTATCCGAGCTCTAGGTGGAACTCGGGACGGACCGGAAGGATCGTCCGGCTTCGCGGTATGTCGGGATCCTCCGGCGTGGTCTCGGGTACTGGAGAACCCGGTTGCCCGGGTAGGCATCCCGATGTGAGCTTAACCGACTAACCTACTTTAGCTCTGCTTGATTGTATTCGATGCGCAGGGCGGTCCCCTGGAGGTACCGGAGTGAGAAACCGACATGGGGCATGTCGGGCAGGAGTCAAGGAGCAGGTATAGGCTTTCCGCCTAACACGGGGGAAATCATATCCCTCCTGGCACGGAAGTATCGTCACCTCCCGCCTGACACGGGAGCGTGTCAGCCGGTACGGTGACGCTATGACAAGACTGGGCATGTCTACTCCGACAATCCGGAAAAGGCTACTAGGCATGGGCGAAGACATGTCTTGTCTCTGACAAGGGGACAATGATGATCAAGGATGGCGCTTGCGGTCCTTGCCGGGGTGATGACAGAAAGGCTATGCCGGATAGCTCGGCGGCTAGGTCGCACTAGCCGGTGTCGACATTACCGTTAGGCTGGCCGGTGGACCCAAGCCGGATTAGGGTTTCCGACACTCCCGGCCGGAAATCTATAAAAGGCGCCATAACTCCTCCTGTGGAGGGGCGACCAACTTGGGTGCCAAAACTATAGTCTCATTTACTCCTACTGCATTACTTCCTCCTCCTCTCTAGTTCATCCGGTTCATCACCGAAACAGCTCAAGGAGCATGTTGTAGATCTCGTGACATATATATATTGAGAGGAAAGGCAGGAGTAGGGGTCTTACCTCCTCACGAGGACCCCGAACCTGGGTATATCGTGTGTGTGGACTTGCCTTCGTGCATTTGTTTGGGTTTTGTAGATGTTCGAGTGTGTTCTTCGGTGTTCTCGAGTGTTTCGGCGATTCCTACCATGTGAGCTTCTTAGCTCGCTAGCCCTCCACTGATCCACCAGCATCCATCGGGCCCACACATTAGCCATCCCATGGCATCTGCCGTGATACCACCACGACAGCGGCGGCCCTGGAACGGAGGCTGCTACGTAGGTGCGGCATGGATGTGGCGGCCATAGGCGTCGCGGCCGCCATGGCTGTTGGTCAAGATTGGTGGCCGGCAATGGAGCACCGTTGCCTGGTGTTCGCGCTCCTTGCTTTGCGGTCGGGTCGATCTCCGGGTGAAAGCCTAGCGCCGACTTCGTCGGGCCAGCGATGGTGGCGCTTTCGGGCGTCACTTTCCTTCTTGTTGGCATCGACCGGGGCAGCGACCCCGGACGGTGGTGGTATGTCGAGGCAGCGGCCTCGAGCCCCCACGCGGCGTTGATCCTATGGGGTGGGTTCTTGGCCATGTGCGGATGGGTGGCGTCCTGATGCTGTGCGGACAACATGCTCGTTGACCCGACTGGTTCGGCTCCGGTTAATGCGGAGTTTCGTCCTGGTTGTTACGCCGAGGCGGCGGACCCGGAGCATGGTGGTTTTGGTGGCAACCTAGATGAAGACTGCAGGAGCAGAGGGCTCGTCGACCATGACTGGATCACTTTCGTGCAATGCGAGAGTCGATTTGGTTGTTACGCCGGGGCGGCGGCCCTGGAGCAGGTGGTGTGTGTTGTGGCGTTTGTCGATTTGTGTCGTGTGTGCGGCGGGTCGCTTCGTTTGTGTCTTTCCTTTGTACAGTTGTATGGTTTTTGGACCCGGTTTTTCTTATAAACTGGGTCAATTCTCTTCTATCTATTCGAGCAGTGGATATCGATCACTTTTACCTAAAAAAATGTTAATAATTGTAGCTGGATGTTGGCAATTATTGTTGTATGTCTAGAAGTAGTGCTATTAGTGAAAGGAAATCGGTGGATGAGTGTTAGCTTGTACTTGGGTTGGTGATGTTACTATGTTAGTATGTCACGTGGCTGCTCTCAATGAAAACAACGTGGTGTTTTTTTAGCTAGTAAATTGCCATTTATGTTGTTTGTACAACATACAACCCAGATCAATAGCAGAACTCACATAGGAGTATATTTTATTTTCTCGAGCATGCACCTAAATATGTGCGATACTTGTATTGGAAGAAATCCCAAGAAAATACAAACATGTGCTAACCTCAACAGTGGAAACGACCTAAAAGACACAATCGAATAGAAGATAAAACTTAGAGGAACCTTTTCCTGAGTTCTTTTGTTGGCAATAATTTCCTTGGCCTGATGATATCTCTTAATATCATCTCATTTATGCCAAAGTAATATTTTCATAAGAAATCATTCTCTTACCAAAGTCTTTAGTAATTCAAACATACATAACATATAATAAGGGATATTTTTGAGATACGATTTGAACAACAAAATCAACCATTGTAGATAAGAGTTTTGCCTATCGCCCCAAGTATATTTTTTCACTACTTTTACTAATGAACTCCCCAAATAGTTTCTACACAATCTACCATTATGCATAAGCACATCCAAATATTACAATGTAGATTAACTAGTTTGCAAAACAAAAAAAAGGTGAACTCTTGCACTTTATCCTTGGATTTATCATAACCAAAAAAATCAGAAGTATATAATATGTAATTTAAATAACTAGCACCACCTTAATCATCTTGGAGCTAGCTAGTTGTCTATCGAACATTTGATATTCAGCACATTTATGATGAGAGAGAGTGTAAGAGCTGAAATGGCTGGAGGTAGGTGGAGGGGTATTTATAGCCCCTCCACGAACTAGCCGTTTTTCACTTCGCGCAGGCCGGAACTTCCAGTCTCCCAGAAAGTTCCGGCAAAAGTTCTGGTGGAACTTCCGGCTTGGCCAGGTCGCAGGCAATCCCAGACTTAGAGAAAAACCTGGCATGTTCAGCACCGGAACTTCCGGTTGTCTGGCCGGAACTTCCGGTGGCCCGGAAAGATCCGGCCAAACTTCCGGCCAAAGTTCCGGCTTTGCCCGTGCGCGAGCAATTCCTGACTTAGCAGATTTCTCTGCTATTCAGCACCGGAACTTCTGGTTGTCTGGCCGGAACTTCCGGTGGCCCGGAAAGATCCGGCCAAAGTTCCGGCTTTGCCCGTGCGCGAGCAATTCCTGACTTAGCAGATTTCTCTGCTATTCAGCACCGGAACTTCCGGTAAGTAGACCGGAACTTCCGGTCTCCCGGAATGATCCGATCAAATCTGCGGACAAAGTTCCGGCATTGCCCGTGCGCAGGCAAGTTTTGACTTAGCCGATTTTCTCGTTTGTCTAGGATGGAACTTCCGGTGGCAGGCCGGAACTTCCGGTCGCCCGGAAAGATCCGGCCAAACCTCTGGCCAAAGTTCTGCCTTTGCCAAAGTTTAAATCCTAAAGGACTTAGCCGTTTTCTGGCCAAACAGAAATGTCCGGTGCAGGCCTGGAAATTCCGTCCCGTAGGCCGGAACTTCCGGTCACAACACCGGAACTTCCGGCCTGACAGGACAGGAAAAACCGCCAGCCAACTCTCTCTTTAATCCTAATGATCTTCATCCTTTTTGTTCTTCAAGGCTATGTAGTATCTGAAACACTTAGGCACACCGTTAAACATCCTTTTCGTGTTGTCATTACTATCCAAAACTCAGGAGACGAAAAATGCTCTTTAAATCTCCCCCTTTTTGGTTAGAGATGACAACACAAGCGGGACAAAGGATTTGCAAAAAATAGACGGGCTCCCCCTAAATATGTGTTTGAATACAAGTGCACATCTATTTAGGATCACAACTCCCCCTATCTTTTACAATCCTAGCAAGTTCATCATAAGAGGAATAGATAGCATAACTTGCTGAATAAAAATTAAGGTAAGACAAGACTAAACTGATTACATCACAAGGTTTCACACGTCTTACAACATGCTAAAAGATAGAGTTCCAAATAACACGACTAAAAAGTTCAAGAAGCACAAGTTAAGACCGAATGAGAAATAAAGGCTTGTGCTTCCACCCTTGCAAATCCCCGAGAAGTCCTAATAGATAAACTTCTCCCCCTTTGGCATCTTGCAACACCAAAAAGGGAGAAGATCGATGCTAATGCCCCAAGAGTCAGTCGGACGCATGGTCCAAGCCATCCACATCTTCCTCCATGGCATCTTCATCATCTGTGAGATCTTCTGGCACATCAATGTCCCATCCAATCCCTCTTGCGTTCCAATGCTTGTATTCAACGAGAGGGGGAGGAGCAGACAGTGGGTTGGACATCTTCAGGTGAGTCATGATGGCGGAATGGTTGGTGAGGATGGCATGGTTCTGCTCATATATAGCATAGTCCTCCCTGTGCAGACACGAGCCCATGAGCATGATCTTTTCTAGAGCCCTCACGAACCATGGACGCTTCTTCTTGGCTGCCTTCTTGACGTTGGGGTCGGAGGGAGCACGGTTTCGTTCAGTGGTGGCTTCCTCGTCATCATAGCTACCCATGGGGCGAGTTGGGGCAGCCACGTGGGATTTCTTCATGTGCAGACGAACAGGCTTGTGCAGGGTGCACTCAAGGGCAACGTCCACATCTAATTTCTCCTCAGAGGTGAAAGGAAACCGGTCCTTGATGAGCAGCATGATGTAGGGTGCATAGGGGGGCACCTTCCTATGGAAGATAACATAGTGCATCTCGCGGAAAATGAAGTCCATGACATCAAAGGAGAATGAGATGGGCTCGGGCACGGAGTCTGAGAGGTATGCTTGGCTTGCCAATGCCATGAGATGAACCAGTCCTCGACGAATAGCATCATTGTTCCCACCACTTGGAGCAATGGAGTGACTGAACATCCGAAGGACAATATGATAGACGGTTTTCAAGCCATGGGTGCCACCAATGGTGCCATTAGTCTCATAGCACTCTACCATGCCGTTCTTGTCATAGCGGTCATCATCATTGTGCACATCCAACCATGGAAGGGGTAACCAAGTAGCGCAGCCAAGTCCTTGAAGGAAGTCTGAAGACTGAATTTCCGGACATCCATGTCATCCCAATGTTGGGGAAGTCATCAAACATGACAGTGGAGAAGAACTGATGGATCAAGGGAATGTTGTAGTTGCACTGACGGGTCATGAGAGACCGAAGCCCAAGAGCATCCACAATAGTGACAACACCCCCATAATAATTGCACTTCTTCTCAACATACTCAAAGTCAATAGTCTGCATGGGACACACGCGCTTCTTATCAGAGAAGCCGCAGTAGAGCTCATCACGAAGTAGCTTCATGTCCAAGCTGTGAAAGATCCGGTGCTCCAAAGGATTGGCATAGTCAAACGTGCACCTCTAGGTATAGAATTCTGGGGCAGACATGCGCAAAACTGAGACAGCTGGCCCCTTGCTTTTCTTGATGGAAGGAGCTGCAGATGACTGAACCCAAGCTGGATCTGGCTGATGGTCTTCCTCAGACATGATCTCCTCTTCTTCTTCGGGTGCTGGTCCACGACTGGCACTCCTCTTGACAACCTGCTTCTTAGCCCGACCACGGCGACTCCCTGCCTGACTACTTGCACCTGCATGAACACAACATAGAGATAGAAGGAAGCACGGGGATAAGCACTCATGTCCAAGGAAACAAGATCCAGCAACAAATGGAATTAGTCCGGAAATTTCTGATTTTAGTTCGGAAGTTCCGGTCCACAGGGCCAGAAGTTCCGGTCCATGGGAAAGGAAGTTTCGTTCCTTCCGAGCAAAGTTCCGGTTTCTCCAGGGGTTGCATAAATCCGGACTTAGCCGCAGGAGGAACTGCTGAAAATTTCCAGGCACCGGAAGTTCCGGCATGTAGGTCGGAAGTTCCGGGTTTCAGACTGAAAACGAAAATTCCATGTAACTTGAAGAAATTTCAACAAAAATTCAACTCGCTGCTAGGATATTATAAGGCAAGCCTAAGGGGGGGTTTCTACCAAAGGAATCAAAATAATATGTGAAGGGGATCGTGTGCAGAAAACAAAAAAATTCCTAGCAACGATATCCTTAAACTAGCCAAGATCTACACTATGCAGATATAGTAGTACGGCGGAGATCGGAATACATACCCTCGTAGACCGAATAGCGGGGATTACGCTCCCGCACAAGCGTTGACGACGAAGACGACGTAGCCGACCTCTAGGTCGCGGAGAACTCGGCGCGACGAAGACGACGAAGATGACCCCGAGGTCGGGTGGAGGAAGTAGGCCTCCGAGTACCGCTAGCGCAGCACCTCGCAGGGCGTCACACACATACGGTGGAGACGACGGCCTCCGAAGCTCCAGTCCAGGACGAGCAGCGGAAGACTTGGACCGGAACACCAGCAGCGCGGCAGCGGGCTATGGTGGAAGAGATCCCCCTCCTCTACTCGGCGCGACTCCGACAAAGGGAATCACGAGATCGAGAGAGAATTAGGGAATTAATTGGTGAATTAAAAGGCGAGGGGTGCCCCTTCTTATATAGGCTCCCAGGGGGAGCCAACCTCCTCACCAGGCAATGTGGGACTATCCCCACATGCCTGGTGCGGCTCCATGGTGCGCCGGCCCCCTAGTGGGCCTCATTTGGCCCACTTGGGTCGGCCCTCATGCCCCCCACCGAATCCCCTTGAGGATTTCCCCCCTCTTGGGCCTTTTTTCGACCAGAAGGCCCATTTAAGGAAATCAGCCAAAATAAATTCGAAAATAAATATATAAAATCATATTTGCATATTAATTACACTAATTAATATCAAATATAATATATATAATTTATTCTAGCTCCGAAAACTCTTTCGGCGCTGCCCGATCTCCATCGGACCCCTCCTGGGACATTCCCGGTGATCTCTTTCCTTTCCGGTTGTCTTGTCGAAACCCCTTAAGTGTGTTACCCTAGCGGTTCGATATAATAACAGGTATGATCAAGACTCCTCTATGATCAACGACTAACTCGTAGGCCTGGATGCCATGAATTAATCCCTGTGATATAACGAATGACTTTCATCTATCAAACCTAGACGTATAGTCTTAAACCCTTTGCCATGGCGATACTTAGCGTGTCCGAGCATCATTCTTAGATATCTCCATACCTAGCATGATCTCGTTACCGACATCGCTATCTTCTACTCGTCTATGATATTATGTCAGCTGGTGACCTTGTCACATGTTTGCAAACTCATTTGACATAATCTCACCGAGTGGGCCCTAGAGTATCTATCCGGCTATGCGGACTGACAAATCCCGCTGTTGACCCCTCGTCTCAACTACCCCCTTCCGATACCCAAAAGTATCACCTATCATTGTCACACTATATAAGATATGACGTTTGGTGCGATCAAAGTATTTTCCAGGGACAACAATAAGAGTTGATCTCACGGTCTTAAGGCGTAATGACTATGCCCTATAAATACTGGGTATGTCCATCATATCGTTACACCTAACGATATGACTTCCATTGCCGACCGGCGCCATGCCCTATGATCGGAAAACCTCGATCATCAATCGCGCAACGAAACTAGTCTTAGTAGAGGCTACTAGGGACCTGGTTGTTTATCTACCACACCTATATTAATGTTTTCGCTTAATACAGTTATAGCATGGTATAAAACATATAATGAACAATTGGGATATTGCCAATAAACTATGTTTATTAAGTGCCTCTAGGGCATATTCCCTTCAGTCTCCCACTTGCACTAGAGTAACACTTAATCTAGTTTACAACTTGGTAACAGCTCAACACCCAAAGCATCTTGGTGCCTGCTTGCCTCGTGGAAGAGGAATACAGTCAATAGATCTCACACATTGAGACCTATATGTGCTTTGCAACACTTCTATTAAGGAGACCACCTACGCTCGGAAAACTGCTCAGTCCAATCACACTTGCTACTTCTGAAGTCGCGATATATTTCTATACCTATGTAGATTATGCGACAGTGCATTCATATGCGACTTCGCAAACTAACCATGTCTATTTTCAAAATAAAGGACATCTCCTATATGAGATTTCTAGTCGCATGGGTCAGTGTCATAACTTGCATCATCGTAACCAGTTTACGGCAAGTTGTCTTTCCACTCTTACCCTTTACTAGAAAACCTATCTTCAGTTCTCATAGAAACTGAAGAATAAACTTAACGTATGTTCATTGATACACACAAGGATCACTCTAGAACCTGTTCTTCAACCAAGAACTTGGGTCACACTAAGTCGAGCTTTCAGTCTGATAGCATCTATGTGTGATACGTAGATAATGTCAAACATCATTTGCTATTACTGAAAACGCCAAGATAAACTTAATATTTTACCTAGTCATACAAGGAAGAACCTCTTTCTTTGCTTGTCCTATTCTGAAACACTTCAGAATCTTGACTAAGGAAATATTCCGACTTAATGTTATTAAGCCCCTTACGATCTATGCAATTATAAATCGGATGCCTAATACTCCTAACTTCATTTCATAGAAAATTTAATCACTTAAATAATCCTTTACACTCTACTAGAGGATCTGTGTCATTCAAGATGTCGTTACATACAAAATCACGAATGACACCTAACTCCCACTCAAATATGCCTTCCGCATATAAGATCAGTGAAAAGCTACTTAACTCCCACTGAAATATGCCTTCCGCATATAAGATCAAGGAAAGCTACTTTGCTCCCACTCACTTCTTTGCAAATCTAGGTTTCTTCAACTATTTTGGACAACTCCAAAATCCTTTGATCACATTATCAAAGTGAAGATTCCAGCTCCGATATGCTTGCTTCAGCCCATGAATGGACCACCGAAGTTTGCATACATGTTTAGCATCCTCAGGATTACAAACCATTCTTAATGACACTATTAAGAACCATGGTTTTCTCATCCATCTATCAATTTCTCATTCGAAATTATAGTAATTGCTAAACGACCCAGCATAGATTTAGGCTTCGCCACTTGAGACAAACTCTCATGTGGTCAACTTTTGAATCTGTCGGAACTGTTTCACGACAAATCGAATCTGCTCAATGTCTACTCTCTCATAAAATTCCATATACTATTAACATCCTAGATTCCATCAAGAAGATCTCCCAAGTCAATTCCTGGTAATCGTACATGGATTTTATTTCGGATCATAAATGACTCATAGCCATTTCTCGGACTCAGGTCCACCATCTCTTCTTCGTAGTTCGTAGGTCTGTCATATTCCATTAATATGACCTTCATAACAAGATTGTCGTAACACACAGTGTGGAACACAACCTCGTATGCCTACGCTCTTAGTATGAGCTCAGAACATCATGATCTTGAATCATCAGCTTTTTCAAGTTGTGGAGCCTGACACCGAACACACTTTCGGTTGCGCCACTCTGATGTCTGGAGAGGAAGTTCACCAACTTCGTCTTGCTCTACTTTCTTTCTCACTTATACCCTCGGACAAGAAACTATTTCTTTCGCAAGGTATATCCCGGCAATGATTTTGCCTATGTCGTGAGACATGTACCAAACTAACTCCTTAGGTACGGTACACTACAAAGATTAATCCATTTTAGGTTTGATCACATCGAAAACCTAAATTGCTGAAACGACAATCCAGGCTAAAAGCCATGCCATTACTCGTATGGTATTGTCTCCATGGATTCAAATGGTTTCCCTATTTGCTAACGTGAGTGTTTACGTTTCTACCAGATGACTCTAATGATCACAATAATTCGGTAAGAGATTTATTTACCACACACTATCCAATAGGGTGTAATTACGACGTCCTAACACACCATAACACTATGGTGTTCCATGCGACGTAATTTGTGGAACTCTTCTCACACGTCTTTCAATGATGTGCCAACATTATAACTCAAATCTTTATTTGCTTGATATGCATCACGGAAATTTGATTTTCTTGTTAAGTTTATTTCCTACTTCATTCTGGACTTGTTTGATTGAATCAAAATTTCCAGGCCAACATTCCCCGAGTGGATATCCATATATCTATTCGAATGTTCATGAATTCTATGAAATAAAGACTTCCACTACACGTTAAAGTACTTCATTGATTCACATACACCGAAATGCACGATTCTCAACAAGCTATACTCAAAACGTTCAGTGAAGTTCACGAAATAAAGGTCTCTACTACCCGTCAATTACTTCATTGAACCACATACATCTCTATGTATGACTATCAATAAGTTATATGCCCGCTTTCGGAAAATGGTGTCACAGTTATTTTGCAAGTGTCAAAAGATCAAATCTTAGAACTTGTAGATCCATCCGGTATGGAGCTAATGCATTGACTATAACATTGACATGACTAAACGGTAGTGCCACACATATGTGGTGTCTTTATTAAGTTTGTATCCTTTGGCATTAATATTATGAATGTGGGAGCTTCTACCATCTAAATTCAAATCGGCATGTGATCATTACTTCATAAATATAGGACACTAATTTGTCACTATCATGTATGAACAAGTGTCTCGCTAGAGGAGACACACTTGTAACGACCATACTAACAGGCGATCATAAAGAATTTACCCAAATGGTAGATCAAGAGGGAGAGTGTCTATGGCCATCACAACAACTTGACTGCCATTATCAACATGCAATGTCGCCTCATCCTTTCAAGCTACTCAAGCAGTAAACCTGGTTTTCACAAAACATGACTAGTTCAAAACTTAGTCCCTGCTGCGAGTACTTGCTTAGCCAAAACATTCATAACATGTATATCATATATACACCATCATCATTGATGACTTCCGGCGATCTGTTTCATTTTCTTGATACTTCCACCGTAATCAAGAACCATGAAGGTGAACGATTCCCCTTGCATGACATAGTCTATGACTGAGGATTTGCACATGGCAACGATGTCTGTCATCCAGTGATTGAGCTGAGCGAGGCGTCTCAATATTCATTGAGTATGAACATATGTCATTAAGTATGACCGCCACGTGCTCCCTCAATGTGTGTATTCTCTTCCATCTTGGTTGAGAAGACAATCAGTCAACGTACTGATAAACTTCATCAACCCAACGTTTGGGGTACCCCGAGTTTAGCGACCATATCATATGTTCGCGATCTAAAAACTCATACCCACCGTTGTTTCTCTATGGCAGAGATCATAACATACACTGGACTATGATGATATCATCCGCACAAAATTTGATAATCCAAATTATCTTTTGTCAGCGGAATCTCCGGATTTATCTCCTAGCGGATATTGTAACACAAAGAGCTAACGGTTTAAACAAGGAGTATCCTCAAGCTAAAGCATAAAACTATGAAGTTTGGATCCAACCTTTAAAGTTTCTCAATCGCAGGAATGCGCCTAATTTGAAAAAGATGCTATCACAATGGTTAATATCTACAAAGGTTTGCAAAACAGACTCTGCTCATTATATTCCGAGTTCTAGTATTTTAGAAAATAACTATCTGAACTCCCACTCAAACGAACATCCCTCCTGGTCGTTTAAGCGATTACACGACCCCCATCCATTGCACCACCCCTCATCATCAGAGCCGGCCGCACAACTTCAAGAGTAGACAATTGTCCGCCGCACCAATTTTACGACTCGTGCTCGACCTTTTGGTCTCCCTGTTCCGAGGCCATATTTCTGAATATGCTAGGCTCGCCACCAAAAACCTCCACGCTGACGCTTGTGCAACATGGCTTACACCCACTATATGCGAACGACGAGATGTCTGACACCCGATCATCACGGCCTGCCTCATAACGTAGAACTTTCTTGGTGGTGCGCGTTGGAGGGAGAACACTAGTGGTATTTTGAAGGGGTCATCTTATATAGCTACCGTCGTGTAACTAATATATACTATATATACAATCACACACAAAACGTCAAATGTAATGCAATGTGATATAGTCCATTGTGCCATGGTCTTCTTGGCGCCCGCAGTTTTATAAACAATTTAATAAACCTACCTTGACCATATCACATAGCCCCTGCAAAATAAAGTTATATGCTTCTACTTTATCTTTTGCATATTTTACGTGACCTGGGGCTTTCGTAAATAGAACCGCTTCATACCTATGAACCTTATGACCACAACAACGATCCAATAATTGCATGTTTAAGCATCCCTTTCGGTCCCTCCATTGAAAATGCAAGACCAACTAAAGAGAGAGAAACAGGCACCCGCCAGCCACAGATACGGTACAAGCCGTATGTCAGTAGTGGAACCAGTCTCGCGTAAGCGTACGCGTAAAGTCGGTCCGGGCCGCTTCATCAACTCGATGCCGCTGGAATCACAAGTGCACGCTAGAGGGTAGCAAATAACAGGAACGGTGCCCCTGTGCAGAACACGGGTTCTAACAGCGTACATCTATATCTACGATAGATCGGCTCTGATACCACTGAAGGACGAAGACGACGAAGATGACCCCGAGGTCGGGTGGAGGAAGTAGGCCTCCGAGTACTGCTAGCGCAGCACCTCGCAGGGCGTCACACACATACGGTGGAGACGACGGCCTCCGAAGCTCCAGTCCAGGACGAGCAGCGGAAGATTTGGACCGGAACACCAGCAGCGCGGCAGCGGGCTATGGTGGAAGATGAAAGAACATTTCTTAATCCATAGTGTTTTGAGTGTTAGTTAACAATACCAATGATGTACTAATCCTATTTGCTAAGTATTTCAGTTTGTGTGAGTTTCATATCACAAATCCCAAAGCCAAAATGTAGAGAAAAAGAGTTTCTGGAATTCTTCCCAGAATCGGATTATTGGAACCGGAAATTTCCTGGATCGGAAATTCCGGGTCTTCCATACATAACAGAAAATTGGCTAAGTCAAGTTCAGAAAGTGATTCTGACTTCAATCGGAAATTCAGCTCGGAAATTTCACTGACTCAAAATTTCCGAGTCACCCTCAGAAAATTGGCTAAGTCAAGTTCAGAAATTGGTTCTGACTTCAACCGGAAATTCAGGTCGGAAATTTTACTGACTCGGAATTTCCGAGTCACCCTCAGAAAATTTGCTAAGTCAAGTTCAGAAAGTGGTTCCGACTTCAACCGGAAATTCAGCTCGGAAATTTCACTGACTCGGAATTTCCGAGTCACCCTCAGAAAATTGGCTAAGTCAAGATGTCAAAGTGGTTCTAATCTCAACCGGAAATTCAACTCGGAAATTTCATTGACCCGGATATTCCGGGTGACTCGGAATTTCCGGTGTCACTTATACCGGAATTTTCGGGTCCCCGAAGCAGCCAACGGCCAGATTTTGAGAGGGGGTATAAATACCCCCTCACTCACTCAAAAACAGCTAGCTCTCAGATATTCTCTCTCCTACCATTCTTGAAAGCTCAAATCAACAAGATCTCCCAATCCCTCCACCCAAATTCGTTGATCTTTGGAGGATTGGAGGAGAAGGCCCGGATCTACATCATCACCGAAGGGATTTGCATTTCCTCCCCATTCACTTGGGGATTTCGTGGCTAGGGTTTCCGGTGGGAAAACCTAGTTCACCATTGTTGTAATCTTGGTGTTGCCTTGACCTTTTGTGGTCCTTGACCTTTTGTGGTCTTCTTGAGAGCCCCCAGTTAAGTTGTGGGTGCGTGCCTCAAGCGTTTGTAAGGGATTCGATCTCCGCCCTAAAAGGGGATCAATAGTGGAAGGTGGACTCGCAACCTTTGTGGTTGAGTTCATCGGAGAAGAAGGTGAGCCTTTGTGGCGTTGCGGCTAACCTGTTGTGGTAGCGCACACCTCTCCAAACGAGACGTACACCCTTGGGTGGAACTCGGGATTACATCTTCGTCTCCGCGTGCTTCGCTTGGTTCCCCTTATCTTTGCTCCCTTACTTGCTTGTCTTGTTAGCTTGTGTATCTTGTTATTGCTTAGATTCTCATTTAGGTAAATTCACCGTAGTTGCATATCTAGAGAATTTACCTTTGTGTTGAGCCTAAATTTGAAAAGACCTAAAATTTGTAATAGCACCTATTCACCCCCCGCCTCCAGGTGCCGGATTCCCGTTCAGAAGAGATCCCCCTCCTCTACTCGGCGCGACTCCGACAAAGGGAATCACGAGATCGAGAGAGAATTAGGGAATTAATTGGTGAATTAAAAGGCGAGGGGTGCCCCTTCTTATATAGGCTCCCAGGGGGGAGCCAACCTCCTCACCAGGCAATATGGGACTATCCCCACATGCCTGGTCCGGCTCCATGGTGCGTCGGCCCCCTAGTGGGCCCCATTTGGCCCACTTGGGTCGGCCCCCATGCCCCCCACCGAATCCCCTTGAGGATTTTCCCCCTCTTGGGCCTTCTTTCGACCAGAAGCCCCATTTAGGGAAATCAGCCTAAATAAATTCGAAAATAAATATATAAAATCATATTTTCATATTAATTACACTAATTAATATTAAACATAATATATATAATTTATTCTAGCTCCGAAAACTCTTTCGGCGCTGCCCGATCTCCATCGGACCCCTTCCGGGACATTCCCGGTGATCTCTTTCCTTTCCGGTTGTCTTGTCGAAACCCCTTAAGTGTGTTACCCTAGCGGTTCGATATAATAACAGGTATGATCAAGACTCCTCTATGACCAACGACTAACTTGTCGGGAGGATGCCCCCCGGGTAGGGGCAGATCCCGGTATAATTCAGCAAGGTGCCAACAGTACATGACCTTTGGCGAGAGCAAGGGACACCTCCTGGTGTGCTGAAAGGGCAACTTGACCCTTGAGCACTGGTAGAGGGCAAAGTGCCTCCTGGCAGCCGCAAGGGTCAGCTCTGGCAGCTATAAATAGACGCACCCGGCCTTCACAATCGCAACACAGGCATAAGTGGGTGGTTCCTCTAAGAACTAGCTTCTCGAAGATGTCTTTGCTGATAGGCTAAGACATCTTCGGGAGGCTAGGCCTAGAGATACTCGTCCTAAGACGAGCTCGGACGCATCCGGAAAGGGTCCCGGATCTCGGAGTCCGAGGAGACTTCCGGAAGGAGGTGTACTCGGCTTTACCGGATAGGTAGTCCGGGTAAGTACTAACCGGAATATATGTGTCGGTCTTGATCTTATGCAGAAGAGGCTCACAATGGCAAGCGAGGAGGTAGCCGGCGAGAGGGCTCCCGGTAGGCCGTCAACGGTCTGTAGCAGGCTTTCCCGTCTGTCGCTGGGGGAAGTACCATTCCGCCTGACACGGAAGCATGGTCACCTCCCGCCTGACACGGAAGCATGGTCACCTCCCGCCTGGCACGGGAGCGCGTCAGCCGGTACGACCGTGGTACGACAAGACCTGACATGCCTAGCCCGGCAATCCGGAAAAGGCTATCCGGGATGGGCAAAGACATGTCTTGTCTTTGACAAGGGGACAATGATGGTGCAGGACGGCGCCTGCCGTCCTTATCGAGATGATGACGGAGGGGCTATGCCGGATAGCCCGGCGACTAGGTCGCACTAGCCGGTGACGGCATGCCGGCTAGGCCTGTCCGGTGGGACCAAGCCGATTTAGGGTTTCCGGCCCTCCTGGCAGGAGCTCTATAAAAGGCGCCATAACTGCTCCTGAGAGAGGGAGACCAACCTGGGAGCCAAAGCTATAGTCGCATTTACTCTCAGAGCATTTACTCCTTCTCACCTTGAGTTCCTCTAGTTCTTTGCATTCCTCCCTTTGAGAGATCTTGTAGCAAGTTGTAGTTCTTGTACCACTAATATATAGAGAGGAAAGGCAGGAGTAGGGGTGTTACCTCCTCACGAGGGCCCTGAACCTGGGTATATCGTGTGTGTGTGCTGTGCCTTCGTACATTTGTTCTTGTTTGCTAGATCCTTCCCATCGCACTCTGATCTTATTTCTTGTTCCTGGGAGATCTCGGTTATACCGGGATCCTCCTTGCGTGGGCTAGTCAGCTCGCTATCCCTCCCCGGATCCACCAACGTCCATCGGCCCCACACATTAGCCATCCTATGACATCTGCCGTGACACCACCACGACAGTTGGCGCCCACCGTGGGGCAGACAAAGGCGTTGGCTGGTGTACACATCCGGACGGGCTCCCCTGTTCATTTCGATGTTCGGGTTCTTTCTGGCCTGGTCGTAAGGCTAGGGGAGATGGATTTCGTTAGCGACAACGCAGGGTGCTTCCGGAACCGACCTCTTCCGGTAAACGGATGTCTCATTGACTTCGGTGGTTTCACCACCTACGTGGCCACCGAAGTTGTCTGTAGCTACCCGGACATGGTTCTGGAAGCTGAGGACCCGCCCATGCTATGCGCTGCTCGGGGTCTGCGTGCCGGTCGTCCCCCGAGTTCCGTCGCAGTAATGATGGTCGGGGCAACTGAGGAGGAGTACCAGGACGCTGACGGCGATACCGACGGCCACCCCCGTTTGGCCAAACCCCCGCAGGAAAGACCTGCGGCCCGAGATGGTGATCCACAGCCGTCCCAGCCGCGGCGTCGCCCGGATCCCCTCTCGGGGCTGGTGGCCAAGTTGACTGTACTTGTGGCTGCTGAAGCGGATACCCAGGCCACTTCGGCCGAGTTGGAGGAACAGCGAAGGTTGCTACTCGCCGAAGCGCAGGAGATCGCCGAGATTCGTCGCGAGCTCAATGCTAGCCTTCGGGAGTACAATGCAGCTCACGGATTCCTTAAGATAGACTCCCGGGACAAGCGCATTGCTGATCTGCGCAAGAAAGGAAGAATGGTGAATGAGGAGCTGGCTGGTGGAGCCACCACCAGTCTCACAGGAAGTCGGATTTCGGCGGGGAAGCCGGTGTACAGCTCACCGGTGAAAACTCTTAGGGCCGCCGAAGCCGCCATGGCAGAATTAGTGGGGTTATCCGGTGAAGCCCTGCGCAAGCAGCAGGAGCGGGTAAACGAGTTGGTGATTGAGGCCAACCGTCAGAATCAGGCCTTCAAGAAGAAGAACCCCGGGGCAGGGTCCCAAGTGCACTCAGCCAGACCCAATAGCCAGAAGTCGGACGGGGAGGCCTCTTCCCCACATCTGAGCAGAAGCAAGAGCAAGAGCAAGAGCCGGAGCCGGAGTCGAGGTTCCGGGAAGAACAAGCAGCTACAAACCTATGACCCGGCCTTCGCCGGTATCCAGCAAGCCGGGCAAGCCGGACAGCGTAACTCGGGGCAGGCGGGAAGTACCCGTGGGGATGGTAACCTGGGCGTAGGAAACAATAACCCAGTTGGCCGTGGTAATCCACCCCGGAACCCTCCTCATGTTCAGGGAAACCCGCAGAGGGAGGTCGCCTCTATTCCCCAGCAGGCCGCGATCCCTGTGCAGGACAGGCTCAATGATGGCAACTCGAGGCAGCTGCAGCTCGGGTATCAGCCAGACGAGAACCCTTTGGGATCTCGGATAGGAACCAGGCAGCTAAACCCGGCAGATGCCAGATTCTGGCTTGACCGGATTCACCAATCCGAGTTGGTGGAAGAGCAAGGACCTCCGGGACCTGCCTGCTTCGGACCTCGGATCATGCGGGAACCACCTGTTCGGAACTTTCAGCTCAACAGGGGTGCCAAGACCTATGACGGCAGCAAGAAGCCGGAGGACTGGCTAACCGACTATGTGACTACAGTAAGCATAGCCGGTGGAAACAGACGATGGGCGGTACGTTATGTGCCGCAGATGTTGGAAGGACCAGCCCGGATCTGGTTGAACAACCTGAGAACTGGCAGCATAGACTGCTGGTTAGACTTTGAGGAAGCATTCATCAGTAACTTCACCAGCACATACAAAAGGCCGAACAGACCTCAGCAGCTTGCCATCTGTAGGCAAAGGAGTAATGAGACTGACCGGGAATACCTTACCCGGTGGAGCAATATTCGCAACTCTTGCGAAGGTGTGGTAGAGGCACAGGCCATCTCCTGGTTTGCACAAGGATGCCGGCATGGCTCAATGCTGTGGCAGAAGTTGCAAAGAAAGATGCCAACGACCTTGGCAGAGACCATGCGCATCGCCGATACCTATACGCTTGGGGATCCCATGCAACCCCTGGTGGATGTCGGTGAATCCAACAGGAGGAATGCGGGACCTCAGCGTTCAGGACCGAGCAGGAGCCATGATCGCCAGGAGTTCGGCCACAAGAGGAATCAGCCCGAGTACCACCATGCCGCACAACACGTCGCAGCAGTGACCCGGGAGCAGGAGGATGCCGGCAACAGCCAGCGTCAAAAGACAAGTGGCCCGGCTTGGGGTCAGAGTCAGGAGGTGCACAAGACCTGGGTGGAAGAAAAGAAGCCCCTGACATATGAGGAAATGCTGAACAAGCCGTGCTGCTACCATACTCTGGAGGCCAACAAACCCGCAAACCACTCTACTCGGCAGTGCAGTTGGTATCAGCGCACGTTACAGGAAGGCAGCTCGGGAGCTATTCGGCAGAGTGCTCCGGCATCTCGGCCCAATATCCCGAGACCCCCTCCTCCGACATCGGGGGCCAACGCTGTCCGACTTCCCCCCCCCCCTCCGCGAGGACCCCCACCTCGCCCGGTGAATGTGGTGCACACCCGGAACGACAACGGTAACCAAGGCGGACAACAGCAGAGTAACTACCGGGAGGCACATCAGAGCTATGTGGTCTTTGTGACCGAGCCCACTGACCGAAAGAGTGTGCGGCAACGTGCCCTGGAGGTGAATGCTGTGATCCCGGCGGTTCCCAAGTTCTTGCACTGGTCCGAGATGGAGATCACGTGGAGCCGGAAGGATCACCCCCGGGTTATGCCTAAGGCGGGGGCGTATGCCCTGGTGGTGGACCCAACTTTTGTCGGACCCAACCTCAACGTCCGCTTCAGCCGGGTTCTGATCGACAATGGCAGTGCCATTAACATCATGTACAAGGACACGATGCTGAAGCTGGGAGTATCCATGAACACCCTGCTGCCTACCGAGACAACCTTCCACGGCATTGTGCCCGGAGTCTCTTGCTCTCCCATGGGAAAGATCTAGGTTGAGGTGCTATTCGGAACTCGGGAGAACTGCCGAACCGAGAGCTTGGAGTTCGAGGTCGTGGACCTCGAAAGCCCGTATCACGCACTGATCGGCAGACCGGCCCTCGCCAAGTTCATGATCTCGACTCACATGGGTTACCTCAAGATGAAAATGCCAGGACCCAACGGCGTAATCACCATCTCGGGAGACCACAAGCGCTCCATGGAATGTGCATCGGCGGGATCCTGCTTGGCTGAGTCTCTGGTGATCGCGGAAGAAAAGAAGAGGATTCAGCAGGTGGTGGCAATGGCCAAGACCTCCCAACTCGGAATGCCCGGGATGGTGAACCCGGAGCAGGGCGCGTCATTTCAGCCCCCCAAGGAGACCAAAAAGGTGTGTGTGGACCCCAGCAACCCGGAGCGCCAAGTAATCATTGGCAGCAATCTGGACAGCAAATAGGAAGGCGAGCTCGTCGATTTCCTCCCTGAGAATCGGGATGCTTTTGCGTGGTCGAGTGACGACCTGCAAGGCGCCCCGAGGGAGTTGGCTGAGCACTCTCTGTTTGTTAGACCGGATGCGAAGCCGGTGAAGCAACCGACTAGGCGCCTCTCGGATGAGAGAAGAGCCGCGGTCATGGAGCATCTGGCTATATTGCTGGCCGCTGGATTCATAATGGAGGTGCTGCACCCAGATTGGATATCGAATCCGGTCCTGGTAGAGAAGAAGAAGGATGATCCGCTCCTGCTTAAGGTGTGGCGCATGTGCATCGACTTCACCAACCTCAACAAAGCATGCCCGAAAGACCCCTTTCCACTGCCCCGGATAGATCAAGTGATAGACTCCACTGCCGGGAGTGAACTTTTGACTTTTTTAGATGCTTATTCTGGTTTTCACCAGATACCTTTGAATCCGGATGATCAATTGAAAACTGCTTTTATTACCCCTTATGGGGCTTATTGCTATCGTGTCATGACTTTCGGTTTGAGGAATGCTGGTGCTACATACCAGAGATGCATGCAGAAATGCTTGCATGACCAGATAGGCCGAAATGCCGAGGTCTATGTCGACGACATAGTCATAAAAACAAAAGAAAAAGCCTCACTAATAGATGATCTGAGGGAAACATTTAAGAACTTAAGAAGATTCCGGATGAAGTTGAACCCGGATAAGTGCACATTTGGTGTTCCGGCAGGGAAGTTACTCGGTTTCCTCATCTCAAGCCGGGGAATCGAGGTCAACCCGGGTAAAATTCGTGCTATCGAGAGCATGAAATTGCCCGTGCGTCTCAAGGATGTGCAGAAGTTTACCGGGTGTCTTGCATCCCTGAGTCGGTTTGTGAGTCGACTTGGGGAGAAAGCCTTGCCCCTGTACCAACTGATGAAGAAGAGCAAAACATTTGTTTGGACCCCGCAGGCTGATGCGGCGTTCAACGATTTGAAGAGAATGCTCTCAACAGCACCAGTATTGGCATCCCCATTACCCAAGGAACCTATGCTGCTGTATATTGCCACAACCAACCGAGTAGTCAGTGTGGCAATGGTAGTAGAAAGGGAAGAAGGGGGCAAGCTGATACAGAGGCCGGTGTATTACCTCAGTGAGGTGATCTCGGAATCCAAGCAGAACTACCCGCACTACCAGAAAATGGCGTATGGGGTCTACATGGCAGTGACCAAGCTCAAGCACTACTTTCAGGAACACCCGATCACAGTGGTATGCGAAGCTCCTCTCGCCGAGATCATCGGTTGCAAGGACGCTAGCGGCCGGGTAGCCAAATGGGCCATCCAGTTGTCTCCATACGCTCCGGCGTATGAGAGACGAGATGCCATCAAGTCGCAGGCGCTGCCGGACTTTTTGGTGGACTGGGCCGAGATGCAGTATGAACCTCCGATGCCGGATTACAATTTCTGGAGGATGCATTTCGATGGCTCAAAGGCTAAGATCGGATTGGGTGTCGGAGTGGTCCTCACTTCCCCAAAACAAGATGTACTGAAATATGTGCTGCAAATTCATTTTCGGGCATCCAACAATGTCTCAGAATATGAGGCCTTGGTTCATGGACTGAACGTCGCCAAGGAGATCGGCATCCGCCGGATAGAGTGTTTCGGTGACTCCGACCTCATGGTGCAACAGGTGTCGGGGAATTTGGATGCCCTCGATGCAAACATGGCCTTATACAGGTTTCATGTGCAGAAGATATCCGGATTTTTTGAAGGATGCGATTTCAAGCATATACCCAGAGGAGAAAACGAGGCAGCAGATGTCTTGTCCAAGCTAGGATCGTCTCGGGATGCCATCCCACCCGGGATAGCCCTGGAGCATTTGAGGAAGCCATCTATTCAGCCCTCACCCGAGTCGGATTCTATCTTCATCCCCAAGGAGCCCGGTTCAGACGCCGTGCCCATGGAGGTAGATGTCGGGAGCATAACATCGAACCCGGGGACTGCATCACAGTGCTCAGAGAGGCAAAGAAAGATGATGATAGAGGTGATGTCGGCAGAGCCAATGGACATAGACGCTCCCATGTTCCCGGGTAGACCTGTCCCGGGATGGGCACAGCCCATTATGGCTTATATCTTGGAAGGAACCCTCCCGGAAAATGAAGTGGAAGCCCGGCAGATAATGCGAAGATCAAAAGCATACACTGTCATCAATCAAGAACTGTACAAAAGGAGTGTCACTGAGGTACTCCAGAGGTGTGTAGAACCGGCAGAAGGACAGGAGATGCTCCTGGAAATACATCAAGGGGAGTGTGGACATCATGCATCATCCCGGGCCCTGGTGGCAAAGGTGTTCCGGCATGGGTTCTACTGGCCCACTGCATTGCAGCAAGCAGAAGATATTGTCCGGAAGTGTGGAGGGTGTCAGAGATTTGCTCACCGGATACATATGCCGGCATCAGCACTGAAAACAATCCCCATCACTTGGCCATTCGCAATTTGGTGTTTGGATATGGTCGGTCAGTTCAAGCCGGCAAAAGGCAATATGACACACATACTGGTTATGGTGGACAAGTTCACCAAGTGGATAGAAGTCAAGCCAATCCGGAAGTGTGATGGACACACCGCTGTGCAATTCCTGAAAGACATCATCTTGAGATACGGATACCCGCACAGCATTATCACGGATAATGGCACCAACTTTGCTGTGGGGGAGTTCGCTCGGTTTTGTGCTGAGAAGGGAATCCGGCTGGATGTAGCATCAGTCGCACACCCGGAAGCAAATGGGCAAGTCGAGAGAGCAAACGCCTTAGTCTTAGCCGGTATCAAAGCTCGTTTGATTGAACCATTGTTGAGAACTCCGGTATGCTGGATAGAGGAGTTACCGGCGGTGTTATGGGGTCTCCGGACTACACCGAATAGATCTACCGGCTACACGCCATTCTTCATGGTATACGGTGCTGAGGCAGTACTCCCGACCGACATACAGTATGACTCCCCGAGAGTGACAATGTTCACCGAGACCGAGGCAAAGGAGGCCCTAGAAGATGATGTAGATTTACTCGAGGAGGCAAGAGAGTTGGCACTATCTCGGTCTGCAATTTATCAACAGAATCTCCGTCGCTATCATAGCCGGAAAATACACCCGAGGGTGTTCCGAGAGGGGTATCTGGTGCTGAGGCTCATCCAACGCACGGCCGGAATGCATATGCTGTCACCTCCATGGGAGGGACCTTTTGTGATAAGCATGGCATTGCACAATGATTCTTATTACCTTGTAGATGCACAGGAGGCTAGGAAAGGTGTAATGGACAAATCCGGGGAGGAAACCAAGCGTCCATGGAATGTAGCTCTACTTCGCCCCTTTTTCACGTAAAGGGCTCAGTGTATGTTGTATCTCAATTTTCAGTATTAATGAAAGTAAGGCACCCCGGGAGGAACCCGGGGACTGCCTGGTTATGTGCATGTCTTGTTGTTATTTTTGTCAAGTTCATTTACTGTTTTTCACCGGCATCTCGGGAAGGAACCCGGGGACTGCCGGATAACTGTTCTATAGGTTATTTTGTATGCCGGGAAAGTTCCGAGTTCGATTCTCAAAGTCAAAGTAATGTATGTCATGTGAAATCATCTTGTGACTCGACTGACGCACGCCGAAATGGTAGTCAAGAGCAAAGAGAGGGAAGGTGGGAAACACGAAAATGTTCTCGGGGACTCGGAGCAGGAACTTATCCGGCATACCTGTTTTTTACTAACTCTGTTATTTTTTATGTCGGGAATTCGGTTAGTAGGAACTCGGATTGTTTTAAGTAATGTATGCCGTATGTGGAGTTTTGTGACTCGACTGTCGAACGCCGAAATGGTAGACAAGAGCAGAAATTGCCTAAGTACGGTAAACATCAAAGGCAATTCGGGAACTCAAAACAGAATAAATTGGCATAAGTTACTCGAATAAATAGTTCAGTACGAAACGAAAACAATATAAGTGTATATTACATATTGTACCCGGCATCCCGGGGATTTGACGAATCTACTCTTAAAAGTATTTCAAGGATAGGAGATGTCGGCTTCTCGACCGAGACACCAGCAGGAGCAGCGACCTCGGGAGCGGCATCAGCAGGAGCAGCAGGAGTAGCAGTAGCAGCAATCTCGGAAGAAGCAGCAGGAGCAGCTTCGGCTTCAGTTCCGGCAGCGCTACTCGGGGCGTCGGGACGCACCTTGGTCTCGGTGGCCTCGGGTCTCGGCGAAGTCGTTGCGTCCCGGGGAACCACGCTCTCGGGCGCGGCACCGGAGGCAGCATCATCTTCTTCCGGGGCCTCGTCTTCTGCGTCGCCGGTCGCGCCGGTTTCTTCTTTATCCTCGTAATCAGATTCCGAGTCGGAAGGAAGGACGCTGGCGGTGAAGGCACGGATGCTGGACCACGAAGCAATCCGGTGCGCCACCTCCTGTCGCCGCTGAATTTTGGCCGGGTCACTCAGCCATGGCGAGATCGTCCGCAGGCGCTGGATCGCCTCCAGATCAAGACCTTCGTACCAGCTAAGTACTTGGGTCAAGACCTGGTCGGCACCAGCCCGCGCACCGGAACGCTTCCAGGCGTGAATGCGCCTCCCGGCACACCGCAGTGCGCTCGCGAGCTCGGGAACCGAGAGCGTCCCGCGGATGCTCGGCCACAGTGCGCCGTGGACGTGGACCGCATCGCTAAGCAGTTCCGTCCCGATAGACCGAAGAGGCACTATCCGGGCCTTCAGGGCGGTGAGGTGATCCTCGATGTCCCAGGCTTCCGAGACAGGGCCCTTCCCGGCGCGCTTCTCTCGGGCGGCAGCAACGGCAAGAACAGCAGCCTCCCGGGAGTGCTAGAATTCCCCTTTAAAAAGAAGAACTGTCAAACAACTAGGTCATAAGAAAAGCAACAGCAAATAAAGGAAGTAACAAGAGAAGAGGGATGTCGGTCCACTTACTGTTAAGATCCCGGTTCAATACAGTGAGCTCGGAGAGCCAAGTATCAGACCGTGACCGGAGGAGAGCCAGCTCGGTCTCGGCAATATGCGCGCGCTCCTCGGACTGGTCCAAGGTTTCTTTCTGCTTCTTGGTCGCCTCGATAAAGCACGTCTTCATATCGGTCGCAACAGCCTTGACCTTTTCGAGCTCGCCGTTGAGCCGCGCGATCTCGGCTTGCGCGGTGGCGAGTGCGGCCTTCTGGTCTACCGAGACCTTGCGCGCCGCATATCGCTCCTCCCGGAGGCGCCCCTCGGATTTCTTGGACTGGCCGAGGTCAGCAAGAACTCGGTTGAAGATGCTGCAGCGTTTCTTGCTGCACTCCTGAAATCAAGACAAAGAAGGAGGAATCAGCAGGGAAAAAATGTAAGGAAAGCGGGAAAGTCCGGGATCTCTAACACATAACAAGCTACCCGGTTGGGAGGATCTCGGGGACTCGGTATCCGAGTCCTGAAATTTTCTCTAAGATTGGAACCTAGTGATCTGCTATTCGGTGGAATCTAGAGCACTAAGCACCAATCTCGGGGACTAGTGGTTATGAAGCAAATTTTGAAGCAAGCTACCCGGTTGGGAGGATCTCGGGGACTCGGTGTCCGAGTCCCGAAGTTTTCTCTAAGATTGGAACCTAGTGATCTGTTATTCGGTGGAATCTAGAACACTAAGCACCAATCTCGGGGACTAGTGGTGGTGGAAGGAATAAGTATTTTTTGATGAAAGAAAATAGAACAAGCTTACCTCGGTCACCCGAGTAACATCCAGCGCGGCCACCTGGAGAGCGTGCAGAGCTTGGGCGTTGCGGCTTGGGCCTACAGCGTGCAAGTCTCCCGCGGTCTCGGAGGCAAGCCAGGCCTGGTTGTATTCATCAACAACCTGTAGGCCGGAGCCGCCGGGCGCGCGGGTAGCAGCAACATCCCGCGACCCTGAAGGCACAAAGGAGCTAACGGTTTCTCGCAACATCCGCAACGCAGCAGTAGGGATCTCGACGGGAGGCGGTGGTAACGACGAAAACGTACACATGCGCAGCACTAAGTCCTGGGCCGAGGATGTCGGGGCAGCTGCAGGCTTGGCAGAAGTCGTTTTCTGCCCAGCAACCTTGGGGCGCGACTTCCCGGCAGATGAATCAGCTGGCCGAGAGGAGGCTGCGGACCGCTTCTCCGGGGCAGTCTTGTCCGGAGCCTGCCGGGAGGGACCGCTTGGCACGGACTGCCGGGGAGGGCTCTGGATCTCCGCCTCAAGCCCGGGCACCCGGCGCGGACTTTCCGGAAGAAGAATCTCTCCCGAGGAGGTCGTGGCCTGCACCGGGATCTCGTCAATCACCAGGCAGGCACCCGGAGTCACTGCGGTAGCCGGTGCGGCACCAGAGGCAGCAGGCTCGCCTCCCCGAGTAGAAGGACGAGGAGGAGAAGGCGAAGCCCGAGCCGGGCTGGGAGTCCGAGTTCCGGGAGGAGGAGGAATAGCAGGTGACGGGAGGTCGAGTGCGCCCCTGAAAGAAAATATCTCAGTAATAATTTATGGAGAAGGCAAAGTCATGTAGCATAAGGCGAAGAGAATGTACCCGGAGTCCACAATGGGAGGGCCCCTTTGCCGGCGAGGCTTCGGGGCCGTTTGTTTATTCGGCTTGCTCCTCTTGGGGGGGTTGTCGGGGTTGTCGGCAGCCTCGGTGTCGGAAGCCGCGCGCTTCCGGCTCTCGGCACGTTTGGTCCCGGTGGTCGGCTTCGGAACCACTGCTGAGGCCCAATTGAGAGGGAGAGCGTCAATAACATCGAGAATTTGGCAGTCAATCTCATCCTCATCTTCCGAAGAAATGGAAACTGTATCTGAGGTTGAAGGGTTACCCGGAGTTGCAGCCTTGAACAGAGGAATGGCGAGATGGTCCTCGCCGTCGGGGTCCTTTCTCGGCATCTTATCCGGCACCGGGATGTTCGGCACGAAATTCCCGTTGGCGTGGACTGCGTCCTCCTCGGCTTGCCGCTCGAATAACTGCGCAAACAGGTCATCACATGATTTCCAGGTGAACGCATGTTCGAAGGCAAATGCGCGAAAGACAGACAGGAGCACCTGTTTTAATGGTTTTTTCCGGGATCCCCCAATGACACCCCAGGTATAATCATCCGTCATCTTCGTCCGAGCAATGGCTCGAACGCGTCGGACGACCGCAGCATGGTCTAACCCGAAAATACTGGTCCTAGTGGGGTCATAGCTCCCATCCATATGGCACATCTTGTGCACTCGGGTTTGGAGAGGGCAGACGCGGCGGATAATGAAGCAGCGTAGGAGATCGTCGCCGGTCATTTTCTTGTTCAGCGTCGAGAGCACGTCATGCATGCAATTGACCTCTTCGGTATCCGGCAGCCGTTTCCAGAGGTTGAACTTGAGAGGAGGGCCATTGACAAACTCCGGCAGATTTATGAAATCCGGATTCGAGGATCCCGGACCATCTCCCGAGTGCTCCCGGTTCTTCACGTAGAAGAAGCTCCGCTGCCACTTCCGGCAGGATTCTAGTCCCTTGACTATAGGGAATCCGGAGTCAGCACGAGGGATGATGGTGGCCGCTCCGCAGTCGACCAAGCCTTTACTTTCTGATCCGGGTTGGGGATAACTTGGCGGCGAAGGATGAAATACTTGGCCCAAAGATCCAGAAAGGGCCACACGCCGAGATAGGCTTCCGCATAAGTGGTGAAGACCGAGAGCATCATAATGGCGTTGGCTGGGAGGTGATGCGGTTGGAGGCTGTAGGTGTCCAGGAAGTCGCGGAAGAAGGGGCTAGCCGGAAGCCCAAACCCACGCTCGAAATGCGTAAGGAATACAACGTATTTGCCGGGTTGGGGTTCCGGCTCAACCTCTCCCTCCGGGAGACGGCTCTCAACTTCTGGCGGAATCCGGTGAGTCCGGTACAGCCAGTCCAGATCCCATTGTTTGGTCTCGGATCCATCCCAGCACCCCCGGATAGTTTCTTCACCCATGTCGGAGAAGTCTGCAGGGATATTCGGGCTACTCTGCAGGCGCAGCGGCGGTTAGTCGGAGTTAGTCTACCGGGAACTAGGGTGTCGGATCACAAACTGTTAAACACAACCGGGTTCCCGAGAAATAAGATCTACCGTGTGCTAGAAAATCAAAATAAAAGGGAGGAAAAAAGGTGCGGGCTAGACTCAAACGAAGCAAAGTGCGAGTGAAGGGCGTAGGTCCTACAGCAACAAGCATCACCGCCGCGCAATCCGTGTGCACCGCTCGAGTCGTGCTCACCGGCGGCGGCGCAACTGCGCAAGTGTTAGGGCGAGACCGAAGGCGAGCGGTTATTCTATCGGAGGATATCATCGGAGCGGGGAGAGCAACTCACCGGAGAAGAGGAGATCGGTGACGACTTGGGCGACGGCGCTCGGGCTCCGGAGAACGGCGAGGGCGACGGCGCTCGGGCGACGAATGCAGCGGCGGCGACGTGCTCGAGACGGTGGTGGAGGAGAAGCAAGGAAGAGGAAGAAGGAGAGGAGACCGTTCCGGTCCCCTATTTATGGGGGGGATTCCGGAGCGGTTTCCCGTTTTCCCGCCCACGATCTCCACGATCGTGGGTGGGATCTGTTTTGCGCACCGCGCCACGTGGCGCTAGCCGACGCGCCCGATCCGGCTACACCGTGGGTCACACGGCCCCCAACGGTTGGGTTCCGGATCGGCTGCGGCTCCCGGCGCGGGAACCCAAGCGACAGCGTGCTCGGGCAGGAGCACTCGAGTGCATTTCTGCTCGGACAAGACGTTAGGTGGGCCCCAGCTCACAATCTCGAGCTCAGCATGAAGCCAACGGTCGAGATTCACTGAGACGGTGTTATCCGGTCGCAGGCTTCGCCTCCCGGTAAACACAGTCTCGGTAAGAAGGTCTCGGAAGAAATCGATCTCGGCAAGAAAACGGAAACTGGTGTCATATGTTCGCGGAAGATGGTTACTATTTAAAAGCTGATCCCGCACATCATCCGAGGTCGCTGTGCAGCACCAGCTTCGGGGACTAGTGTCGGGGGGATGCCCCCCGGGTAGGGGCAGATCTCGGTATAATTCAGCAAGGTGCCAACAGTACATGACCTTTGGCGAGAGCAAGGGACACCTCCTGGTGTGCTGAAAGGGCAACTTGACCCTTGAGCACTGGTAGAGGGCAAAGTGCCTCCTGGCAGCCGCAAGGGTCAGCTCTGGCAGCTATAAATAGACGCACCCGGCCTTCACAATCGCAACACAGGCATAAGTGGGTGGTTCCTCTAAGAACTAGCTTCTCGAAGATGTCTTTGCTGATAGGCTAAGACATCTTCGGGAGGCTAGGCCTAGAGATACTCATCCTAAGACGAGCTCGGACGCATCCGGAAAGGGTCCCGGATCTCGGAGTCCGAGGAGACTCCCGGAAGGAGGTGTACTCGGCTTTACCGGATAGGTAGTCCGGATAAGTACTAACCGGAATATATGTGTCGGTCTTGATCTTATGCAGAAGAGGCTCACAATGGCAAGTGAGGAGGTAGCCGGCGAGAGGGCTCCCGGTAGGCCGTCAACGGTCTGTAGCAGGCGTTCCCGTCTGTCGCTGGGGGAAGTACCATTCCGCCTGACACGGAAGCATGGTCACCTCCCGCCTGACACGGAAGCATGGTCACCTCCCGCCTGGCACGGGAGCACGTCAGCCGGTACGACCGTGGTACGACAAGACCTGACATGCCTAGCCCGGCAATCCGGAAAAGGCTATCCGGGATGGGCAAAGACATGTCTTGTCTCTGACAAGGGGACAATGATGGTGCAGGACGGCGCCTGCCGTCCTTATCGAGATGATGATGGAGGGGCTACGCCGTATAGCCCGGCGACTAGGTCGCACTAGCCGGTGACGGCATGCCGGCTAGGCCTGTCTGGTGGGGCCAAGCCGATTTAGGGTTTCCGGCCCTCCTGGCAGGAGCTCTATAAAAGGCGCCATAACTGCTCCTGAGAGAGGGAGACCAACCTGGGAGCCAAAGCTATAGTCGCATTTACTCTCAGAGCATTTACTCCTTCTCACCTTGAGTTCCTCTAGTTCTTTGCATTCCTCCCTTTGAGAGATCTTGTAGCAAGTTGTAGTTCTTGTACCACTAATATATAGAGAGGAAAGGATGGAGTAGGGGTGTTACCTCCTCACGAGGGCCCTGGACCTGGGTATATCGTGTGTGTGTGCTGTGCCTTCGTACATTTGTACTTGTTTGCTAGATCCTTCCCATCGCACTCTGATCTTATTTCTTGTTCCTGGGAGATCTCGGTTATACCGGGATCCTCCTTGCGTGGGCTAGTCAGCTCGCTATCCCTCCCCGGATCCACCAACGTCCATCGGCCCCACACATTAGCCATCCTATGGCATCTGCCGTGACACCACCACGACATAACTCGTAGGCCTGGACCCCATGAATTAATCCCTGTGATATAACGAATGACTTTCATCTATCAAACCTGGACGTATAGTCTTAAACCCTTTGCCATGGCGATACTTAGCGTGTCCGAGCATCATTCTCAGATATCTCCATACCTAGCATGATCTCGTTACCGACATCGCTATCTTCTACTCGTCAATGATATTATTCAGCTGGTGACCTAGTCACATGTTTGCAAACTCATTTGACATAATCTCACCGAGTGGGCCCTAGAGTATCTATCCGGCTATGCGGACTGACAAATCCCGTTGTTGACACCTCGTCTCAACTACCCCCTTCCGATACCCAAAAGTATCACCTATCATTGTCACACTATATAAGATATGACGTTTGGTGCGATCAAAGTATCTTCCAGGGATAACAATAAGAGTTGATCTCACGGTCTTAAGGCGTAATGACTATGCCCTATAAATACTGGGTATGTCCATCACATCGTTACACCTAACGATATGACTTCCATTGCCGACCGGCGCCATGCCCTATGATCGGAAAACCTCGATCATCAATCGCGCAACAAAACTAGTCTTAGTAGAGGCTACTAGGGACCTGGTTGTTTATCTACCACACCTATATTAATGTTTTCGCTTAATACAGTTATAGCATGGTATAAACCATATAATGAACAATTGGGATATTGCCAATAAACTATGTTTATTAAGTGCCTCTAGGGCATATTCCCTTCAATATGTTCTAAATCCATTAGGTTAAACGAAGTGAGATTCGTCCTAGATTTGAAAATAGAAGTCATTACCGAAGTCCATGGAGAAAACTGATCGGAGAAAACGGATCCCCTCGTCGAGGAGATGCAGATCCGGCTTTGAACCGAAGGAATCCGAGGTCGGAAGGCCTCGGAGCGGCTTGCTGGAGTTCTAGGGCTCGGGAGAGGAGAGAGACGAGAGAAGATCTGGGCTGCGCGGCGGTGGAAGAACCATTCGAAACGAAACAGTTCACCCCGCGCGGCCCTATTTATAGACCCGAGCCACCTAAGCCGGAAGTTCCGATCCTAGTTCCGGTGCCCCGGAAACTTCCGACCTTTCTTCCGGGAAAAGTTCCGGTTTCTCCAGGGGGTGGAGAATTCCGGACTTAGCCGCTGGAGGAATAGCTGGAAATTTCCTGGCACCAGAAGTTCCGGCCTTTTGGCCAGAAGTTCCGGTGCACCGGAAACTTCCGGCACTTCTTCCGGGCAAAGTTCGGTTTCTCTAGGGAGTGGAGAAATCTGGACTTAGCCACAGAATGAAGTGCTAGAGTTTCCTGAGCACCAGAAGTTCCGGTCTGAGACCCGGAATTTTCGGACTTAAGGAAAACCAAACCAAATTTTCTGGAAAGTGAATCAAAATGGACATGAGTGATGGAATAGCAAGGTTAAAGGGGGAAATCTTAGGTAAGAAGTCCAAACTGATCATGGTACTTCACACTCAAATTGCAAAATGCAATAAGCTCTCAAGAAGACCAACTTGAGTGTGTTTTCCATAAAACCAAGAAGATGCAAATGAAAACCAAGAGTAAGTCATTGAAACCAAATCATCCTAGAAATAGGAAGAGGTTGGTGGCCGAAGCCACCATGTTGGAGGGTTGGGCATGTCACCGCGAAGATATATCTTGGGTACAAACCACTACTCGTCGTTTTAGCTCAAATAGACATGAGAATGAATATAGAGATAAAAGAACACTTGTTATCGGCATAATGGGGGGAGGGATAGTTCATGTATTAGGACCGCACTCCCCCTATGTCCATGCCTACATCTAGACAAGATAAGATGCAATTACGTCCTAGGTGAGTGTGCAAGCGATCAAGCTAAGGACCTCGAATCAATGATATTGAGCTCATTTCTCAAAAAGAAAAACCTTCCTTCCTCAAGGGGCTTCGTGAAGATATCCGCCAATTGATCCCTTGTGCCCACATATGATAAGTCAATATCTCCTCGGGCCACATGATACCTTATGAAATGGTGGCGGATCTCAATATGCTTGATTCTTGAATGTTCCACCGGGTTGTAGGCAATCTTGATGGCACTTTCATTGTCACATAGAAGAGGCACTTTGTCGCAATCGACTCCGTACTCCGTTAAAGTTTGCCTCATCCATAGCAATTGTGTGCAACAACTTGCGGCGGCAACATACTCGGCTTCGGCGGTGGAGAGAGATATACAATTTTGCTTCTTAGAAGACCAACTTACCAAGGACCTCTCAATAAATTGACAAGCACCGGAGGTTGACTTCCTATCATCATGATCTCCCGCCCAACCGGAATCCGTATACCCACATAACGAGAACTCTGCATCCTTGGGATACCAAAATCAATAGGCTGGGGTATAAGCCAAATATCTAAAGATTCTCTTGACCGCCATATCATGGCTTTCTTTAGGAGCCGCTTGATATCTTGCACATACTCCTATGGCTAGCACTATATCTAGTCTAGATGCGCAAAGGTAAAGAAGAGATCCAATCATGGAGCGATATACCTTTTGATCCACATCCTTACCCTTAGGGTTGAGCTCAAGTTGGCATTTGGTTTGCATTGGGGTAGAGGCACCCTTGAGCTCAAGCAACCCATACTTCTTGAGCATGTCTTGAATGTACTTTGCTTCGTTGATGAAAGTTCCTTCCTTCAATTGCTTGATCTCGAATCCGAGAAAGAACTTCATCTCACCCATCATACACATCTCAAACTTGTCAGTCATAAGCTTGGAGAATTCTTCGTTAAATTCTTTGTTAGTATACCCAAATATAATATCATCCACATATAATTGACAAATGAAAAGCTCTCCATTTACTTTCTTAGTAAAAAGGGCGGGGTCGATTTCCCCAACTTGCAACCCACGGTCTACAAGTAGTTCTCTAATATGCTCATACCACGCACGTGGGGCTTGTTTAAGGCCATAGAGTGCCTTATCCAACTTGTAGACATGGTTCAGATATTTAAGGTCCTCAAACCCCGGTGGTTGCTTAACATAAACAAGTTCATTTAGTGGACTATTAAGAAAAGCGGATTTAACATCCATTTGTTGCAACTTAAAGTTATGATGAGAGGCATAGGCAAGAAGAATACGAATTGACTCAAGTCGAGCCACGGGCGCGTAGGTTTCTCCAAAGTCAATGCCTTCAATTTGGGAGTAACCTTGAGCCACCAATATTGCCTTGTTCCTCACCACCATGCCATGTTCTTGAATATCCACTTGGTGCCGATAACATTGCGGCAATCTTTGGGTCTTTCCACCAACTTCCACACCTTGTTGCGATCGAAGTTGTTGAGTTCTTCATGCATAGCATCAAGCCAATCTTTATCCTCAAGAGATTCAAAGACTTTCTTGGGTTCCACCATAGAGATGTGAGCTTGATGTTCACTAAAGCTTGCAAGTTGTCGTCAGGTAGAGACCTTGCTTCTCACATCACCAAGCACCTTGTCAAGAGATAGAGCTCTCAATTCTTGTGAGGTGCCAACCCTATTCAAGCGGTGGATCTCGATTTCCCTCCTTGTGGTGGGGGGAATAGCTTGATCATCTTGATCATTCATGTCTCCGCCTTGACGGATTTGAATGCCAAACAAAAGGTGTGAGCGATGAAGGAGGAGGTTGATCTTGGCCTTGGAGAGGACTGCCCCCCGGAATATCCGTGGCGTTGGAAGTTCCGGTCAAGGGGGCCAGAAGTTTCGGTGTGGACACCGGAAGTTCCGGACCGAAGACCAGAAGTTCTGGTCCACCGGAAACTTCAGGGGCAGTTGGAGGTTCCTGAACTTCTTCTCGTTGAGGTGTGTTGGGCACGGCGTTGTTGTCGGGGGTTTCTTGTGAGGTAGTAGTCACTGCTTGCGCAGAGCTTGAACCTTGTTCTGCAACCTCATAGTTGATTTCGACGGAGCGGTGGACGCCTAACCCCATCCTTCCGATAGCCTCTTGAGATTGATCATCACCTACATCGGAAACACCACTTTGCTCCACAAGGGAGCCGTCATTCTCATCGAACACCACACTACAAGTTTCTATGATAATGCGCGAGGCCTTGTCATAGACTGACGTGGGGCTACCTTTCGGGTAGCCCACGATAAGGCTACCTGGGCCGCGCCAAGGATTTGGAGGCCCACAGAAGGCCCACGCGGGGTACCATGTAACCTAGTCCAAGTATGTTAGGTTGCATAACCTGCCATATCTGTAATTGCCATCGGCATCGACCACCCGAGACCTGGCTACCTATAAAGCCAGGAGGGTGGCTCGTCCCCAGAACAATCAACGAAGAGATACGCTCATAGCCACCACGGCAAACCCTAGCGAGATCGCAATCTCGCCATTGTAATCGCTACCCGCATCAATAATCAGACAAGCAGGAGTAGGGTGTTATCCTCCGGGATCCTGAACCTGGGTAAAACCTTGCTTGTCAGCCGTCGTGATCACCAACACCTCTCTCTCTCCCCATCAATCAACCCGGGGTGCACAACCCTGGGACTTGTCGAGTTAACACCTCGTCAATTCGCCCAATGGGGTCTGGACATGGTAGGCCCGCTGAAGAAATACTCACCCGGAGGCCACACTCACCTCCTGGTCGCAGTCGATAAGTTCACAAAGTGGATCGAAGTCGTGCCCATCACAAGTTCGACTGCATCCACAGCAGTCAACTTCATCAGGTCAATCATCTTCAGATTCGGAGTGCCGAACGGGATCATCACCGACAACGGCTCGAACTTCACAGCCGAAGAATTCAAAGACTTCTGCTCAGAGCAAGGTATCAAACTCAGCTATGCATCCGTCTCGCACCCGCAATCCAACGGGCAAGTGGAGAAAGCCAATGGCCTCGTCTGCAGCGGCATCAAGAAGCGACTGCGCGTGCCACTAAAACGCGCGGCGGGCGCATGGGTGGAAGAACTACCGTCAGTTCTTTGGAGTCTACGAACAACGCCAAACAGATCCACCCAATACACTCCATTCTTCATGGTATATGGTGCAGAGGCGGTTCTCCCCTGTGACATCAAATTCGACGCACCAAGAGTGGTCGCCTACGACGAGTCGGATGCAGAAGAGGCACTCGAAGACAGCATGGATACTCTGGATGAAGCACGCGACATCGCCCTGGCACGATCAGCCGTGTATCAACAAGACCTGTGCAACTATCACACTCGGAGGCTGCGACCAAGAGCGTTCGCTGCAGGCGACCTGGTTCTTCGACTCAAGCAGAAGAAGGTGCACAAGCTCGCTTCCCCATGGGAGGGCCCATACATCGTGACAGAAGCAATCGGCAACGGAGCTTACCGCCTGAAGGACCCAAAGACGGGAGCAGACTGCAGCAACCCGTGGAACGTGGCACAACTTCGCCGGTTCTACGCCTAGTTCGACCCAATCATTGTACAAGAAAAATCAGCGCGGCAGGTTTCAGACGCACTCTATCCCTCACCAGGGTACCTAAGGGGACTGGAAGGGTTTTAATGAGGCGGCCTGTTCGCAAGAATCAATAAAGTGATTTGAAGAAAATCTGTCTCCTTTACCTTTCACACAGGGGAATCAAAAAATCCTAGGCCGCCACTCGAACCACTCGGGGGCTACGCCACACAGGTTGAAAGAAAAGCTTAGGCCGCCACCCGAACTACTCGGGGGTTGTGCCATACAAGCACAAATCAAAAAATCCTAGGTCGCCACCCGAACCACTCGGGGGCTGCGCCATACAGGTCAAGTTCAAATCCTAGGTCGCCACCCGACATACTCGGGGGCTGCGCCAAACAGGTAACACTTGTAATCCTAGGCTGCCACTCGACTCACTCGGGGGCTACGCCATACAAGCCTTATCAGAAAATCCTCAGCCGCCACCCGAACTCACTCGGGGGCTGCGCTGTACAGGTCAAGTTCAAAATCCTTGGTCGCCACCTGACATACTCGGGGGCTGCGCCAAACAGGTAACACTTGTAATCCTAGGCTACCACTCGACTTACTTGGGGGCTACGCCATACAGGCCTTATCAGAAAATCCTCAGCCGCCACTCGAACTCACTTGGGGGCTGCGCTGTACAGGTCAAGTTACAAAAATCCTAAGTCGCCACCTGATAAAGTCAGAGACTGCGACATACAGGTTACACTTGGAAAAACCTAGGCCGTCGCCTAACATACTAGGGGACTGCGCCACACAAGTCGAAAATCAAAACAGGCATTTACACAACAGAGCAAGCAGTTCAATTCTCATTACTCGCAAGTATTTTTTCTAATACATTGCGATTTGCACATGCATAGTTGCCATCTATAGCTAACCCTGTACAGCAGACGACAGCTACTCTAACCTGCAGGCTCGACCTTCGGCGCATCGAGTGGGCCTACAAGGCGCTCACTTAGCCTCTGAACCTGCCCGATAATCTGGCGTGCAGCCGCCAAGGTCTCGGCGAAGTCGTCATCACCAGGCAGGCCATCCAGCACCTTATCGAGCGGAAGATGTGGCCGATGCATACAGACGTATGCCAACGCCGCATTCGCCCCAGCCACAAGTTGGGCGTGGACGACCTCCTTCATCCCATCACCGTCGCGAAACCTCTCCAGCAAGGCGGACAGCCCGTTCGGCTACGCGTTATGCGGGAAGTACACACGATTGATATGCCAGAGTGTCTTCCGGCAATTCTCCAGAAGAAAAGCCGCACGCCATGTACGATCAAACATAGTGGCAAGGGCGCGCCCTCTCGACTTGTTCACCCAGAATTGACGAGCTTCATAGAAGTCACCGGATGCCTCTCGGGCGACTCGCTCCTCAACGCGATCCCGCTCAGCCTACCAATCCGGGTTCACATATGCACGCGCAAATTACAAGTCAGAACAAGCAAGTTTCAAAAAAGAAAGCAGCCGCCAAAAGGATACTAACCTTGCAGCTGTCGACTGATCAGATCGATCTCCCCAAGCAAAAAATCCTCACGCCGTGAGAATTCTGCAGTAGGATGCGACCTGGAGCGGTGCAGCAGCAGCTCAGTATTCTTCAGGGTCGCCTCAAGCTCAACCACCTTGATCTTCAGGTACGTGATTATCCGTTGATCATTTGTACTACGTGGAGGAGCCGGCGCCGCCCGACGACGGCGAGCACCCGAAGAAGAAGCCTCGCCACTTGGCTCAGTCGCAGGAGGAGAAGAAGCACCACCGCGCACGACAGTCTGCCACGAATATGCAGAGTCAATACAATCATACGACTGTTCAACAAAGATACACTTGACAGAAGGAAACTCAATTCTAGCAAAAGCATTGTTGAAGGCCAAAAAGACCTGGCAGGACAATAGTCATTACAGAGCCAAAAGTTTAAGGTACAGACCACGGCGACTGCCGAATTCCTATACTACATCTACTCTAAGGCCGCAGACTGCGACCGGGAGCGACTCTTCCGAGTAGCAGCCGCCTCAGTCGCCTTAGCAAGATCCCTCTCAAAGAGCGCCACAAGCTGCACGGCCAGCTGTGAAGCACGCTCCTTCACACCACCCAGCGACGCGATTCGGCCATCGGGTCTTCGAGGAAAGCCGTTGACGACCTTCTCAAAGTCACCCGGAACCTGATGTCCTAAGAGGAGCTGGAAGGTAAGCTCGGAGCCGCGTACCGTCTGCGACCGCGTGAAGTCGGCGATGGTGGTCGCGTCCTCAAACGGCGCAGCAAGGGCGTCCACGGCAGCCGGCGGCTGGTCGCTCGGGAAGATGCTCCGGTGCACCACAGTAAGGGCTCCAGTCGACTTCTTCAGCGCGGCTGTGGACTTCTTCAGCGCGTCGGACGCATAGGCGCAGACCCGGTCGAGGAAGCCGACAGCAGTCGCCAAATCAACCGCGTCACTCGACGTGTCTTCCGGGGGAGCTCCACCGCAAACGTCTGCGCAAGGGATTCAAGGTCAGACAAAGGAAAGATCAAAGACACAGTAGGCATTAAGCCGAAACTTACCCCCAAGAACACCGGCGAGTGAGAGGAGAAGGTCGACTTGAGTCTTCTCAAGGGCGACCCGCGCCAGCTCCCGCTCTTGAGACTCATGCAGAGTCTTCTCAAGCTCAGCAACTCGCCCAGTAGCCTGGTCCAGAGAAGCGCGCAGCTGGTCCCTCTCCTTCTCCAGGCGAACATAGGCCGCGGCTGCGTCAAGCTGCTGGCGGTAGTACGGCTGAAACAAAAGCAAGATATTAATAAAGTTGTGGGCGACTATATTAGTCACCCACACCTTCGGGGGCTACTCCCATCGGGAGCGCTGATCGTGCACCCGATGAAAACTCAAGAATACAAGTACAAGCGCCAAAGAACTTACGTGATCCAGGAGGTCAGGATCCTCTGAAGTCGAAGGAGGAGCGCGACTCGACGACGCAATGCCGGCAGGCTGTGCGCGCACCTCCTCCACCACCACTTGAGTCACCAATTCAGTCGAAGGGGCGGATGTATGCTCCACGTCCCGAAGAGGGGAGCTAACATCGCCAGAACGACGGCTGCAGCAAAGACAGGCACACTGGTCAGCTCAAAGATTGCAGCTACAAAACGCAACTCGAAGAAAATAAAGCACCAAGGAGTTCACCTGGTGGTTTCGAGGTCGTCGTAACTCTCCAGGGAGGGCGACGCCATCCGCGCAAACAAAAGAGGAGCCGCGGAGCTGACCGGAGGAACAACCAAGGGCTCATTCCAGTCACCCGAAGACGGCGCACCCGATGACGTCGCGACGGCCTCCTCCAGAGCAACGTCGGCATCCCTAGCGGGTGACGACGCGGTAGCAGAATCGCAACCACTCGGGAGCTTCCGCTTCTTCCGTACAGGTTCCTCCTCTTCGTCTTCGTCCTCCACCTCTTCGTGGGGAGAATGAGCGGAAGGAACCTCATCGTCGTCGTCCTCCTCCTCGACAAATTTCGACTCGTCGTCGGGTCCGTTCTCGGGGAGAGGAGGAAGGCTGATCAGCAGGGACCGACCCTGAGGCAAGTAGACGCAAGTCGAATCAAGAAGCAAGTAGACGCAAGTCGAATCAAGAAACAGAATAACAAGGATAACAAGTCAAGAACCTACCTCAGGAATGGGGTTCGATGCCCCGTAAGCAGCAACCGGGCACTTGACGTTGCATGTATCCGCGACTCGGAGGTTGGTGATGGACCTCACTTTGGTTTCCACCTCCCCATCGTCAAGCGGCTCGGTGCTGACGCCCTCGGCGGCCCACATCGGGTGGGGCCGAGCGCTGAGCGGCTGCACCCGAAGACGGAAGAAGGTGGACATCAAGAAGACGCCACCCGCCTCGCGCCCAAGGGTTTTGGTGAGATCGCGCAGCAGGCCCAGCAGAGGCCGCACGGCTTCCTTCTCCCCAGCAGTCAGCGGGTGCGTCCAGGCTTGAGTCTTCCGCAGCCCACGTCCGCTGTCGAATGCCACCAGGCCATCCTGGCTCGACTGGACGTAGAACCACCTCTTGCGCCACCCCTGGACGGAGTCCGACTTCTTCATCTGGAAGTACGCGGTGTCACCGTGCACATGGATTCCGAAGCCGCCCACGGGGAAGGGCAACCCGCTCCTTCCAACGTTCTTGCGAACGAGGAAGAGCGACTTCCACAGTGCCCAGTGGGGCGCGACACCCAAAAAGCACTCGCAGAGCACAATGAAGCCCGCGATGCTCAAGACGCCATTGGGGGTCAGATCATGGATCTGAACTCCATAGGCATACAGGAGACCGCACACAAAATCGTGCAAGGGGAACCCGAAGCCCCGCGGAAGGAAATCCACGAAGCAAACGCGTTCCCCATCCCGGGGTGTGGGGAAAACCTCTTTGCCAGGAGCGCGTACCTGGACTTGATCAGCAGGTGGAAGAAGACCTTGAGCGCGGAGGAGTTCAACCTCTGCCTTCTTCACCGACGACCTCTGCCAGTCGCCGTCGGGCTTCTTCATCAGCCCGGCTTCGTCGGCGGCGGCGGAGGAACCAACGACGCTCTTCGGCTTGCCCATGGCGCCGCAAGGCAGCGCAAGGTGCACGGACAAAAAGCACGGAGCTCTGGATGGCGGCGAAAATGGTAGAGCAGAGGAATAGGAGGCGCAGACGATTGAAGAAGATGATGCCCTCGCAGGCCGGAACTTCCTTTTTGTTCTTCAAGGCTATGTAGTATCTGAAATATTTAGGCACACCGTTAAACATCATTTTCGTGTTGTCATTACTATTCAAAACTCAGGAGACGGAAAATGTTCTTTCAGATACGTACAACATTGTTGGGTCGGCTCCTAGCCCATGATTTTAAAGGTTGGAGTGGTGTGTACAAGTCAACCTTAAAAAATACATGTCGTAGACGTTTTTTGGCAAAAAAAACCTATAGTCGGCGATTATTTTCACTTCCGTCCGTTTTAAGGGGTATGTTGGAGATGCTCTAGCAAACTTACTCTTCCATCTACCAATCTTTTTGGTAGTGCCCCAAAATTGTTCTTTGTTGCATTTTTTGTCTAAAAGTTTTATAACATCTACTGCTATATAAAATAAAATATTGGATTTTCTTGCCTAAGACCTTTTCTAAATTTGAATGAAGGTCCTATTCAATCATTATTCACCAGTGGAATTTACATGAGCTACTCTGATCATATAGCCCAGCAGGAATACCTAATATTCGTTAGATTTTATCGAAATGTATCAATTAATTAATTAATTTGATCGTAATGATTTACAAAATTAAATTTGGCGTCTATTTTCTTTTTACACCCAACAACCATTGGCAACGATTTAACGATTCTCACTCAGCATCAGTAGTTGAGTACTCACGTAAAAAACAAAAAAGTGTAGTACTATAGTTGAGTACTACTGTACTAATTGCATCTGCCGTTTCCAAGGGGCGCCAAATTACGTAGAACAGAGGGAGCGCAGTGCAAAATTCCATTTCGCTTACGAGTTACGCTTTCCCTCTTCTGTCTTAGTCTTCCCTCCCGTACGGTTTTCGTTCCATTTTAGAGAGAGAGAGAGAGGGGTTCATCTCCTCACCTCATCTGCGTGCCAAGAGAGAAAGAGAGAGAGAGAATCAAAAAGCAGAGAGGGAGGGAGTGGTTGGGGGAGGAATGCAGCAGCACATCCAGGTTTAGCTAGGGTTTCCGCCTCCCTCTGGCCGCCGCCGCCGCCCACGATCGCCATGACGATCGGCGGCGACGACGACACCCAACCGGAGGAGGCCCAGCCTTCCGCCACCCGCACGGCCACGCCGCCTCCCTCTCCCTCGCCACCGATCGCGCCCCCTTCTTCGCCTCTTCCGGGGACCACCGCCGGCCTCGGGAGGAGGCTGCTCGGCTCCATCCGCGCCCTCGCCGCCCTCCCCGCCTCGCCTCCTCCTCCCGCCGCCGCACCACCCAACAAGGTCGGCCTCGGCCTTCTGCTCCATCTCAGGCCCGACCACCCTCTCCTCCACCCACCGACCCCGCCCGCCTCGCCGTCTAAGGAGCCCGCGTCCGATGCTGCGCCGGCGCCGGTACGGCCTCACGCTCACGCCACCGACGCGGGGCCGCGCTCGCCGGTGAGGACCCCCGACGCTGCTGCTGCTGCTACGTCCTCGGCTCCGACCGGCACCTCGTTCGGCCAGTGGGCCGCCAAGCGGGCTCCCAGCCTCCTCCAGTACCTCAGGCCAGCGGCGGACCCGGTGGATGGGCGGCAACTGCAAGCCGAGGAGGAACTCCGTGCGGGCGACGGGTCGAGCCCCACGCCCACCCACGTCGCGTCTCCGCCCGAGGACGAGTCAACCGCAGCCGACGTCTCGTCCGCGTCCCAGGAGGAGGTCGAGCAGCGTCCGGGGGACGATGCCGCCGAACGTCCTCGCGGCGCCGTCCACGCAGGCCTGCACTACTCTCTGGTGAACTGGTACACGCCCAGCGACCCTGCTGCTGCAGAGCGTGCGCCGGCCGCCAACACCCCGTTCAGGCAGTGGGCGTCCAAGAGGGCCCCCCACCTCCTCCGGGACCTCGAGCCGGCGGCGGACACGGAGTCCGGCCTGGTGGATGGGCAGCAAGCCAATGAATTTCGTGCGGGCGACGAGTCAATGCCCACCCACGTCGCGTCTTCGTCTGATGACGAGTCGATCGCGACCGACGTCTCATCATCTGTGTCCGAGGAGGACGACCCTCTGGAAGATGCTGCAGAACGGCCTCTCGCCGTCGACGCAGAGCCGCTCCAGCACCTCAGGCCGGCGGTGGTCTCGGCCGTGGAAGAAGAACGGGAGGATGGCGAGTCAAGGGTAACCCAGTTTTCGTTCGCGTCTGAGGAGGGCGGCCCTCTGGATGCTGCCAAATGGCCTCACGCCGCCCAGGGTGACGCTGGAGGTGATATTGACTTGGAAGATCACGATGCTGCTGTTGGGGATGATCAAGTAGATAAGGTGCTTCAGCAGTGCACTGGTGATCAGCTAAGAGCTTCCAGGGATGATCAGGAGGTGGTACAGCATGGTGCCATACACCCAAGGGATGAAACCATATGTGACACTGCTGCTGAGGATCAAGAGAAGGTGGGATCAGCCGAGAATGTTGATGCTGTGGAAGGCCTGGAGTTGGTGCAGCAAGATGCCATTGACAGAAAGGGTGAAGGCACAGATGGTACTGCTGCCGAGGATCAAGACAAGGCAGGGGGGCAATGTGACATTTATGGATTGGGAACAACTGAGAATGGTGGTGCCGAGGATGATCAGGAGGCGGTGGAGCAATGTATCATCGACAAAGAGGGTGTGGCCATGAATGATAATGCTGTCAAAGATCACGAAGTGGTAGGGCCAACTGTCTTGGATGGAATGCGTGCAACCATAGATGAAATTTCTGCTGAGGATCAAGAGAAGAAATTGAAGCAATGCTCAACTTATGACTCGGAAACAATCGAGAATGATGATGCTGTGGAAGATCAGGAGGTGGTGGAGCAAGGTGCTGTCTACAGAGAGTGTTTAACCATTGACCATGATGCTTATGTCGAAGACCACAAGGTGGTAGAGCAAAGTATCACAGAAGAAATGCCCGCTTCTACAGATGACATTGCTGTTGTAGATCAAAAGGAAGTGGTGGAGCAATCTGCAGTTCACGAACCAAGGGCAACTAAGGATGAGTACATTGTCGAAGAAAAGGAGAAGGTGGAGGATCAAGAGAAGAAAGTGGAACAATGCGTAACTTACGACTCGGAAACAATCAACAATGGTGATGCTGTGGCTGATCAGGAGGTGGTGGAGCAAGTTGTTGTCTATGGAGAGGGTTTAACCATTGAACACGATGATTATGCCGAAGACCACAAGGTGGTAGAGCAAAGTGTCATTGAAGGAATGCCCTCTTCTACAGATAACATGGCTGTTGAAGATCAAGAGACAGTGGTGGAGAAATGTGCAGTTCACGAACCAAGAGCAACTAAGGATAAGTACATTGTCGAAGAAAAGGAGAAGGTGGAGGATCAAGAGAACAAAATGGAACAATGTGTATTTTATGACTCGGAAACAATCGAGAATGGTGATGCTGTGGATGATCAGGGGGTGATGGAGCAAGTTGTTGTCTACAGAGAGGGTTTAACCATTGACCATGATGATTATGCCGAAAACCACAAGGTGCTAGAGCAAAGTGTCATTGAAGGAATGCCCTCTTCTACAGATAACATGGCTGTTGAAGATCAAGAGACAGTGGTGAAGCAATGTGCAGCTCACGAACCAAGAGCAACTAAGGATGGGTACACTGTCAAAGAAAAGGAGGAGGTGGAGGAGCAAGGTGCCATTGACTCCATGAAAGATCAAGATAAGTTGATTAAGCAACACATCATCAACAATCAGGGTAAACTGCACATGGATGATATTGTGGCAAAAGACTGTGATAAGGCAGCGGCACAGTATGCCAGTGATGCGATAATAACATACAGGGAAGATGATCATGTGGAGGAACATACTACGGTGGAGAATCAAGGTGGCATCGAAGAAAATGGCAGAACCAAGGATGATGTTGATGTAGAGGAACACGACTATCTAAAGGAACAAGTCATTGTTGACAACTGGGGTACACTCGGTGATGTTAGTGCTTTGGAAGATCATAAGAATGAGTCTGAGATATGCAACGCTGATGAACAGATAGCAGACAAGAACATGTATGTTGTTCACATGAAGGGGAGCATGTTGGAGCAAATGACTGGCAGCAAACAGGGAGCAACAAAGTCTGATTTTACTGTTGAAAAGCACAAGGATGTAGTGGAGCGTGTTTGTTCTGAATGGGCTGCACCTGATGACGATCTTGCTATGGACATGGCAGCTTCTCAGAGTATCAGAGAAATTTCATCTTCTGAGGTGGTTTCAGCGACTGCAAATGGCAGTGATAGGGGTTTAGTTAAGGAAAATATTAAGACTCCCATTAGGTATCCTCAAAGGCCTGGGAAACTGAACTGCCCCTTTTACATGTCAAAAGGGAGCTGCTCGTACGGGTGGTCATGCCAATTCCATCACCCGCCGGTAAAATTTACGTCACTTTACCATCATTTGATATACTCCCTTTGATCCACAATATAAGATGTTTTAGCCTTTTTCCACATGCACATGTCCAAACTTGTATCTAGACACATTCACACATTTTAGTGTATGTGTACACTTATTTTAATATGAATCTAGACAACTTGTACAACACCTACAACCAGTGGCGGAGCTTGACCAACATATTAGCAGGGGCCAAAGTAGATTAGATGATAGTTGAGGGGGCAAGTTTAAAGAATTTTGTGTTTTACATGGTGAAAAGTGGTAACTACATACTGTTAGTATGCAAATTTTAATTAAGTTGGGGGGGCCATGGCCCATGTTGGCCTCCACTAAGCTACGCCTGTGCCTACAACATCTTATATTTTGGAACGGAGGGAGTATTAGTCTTTATTTTTTTAGGCAAGAAAACTTGATTTCTTTGTTTATTTAGTACTGTAGAATGCAGCAATTTTTCTTAGCGCAGTAGGTTATGGTAATTATTTCTGTCATACTCTTGCCATCTGTCTTTGAGCTCGGTAGATAGTACTGTGATCTGTATTTCAGTACATTAAGCACACACCAGCAGCCCCTGTATTTTTGTTCCACTTAGATGATATATCTGCATAGACATGCTAAAATAACATGCTCTTTTCAATGTAGTCTATCTCACCCTATCTGGTCTCCAAATAAGCAGATGATGTAGCGATATTTATGTTTTATCTGCTGATAAATGTAGTGGACAACTGAGAGGCAGATTATATACCTCGTTTTCTGATTTTTGCATGAGCTATTTATAAGTTAGGTGACTTATTTTTGTTGATGTTGTCATTGCTACAGCTTAAATCCAAGACAGATGGTTCGTGGCGTCCCTCTGAACAAGGAAATCATGACGTTGCACAAATTCTTGAACTGAACCGCCTTGGTCTCCCCATACGAGAAGTATGCTTATGATGTATTTTCATCCATTGAAGTTGGTACTTATGATTTATATTAGACAATGCAGAAACTGAATTTTTGTCTACTTTTCAGGGAGCAAGAAATTGCACCTACTACATGCGGAATGGTGCTTGCAGATATGGCAAACACTGTCATTTCAACCATCCAGAGCATGTCATTGATGCTCAGTTCTATGCACCAACAGGGTGGGAGGATAATGCTTTGCAAGTGGAGAAATCTTCTGACCATACAACATTAGATAACACATCACACTTGAAGAAATCTTCTGATGATGCAACCTTGGATGACACATCATACTTGAAGAAGTCTTCTGACCATGGAACCTTGGAGGACACATCATATTCAAAGAAGTCTTCTGACCATGCAACCTTGGAGGACACATCATATTCAAAGAAGTCTTCTGACCATGCAACCTTGGATGGCACCTCGTCTAGCTCAAAGGTCCTGCCACCAAACATATTTAGAATGCTTTTACCTCCCCAGAAAGTACTGCCTAGCACAGAAAGAAAGGTGAAAAAGGTACATATGTGATGTTTAGATTTGTATTTGCACATATCGCTTGCATATTGCTACTATTGTGACACCATACTGTGTACTTATGCTAGACTAATGACTGGTATATACCTTTCTGACAATTTCTTATCCTATCTGCTTTATGTAGGATTCAGAATGGGCATCTACTTCAGATGATTCCGATGGTTGCTGTTCGGCAGATAGCTCAGATGGGCCTGTGTGCAAGCAGGAGCCTGTGCATAGTTCAGATGGGCCTTTGAGCAAGCAGGAGCATGTGGATTACCCTGAGAGACCTGGCAGACCAGAATGCCCCTTCTATATGAGGTTTGGTGATTGTAAATTTGCATCCGCGTGCAAATATCACCACTCAAAGGACAAAGACCCAACTAGATACCATCCGGAAGTTCCATCACTGGGAGGGAAAGAGACAGAATATCCTGAGATACCTGGGGAGCCAGAATGCCCCTTCTATATGAAAAACCGGTTCTGTAAATTTGGTGCACAATGTAGGTTTAATCACCCAAAGGATTTGAGTACTACCGCGCAGAGCCCAACGAATGCAAAAAGATCTGTTGCCACTTATGAACATCATCAGTCTACCAGAATCGTAGTAGAAGAACATGTGCCCCAGCAACAGCAGTATCCTGAGAGACCTGGTCAGCCAGACTGCAGATACTACCTGCAATTTGGGAAGTGTAAATTCATGTCTGCGTGTATTTACCACCATCCAAGAGATAGACTTCCAGTTTGGTCGAATCCCTCAGGTCCAGCTCACTCTGATCAGATACGATCTGAAACACATGGCATGCCAGAATGCCCATTCTATATGAAATCTGGGAAATGTCAATTTGGGTCAGCATGTGAATTTCATCATCCCAAAGATATATGTTCAACTACAGAGGTATGTCTCTATGATTACTGATGTGCAAGTAAAAACTATTGATTCAACCATAACTACTTTTCAATTGTTCCCTTTTGCCTGGCGGATCCATGTTACATTATTAGCTGATAGCGATCTTTACTAGTGTTGACATTTATGCAAATATAAACTAAATGACTTCTGTGTGTTCAGAACTCTTGTTCAGTTTGCTGTGAATATGTACTATTGCTCTGCTTGTGTGTACATGAGACACGTTTGGCGTGCAATGTACCACCTCCTTGTATGAATGAAGTATTTTTTAACCTTTTCCATTCCTATTGCACTGGACCGCTGATCTTTGAAGTATTCCCCAAAAAATGCTCACTGGAAAATAACGATTGAACTATCCATGGACTCTGGAGTTGTAGGGATGCTAAAATATTGGTTATCTGTGTAGTAGAAAACAATATATTGTATCTACAACCTCAAGTGCAATGCTTGGACCTTTCATTTCTACAATACCACCGCTATCTGGTTGAATGTTATTCATTTTTCAAAAGTAGGACTGTCATGTCACCCAACTGAAACAAAATGGATGCTCCTTCTTTTCTCAATTTTTTACATGTGTCGCTCATGGATTTTATGCTGTTTCAGGGAGAATTTGGTCACAGGACTGACTCGCGATGTGATAATTTTACAAGGCCAGAGAATGCTGTGCAGACACAAGAACAGATCATTTATCCTGAAAGGCCCGGTGAACCTCCGTGTTTCAACTACATGAGGCATGGCTCCTGTAGGTATCAGATGAACTGCAAATACCACCATCCAGCAGACCGGCTCTCTAGGAAACAGGTGCGTAATACCCATAAAGTTCAGACACTTAACTATGATGCATTACACTGCCTTACAATGACATCTGTGGTTGCTGCTTATGAATGCAGTACGGCTCGACTTACCACTGAACTCGTCCACATCTACCGCTCGAGCAAAGCTGTAACCACTGTTTACCGTGTCAATGCTATCAACTGCAAGGTACCTTGTGACATCTTGAACAATGATTTCCTTCTTGGAGAAGTGATCGTTCTGATAATATGTGCTATATTGCTATGCAAATTTAGAACTCTTGATGTGGCTAACCTGGTCCTTGTTTGTTTCACAGCATTCTTATGTTTCTGGGCGTTGGAGCTAACTCGAGCAGGTATGACTGACGATCGAAGAAAGGAGGATCTGACGATGAACAGAAGTTTGGAGCCATTCAGTCTTTTTTTTGTATACTATGAGTACTTGCTAGTCTAATCCGTTTGTGTCGGACTTCCACCTTAGCGCGTTTTATGGTGTTTATAAGACACTTGCACCTTGTCCATTCAGTCGAAGCAGTGACTGCGAACTGTAATCTGGATATCTTGGCATCACTTGCTATTGCCCTCTAGCTAGATATAGCATGCAGAATTTAATCTTGGGATCATTACATTATTGCTGTGATGTGTTTTCATACCTCGTTTATAGTGTTGTTCGTTTGGCGAAGAAAGATGAGGTGTTGAATGCGTAAGCGGGCAAGGCGAATGCTACTGTCTACTGCTAGTAATGGACAGACCGACAGAGATCGGGCAGGAGTTTCAATTGTTCCTTAATATTTACTGTGTACTACTGGTACCCACAGTAGTTAGGATCGATCGTCCAGCTGCTTAAACTTGAATAATTTGTGGATGACAGAGCAAAAACTTGAACCATGTGTAGAAGCGGGCAGGACTTTGGTTAGTGCATAAACTATTAGCACCCTCGCTCTACATAATGTTAAAAACTTGCTCTCTTTTCAACACTTCGTGTAAAATTTCCTTGTTGGAATTACCGTCCGAAATATAGTACTCCCTCCGTCCAGAATTAAATGTCGCGAGCCATGTGTAAGTTTTATTTTACACTTGAGTCCTAATCAATTAAAAACGTTACAAATTAATCCTGTAATTCAAATCATCGTCAAGCTACGAGCTCCGTCGCCGGCCACACGCGCCTCGCTCGCAGCCGGCCGCGCGCGCCTCCCAGTCGACGGCCACACGCCTCAACGTTGCCGGCCACACGCTCCTTGCTCGTCTCCGCCCGCGTGCCTCGCTCATCGTCGGCCGCGAGCGCCTTGCTCGTCGTCGGCCGTGCGCGCCTCTCCGGCCGCCCGTCCCGCAGGAAGCTCCGGCCGCCGGCCGGGCGCGCCTCTCCGGCCGCCGGCCGCACGCGCCTCGCCCGTCCCGCAGGAAGCTCCGGCCGCCGGCCGCGCACGCCTCCCCATCTCCTGCCGCACGCGCCTCGCCCGCCGCCCGTCCCGCAGGAAGCTCGTCCATCACACGCGAAGCTCGCCCGCCGCGCAGGACCTCGCCATGGCCTTCCACATGTAGGAGGCTCGACCTCCCGTCACCATCCTGAAATTATCGGATACCAGAGCACATTTAGGAGCTGAAGAGATCGCCGTTACCATCCTGAAATTACCAGAACCTTGAGTTTGATTCAACAGTTGCAACTGTTTATGCACAAGTAAGTTTGGCAGACTCACTGAGATCTTCTGGTCATATTCAAATAATCGCTGAGAATTTTATGGTTGATTCTCCCCGAAATTACCTGTGTGATGTGATTTCTGAACATCACATCACAACATGTTCTCATGTAAGTGCAGATTGGATGAGTAAGCAACAGTTGTCAGAATGAAATTCAGATATTAAGACTGCTAAGAAACTACCTGTGTGATGTATCGTTCATATAGAAGATGGGTGTGCTGGTGTCCAAACATACAACATGGAACTGGTTGCTATCTGTGATGTATCCTATCATTGATCTGTATTGAATAGCATTACAAGTTTATTCACAGATTACCTGAAATATTATTGCTGAATTTTCAGTTTTACACTAGAAAACTGAAAAACTATGGGACATGCTCTTCAGACATTTAGAAAACAAACTCTAAGATAACAATATGGTCTTACAAAGACTTACTTCTAACTGTTCATGTAACCGCTTTTGGACCTCCATCTGCATCTTAAGGGCTTCAGATATCTCCAACCCATTGTAACTTGCCTGACTTTCACTTGCCTGACAGCGCATAACACAATGTTGAAGTTTCCTTGTGAATCTCCAGTAAGGAAAACAATGCTGAAGTTTGATAATCAAATAGTGCTCTCCAATGAGTAAGTTTCAATTGGCTCTTACCTACAAGAACAAATTCAAAATGTCAATTCGATTTAATTTTCCCTTTGTGCAGTTATATGATAAAACAAATTGATGGCGAAAAACTATGCAAGCTGGTTTCAAAAAGGAAGAAACTACCCCGCAACGCACTGCATATATGGAAATTTAATAGGATGCATCAAAAGGACATCTTCTGTGAACCTTTGGTACATGGTGAGTAATATTGATTCAGTTGGTTGTTGTCTTCTGTGAAACAATTTAATGATCCCAATGTCACTCTCTTTTACAGGAATGTGTACCTCAAGGTGGAAGATTCATCAAGAACAAGTTACTGCTCAGGAAGAAAAAGTTATCGATTTGAATGAGATTCCTTGGGATGCTGCTGATATGGATTTGAGTGAGATTCATCAAGAACAAGTTGCTGCTCAAGAACAAGTTTCTGCTCAGGAAGAAAACGTTATCGATTTGAATGAGATTCCTTGGGATGCTGCTGATATGGATTTGAGTGAGATTCATCAAGAACAAGTTGTTGCCCAAGAACAAGTTGCTGCTCAAGGACAAGTTTCTGCTCAGGAAGAAAATGTTATCGATTTGAATGAGATTCCTTGGGATGCTGCTGATCTGGATTTGAGTGAGATTCATCAAGAACAAGCTGCTGCCCAAGAAAAAGAAGTTGTTCAAGAAGCAAATGCTCAGGAAGAACATGTTTCTCAAGAAACAAAAAGTAAAGTAAACCTATCAGATAAGCAAAGATATGGTGTTTACTTTGCTTTGAAAGTGATTAAGACCAGAGATGGGCACATCTTGCCTGAGGACAAGCTCCTTGTTGCAAGCTTGTTGAACACAACTGTACGAACAATAGAGAGAATTTGGCAGCTAGCAAACAAACAACTTGAACTCGGTGAAGAAGTTGACGTCTCGAGTAAAAGGAAGGGTCGAGTTGGCCGTAAAAGGAAAGATCTCGAACTATCGAGGATGGCAACAGTCCCACTAAACAAGAGGAAAACAATTCGAGCTCTATCAAGGTCTTTGGGTGTTTGCCGCTCAACCTTACACACAAGGATCATGTGGGGCGAGGTGGTGCCACACACTAGCAGCTTGAGGCCAGTCATGACAGAAACCAACAAGATTAATAGACTGAAGTTCGGTGTATCTTTTGTCGATCCGAACAGCTTGATACATCACAAGCCAATGTTCCATAATATGAAAAGAATTGTCCACCTTGACGAAAAATGGTTCTATCTGACGAGGGTGAAGAACAAATACTACCTCCTCCCCGAAGAACGTCGACCCTTGCGCACCATGCGAAACAAGCAAAGCATCACAAAGGTTATGTTCCTAACAGATGTGGCCAGACCCTCACATGTATGGTTGAGGTCATGAATAATTGATCGAGGGTGTGGAGCAAGAATTTCAGGACTACGATGTCGACAAGCTAGATCGAAGTTTTTTGACACTCCAAACATGTATGGTTGAGGTCATGAAGAAAAGAGGAGGCAATGACTACGATACCCCTCACATGAATAAGGACGGACTGCAAGCAGAAGAAAGGCACGGCATGACTCTATCTATCCCGGCTGAACTACTTGCTCAAACCATGGCCCTTATACAAGAAGCTCACTCCAAGGACATTGAGAATCAGCAACCTCCAACCAATGAAAGCATAAGAAGAGCAGCAGCCCCATCCAAGAAGAAAAAGGGAAAGTTTGAGAAAGGAGAAAGCAGCCGCACCAGCACCATCCTCCAACCGATAGGATAAGATAAGGATAGCGAGTAACTGCGTGTGCACGAATGTGTGTAATTGTTTGTTAGCTTACAGTGACTATAGTCATCTACTTCTACCGCATAAATTAGAATATGCACAAATCATTACAAAATACAATAGATATGCAGTACTCCAGCTTTGTATTTTTTATTCTGAATTCTGAATTAACACACAGGTTTACAGGAGACAGAACTACCCTGTTTTTACATTATTCATGTCTTCATCTATTGGGATATGCACAAGATATCAACCAAGGTTGGTACTCCACACAAGTGCTACTCCTAGCATTTAAATTGCTACTCCACACAAATACATAAGTGCTATGAAAGGAAACAGCTACTACAGAGCAGAACAAATAACCTACAGAGTACAACAGTCAAAGTTCAGAAATACAAGTGCATGATTAAATCCAACAAATTATCCCAATGCAGTGCAGAACTTAACCATGTGCAAATCAAAGCTTTGAGTACTCACAACTTTGTTTGCTCCGACCGTGTGAGCTTGTGCGTTCCGGCCGTCTGTTGTACAGCCTAGAAGCAAGGGCGGGAGATGGTGTCAAGAAAAGACCTCGCCGTGTGAGCTTGTGCTCCAGCCGCATGCCACACCTGCCTACGGCCACGCTCATGACTCCTCGAAGCTCCGGGACGGACTCAACCCGAGCTTCCTCGGTTGTCCACGACGCGTATGGACTCGCAGACACAAGATCCGGGCTCGCCAACGCCGGATCCTGCCTCGCGAACGCCGGATCCTGCCTTGGAGCGAAAAATCAGATCTTTTTTGGTAGGATGGGAGCGGGGCTGCGAGGGGAGGGGAGCGAGGCGGCGAGAGGACAACGGCGAGGTCGAGGGGAGCGCGGTACGACTAGGTGGAGGAGAGGGTAGGGCAGCACGCCGAGCGGCGAGAGGAGAGCGGCGAGGTCGAGGGGATTGCGGCACGGTGACGGGAGCTCGGCGGCGGAGTCTGGTCGGGTGGAGTTGGACTGCGGGTTGTGTCTCCAAAACTTCAGGGGTCGTTTTGTAAAAAATACAGCTGCGACACTTAATTCAGGACGGAGGTAGTAGTCATTAGTTTTGCACTGTTCTTATATAAAGAAACTGGGAGAACAGATGTACTGCAGTCTAGTAATAGGTTCGACTCGACAAATAAACTTTTTGGTTCCACGTTATGTACAAAGGCCAACCTGTTTTGCAGTCTGATATGAACAAAAGCAGGGAGCAGAACAGGAGACAATCATCATTGTTTTGAATGTCAGTTTTTCCAAAGCATATGCATTCATAACTTAGTTCATACAGCCGACCAATAGGACTACCACTACTTGCAGATACCAGGAGACAACAACCCCTAGTCACATCAGCCAACTACTACATCTACCAGAGCGGGGTACAACCAACGAGATCTATCTAAGAAGAGGTGAACTTGGTGACGGCCTTGGTGCCCTCAGAGACAGCGTGCTTGGCGAGCTCGCCTGGGAGGACGAGGCGGACGGAGGTCTGGATCTCCCTGGAGGTGATGGTGGGCTTCTTGTTGTAGCGGGCGAGCTTGGCGGCCTCGCCGGCAAGTTTTTCGAAGATGTCGTTGATGAAGGAGTTCATGATGGACATGGCCTTGGAGGAGATGCCGATGTCGGGGTGGACCTGCTTGAGGACCTTGAAGATGTAGATCTTGTAGGTCTCGACGGACTTCTTGCCCTTCTTGCGGCCCCTCTTCTCGCCTCCGCCCTCCTTGGCGGCGGTCTTGCCGGCGGGGAGGCTCTTCCCGGCCTTGGGCTTCTTCCCGGCCGGCGCCTTCTCGGCCTTCTCCGTCGCGGGCTCCTCCTCCACGGGCTTCTTCGCCGCCGGCTTCTTCTCCGCCTTGGGGGCCATCGCTGCTGCTGCGGGAGGGGATTCGCCGGTGGATCTGGGAGGAGTGGAAGGTTGGGGAAGCTTGGGATGCGATGTTGGGGAAGATGGAGCGGGGTGGATTTATATAGGCTCTTTGCTGGTCTCTGATTGGTGGAGGGGTTTGTGTCTCGGATCGGTGGCCGGCAACGATGCGATGCCTCGAGCGAAGTTTGGTGTGGACGGTGTGGATGCGTTTTGGCGCGGATCGCTGGCGTGGCGAAATTATCTGTTTCGTTCTCGGCGCGCGGCAAAGACCCTTTTCCTTTTGGGATGTGTTTATGGCGGGATAATTTTCGAAAATCGAAAAGACCCATTTCGCGGTTGTTTATGCTTGACGTCCTCTGCCGGATATCGTCTTCGTCTTACGCCACCTTGCTATATTAAATATAGCAGCCATATTATAATAGTCATGTAATCATGTTATATAAATACTACAAATTAGGCTTAGTTTAGTTGGTTTAGTTCCTTGTGGTATAACTAGCACACACCCATGTATAAGTTCAAGACTTAGGGTGTTCGTATTTATCTGAATTAATTCAGTATTTTACCGACGCTATTCTTTTAGTGATAGGTGACGTGTTCGTTAACACTGAGCCGTCTATGATGACTTCAACAATCTTAAGATCTGTCGAATAGATCTCTAGGATGTGCTAATTGGGGTGGTGTGTGTGTGTGCATTTGTAGGGGTGTATGCGTGTGTGTTTGTGAGCGTCTACTACTGTATTTTTCAAAAAAAAAATGATTACTAATGTAAACATAACAGTTAAAACCAAGAGAAAATAATGAGGACATTGCCCGCTTGGCGGAATCAAAGATGTCCCACGACCACTACACTCCCCTGAGAATTCCCAGCACAAGCCTAAACCTCTCAATTGTCGCATACCAAGCAACACTTTTAAGAAGAAATGGGACGATGATGACGCTATTGTCAGGGTTGATCCTTGGTCGGTCACCCCCTTTCAATCGCTTTCAAGGCAAGTGAGGGACGCCCCTAGATGGTCTTTAGGAGCCATGTGGTTGTCCCAATTCGGCTAGTTTATATGGTGTCTTTTGCATAAGAGGACGAAAGAATGACTGATTTGATCAGTGGCAAGCGATGTTGATGGCTTCGGCCAACAGTTATATGGAGAACTAAACTCGGTCATCATTGTTTTTATCATGTCAATGAGAGTGCGGTTCTACCTTTCGGAAACACCATTTTGTTGGGGTATAAACAGCGGAAAATTGGTGGTGAATGCCCTCCCCACTAAGTAAATCATCCATGGTGTAATTCTCGAACTCCGTCTCATTGTCACGTCTAATAGACAAGATCTTTGTGTCATATTGGCGTTGCACTTGTGTTGCGAAGTTGATAAAACCTCTTGAGTTTCACTCTTCTTTTGACATGGAATGACCAACAATATCTTGAGTAATTATCAACAATTACTAGACAATACTCCATGCCTCCAAGACTATCATATGTGGGAGGTCCAAAGAGATCCATACGAAGGAGCTCCAAGGGCATCTTGGTGGAAGTAATGGTCTTCTTGGGGTCATTCTTTTCATGCATATTTTCGGCTATGCAAGAGCTACAAGGACGATCTTTAGAAAATTCACATTACTAACGGATGCATGTAAAATGCAAACATGAACTCTACACTTTATTACATGATATTCCTACTTATTTGCAACTATTGTAGGGTTATGTTTATGAATTATAGTGATTTTGCGGATAATTTTCCTCCTCGTACTTCCTTTCGTGCGCTTCCTTGGCTCCTAGTCCTTCTTCCTTCCAAAACATGATCCCCGTGAAATATTAGGTCATTTGGACGTCGTTTGAGTCCCTGAAACATTAAAATATAGAAAAGAGGGTTTTCTTCCAACATAGGGTTTAATTCCAGAAAAATAGGAAAACTGTGAAATATTCCCATAATCAATATGAAACATTCATATAACTCTTATATGATGCAAATATGATGAAATAACAAGTAATACAATACAAAGGTCATGTATGTATTTTACATACATCAATCACTTGTCAACAAATTGAACTTGAGGAACTACATTGGTGTCTAACCCATTTCTAGGTTCGTACTTATTGTTGATGATACTTTAAGTATCTCAAGCGTCAACATTTTGTGTGAATCATCCTTGTTTATTTTCTATTCCTAAATCATTGTATGTTTGATATGCTTACTATCATTACATGAAGAAGCAACATCTATTCAAGCATGTGTTTTTGTTTAGATGGTTTATATGTCTTTACTCTGTTGCTTCATTATCGGTTGGTTTAGGTCAATTCATTCTAGTTTTCCCTAGATTGGTAATATTTTGTTTATCAAATATATCTCGATCTTCCGAACGGCTATAATCTTCAACTTGGAGATCTTGCTTTGCTCCACGGTGTGAATGTCGAGCCCTTGCATGATCACCACATGCTCAACATTGAACCGCGACTCGGCCCTAACAAAGGCTTTGTAGTCGCCCACACACTCCACCTCAACCGCAGTCAGGTACTGACTAGGTTAGTCACCTAAACCACAGTCAGGTGGTCCCGACCGGGTTAGTCGCCTATGTTTAGTCGAGCACCCATGGCATTGCCGACCTGATCGAACCAGGTTGCATGAGTGAGCCCCCGCAGTCGTGGGATCCAGAGCACATGCCATCCTACGCGCCAAAAATAGCAGCTGATATTAGCACCCATTGTTGTTTGTCCACACATGGGTAGGTGGCCAGGACGCCACGACAAGACCATATATGGCCATACCCTGGAGGGTAGGGGATCATATTGATAGGCCCAAGGCAAGCCAAGTTTAACCTCCAAATAAGCCACCCCTATTCTAGAGATTTCTCATTTTCGAGTTTATACACACAATCTAAACAAGTTAGAACACGGTTTCGAGCTCCTTTTTTTTACGGAACACAGTGAGCACTGTTTAGATTCATTAAGAGAAGTCAGACAAATACCGGAAAGAGTACAAGAAGAGGTTACAATGTCTCAACCTCTAATAAGAAAGAGGAGAGAGCAAAAGAACAACACCACACAACACACACCACTAAAAGAGGATGATCAAATCCTGCTAATCAAGAACTCGACAACCAATCTAAATGGCGGAGGAAACTCTGCTACCATTATCCTCTAATCAAGCAATGCAGAGCAATATGGGCTTGATCTTCTGGTCGCCACCCAACAACACCTCAAGAGAAGGGCGAGGTGTCAAAGGGAATGAGCTGATCCGAGGTAGATCGAGCTCGCTAACCTGTCTTCAAATGGCAGTGTCAATTCTTCCGCACCTTGGACGATTGCAAGCTTGAATGGCACATCTTGGCGGGAGACAAAGAGAGCAAGAAAACATAAGGAGAGAAGCCACCAGCCCAAAGGAACAAAGCTTCAAGAAGACGCCTACACGGAGGGAGCGATATCGATGACGCCGTCGTCAACCGATCCTGGAAATAGATCAAGGCTTTCACCCAGAAAAAATTGGGTGGTGTGCATGCCTCTAAAACGACCATCCAAGGAGGTGACAGGCGCCCGCAAGCGTCGAGTTCATCCGTGCCAACACGGGCTGGTGCGGCCGTGCAGGGCTCTAGCCCGCCGCCGCACACACCCACCCTCTGCACCTTGCCGGCCTCCAAGCTGCCGACGAGCAGCGGCGGCAGAGTCGGCGAGGAGGGCGGCCGGGGGAGGGGTTTTAGCTCTTCCTTGTTCTTGGGCATGCAACAAAAATATCATACGACCACATGAGTAGGGGTGTTGCTGAGATACATGTGTTATACGTGTGCTCTGCTCACCCATCAAGATTTTGTGCTCATACCGACCTATACATTTATTGCATGGCCAAAAGCTCAGCAATAGGCTAATAGGGTTGCGCCTTTTAACAAGGAAGAGAGGAGTGAAAACCGGAGATGGCATGAACCTTTCTCAAATCTTGGAATTGCATAGTGGTTTTATATCCGGGGAGCTTAAAACTTAAGGCAATGATTGTTGGACATTTATGTGGATTTGGCCTGAGGATCAACCTTTAGGGTTGTAATTCCTCATGGATATGGGTGAACATAGTTAGTCTCTATCCAATAAAATAAGACTTGAAAATTCATTTAACTAGTTGAATGCCCGTGCGTTGCTACGGCATATATGTTATATTGTATTTGTGCACATTTCAATATACAATTAAATATATGTACATATAAAACATAACAAGAGAAAACTATAAATCAATATAAACTATAAATATGGTTATATGAATATACATGTCAGCCCCATTTATTGTGATTACTTGGGCGATGTTGTCGCTAATTAATCATACTCCACCTTACTTGCTTACTTGGTGCACCAATGATCCGATGTTAGCCTATTTGGGGCTCTTCGTTAACTTGCAACGTCGTTCTCTGTAACAACGAGTAATCTACTTTATACTGTTGCGAGCTCGGACACCGCCATTTACTTTTAGGAACATAGAGAGTGTCATTAAAATAGGCATATTCAGAAAATTAATATCTAAAATCAGAATATAATTGATGGAGTGAAATATTGTGTAAATTGTATTTCTACACACATGAGTAGAGCTATAGACACGTCTCTGATATATGTATAATTTTATAATTACTATATTTATATTTTTACGATAATCTACCAAGAAGTCATCATGTTGGTTTGAGGTCCATGATCTGCCAAGAGGTCCATGATCATGCTTTTGATTAGCTGAATGCACGTGCGTTGCTACATGTACTATTTTTATCGTAATCTTTGCTAAAATAATTCATGTAAATATTAATGTGTAAGAATAAGATATCACAAAATGTTTTAAAACCAAATAAGATTGCATTTTTCTCGAAGTGCATGTCCATAATGATATAAGATTACATCATTGTTAATTGTTCAAATGAAAAAATCTATCCCCAAGAACTTGACCATATCTCTAACAACTTGAGGGATGTTGCCTTCACACTCGTTGTCGGGGCACGTCAGAATGTGTACCAACACTTTGTTTCGTAGGTTACCATCCTGCAATTACCATGTTGCATCAAAAGGAGCTTGAAAGAACATTTCTTAATCCCTAGTGTTTTGTGTGTTAGTTAACAATACCAATGATATACTAATCCTATTGCTAAGTATTTCAGTTTGGGTGAAACTCATATCACAAATTCTAAAACCAAATTGTAGAGAAAAAGAGTTTCTGGAATTCTTCTCAGACTCGGATATTCCGAGTCAACCCCACAAAATTGGCTAAGTCAAGTTCAGAAGTGGTATTGACTCCAATCGGAAATTCAGCTCGGAAATTTCAAGGACTCGGATATTCCGAGTCAACCCCAGAAAATTGGCTAAGTCAAGTTCAGAAAGTGGTTCTGATCTCAACCGGAAATTCAGCTCGGAAATTTCAAGGACTCGGATATTCCGGTTCCCCAACTCGGATATTCCGAGTCAACCCCAGAAAATTGCCTAAGTCAAGTTCAGAAAATGGTTCTGATCTCAACCGGAAATTCAGCTCGGAAATTTCAAGGACTCGGATATTCCGAGTCACCCTCAGAAAATCGGCTAAGTCAAGTTCAGAATTGGTTCTGATCTCAACCGGAAACTCAGCTCGGATATTTTCAAAGACCCGGATATTTCGGGTGACCGGAATTTCCGGTCTTACTTAAACCGGAATTTCCGGATGCCCGAGACAGCCAACGGCCAGATTTTGAGGGGAGTATAAATACCCCCTCACTCACTCAAGAACATTGAGCTCTCAGATTTCTCTCTCCTACCATTCTTGAAAGCTCAAATCATCAAGATCTCCCAATCCCCCCACCCAAATTCATTGATCTTTGGAGGATTGGAGGAGAAGGCCCGGATCTACATTTTCACCGAAGGGATTTGCATTTCTCCCCCATTCACTTGGGGATTTCGTGGCTAGGGTTTCCAATGGGAAAACCTAGTTCACCATTGTTGTACTCTTGGTGTTACCTTGACCTTTTGTGGTCCTTGACCTTTTGTGGTCTTCTTGGGAGCCCCCAATTCAGTTGTGGGTGTGTGCCTCAAGCGTTTGTAAGGGATTCGATCTCCGCCCTAAAAGGGGATCAATAGTGGAAGGTGAACTCGAAACCTTTGAGGTTGAGTTCATCGGAGAAGAAGGTGAGCCCTTGTGGCGTTGCGGCTAACCTGTTGTGGTAGCGCACACCTCTCCAAACGAGACGTACACCCTTGGGTGGAACTCGGGATTACATCTTCGTCTCCGCGTGCTTCACTCGGTTCCCTTTATCTTTGCTCCCTTACTTGCTTATCTTGTTAGCTTGTTTATCTTGTTATTGCTTAGATTATCATTTAGGTAAATTCACCGTAGTTGCATATCTAGAGAATTTACCTTTGTGTTGAGCCTAAATTTAAAAAGACCTAAAATTTGTAATAGCACCTATTCACCCCCCCCCCCCTCTAGGTGCCGGATTCCCGTTCAGAGCTGCAGCTCGAAAGTTGAGTGATGATCATAACATGAGAATCTCACTAACCTGATGGTGTAAGAAACATTGATTTAAGTGCTAAGGACTTCTTTGTAGACTATGTTCTTCGTGACCGTTATTAAATCTTCGAATCTTTTTCTCTTCTTTGAATTTTGGCTCTGATCCTTGCCATTGCCACTGTCCTCTTCCTCTTCTTTCGTAACGAGGATCTTAATGTTAATCTTAGCAGTAGCTCTGGACAAGGCGACATACAACTGTCCATGGGAGAATACAGGCTCTGGTAGGTAAACACCGACAATAGGGATAGTCTGCCCTTGCGCCTTGTTGACCGTCATGGCAAAGCTGAGCCTGATCGGAAATTGCTTCCTTTTGAATCTGAACGGGAACATGTCGTCATCAGAGGGACATAGAGGTATGCGAGGAGGGAACACCCGTTGTCCGGCATGTTGTCCTACCACGATCTCCACGTCGATAGCGTTCATCTGAAAATCCCCTTACAACAAGCCTCGTCCCGTTACATAGGCCGTTAGCTGGGTCAAGGTTTCTGAGAAGTATAACAGGACAATTTATCTTCAATTTAAGCTCGTGTGGAGGCAGCCCATTAGGAGCTAGTGAGTTTAAGAACTCGGGAGCATAGTATCCATGCGGATCATCTTCTGCACTGTCGAAGCTGTGGTAGATCTTCTCATCACCAGTGAACCGCTCTATCATATGTTTATTTATCTTGTCGACACTGTCATTTTTTGTTGCGAAAATTGCTCGAGAAGTCATGCAATTGGGATTATCCATGTTATCTCCTAGAGCAGGATATACATGCTCGATCAGCTTATGTAGATCCTCCTTCCCCCCTGTGGACGGTACACATATATCTTCGGGGAGACGTATGTTCCCTTCCACGTCAGCTTCTTCTGTGCCATTCCCTACCCTCAACAAGTAATCTGCGAACCATGGATCACTTTGTGCCCTCATGTTGGTGACAAGCCTTAGCTGCCGCATGCCCATCCAAAGGTATGAACTCCGCAGGGAAGCGTCGACAATCTGCCCCCGTGATCCCTTTCTGACGACAGGAAGCACTTGCCTAAAGTCACCACCGAAAACGATAGTCTTCCTGCCAAACAGTCTGTCCCGTCGACCCATGATGTCACGCATGCTCTTGTCAAGTGCCTCAACCGCCTGTCGCTTCGTCATTGTGGCCTCGTCCCATAAGATGAGCGCAGCTCTCCGCAGGAGCTTGGCTGTCCCACTCTGCTTCGTGAAGTTACATGACGTTTCATCTTCACTATTTAGTGGTATCTTAAACCTCGAGTGGGCGGTCCGACCTCCAGGCATGATGGAAGTGGCGACTCCTGATGTCGCCGTTGCCACAGCGATCTTGCCATCGCCTCGAACTGTAGCGAGGAGCGCCTTGTATAAAAAGGTCTTCCTTGTGCCTCCAGGGCCATCGACAAAAAAGACACCTCCTTCAGCACTGTCAACCGCCAACAATAGATTAGCATCACTGTGGTCAACCTCGATGTTGGTCTCTTCGATGATCTCCCTAGGCTCGCCTCCAGTGTTGTCATACGCCTCGTCCATGTCAGGTAGAGGGAAAGTTTGTATGTCTTTTCCCATGGATTGCAATATGGCACTGATATCAAGCAACACTATCTGCTCAACTGCGTTCGGGCATGTGTGTTGTCGCCGGTAGTCATCAGACATTGCCTCTAGGTGCCTATCCCACAAATCTCGCACGTCGCCAGGCTCACAGAATACCAGGATTGTTGCGAAGAGTCTCCTGAGCGAAGCTGGCATCGCAAACTGTTCAGACCCGGTCAGACACTCGTCGAGCGTGTTGTCAGCCTCGATGAGTCCTCTCCTCTCAGCAGAATCGCGAAAGCTATCACACAAAACACCTTCTACGGTTCTCAAATCTTCGAAGGACGTCAATCCTGACACATGGTTTAGCAGCACGCTCAAAAAATATCGCTCCCCCTCAGCTGGATGTGCTGACACAATTTGACCTACTTGATGACGTTGCTGCCTTGGTTTCCAGTGTTTTGATGGTTGCCATGTGAAACTCCCTGGAAAATTTCTGTACAAAATACCTCGAGCCCACTCATAATTCTGGTTGGCCACAAAATACTGAGTCAGCATGGACCTCGACACATTCTCTCGGGCTACAACGTCATTCAGGTCATCTCCTGCCTTGAACGTGACCCTGTGCATATTTGGGAGATGAAGTGGCATCTGAAGCACGGAGGGAGAGTTCTCACAGAGCTTGAAGCCAAATATCCTCCACATCGCCTCTGGTGGAGTAACCCACCTTGCGTCAATGTATCTCTTGATCTCGTCTATGTTACCATCGCTGTCAGGCTTATCGATGTTGAACGACGCTTTATCATGGCCCTTGTATATGTACTTATAAAGGTACTTGACGGCCTTGATGCTGGAGCACACCTCAACATTGATGTGGCAGTTAAACATCCGCAGAAGGTGAGGGTTGTAAGGCACAACCCATCTATTGTCCAGAGTCTGACCACGGACCTTCACTTGAGGACCGTTCCTACGTCTATGATAAACATGGTAGGAGTCCTTTCCTTGCACGGTGCTCTCGTTGAACGGTCGGGGGTATCTGCACTTGCACACCCCATCTTGCATGCATACGTTGTTGGGCTTGAGAACACCGCATGGGCCGTGCATCATATGCTTTACAACCATGGCATAGAGCTTCGGGTACTTATGCTTGTCAGGGAGCTCAACAGATATGAGTCGGTCATATTGCTCTGGCACAAGAAGCTTATGTGTTGAGTCCATGATCAAAAGAAAGTGAGCATGCGGGAGGCCTCTCTTCTGGAATTCAACAACATATACATGGGCTGTCACAACACCAAGGATGTGTTTCTTGAGGAGCATCTCTTTCATCGCCTCCATCTTGGCTCTAAGCACACGTGCAACAAGATCTGGTCGGTCTTGCGGGGTTTGACCAGGATACAACTCGTCAAGTATCTCCGGCCAATTCGGGTTGCAGGTCATTGTCAAGAAGATATCTCGTTTGCCGTATGTTTGAACCAATGCCATGGCGTCCATATGCCTCCGCTTCATGTCTCGATAGCCCCCCTGGAATGACCAAGGAAGCACCGTCCTTATGCCCACTTTGCTCCCTCGAGATTCTCCTGCAGTGATGCTATCAACAATTCCTTTATATAGATCAGCACTTATCTCCGGTTGGTGCTCCCTTACCCAGTTCAACCTGCAACCCTCAATCTTGACGTACATGTCGACCGTGAACTGCTGCAACAATCGTCCTCCATGCAATATAGGATTAAATATCGCAGGACGCGTCTGTAGCCTGTAGCAGTAGTAAGGGACGCACAACCGGATATTCCCCTCTGTGCAAAGGAGAGAAAGCAAAAAATAAGGCAACATACAAAATAATGATAGGAAACACATATAAAAACATATGTAATGCAAGAGGCGGACCTGCATCGCTGCGATTAGCTCTTGGCTGCTAGCCTGCTGCGCATCTTCCCAAGACACCTTACGTTTAGGGATATTTGGATGCCAACCGAGTTCGCCCTTCGGGAAAAAGAGGGGGTACGAGAGCGGGTCATAGCAGCCTTGTGTGGCCTGGATACCGTATCGTTTATTGTCTGTACCATGTAGGGTGATGCTGCGGTCAAACCTTTTCGCGAGGTTGCTGCCCTCTACCCAGATAGCAGCCACCTCGGATGAGACAGGTTTGTTATATCTCCTCTGATCTAGCTTCTGGTCGGTGTTCAGTTCTATCCGGTACTCGTCTAGATTTTCCCTGTGAGCTCCCAAACTCCTAAACTGTTGGGAGTATGGGTTTTCTTTAAGGATTTCCTTCACCGAATTGACGACAGTCTGATCTAACGTCTGGGTCAACGGCGCACGATGGTTTAGGCTAGGGTCATCATCGTAGAAGTACAGCTGTAGATGTTCTGGCCGTGAGCCTGGCCCAAACGAGTACACGTTATGGTACATGTTGCCCTGCGCCCGGAACATGTATGTCCCTGACCTCATGTTCGTGTACTTCTCATCGAGGGTAACACCAAGGGTTGTGAAGGCAAAGTGGCCGTTGAAGTACCGAATGTTCTCACGAAAATGTCGGGAGTCATTATCGGATGCAGACCAGAGCCTCATCAGTTCTGGTATAGGCTCGGGTTCAAGCAACACAGTGTCCCCGCCCCGACAACAGAAACCGTCGGTCTCGTACTCAAATCTCTTGGCCTTGCAGTATTCACAGTCCACAACGTGTTTAAGGATGTGTGTGTTGTCTGGCAGATTTGAGTAGACAAACTCAAAAGGATCATGTGGTTCATCGGGGTTCATCTGGGTCGGCTAAGCAGAATCATGTGGTTCATCAGGGTCAATGCCATCATAGTCATCACCTGCGATGAATTGTTGAGTTATAGTCCACTAATAAGCAATACTTGAACATACTGAACGACTGTGCATTAATACCTTGATTGTCAAATAAGTAATACTCACCATCCATTAGGTCCGCAGGATTGGGATTATCCTCCATTAGTCAGCTGAGCATTGCCTCCATTTCACCTTCAGCATTTTATAGTGTATAAGGGACCATTACTACTAAAGTATATAGTATATACATTATAACTGCAAAGTCAGGAGTGTTTACCGTCAGTCCCGATGGTGTAATCCCGTGTGTTTCCTGAAGGGGAAACACCGGGAAGGGAAGAAGTTGTGGCATTCTCTGCGAAGCGAGCATTGGAGCGTTGTTGTTGTGCATGCCTCTCCCCATGTGGGATGTTTTGCCTATTTGCTCTTCGGCTGGCATATTTCTCTCGCCTCTGTTCTGCAGCCAAAATTTATTTATGAGTTCGCTCTCGAGTTCTACGCTGAGCTCTGGTCTCTGGCCTCTGCTCTATTACTTGATCGTCAGGTGTGAGATTTTCATTGAAGGTCCTGAAAATGTAATCACCTGCATGATCGTCGAACTGGTAAGATTTAGCATGATAAATTATGTACATAGGAAATGAAATTGAGAGGAAAAATTTACCGTCGGTTTCTAAGCTGTCGTTAACTGTCGGGCATGGCATTGCGATGCATTCAACACACGGGGTCTTTCGCTTAGTCTCATCGTTTGCCCTGCGTAGTGCTAGAATCTTTTGCTCCTCTTCGGGTGTACGGCTCTTTCAGAGTAATTTTCGAGTTAAATTATATCCTCCTTTCCTATGTTGGTCCCGTCTCCGTGCGTTGATCGCCTCCTTCTGCTCGGCAGTTACTTTCTTCAGTTGCCAGGCCTCACGCTTCTTCTTATTAATGCCTTCCTTATTTCGTGCATATCTCTCCCGGTCCTTTTGTCTCTTCAATTCTTTTGGGTCTGCTATTTGCCCTGAGAGTCATAAATCTTTACCATTAAATGATCTTGAAATGTACAAGATCCAAGTAGATAACTGGTAGTGATATATTTACCTGAACTGGTGGTATTCGGCAGGTCAAGGGTGACACCATTTAAAATATCTGCATGGTTAGTGGCATAAGCACTTGCGAGAGTGCTCCCACCAGACCTCCAAGAAGCCATTTGGATAGAAATGTCAACATCATACGGAAGATGGTTCATTGTTTCATCTGGTTTGTCTGAATGATCTGAATTTGGTGTTTCCAATGTAGTTGCACATGACGGCATTGCCCCGGACGTTTTGCCTACACCACCATTTTGATATAATCAGTAGTATTTTAAAAAAATGATGATGCTACATCTGGTAGTAAAAAATACCTTCTATAATTGGGGTGTATGACAGTTGGGTGATAGCTGATTTCCCAGTGTCATTATTTGGAGTGTGAAATCCTGCATAAAAAATTCATTTTATTTATGAGAGGATGGTTCATAAAGCTTTTGATTAGTAGATGGTATCAAGAATGATCGTACCTGGCGACGTGGGAACCTGTATGTTAGTTGTAGTCTGTTTTCAATTGAGATTGGATGTTGTAACTTTCTTCAGTTGCCGAGCCTCACGCTTCTTCTTATTAATTTCTTCCTTATTTCGTGCATATCTCTCCCGTTCCTTTTGTGTCTTCAATTCTTTTGGATCTATTACTTGATCTGAAGGTCATAAATCAATACCATTAAATGATATTAGAATGTATAAAATCCAAGTGGGTAACTTGTGGTGATATATTTACCTGAACCATTGGTGTTCGTCAGGTCTTGCAATGGAGTCCGTACCCCAGTACGCTTTGATGATGCCATAGTCAGAAAAATCTACTTCTTGTAAACAAAAAAAAGTGAACTTTGAGTCACCTTCCGTGTGTCGCAAATGTCATAATTATCTAGAGCATGATATGATAACAGTATTTGGTATGATTACGAAAACAATAATCTTACATTTCTGACCGCTTTATTTCATTCATATTTTAAAATCCCCATTCCGACCACTCTATATCGTACATAAATGGGGCATGTGTCCAACACGTGTAGACTTAATATAGCTAGATCATCTAACATTTGTAAACAAATTGAAAAAGTATGAAAATGAAATGTAGATCCTAGAAGTAATTGAGAAATAAACCCAATGCTAATCTGATAGCTAAGTCTGGCCGACTAAGATTTAGAAATTAAATTGTAATCGAAGAATATATCTAGGTACTTAGAAATACAATCGGAAGAATATATTTAGGTACTTAGAAATTCAATCGGAAGAATATATTTAGGTACTTAGAAAATCAATCGGAAGAATAGTTGATTTGTAGAAAAGCTTCATTATTAATTCAAACTTGTAACCATTCAAATTTAGAACCAGCAACAAACCAACATTGGTATCATAATTTGTTTTGTAAAAAAATTATTTGAAAATGCATGATCTTTCTTCATCACATAAAAAATCTAAAATTAATAAAATTAATTATAAAAAAGAAAGAACCCCGTTACAGAATATATGGTAACACTATTAAGTTGTAGATTATTGGATGTATGCAAACCAACCAAAATAATAAAACAAAATTTGTGAACATACATAGAAACTTCCATTTAGAAGCAGTAGAAGTTTTCCCCGTTAAAACTAAAATACATTTGATGCCAACCAATGTTAGCATGGCCTTTTTAATGGACAATTCATTAAGCTTGATATTATCCTTTTTCTATAATACATTCATTAAGCTCAAATTATCCTTTTGCTACAGTACCATGGCACCCTGAACAATTCGTTTTACTATGCAAGAAATCCACAAGTGTGAGTAGAAGAGGTACAAACTTTATCTTTCATTTTATCATATTTATCATTTAATTGTTACTTCCTCTCAGTTATAATAAATTGGTTATTTACGCTGCGTAAGAAATGATGTTTCACATTTTTTGAAAAAATTATGTTTCGCACCACAGAGGAGTAAACAAAATGTAGTACAGACGAGAGTCTAAAACTACTGATTTTAAAACTCTCATCTTCACGGAGGACTAAAATCCTCTGCTACCAACTGATTTAGAAAATCCCATTTTATCAGGCGACCAAACTCTCATCTTCTCCGTTGTCAAAAAAAAACTCTCATATTCTCCACTCCGACCAAACGCAGTGGGCATTCACGGACACTCAGTGGTGACTACGGATGGCAATGGGTACGCGATACCCGCTAACCCGACGGGTATCCGCACTAAATGGGGAGGGTTTGGTAATGATCTACACCCGTGGGTCTGCTTAGCGGTAAATATTCAGATCCGTCGGGTCTAGCGGAGGCGGGTATGGGGGTGTTAAACCCGGACCCGTATACCCGCAGACCGGACTATGACTTGTCCATGTACGCAACACACACCCATCAGGCATCAGTGCATCATACACCATACAACCGTCCGCATACACACAGGCACACAACACACACCCCCACGCACGTACCACACCACACCACTCATCCACTCCCCCACGCTCTGTATGTTCTTCTCTCTCCCTTATCTCTCCTGCTCCTCAAGCACACACAGCTCCAGCGCGACCGCTCCAGCGCCCCAGCAGCCTGCTGCGCCGCCGCTCCTGCGATGCCCCGCCGCTGCCGCTCTTGCGATGCCCCGCTGCCGCGCCGCCGCACAACCTCTCTTGCGCTGCTCATCTTCAAGTCGTCGTTGGCGGCGCCGTCCTTTCGATGCACGCCTGGGCTCTGCCTGTTGAGCTTGATGCGCCGCCGTTTCTGATGCGCGCGGGTGCGTGTGAATCGGCCCCATGCTGTCGGGGGCGAGTTAGATGCATGCCATTGAGCCCCTGCGTGTTGGCGCGTCGGAGCGGGTACCCGTCGGGTCTCACGTACCGGAGTGGTGACCTCAAACTCTCAACCCCTCCCCTGGCTCCCGGCCGATGCCGCGGCGAGCTCGCCCTCCCCTGGCTCCCGGCCGATTCCGCGGCGACCTCGCCCTTCCCTGCCTCCCGGCTGATTCCGCGGCGAAATCGCCCTCCCCTGCCTCCCGGCCGATGCCACGGCGACCTCGCCCTTCCCTGCCTCCTGGGCGATTCCGCGGCGAACTCGCCCTCCCCTGCCTCCTGGCCGTGCCCGCGCAGAACTCGCCCTCCCCTGCCTCCGGCCGATGGCGCGGCGAACTCACCCTCCCCTGCTCCCAAAAGCTGCCGCAACAAATCACCCCTCCCATGCCTCTACGTCAACGGAGGCGGAGCGGATTGATGGCTGGCTGCTGGAGGACCGCCGGGGAGATGAGCCGCTGCCCGTTCCCCGTTGGGGCGTCCTCCCATCCACACGCCGGAGAAACGACATGGCGTCGTCACCCTCAAGTGCAACAACTCTGCCGGTATGATTTCCGCTCTACTCTACCTGGTTGTGAAGAGGATTTGATGGAAAACATAGAAAAATTCATCAATCTTACCGTGAATTCGTCGTTGTAGCTGATTGCGTCGGTCGTTCTGTGCCCGCCCCGTCGAGTTTAAATTGGGCTAAGCAAGGCAGTTCCGCATGGATTGGTTGTCTTATAGTAGTATTTGTTAGGAAACAAATCGCAGGTGCAGGCGGGATTCACGTCTTGTTATTATGGCATCAAAATCTGTTTTTTTTGGAATGTAGGGAATGGAAAATCTCCTATATGCTTTTAATTCCAAGAGTGTAAAGGCACACGTACATTTCCTTTTTTGCTGTTTTCCACACGAGCTTCTTAGTAGCTATTGTTGACTAACAAAACAAGTATTCGCCAAAATAGTTTGTGCTACTGTTGTGTTCACCGGTTAGCATTAGCAATTTAGCTGAAGGTTTTTACTGTTGTGTTCACCGGTTAGCATTCTGACAATGGCACACATCATAACAATGGAATCCATCTTTGACAGAAGGTTTTGGATTTCAAAAGTTTGTCATGGTCAAAGTTAGAAGCTCAAATTCAAACGGGACCTTCAGAATCAGCTGAAGCAGTTTTAGTTGCTCCGTGTGCTGGTCACTCACTGGTACTCATCAAGCACTATTTGCAATTTGTTGCAACGTTGGTTTGTTGTGAGAAACTGATATTATGTTTCAAAACGTTGGGATCTGGGCGTTACTCCTTCCATATGGACACCAGCAAGATTGAGCGCCTGTCGACCAAACGTGGCAAGGAATATGGGCACCCCATGTTCGCCTACTTACTCGCATGGCCGCCTGCGTTCCTGGCTCATCCAGAGTACTAATTTTCGGTAACAGCCCTATACTCTTGATCTTGTCATTTTTGTGCAGAGTTATTATGCCTGGAGTAATTTCTTGCATGTGCATAACACCATAAGTGCGTGCATTAGCTTTAGGGGTAGGGTACTGGAACTTGGGAGCACAAATTTCCATCCTTTCTAGGATTTAAATGGTTATATACTTATAAGGATTTCTTCTTGCAAGATAGGTAGGATCATGAGACGACTGTGCTCAAAATGACAAGGTGGTAGGCGATGATTCCAGTATCTAAGTCTGTTTTAAAAGTTCTGATCATAAGTTTTCGCTCAAGAGTACTGAACTGGAGAGTAACTTGTAAGACAACCCTCTACTCTAAATGGTGTCGTTTTTGTGTTTTGCTGAAACTGTTTGTTTCATATGGATAGTACAATATGTATGTGTGTCCATCTTTGGAGTGCACAATATGTATGTGTGTCCATTAGCTTTGGAGTGCACGTAAGTTTTGTTTTGCATAGATATAAACAAAAAAAGACCTGGTCTGTTTAAATTGCCAAAAAAAAATGTGGATGATTTGGATGATCAAATCACTTTGTCCACCACAGCCATGGTCAAATCCTCCTTTTCCAGCTATTAAAGCATTTATAATTAATGTGTTGATTCAATTGCAGAGTACAAGAGGCTTAATGCTCTAATGAACGGAGAGGTGATAAAAGGCTTGCAACTTGCTGCTAGTTCAAGGTTAGGTGTTCAATATTTCAGAAAAGTAAACTGTAGAGCCTTTAGCTGCTTGATGATATTATACGTGCAGTCACAAAAAAATGATTACAAAATATTGGCGTTTCTTGTATTACTTAGTGATAGAGGACGTGCTGAAGGAAAAAAAATTGTGATTACATGGTTTGCTAAGATGGCTATGGTAAATCATATAGAAGTTTAGCAACGAGCAGCCACTCATAGAAGAAGACTGAATTTTCTTTTCAGGTAATTCAAATTATAGCATTTCTTATATGTTCTTTTTGTTCCGTCACAAATAACAACCCGTTGGTGCAGCATAAATAGACAATAGTCGATGCATTTTATATGCAACTAAGTAGTACATACCACATACTCTTGTGCTCAAGTTTTCATTTCTCAGAAAATGCAAATAACAACCAATAGGACATACCAACGTACGGTTGAATGCCCGTGCATTGCTACAGGTCCGATTTTTACGTAATGCTTGCTAAAATAATACATGTAAATATTCATGTGTAAAAATAAGATATCACAAAATGTTTTAAAACCAAATAAGATTCCACTTTTCTCGAAATGCATGTCCAGAACCATATAAAATTACATCGTTGTAACATTAATTGTTCAAAAGAAAAAATCTATCCCTAGGGACTTGACCATATCTTTAACAACTTGAGGGATGTTGCCTTCACATTCGTTGTCGGGGCACGTCAGAATGTGTACCAACACTTTGTTTCGTAGGTTACCATCCTGCACATGCATTATATAATATAAGTATATACCATGAAGAAGAGATCACATTTCAAGTTTAACATGGCTGAACTCACTTTGGCGTCTGGTCGTATAACTTCTTTACCATTCCATGATCGCTTAAACTTTAAAACCAAAAATCCAGACATGTTGCTATAGAGATGTACAGATCTTCGTTAGCACAAGTGTAGAAAAATATTAGAAAATATACATATTGTCAAGTTTCTAACCTGTCGTGGTTAGTTGACAATGACACCGGTTTAACACGACGCCATAGAAAAACATCATCATTCCAGCCAGGAATTGCATCTTCAAGAGCAATGTTAAGGTGGAATGAAATATCTTTTAGCTTCAATGTATCCTTCTTGAGAAGACTTGTTTTCCAAATATCCGGTAAAGGAATGGGATCAAGTATGGTAACTGTTTTTTCACCCAGAACAAAATCAAAAAGAATGTAGCGGACGGCTGTACGATACGGTAACATAACCTGCATTAACTTATGTTTAGAATTTTACTTACATAATGACCCAAACAATTATATGAAAATAGCAATCTTACCAAGTTGCATGATGAGACATGTAAGCACATCCCTGGACAGCAGTCAAACATTTTTGCTATGGTGTAGCGTTTGTCATTGAATCGTGGACGAAGTCTTGGGTCTCTAATGGAGTCGGTCACAATGCTCTAAAATGAGAGTATGTATTATTAGAATTATGAAAACATCAATATGTGTTTTATTGTAAAATGAAATTAGTAACCTAAACAACTCACACCGAATTGGAGATCCATATAGTGACGCTGGTTGTCACTAAGAATTTGTTGAAACTCATCTGTAGCATTTGCTCGTACGGCCATGTTGAAACAAGAGGTGTCTATACCCTGATCATCCTGTAACAAGTCTTGCAGTTGCTTGAGAGTTAATGTTATTGGATATGGCTTGGAGCTCTGAACCCATACTTCTCTGAGAAACAAACAACGGAGTTAACCAGAAGAAAATAATAATAATGTAAACTGGCATATCATATATCAATATGATGGAAATTTTTGACATTATATCATTTAACACACATTGGTTTTACTGTATGTGGACATTGTCAACTTACATCACCGTTTAACCAACCATTCTCTTTGAACAAACATTGCAAATCTTTACGTTTCAAACATGCATCTGAGATCCGCACCAGCCTTGTTTTTTCAGGGAAGGGCATGATGTAATTCTTCATTTTAGTATAAGCAATCTATCTTTGAAGTCAATCTCGGTTGATCCCATCTAGAACAAGTAGAAAAAATATGGATAAATTTCTTTGGTGTTTTTATTGTGTCTTACTCCATTAAAAATGAATAAAAATATGGATATATAGACCATCTATATACTAATCCAAAAATGCAATTCTCACCATTTCCGATTGTGTAGAACATGTTGATTTTTCAGTGTGCACCACCATCATTGCATCGGGGTCTATGCTGTTAGATTCTTTCGGATTGGTGATAGTATCTATTTCTATCGCACGCACGATCTACAGATATGGAAATATAAAATTAAATATGACAATATATAATTTGTATAGAAGGAATCTCTCATTGCACCTCATTCGATTTTGTAGAACTCGGCAAGCTTTTGTTCCCATCCAACACCATATCGTTGCCTATTGTCTCCATAACTGCATATAATTTGAAATCATATTATATATCAATAACCGAATTTTCAGTAAACACATGAAATTAGAAAAATATTGCACGTATGTCTAAATTAGCTTACTGGTAAAAGTTAACAGTCAGAAGCATGTATCGAATAATTGTAATTGTGAGGGGTGTCTAGATTAGCTAATATCAGCGTATCTGGGGCCTGGGCAGCTCCGTGTGATTTTTTTGCATGATTTCTAAATGATCAATGTTAGAATTATCGAACTTCTACTCTATGATGCAGGTAAAACTTAAAAGAGCACGGGGACAATAGGTTCACAGGTGTTTCGTGGATTCAGATCATACCTTGTCGCCGGCGAGGTCGTCGTGTTTCGTGAATCCTCTATTGAAGGATGATCACCGAGTCATCTGAAAGGTTATCTCTATTTATATACAGATTATAGCATATTTGTTATTTGGTAAGTGTCGTCGTAAATATATTTCCTTCCGTTACATGATTTGTAAATTACGAACTAAAAATTTATAGTAACAATCTCACGCCTGCTATATTTACTGGTTATGAAAGGAATTAAATCTCTTAATACTTGGAAGCTGTAATTAATGACGTGTTTGGTAATAAATGGTTACCAAAGATAAATAAATCCTTATATATGGAACCGTGTCATTAAGGACATATATCATATGGTGATTGATTTGGTTACGGAAGACAATTAAGCGTTTGGATGTATGGAAGGTTTAATTAATGGCCACATTTTTTCATTTTTTTTTCCTAGTGCTCATATTTGGGTCACGCGGGTAAACTACACGAAGCTGGTGAGTTACTTATTTGTGCCTAATAACAAGCGGTGCATTTCCGTTAAGTAGTAAAGTTAACGGAAAAGGAGTGACCGCCTCTGTGCACCATGTATTGGGTGTATATCTGTGACAACCCTTAACCTGCAACCTCTGTTTTTGATAGATGATCATTCTAACGAGCCGATGTATCCTCTTTTTGGACTTGATATTTGCATCGAAAACGTGGCCACGTCACCCTGACTCAACTTTTCGGGCCAGGGGTCATTGTTTTTCCTTGTTTATCTCAGAATGAGGTATATTGGAGGAAGGGGCGGATGCAGAGTTGTCCAACGATAGCTCGAGCACGCAGGATGAAGATTTGTACTATAATTTAAGCCAAAATATATTAATCAAGGTGTCTATCCAAGGAATCATAGTTGTGCAATTCAGACACAATATTTAAAACATAGAACGACGTTAAACATTGTCCACACACTTCACAAAATGAATTTAGTTCTTAATGCATACAAACATTTGTATGCATAGTAGATGATGGAAATAAATCACGGACGACCCGTTGAGTTATTTATGGAAATTGTAAGTCCTCCACTATATTGACCGTAGTGTGCTTTCGACGAGGTTGTCATTCATTTCCTGCATCTTCCTTAGTTCGACAGTCCTCCTAAAATGACCCCAAAACGACCGGTCTTCCTTAAATAGTGATGCACGAAATGCATCTAATTCCACGTTTGGTTCCTCCAGCACAATCGTGCTCTCGTCTGGTGTGGACAATCCCCCTAAATAAATATTATGTACGGTCATTAGAGTAGAATCTAATCGTTTTATGAGAAGATACATTTATAGGCAAAAATAAATTAGCTTGTTGATAATTTGTCACCAAGAAAGTAGCAGCTAGAGTCCATAAGCTGTAGTCCGACTGTCTCCACAGGGTGATATGTTCTCCGACGTGTCGTCCCGAGACACGGACAAAGAGAATTTCCATCCTGTTTATTGCAAAAATGATTCATCTAAACACACATTGCTTAAACGATGAATATTGGACTTAATAATAAATGTATACATATGAATATTGGACTTAATAATAAATGTATACCTCGTGTTTATTATTGCAACATCAAGGTATGGGACGTGGTGTATATACGTTTCATACTTTTTGTACATGATATTGCTAACATACGCTACCAGTCCAACAACATCTATAAAAAAGAATGACTTAGTTAACTGATACATAATTTAGTGAAAATAAAACAATACATATTTATTCACATTACCTGCAAACATGTTGTTCTGTAGACGATAGACCGTGCTGAAGTCATTGAATCGATGTGGTAGCCTAGGAATGTAGGTTAGCGGCACTGCTAGCTGGATCTCAGTTTGTGCACGTAATATAATGATATATTTTGACGGTATTGCGATCCTGAAGGGCAATGGGAGATCAGCCGGCTGAAAAACTATACGCTTGAACTCGTAAATTGTGCCTGACTGAAGTTGACTGTTGAACCGATCTACAAAAGTGTCGTAGCAAATCGCCTCCATCTTCGTCCCCTAAAAGTACGCTTATATTAGCGCAAATGTGATACCCATTTTTTAAAGGAACAAACATCACGGCATTCATATGAGTTTTAAATAGTCTTACTCTAATGTCAGATAGTATAAGCGACATAAACCGTCCATCTGAAGTATCCTTTGTGCGAGTGCACACCACTTTAGCAGTTGTTTCCCAAGGGAAATGTAGATGTAGATGTTCTTCATTGATCTCATCAAATGTTAGATGTCTGAAAAGTATAAAATACATTAGATTAGATATTTATGATACGTTGAGTCCATTTTGTGTATCTATACCAATTTTACTTAAGTTACAATGATATTTATTTCGCATGCATTTAAATACAGTATAACAAAATGAGCACGAGGACACAAAAGTTTAGCATGAGTTGAACTAATTAACCCAAAGTGACTGTACTTTTATAAAGTATGTATTTTTTTATTCTAACTCCCTGTACGTTATGTTGTGGTATAGTAGAATTCGATTTACTATAATATGCTAAAACGACACCATGTACGTTCTGCTAAGGTCTATCGTAACTTGTTATTTTGAGCACAGGCACTTCAATATAGTCATACCAATCTAGGAAGAAGAAATTTATTGTGATGTCTATTTATCATTTAAAAATGAAGAGATCTCTGTAACCATAAAAACCTAGAAATGATGGAAATTTCAGTTAGCCTACTCCAAAGCTAATGGACACACATACATATGTATTATCCATATGAAAAAACAATTTCAGCAAAACACAAAACATCACCCTTTAGAGCAGAGCGCTGTCTTGAACTGAGCATCACCTGCTTTAAAAAAAACTTAGATACTGGAATCATCGCCCACCACCTTCTCTATCATACAAATATGCATAAAGTTCAGTTATTTTTACCATGTGTAGCTTTGCTCGTTTTCATAGAACATGCTAAAAATAGGTCTAGCTAGTATCAGTATACCTCTTTATTTCAAAGAACTTACCTACGATATTATTTTTTTGTTCACATTAATTGAACTACAATACGACTTTACATTGTGCTTTCGTCACACAATGTTTCCTCTAGGGGCAGTTGATTTTTACATGCGGTAAACAGAATGTAGAAGGAAAACGTGGAGGGTACTCGAAACATATGTGTTCATCGGCGGCGGCGAGAAGGCCGGAGCAGGCAACACAACCCTTTTTGAACACGGGTATCGAGCCGCCATGGGTTATTGAGGCGAGAAGAGGTGAAAATAGCAGACGGAAGCTGAGATGAGGCAAAAATAGTATCCAACTTCGGGTGTGGCATATAGAGCAATCCGGGTACAATGGAGTGATTTGTTGCGCCGTGATTCCTAAGGAAAGAAATCGGGCCGTGGTTGATCAGGTGAATTATTTCTTGTCTAAAATTTCCTTTGAGTACGTTTGTTGGTAAGGAAAGAGATCGGGCCGTGATTGGTAAGTTGAATTTGTTCGATCGATACAGTTTTGCAAACAAGGAAAAAGATCGAGCGGTGATTATTATTGCTATAGTTTGTTCCGTGAGATTGAGCTAGCAAGGAAAGAATTTATTTCATAATAATTTGTTCCAGATCTAGCGGTGATTGTTCTGCTCCAGATGGATGCGGCCGGAAATTTTTAATGGGCTGGGCCTTGTAGATGTTTGAATCGCTCGTTCGGCAGACCATGTACTGCGGCCGATCGGCAGACCACGTCGAGCGGACGATCGGCCACGGACTGCCGTTTAATAGTAAAGATAAACATTCTTCCTAAAGCAGCTGATACTTGTCTTAAGCTGGTAGAGGATTGATGAGAGTGATAGTTTCGACGACAAGTATGTGTGCACTTCAATGAAAACAAAAGATTCATGGGTACACAATATCGACACACACATGTGTTGTGCCCTTACTAAAGATGGTGGCTCTAATCTTGGATTTGGGATGAAAATCCGGCTTCCCCCGCGTGAGAGTCAGGGCACCTCGCCGCGAGGCTCAGCCACTTCCCCCGACGGCGGCCACCTCGGCCGCCTCGCCACCTCCCGCCATGAGCTCGCCGCCGGAGTCCTCGCAGTCGCGCCGCTGGGCCGATTACTCCGACGACGAAGGAAACGCCTCCCCGCGCTCCTATTGCGAGGTGCTTCGCAGCGGCACTCCGCCGGCGTCCCGCTACCCCGCACCTTCCCCGCCGCCGGTCTCCTCTAGACCGTTTCCTTCTCCGCCCCGCGTCACGCCGTTGCGACGCGCTCGCTCGCCGCCACCTCCTGCGCCGGCTGATGGAGACCCCCGCCCCTGGCTCCATGGTGGAGGTGGGCCAAAGCGTCGCCGAGGCGCGCAGCTCCCTGCCTTGGTGATCCGCGACGACCTGCCCCCGGACTTGGCAGGGTGCTGCTTCAACTGCACCTTGCCGGGACACATCTCCAGGGACTGCCCGAACGACACCAAGTGCCTCCGCTGCAAGGAAGACGGCCACCTTGCCAGGGAGTGCACGCAGCCACAACTGCGGCGCGCTCCGCCGGCTGCGCCGGTGGATGGCCGCTTGGGCCCTCGGGCTGTGGATGGGGATCGCTGGCGTGCTCCCGTACCGGCGCGCATCGGCGTTAGGGAGCCGCCCCCGCCGCAGGATCCCGTGGAGCAGCGGCGTGCGCCGGTGCACGAGCGCATCGGCTCGAGGATTCCTCCCTCGAAGCAGGAACCCGTGGAGCACCGTACCCCGGTGCATGCGCGCATCGGCGCCAGGGACCCGCCCTCGCCACCTCCTGGGTTCGTGGAGTCCGCTGCCTCGCGCGCCGCACCGACAGTTCGCCACGGCCGGGTTGGCCGCTCTCCACCGCCTGAGTTGCCTCGCCGCGGTGTGGCTACGGGTGCGGACCGCCGGGGCGAGCAAGGGAATGGAGGTTGGGAAGTCCGTGGTGGCGAACAAGACCATGGAGGTCGTGGAGACCGTGGAGGCCAGCGTCGTGTTGGCCGTGCCCATGGGAACGGCGTGGAGGCGGGCGGACGCTGGGAACCGCCGAGGGAGGACTTCCCGCCGCTCCGCTTGGGAAGGGGGACCGAAGGTCCCGCTCTCCGCCACGTTCGCTGGCCGAGGACCGGGTGCGTGGTAAGCAGGCCATGGTGGACACGCCGCAGCGGGAGGTGGTGATTCTTCCGCGTTCGGTGGAGATTGACCGGGATGAGGCCGCGCTGAGGTGGTCGTTGGTCGGTTTCGTCTCCGGCAACCGTGTCCACGTCTCGCTGGAGGAAGCGGAAAGGGCGGTCGTGGAGCAGCTGCCCAAGGTGGAGGACAATTTCTCTGTTCATCGCCATTGGCCTGCCGATTTCCTCTTCCGGTTCTCGAGCAGGAGAATGAGAGACGAGGTAGCCTCCGTTGGCGTTGTGGACGGGAGGGGCTTCGCGCTTCGCTTCTCCCCATGGAACCGCCAGCTTCAAGCGGTGCGCTGCACCATGCGTCACAGGGTGCAGCTTGAGCTCGCCGGCGTGCCGGCGCACCCGTGGAATCGCACGACGGCGAGAGCATTGCTCGGGTCTGTGGCGTGGATTGAAGGGATCGGTGCGGCGACGGCAAGCGGCGAGGACCTGCGCACCTTCTGCGTCACGGCGTGGGTTGCTGACCTCGGGCGCTTTCCAGCGGAAAAAGAGTTGTGGATAGAGGAACCCGGCGACTTGCTTGACGAGGAAGACGCCCTAGTCCTGTCGGGCGAGGAACCGATGCCGCTGGAGAAGACGATGTTACGCTATGTAATCTCCTTGCGGCTAGTTTACGGAGTCGAGAGAGGGGCTTCAGCACGGCAGTTGTCGCCGGATTCGGGTGGCGGAGCTGGCGGCTCAGGTGATGGGCATGGCAGGGAGCCTGGTCGCGATCGTGATGCGCAGGACCAAGGTCGGGACGGTCGGAGTGCTCCCTATGCTAGCCGCAGCCGCAGCCGTAGCAGAGGCGCGGCGGCCGGTGATCGCCGGCAAGTTGGGAGAAGATACAGGGCGGCAGTTGGGCATGTGGTAGCCGAAGGTGGTGGGGCCGCTGCAGACGTGGAACCGTCAACCCAGTCGCTTGACCCTCTCCTGGCTTCGGGCTGGGGCCCACCTGCTGCAGTCGCTACGCAAAGGGAGTGGGATCCGATGTTGTTGGAAGCTGGGCTAACCACTGCCATGCCAACAAGGGACCACGTTGCACCTCCCTTCGGCCTGGCTAGTGAGGAACTACCACGTGGAGAGAAAGTTGTGAGTGAACCTGCAAAGATGCTACTTTGGTCTGAAAAGAAGCTGTCTCTCCACGAGCCTGGTTCTGGCTATAGCAAGAAAAGTGGTCAAAAGTGTCAAGATGACGGGCGTGAGTTTCAAAATTTGAACTCGCCGGTGCGGACGCGGTCGCTTGGACTGTTTTGTTCAAAATGGGTGGATGATGAGGCCAAAGGTGCACGTTGTGGGGAAGAATTGTTGCTGTCTTCTGCTGGCCTGCTGTCTCCTGGCAGCGGTGTAGCCACCTCGCCTTGGACGCTTGCAAGCTGGATGGATCAGCGTGGGGTCTCGCCGGTCTCGGTGTTGGACTAATTTTCAGTCTCTCTATCTGAGGACAACAAGCAAGATGAGCTGGGCCAGCAGTTGACGCAGACCCAAGATGCTCCTCAGGATGGGCCAGCTTCGATAGGAGGGCCTCAGGCCCAGGACCTGGAGCAGCTTAGGGAGGGCTACGTGCAGCCTGTGGCACCGCTTCTCCACAGACCGGCGAAGCGCAGCCGGGCAAAGAGGATTCACACAGGGCCGGTGCGACGCAGCAGTCGGCATCGTGGGAAGTTTGCAACTGGGACACCCGTAAAGCGCCAGCAGCGGGAGCTGATCACGCGTCTCCAGATTGCGAGGGAAGGCGAGACCATTGGAGACGAGGCGTTGAACGCGTACCTGGACCTCTTCCGCCAGCCACTTCCACAGAAGCACATCGACGTGATGCTGAGTCTGTTTGGATGGATGCCTGAGGCGTTGCCGTTGTCCGAGGACGTGCCAGTGGAGTGCCTAGTTTAGACGTGGATCTTGCACTATATTGTACCCCGTGTTCTCTATTTCAGAGCTATGTTGGATGTGGATCTTGTGATTGCTATTTGGAATGCGCGTGGATTAAACTCTTTGGCACGTAGAGCTGTGATTTTCCAGGCTATGGCTGCTACTGGCGCCAAGATAGTTTGTCTGCAAGAGACAAAGATGGAGATCATCACGGCTCAGATTGTCCGAGAATGTCTCGGGGTGGCCTTTGACGGGTTCATGTTCCTGCCGGCGGTGGGTTCACGTGGCGGCATCCTGTTGGCGTGGCAGTCTGAATATGTCACGGTCACTAACCCTCACTTGTCTGCTAATGCGTTGACCGCTAGCATCTCAATCGGGGGTGACCAGGCGTGGTGGTTCACCGGGGTGTACGGCCCTCAGGGCGTGGGAGCAAAGTGTGCCTTCCTTCAGGAGATTCGCGACATACGGGACCTTCATGCAGGGCCGTGGATGATTGCAGGTGATTTCAATCTCATCATTGATCCGGAGGACAAAAACCAGGGGGTCCTTCACCGCTCGATGATGGGCAGATTCCGGCGTACCTTGTCACTATTGGAACTGAAGGAGGTTTACCTGAATGGGCGGAGATTCACCTGGTCCAATGAGCGTCAGCAACCAACTTTGGAGAAGCTGGATAGGGTCTTCTCGACCGTGGACTGGGAGGAACGCTTTCCGGACGCCTTTCTCTCGGCAAACTCCTCCGGTCCTTCTGACCACTGTGAAGGGGATCGTGGGCAGAAAACAATAATTTTCCTAGCAACGATATCCTTAAACTAGCCAAGATCTATTCTATGCAGATATAGTAGTACGAACGGAGATCGGAATACATACCCTTGTAGACCGAAAGCGGGGATTACGTTCCCGCACAAACGTTGTCGATGAAGACCGACGTAGCCGACCTCAAGGTCGTGTAGAGGAAGCAGGCCTCCGAGTACCGCTAGCGCAGCACCTCGCAGGGAGTCGCACACGTACGGTGGAGACGACGCCTCCGAAGCTCCAGTCCAGGACGAGCAGCGGAAGACTTGGACCGGAACACCAGCAGCGCGGCAGCGGGCTATGGTGGAGGAGATCCCCGACTCCTCTTGCTCGGCGCGGCTCCAACTTGGGAACCACGAGATCGAGAGAGAAATCAGGAATTAATTGGGTGAATTAAAAGGCTGGGGGTGCCCTTTCTTATATAGGCTCCCAAGGGGAGCCAACCTTGCCAGCCAGGCAATGTGGGACTATCCCACACAGCCTGTTTCGGCCAAGGGAGTGCGCCGGCCCCCTGGTGGGCCCCTTGTGGCCCACCTAGGCCGGCCCTCCTGGCCCCCACCGAATTCCCCTAGGGAATTTTCCCCTCTTGGGCCTTCTTTCGTCCGGAAGGCCCATTTAGGGAAATCTGCCTTAATAAATTCGAAAATAAATATATAAAATCATATTTGCATATTAATAACACTAATTAATATCAAACATAATATATAAAATATTTCCTAGCTCCGAAAACTCTTTCGGCGCTGCCCGATCTCCATCAGACCTCTCCCGGGACTGTCCCGGTGATCTCCTTCCTTTCCGGTTGTCTTGTCGAAACCCCTTAAGTGTGTTACCCTAGCGGTTCGATATAATATCAGGTATGATCAAGACTCCTCAATGATCAACGACTAACTCGTAGGCCTGGACCCCCTGAATTAATCCCTGAGATATAACGAATGACTTTCATCTATCAAACCTGAACGTGAAGTCTTAGACCTTTTGCCATAGCGATACTTAGCACGTCCGAGTGTCGTTCCATAGATATCTCCATACCTAATCCCGACCTCGTTACCGACGATGCTATCTTCTACTCGTTCATGATCTCATGTCTCCGTGACCTAGTCACATGCTTGCAAGCTCATTAGACAAGATCTCACCGAGTGGGCCCGAGAGTATCTATCCTGCTACGCGGACTGGCAAATCCCTCTCTTGACCCCTCGTCTCAATACTCCTTTCCAATACCCAAAAGTATCACCGTTATTGTCATACTAAATAAGATACGACGTTTGGTGCAATCAAAGTATCTTCGGGGAATATCAATAAGAGTTGATCTCACGGTCAAAGGTGTAATGACTATGTTCTCCAAATCTGGGTATGTCCATCACATCACTCTCTAGCGATATGACTCTCATTGCCGACCGGCGCCATGCCCCATGACCGGGAAACCTCGATCATCAATCGCGCAACGAAACTAGTCTTAGTAGAGGCTACTAGGGACCTGGTTGTTTACGTATCACACCCGCATTAATGTTTCCGCTTAATACGGTTCTAGCATGACACAAAAACATATTATGAACAAACGAGATATGATAAAGAATACACTTTATTAATTGCCTCTAGGGCATATCTCCTTCAGTCTCCCACTTGCACTAGAGTACAAATTAATCTAGATTACAACTTGGTAAAAGCCTAACACCCATAGCTAACTGGTGTTGTTCATGCTTATCAAGCGGGAGAGGCTTCGTCAGCGGATCTGCCACATTCAGATCCGTATGCACTTTGCAAATCTTCACATCGCCTTCTTGTACGTACTGACGTATCACGTGGAAGCGTCGGAGAATGTGTTTGGCGGTGGAGTGAGTCCTTGGCTCCTTGGCGTTCGCAATGGCACCCGTATTGTCGCAGAAGAGGACCACGGGGTCTTGCACGCTCGGGAACACTCCAAGTTCGATGACGAACTTCCTCAGCCACACAGCTTCATTCGCGGCCTCGCAGGCAGCAATGTACTCCGACTCCATTGTAGATTGTGCGACTATGGGTTGCTTCCCACTTCTCCAGCACACGGCGCCTCCATTCACCTTGAACACGTAACCTGTCTGTGACTTACAGTCATCGGGGTCTGAGCAGAAACTTGCATCTACGTAACCCGTTACGCCAAGTTCCTCATCGCAGCCACCATACACAAGGAACATTTCCTTTGTCTTATTGAGATACTTAAGAATGCTCTTAACAGCTATCCAATGCGGCATTCCAGGATTACTCTGGAACCGGCTTGTCAAACTTAGAGCAAATGCCACATCTGGTCTAGTACTCAACATTGCATACATGATCGATCCTATGGCTGAAGCATAAGGATGTTTCGTCATTTCGGCCTTACCCAGTTCCGTTACCGGACACTGCGCCTTACGCAATACCTTATTCTTGATAACCGGCAGAGAACCCTTCTTTGCCTTCTCCATATGAAAACGCTTCAATATTTTATCAAGATAAGTACTCTGACTTAGTGCTAATAGGCGCCTTGATCTATCACGGTAGATCTTTATGCCTAAAACATACGCAGCTTCTCCTAAGTCCTTCATGGAAAACTTACTGTTTAAATATTCCTTCACGCTATTCAGAAGTTCCACATCATTTCCTATTAGCAATATGTCGTCAACATACAGTGCTAAGAACACAACCGAGCTCCCACTCATTTTCTTGTAAATACAGGTCTCTTCCACATTCTGGATAAATCCAAAACCTTTGATTACCTCATCAAAGCGAAGATTCCAGCTCCGAGATGCCTGCTTCAATCCATAGATGGATCGCTGAAGCTTGCACACCTTGTTAGCACTTCCTGGATCGACAAAACCTTCCGGCTGTACCATGTACAACTCTTCCTCAATGTTTCCATTCAGGAAGGCCGTTTTGACGTCCATCTGCCAGATTTCATAATCATAGTAGGCAGCTACTGCTAACAAAATCCGAATAGACTTAAGCATCGCTACCGGTGAAAAAGTTTCATCGTAGTCAATTCCATGAACTTGTCGGAAACCCTTTGCGACAAGCCGAGCTTTATAGACGGTCACATTACCATCAGCATCAGTCTTCTTCTTAAAGATCCACTTATTCTCGACGGCCTTGCGCCCTTCGGGAATATCTACCAAAGTCCACACTTTGTTATCATACATGGATCCTATTTCGGATTTCATGGCTTCAAGCCATTTCTCGGACTCGAGACTCTCCATCGCCTCCTTGTAGTTCGTAGGTTCGTCTTGCTCGACTAGCATGACGGTGCAAACCATATTGCCATACCATTCTGGTGGGATCCGAGATCTACCAGACCTACGAGGTAGAACATCTTCCTCGACAGTTTCTCCCACTCCTTCCACGGAGGACGTTTCCGGAATTGCTTCCGTTGCGCCACTCGGAATCTCGAGTTCAGGATCAACGATTTCATCGAGGTCTACCTTCCTTCCACTTACTCCTTTCGCGAGAAATTCCTTCTCTAGAAAGGCACCGGTCTTCGCGACAAAAGTTTTGCCCTCAGCTTGGTTGTAGAAGGTGTACCCAACGGTTTCCCGCGGATATCCTACAAAGACGACTTTCTCCGACTTCGGTTCGAGTTTGTCGGGCTGTAGTTTCTTGACGTACGCCTCACAACCCCAAACCTTCAGAAAAGATAACTTAGGCTTACAGCCATACCATAATTCATACGGCGTCGTTTCAACGGACTTGGACGGAGCCCTATTTAAAATGAATACGGCTGTTTCTAACGCATAACCCCAGAAGGACACTGGCAGATCGGTAAGAGACATCATAGATCGGACACTATCCAGTAGAGTACGATTACGTCGCTCGGACACACCGTTACGCTGCGGCGTTCCGGCGGGCGTAAGTTGGGGCACTATGCCACAACTCTTCAGATGTGTGCCAAACTCAAAACTCAAGTACTCTCCACCGCGATCGGACCGGAGATGCTTGATTTTCCTATTAAGCTGATTCTCAACTTCACTCTGGAATTCTTTGAACTTTTCAAACGTTTCAGACTTGTGTTTCATCAAATAGATATAACCGTATCTACTCAAGTCATCAGTGAAGGTGACGAAGTAACGATAACCATTGCGTGTCGAAACGCTCATTGGTCCACATACGTCTGTATGTATGATCCCCAACAAATCCGACGCCCGTTCAACGAAACCTTTGAACGGTGTCCTGGTCATTTTGCCCATGAGGCATGGTTCACATGTATCGAGGGATCCGAAATCCAACGAGTCCAAGAGTCCATCGGAGTGGAGTCGCTTCATGCGCTTTATACCAATATGACCAAGACGGCAATGCCACAAAAACATGGCGGTATCGTCACTACACTTAATTCGTTTGGCCTCTATGTTATGGATGTGAGTACTACGATCGAGATTCAACAAGAGTAAACCGTTATTCTCGGGAGCATCAACATAAAAGATATCATTCATATAAATAGCACAATTGCTTGACACTGATTTAAATGAATAACCGTCTTGTAACAGGCAAGACCCACTTATAATGTTTACACTCAAGGATGGCACAAAATAACATTTATTTAAAACCAAAACTAATCCCGATGGCAGAGGGAGCGTGCCGACAGCCACCACGCCGACTCTCGATCCGTTGCCGACGCGCATCGTCACCTCATCCTTCGCCAGCCGCCTTCTATTCCGTAACTCCTCCTGAGAGTTACATATATGAGCAAGAGAACCAGTATCAAATACCTACGTATTGCTCCGGGCGGATGTAAGGTACACATCTATAACATGTATATCAAATATACCTTTCTCTTTGTCGACCGTCTTGCCAGACTTCCTATCCTCCAGATACTTGGGGCAGTTGCGCTTCCAGTGACCCTTCCCCTTGCAGTAGAAACACTCCACGCTAGCTCTGGGACCAGATTTGTTAGTCCTGGACTTGGCAGTCAACTTTGCCTCCCTCCGGGACTTCCAGTTCTGCTTTCCCTTGCCACCGGACTTCTTGAAATCAACGGTCTTGTTGACCATCAACAGCGTGTGCTCCTTCTTAATTTGTACCTCAACAGTCTTGAGCATCACGAACACTTCACCCAGGGACTTAGCCATGCCCTGCATGTTGTAGTTCATGACGAAGCCTTTGTAGCTTGGCGGCAACGATTGCAACACCCTGTCAATCGCCAGCTCATCGGGAATCTTGCACTCCAGAGCATTCAGGCGTTGAACGTAGCCAGACATCTTGACTACATGCTCGCTCACACTGCTATGCTCTTCCATCTTGGCTGAGAAGAAAAGCTCAGAAGCCTCATATCTCTCAGCCTTAGCCTGCGGCGCAAAGACATCCTTAAGATCCGAGATGATCTCAAAGGCACTCATCTTCTCAAAGCGCTTCTGCAGGTCGACTTCCATGGCGTAGAGCATGCCACTCTGGACAAAGGCATAATCCTCCGATCGGGTCTGGAAGACCTTCTTCTCATCCTCAGAGGCTTCATCTGCAGAAGGGTCACCTATGGCGGCCTCAATGACGTAGGCCACCCTATGGGGAGTGAGGAGGATCCTCAGGTTGCGGAACCAGGCCATGAAGTTTGACCCATTGGTCTTAAGCTTTTCTTTCTCAAGGAACAGACCTAGGTTAAACGAGGGGCGAGACATCTACAATGGAATTTGCAACAACATAAGACTTTGTTCATAATAATTTTGAGTTATAGTATTTTTAGAAAAAAAAAACTAACATAACTCCCACTCAAACGAACATCCCTCCTGGTCGTTTAAGCGATTACACGACCCCCATCCATTGCACCACCCCTCATCATCAAAGCCGGCGGCACAACTTCAAGAGTAGACAAAATCGTCCGTCACACCAATTTTGTGACTCGTGCTCGGCCTTTCGGCCTTCCTGTTCCGAGGCCATACCTCTGAGTATGCTAGGCTCGCCACCAAAGACCTCCACGCTGACGCTTGTGCAACATGGCTTACACCCACCGTATGCGAACGAAGATATGTCTGACACCAACCCGATCATCACGGCCTGCCTCATAACGTAGAACTTTATTGGTGGTGCGCGTTGGAGGGAGAACACTAGTGGTATTTTGAAGGGATCATCTTATTCAACTACCGCCGTGTAACACACAATCACACACAAAATAAGATGCACACAAAACATCAAATGTAATGCAATGTGATATAGTCCATCGCGCCATTGTCTTCTTGGCGCCCGCAGTTTAAACAATTTAATAAACCTACCTTGACCATATCACATAGCCCCTGCAAAATAAAGTTAGACGCTTCTACTTTATCTTTTGCATATTTTACGTGGCTTGGGGCTTTCGTAAATAGAACCGCTTCATACCTACGAATCTTATGACCACAACAACGATCCAATAATTGCATGTTTAAGCATCCCTTTCGGGCCCTCCATTGAAAATGCGAAGACCAACTAAAGAGAGAGAAACTGTCACCCGCCAGCCACAGATACGGTACAAGCCGTATGTCAGTAGTGGAACTAGTCTCGCGTAAGCGTACGCGTAAAGTCGGTCTGGGCCGCTTCATCAACTCAATCCCGCTGGAATACACAAGTGCACGCTAGAGGGTAGCAAATAACAGGAACGGTGCCCCCGTGCAGAGCACGGGTTCTAACAGCGTACAGCTATACCTTACGATAGATCGGCTCTGATACCACTGAAGGGGATCGTGGGCAGAAAACAATAATTTTCCTAGCAACGATATCCTTAAACTAGCCAAGATCTATTCTATGCAGATATAGTAGTACGAACGGAGATCGGAATACATACCCTTGTAGACCGAAAACGGGGATTACGTTCCCGCACAAACGTTGTGGATGAAGACCGACGTAGCCGACCTCAAGGTCGTGTAGAGGAAGCAGGCCTCCGAGTACCGCTAGCGCAGCACCTCGCAGGGAGTCGCACACGTACGGTGGAGACGACGCCTCCGAAGCTCCAGTCCAGGACGAGCAGCGGAAGACTTGGACCGGAACACCAGCAGCGCGGCAGCGGGCTATGGTGGAGGAGATCCCCGACTCCTCTTGCTCGGCGCGGCTCCAACTTGGGAACCACGAGATCGAGAGAGAAATCAGGAATTAATTGGGTGAATTAAAAGGCTGGGGGTGCCCTTTCTTATATAGGCTCCCAAGGGGAGCCAACCTTGCCAGCCAGGCAATGTGGGACTATCCCACACAGCCTGGTTCGGCCAAGGGAGTGCGCCGGCCCCCTGGTGGGCCCCTTGTGGCCCACCTAGGCCGGCCCTCCTGCCCCCCACCGAATTCCCCTAGGGAATTTTCCCCTCTTGGGCCTTCTTTCGTCCGGAAGGCCCATTTAGGGAAATCTGCCTTAATAAATTCGAAAATAAATATATAAAATCATATTTGCATATTAATAACACTAATTAATATCAAACATAATATATAAAATATTTCCTAGCTCCGAAAACTCTTTCGGCGCTGCCCGATCTCCATCGGACCTCTCCCGGGACTGTCCCGGTGATCTCCTTCCTTTCCGGTTGTCTTGTCGAAACCCCTTAAGTGTGTTACCCTAGCGGTTCGATATAATATCAGGTATGATCAAGACTCCTCAATGATCAACGACTAACTCGTAGGCCTGGACCCCCTGAATTAATCCCTGAGATATAACGAATGACTTTCATCTATCAAACCTGAACGTGAAGTCTTAGACCTTTTGCCATAGCGATACTTAGCACGTCCGAGTGTCGTTCCATAGATATCTCCATACCTAATCCCGACCTCGTTACCGACGATGCTATCTTCTACTCGTTCATGATCTCATGTCTCCGTGACCTAGTCACATGCTTGCAAGCTCATTAGACAAGATCTCACCGAGTGGGCCCGAGAGTATCTATCCTGCTACGCGGACTGGCAAATCCCGCTCTTGACCCCTCGTCTCAATACTCCTTTCCAATACCCAAAAGTATCACCGTTATTGTCATACTAAATAAGATACGACGTTTGGTGCAATCAAAGTATCTTCGGGGAATATCAATAAGAGTTGATCTCACGGTCAAAGGTGTAATGACTATGTTCTCCAAATCTGGGTATGTCCATCACATCACTCTCTAGCGATATGACTCTCATTGCCGACCGGCGCCATGCCCCATGACCGGGAAACCTCGATCATCAATCGCGCAACGAAACTAGTCTTAGTAGAGGCTACTAGGGACCTGGTTGTTTGCGTATCACACCCGCATTAATGTTTCCGCTTAATACGGTTCTAGCATGACACAAAAACATATTATGAACAAACGAGATATGATAAAGAATACACTTTATTAATTGCCTCTAGGGCATATCTCCTTCACACTGCCCCTCGGTACTGAGCTTATCCCCAGACTTGCAGATGGGGCGTAGATTCCAGTTTCAATCCTTCTGGACGAAGGCGGAAGGTTTTCTTAATGTGGTTCAGGAAGCTTGGTCGTCTGTGGGACAGGAGGTCAACCCCTTCAAGAGGTTGGATCTCAAGCTTAGAACAACGGCCAAGAGTCTGGCGAGGTGGAGCACCAGGTTCATTGGCAACATTAAGATGCAGATCTTGCTCGCTAATGAGATAATCCTGCGTCTCGACGTGGCCATGGAATCCCGACCACTCTCACCGGTAGAGAGGGCGCTCAGGAAAGCCCTCAAAGGGAAGCTACTTGGCTTGGCATCGCTCGAACGCTCCATGGCGAGGCAACGAGCAAGGGTGCTTTGGTTGCGGGAGGGCGATGCATGCACGAGGTTTTTTCACATGCATGCAAGCCATAGACGGCGTCAGAACTTCATTAGCCACCTCCTGGTCGACGGGGTGAGGAAGACCGAGCATGTGGATAAGGCTGAGGCCGTGGATGATTTCTTTGACGGCCTACTCGGGACGGAGGAAGATCGGCATTTCTCCTTCAACCTAGACTACCTAAAGCTGCCCACGGTGGACCTCTCCCACTTGGAGATGGCCTTCACCGAGGAGGAGGTGTGGAACGCCATTAGGAGCATGCCACTTGACAAATGTCCGGGGCCGGATGGTTTCTCCAACAGGTTCTATGTGGCATGTTGGGGGATCATTAAAGCAGATGTCATGGAGGCTTTCAGCTCCTTGTCTCGGCGTGACGCCCGTGGATTCAGTTCGATCAACCAGGCGCTGATCACATTGCTGCCCAAGAAGGTGGGGGCGGAGGAAGTTCAAGATTTCCGCCCTATCAGTTTGATTCATGGGTTCGCCAAACTCGTGGCAAAGGTAGTGGCATGCAGGGTCGCCCCCTCCATTCCGCAGCTAGTGGGTGCGCACCAGAGTGCCTTTGTGCGTGGACGGTGCCTACACGATAATTTCATGATGGTCCAGTGTACGGCGCGCAAGCTCCATAGTTCAAACACCCCAGCCGTCCTCCTGAAGCTTGACATTACAAAGGCTTTTGATACCGTCAGCTGGGCCTTCCTCTTGGAGGTGTTGAGAAAGATGGGCTTTGGTGACCTCTTGGTCGCAACTATATGTGCCCTTCTTTCGTCGGCTTCTACTAGGGTGCTTCTCAATGGTCATCCTGGTGGAAAGATCTTTAGCAGACGTGGACTGCGACAGGGAGACCCACTCTCGCCTCAACTGTTCATCTTGGTCATGGAGGTGCTACATCTGTTGATTGAGAGGGCTACTGCTTGTGGATTGTTGACGACTCTGTCCGACATGGGTCTCAGGCACCGCACGTCGATCTATGCGGATGACGTGGTGACCTTCCTTCGCCCCCTGGAGAGGGACCTCAGGGTTTTTGCTCAGCTCCTCGACGACTTTGGCTTGGTGTCCGGGCTGAGAGCAAATCTTGATAAATGCTCTGCGCATCTGATCCGTTGTGGTGAGCCCGAGGCGGCGTTGGTGGCCCAAGAGCTACACTGTCCGATACTGCCGTTCCCGCTACGTTACTTGGGGCTTCCGCTCTCCCTCAGAAGACTGACGACTACCCAACTCCAGTATCTGGTGGATAGTGTGGCCAACCACCTCCCTAGGTGGCGTGCCAGGTTGCTTAATCGTGGAGGGCGTCTTGAGCTTGTGAAGACCACACTTTCCGCGGTGTCTATTTTTGCTATGATGTCTCTCGACCTGTCAGTGGAGACCCTGGTGGCGATTGAGAAGATCATCCGTAGCTTTCTCTGGGCTGGGCGCAAGGATGCCCGTGGAGGTCACTGCCTGGTGGCGTGGGAGAGGGTCTGTATGCCCAAGCATCTAGGTGGTCTTGGGATTCCCAACTTGCGGTATATGAACCGTGCTCTCAGGGCTCGGTGGCTTTGGCTTAGCAGGACAGACGAATACAAACCTTGGAGTGAATTTGACATCCAAGTCCCCCACGTGGTACACCAGTTGTTTGAGACAGCCACCACCTCAGTTGTGGGCGACGGAGCCTCTACCTTTTTCTGGACGGACAGGTGGTTGCCCGGCGGCCGTGTGAAGGACTTGGCCCCACATCTCTTCTTAAGAGTGCCCAAGGGCGCGCTTTGTTCTCGCCGAGTTAAAGAGGGGCTCGCGGGTGGATGGCTAGACGATGTTCCGCCAGACTTGGACGCGCGTGAGATACGCGAGTTGTTGTCCTTAGCTGACAGTGTGGCAGACTTTCCCTTGTCGGAAGGGGTCGTGGATGAATTCAGGTGGAATTGGGAGGGCAACCACAAGTACTCAGCTCGATCGGCTTACAGAGCCCTCTTTGAGGGAAAGATTGGGCTCGCGGGCGCACAACAGATTTGGTGCTCCCGAGCGCCCAACAAGTGCAAGTTTTTCCTCTGGCTGGCTTTGAAGGGTAGATGTTGGACTGCAAACCGCTTAGGGCGGAGGGGCCTTCCTAGACCGACCGCTTGCCCGTTGTGCGATCAAGTGGGAGAAGACATAGACCACCTTCTCCTCGGGTGTGTCTTCTCCAAAGAGGTTTGGCACTCCTTCCTGAGCAGGTGGGGTAAGGTGGACTGGGTCCCTGCCCACGACGACTGTCTTATGGATTGGCTACCAGCCAAGGCTCCGGGAGGTCAAGATGAAAAGGACTTGTGGACGGCGATCAACTTGATATGCTGGAGCTTGTGGAAGCATAGGAACGGAGTGGTCTTCGAAGGACACAGGCCTTCAGTAGTGACTGCCATTAGTATGGTGGAGGCCGAGGCTGTCCTTTGGCGGGCAGCGAGGATGTTTAGGGGCAGCTTGGGAACCGTAGACAGGTGGAGGGTTGGCGAGTGATCCTTTTGGTTGTTGGTGGATTGGCGTTCTTGGCGCATGTGCCTAAACGCGTTGTAAAGGCCGCTTGGCCTCTCCTTCTTGAAACCGATACGTCCGATTGGACGTATCCTTAAAAAAAAAAATCCCTATCGGTTTACAGTCGGGCTCATTACCTTTGACGCACTTGCCACAAATCCTTCTAGCTTGAAGGATTTGCATAAGCGTTATATATGTATTTATTTGCACCACTTGTCATATAGTTTGTGTTAAATTGATAGAGTTCGATATCGTGAGGCAGATGGCCCCGGATTCGACTTTGTAGCCTGACTTTGACCGACACTTTTGGGATGAAAATCCTGAGATCGGTTTACAGTCGGACTCATTATCTTCGACGCACTTGTCACAAATCCTCCTAGCTTCAAGGATCTGCATAAGAGTTATGTATTTATTCCCACTTTATCGAGAAAAAAAGTATTTATTCCCACCACTTGTCATAGAGGTCGTGAGGCAGATGGCCTCGGGTTCGACTTTGTTGGCTGACTTTGATTGACACTTTTGAATGAATAATATATACATGTGTGCATGGGTTGGAGTATCTCACCCTTTTCGGAAAATAACAAAATTGCCATGCAATTACTTCCAAGAACGAAGACAATATTTCACATGATTGTATATAGAGTATTATTGATAACTTTATTTATATCTGCTAACCTAGGTGTAATGGGTCGACAAGTACAGTATACACCTATAAACTATTGCTCCTGATTCTTCACCTGATGGTGAACCAAGAGAACTATGAAATGAGCCAAGAGAACTACGAAGAGTGAAACTTCTTCTCTGCAAACTTAACAAGAAAAAGTATAAGCAACGCTCTGATCTCTTGCTTGTTTTTCGAGCCACTACAACCTGAATATCTTTATCCACTGCTAGGCTGCTAGTTAACCTCATTGTTGAGCATGTGAGCTTGCGTGGGGACTAACCATGGTCTCTATATTTATCCCAATTTCACTCCTCAAGAACTCGGAGTACCATTTAGCAGACAGCTTTGGCTGCCTTGGCAACCCAGGATCCTGGAAATCGATGTGGTGCAGCCCGTATTTCAAAGAATAGCCCGCTAGCAGCTCGAACACATCCAGGAATGACCAAACAAAGTAGCCCTTTACGTTGGCCCCGTTCCTGCAATAACGATTTCTAGTTTTCTCATTGTGAATCAAATGGCAAAACATTCAGTGGTTAATTCGCTTAATTGGGATTAGAATCACGATCCAACTTAAGAGAACAAGAAATTTATAACACCGCAAAGTTGAGAAAAAAATATTCATCTTCAGCAATGCAGAGAAGAACGCCCACCTGAGTGCAGTGAGTGTGCTGCCGATGTAGCCACTCAAGTAGTCCACTCTATTATGATCATTGACCGAGTCGACGAGTAACTGACCATAGCCTAAAATATGATCAAGTGGAAGAACAAGCAAAAAGTTCAGATCAGTGGAAACACCCAAATAAAGTTCATGTGTGACTTGACACAGAGAAACTTAAATGATAAAGTGGCAAGTAGTGTGTCAGTTCTTGCAGAATTTGCTGGTAATACAGAATTTCATTAATGGATTATTTATGTACTTCTGAAGGATCATTTAACGGATAAGGCTGCAATTCGCATAATGTGGGATGATATATAGTATTATATATACGAAGAAAATTGTAAAGACAAAATTTACAGATAGTGAATCTGAAGACTTGCCATTTTCTTGCACATAGATAGGAATGCTCTGGTATCTGTCAGTGAGGTACTTGAGCATAGACTGCAGCCCTTGCGGATCATTCGGCAGGTTGACAGGGATAAACTGTAGACATAATCAAAAGGTCAAGTTTGATTGGCTTTACATACATTAGAATCAGAAACAAAGACTAGCAAAAATACCTGACCAGTACCGCTATCATTCCTTGATACTGAGACACAAACAAGCAAACACACAGTTACACATAGTTTTGAATTTTATCAAATAAACTTTGAACTTTGCTTACTTCTGAAGGTGGCAGACATATCGGCATTGTAGTCCCGGAGGCTGGCGTCGGTGCTGCTCTTCCCATCGCTGACGTATACTGATGTGTAGTGGTTTATACCAACGAAATCGATGGCCCCACGGATCAGCTCAGACTGCTCTTTGGTGAAGGACGGAATCCGAGAACCGGCTTTCTTCTTCATGATCTCAGGATAGTCTCCATACACCAAGGGGTCCAAGATCCTGAACAAAAAGACCAGAATGTGTCATGGTAACCCATCTTTAGAATCACATATATGCATGAATCATGATCGAGATATAATCTCACCAGCCGATCATGAAGTCGAGCGACCTCTGCGTGGCGGCGACGTCGGCGGGGCTGGGGGAGAAGGGGTAGTTCCAGAAGCTGTAGACGTTCATGCCGACGACGCCCTTCTGCGTGGCCTGGTACCTCTCCCTGTAGAGCCTGACGACAGAGGCATGGGCGAGGATGGAGTTGTGCGCCACGGTGTAGGGCTCCACGGTGGAGTCCCCCGTCGTGCAGTCGACACCGAAGGGCGCCGAGCAGCGGCACGGCGGGAAAGCGCCGCTGTCGTAGGCCGCGATGGAGATCACGTTGGGCTCGTCCATGGTCGTCCAGTGCCGCACCCGGTCGCCGAACTCCCGGAAGCACGTGTCCGCGAACGCCGTGAAGTCATCCCTGCAAGAAAGATCGTTCGTCAGACACACGCCGAAATTTGAGGAAAAAACTTTCAGAATCTGCATGCATGGTCGAATTAGGATCTTACACGACCCTGGGGCTCAGCCAGCCGTGGTACTCGTCTTCGAGGATTTGAGGGAAATCGAGGTGGTACAGAGTCACGTGAATTTGGATCCCTGCATAAGGCAACGCAGCCAATTTGAGCATTTTTTTTAGAAAAAGGTCCGATAATTCTCACGATTCAGTAATCTATGTTGTCACTAAATTCTGAACTTCTGATGTTGCAATGAAGGTTCAGTTCTGATGAACCTTTGTTTACCTCGTTTTGTCAGCTCGTTTATCAGGTTGTTGTAATACTCCAGCCCTTTGGGGTTGACGGGTCCTCTTCCTCCTGTTTTCATGAAGAAAAACGAATCATTGATGGGAGCTTTCAAAGATGATAAGTTTCCAAAATCGGCGCAACAGGTGTGTTCTTACTTGGAATAAGCCTAGACCAAGAAATGGAGAACCGGTAGGCCTCTAAGCCAGTGTCGGCCATAAGCTGCACATCCTCCTGAAAAATCCCACATATACGCAGCACTTAAGCAAAGAACTTACAGAAACTCGTAATTTGCACAACTGAAGCCTAACTAAGCCATTTGATATGATCAAATACGAATGGTACTTCCCCGCAAAAAAAAAAAAGAATACTGTTGTATGCATTATTAGTGGTCAAAACTGCAAAATTTTGTCCGCACATTTTAAATTATTCTGAATTTCTGATATGTGTCTGCACATGTTCTGACGGAGCAAGTGTAGCCGTATGTTTTCATTTGTCAACAAGAAACATTGAAAATGACGCCCACGTGAGTTTCCAACAAGAATGGCACGCTTAGAAACAAACGAAAGGCATCGCTGTCGATTAATTCGGAAAATTCAAGGGAGATGACTGAACATTTGTATGTACGCTACAGCCCAGTGAAGTATGTGCGTACCTTATATCTGTGGTAGCCGTCGGCGGCCAAATCGCCGGTACTCTTGTCCGGCATTTTCCCTGCGGTCACCGTCAGACCAGGAAGACAACGTCAGTTAACAGTCGGTAATTCAGTGTCGAGTGCGTGAGATTATGCGACTATGCGAGCGAGCGAGATGGGACGATCGTCTGCATCTCAGCTCCTTTTTTTTGTGGACAAGGTTTTGGAGAAATTGCTCTGCTTCATTATTGCTTAAGTCGCACATAACTCGTAAGATGCTCGATAAGAAATATTAACCGTGAGATAGTAATCACCTGCGTGGGTAAAAGTGTCCCAGATGCTTGGGCTTCTTCCATCCTCATCCGTCGCACCCTCGTACTACAAGCACAATATGGAATCATCAAACTGACCCAAAGAAGAAGGAACACACCAAGCTCACATCGAATCCGCCAAAAAAGGCTTAATTCACCGGGATATATGATGAGCAGAATAGGCAAGACAGTACCTGGTAGGCCGACGTGCCGGCGCCGAAGACGAAGTCCCCGGGGAAGTCCGCCCTGGTGAAGTTGAGAGCACGGGCCGCCCTCGCGCCGCCGCCTCGCCATGGCGCGACGAGCAGCACTAGCAACAGCACCACGGCGCGGGGTATGGCCCTCATCTTACTCTCCGGCCACCGTCTGTCTCTGGAAAGTCGATTCTCGGGGCTCTCTGGCTCCTATGCGGCGCGGTGGCCATGACCACACACACGTCTTATTTATCGGCTCCTGCTATAGTTTACGACGAACGGCAGGTGATCGATAACGACACGCTAATAGGAAAAGACATGGTAGGACTCTGAAATGTTTTTTGGGGTGCACGGCCGGCTGTAGAAGTAGAAAAAACAAACTTTTTTTCTTTGGACAGGGAGACGGTGGGATTTTTTTTTTGAACATGATAAATATTATTCAGGTTAGGTTAGGTGCATTTTATAGAGAGCAGCGTGAACGGAGTCGCGCAAGAAACAGATTGGATGTCCTTTCCCGAACATTGACCTGCTTGATTACATAAGCAACGGATAGTTAAAGGCCAATTCTGAATACGAAGGGCTAACTGAGCATGATGATATGCTTTTGTATTGTTGCTCCGGCTGACGTGAGTGATCCTGTTGCAATCAAAAGAGGGAGAGGTTTTTATAGCTGCAATAAGAGGTATGTTCTCCCAACTAGCTGAAGCAGTAAACAGAGTTGGCGACATTGCCGCCCTAGCTAGTGCGGAGTAATCAGTGTAGAAGTGGGGGTCCTGCACCTGAAGAAGATCGTAGGTTTCCGCTCGAAGCGGAGATGATGCTGGAGGTGAAAGCGCATAAACTTGCAACTGTTGAAGATGTTGATCGCTGTGCACGGTAATAATTACTCCTAGTCCAACTCGGCACATTTATGAATCTGTCCTAAGCAGCATCATAAGACTAGTCCTAGTGGGGAGTATCATATAGTGATATCATGCATATGATACTCCTCTATGTTACTATGTCAATAATAGGTAGTAACATAGATGTAGTATCATATAACCATGCATTTATTAGGCTATAGACTCATCTTATCTCGAAATACGTTATGTTACGATATCTACCTATGATACCACCACCACTTCTCTCCTCATTAAATACTTGCCACATCATCATTTCTGCCTATGTGGCACTTATGTTACTACCTATGATACCCCCACTATGACTAGTCTAATAGATAGCAGTAGCATTTCCTACAAAGTTTAGTGTCCCACAATAGTGTGGTTGATGGAGGTGGTGGTTGATGTTCCTGTGCTTGGTGTCCTTGCTGCTGGGTGGAATTGTTAGCTTCCAGTCTCGTCCCTTTAACTATTACGTCTGCAACTGCATATACCTGCAAAGGTCTGGATAATTTATTGCAAAATAAAGTGTTGTTTCAAGTTTTCTGAAAACACCACAAGAAAGTGTAGAGAGTGGTCGAGTTTATTTGTGGATGTTGAGATGTAAGTAAGGCAATAAAGCATGAATCATATCAGGAATTGACTGATTTTTTAACCAGAAATTCGGTTTTAATAAACCAGTGATAGCAGATTCATCCAGTTTTAGAAAAAAAGGGTAAATAAATAACATATGCATCTTATCTTCAGGACTACCATATCTGGACCAATTATCATTGATATGCTTGGAGTACCTGCTCACCCTCTTACCTGTTGGAAGCGCTTTCCTAAGAAGCTTGGAGGCGAAGACTCTTGCCACAATTTTTTTTATCATGCCACACCTGATTAAGGAGGGAAATGATCCGTGGAGGAACAACTTTTGGTCTTTGCCTCAAATGAAGCTGAAGGTTATTGAAACATTGTTTATAGGCACTTTTGGATGAGAATTGACCCGTATCTGAAGTTGCACACAACTTTGTCTCTACTTGAGTTTCTCGATGTGTAATTTGGGGACGTAGAGAGGTAATGACTTTTAAGATAATGGAGAAATAGCACACATGTGTTTATACATGTTTGATTTACTTATTTCTAAAAAAAAAGTTTGATTTACTTAAAATTAATTAACTTTTGGCTTTGACTAACTTAAAGTAATGCAGTTGTGCTATGGTGTTATATGAGGTCATAATTGTATTTTTCATGTTAATTATCCTGGTTATTGAATACTGATGTTTTCATTTCTGTATGTTATAGATATTGATTTAAAATTGAATTATTTGGATTTTTACATCACTATGTTACACCTTATTACGAACTTTCTAACTAAACTATGCAGATTTAAATAATCCCATCTAGCGATTTTAAATAAACTATGAAGAAATGAGCTGTGAGAAACAACCGCGAGCTTGAGATTCGAACCCGGGTTGCTGAGCCTAGCGAGCTACTCCAACCATATGTACATATTCACCAGGCACTTTTCGTGTAGTCCTGTTTACGTTGACGATCATGCCGAGACCTCGTGAAGCCGCAAGAGATTGTTGGAGCCTGACGAAAGGTCGAGACCATGGAGCCTGACGGAGATCGATCAAGTGGTAGCTAGCTGCTGCCGCCGTGCACGCACACAAAGCCAAAGCGACAGAGCTGCCACGCAATCGCTGCTGTCATCGTGCGAAACGAGACAAGAGCGAACGAAGGAGTCTCCGACGGCATATTCAGTCGATAGTCTTATCCTAGGTAGTACTCCGTACTACTTCCTCTCCTTATCAATATAAGACGTTTTACACAGTTTAAAGGTGGCTAGATACAAAATAAAATGAATAAATCAATATACTAAAAATAGACTAGGTACAACCTAAAATGAGTGAATCTACAAAACAACTAGAACGTCTTATAAAGGAAAACAGGACGACAAAGAGCCAACCTGAGAGACGAGATCCACTTTCTCTCTCCTGCGAAGAGACCCGCCGGCGCCGCCGCACCCTCCCCCCACCGCATCCAACCCTCCCTCTCCGGCCTGTCGGGTCGCCCCGCTTGGGCGACTCCGCAGGCGTCCGAGACGCGCCGTCGAAGAACACCCGCTGCCTCTCCCCGCTTCGCCGCCACCAGAGGGGGCTGTCGGCAAAGCCGCGCACAACCCTGTGAAGGTGGCGGCGGGGCGTCCTCCTTTCGATGCGCTGCGGAGGTCGGTCGTCGTGGTGGCCGCACGGGCGGCGCCATGGCTGCTTCCTCAGCCTTGCGGGTCCATGCTCCCGTCCGGGTTCGGCTCCTCCGTCGCCAGCTTCTACTCCAACACGCCGTCGCGTGCTTCTTCACCAACGCGTCGTCGCCAGCCTCTCCACCAATGCGCCATCGCCAGCCTCTCCACCTACGCGTCGTCGTCAGCCTCCCCACCAACTCGCCGTCGTCTGCGTCGGGGCGGGTCGGGGCGGGTCGCTGGCGCTGGCGCGCTCCGAGACGGCTGACGAGGGAGACGGCTGCCATGGTATCCGGAACCTGGCCTCGCTCGGGATCCAGACCCTAGCAGGTCGGATGTGCTGAGGACAACGTCGGAGCTTCAGGGCCAGACCCCAGTTGGTCCCCCGCATCCTCTTCTTGGCTGTGCATCTAGGGCCAGACCCCAATTGGTCCTCCGCATCCTCCCTAGGCAGTGCATTAGGTGGTCGACCACAGGGCCATGCCATTAGGCTTGTTGCTTCCTAGCCCAAATCCTCAGGTTTGGCGGTAGAGATCGTTTTCTCCAGGTGAAAACCTTGCACTTCGGTGTCGTCGGCGGCGGCGCCTTAGGGTGTCGTTCTCCTTCTTGATTGCGCCGTTCGGGAGGCTACAATTCACTACCGAGGCGAGGTGTCATAAGTATCTCCAGGTGAAAACCAAAGCTCCCACAGAGCGGGCGGCGGCGGCGCAAACGTCGCTACCTCCTTGGAGGCGCCGCTTTTGGAGTGTCTTATCTCCTCGTCGTGCTTCGGATTTGCAACGGTTGCATGGGTTGGCCTTGAGGTCTGGGCGGTGGATGTCGGGACGGCAGTCTCGGATGGCTGATGTGCGCCGAGGCGGCGGCCTCGGGTGGCTTTGTAACCATGGCTCGATGAGGCTGGGCCATGGCTCGACATCGTCGGGGTGCCGAAAGAGTCACAAGGGTGGCTGGATCGTCACCCTATGTTGTTTTTTCTTTACTTTCTTTTTTTCTGCTCGCCTTCGGACGTAATTTTGTCCGGGGCGACATCCGTGTACTTTGTGTACGGTTTCCCTCTGCTAATATACTGGAAGCCAGCAATTGCTGGTCCTTTCAAAAAAAAGGAAAACAGAGGGAGTAGCTGGTAGGTTTGTTTGATCTTCTCAGAATGTGCACAAATGAGAGCCTATGTGCGTACGTCTGATATCGACAAAGGAGCGCGCAGAAGGTACCAGGTCGCACCGAGGTTCTGATCTTCCGGAAGATCCCTAGAAAGCAATAGCATCAGGTTGCTAAAACTTTTTTGTAACGTAACATGAGTAAATGATTTGTCTCAATCTATTACTACTTGATAAGATATTCATACAGAAATCAATAAAACCGATACAACATACCGGATTAAATCGAACTATCCACGAAGTAATAGGGCAACAATGAAGCCACATGACGACCCAATCCACCTAATCCAACAACCAAGAGGACGAGCGGAGAGACCAAACATTATCCATCAAGCAGTCACGCGCGTCTTTCCTACGACCTTACTCTTCTTGTCTTTGCATTTGTGTGATTTCTCCTTTCGAATGTTGGTATGAAGACAATCACACATCTGCCTTTGCCCTGAAGTCACTTCTAACAGGCGAGCGTGACTTGTGCGCTTCAAGAAGCGTAGATAGCATCTATGTGACCCGAAGGGCCAAGCAAGAGGAATAGAAGCGATAGGTCTATCTTATCATTTCCGTTAGGAGGCAAGTAATCATTGCTCTTCACATCTAGGAATACATCATCCTAGGTAAGTCAAAATTCTCTTTTAGCAAGAAGAGCATCAGTTTGATTGTTGAAACCACATCCCATCGCTCAAGCGAGGTCAAGGTTGTCGGCGAGTCCACCTTCATATGCTCCACTTACGAAGGTAAACTAGGGATTTCGCACAGAGCTCCTAAAGAGCAGGCATGATCTGCAACACCAGTGTCACAGTGGCACTAGCCTCAACCTCAGTGGTAGCCGGAACGGAGAACTAGGCATACGGCGATGACGAACTATCCCACACACAAGGAGAGAAACAAACTCCACTCCCACGTCATCCGTAGAGCCAACCTCAACCTGACTAGGAGGACACAACGTTGGAGTGGTCTTCGATAAAGTCGGCAAACATATAGCATACTTATGGTAACCTCTACCCTGTCTTGATGCTCGGCCTGTGCAACCAAACACCACGTCAGACAGGCGGGAGAAGAAACACTCGACGCCCAAGACACGTAAGGAGGCGTATTAGAGGGAGATGTGGATTCCATCGAATCCCCATAAAACCCTAATTAGAAGATGGAGTATGATGATGCATGGCGTCAGGACACTTGTGACGCAGCAAGGCATGATAGATAGGAGGTGGCTACTCGTTCGTCACAGCGACAACAGACTCATGCAGAAATATAGTACTATGAATTAACGAAACATGAGAACAATGGAAAGAAAAGAAAAACATACACACTGAAAGGTCGAAGCCAACTCATACTTTTTTTTTTGAAATTTTCCACATATATTAGGTCAGCAGATCGTCTTATAAAACCATGTTAGTCCCTTTCATGCCATGGTTAGGAAAAGAGTGCGTCAACCACCAGCTGCCTCAACCAACCACATAATTATAATCAGTCCTAAAATTGTGAGCTAAAAATGTCGGAGAGTCAACATCCCAAGAAAACAACCCATCCTGTAAACTCGCATATTTCGTGCGGGAATGAGCTGCCTGCTTTGCTTCATGACGGGCATGAACAATAGAAAAAGACAAATTGGTAGAGCTAGATCAATATGAATATATGATAATGTTTGTGTGTGTGCTTATCACTCTCACTATCTCACCACACCACAAACCGGTCAACTTTGACAATTCCCCCGCCTCCTCCCAGGCGTCCCCTGAAAATTTCTGTACCTTGTTCCTACGTGCCTACGTGCATTTTCTGCATCCTGCACTTGTCACTGGATCCGGCCACCTTGTTCCATATCTCCGCGCTGAGCGTCATTGTTTTTTCTTTTCTGAAAACGGCCGTTTCTACAAACTAGTAATAAAACTGAAATAAACCAAAACGTAAGAGTCTAGCTAGTGAAAACTACATAGCTAGTGCAGACCACCAATGGCCACTCAACACAAGTATAGAACGAGCATCATAGCGGAAAGTATTGAATCATCAAACATCCCTTATTTTTTTCTAGAGGGTTATCTGACGAAATCCTTTGAATCAAGGGGCGCCTAAATCCCCATCAAGAAAGAACCTTGGTGGAGATTGTTATTGCATTATTTATTCCATTAGAACTTGAAATTGACATATCGTGAAAGAGTTTGCACACAAGTGCCTGTCTGTAAATAAGCAACATAGCAAGATCTTATCACAAGTTACAATGCAGCAACCCGGTTCTTTCAGGACAAGACCACAAGGTCCACAATGCAACAACAATAGAAATAGAAACAGACATTAAGTTACAAGCACTTTACGGCTGAAAGCCATAGTGCCATTTCCCACCTCCCTCTACTGGCATCGCGAAAAAGTCATCATCAGGTAGAAAAAAAAGAAGGGAAAAAAACTGCGCAGTTGCCGTCATCATCATCATCTAATTAAACCGAAGATCCGAAGCGAGAGGGTAAGGTGTGCTTTTTTTGCTGAGAAAATATGCACCTATAGTTTCCTCTTTTTTCGAGTCCGAGCGCTCCTCCATGAGCTGAGAGCAGACGATGACAGACCTCCACGCCTTTGAATCATTGGGTTCCTCATTTTTCGCTTGCCCGTATAGCAGGGCTTCAAAATCCCCTGGAGACCGAAGCTGGTTGTAACTTCTTGCTTGACGGTGGCCACTGTGGGGGCGGCGACGCTCTCATCCTCAGAATGTGCGACAGTTTCTCTCTTGACACATACCCGTTCTCTCTTGATTGATACACGTAGGCGCTGAGATGGATGACTGATCACCTCAAAGTTTTGATATCCTTCCTCAGCTTGTTGGTTGTCGATCAATACATCTTCCGAACTCTGCTAGCAAAGAAAGAAGATATATTAAAGAAATAGCAAGAATATTGACTTTGGACATCCTTCAAATCATGTCAGTGACCATGTGTAAAAGATTTTAGTAGACAATCTATCATTATTGGCCTTCGCCCAAAAGATTCACTAACTTGGATTATTAGGGACTTAGAAATGCCAAGGTTTGTCAGGCCTATCTGAAGTGTACAGTATATAATACTCCGTATATGACATACGATAAAGCCACCAGAAACATTGGTGGAGAGTTTTGACTCTTGATTGGGTGCTACTTCTTGAAGCTCAAGCTCCTCCAAAGAGGTGAGCAAATTCTTAATTAATTTCTTATGGTGTGAAATAAATGAGTTCTATAGTAGCTTACCTGGTGCAGTTCACCGATTTTATCTTGATCTTCAGCTGACAATAGGTTCATGGTGCTTTCAAAAATATCCATATTGTTAGCTTCTCCATAGCTTGAGACAGCACTATCGGGCATGTCTGTATCATCCATATCACAATCTGATCCATCCTCAGGTGATATTTCAAGCATTTCAGCAACCTTGCCTTTTCCGTGTGAGCAATTTGAGCTCTGTGCTCCGTTGACCCGTGTGTTGATTTTAAGGACAAGCCCGTTGCTCTTCTTGGCCATTGTTTTCTCGAGATTTGATCTCAGACTAAATACTCGGTCTTGGACAGATTGAATGCTTAAAAGAATCTGCTCAACAGTAGCATCGTCTCCATTACCAAGTAGCCAGTCGGCATCATTATTTCCTTTTGTGCTGTCATCTGCTGAAAGGTCAGAAAATACTTGTGTGAACTCATCTGCTATGTATATAACACATAAAACATTTCATTTTCAAAAATTAGAACAATCACAGTATGTACACGTCTTGTTAAACTGAACTCAATACGCAAGCATAAGAATAACATTTACTAACTGAGTCATCATATATGTGTGCTATTGTTAATGTAAACAGGGAATGAGTTTTTTCCTCAATACAAGTAGTAAGGGAATTTAGAAACTAGAACAAAAGGGAGTGAATATGCAACACAAAAGGGACTGAATATGCAACACAATAGTACAATACAATCCTACCATATACATGTTTTGAGAGGTCATGTTTGTTTGCAATCATGAAACAGTTGGTAGCTTTACCTAAGTTCCCGTTGTCATCAATAGGTTGGCCATCTCCTTCTGTTTTCTCTTTTTCTGCAGGATGATTGTAATGAGCTCTCGCTAGGGCAGTTTATAATACAATGTGCAAAGCAGAAAAAAATGTTTACCATAATAAGACAAAACAGTGTGGGTTGAGATGTATGAGGAAGCATTAATTTTCTCGCCGTTTGTCTTTCTCCTTTTCCTCTTCATAGTCTTCCTGCAGCAATGAGAAGAGAAGGGCACTGATCTCGACGAGGAACAGTCCAACTCGATCATTTTTGTTTGTAACTCCTTTTCATGTTTAAGTACTGCAAGCTCCCTATCATATCTGGATACTTGAGATTGCAAATCCTTCATCCGCAGCTCTAACCATTGGCATCTCCACATTAATGGGCTGATATAGTTTCTCCAATGATCAGTTACCTTTTTCTTCCTGTAATGGACGATAAGCTGCGTTAAATAATCAAATATACTTTCTGCCAACACAAACAGTAAAACCACTGACATAACATCACAGATCAAAATCAAATAAATCAGGCAACACTACAAATCTAGATACATACACAAACAAAATGGCATATCCTGCATCTAAAGTACAGGCATCATTCTACCATGTACTGAAATCTGTTTTTTTTTCTACTTAAGGATATAATTTTAGTCTCTTCAAAATTGCAAGTGTCTTAGGTTGAAGGAGAAGGGTTTTAGAAAGGCATCATCTTTAATCAATTGTACTTTCTTAAAGGAAATATCACAAAAAATAGAGTGAGAATGCATAAGTTGGAAAGAAGAGTGAACATCTCAATGCGATATTATTAATTCTCCTTTCAGTAATATATCACATCAGATCATAGACATTTTTCTTTATCACTAAGAATGTTCACACATGATGAGTATTAAATATAATGACTCAGCACACATAGACCTGGCACGTTTAGCAACCTGGCCCATGTGGCCCATACACAGTTGTGGTCATGGCATAGTACCCATGTGGGCCACAATGGAAATCAAAGATGACTAGCCTATAATGCTAGTTTGGTCTAAAATTACAAGTAGCACCTCAGGATTAACCCTTTTACAGCAAGGTCAAATGGAAGTGCAAGTAGAGAGTTATGTGTGCATGGACCTATCCCTTGTGGAGGGTGAGCAGAACACTACTGGAGTAAGAATGCTACGAGTACGACCAGGAAGGACGAAGCCTAGAAACTGGTTAAAAGGAGTTCGATGAAGGAAATGTAGTCCTTAGGTAGGAACCAAGCTCCATAAAATGGGGAGGTTGATGGAGGGAGGGTGGAAGTATTATTTTATTTATTTTGCCTAGACCGCACATGGAGTAAGCTGCTTCTATCTAATTGATGTGTCTTTATTCGTTTTAGAAAGTTTCTCACTGGCTCGTTATAAACTGTAAACAAACTAACAATTGCTTGTCATATTAAGAACTAAAAAATCAAGTCTCACATTTCACATTGAAGATGAGAAAAATTATTTGCCTAATCTTCAGAGGGAAAAGATTGTCCAGGTAAGAGTGATTGCCTTTATTCGTTTTTTCTAAGTTTCTCACTGGCTCGTTATAAACTGTATACAGACTAACAATTGTTGTCATATTAAGAACAAAAAAAAATCAAGTCTCACATTTCCCATTGAAGATGAGAAAAATTCTTAAGTTCTGTTAGCATGACTGAACAGTTCATTGTGCAAGGAAAATGGTCTATGCATAACTTTGCTTTTGCCAGACTTTTCATTCTGTTTTAGTTGGATTCAGAAGATGAATTGGCATTTATCTGAAGGCAGAAAAACGAAGGCTGGTAAGTAATCAGTTGCCAAACAACTTACTTCAATAATCTATCCAAGTTGTCAGAAGCAGCTGCATCCAAGAGTGAAGCAGCATCACCATTATGAGGATAGCGACAGAATGGTGAGTCTACTTCAATGTCACTAATCTCTGAAGGCTTTGCATCATCCTCAGATCCAGATAACGTGTCCCCAAAGGAACTTGAACACTCTGTGGCATCGGGGTCTTCAGTTTTTGCCAATGCGCTGCAAGCGCTACCACCATCTGGGCCAATAATGTCAACATTCCAATCTACAACTCCATTAGCATTCTCCATTTTAAGGTTGACTTTAGCCTCTTAGATTCTGCTTAATTTAAGAAAACAGAAGCAGTTTCAGCAAAAACTCGCAGTAATATTTAGACACAAATACAGCATGGGGAAAAACAAAAAAAATAGTAGACATGGGGTGAAATTAACCGTGGTAATATAAATACAAGGTAGTAGAAACAAATTCATGATAACGGTAAGGATTAAAGACCCAAATGGTGTGCATGTCGTAACTAGTTGCTAAAATAGTTCCATACAAGTATATTCCAAAGATGTCCGAAATGCCTACGTGCAGAAAAATATGATGTGCCAATTTTTTTCCATATCCCAACCCAAAGGATCCTCAAGTGTATTTTAAATCTACACGAGTAAGTAGTTTCATCAAAATGTGATAACCAGTTATCCATGTGTCAATTAAGTAATGAAACAATATGTAAATGCCCAAAACCCTATGATCAATGATGCACAGAGTAATATGTCAGCAAATAACACATACAAGAATTATTGTTAGCAGGCGGCAGTATGCTTGGTGAACAATCACAAAGGTTTTTCCTTAAAAAGAATCACAAAGGGTGTTGCAAACGATTGTACACTATAGCTAGAGTAACGAGCTGAACCTATCATGACCATCACCGTTTTTTGGGTAACATCTACCAGATTCATTTACTCCATTCTTGATTTAGTGTATCAGTCTATCCGAGCATAACACTGAAACCATTTTTCTACATTAGAGATAACGTGATTTCATACTCAGCTGAATCTGTTTTCTTCTCTACAACTTCCTTGATTCACCTCTTCCTAGAAATATGTCGATGTTTAGCTCAAATGCAGCGATTGACATCATCGGCAAACTGATAGTAATCACGTAAGTGCATATTGCTACTTGCACCCGCGGACAACACGACTGATTCGAAAGTTAGAATGTACGAATCAACTCGCAGGACTAACCCGCGAGAAAGAAAGACGTCAAAGGCAGCGTCTACCGCGCCGGCTGGCAGAGGGCAGCACGGCACGGCTGTGTTGGCCGACTCCTGGCGGCGGAGGAGTCAGGCACTCGAAGGATGTGTCAGAATCAGCGCGGACGGCTGGTGAGGGAGGGCAGCGGGAGCAATGGCGGCATCTGCAACCCGAGCCCAGAGTGGCAGAGCAGACTGAGGAGCACGCGCTCACCAGGCTGCAGCCGTGGCGATCTCCTCGCCGGAAGGTCCTCGCGTGCCGCGCTGGACCCCTACTCCGTCCCTCGCTCGCACCGATCACGCGAAGCAGAGCGGCGGCGGGACTGGCGGCGGCGGCGGACGCAGCTCAGCTGTCGAAGGTAGGAGAGCAGCTCGCGGGAGAAAACAAGTGAGGAAGGGAATAAAAAACGGACGTGGTAAAGACGGATGACTGAAAGAGAGTGAGGGTATACAACCCTAATGGGCCTTGTTGGGCTTTATAATACCCATGCTCTTTTCTTGGACATATCCTCCCGTTATTCTAAGCAGACCACTGTGCGATCTAAAAAAACATAATACTTTCTGTGCATCCCAAAAAAAAAGTACACTGTGCATCCCAAAAAACAGAACACTGTGCTTCACCTAAATACAGACATAACACCACAAAAAAAAAGCGGAAATACAGACTGAATGTTGAACCTAGCCATGATCATCTCATGTTGATGTTCCCCCAAGGCCCTAACTAAAACCATCCCGCTCTCGATGCCTCGGCTGATGGTCGAGCATCAAAAATATGGTCCCACCTCTCGCGTCGGGACACAAATCCTGACATATGGTACATGGATGTGGGGTCACTGACATGTGGGCCTCACATTTCGAATATATACGTCTAAGTTGCTGCCAAATCTCGGATTAGTTCACAATGACTATAGGCATGCCATGTACAGGCTTCACTTAAACTGCTTGTGCTCAAGAAGTCGATGCACTGTCATTGACGGCAATGACCTTATGGACTCACCTGGGGTTTTCTCGAGGGTGTTTTGTTGTTCTTCTAATTTTCATACGTTCTCCCATCTACTCCGTACATATACGCTATTATCGACTACTAACATACAATACATATGTGCAGTGTGTATGTCTAAAAAGGGCTTAAGAAATACTTCCTCGGTAACTAAATATAAGATGGTTTGGTAGCTCAACTTTAGCTACCAAAACATCTTACATTTTGTTAGGAAGGGAGTAACTGTTTTTAAGTCACCATGCTAAGAACCATTTGATCTAAACACGAGATTCGTGCAAATATGTGTGGGGAATTCGATTGGACGCTTGTTAGTGTCTCAAAGAATAAACCATCTCATTATCGGCATGGTAGAGAGGTGCCGGAGGCAAAGACGGTGCCATGAGAAAAGGTGCCAAGATTTGTCAAAAATTCTATCAACTTAGAATTGGAACTTAAATTAAACAAAACATGATACCAACTTCTTTACATGCGCCAAATAATAATTGATAGCTATCGATCGAAGACACCCAAGTAAAATATCCACCCAAACAAGAAAAACTAGCTACCAAGTCAGCGATGGGTGAATTCCTATGTGTTGAAGTCGCCACTGTTGTTGAAGACGGCAGCCAATACAAACGCAAGCCCAGGGTTCTCTCCTGCACTCTAACTAGAACCAAATCACTCCTAGACATGATACACCAATCGAACTAGCCATTGATCAAATCAATAGGCAGCCATGGACCAGAACGTTGAGAGGATCGAAATTTCTAAGAGGGTTTTGCATAAATAACCGAACCTACAAAGTTACCAAGCATCTTCTTCTCGACAAATGTAAATATCGGAAAGCCTATCCTTATCATACGACATGTAGCAGGCAGCAAACCGGACGGGGGACATCTCCATGGAAGCCAACCACAGCGGCGAGCAATAAGAACAGCCGGCCTCAAAGAAACATAGATTTGATAGCGGAACCGCAGCAGTATATTTTCTACTGCTCCAACTAGTATCTGACAGGACAGCAGCACCAGCAAGCTTCTACTGTAGCGGCTATCGTTTCTTGGAAGAACATGGATATAATATAACCAGAACCAGACCTGAATTCACAGCGTGAAAGAGGTCTACTTGTAGCTCGGATCCTAACTGGTTAGCATCATAAATCTCATACGTCAAACAGGAGCGTCGCGCCGCCGCCAGCACCGGCGACGCGCGCCGAGCGAGCAGGGATCGACGGCAACGCGCTAGCTAACTACGTGGATGGGGGGAGTATGCGGCAAAGTGAGCATGTACGAACAAGTCACCGGGACGGAGGTAGGAAGTGGGGAGTAGGAAGGCACCTGACCTGCAGCGGCGGCGGCGGCGGCGGCGGCGAGTGGGAGCTGAGAGGCGCTTCGTTCCTTTCGTGCGGCGCCGCCGTCAGTTGGGACGAGCGAGGGAAGCAGCAGCCGGCGGTTTTATTCAGTTGGGGCTACTTGGGCCGGGCCGAACTCCACAGCGGCATGTACGCTCTTAATTTCTTGTTTTATTTTTTTGGAAACTTTTAACTCCTGCCTCAAGAATAATTGAGACTTTTTAAAAAATGGAGGGTTTTTATTCGTTCTTTGTAACGTATGTATCAATTTGATATCACCATAAATAGTGGTGGAGATAAACCTCGGAACTCGTGATCGTGAGTCAAATGAGTACTAACAAACTAGCTCGGATTCAGATGCTAACATGTCAAGCCGAGTTGGCATTTTTAATCCATAAAGAAAATTGAGTTTAACAAGTCGAGTTCTGAGATAAACTCTCAAGATCATATGCTAGCTCATAGATCGGCCGATGCCGATTTAAGCCAGAATCACACAACTTTATACTACATAAGAACTTTGAATCCAACTCGTAGTGGCTATGCTCTATCAATGTAGAGGTTGCCACAAGGCATCGACCCAACCCTAGACCAGTGGCGATATGGTTCCTCCCGAATCAGTTACATGAAATCTAAATTGTCATGAGGTTCATCGTTACATGGAGGAAAAAGGGGAAGACAAAAGTTTGCCTCTCTTAGATACGGTGTGCTAAATTTAAGGATAACAATAGGGGCACCGACATGGCAAATTAACATAACCTTCTTCATCATAACATAGATGGGCATAAGGGAATATTGTGTTTCCTACCACTATACATTGTGAGTGACATTCTTTTAAGGGGACTCTTGTCTAATGGTCCCTATTTCTTGGCAACATTTGCATAGCCAACCACTTCCACTCTACATCGTCATCAACCATGTCAGCTTGCTCTGCTCAACGCCTCATGCTAGGTTAGGAAAATAATCATGATGTGGGTTCTCGAATCAAACATTTGACCCAAGGATGTAAACTTTCAACTTTCCAAAACTCATCAAGAATACACACTTCAACAAGTAGCTGGGGAAACAAGCTCTTTCACACCTCCTTTTGCTTCCGGCTCATGCTAAGTATAAGTGGGGGATAAATGTCAGAGAAATAAACAAATCTTAAACTCATTATAGGCCGATGTTTCTTCAGTGGGAGGCGACGTTCGATAGCGAACCACTTGTGGTGACTTTGTCAATTGCAAGACCTAATCGTCAACTCAGTCTTATAGAGATGCTCATACGTTCGGGTGTGCGACCGTAGGGGTGAGTGTATCGTGTTTGTGGGCGTCTGAGTCTTTATTGTGTTTCAAAAAACAAAACAAATACTAACATGCAAAACAATGCGATTGTGCTTATTTTTCAAATAAAGGTGAAGCAGCCGAAATAGCTTCTGATTTCCATTGAGCTCCCTTTCAAATAAGTATGTGCATCTATGAAAACAATTAGTTTTTTCTGGATCCGGGCTCTCTGGAGCGTACAAGCCAAAAGCGTCGCACCATGAAGGCATGCTTGTAAGTCTTAAATTTTCGAGGTCTTTGCATTCCCAAGGTTTCAGAGTTCAGAGTCTTCTGTAACTGTAAGGGCGTCTCCAATGCTTAAATCATTTTGGGGTCTTAAGTTGGGGTCCAATGCCAAAGAAATAGCATAGCAAACACTATACAATGCTTAAATCATTTTGAGGTCTTAAACTGGACCCACAAGGCCGACACCTTTTCTACTTTTCCCCAACATCTTTCTCCAAACCATGCAGGATTCGGTCCAAATCATGCATGAAGAGAGAGAAAGAATTATTTTGTTTGCCTTGTGGCCGGGTCATACCCATATGGGCGACCTTAAGGAATTTTTGCTTATTTCGTCGTCGACCTTAGAGTCTTAAGACCTCCTCTTATTTCTATATTGGAGATGCCCTAAGGGCCAGATGTTTGAAAGTACGCGGTGTTCTTAATATGGAGATGGAAGTGATAGACATGATGTAAATCAGATATGGAGTAGTGAGGCATAAAACGGAATGAAAAATGATGTACAGATTTCCTTTATAAAAAGGATGCACAATAGTAAAGCACGATTGGTGCCCACAGGCCACAAACATGAATCAAGAAGCAATTTCCACGAAGGAATATACACTCAGCATTGATCAGGCAACATAATATTTCCCACTAAAATTGTGTAATCTTGAGGGCCACCTTGTGCTAAAACTTAAATTTTCACTTTCTTTTGATTCATTTTTTTGAACTTAATATACATATATTAAAGAAGGTAAGCTGTAAGCAGAGCTTACCTTATGGTTACAAGTGCCATAGGCAAAGTTGAAAGAAAACGAAAGAATAAAGAAAGAAAGCAGCAAAAGAACTTGTATGTACGTCATAGCTATTGCAACTGGAATTGATCCGCCCAGTTGTTTAGTTCAGTGGCTGTTTTCTGCTGCATGTGCGCCCATAACATGAGGTTGTCTGCAATGTTTTTAAGGATTTGATGTCTAGCATCATTATTCATTAGTGTGATTAAACACCATTGTTCCTTGACCTCCATAGGGCTGAAGCACATGCAGTGAAGCAAATGGACCATAGCTTGCACTGTGTTTTAGTGATGGCTGTGTCAATGAATTGTCGTATGGTATTTGATGCCGCTGCTTTGGTAGATAATCCAATCTTCTCCCAAACCCATGTGGATGCTCTGCAGTGTAGCACAATGTGGTCGATGGACTCAAGTGCTGGACAAATATCACAACCAGCGTCGAAGCACCATTTCTTTTTAATCATATTGTCTTTTGTGTTTAGCCTTCCACGTAGAGCTAGCCAAAGGAACATCTTGTGTTAATTTTGAATTAATTTTGAAAAATAATTACCGGCAATGCCGAGAAGTATATCTGAAAAACTTGATATCCAATTTCAAATACCGGACAAAAGTACTGTATTCACGACACTTGATTTACCAAATATGTCATATCACCCTTCCACAGGGCACTGCACTTAGACTTCAAAGACATTTAAGGTAACAATATGCCACTACTTCGACGGACCAAATGAGTTCGCAGCATGAACTTGGCATTTTATTGACGGACTTGGTATTTGTCCGCCATATCTGACAGCTTTTGAACACAAATATAAAAAATTACACAGTTGGAGATGATGAAACAACTTGTATTGTGACAGACTATACTTCTGTCTAATGTTACCTTATACGGTGCAGGTTTCACAAGAATAATCTCCCAACAGCAGCTGTTATGTCCAGAAGCAATGCCAGAAATAACCAAAAAAATGTGATCTCAGCATATCACTGTTACTGTCACTCCTTACCTCTGCCAAGGAAGGTGCTCCTTAAGGGGAGCTACAGAAGAGATGTTACTTCAAATATTCCTTTACTAACTATACCTACTTACAAAAACCAATTAGGTAACACATCTGATTCCATGTGCTAGAAGCTGAGGCAGCAAAGACAAAAATGAATCGGGCAGTCAGACCTTAACTCAATCGCCGTACTTTTTGGGTTTCCTGACTCGTTTGCTTCTCCGGGTCTCGACAGCTACAAAAACAGGATTTTCATTCTTCACACTGTGTAAGTCTTTCTCAGTTTTGTTCTTTGCACGTACATCAGGGGACTTTTCGATCTCTTCTTTCAAAGGTGGCAGAGAGCTCACAAATTTCCTCTTTGGTTTCTTGCCTCGGTTATTTCCAGGGCATACTTGCTTCAGAGTTGGAGCTAATTCATGAACTGGTTGATGCTTAAACACATGCCTTGCGATAGTTTCTTCTCCTCTGAAAAGGGTGTTAGCAACCTTATTAGCCAGCTCCACATGATTCTTTGCTTCCTCCTTAACCTTCTCAAACTGCTGGTACCCTTCTACCTGGGCTGCTTGATTGTCTATAAGGACATCATCATCATTCTGTAAACATAACAAAAATAAATCATCAGCTAAAGGAGTCTTCCACTTAGGTTCATCCAGAAGATTGTAGCATTTCTCCATTTCACAACAATTCAAGTAGTAAAATATGAATCTGATACAGGTTAAAGTTAATTTTAATTACAATTATGAATGGATGGTAGATCTATGAAACATAGGGGAAACAGCACGAATCCTATGAGCTTCAGCAGTTTTTCTCATAGAAATGCAAGATTTCGGCAATTGGGCATTTTCAACCTACTATAGTTCAGTGCCCAGAATTATTAGTTTCAGATTGTGACCCGGCATACTCGGAAACAATGCCAACAATCTACTTCAAGACGGTTACAACAATTAAAAAGATACAACTTAAATTCTAATACAGTAACTCAAAATATATATTACTTATTGCCTTATTGGATTGGCTCTGAATTGTCAAATCCTAAGTCACTCTAAGTACTGTGTGGTTAACATAAAGAAGAATGATATGCTATGGAACATGAGCTTACTTCTTTGTATAACTCTCCTAACTGAGTACAAATTAAGGGATTATCTGCACCAAAGATTGCCTCAAATGTGACTTTCTCTGCGTACGGTTGTGTTGCACCTTCTTCTGCAATATTTCTCTTGGCATATCCATAGTCAATGGGCCTATCAGATAAATTATATGGCACTCCAACAAGTGGTGTACATTTATCCTCCTTCTGAAGCAAAGTATGCAGATCCATCTTTTTCTGAGGACGTTGTCCATCCTTGTTACAAGAAGCTAGCTGGGTTCGAGCCTTCTGACTCTTCTGAGGCACCTTAACTTGTGAGTTATTGCTGCAGGCTTTGCTGAGATGATCTTGAAGGCTAAGGACTCGAGACTGGATACCATCAATTGTCAGCAGAATATCTCTTAAAGAGTATTGTTCAAAGACCCTGTCAGTTTCCTTAGACTCTGGTAATGTATTGCCAGGAACTCTTCGTTTGGTATCATCAACAACTGCATTACGAATCAAGCAAATAGAGGATTAGATACTGGTAAAACAAAACTACTCCACAATAAACATACAGAAAGATGACAAAGATGATTGCATTCTTTATGACAACTTCATTAAACAAACTGTAGTAACTACAGTAACATTCTGCATTGTTGTATATCGAGATCAAAGGCTGTAAAGACTAGATAGTCAGTAGTCTGAACCCCAACTATCTTTTGCAATCGTGTGACAACTTACACTTTGCTGCATTGATTATCAGGGCTGTTAATTTTGCTTGAGTAATATTAGGTATGTACTGTAGCGTTTGCTCTTTTTTTCCTAAAAGAGAGGGCTGTGCATTCTTTGCCAGAAAATAAAGGCTAGAAAATAGGAACTGTAAATTACTAATAAGAATTACTTGTGAAACCCACATTTAGTAGCTACTAGCTAGTGTAACACTAAAACTAATGTTATATGTACACTATGACAAAGATTACACTTTCTGCTTCCGAGCTAATAAAATAGGAGAGTTCGAGTACATGGGCAAAGCCATCCAACATACCTGCATTGTCCAAATTATCATCAATCAACAGGACATCTGTTTCAGCTCCACTGTTTTTGTTTTCTGCAAAAGATTCGGAGTCATCATCAGTATCAAGCATGCAAAATATGGATGCTACTGCGAGTGCAAGATTAAAATATTTCCATTCCTACAAAATGAGGATAGATGTCAAACCATAATAATAGGATAATATTTGATGATTGTTCATGTACAGCGAGGTGTCCATGATTTCTTCCTGTCTTCGCCGTTTTCTCCTCTTCATTGTATTTATTTCATGGCTCTGGACATCCAGTTTCGCCAATTCTGGATTAGAACTATCTGCTTCAATCATCTCCAGCTGCAGATCTTTTTCATGCTTGATTAAAGCAAGTTCCTTGTCATACTTTGCTACTTGCGACGAAAGACTCTTCATGCGGAGCTCTAACCATTGACACCGCCACATTAGTGGGCGAACGGCCTTTCTCCACGCATCTGTCACTTGTTTCCGTCTGAAACATGATTCGTGTTATTTACAAACTACCAGTAATAGAGTAACGAATACAGAATATGCAAAACAGTTTCATTTACAAAATAAGATTGCAGAACTATTGAGCAATCATGCTCCAATCTTAATCACCTCAAATCTATTTCAACATAAGGCACCCCCAAATATGCATACTTTCATTTTAAGGCTTTTACAGTTTCGCATCATGAACAGTGCATATATGTAAGTTTGTGTTTGTAAAATAGCAACGGGTGCGCGCCCAGCCCACCAGGGTGAGTCCCCGGACTCCCCATGGTTGCTTCTTCCATAAACAAAATCAACAGGGGCCCGGCTAGTCCCTGTTGGTCTCATTTTTAAGTTGGTAAAATAAGGCATCATGGACAACATATTATTGAAAAAAAAACACACAATGCGATAATTAGTTCTTTATTATTGTTGAGGTAATCAGCAAGGAAAACGATCCATTTCAGAGCATACAGGGCCGGTTCTTTTCTTTTTCTTGATTGAGGCCACGCCAGTCCGATCTTTCTTTCATTCATTCATCAGGCTCAAACAAACAAACAAAACCACGCCAAGAACACAGGACCCTGCGAAGAGACGTACGCGCACCTGACAATCTTGGGAACAGAAGCGGCGCCATCCGCGCCACGGAAAGGCGAGTCCACCTCCACGTCGCGCAACCCCGACCCCGCCGCCTCATCGTTGTCAGACGCAGAGCTGCAGGAGGGCCCGAACGAGCTCGAACACTCCGTGCTCTCCCCCCCATGGCACCCGTCTCCAGAGAACCGGAGATCGTCGTCGGCATCGTCCGTGGTGTTGTCGCCGTAGGACCCGGTCGTCGTTTCCATCGGATCGCCGCTGGCGTCGCTGTCCGCCCCCGCCATGGGAGGGACGGGCCGGGAAGGAAGCGGGAAGATCGATCCCCAATTCCGAAGGAGGAAATGTGGCGCGCGCCTTCTGCCTGCTTCAGGTGTGCTCCCGAATTGGGCGGGGCCGAGGAATTAATCCCCTCTGCCGACCGGGGGCGGATCCAGACGGGAGCGGCGACGGCAAGGTACGGAGGCCCGGTGGTTTGGCGGAGTAGTGGAGGAGAGATTTGGGGGTGGAGCAGCGGAAGAAGGAAGGTGCGGATTTCGGGGAGGATTTTGAGAGGAATCGGAGAAGAAGAAGAATAGGCGAGAGGAGAGGGGAGGGGAAGGGGAGGGGATTGGGATTTCTGTTGGTGGGGGTTTGTGTGGGTTTAAGAAACAAAACAACATATTCTCAAAAAAAAAAAAAAAAAACGCAAAACGTGAACAGCAAGATTGGGTGGGTCGGTGGGCCCACCGCGAAGGAAGGAATGCGGCGCCGTCCACGTCGACGGGATGGCCGACCGACGCGACGCTCGCGCTGGCTGGATGATCGTTTGTTTCCTTCCTCTGTTGCCGTTTGAAATCGCCACTTTCTTTCTTCGGTTTTGGAAGGAAATCAGAGGATTCCAAAACATCCAGTCTGTCCAACCTCTTTGTTTTGCTCAAGTCATCACATCAAAACAACACAAAAAAGGCAACATGTTTCCATGACTGGCGGGCCTGAACTTGCTTTTCACGGGCCTTGTCTTTTGGTTGTGGTTTTTGAGTTATTTTTACTTTTGGGAGTCTAGTGTTTTCACTACAGTTCGTGTTTTTTTTCCTAGAACACAGCTCGTGTGTGTGTTCTAAACGGTGCAACTGCAAAAATTTCCCGCGTTTTCAGCTCCTTTGATTTGCACGTGGTTTACTACGTTATTCCCCTATGTTTTCGCTTCTTCATATCCTATGTTTCATACATGGGCCTACAATGTTCACTATGTTTGAAAATCTTTCACATGTAACGACCAAATAGAAACTTGTCACTTCGTTATTGTCAACTTCCTATCATAACTTTCATACAAAAATGTTGGTCACCATCGAATCCACCCCTACTTCCACTCGTCACATTATCCTCTTCCATGGAACAGTCATGCAGACAACCAGTGGTAAAGGTAGAGCAAAATCCATGGGGTTGCTGCTCCTTGTGGATGCCTACGATAGGACCGGCCGGGGGGTGGGGGGTATGTAACAATTCGTTAGCTAGACCCACTGGTGGCGCCAGGTTCGAGAGGCTATGTATTCGCTCCATTTTTTTCTCTCCATGCAATTTATGAAGAAAAAAACAGTATTGGCTGCAACAATTTTTCAATCAAGTATGGTAGGAAATTGCATCAAGCAAATTAAGATCTGGTACTTCTAGTACGGTAGGGTGGAGCATATCGGTTGCATTCAAGATATTATAGATTAGAAACTGCAACAAAAAATGCATTTGGGAAATTAAAGTGGGGCATGGTCGTACGACCGACGACAAAAGAGTATCTAGCCGCGGAAGTTAAGGGTGTGTTTGGAAGCCTGACTACACTCCGATAATCTCCCCCCATCCCGTTTTGTTTTCGTTTGGTAGCATGTGTGGGGCCTCTCTGCCCTGGCTGAGAAGCTCAGATCAACTCAACCATTGCCCGCCTCGTACCGAAAATTCCACGTGTGGCCCCAGACTCGCGTCCAGCCTCCCACCCCGGCCTCCATTTCCCTCGCATTCTCTCTTTCTTTCCCTTTGCTCCCGTCTCCGGCTGGCACCCGCCAGGTTTGGGGCCGGGTTTGCAACCCCCATACCCGCACCCGCACCCGACCCCTCTCCCCCATACCGTCGTCGGGTCCAGGCCAACACCATACCCGCCACCCGCTGGGGCATGCCTCTAGGCGTGGTGGCGTGTCCTCCTCGATGTCGTTGCGGCCGGAGGCGAAGCTACGTCCGCTCTCGCCGGAGTAGCCGTTGCTGCTGCTTTGAGGGGGCCTAGACGCGTTGAGACGGCGACCGAGTCGCAGGTGACGACGACGTGGAGGGAGAGCCGGAGAGGGCCTCAAGGGGGCCGAGATGAGCGACGATGTTGGCCGAGACGCACAACGGCGGCGCGGGGATGAAAAAAAACTCTCTTGGCCTTGGAAGAATGTTGAGCCCCTGGGAGGTATATGCATGGTTCATCCCACAACTTGTCCGGTGGGAGCAGATTAGCCCCATAAGTTGTGAGATGGGGCACAGGAGTCCCAGAACTTGCTAATCCGTGTATTTTCATTTCAACACGGTTCTGATTGGTCCACTTGTATGTCCAGCGTGGCAAATAACAAATCTTTGTCGCGTGTCGATTTTGCAGAAAACCCCTTGTAATTTCTGAAACTTTACAAATCATTTTGCTCGAGCTATTCCTCTTTCTTCTCCGCGATTCCCTTTCTGAACCCTAGGAAGCAGCAGTGAGGCAGAGCTCCTCTTCGATTGGGAGGCTCGGGCGCGTGGGAGGCGACCGCGAGGCTCGGGCTGCGACGGCGAGATGCATGGAGGTGGTTCCGGCGAGAAGCGAGCTGCTGGCTCTGGCGGAGGAGGCAGCGAAGACGGGAGCTGGGTGCAGACCGCTGAGGTCATCTGGATCCCGCCCGAGGCGGCGGTGAAGACAGGAGTTGGGTCGAAGGCGAAGAGAAATCCAGATGTTGCTTCTCCGGTAAGTGATTCCTGCCTATGCATGTTGTGTTCTGCTTCTCCCTTCGATGTTCTTGGCTGCTCTGCTCTGATAATCTTCTGCCTGCTGCTCTGAATTTCAGTCCCTGCGCGCAAACCAGCTTGAAAAAGTACTTGCAAAGAATTAGAAGTAGAGAATGCCCCGCTAGTAAGGAAAATCGGTGAACTACAAACTCATGTCCCATCAGTAGCTGCAGAAAACAAAAGGTTGATCAGAATGCAGAGGGATGAGCTTAGAAGAAGAGACTGGAAGGATATGTCTATTCTTAGTGTTGTAGCACTGAGTGTTGTTATGTATGCATGTATTGCTATGGTAGTTAGGGGATTTGTGTGAGCTGTTACTGAATTTTTAGCTGGAACCAGACTGTACTTTGATTCTGTGATCAAATAAAAAGTGAACATGTTCTTCTGATTGTATTCGGTTTTTTGTTGCAATTAGCACTGTACAATACATAGCAACAATGCAACATAACAACACTTTTAAAATTTAGAGCAACACTGCAATAAAATGACAAAACTAGACCATTTAAAATTTAGACAACACTACAAATATTCAGAGTATAGGTAACCAAAACTGACAGTACTAGACCATTTAAATTACATTATGCTTGCTAGCCAAATTGAATTACATGTTGCTTCTAATTCTCATCAGGAGCAGGAGCATTCTGACTGACTAACAACTCTTGCTCTGGAGCAGCATCAACATTCAAATCTGGGATATCAGGACCAAACAGCAGATGGTGATAAGTACCAGGTCATGTGTTGTATCCTCTTTTAGCAGCTCTTGCTCTGGCATTTGCTTCCTCTGCAGGTTCTTGCTGGTGTGCACTAGTGCTAGGTTGAGCACTTCTTTTCTTGCCTCTCCCTCTGGTTGTGTTGTTAGTTGCTCTTGTTGCAGTGCTTCTTCCCCTGCCTCTTCCCCTCAATGCACCTCTTGTTGCTGTTGTAACTCTTGGTCCAGTTTCAGGAATGCTATCTCTAGCTTCAACAACAAAAGCACTCTCTGGCAGTGGGCCAAGAACTCTATTAACTGGTACATTTTCACTCTCAGCTTGTCCCATTTGGTAGATCATACTGCTTTGTTGATGTGTAGGATCCATAGCAGGATCAGGCCTGTGAGGAATTACATGCTGCACAAGATACATATATTAGGTTAGTATTAGTTTTCTCCCATTGTTACATACAAATATTCACCACTGCTAAGTACATATATATTTACCTGAAGAATATATGGTGTTTGTGTGTCTTCATCTTCATTAATGTTCTCTTGGTTCTGTTGTTGACTTTCAATCCATTTAGCATGCCCTTTCTTATTGTGATTAGGTTGCCCACAGATAGAGCAGTGCATTACCACTCCTGACTTGGTGAAAATCCTCACTCCTTTCTTCACTTTCTCCTCAGGTGCCTTTCTTCTATTCTTCTTTGGCCTTCCCATTACTTTAGTGTACAGAGGTGGATGAATCACTGCTGCATTCATTTTTTCCCAATATACTCTTCCTCTCAGTGGCACCAATGGGTGTGCATATGCCTTCATGTATGTATCTATAGTGTAGCAACTATGAACTAGTGATTCTGGATCAATCTTGTCATGTCTACAACATGCTATAGCATGATGGCATGGAAGCCTCGTCAATTGCCACCTCTTGCAGTCACAGGTTTTTGTATTGAAATCCACGCAGTATTGCTTCTCCATCTCAAGTGAACTGACTGAGTACAAGTAGTTGTCTGCAGGTTTAACTGTGCATTCTTTGGCCCACTCTGTAAATTTATCCATTTTTTCTTGATTTTAGGACATACTCTTCCTGTCCATTTCTCAGCCTCCCTGTTCTTGCTTTCAATTCTTTGCATTAGCTTGTAGAATATAGTTTCCAGCATTGATAAAACCGACATCTCTCTTGCCTCAACAATGTAGCTGTTGAAAACCTCACTATGATTGTTCAACAACATATCACACTTGCTGAAATCTGAGAAAAATGCTTTGATCCATGTTTTAGGCACAAGTTCCTCAATCCATGCATAGGCCTCTTCACTGTCACTCTTTAGCTTGTCTAGATTCCTCTGCCACTTTGGGAGATTAGTTGATCTTGCAATTGCCCATATGTCATTTTTCAGAGTTTCTCCCCTATGCCCTGCTCTCTGGAAGTTCTGGATCATGTGCCTCACACAAAATCTGTGTTCAGCATCAGGAAACAATTGTTGCACTGCATTGATTAGTCCCTGTCATGTAAAGAAAATGTCATTTACAGGTCATGAATGCCATATTACTAGTTGTCGTCGACTTTTCGACGAGTCGACGACAACTAGTGGTTTATAGGTCATAAATGACATTTTACTAGTTGTCATCGACTTTTCGACGAGTCGGCGACAACTAGTACTACTTAGTGAAAGAGCATTTTCCCTCATGTGTGGTTTTGGTAATTGAATGACAATCTCTATGGACTAATGTTTGCATTGAGATATCAATATAGATCATGTCCATGGAGTTGTGGAGTTCATGTGTTGGACTCTTGAAGCTTATTTGTTGAGTGGAGCATATTGCAAGTATGTCTTGAAGGATTCAAGACATCATATTAGTGAAGAAATGTTGGAAGATATAAGGTTGATCAAGATGTTGATCAACACACAAAGCTACAAGATGTACCAAGAGCGATCATGTATTTCTTAGGATGGTAAACACTTGTCCGCATAGCTTTGTGAACTAACCCATGATTATGTGTGTGGTATCTTTATATGAGGTTAGGTATCTTCCCATGGGCTTGCATCAAATGAAGATTTCATATAGCTCATGGAGGATGACGTCATGTGGTGATCGTCATCAAGGTGAGATGTGCAAGACCAAGAGAAGCTTCTTAAAGAGATCCTATGCTTGGTGCTTGCAATGGATACATGAAGATGGAGCTAAGAGAGACTCTCCCATTGTGAGCATGGGGGAGTATTTGGAGAAGTCTTCATCAAGCATGTGCTTGGACGCGCAATCAAGAAAGATGATCCACTATAAGAGATCAAGATATTCATCATCTAACTCAAGTGGAATGCTCAAGGCAAAGGTATGATCTTGATAGGGCTATAGGATAGATAGACGTACTATCAAGAGGGGCTCTCAAGTTAGTAACTTGATCGCATCATTGTGGAGAGCTCAAACCTTTGCATACTTGGCATATCATATTTCTTGGTTCTTATTTGACTTTTATGGGTGTGAGAATTTAGAGCTTGGTTCATCTCCATGTCAAGCTCTAGTTAATCGAAATCGGTTTTACTTTGGACAACTTGTTGCGTTTTCGGTGGTGGAAATATTGCCGGTTCCACCATGAGGAAAGTCCCACACCTTGCCATGTGTGGCAATTTTACTCTTTTTGTTGGATGCTCATCGTCGCTATCTTTCCAACAAAATTGGTCTCACCTCATTTGGAGTTCATTTGCAAAAGTTATAGCAGTTTTCGTTTCGGTGTTTTGCTGATTCGGATTATTGGGGCCGGATATTTCGCTCTACCGGAATTTCCGGTTCCCCAGCTGATCCAAGAAAACGGCTAAGGAAAGGAGAAAAAGGGTTCTGACTCCAGTTGGAAATTTTGCTCGGAAATTTCCGTCTACCGGAATTTCCGAGTGCACCCAGAAAGCCCTCCGGTTTTGGCTAAGGAAATAAGGACTTTTGGTTCTGACTCGAACCGGAAATTGTGCTCGGAAATTTCCATTTACCGGAATTTCCGAGTGCACCCAGAAAAGCCTTCCATAAATGGCTAAGGAAAAGTTTGGTTTTGATTCTGACTCTAGCCGGATTTTCAGCTCGTAACTGGAATTTCCGAGTCTCACTTATAACGGAATTTCCGAGTGTCGAAACAGCCAACGGCTATATTTCCTGGAGAGGTATAAATACCCCTCCCCCTCTTCTTCCCCAGCCAATCTAAGGCAGCATGACTTTCCCCTCTCTCCTACTCCATTGTTGACCTTGGAAAGCTCACTTCCCTCTCAATCCCTCCATTGAATCTTCCATATTCTTTAGGGAAAGTTGAGAGGAGATCTAGATCTACAATCTTACCAATCCATCTCTCCTCTAAGTGAGGGGAACCTAGTGGATCTAGTTCTTGGAGTTCCTTTGTGGTTCTTCTCTTTGTTCTTCCTCTCTTCTCCCCCCATAAGCATTAGTTGCTTTTGGTGGGATTTGGGAGTGAAGGATTTGACTCCTTTGTGGTTTCCTTTGTTCTTCCTCTCTTATTCCCCCATAAACATTTGTTGTTGTGTTGGAATTTGAGAGTGAAGGACTTGAGCACTTCGTGTGCTCTTGCCATTGCATTTGCATCAGTTTGAGCCCTCCACGAGGATTCGTGGTGGTGTTACTTGTGAGCTTGTTACTCTTGGGTCTTTGGACCCTAGACGCCTTTTGTGGCCAGCCTTTTGTGGCCAAGACTTTTTGTGGCCAAGACCTTTTTTGGTCATCTTGAGAGCCCCCAATTAAGTTGTGGGTGTGTGCCTCAAGACTTGGGAGCACCCAATTAAGTTGTGGGTGTGTGACTCAAGAGTGTTGTACGGGATTTGATCTCCGCCCTAAAAGGGGATCAATAGTGGAAGGTGAACTCGCAACCTTTTGTGGTTGCGTTCATCAGGAGAAGAAGGTGAGCCTTTGTGGCGTTGCGGCTAACCTGTTGTGGTTGAGCAAGCCTCTCCAAACGAGGCGTACACCCTTTGGGTGGAACTCGGGAATACATCCTCGTCTCCGCGTGCCTCGGTTATTTCTATACCCGAGCTCTTTACTTATGCACTTTACATTGTGATAGCCTTCGTGCTTGAAGTCATATATCTTGCTATCACCTTGTTACTTGTATTGCTTAGTGAACGGGAATCCGGCACCTAGAGGGGGGGGGGGGTGAATAGGTGCTATTACAAATTTTAGGTCTTTTCAAATTTAGGCTCAACACAAAGGTAAATTCTCTAGATATGCAACTACGGTGAATTTACCTAAATGAGATGAAGGGGTTACGGTGCAGAAAACAATAATTTTCTAGCGAGCGAAACCCTAACTAGCCAGGATCTATCTATCCAGTACATGCGATAACGGTGGCGGAACGGGTTACATTACCTCCATGTAGACCGATAGCGGGGATTACGCTCCCGCACAAGCGTTGACGATGAAGTCGTACGTAGCCGACCTCGAGGTCGCGATGAACTTGCCGCGATGTCGGAGTCGATGACGCCGGGGTGTCGACGATGATCTGCGTCGACGGGCGTCGGGCGGAAGAAGGCAGAGCGCCAGCACCGGGGCTGGCGCGCCGGCAGCAGAGGGGGGAGGCGCGGCGGCTGCAGGGGGCGAGACGACGTCGCCCAAGCTCCTCAATAGAGTAGCCTCCGAGCACTCGCAAACATACGGAGCTTAGCGACAACCCCCGGTCATTCAGATCCAGCTGAAATCGCAGGGGTAGATCTTATCTGGAATCCCGCAGAGCAACGGCGCTCTGCGGTATGGCTTAGGTGGAGAGAGACCCCTTTCCTCAGCTCGGCGCGGCTCCGACTTGGGAACCACGAGATCGAGAGAGAAATTGGGAATTAATTGAATTTCCTGTGTATTAAATCAATTAATATGCCTTGCTATACAAAGGGGGAAGGGGGTGTGCAAACCCCTTGGCTCCCCCATGTGGGACTAAACAAAGGAGGAGGGGAGGGGGGTTCGGCCCCCACATGGGCTGGCCGAACCAGCCTATGGGGCCCACCCCCTTTGGTGGTGCGGTTCCCCCTCTTGGGCCCTCTTAGGGCCCATATAGGTGGGAGCCCCCTTTTTCCTTTATTTAATTAATATTAAATTAATATAAAAATCCCATTAATTCATAATTAATATATTTATATATAATTCAATATCCCGTGACTCCGAAAACTCTTTCGGACCACCCGAACAACTTTCGGACATTCCTGGAACCATTCCAGACCTCTCCGGAACCCCTTCCGGACCACCGGAACTCTTTCCGGATCATTTCTCTCTCTCCAACAAAAACCTATAAAATTCCAGAACCTATCTCCTAGCGTCGCTAAGACCTTAAGTTTGTTACGCTACGGTTCGGGAACACTCCAGACATGGTCGAGACACTCCGCTCACCAATGATCGTCAGGGATACCTGGAAATATATGACGACCCCTGTGCATTCCACGAATATCGTCGTTGAACCATAAGTATGATATTCATTCCCTTTGTCTCTGCGATACTACCTTGTCCGATATATGATCGTAGACACACCGATGCCTTTGCTGTATCTCGTTACCGACGAAGGTTATTAACTCGTCTGCGATATTACATCTCCATGACCTAGTCATAAGCTGCAGCTATATAGATGCAATATCACCGAGTGGGCCCAGAGTATCTTTCCATTACAAGAATGAACAAATCCCGCTCTTGATCCTTACGTCTCGATGCTCTTTCGGAATACCCAAGATGGACACCGTTATTGTCATGCTATATAAGACACAACGTTTGATGCTCTCAAAGCACTCCTACGAAGCAACAATAAGTACGGTCTCACGGTCTAAGGAATAAGCTATCATACTCTTATCTATTGCAAATGACAAACATCGTAATACGATCTTATTGCAATACTTTGCGTATGTCCACCACCTTATTCAACTAACAAGATGACCCCATTGTCAACCGACGTCATTGTCCTTGATCGGGAATCTCGATCAACTGTTGCCCAATGGACTAGCTCATATAGAGGCTTGCTAGGGACCTGGTTGTCTATGTATCACACGTGTATTAACAATTTCGATTAATACAGTTATAGCATAATACACAAACCTATTATAAACTTATGAGATAACGCAATAAATACTACTTATTTATTTGCCTCTAGGGCATATCTCCTTCATGAGAAACTAAGCAATAATAAGATAAGCAAGTAAGGGAGCAAAGGTAAAGGGAACCAAGTGAAGCACGCGGAGACGAAGATGTAATACCGAGTTCCACCCAAGGGTGTACGTCTCGTTTGGAGAGGTGTGCGCTACCACAACAGGTTAGCCGCAACGCCACAAAGGCTCACCTTCTTCTCCGATGAACTCAACCACAAAGGTTTCGAGTCCACCTTCCACTATTGATCCCCTTTTAGGGCGGAGATCGAATCCCTTACAAACGCTTGAGGCACACACCCACAACTGAATTGGGGGCTCCCAAGAAGACCACAAAAGGTCAAGGACCACAAAAGGTCAAGGTAACACCAAGAGTACAACAATGGTGAACTAGGTTTTCCCACCGGAAACCCTAGCCACGAAATCCCCAAGTGAATGGGGGGAGAAATGCAAATCCCTTCGGTGAGGATGTAGATCCGGGCCTTCTCCTCCAATCCTCCAAAGATCAATGAATTTGGGTGGGGGGATTGGGAGATCTTGATGATTTGAGCTTTCAAGAATGATAGGAGAGAGAAAATCTGAGAGCTCACTGTTCTTGAGTGAGTGAGGGGGTATTTATACTCCCCCTCAAAATCTGGCCGTTGGCTGTCTTGGGCACCCGGAAATTCCGGTATAAGTACCACCGGAAATTCCGGTCACCCGGAATATCCGGGCCTTTGAAAATATCCGAGCTGAATTTCCGGTTGAGATCAGAACCAATTATGAACTTGACTTAGCCGATTTTCTGAGGTTGACTCGGAATATCCGAGTCCTTGAAATTTCCGAGCTGAATTTCCGATTGGAGTCAGTGCCACTTCTGAATCTTGACTTAGCCAATTTTCCTGGGGTTGAATCGGAATATCCGGGTTGGTGAACCGGAATATCCGGGTCCTTGAAATTTCCGAGCTGATTTTCCGATTGGAGTCAGTACCACTTCTGAATCTTGACTTAGCCTTTTTTCTTGAGGTTGACTCGGAATATCCGGGTTGGTGAACCGGAATATCTGAGTCCTTGAAATTTCCGAGCTGATTTTCCGATTGAAGTCAGTAGTACTTCTGAACTTGACTTAGCCAATTTTCTGGGGATGACCCGGAATATCCGAGTGGGGGAACCGGAATATCCGGGTCTGGGAAGAATTCCAGAAACTCTTTTTCTCTACAATTTGGCTTTAGGATTTGTGATATGAGTTTCACCCAAACTGAAATACTTAGCAATAGGATTAGTATCATTGGTATTGTTAACTAACACACAAAACATTAGGGATTAAGAAATGTTCTTTCAATCTCCCCCTTTTTGGTGTTAGATGACAATACCAAGATTGGCATCAACCATTGTCTCAATACAAAGATATCACAAATGAAATAAAGAGAGTTTCACAAGTAACTAAAACACGATAAATGGACACAAGCGCAAATAAATGATAAACGCATAAGCTTGTGCCCGACCTTGCAAATCCCCGAAGAAGTCCTAGTAGAGCAACTTCTCCCCCTTTGGCATCGAAACGCCAAAAAGGAAGAAGAGCGATGCTACGTCCCATGGAAGTCTTCAGTCCGAGGGGTCCTCCTCCTCCTCATCATCATCAGTCTCCTCATCATCATCATCGTCCTCATACTCCTCAGACGCTGCCTCCTCATCATCATCTTCCTCATCCTCATCATAGTCATAGCCAGTGGTGTATGAGCTGCCGCCAAGGTCCTGGTCAATCAGTGTCCATGGAGCCAAGGAACCCTGGTTCCACTGAGCAAAGGTCGGGGGCTCAGACAGAGCAGCAGGAGCAGGAGAGCCAGAAGCATGGTGAAGGATCAAGTCTTGCTTGTATTCCAGCTGACGGCGATACTTGTAGGCGTTGTATTGCTCTTTGCGGATGTCCACATTCATGCAAAGGATGTTGCGCTGGAACCAGTTCAGCTTCTTGACATGCGCATGAGTGGTAGGAACATGAGTAGAGGTAGCAGCAACCCTCCTAGCATCACCCATGAAAGATCCACCTGTAGCTGATGTAGTAGAAGGCCTAGGAGGGGGCTTGACCACAGTCTTCTTCTCATAGAGCTTCTTGAAGTCATGTGGCACCAAATCACTGCTGCTGACGTTGAGGTTGGGGAACTTAAACAGGAGGAGCTTCATTATGTACGGAGCATAAGGTATAGAGACCCTGGTGGTCATAGCTTCATACATCTCATTGTAGATGTAATTCATCATATCTACTCTCCAGTCAGTATCAGAACCCGAGTCCTCCACAATGCGGTTGGCGTGAAGGAGCAGGTTGCAGAGAGGGGTAACCACGTTGTCGTTGTTTCCACCACTCGGTGCAATGTTCTCACGCAGGATGCGCACAAGAACATCATACAAAGGGAGCAAGTCACGAGTGAATCCAGGGGTGGCTCCCACACCATATAAGTGAGCTGTCTCCTTCTTGTTGAGCTTGTATGGGGAGTGCATGCGAGTGCCTTGGGGATTGTCACCACCAAACCTGTAGCCCAGTACCTTGCCAAACTCCTCGAAGTTGGACTCACAGTATGATTCCCCAGTCATCCACTTCATGGTCTTCTTTGAGTCACCCTTGATCACTAGGGTGGCGAAGAACTGCATTACAAGCTGCGCGTTGTAGGCACAACAGATGAGCGCCAACCTCTCCAAACCCATGGTCTTGACAATGTGGATGGCCTCAGCAAATGCGGTTTTCTTCTGCAGGGATGCAAAGTCAAACGGGTGCATGGGTCGAATGGGCTTCGACAGTGAGAGATAGAGATCCACAAATATGTGCTCTTGTGCTTGGCACCAAAAGCTGCGATCATCGAGAGAGGTGTCTCTAGCGCTGAGGTACCAGTCCCCCTGCCTCAGCTGAGAGTAATCCACAGAATGCATCTTGGAATAGTTCGGACGTTGGGGACTAGGGGCATTCTTTCTCTTCTTGGATGAGGGCTTGCTGGCAACAGCTTTCTTCTTCCTCTGAGGTGCAAGGCCCTTTCCCTTGTTGACTGATTGCTTGGAGACAGGTGCTCTACCAGTGTGCCTTGATCCCCCTGCGGACGGACTTCCACCTGAACCAGTGAATTTGAGCATAGAGGGTAGCATAAGGTAAGTACACACAAGTCAGAAGATAATACACACATTAGATAGGCATTTGATGAATCATATGTAGTTAAACATGAGTTAATCTTAAAAATGCAGTGTTTTACTCGGAATATCCGGTACAGACATGACCGGAAATTCCGGGGGACCGGAAATTCCGAGTCAATCTGAACCGGATATTCCGAGTCAGACAGAAACTGCAGATCTGAGATTGACTCGGTCTAAAACTAGATCGATCCAACATAATGCAAAACTAATGTATGTAGAAGGCAGGGAATAGTCCTAAGAACAATCTCTACCAAGCAACATTGAAACAAATAACTCCACATCAAGATCCAAAAGAGGAAGAAGAAAAGTGAAGTTACCCTCATCCATTGAGGCCATTGCTTGGAGGAGTGAGTTCCCGGGGCGGAGGAGGAGCAGATCCGGCCGAGAAAGAGGTTCCCCGGCGGTCGGAGTGCTCCGGAGGGACTTGGGAACATCAGGGGCGGCGGCTGGAGGAGAGGGAGGTCGGGGGTGGACGAAGGGCACTAATGAGCCCTTCACCCCGAGCCTGACCTTATATTTCTGGACAAACTGCCAGACCGGATATTCCGGGTGTAACTTACACCGGATATTCCGAGTCACCGGATATTCCGGTTCAAAATGAACCGGATATTCCGGCCTGCTGAACCAAAATCCCAGTTTTCAAACGGATGACTTGTGTGCAATAGAGAGAAATGTTTTCAGGGGAAAGTAGGCTTGGGATAGATTTCCAAACTGATATTGGTACACCATACTCAACTCACAACAACCAAATCGAACCAAAAGAGCCAAGTTGAGTAGGTTTCCCACATGCATGAAAAGGAGGGCAAAAAGTAACAAAAAGCTCCAAATAACATCAACTCTTCAAGGAGAAGAGGTCGGTGGCCGAGGCCACCATGTAGGAGTGTATGGCATGTTACCGCGAAGATGTATCTTGGGTACATAACCAATACTCGTCGTTTTAGCTCATTAGTCACAAGAATGAATATAGAGATAAAAGAACACTTGCTATCGGCATAATGGGGGGAGGGATGGTCCAATGTATTACGACCGCACTCCCCCTATTTCCATGCCTACATCTAAACTAGATAAGATGCAATTACGCCCTAGGTGAGTGTGCAAGCGATCAAGCCAAGGACCTCGAATCAATGATATTAAGCTCATTCCTCAAAAAGCAAAACCTTCCTTCCTCAAGGGGCTTCGTGAAGATATCCGCCAATTGATCCCTTGTGCCCACATATGATAAGTCAATGTCTCCACGGGCCACATGATCTCTTATGAAATGATGGCGGATCTCAATATGCTTGGTTCTTGAATGTTGCACCGGGTTGTAGGCAATCTTGATGGCACTTTCGTTGTCACATAAAAGAGGCACTTTGTCGCAATCGACTCCATACTCCTTTAAAGTTTGCCTCATCCATAGTAACTGAGTGCAAAAACTAGCGTCTGCAACATATTCGGCTTCGGCGGTGGAGAGAGATATGCAATTTTGCTTCTTAGAAGACCAACTCACCAAGGACCTCCCAATAAATTGACAAGCACCGGAGGTTGACTTCCTATCATCATGATCTCCCGCCCAATCGGAATCCGTGAATCCACATAATGAGAAATTTGCATCCTTGGGATACCACAATCCATAAGTTGGGGTATAAGCCAAATATCAAAAGATTCTCTTGACCGCCACATCATGGCTTTCTTTAGGAGCCGCTTGATATCTTGCACACACTCCTACGGCTAGCACTATATCCGGTCTAGATGCACAAAGGTAGAGGAGAGATCCAATCATGGAGCGGTATACCTTTTGATCCACATCCTTACCCTTCGGGTTGAGCTTAAGGTGGCATTTGGTTTGCATTGGAGTAGAGGCACCCTTGAGATCAAGCAACTCGTACTTCTTGAGCATGTCTTGAATGTACTTTGCTTGGTTGATGAACGTTCCTTCCCTCAATTGTTTGATCTCAAATCCTAGGAAGAACTTCATCTCGCCCATCATAGACATCTCAAACCTGTCAGTCATAAGTTTAGAGAATTCTTCGTTAAATGCTTTGTTAGTCGATCCAAATATAATTTCATCCACATATAATTGACAAATGAAAAGCTCCCCATCCACATATAAAAGTGTGGGGTCGATTTCCCCAACTTGGAATCCACGGTCTACAAGTAGTTCTCTAAGGTGCTCGTACCACGCTCGTGGGGCTTGTTTAAGGCCATATAGTGCCTTATCCAACTTGTAGACATGGTTCAGATACTTGAGGTTCTTGAACCCCGGTGGTTGCTTAACATAAACAAGTTCATTTAGTGGACCATTTAGAAAAGCGGATTTAACATCCATTTGTTGCAACTTAAAGTTATGGTGAGAGGCATAGGCAAGAAGAATACGGATTGACTCAAGTCGAGCCACGGGCGCGTAGGTTTCTCCAAAGTCAATGCCTTCAATTTGAGAGTAACCTTGAGCCACCAATCTTGCCTTGTTCCTTATCACCATGCCATGTTCATCTTGCTTGTTCTTGAATATCCACTTGGTGCCGATAACATTGCGGCAATCTTTGGGTCTTTCCACCAACTTCCACACTTTGTTGCGCTCGAAGTTGTTGAGCTCTTCATGCATAGCATCAAGCCAATCTTTATCTTTAAGAGCTTCAAAGACCTTCTTGGGTTCCATCATGGAGATGTGAGCTTGATGTTCACTAAAGCTTGCGAGTTGTCTTCGGGTAGAGACTTTGCTTCTCACATCACCAAGCACCTTGTCAAGAGATAGAGCTCTTAATTCTTGTGAGGTGCCAACCCTATTCAAGCGGCGGATCTCGATTTCCCTCCGAGTGGTGGGAGGAATCGCTTGATCATCTTGATCATTCATGTCTCCGCCTTGACTGAATTGATGGCCTTGATCAACCATTGGAGTGGTGGCCATTGGTGAGGGAGAGGGTTGATCTTGGCCTTGCGAACTGCCACCGGGAATGTCAGCAGGACCGGATATTCCGGGTTCAGGGACCGGATATTCCGAACCACCGGATATTCCGAGTCCATCTTGAACCGGATTTTCCGGTCCTCCGGAAATTCCAGGAGCAGCTGTAGAATCTTGTTCTTCTTCTTGGCAAGGGGCATTGGGCACGGTGTTGTCGATGGGTGTTTCTTGTGTTGGAGTGGTCACCACTTGTGAAGAACTTGGTCCTTGTTGATCAACCTCATAATAGAGTTCAACGGGGCGGTGGACTCCCAACCCCATTCTTCGGATAGCATCTTGAGGTTCATCATCACCTACACCGGAAACACCACTTTGCTCCACGAGGGAGCCGTCATTCTCCTCGAATACCACACTACAAGTTTCTATGATTATGCGCGAGGCCTTATCATAGACTTTATAAGTGTGGGATTCGGATCCGTAGCCCACAAATGTCCCTTTAAGAGACTTAGAATCAAACTTGCCCAAACGAACACCTTTGATGAGATAAAAACACTTACAACCAAATACTCGGAAGTAGGAGATATTGGGCTTGTTCCCGGTAAGCACTTCATAAGGTGTCTTCATGAGTCCTTTGCGAAAGAAGAGCCGGTTGGATGAATGACAAGCGGTGTTGACGGCTTCGGCCCAAAAGTTGTGAGGGGACTTGAACTCGGCCATCGTCGACCTTGCCATCTCAATAAGTGTGCGGTTCTTCCTTTCGGCTACACCATTTTGTTGGGGAGTATAAGCAGCGGAATACTGATGACGAATCCCTTCTTCACTAAGGAACTCGTTTAAGGTGTAGTTCTTGAACTCGGACCCATTGTCACTTCGTATCACCAAGATAGGGACATTGTGTTGACGTTGAGCTTCATTGGAGAAGTCGATGATAGTTTGTTGAGTCTCCATCTTCGTCTTGAAGAAGAAAACCCATGTGTATCTTGAATAGTCATCAACAATCACCAAGCAATATTTCTTGCCACCAAGACTAGCTTCCGGAATGGGACCAAAGAGGTCAACATGGAGAAGCTCCAAAACCCTCCTTGACGAAATGATGGTCTTGCTTGGATGGTAGATGTCATGCATTTTTCCTTCAACTCACGCCCTACACATTCGATCCTTCGAGAAAGAAACATGGTCTTTTAGTCATAGGATATGGCCACCTTTGTGGAGACTTTGCAAAGTCCTCTGTTGACATGGTCTAGTCGGCGATGCCATAGCCAACCCAAGTCCGGCTTTGCGAATAGGCACATTGTATGGGAAGTGGTGACTCCGGAGAAGTCAACCACATAGAGCCCATTCTCAATGTACCCAACGAAAGACACATTGAGAGACTTGCTCCGCAAGAGAATGACCATTTCCTTTTCGAAGACAACGGTATAGCCCAAACAAGTTAAGGAATGGACGGAGATCAAGTTGAAACCTAGGGACTCGACAAGCAAGACATTCACAAGTGTGATGTCCGGTGCCACTACCACCTTGCCGAGCCCTATTACCTTAGACTTAGAATTATCACCATATGTAACGGTCATTTGATCATCATTGGGCTTCAACTCCGTTACAATATCCTTCCTTCCGGTCATATGACTAGTGCACCCACTATCAATTATCCATTTCGATCCTCCGGAAGCAAGGCCCTACACACAATCAATTCTTGGTTTTAGGTACCCATTTTGCAATGGGTGCCTTTTGGTTAGCAACAAGGGTCTTTGGTACCCAAATAGCATATTCAATGTAACCATCAAAAGGACCAATGTATCTAGCATAGACATCCCCATAATAATCAACATATAAAGCATAGTTAGGGTTAGATATGCCCGCAAAGTCATTACGAGTGGGAGTGCCCCTTGTGGCATTTCCACTCGCAATGTCAACCTTCTTGGCTTGTGCGGACTTGGTCTTCTTCTTGATCTCCTTCTTCTCCTTAGCAACATAGCCTATACCTTCCTTACCCTTGTGGGGCACTCGCTCATGAAGAGGAGTAGTGAGTGTCCCCTTACCTTTATCAAGAGAGGTCTTGGGCTTGGTTGCCATAGAAGGAACAAACACAACCCTAGCAATACCCTTCACAACATTTGCATTAGCATTCAAAGGAGTAGAGGTGCTAGGTTTCTCAAGAGTAGATATCCGAGATTGGAGTTGATCACGAGACTTGAGAAGACGTTCGTGATCACTTGTCAACACCTTGTGAGCATTGTCAAGTGACTCGAAGTCTTCGCAAAGTCTAGCATGAGCAACTACAAGCTCGGACTTTTCATTTTGCACAATTTTACATTTAGCAAAGTATAGATCACGATCCTTAGTGATCTTAGCAACTTGCTCCTCGAGGAGAGCATGAGCTTCTTGTTCCTCTTCGAGAGAGGATTGGAGAGACACCTTAGCGTGTGCATCCTCTCTCTCAATCTCACGTTTTAGTTCAAGCTCATCCTCAAGCTCACCTATACGACTCATGATTGAGCCAAAGTGTTTCTTTCCTTCTCCTTGCAAGTTAGTCATGAATTTATCAAAAGCAATGATTTATTCCTTTACTTCTAAACTCGTAGCATCATCAATGTCATGTGATATGGAGTTGGGGGATAGTTGTACCTCGGATGTCTTTGCCATAAGACATCTTGCATTCTTGACGATGGGGCTCTCGTTTGGTGAGGAGAAGAGTGATGGAGGTGTGGAAGACATGGCTAGTGCGGCCACTTGCGTTGGAGTATCCTCCTTGTCACTATCTTCATCATCGGTGGGATATCGCTCTTGAGTCACCAAGACAATCTTTTGGTTCTTCTTGAAGAAAGGCTTCTTCATGGGCATGGGCCCCTTGCCCTTCGTCTTGGCCACGAGCCTCCCACCATGATCCTCTCTTCTCTCCCATGGGCAATCGGCAACAAAGTGGCCCTTGTCATCGCAGTTATAGCAAAGCCTCACTTTGTTGAATGGCTTTCCTCCGTTGGGGGGAAACTTCTTGTCAATCCTTGCTTTGGCCCTTCCGGGGTTCTTCCAAAAGGTTCTTGCCGCAAGACCCATGCGTTGAGTGAGAGTGCTTGAGAGAGCTTCACTAGATAGCTCGACTTGATCATCACACTCCTCTTCATCCTCTTCTTCAACGGTGGCCTTCAAAGCAATTAAGGCATGCTTGTGCATCCCTATGGCTCTAGCTCTTGCATCTTGTGCAATCTTGGAGGCCACCTTGTATGCGGTCATCTCTTGCATAACTTCATTGGATGTCATCTTTGCAAATTCATGTCTCCCTTGGAGTGTCTTCAAATCCGTGTCCTCAAAGGGCATGAGAGCGGTCACAAACTTCCTCTTGATCCAAGCATCATTGATGTACTCCGCCCCGAGGTTCTTGAAGGAGTTGGCAACCAACACCAACCTCCGGTACATGTCCTCGTGGCTTTCTCCATCCAACTTGTAGAACCCTTCCACCTCATTACATAAGGCATCATACCGGTTCTTCTTCATGCTCTCATTCCTAACGAAGATGTCGGAAAGAGCATTCCAAACTTCCTTGGCGGTGGAGAATTGTTGAATGAGCGCCATGTCCTTCTCTCCAACGGCCATTTGGAGTTGATGAAGAGCGGTGGCGTTGAGTTGACTATAAACCACCTCTCTTCTTGTCAAGTTGGTTGGATCATGGGGCTTGTATCCTTCTTCAATAATGCGCCAAAGCTCAATGGAGGCACTACATAGATGAGACTTCATTAGAAATACCCATTGAGAGAAATGAGTAGGTTTAAGCTTAGGAGGATCACTTCTAAAGTTTACATGAGGGTGAGGGATAGGAGGGTTAGGAGAGTAATTATGGTTGACATTATGAAACTCCTCTCCTTTGGAGGTGTTAGAGGAGCTAGGTGGTTCATCCTTTTCTGCCATCCCGGGAACACTTGAGGTAACATCTTTGGACCCATCCGAAGATGACTCCTTAGAGTTCCCCGCATGTTCCTTAGGAGGAGGAGAGGGAGAAGTAGCCTCGGGCTCCTTAGACTTCAAGAGTGCCATGAGCATCTCATTCATCTTGAGGAGTTGGGCCTCCAAGGACGATCTCATATCAATAAGATCGGCCATGGTTGCCCCTTTGGCTAACGCCTCCTTCTCCGCCTCTAATTTTTCACGGGCGGCCCTCTCGGCATCGGATTCCGTCATCGTTGCACTTAGGCGGTTAAGCCCTTAAAAGTGAACCTGGCTCTGATACCAATTGAACGGGAATCCGGCACCTAGAGGGGGGGGGGGGTGAATAGGTGCTATTACAAATTTTAGGTCTTTTCAAATTTAGGCTCAACACAAAGGTAAATTCTCTAGATATGCAACTACGTTGAATTTACCTAAATGAGAAACTAAGCAATAATAAGATAAGCAAGTAAGGGAGCAAAGGTAAAGGGAACCAAGTGAAGCACGCGGAGACGAAGATGTAATCCCGAGTTCCACCCAAGGGTGTACGTCTCGTTTGGAGAGGTGTGCGCTACAACAACAGGTTAGCCGCAACGCCACAAAGGCTCACCTTCTTCTCCGATGAACTCAGACACAAAGGTTTCGAGTCCACCTTCCACTATTGATCCCCTTTTAGGGCGGAGATCGAATCCCTTACAAACGCTTGAGGCACACACCCACAACTGAATTGGGGGCTCCCAAGAAGACCACAAAAGGTCAAGGACCACAAAAGGTCAAGGTAACACCAAGAGTACAACAATGGTGAACTAGGTTTTCCCACCGGAAACCCTAGCCACGAAATCCCCAAGTGAATGGGGGAGAAATGCAAATCCCTTCGTTGAGAATGTAGATCCGGGCCTTCTCCTCCAATCCTCCAAAGATCAATAAATTTGGGTGGGGGATTGGGAGATCTTGATGATTTGAGCTTTCAAGAATGATAGGAGAGAGAAAATCTGAGAGCTCACTGTTCTTGAGTGAGTGAGGGGGTATTTATACTCCCCCTCAAAATCTGGCCGTTGGCTGTCTTGGGCACCCGGAAATTCCGGTATAAGTACCACCGGAAATTCCGGTCACCCGGAATATCCGGGCATTTGAAAATATCCGAGCTGAATTTCCGGTTGAGATCAGAACCAATTCTGAACTTGACTTAGCCGATTTTCTGAGGTTGACTCGGAATATCCGAGTCCTTGAAATTTCCGAGCTGAATTTCCGATTGGAGTGAGTGCCACTTCTGAATCTTGACTTAGCCAATTTTCCTGGGGTTGACTCGGAATATCCGGGTTGGTGAACCGGAATATCCGGGTCCTTGAAATTTCCGAGCTGATTTTTCGATTGGAGTCAGTACCACTTCTGAATCTTGACTTAGCCAATTTTCTTGAGGTTGACTCGGAATATCCGGGTTGGTGAACCGGAATATCCGAGTCCTTGAAATTTCCGAGCTGATTTTCCGATTGAAGTCAGTAGTACTTCTGAACTTGACTTAGCCAATTTTCTGGGGATGACCCGGAATATCCGAGTTGGGGAACCGGAATATCCGGGTCTGGGAAGAATTCCAGAAACTCTTTTTCTCTACAATTTGGCTTTAGGATTTGTGATATGAGTTTCACCCAAACTGAAATACTTAGCAATAGGATTAGTATCATTGGTATTGTTAACTAACACACAAAACATTAGGGATTAAGAAATGTTCTTTCACTTAGCATAAGTTGTTGGTGCACATAGGTGAGCCTAGTATTTATATCTAGGTTGTATGCTTGTTAAAGTAAAGCTCTAGTTTTATTCCGCCTTTATCAAGCATACCGAAATTTCTGGGTCATTCTTGGACCGGATATTCCGGCTCCTCGGAAAAAGTTTTAAATCGCCTATTCACCCCCCCTCTAGGCGACGTCTATCCGTTCACTTAGGTCATAAATGACATTTTACTAGTTGTCGTCGACTTTTCGACGAGTCGACGACAACTAGTACTACTTAGGTCATAACTGCAACATATCAGAATTAAATGCCTCACCTTTTGCTTGTCACTCATCAATGTCCATGGAGAGGTGTTGGTGATGTTCAAATCTGTCTTCAAATTTTCCAAAAACCACTGCCAAGAGCTGGTGCATTCCACTTCTACTAAGCCAAATGCTATTGGAAATATACAGTCATTGGGGTCAATTCCCACTGCTGTCAGTAGTACCCCTTTGTATCTAGTTTTAATGTGACATCCATCCAAGCAAATTAGAGGCCTACATCCTGCTAAAAACCCTCTCTTGCATGCATCATAGCTCCAGTACATTGTTGCCAAGTGCTGCTTATGCTCTGAACTTCCATGATCATTCACAGAATTAGTGGTGAGGAAAAATCTAGACCAGATTGGACCTTCTGAGCTCCTTACCAAAGTCAAATAGCTGGTTGAATTGCCCCTCTTCATCTCCATGAATTTCTTTTAAAGCTGCCGTCCTGGCTCTGCCCAGCTTCCACCTGTTTGGACACATGTTAAATTCTCTGATCACTTTTGCAGCAAAACCACCTAGACTAAGCTTCTGATTATCTTTAAACTCATGGATGAAAGTGTCTTTCAGTATGTTAGCAGTTAGAGCTTTCATTTCCCACACACCACCTTTACATGTGTGCTTGTCTGTGTATGCAGTGATAGTGAAGCCACCATACCTGCTATCATTGGATGCTTTGAACAACCAAGGACAACTAGGTGAACACACAGCCTCCAATCTCCTCCTGTCATTTTTTGTCTTCAGTGTTTTAATTCTATGCCTGATAGTATAAGCTGCCAATGCTTTCCTTGCTTCCTCAACACCACTAAACACCATCCCTACCTTGAAAATTGGATTAGACATGTCCACTACTGGATTAAATGCCCTCAACTGTTGCTGCAACTTATTTCTCTCTTCTCCTATCAGGTTAAGATCTTCATCTTCCAATGCATGTTCATCTTCATGTACATCATCCATGATCCTCTCATTGTGATCTCCAACTTCTCTGTCCACATTATCAACAAACAAGTCTCACCATTGTCTGCATTACAGTCACTATCATAGAAATCCCAATCACTGTCACTGTCACTATCACCATCTTGAATGAACTCCTTGTGTATTTCTATCACAGAACTTGTTGCTTCAGATGCACCAACTGCTCCTTTTCTCCTATCAGCAACAACCCTAGTGGACCAATTTTGTATCAGATCATCCCCCACCCTCCTTAGGAAGTTTGTGTGATCTATGAAGACATGAATAACCTTCTCAGTCTTGCTGGCTTTGCTCATCTCTGCATACACAACTGCTGAGTCCATTGAGTCCATTTGTACCAATCCATCCTTCATATCCTTCCCTGGCATACACCAGTACAAATGCAGCTTCCCATCTCTCTCATAATCTAGCAGGTCAAGAATTTCATCCATACATGCAGGGGACCAATGTTCAGCACTACAGTTGTCCATAAATCCAGTAGATGATGAAACATACTCTAGGTTGTCTCTTAAACCACAAAAAAGTCCATTGTGACGAACTTCCAATGTAAACAAGTGGGTATCAACACCTGCATTCATCACTGGAAGAACATATTCAGTTATTTTAGTTAAACTGCAGTGTGAAATTCAGTAAATTCAGACAATGCACATTCAGTCTACTGTAGCTGCCTGTTCTTGCCGAAAATTCAGATATCAAGTGACAGTTTAAATAACTAGTTTGCATAACAAGAAGCACCACAACATCCACTAGCATGTAATAAACACTAAAGCAAACAACTTTATCACATTGCTACTGCAAAATTTCCTGGCTAACGCGCGCAATTTTGTAACCTCCGAACGGCGGATTCAGGCGATTCCGGAGCTCAATCCGTGGTTATTTCTCCAATTACATATGCGCAAGAGCTTCTATAACGCTAATCCAAGCATTCCCTTTCCTAATTTGTATCAATCCCCAATGATCATACCCTCCTCGGCGGCGGCGGCGATTCCGGTGAAGAAAAGCGGGAAAAGCGGAAACGGCGGAGGAGCTTACCGTACTCCGCGGATCATCTTGCCACGAGCGGTAGTGCACGACTGGAGGCATCGCGCATCGGCGTCGCCGCCGACGAGATCGAGGTGGAGATGGTCTCGCCGCACCCGTGTCGTCGTCGTCGTCGCCGAGTTCGTCTCGTCACAGAAGGAAAGAACGGACGAGAAAAAGGAAGTTCTCTGTTATTTTCTTTATACAGAGTGGAAGGACCTATCTGTCTCGTTTGCATAGTTTGGGGACTTTTGTGCAAAAACAGATTTCGCGCCTAAACGTCTAGCGTGGCGTGTTTAAACTGAAAACACACTGATTAGCAAGTTCTAGGACTTCTGTGCCACATCTCATAACTTATGGGACTAATCTGCCCCTGGTTATTTCGGAATAAAATAGTTTGAAGGTTGCCACATGGACAGATAGTGACCGCTCATCATCGGCGACACAAGTGAACACCAGGCACAGCCTCCATCCACTCGTTGCAAGAATTGAATAGCCTAGTGAAGAAAGCATTCGTCTATCTTGCCACCAAGCTCACATCACCACCACCACACAAAAACCCAACCAAAAGTCAGTTAAAAACCAAAACTTTCGCACCCGAACGGTCAGCAGACACCCACCAAGAATCCAGGAGGAGCACCACGCGACGCGGCGCACGCACAGCCATGAGCAGCGCGTCGGAGATCGCCGCCGCCATCGTCGTCAAGAGGAGGAGGGAAGGCAAGGAGGACGACGACGCGCCTTCCCCTTCCGCGCTGGCGGCGCTCGCGGACGACGTGCTGCTGCAGATCCTGGGCCGCCTGGAGGAGGACCCGCGCGACTGGGCGCGGGCGTCCTGCGCGTCCCCGCGCCTCGCCGCGCTCCTCCGGTCCGCCTGCTTCCCGCCGCGCCTCTCGCGGGCGCTCCCCGCCGAGCTCCTCCCGCCCGATGCGGACGGGGCCGCGTGGGCCGCGCTCCACAAGATGTCCGTCTGCTGCCCCGGCCTCCAACGCGCCGGGATCCTCCTCGAGCCCTCCGACGACTTCGGCCTCGAGCTCGACATCGGACCCGACCTCTCCGTCCCGGCCTCCTCCTCCGAGTCAAGAACGGCCGCACCGCCCGAGTCCGAGGGCGAGTCCAAAGCCCCCAGCGCGGGGTCGCCGAAGCTCAGCGTCAGCGTCAGCGAGCCACCACCACCGGCCGACGCCGCTGCGTGGTCGCTCTACGATGACCTCTACCTCGACGCGGCGTACGACGACTGCTCCTCCGAGGCGCCGATCCCTGCCGCGGCTTCCGCCCCCGCCACAGGTGCCGCCGAGGAGGAGGAGGCCGAGGCACCCATTAATGCCGTCCGGCGCGGCGTGGCGTCGTCGGGGACCCGACGGCGCCCGCGCCGGTGGCTGGGCCCCGTGGGCGCGCACCTCGCGTCGGGCTCCTGGACGCTGAGCCGCGAGCAGGGCAACAAGCTCCTGGCCAGCCGCTTCCGCGGCGACCGGCTCTACATCTGCGACTGGCCCGGGTGCGTGCACGCCGAGGAGCGGCGCAAGTACATGGTCTTCCGCGGCGTCTTCCAGGACTTCGCGCGCTCCCAGGTGCGGCGCGCGCTCCGGGACACGCGCCGACCCACCGTCTCCGTCGGCTGCGCATTCTGCGCCTGCACCCAGGCATGGGACCTCTACTCCGCCTTCTGCCTCCGGAGCTTCTACGGCTACCACGACGACGGCGAGCCCGTCGTGCGCGCCTTCGTCTGCGAGAACGGACACGTCGCCGGCGCATGGACCGAGCGCCCGCTCTACTCCTGAGTCTCTCGGCGAGATCATGCGCGAGTGATGCGTCTTTTCTATTGTCTTGTTGGTGACGATGCCGAGCTGACGATACAGAGTTCACGTCATCTGGTGTAACTCTGATGCTTATTGCTTAGCATAAAGAAGAAGAATGCAAGTGGATCTTACATTGGCAGGCACTGTAGTTCTGAACTTCTGATAAAAAATCTCTTGTGCCGAACTGCCGATTCCGTTGAGTTCTGATAACCTATGTTATGGAGATTCAGAATCTGCTTCATTTGCAGCTGTGCTAACTGATTTTCAGAGCTGATCGTGTACACTCTGCAATTACCAGTTACTCCGCAGCTTTTTTTTCCTTGAGTGGAGCTCCCGAGCTCATATACATTTTCTCAGTAACAAGCAACTTTCTTCATTTGATTTGATGAATTTCGGTTAGCCTGGACCTTCGACCATCCTTCTTGCCATACATTCATACATACATGCGAAGCTTTTGTATTCTTGCCTTTCTGATTATTTTAAATCGCAACTAGCAAGTTAGGGCTATCATCATTCATCACTATCACTGCTTGTCAGAGATTGCCATAAGATAATCAAAATTACCCAAAAAAGAAGTTCTAGTGTGTGTACGATTGATACTTCCCCATACCCTTTTAGCACTGATCTTCTGGGATTGCATTGCATGGGATTCCTCACCAGAAGCAATAACAAAATACGATCCCCTTGCCTCTGCTTCCATGCAAACTCTATGCTAAGTTGATCTCCCGTTACAATCACGTGGTGCCGCGATTGTTTATCCATGGGCCGATTGTGTGGTAGGCACTCGGTCACCATCCAAGCGGCAGATGCTAGCTGACCTTTTGAATCGTACGGACGATGCAGCAAATCGCACTCTTGATTGTCCATACCTTCGTGGGGTTGATGCTAATATGACGAGCATCTAACAGCTTCCTATATTTTCTCCTAACAATTTTTTTTTTACCAATTGTAATAAAAAAATACTCCCTCTGTTATTTTTATTGTAAGGCGTATAGTTTTTTAAGAAAAAATACAAAATATAGGATGAATTGTGATTTCTGGATAATTGTATGCATCTAAATATGAGCTTCAATCTATAATGTAGAGGTTTAAAGGATTGTTTTTGGTTTGTGACTTTTAATGACTCCTCCATTTCAAATTTTATATGGGAAACTGTGTCCACCATATTTAATATTTGTGCAAAAAACTATACACCTTATATTTTACAAATGGAGGGTACTCTAAGAGCCTTCCTATAAGAACCCGCTTGGTTGGGTGTTTAACAACATTCAAATATCCAAACTTGTATCTAGACATATTTTAGTATCCATATTCTCACTTTTTTTGGTGTATATCTACAAAACATATGCAATAGTTAAAATATCTTATATTAAAAAACATAGGGAGTATTTTCTTTACAGGTTTTGCCGTCGGTTGCTTCTAGCTCCATCGACATGGGTTAGTCTAGTCTTAGCCTATCCAAATGATTAAAACACTATTTGCATGATCTTCATTAGGCCAACACAAGATCTTCACTGCATCCTCCTCATCCTTCAGTGCTAGGGGAGAGGATTTGCTGACTTTGAAAAACATGACCATGAGGTCATTGATATGTGGGTCCCACCTAGAGCAGCCCCACATGTCGGTGACCCAAAGTCACCTGACTTTGGGCCTCCCAACTTCAGCCAATCTGCACCCCACCGGCAACAAGTGTTGCATGTCGTTAAACTCACTAGGATGAAGTGTCAAGGGGTTGGGGGATTGTGAAGAGTGGATCAATCTAGGGTTTGTACAAATCGATCTTCCTTGCATGTTTAATTGGGTATTGGTGCTTCGACGATGCTTGATTTAGGTTTTGGGTGGAATTTTTTGCTGCGATCATGCTACATTTGATGATGGTGTACAATTTAATCCCAATGCATTGCTTGGCATAGGATGCATTTTGATTTGTTTGTTGTTGACGTGTAGCTTGGTTGTTGTAGGAGCAAGTAGATGCCAAGATTGAATAGGAACTTGATTCCTTGTAGTTTGTTCTTGCCTCTTGGTCCCCCGTCAAAAGTTAAACATTCTCATGAACTTATGTGCAAATATGCTGCCTAATAGGCGCAGAGGAGAATGGAGAGGACCATGCTCGTGTATAGACATGTACTAGGCAATTAGACGCGGCGACACGCCGCGCCCGTGTGGCGATAATGAAGGTTGCAATATGTCAACCCTATAGCTGAAAGTTGTAACATGATTTAGTCTTGAATACTGGAACGTAGAAATATAGTTTCTGTGGGAACGAAAACAAAAAACCGAAGGAATACCTAGATGTGTTTAGCATGTCTGAAGAAAGCTTGTCATCATGATAACGAAGATTAAGTTAATACAAATGCACTGGATTATTAGTAAATATGTACTGTACAATATTAGTAAATACATATTGTCACTGCTTTTAGCAGAAGCAAACATGATTAATATTCAAAATAAGAACATAACATTGTTGTATGAAATTTATGCAATCGTATGGCTCGATTCACATAATCCCAAAATTGGTCAGAAGTATGATTACAATGTCACACCCACTTAAACTATAGATAATCTTGATTCAATGGAAAATTTCCAGTGTTGTGTGTGATAAAAGCTACAAAAGGTTGAGTAATAAATAAAACGGCTCCCATCAGAAAATATTTCGATTGAGATGGGACTTCCTGATAAAGTGTTGAATACGTGGATAACCCAAACGACACTGAGTAGATCTGCAATACTCAACAAAACATGGATGAATTGAAGTTAAACGTACAACATGAATTGTACAAAAAACTGAACATTCAGATTTACTACAACCGGACAGAAGAGAAGAGACGTGAGCATATAAATTGGCCAGGATGTCATCTTCCATATAATCTTTCCAAGTAAGGAATTAATAAATAAAAAACAGAATAAAATGGCTACTGATATCATGATTCATGAGCCATGAGTGTAAACATGGGTTGGATATTAATGGGAATAAGTTGGCTGTCAAACAACAGTGTTATATATTCCCGAAAATACCTTGGATTTGATGTTGCATTAGGGCGCCAATGTCTAGGACTAATATATCCATCGCCATAGAGCTGAGTTTTCTTCCAACATCATTTGCATCATATGATTAGGTATTGCCTGCTCAATATGTAATATGTATGCTAAGTATGAACTGCAGTATCGAACAAACTGATCAAATTGGAAAATCATGTGCAACCATATGGACATCACATCAGCTCTCATTAATATCATTAGGCATCTCAGCCGGAGTAACAACAATGGGTGGCTTGTAATGTCCAATAAAATTAAAACTACCAGACACTTGGAAGAAGAATGCCCACAATACCGATATGTGTTCATTCTGGGTGATGGGTGTAAGATTGAGGTGCGTGATATCTGAAGACCCACTTTTACAATGGATTTTATCACCTCAAGAGTGATGGGTAGATGATTTTATCAGAAGGTAGCTCAGCTAAGAAGTTACCGTTTGTCTGGATACAAAAAAGGTATCAACACGGAAAACTAAGAAAATAAAGCATAGCCGGATCATGTAAACAACGAAGGCACATTGTAGTAACCAGGAATGCATTAACCATGGACAAGTATAGGTTCTATGGTATGACAGACTTATGTATAATTTAAGGGCAAGAAAACTAATTAATATGCTGCAATGGCAGTCCTCATATTAATCCATGATTTTCGCTAGTCAGGACTTATACTTTCATATCTTCGAACAGGAACTATGCTTCAGAATACCGCATGAGCATTGGTGATTATATAGTATACATCATAAAACGGGAATTCTTTTCAAAGCGAAGAACTGTAATTGACTGATTCAAATGTAAGTATTGTAGAAATAAAAGACAGAGCATCAATATACATAAAAGAGGATTAAATAAGAAAGATGTATATGCCACACACAAGGAAGCAGAACATACATATACTTGGAGTGTCCAGAAATAACATTCACACTGGAACCTAGTGGCAGTCGGCTCAGATGAGTATGAAAAGGAAACAATCAATACTGACAATGTTCTCTAGGATTTTGAAAACAAAACGCAAGAACATAGGCCACTACCTCAAAAAATGTTAACTGTTGCAACTACTACAACTTGGTTTGTCATGATTTCGAAATGAAATTATCCCAACAGAAATTCAATCTATGTATGACACTTTGCTGGAGATATGAGCAACTCTTATTGCATACTAATAACTGTTGCAACTACTACAACTTGCTTTGTTATGATTTCGAAATGAAATTATCCCAACAGAAATTCAATATGACACTTTGCTGGAGATATGAGCAACTCAAGCCCAGTATGTTACCACCTACTCTTATTGCATACTAATAATTGAAAGGAAAAGGTGCTCATATATGTGAAGTGATCAGTCAAGTATTGTTTCCTAAAATCGTCTCTTGTGTAACTAATAAGAACAGTCTCTTGTGTAACTATAAGAACATACATGTATATATCTCAATTAGTTTGACACAAACAAAGAGAAGATTTGTAAAAGTACTGGTTGAGTTGTTAACAACAGTGTTTATAGTAAGTGAATAAAGTGCTGACTGTAATATATATTTTTGTTGGAAAAAACATTGGAATATTGTCAGAATGCTCCATGTGCCAGTTAAAATGCTCCATGTGCATGAATGAGCAGGGTATGGTTTGCTCTTCTCACTGGACATTTGAACACAACTTCGTTTCACGGAAAGAAAGAAACACGACTTTAACTACTTACTGGAAATGTGATAAAGATTCAATCACTATAACTGGTCATTTTATCAAGAATGTGCAAAGTGATATGCGGCATGGTTGGATGTATTCGCAAGGTAAATGGGATTTAGTATTGTCTTGTTCGATACAATTCCACAGAAATTATTGCGGACACACAAAAAACAACTTGATTCTCAAATGACTGGAAGAACTGTATATAAATGAAACAATAATTACCTGCATCCACCCAAGGAAATAGTATTAGATCAAAGCCAAACAGGTTGATGTATCGTATTCCAGGAATGCACTGGTTCCAAAGAAGAAACATTGTCATCTTTTACAAATATAATAACATAACCAAGAAACCCAACGTTAACATAAGATGGAAAGACAGGAGTCACATGGCAAGTGGCTGCAGCAAAATAGGAACTAAAACAGTGATATCTAGTCAACTACAATAAAATACCATATAACATAGCAAAATAACAGTGATTAGGATATTTCTTCCGCAAGGTGGTATGTGCAAAATAAGTATATTGACTTCCGCCAGCCACATCTTCTTCGCGTATCTGGTCGCTAATTTCTTTCAGCTCATCTTCTGTTAACTTTACCTCTATAGAGTCAATGGTGGAGCCTCGATTCTTGATCTTGGTTGTCCGTAAGAAATTGTAAATCATATTTGTTATTAGATGGCAGTCTATTGGACAAATGAGCAGACTAATGAGTACTGATGGATTTATTTCAGAAGCATAGCAGAAACTGTACATCAAAAGACCACATCTCATAGCAGTGTTCATATTAACATCATAACTTTGGCAAAGAAAGCTAGATTGCAATTGAAAATTTTGTACTCCTTATATTTGACCGACATTTTTAAAACTACATAGTATTTCCCTTTTATCAATGCGCATGAAAGCAAGTCAGTCTTAACTTTTTTCGCACAAACTGAGAAGTCAACAAAATTACCATGCATGTTCACTACTAAATGCTATAAATGACATGGAAGGGATCACATCATTCAGCTGGTATCAGAACCACATCATCCCCTTGATGCAGAACAGAAAGTAAAGGTGGCTCAGCAGGGCTGCACTGGTGCTTCTTGGCTAGTTCTTCCATTTTCAAATAAAAGATTGTTCTTCTCCAGATTTTCTGCAGAAAATCATGGATGCCCTTTCTACAAAAGCAAGAATATATAAGGGTTCATGCCTAAGTATAAGAATTAACTTCTGCATAAAGCAACTTGTTCACGAGACACTTGTTATGTGACGCCTCTGATAGCCAGTCAACGTGTACTTTACCTTCCTTTCCTCCATCAGCTTCTTGAACTCACCAATCTAAATAGGTTCCAGCAAAAGAATTGGCAGTAATCTTCTTGAACTCACCAATCTACATAGGTTCCAGCAATAGAATTGGCAGTGAGCAACCACATCGATAAAAAACATGGTTTCACAGAATGAAATAACTGATGAAGAAAGGGTGCCAACAACAGTGAGAAGAGACTGTGTCCTTAATGGTGGTGGCGGTGTCTATGCGGTGGGTAGCAGAGGCTAATGTGGTCTGGTGGATGCTCGGCCGCACACGGCCGGTGATGAAGAAACGCGGCAGCCGGAGATGGCCTGCACGGTGGGCACAAAGTTAGGGCAAAGGAGAGAGACATGAGAGGTCTAGGAGGGTTCTAAGCTCACCAGGAGCACAACGCGACAGTACGGGAGGGCTGGGGCGGCCGGAAGGCGGCGAATCGGCCGCGGCGGCGTTCGGTCGGACTTGGGGAAGAAGACCCCATACGACGCGACCAGGGCGTCTCGGCATGCTGTGCTTGAGGAGGAAGAAGAGGGACTCGAGGAGGAGCCAAAGGAGGCGTCAGATTCGTCGGAGGAGGCCGGAATCGATGGTGCGGCGGCGTTCCTCTCCAACGGCTAGGGTTTGCTCCGGAAGAAGTTGAGAGGGAGGAGGACGCCACGCGAGGATGGGGAAGAGGAAAACGGGCCATGACTCGTCGGCGTGCTTATCCCCGCTAGCAGGTAGGAGGCGCACCCCCCGGTGCTCGTCGATCTGTGCCGGGGGGCACGGAGCGGCGGTGCGGCTCGGCGGCGGCAGAGGCGATCCCGAGCGGAAGAGAAGAAGGGGATGGGGGCGTCTGCGTGGTATTTTTGCAAAAAACTTCTGAGCCTTACCTTAATAACGAGTAGGTCCTGCGCAGTACTAAAAGTTGGAGTGCGGGTTGATGTTTTGTTTTTTCGAGTGACTTGTTTGCAAAAAAGGCGCGGTGACCGGTGGAACCGGAGGCAACCGGCCAGCGACCGGGCGACGTGGCGTCCTTTGATTGGCTTAAAGGCCCCAGCTACAGTAATGCGCATTCTGTGGGGTGTAATGGGTGCATCTGGACCGTCCGTTAGGCCGATCGGACTGTCCAGACAATCCAGACGACGTGGATAGCGGACTTGAGCGCGAATCTGATGCTCTTTTATATATAGGGGTATATTTCATTACATAATACACCCATGTATTATTTTTTACTAGAATATCCAAACATGCCTTTATGGAATGTAGGCCAAGTGCAATATTATTATACTACCAAACTTGGTGCATAGTGATATTTTTTTGTTGCAAAAATAATGGTTCAAACTAAAGCAAATAGAAATCAATGCTAACATGATTGCTAGCACATTAAGTGATTTTGGTCAGTTTGGTAGTCATCTCATACCATTGATGAACCCCTAAGATTTTCTTTTTCATGAACGCCCATCGGATCAAAGGAATGAGCAAAGATTGTACCGATTGTTTACTCACACCATACTTTCAATAACATGTTTTTGCATCTTGCATGAATACGTTTTTGCAAATTTATTTGTGCCATCGAAAGAATCATGAGTGCAAATTCTCGTGTTGACGTGGGGCTACTCTTCGACTACCCCACGGTGAGGCTACCTGGGCCACGCCAGGCTTATGGAGGCCCACAGTGAAGGGGTTACGGTGCAGAAAACAATAATTTTCTAGCGAGCGAAACCCTAACTAGCCAGGATCTATCTATCTAGTACATGCGATAACGGTGGCGGAACGGGTTACATTACCTCCATGTAGACCGATAGCGGGGATTACGCTCCCGCACAAGCGTTGACGATGAAGTCGTACGTAGCCGACCTCGAGGTCGCGGAGAACTTGCCGCGATGTCGGAGTCGATGACGCCGGGGTGTCGACGATGATCTGCGTCGACGGGCGTCGGGCGGAAGAAGGCAGAGCGCCAGCACCGGGGCTGGCGCGCCGGCAGCAGAGGGGGGAGGCGCAGCGGCTGCAGGGGGCGAGACGACGTCGCCCAAGCTCCTCAATAGAGTAGCCTCCGAGCACTCGCAAACATACGGAGCCTAGCGACAACTCCCGGTAATTCAGATCCAGCTGAAATCGCAGGAGTAGATCTTATCTGGAATCCCGCAGAGCAACGGCGCTCTGCGGTATGGCTTAGGTGGAGAGAGACCCCCTTCCTCAGCTCGGCGCGGCTCCAACTTGGGAACCACGGGATCGAGAGAGAAATTGGGAATTAATTGAATTTCCTGTGTATTAAATCAATTAATATGCCTTGCTATATAAAGGGGGAAGGGGGTGTGCAAACCCCTTGGCTCCCCCATGTGGGACTAAACAAAGGAGGAGGGGAGGGGGGGTTCGGCCCCCACATGGGCTGGCCGAACCAGCCTATGGGGCCCACCCCCTTTGGTGGTGCGGTTCCCCCTCTTGGGCCCTCTTAGGGCCCATATAGGTGGGAGCCCCCTTTTTCCTTTATTTAATTAATATTAAATTAATATAAAAATCCCATTAATTCATAATTAATATATTTATATATAATTCAATATCCCGTGACTCCGAAAACTCTTTCGGACCACCCGAACAACTTTCGGACATTCCTGGAACCATTCCAGACCTCTCCGGAACTCCTTCCGGGCCACCGGAACTCTTTCCGGATCATTTCTCTCTCTCCAATAAAAACCTATAAAATTCCAGAACCTATCTCCTAGCGTCGCTAAGACCTTAAGTTTGTTACGCTACGGTTCGGGAACACTCCAGACATGGTCGAGACACTCCGCTCACCAATGATCGTCAGGGATACCTGGAAATATATGACGACCCCTGTGCATTCCACGAATATCGTCGTTGAACCATAAGTATGATATTCATTCCCTTTGTCTCTGCGATACTACCTTGTCCGAGATATGATCGTAGACACACCGATGCCTTTGCTGTATCTCGTTACCGACGAAGGTTATTAACTCGTCTGCGATATTACATCTCCATGACCTAGTCATAAGCTGCAGCTATATAGATGCAATATCACCGAGTGGGCCCAGAGTATCTTTCCATTACAAGAATGAACAAATCCCGCTCTTGATCCTTACGTCTCGATGCTCTTTCGGAATACCCAAGATGGACACCGTTATTGTCATGCTATATAAGACACAACGTTTGATGCTCTCAAAGCACTCCTACGAAGCAACAATAAGTATGGTCTCACGGTCTAAGGAATAAGCTATCATACTCTTATCTATTGCAAATGACAAACATCGTAATACGATCTTATTGCAATACTTTGTGTATGTCCACCACCTTATTCTACTAACAAGATGACCCCATTGTCAACCGACGTCATTGTCCTTGATCGGGAATCTCGATCAACTGTTGCCCAATGGACTAGCTCATATAGAGGCTTGCTAGGGACCTGGTTGTCTATGTATCACACGTGTATTAATAATTCCGATTAATACAGTTATAGCATAATACACAAACCTATTATAAACTTATGAGATAACGCAATAAATACTACTTATTTATTTGCCTCTAGGGCATATCTCCTTCACACAGAAAGCCCACTAGGGGTATCGTATGACCCAGTCCTAGTCTGTTAGGTCGCATAGCTTGCCATATCTGTAAATTGCCATCGGCACCGTTCACCCGAGACCTGGCCTACCTATAAAGGCCAGGAGGGTTGCTCGTCTTAAGGACACGCTCATAGCCGCCACCACAAACCCTAGCGAGATCGCAATCTCGCCATTGTAATCGCTACTCGCCGTCAATATCAGACAAGCATGAAGTAGGGTGTTATCCTCCGGGAGCCTGAACCTGGGTAAATCGCCCCGCTTGTCAGCCGTCGTGATCACCAACGCTTCTCTCTCTCCCCCTCAATCAACCCGGGGTGGACAACCCAGGGATTTATCGAGTTACACCCTCGTCAATTGGCGCCGTCTGTGGGAAAGAACAAGCGTTGGAATCATGGTCGCACCAGCTCCATCCGTAAGGAAGATCGACGTCTGCACGACCCGGGAGCCCATCCGCTTCGGCTCCTTCGAGTACGCCTTCCACCCGCCGGCCCACCGCTCGGTGTACGCCGATCTGTACGAAGGTATACACATCACCTTTGGCTCCATATACTGTTTCGTCGACAGTCGTGGAATATTCAGGTCCGCGGCGACCACGCCACGCGCGGCGGTGGCACCCGCATCGGCCACCCTCGCGCCGTACCCGAAGTCGTTTACCGCGGGAACCGCATCTGACACAACTACGAAGATCGCATCTACTTCGATTACATCGACTACTTCGACAATGGCCATGCAGATCGAGTCTAATTCAACCACCTCGATCGCACGACCGGCAAAATCAAGATCTACCTCAACCGCGACTGCATAGATTGCACCCGCACGTGTGACCAAGGACGCGCTGCCGACAGCCACGTCGCGCGCATCCTCATGGACTCATCAAGCCTACCCCAAGCCGATCGCACTCGCTCCGGCGACTGTGAAATCTCCTTCCACGACCGCTGTAAAGATCGCAAGAAGACGCAACAACGGCTGCGCCGACCGCCATGTGGCAGCAATTTTTGATCCAGAGCAAGATTCGGATGGTGGAAGCAGCAGTGGCAGCGTAAACACCCCTAACCAGGTTTACCCCGCGCAAGTCTTCATGGCCGACACAGCGCCTCCAGAAGGCAACGACGAACCTGCGTACCCACTAGAGGTGGTCATGCCCGACCAGACGACTCGGCTCACCATCACGCGTGACATGGCGATCATGGCCATGAAGCACGTCGTCGACGGCACGTTTCCACCACCCGACGCACCCCGGGAGGATCAGCTGGTAGTCCAGTACTTGCTACGCAAGGAAGGCGAACGACTACGCGCCGAAAAAGCCGAACTCATCCGGCGCAAGAGGGATGCGGACGCATCAAGCGCCAGAAGGGCTGCATACTCGTTTACTTCCTCCACCGAAGTCAGCCAAGGAGGACGGCGACGCAGAGCCCGCGTTCCCCTCATGACGGAAGCCGATCGAGTCAGGGTCACCAGCAACCTCGACTCATCCTTCGTCACCGAGGACGAAAACGGGATACCCGTCCCCAAAACGGCGAACGCCTGCATCATGGCAGTCAAAACGTACCTTCGGCTCACACAGCCACCGGAGGGAGACGCACGAGCCCTTCTCCACAAGCAGCAGATCATGTCCATGAAGGCAATCGAGGAAGCTCTGGCGAACAGGGTGCCAAGCAACCGGGCACGCGAAGAGCAAGAACACCAAACCCGTGATCCGACAACACCAGATGTCCCTACAGCACAGCCACTGCGACAGCCACAACCAGGCGAAGACCTTCGCAACATCATCACGCAAAGGACGGTAGACCGCAACCTCAGCCAGTGTTCGGCTGACACGACGAACCTAGACGATCAGGCCGATCGCAACTTCGAGTCGTGTGGCGCCACATGCTTCAACTTCAACATTCGCGACACCCGCATGCCGAAGGGCTTCAAGCTAGCAGCAGGAACACCCAGGTACGACGGGATACAAGACCCGCGCCTCTGGCTCAAAGACTACCTCATCGCCTGTACCTGTCAAGGCGGGACATCGAACACGGCGATGCAGTACATCCAGCTCATGCTCACGGATTCAGCACGCGGATGGCTCACCAGCCAACCCAAGGACTCTTTCAAGACCTGGGAAGAATTCCAAGATACCTTTATCAAAAGTTTCTCTGGAACATATGCAAGGCCGACGACCTACATCGAGTTGCAAACCTGTAAGCAAGGAAGAGATGAGTCGCTCCGGTCATACATCCAACGGTGGACACTCCTCCGCAACACCATGGAACCCGTCTCAGAAGACCGGGTGATGGACGCGTTCATGCATGGCGTCGCTCGCCGTGACCTCCGCGAAGAGTTCGGTAGGCTCCAGCCGAAGACCACGATCGAGCTCATGAAGATAGACAACCAGTGGGCCAAAGGAGAGGACTACGTCCGCGACACCTCTCCAAAGAACGAAGCCGGAACAAGTAACTGACGAGATGGACGCCAGAAGAAGAAACAATGTTTCACCAACCTCGACTCGATCGAGCTAGTAGCGGCGGGATATCAAACCCCTCGTGATGATGTGCGCGATAGCAGTCGCCACTATGATGAAGGTCGCCAATACAGTCGCAACAGCGATCTCGGTCGGCAGTCCGACCCAGGACAATACAACCGCAGCAGCGGTAGCATTAGCCTCAACGACGGAGGCCAGAAACGCGAGTGGAAGCGCGGGCTGACCCCAGCAGAGGAGTTGATGCAACCTTGCAAGCATCACTCGTTCCGCAACCCGGAAACGGGCAAGTGGGGCACCAACCACCTATTGAAAGATTGTCGCAAAGCACGCAAGATTTACCAGGCGATGCAGAATATCATCACCCCTGTGCCAGCGTTGCAGCCAGCCCCGCAGCTTGCCATTCAGGCAGCACCCGTGAACAACAACCTGACACAGGCAGCGGGCACCTTCCCCCAGCAGCAACAGCAACAAGAAGCCCAGCCAACGGCACACGACGCGTACCCAGCCGCGCGGGGACAACTCAACATGATACAAAAAGGACGCCCTTCAAACAGGGCGCAGAAGCTCATCACCCGCCAAGTACTACAGGCCACTACTTGCCCACCCGCATTGCCAAACTACCTGAGAGGGTCGGAGACACCAATCACGTTCTCCAGGGCAGACCACCCGTCAGATGTACCTCGACCCGGGCATGCCACCCTAGTCGTTGAAGGCCTGATCGTAGATTACAACCTGAAGAAGGTTTTCATGGACGGAGACAGTGGCATCAACATCATATTCGCCGACACCCTGAGAAGGATGAACAAGTCGACAGAGAAGCTGCCAGAGTCCGTGACCACCTTCCACGACATAGTACCAGGGCAAGCAATCACACCCATGGGAACGATCACACTCGACGTCATACTCGGCACACCCGAGCACTTCAGGAAAGAGTCGATTGACTTTGAGGTTGTCGACTGGAAGTCACAGTACCATGCCATACTTGGGCGCCCAACCTTCAGCGCTTGACGCATATCAGATCAAACTGAACCCAGAAAAGTGTGTTTTCGGCGTGCCAGCCGGAGAGCTACTAGGGTACCTCGTCTCTGCAAGAGGAATCGAAGCAAATCCTAAGAAGGTGCAGAATATACTCACGATGTCAGCACCCACCAAGCTCCGTGAAGTGCAACGATTAGCCGGCCGAGTCGCAGCTCTCAGCCGGTTCATAAGTAAGTTGGGTGAGAAGGCCTTGCCTTTCTACCAACTGATGAAGAAGACGGACAAGTTCGAGTGGACAGAAGAAGCGCAAGAGGCATTCGATCAGCTTAAGAAGACCTTGACGACTTCCCCAGTCCTGGTAGCACCACTGGAGAACGAGCCGCTATACCTATACGTCTCAGCAACCAACAGGGTAGTGAGCACCGTCCTTGTAGTGGAGCGAGAAGAAGAAGGGCACAGTCACCCTGTCCAACGACCAGTCTACTACCTCAGCGAAGTCCTAACACTGTCCAAGTAAAATTACCCGCACTACCAGAAGCTGGCATACGGGGTCTTCATGACTTCCAGGAAGGTCGTCCACTACTTCTCCGAGCACCCGATCATGGTGGTAAGCTCCTCTGGTCTAGCAGACATCCTCACAAACCAGCGCGCGACAGGGTGAGTCGCCAAGTGGGTTGTTGAGCTAGGACCTTGGGGGCTGAACTACGCTCACCCGAAATCTATCAAACCCCAAGTCCTTCCGGAGTTCACCACCGAGTGGATAAAAGCCCAGTTACCAGATGTCCCCGACTTGTTCAACGCATGGACAATGTACTTCGAAGGCTCCAAGAAGTTCAAGGCGGCAGGGGCAGGAGTTGTCCTCATCTCCCCCAAAGGCGACAAGATGAAGTATGTTCTGCAGATGGAATTCCTAACACCCTCCAACAACGAAGCCGAGTACGAGGCCCTAATATATGGCATGCGGATGGCCAAGAACTGCGGCGCAACGCACCTCATGATCTACGGAGACTCCTACCTCGTCGTGCAGCAAACCATGAAGTCTTGCGACGCCATCGCCGACAACATGATCGCCTACAGAGACCTATACAACCAGCTGGAGGGAACCTTCGACGGCTGCGAGCTGCGGCACATTGGCTGTGACAGCAACGAGGAAGCCGACGCCCTGGCTAACATGGGGCCAGACAAGATACCAGTGCCACCCGGCGTCTTCCTCGAGCGCATCACGCAGAGGTCCATTAAACTTCGACCCGCGCCAGTTCTCCCTGCAACCTCCACAGGCATCGCCAACCCGCCAAGTACTACAGGCCACTACTTGCCCACCCGCAGTGCCAAACTACATGAGAGGGTCGGAGACACCAATCACGTTCTCCAGGGCAGACCACCCGTCAGATGTACCTCGACCCGGGCATGCCGCCCTAGTCGTTGAAGCCCTGATCGGAGATTACAACCTGAAGAAGGTTTTCATGGACGGAGGCAGTGGCATCAACATCATATTCGCCGACACCCTGAGAAGGATGAACAAGTCGACAGAGAAGCTGCCAGAGTCCGAGACCACCTTCCACGACATAGTACCAGGGCAAGCAATCACACCCATGGGAACGATCACACTCGACGTCATACTCGGCACACCCGAGCACTTCAGGAAAGAGTCGATTGACTTTGAGGTTGTCGACTGGAAGTCACAGTACCATGCCATACTTGGGCGCCCAACCTTCGCAGCGCTCGACGCATATCAGATCAAGCTGAACCCAGAAAAGTGTGTTTTCGGCGTGCCAGCCGGAGAGCTACTAGGGTACATTGTCTCTGCAAGAGGAATCGAAGCAAATCCCGAGAAGGTGCAGAATATACTCACGATGCCAGCACCCACCAAGCTCCGTGAAGTGCAACGATTAGCCGGCCGAGTCGCAGCTCTCAGCCGGTTCATAAGTAAGTTGGGTGAGAAGGTCTTGCCTTTCTACCAACTGATGAAGAAGACGGACAAGTTCGAGTGGACAGAAGAAGCGCAAGAGGCATTCGACCAGCTTAAGAAGACCCTGACGACTTCCCCAGTCATGGTAGCACCACTGGAGAACGAGCCGTTATACCTGTACGTCTCAGCAACCAACATGGTAGTGAGCACCGTCCTTGTAGTGGAGCGAGAAGAAGAAGGACACAGTCACCCTGTCCAAAGACCAGTCTACTACCTCAGCGAAGTCCTAACACTGTCCCGGCAAAATTACCCGTACTACCAGAAGCTGGCATACGGGGTCTTCATGACTTCCAGGAAGGTCGTCCACTACTTCTCCGAGCACCCGATCACGGTGGTAAGCTCCTCTGGTCTAGCAGACATCCTCACAAACCAGCGCGCGACAGGGCGAGTCGCCAAGTGGGTTGTTGAGCTAGAACCCTGTGGGCTGAAGTACGCTCACCCGAAATCTATCAAAGCCCAAGTCCTTCCGGAGTTCACCACCGAGTGGATAGAAGCCCAGTTACCAGATGTCTCCGATTTGTCCAACGCATGGACAATGTACTTCGACGGCTCCAAGAAGTTCAAGGCGGCAGTCCACTTGTCAGATGTACTCGACCCGGGCATGCCGCCCTAATCGTTGAAGCCCTGATCGGAGAATAAGGTTTTCATGGACGGAGGCAGTGGCATCAACATCATATTCGCCGACACTCTGAGAAGGATGAACAAGTCGACAAAGAAACTGCCAGAGTCCGAGACCACCTTCCACGGCATAGTACCAGGGCAAGCAATCACACCCATGGGAACGATCACACTCGACGTCATACTCGGCACACCCGAGCACTTCAGGAAAGAGTCGATTGACTTTAAGAATTGTCGACTGGAAGTCACAGCACCCCTATTTGTTTTTGAGAGTACAGAAATTCACGACATCTCAATCCTGTTGTTCATTTTCTTGCGCTTTTAGTTGCATAGAGCTCTTTAGATTTATGATTTCCATCGTAGAATAACACAAGGACACATAATCACAATTCACAAAGTAGTGGGTCTGCTAATCACAATTGGAAGTACACGCCACCCATCTAGTCCAACCAACCGAGGGAAAGCAGAGAGCACATGAAGATCAGAAGAGATACGCCTCTTCGCACCACTCCACGTGGCTATCGATAGCAACCGACCGAGCACAAGGACCACGCAACGATTCTAGCTAGTGAACTTGCCTGTTACGCAGCCACTCTTCCCAAAAAGCATCTGTTTCTGAAAACCTACTAGGTAAGATGGCGCGACGACACGCCGCGTCTGTGGGGATATGAGTGTATTTTGCATTTTTAATAGTGTTAAGTAGTTGAGCTAGCTGGATTTTTCCGCAAGCAAGATTGCCCTGTCAAATAGTATGAAGCAATTGCGAGGCTTTATTAAGAATATACATATTGACAAAAAAATTAGTGTGTAGAAGGAAGAAAACTTGTTGGAAAGCATCTCACCTGACGTAATCTTCTAGAAAACAATTGATAAACAAAATCTTATGTCAAAGTTGTATATTGAAGTTGCTCTTATTTTCAGTTTTGAGGAATGGCATTAGGAAAGCACATAGCATATGGCTTCTTTTCATGGTTATAAAAGATAAGAAATTGGCTGGTATAAATAGCACCTGATCAAAGATAAGATTACTGAATATGCTGACATTGACATAACAACCTTTTATTAGTAAATAATACCAAAGGACTATGTTCATTAAATATATACACATATGCAGCCTAGAAATATACTTTGGATCTTCAAATTCTTGCAACAGACTATTTAATATGTGGTCCTATGTAATGTAACTTATTTTCAACAAAACATTTGATAAAGCATTACCTTCATGGAGTCAATGGGCTCAACTCCTAAGCAGTCTCCATCAGCCAAAGGGGTAAGGAAGTGAACGACCAATGTAGAATAGGTCACGCAAATATGCATCTCAATTGGAAGTTGCTCCTATCGATGATATACACTTTATAATTGTCGGCACTTAATTCTCAGAATAGTAGGAAGGATGGAGCAAAGGATTATGGAATAGTAGGAAGGATGGAGCAAAGGATTATGGACAGAAAATTAGATGTCGAGTAAGCTATGTGGTCCGAATGCCTGCAAAATCGGTCAGAACTGCAGCAATAAGACTAACACAGCTACATGGATTGAATTGATTAACCATGATATAATTTCAAGAATACATCTATCTAGCTTCTCGTGTTAACCTTATTTGTAACCATGTGGGACAAAACCGAAAATTCAATGGTAAGGGCTGGAGCGAAAGGAGCAATGATCTGCAGCTCTGCATTGAGCAGCCCGACCGTGCATTCATGTCTCGGATGTGAACAATGCCTTCAGGGATTGCACTGGGGAGATCTACACTTCAGAACTGATATGCGCCAAAAAATTAGCTGGTCTGCACTAATTTTGAATAAGTTACATTATTGAAAATAAATTCCCTGCCATCTCTCTAATAATACGTTATTAAATTTTATCTGGCATTTGGACCATAAGCCCACCTGAAGCAGAATGCAGGTATTTGTTCCTGCAGCAATCTTAAGATCTACCACGAGTTCAGCTCTAGGGTCCGCAGTGTTTGGTCATCTGAAAGAAGATACATTCACCATATAAAATCAGAGAGCTGAGAGTGTTTTATCATGAAAATTTGTAACCAATCCAATACTCTGATCTAGTTGGGATATAACAACTATCAAAAGCTAGACAATTATATATATGATAATAACTTGGAATTACTGAAACTAATATGAAGTTGTCAAGTATAAAAACATCTCACCATATCAAATCAGATAGCTGAGAGTGTTTTTATCATGAAAAATCGTAACCAATCCAATACTCTGATCTAGTTGGAATATAACAACTATCAAAAGCCAGACAATTATATATATGATAGTAACTTGGAACTACTGAAACTAATATGAGGCTAAGAGGCACAATCAAAATGTACACTTAATTATTAATCAACCGAAGACACGAACTGAAGAACTTAGAATGGTAGACTATGTTTGTATACTACTATTATCATCTAGGAGGCTCCCTCAAACAATGTGATGCAAAAATATATGCAACGAACACCATAGGGGATAGATCAAACGCTAGTAGATGAAGTACTCTAGCCTTCTAGCACAGAGTTCATTATATAAGGACACACACGTGAAGTGAAAGAACATGTTGTAAACATTGGAACAACACTTGAAAAAGGTAAAATTAAGCCTATTTTTTAAAATAGAAAAGCGTAATAAGAAGAAAAACCGGTGGAAGCACAAATCGCTTCTACTTTATTCAGCTATAGATATCTGGGCAGAACAAAATTGTACTCACAGGTTTCAGCATGGCTCTTATCCAACTGGTCCAGTATTGAGGTTTTCATGGAAAAAATTCAAAGTTTACCATCGATTTACGGCCACACCACACCACTGAAGCATGAAAACTAAAAGTCATTAGTAAATGCACATATGCATTCAAGATGAACGAATCAAAGATAGTATGTATTAGCTTAGGGATTACATCTGCGGTGGAGCGAAGCGCATGCCTATGTTAAAATAGCATCTACTCTGATGTAAATAACCACATGCAGATTTGTGCAATGAAGTGTCTTTCTTGCTGGGTGGGCGACGCTAGACTCAGGTTACATATTTTAATGGCCCTATAAATAATGAAGAATTGTAGTGAGAATGCAATATATACCAAAATCTATTTGAGCAATCCAAGAGCTAATACGTGAAACGAACTCCCATTTTTGCTGGGTAGTCTACAGTAGACTCATGTTACATGTTTTAACGATGGTAGTGAGAATGCAATATATACAAAAATCTGTTTGGGCAATTCAAGAGCTAATGCGTAATTGTAATCCTAACTAAGAGGATCAAACTCGCCACCACGTATTTGTTCAGCTTTATAAAACATAAATAAAATCCACAATGCTATAGAAGAAACCTTCAGATTCATTTTCAGGTTTGTCATCGGGTTTGGTGTGTAGGACCGGTACTGGTATCCAAAGACCAATATCCTCCAATAATGCATTCCAGTAAAACTCCCACGGTTCACTTACCATTTCTATAGAAAAGGATTAAACCCAAGTGAGAAAGAAAAAAGAAACACTTGAACAAACCCAAGAAGTATCAAATCATTAGGAAGGAAATTAAACATGTAGAAGTGAGTAGCTTTTAACAGTAAAGCTCACATCCGTGCTTCTTTTGGAGAGGCCCAAGTTTGATAAATTCTAAATAGATGCACTTTTAGTAGCTTTTAGCGCCTCAACACGCAATGTTTCCAGAGCTTCTGTTATATATTGGAAAATAAACATGACCAAATTAATACCACAAACCAAGACAACAACCTGAATCAATCAAAGGAGCACTGCCGTTAGCAGGAATTTTTTTTACACAGTTCTGCAACACCTGTTAGGCACGAAAATCACAACCAAAGCATCTCATAATTCTGAAACCTTCTGTACCAATAATTCAGAAGCAGCTATGATGCCCTCAATCTACCAAACAATCGCGACTTCAAAGCATGCTAAAAAATATTGGGGAGGAGGAGATCAATCTACATACGGGGTCATTCAGCATACCTCATCAGGTTCATGGGAGCTCCTCTGGTTGTATGGCCGCCGCATCTGGCGCTCCGCTCGTCAGCCGGTACGGAGGATCCGAGGGTGTGCTTGGTCCGGGGATGGAGCACTCATCCTGGTGGTGCAGATCAGCTGGCTGCTATCCTCCTCTCCTCCAATGACGGCGTCTCGATGGAGATACCTTCGTGGCGGGAGGAGCTCGAGAGAGGGAGAGAGCGCTCGTGCGGTGGCGGCAGGAGAGAAAGGACGGCGCTCAGCGCGGGGGTGGTGGCAGGAGGGTGAAGAGGAGAAGGAGGCGCAGGGGGACGACGCGCCGGGCAGAGAGAAGCAGGAGGCGAGGAGAGCCGGCCCCTCGACGTCAGCGGCGGCGCAACTGGCGGCGGTGCTGAGCTCCGGCGGCGCGACAGCAAGGTTGCGCGGGGTCGAGATCGTGCGGGAGGGCAAGAGGTTAACGGCGGCGAGCAGTTCCGCGGCGGCGGCGAACCGTGGCTGTCCGGCAGCGACTCCGGCCTCCCGAGGTCTATTCCTCCGGTGAGGATGTAGAGGCGGCGGCGACGGAGCGTCTCGTGACCCTTGTTTGGACCAGGGAGGCGCGGAACGGCGGCGCGGCGTGGCGGCGGCGGCGGCGAGGTCGGCACCGTGGGAGAGAGGAGGAAGAGGAAGGGAAAGTGTGGGGCCGATTTACAAAAAAACATGTGACTTTTTTCCTATTCGTGAACAGGTCCCTCGTAGTGCAAATTTTGTGGACTGCGGGTTCTATTGTTCATGTTAGCAGTGTCTTTTCTGCAAAACGACACGGTCACCGGTGAAACCGGAGACGACCGGCCGGGGACCGGGACACGCGGCGGCCTGTGATTGGCCCAGAGGCCCGTGCTACAGTAGTGTGCATTTGGGATGGGGTTTCCAGCGCATCTGGGCCGTCCGACGCGCCGATCGGACGGCCGTCGTTTTGCGGGTGACGTGGATGCTTGATTCAGGGATGAATCTGACGCCCTTTCATATATAGAGTATGGGTATCTGAATCTGATTGTGCGTTAGGGGATAGAGAGTCTAGATCACGGACCCAGCTATACCTGTCCCTGCCAAGTCGCACGATCATGCATGGGCTAACCTTCCAATCTTCTCCCACATCCATCTAAGGCAATTACTCAAATGCGACCGAGAGGAACATGTGATCAACACACATTCCTTTCTTCTCTCCGCAAGGAACAACATCCAGGCAGGCAGAAACGAACCACACACCATTGGAGCACCGAAGGGGAACATACATCATGGAACCAAATAGCAACAACCAGGCAAGCAGTATTATGCCTATAAAGGCCACAACAGCACATACCAACTGTTGCACAATCAATTATTCAGAACGCAGCAATCATACATATACCAAGCTAGGCAGCCAGTTATTACCACATTTCTAGCACCAAAGAAATGAGATAGAGAACCAACACAGCTAAGTGCAAACACAGCTCATAAAAGATGGAGTAGATCACTTAACTCATATAAACTCTGCCGTTGCATACAATTTTGTGACATGAAACCACATAATAAAGTTAAAGGCCATGAGTTAAATAACAACTTTGTATTTCTCGTAACTGCCAAGTGCAAAAGTAAAACATATTCCAAACAACCACATTGATATGGAATCACAAGGCTGAAAACTACTTTTCTTGTCCAGGAATAGCAATGCTGTTTCTTGGAACAGAACAGTCATAATCCATAGTATCCATAGTATCTTCTCTCAATCCCACAAATCCTGATAAGATTTTTGACGCTTTAATGAATTTGACATCAGTTAGATTTCACCTGAAAGGAAGAAGGAATTAAATCACTACGTTTTAAAAGGAATATAAAATTTTGATGAGAGATGGAATAAGTTCACTGCATACAGGAGACTGAGATGGGGATAAACTTCTGCTCCTGGCGGGGCTCCCGCTCACAGACTTGTCACGAGGGGGCTGCAAAAAACTTCAGTCACTCACTGTATGGAAAGAATTATTGATTAAAGAATTTACTTCTCTCAAAATACTTACAGCAGCAGGTGATAAGGATCTTGATGATGACCTGCAAAATATTCCCAAAACCAAAATCGTGACTCAGTAATGTTGCATTCATATGGTTTGATCGCAATACATTTGCACATTAGAGCAATATAATGTACAGGAAATTTCTGGTCGAGCATCTTGGCAGGTTTTCACGGCTACTCCACAGCTCATGACTTGGTTACCAAAAAACAATTTGGCAGCCTTCAGTTTTTTAAAAAGTAAACTACATGTGTTTAAGGAAAAAAATGCAGTCACTATGGATTGATGGCTTTGATCCAACAAGGTAAAACTCTTTTGAGATATATACGAGAATACAAGTGCTCAAGTCAACAGTAATACGAATATACCAAACTTCCATAGGACATATGCTTAGTGCCAGCCCTCCTATCGCTGGTTGTACTCCAGTTGCCATCTCAAAAGGTCGTGTTAGGAAAAACAATTGCATCAGCAAACATAAGTCATGAAGCAAACCAAAAGAGAATTCTAGAAGCCAAGAAAACATGCCAATTTTATTTATTGTTTTTATTTTGCGAGTCCTCTTTATTTCTTGTTAATAATTCATTTCCTTCCAGTTCCTTATTTGGGACCACATTAGCTCATCACATCATTGCCAACAAATTACATGCCAATTTTATTTGTTGCTTTTATTTTGCGATTCCTCTTTATTTCTTGTTAACAATTCTTTTCCTTCCAGTTCCTTATTTGGGACCACATTAGCTCATCACATCATCCAAAATACTTGCTGAACAAACAATGGTAAGAACCTGACAGCGTCATTTCCTTAGAAGGTGTGTTCTTTTTAGTACCAAAGACGCCGATAGCTACTGTTGTCAACTTTAATACAGTCCCTAGCGGAATGAACCTGGCCATACCTTGGTTTAACAGGTGAAGGAGACCGAGAAGCAGATCTAGATCTGGACCAGTGAAGAATATACACAAGTTAAGATCTAAGCTACCATCATGAACTGATTTGAGTATGAAAAAACTAGTCCATACCTTGGACTCTTGCTCCTACTATAACTGGGGCTTCTGCTTCTTGAGTAAGAGCAGCTGGGGCTTCTGCTTCTCGAGTAAGAGCGCCTACGCGTAGTATCGTACTCCCTCACCTATCAGCATCACAAGTTGATTAGAGCATGTGAATCTTCAATTCAATGAGGTGGGACAAACATGTAGATATAACCTTCCAGTATGGCTAAAATGGGAAGAGCACAAGACAACCATACCCTGATATATGCTCGTGAAAATGCATTACGGAACTCTGAATCATCAAGCTTCCTTATCTGTAAGATAAAACTAGTAAGCATATATGTTCATGGGCATGTATGATTGTGGAGCAGTGTTTTAGCATATCTCTTTGTCAGTTACTAAACCAACCATCTATAAAAAAACACGGCAGACACATTTAAACTTACCGCGTGTTTCATATCTTCATAGTTGGTATACTCAACTGTTCCAATAATTTCTGCAACAAGTAAAGAAAATAGTAGTGAGATTTCTATGATGTACATAATCTATACCTCTTAGAGAGCAAAACCCCACTAAGATCATTTATGAATTTTCTATCTCAACATGCAAGCTATCCACATCACCCACTATTTTAGCCAATCAATTGTCCATATCATCTGCACTAACAATAATAAAAGGTACATCTTTCATGCAACCTATCCATGTCATCTTTTTTCAACCATATAATTGTCCATGTCACGAATATTCAGTCCTCAAGTATTCAACAATTTCATACGAATTAAATTTCATAAGAGACAAAAGACAAACTGAAAAGTGTCAATTACTAACCTCCAGCCTCACGATGAACATCAGAGAAACATACATCACCAGCTCGCCGCATATGATCCTGAAAAATGAAAGTAAATTTAAGATTCATGAAGCATGAACTTCAAGAGCATACGTTCATATACAAACCTTAAGATCTTGCCATGATGCTGAAGAAGGTAATCCAGTAACCATAACTGCAATCCATGAAATAGATAATAAGACCAGGAGATCTCACAGACGAAATTGTGAAGCTTACAATTAAAAATACAAACCACGGTAATCAGAGCGTCTAGCGGCCCCACGGCGTCCAGAACTACTATAGCTACTTGATCGATCAAAAGACGGGCCTCTTCCACCATGAGCTAACTCCACCTGGATATATAGTGCACAAAAAGTAAACTTCATAAGAAAGATCCGTCTCTAAGAAGAGGATAGGGGTACAGGTACAAGATCCACCTACCCGCAACCTGTAGCCAGCAAAGTCATATCCATCACGGCCATAAATTGCATCATCAGCATCACGTGGGTCTTCAAACTGCAACACCGGACACTTTGGTATTAAATTCTGAGGTGCTATCCAGAAGATTATTTTTATACTGAATTTGGAAGTATATTTTAATAGATAATTCAGCATAACTGATATATTCCATTGGTTAGATTTTGTATACTGGAAGGCGTGCTGTTTTGCACAATGCATCAATGAGGGTTTGAGGACTATCCTCTGAAAAGAAGACACAACCATGTAATGAATATACATAAGAACCTACTTTTTTTAGTCTTAGGACAACATGATTTTGTTGTAAGAGTTTAGAGAGTACAAAACTAATTTTTTTATAGACTATTGCACTCTAAATACAAATATAAAATATGATTAAATCTAGGAAAATTAGGTTCATACCATTGAAAGATGTTTGGTGCAAATTGTGTCACCTCAAGTTTCTGGTTTAATCTTTACTATTAAAAGGGAGTGCGTACGTATTGTTCAACCCGGTGGAAAAATTTCTGCCGCTTCGCTTCGTTCCACACTTCGTCAACATGTTTTGCATTTAGCACCTTCAAAAATAGAAAATTGAACCCACAGTACATCAGCAGGATAACCGAGCCAACCCTGATTCCCTTCCCCTATCCCGTCCTTCCCTTCTCGTGCAGCTAGGACAGGCGCCTGCGCCGCCGCCGACCTTCGGCTCACCGCCAGCCCGCACCCAGGCGCCTGCCCTAGCCGACCTTCGGCTCACCGCCACCCCGCACCCAACCGGACACAAGCCAGCTATGGTTAGCGCCTGCACCGCCGCTGACCTCCGGCTAACCGCCACCCCACACGCAGACACAATCCAAATCATCCCATGGCGCCCTCCCAGAGGAGACAAACCGCAGCGCGCCGGCCCGGTGACTCATGCCGGCCTGCCCCCACCGGCCCCCACATCTCCGATCTGCCTCACCCGGCATGTCCCCTATAGTGTCGCCAAGGCCAGTGCGGCAACACCCCTTCTCCCGGCCTCGCGCTCGACCCTGCACTCCCCTGACCATCTGCCTGCCCTCTCGTATGCCCCGCTTCCTCGCTTCATCGAGGAGCCGCCGGACTTCTCGTACCGCATGGAATGCGGGAGATCTCCTTCCGCTACATGGAGCCTCTCTCAGCAGACGCGCCACCCCCTTCAATTGCACACCGACGAAGAGGCCAACAGCCTGGAATCTCATCTTGCAAACACTTACGCTTCTCTTATTCAGGTACAGCTTCTGGCAACACCGCGCTCGCCCCGCCGTCCACAAATTAGTCCTCATCGCCGCGGAATGGACCAGTGAGTAGTGACAGTGTGGCCGTCCAGTGCCGGCTCAAGGCCAGCCCAATCTTCTCGCACGCCTAAGGCAGCTATTGGAGGCGATGATTGGGCATCGATCGGGGGTAGAGGACCATGGAGCGTTGCGTAGTCAGCTCGAAGGAGCTAGGCACGCGAGGAAGAGCGTGGCCGGTGACCGATGGCTGCGGTGTTTGAAGAAGCAAGGAAGGCGGCCTGGAAAGGTTGTGTGTGTCTGAGGATCGGTGGCAACCTACAGCGTTGACAGGTTCTATTGTTCCTTTTCCGTAATTGACATCGTTGACAAATATTATATATTTTGACACCTAATGATTTGAACGTTGAAATGCATAAATGATTTTCATATCATGACATGCAACTTGTAGTAGCAATAAGGATAAATGGTAATGCCATGGAAGAACGTCAAGAAAATGCATGGTTTTGGTATATTTCTTATGACCTGGAAGAACAATGCTTTACTGCTCTCAATGTTGCTCCAAGTTTACACTTCTCGTTTGCATTATTTGCTACCTTTCTGGTCTCTTTGTTAGAGGGGGTCACTGGTGTTCAGTCAACTGTATTTTTGTATTAGTGGCGTATGAAATTTGCCAACAATATATTTGAATCCTAATTACGATGAAAAAAGGAAATGAAGACGAACCGGAAGTCAGCGAGGCGTCAAACTAAGCATTATTAGACTATACCGTATAGGGCCCTTATATGTACTACTACTAAAAGATGCCTCAATTAAATATTAAGCTATGTTGCCATGAAAGACTTTTTCTTTACTTTTTTTTGCCTACCATTGAATTTACGTCCCTGTTTATTAAGCTAAGTTGCCGTGAGACTTTTTCTTTACTTTTTTTGCCTACCATTGAATTTACGTCCCTGTTTCTTGAGTCAGTTTCAGGTTTGCCAAGTGCTCGTTTCAAGTAAGCAGTTTCAAGTAAGCAAGCAAAAATAGAGCAAAGCTACAGGCTAGCAAGTGCACTGGTTAGATTGCTAGCCTGTAGCTTTGCTCTGTTTGTTGACTTTGCTGACACGTGCAAAGTCAACAAACAAGGCTGCCTTGTTTGTTGACTTCGCTGTTTAACCAGTGCACTTGCTAGCTTGTAGATATGCTCTGTTTTTGCCTGCTTACTTGAAACGATTCATGCTCAAAATTATTTGCACTTGTTGGCAAACCTAAAACTGACTCAAGAAACAGGAACGTAGATTCAATGGTAGGCAAAAAAAGTAAAGAAAAAAGTCTCGCATGGCAACATAGCTTAATATTTAATTGAGGCATCTTTTAGTAGTACATATAAGGGCCCTATACGGTATAGTCTAATAATGCTTAGTTCGACGTCTCGCTGACTTCCGGTTTGTCTTCATTTCCTTTTTCCATCCAATGTTTTCATCGTCAACAGTGGGATCGAGATGACCCTGATGTATGTCTCTCCTAAGTGAATATAGGACAAAATGACAAACAGACACAAAGAGTTCCATCAATTCCTCTACTAGCCAAATATCCATGCTTTGTAAGCTTAGAGATATAACCAACCATGTTAAGCCATGGCTACCGGCTCAGCCTGCTCCACACCATGGCTACACATTGCCACCCGAGTTGGTGTCACACCACCTCTGTTTGGTGCTCTGTTTGAATTAAAGATTTTTTTAGGAGGTAATTAGTTTAGTTAGTTTGTAGGGGCGCAACATTACGATCTACTAGTTAGTTAGTTATTTTCTTAGCAAGGATGGAAGGGACGCATGAAGCATGGATAATCTGTCTCACCAACTCCAATCTTAAAGATATCAAGTCATTCTTCCAAGTCTCACTTCCTTGCAAAATCTTAGAAAGGCTAGCTTCGTCTCTCCCTCTGCCTCATAATAAAACCATCAGTCCTTCATAATATATCCTCACCGCCCGTCGGTGGTAGTGGTTCTTTCCCTAATGTGCCAATGTGGCGTGTGATATGGGCATGATTGCATGACCTCAGATGTGTGAAGATTTGATAAGCAATTGTGACAGGTTGATGACAATTAAGTGATCAATGAGGATTTACAAGGGGCGTCATGAAATGACTTCTAATGGTGTGATAATGGGTTATGCGACCTGAGTTGATGCTATGGAGAGATGGAATTATCTGGTTTTATTATTCTAGACCCGATAGAGAAAAATCAAGTTGTCCTAAACCTGAAAAATATTTTTGTCAAGATTATGTTACACCACCTTTGACATAACTCGAGAGAAAATACTGAACTAATATACGCCAAACATTTATGTAATATAACAAGCAAAACAACCAACGCGGAAGGCCTATTTTGCTAAAATCACCTTATCGAAATGTATTTTAATATAATCTCGCTCAAATTTGTCATCCTGCCCTTACATGATCGAGCAAAATCTGAACAGAGATCGAGTAAGAAAAAAAACTCTTATAATACCATGAGCACAGCACATTACCTCAACAAAAGCATAAATAGGGGGCCTTGGAGGAATTTTCAAGTCGATATCCACGATGGGGCCATACTGCAGAAACCAAGTGACAGAAAGTTATATTACATGCATGAATGCGACTAAACAGAAAAAAATAGCAAGGTGACGTTAGATCCTTCACACAAACTTCGCCAAATGCTCGGTCTCCCCTATTGGGTGTGAGGAGACTGTCGCTGCGGAGGCGACGGAGTCTATGGGATGTCAGTTGGCCCCTTTCACAGTGAAGTATCTGGGTATTCCGTTGGGCCTGAGGAGACTGCCTCGCGGACAAACTCCGCACATGGAAAGCTGCCATGATGCCCAAGGCTGGGCGCCTGGCCCTGGTGAGGTCCTGGCAGCGATCCCATTACACCTGGTGGTCCTGAGTGTCAACAAAAAGACGATAAAGTAAGTGGAGAAGATCCTCCGAGGCTTCCTTTGGGCTGGAAGGGCGGAGGCAAATGGGGGCCATTGCCATGTTAACTGGGCTAGGGTGTGTCGCCCGTTGCAGTTGGGTGGACTAGGCATCCCTGAGCTAGGACACACTTCCATTAGTCTCTGGGTCCGCTCGCTATGGAGATTGCACTGACCAGCAGCGTCCGTGGCAGGGCCTAGATATGCAGTTTTCAAGGGAGGAACGTCAGATCTTTCATGCCTTGACGGAAATGCATCTCGGCAACGGGTCCACGGCCCTTTTCTGGGAGGATAAATGGTTGGGGGGCGTATCTATCCGAACCTTGGCTCCTCATCTGTTTGAGGTCATCTCCAAGAAAGCAAAGAAGAAGATGACGGTTAGAGAGGCGCTGGTGGAGTGTCGTTGGATAGCAGACATTTCAAGGCCCTCAGTCCAGTTGCCCTCATGCAGTATATCAATGTCTCTAATACCTTGCGAGGGGTGCAACTTACCGAGCAGCCAGACACACTTGGACTCAGGATGGACAGTACTCATCCAAATCTTGTTATGACGCATAGTGGCGCGGTCAAATCAAGATCTTGGAAGCTGAACTGGAAAACCTGGGCTCCTCCGAGAGTGAAGTTCTTCTTCATCTGGCTGGCTTGCATGGACAGATGTTGGACGGGAGAAAGATTGGCGCGACAAGGTCTGCCGCACTCGGCCTCTTGCCCGATGTGTGATCAGGCTCTGGAATCGATAGGAATATCCTCACGGGTTGCTCCTTCTCGCGTACTATCTAGCACGAGGTTCTATCCTGGATACGATCTACTTCGAGACCAGTTGCCGAAGACGAATTCACGACTTGGTGGGCGTTGGTTCTCAAAGCCACCCCTCGTGCGCTGCGCAAGGGCACCTCTTCGGTGATCATGCTCTCCGCTTGGTGGATTTGGAAACAACGAAACACGATTGTCTTTGACAATGCTCGGCCCTCTGTTGGCGCTTTGGTGGAAACCATCAAAACGTAGGCCCGATCTTGGGTGAGGGCTGGTCTCGCACTAGTTCTTCCTTAGTTTCTTCTTGGGTCGAGTTGTAGTGCGGGGTGGCCCCTTGTAGGCTTGTAATTATCTCCCTTTTCTATCAATGAAATTAAACGCAATGCTTTTTGCGTTTTCGCAAAAAAAAAACCTGCCTTGTGCAAATCCTCTTGCAACAGCAAAGAGGTGTCAACTAGGTTAAGGCAAAAGACAAGTAGCAATCTGACATGATGGAACTCACACAGGACAGGGACAACATTTTGATTATGCCACAGTTGGCATGGTGAGATTATATATCAAATGGCATAAACTTTGCTGCCCTCCTCGGAGGCACGAACAGCACTGCCACTGCTGTAACCCCCGTTTCTATTCAATAAAATGAAACACAGAGGTTTTTTGCGTTTTATCGAAAAATGGCATAACACTAGAAAATTAGATTGATGATAGCATGCAACCACAGAGTTCTCAACAATTCTTGTAACAAGTAAAATAAAAATCCCAATTAACAACACTTAATACATCGGTTCATATTTCTAACAAAAACAGTTAACCTGCATGTCTGACTGCTAATGCCAAATGCCAATTACAGTTTTAGCTGATACCAGAACCACCCAGGCCTGGAACCACCTCTGAAGAGGTGCTTTCCCAACAGACAAGAAGCAAACGGGTAAAACAAAAACCCGTATTATTCAAAACCTTACCTTGTAGAAGATATCCTCGATTTCCCTCTCGCGGATGTCCTCCGGGAGATTGCCCACGTAGATGGTGCAGCTGTTACGCCGGCTCATCGTTCCTGCAACAAGGACAGAAATCAAATCAGCAAATGGCTTTGCATACAGATACACGTAAGCAAATTCGGGCGGAAATCAACCAGCCGAACCGGAAAGCCAGGCTCTAAAATCTCACCTGTGCTGCGATTGCGAGCGATTTCGCGGCCGCGGCGACGGCGAGGGAGACGACGAGGACAGAACGGAAGTGTGCTCTAGGCGGATCGAGAAGCTTCCGAGGGGAGCGGCGGCCGATATGGCGATTTGAGAACAGGACGAGGGAATTCGCGTGCTTTAAGATTCGTGCCGCGTAAACCAGCCGCTGGATATTGTTACTCCTGGCTGGGCTTTGGGCCCCAGAGGGCAGATCCACAGTAGCAGCCAGCTTCGGTTCGGATAGTAAAAGGCGGAAAATCTGAGGGGTTCCGCGGAAAAAGTGCCTCCGCCCATCCTCTTCTTCCTCCCCTGGTCTCCTCTCGGACGGTGCTGGTGGCGGTACTGCTGGTGGCTGTCTTTTCGCCGCGCCGGCTTGTCTCTCTTCCGGTAGGTGGCTCTCGGATTCCTCCAAACTCTCAGCTCTGTTTAATTTTCCTCGATCTTGGAGTTGAGCACGGCGAGACGGCGATTTGCCCCCGACTTGGGAGTTATCTGTTCGTCCTGATTGTGAAGCTGCGGATTCTAGGGTTTGCAGGTAGCTGTAGGTAGATATAAAGTGATTTCTTGTATGCGTGGTTCTTGGATAGTTAGGATCTTACTCTCTCTAGTCGGTGGCTGATTTCGATCGGTCACGCCATTGGAATTCATTATATTGTGTTGCGAGTTTAGTAGGTAGCTTCTGTCGCCGAAGAGAGTATAGTTTCTGTGGCGCAAATAGTTGCACACGAAAATCGTTTGTGAACGTGCTTACGATTTTCGGGCACAGAAGAACTGCTATTTATGGAAGGTTTCGACCTTCTCGACCCAATTTGCTTACGATTTTTGTTGTTGAATGTAAGTACCTGAGTACCTCTTTGTTCGAAACATAGCAGTAAAGCTGCTAATCTCGTTGATAATAGAAGAGGTACGATGGGTAACAGGAAAAAGAAACATCTCGTGATGCAAAGCTCAACTGTATGGCAGATCAATGATAATAGAAGTACTTTCTTAGGTTGAGCTTTGTACTGTATCCGTTGCCTATTTGATTCCTTCCACAAGTTCGTGTTAGGTCAGTACTGTTTGGGCATGGCGATGCTTGATCATTTAGTCTGTCCATGCTAAATCTTTTTATCGCGTCATAATTTCTCGCTCGTTTTATGTGGTATGTATATTGGCGGTCGCGGCAAATCTGTTTTTTATTTTTTGTTTTGTTTTATCTAGCTCTGTTAATAATTTCGTATTGTACCGGAGTTCCTAATTTTGTATGGTCATGGTAGTTTCCTAGTTCTTATATGGGCTATTTGTTTGCATCAGCTGATTTCTGATACTGATATATATATCTTCAATTATATACCATTTCGTCCAATTTATCATCCTATGAACCCATATTTTGTAACTTAAACTCAAAACTTCTTAAAATATGCTGATACAAAGTTGTAATCTACTCTTGTTTCACAGGGTATCAATTTTAGCACCCTACCTGTATTTGATCCAGCAGTAGACAATTGACTAAAGTCATGGATGGGAACAAGGATGAGGCATTGAGGTCTGTCAAGCTTGCACAAGCTGCACTTGCATCTGGAGATAGACAGCGGGCAGACAAATTCATTCAAATTGCCCAAAGATTGGACCCTAGTCTTCCGATTGCTGATCTATTGACCACAACAAAGAGGTTTGATCCCCTTAATGGTTCTACTTACCGAGACAAGACCAAAAAAGGCCAAGTTCGTGAAAACCTGAAAACACAACAAGAATGTGGTCCTTCTAGTGTTGACAAGGGTTACACCGAAGAGAATGTTAAAGTGGTCCGTGATATCAGGAAGAACAAGGACTACTATGCAATTCTTGGAGTGGGGAGGAGTTGCTCTTTAGAGGAGATTAGGAAGGCCTACAGGAGGTTATCTCTGAAAATTCATCCTGACAAGAACAAGGCTCCTGGGGCAGAAGATGCATTCAAGATGGTTAGCAAGGCTTTCAAGTGTCTAGGTGATGATCAGTCACGGAAGACCTATGATCAGACAGGCACCCTTGAGGGTCATGAGTTTAACGACCAATATTCCAATGTCATGAGGCAGAGAACTGCTAGGCGAACGAGGCAAACAAGAAATACTTTCTATAATTATGAAGAAGATTTGGATCCAGATGAGATATTCAGGTCCTTCTTCTATGGTGCCCAGGATAATTCGTTCCGTACTCATAATGCCTACAGAGCAAGAGGAACAAGTAGGCAGGAGCAACAGAGAAGGGAGCATCCAGTACAGGGGGGGTCAATCATAAATTTGACAGTATTGATGCACCTTGCAGTGGTATTACTTTTTGTTTTGTGTGCATTCATCCCAGTATGGCAGCCTGATTATGCCCTGCAGAAGACATACAACTATCCCATGTCAAAAGTCACCGAGAAGCATGGGGTGGAGTACTTCGTCAGCAAACGAGATTTTGATCTGCAGTTTCCACAAGGAAGTGCTTCTAGAGATAACCTCGAGGAACAAGTTTTCAGAGATTATAAAACTATGCTAGGAAGAAACTGCCGTGTGGAACTCCACCGGCGTAAATGGGCCAAGGACTACCCTACACCTCACTGTGACAAGCTACGGAGTCTTCCGGTGTCATAATAGTGTCCATAATGTGATATTTGTTCTCCCGTTCTAACTTCTTGGCAGAATTTCACTCTCTTTAAAGGTATCCTATATAACTTTCCCATGTTAATTTGGATACGTATGGTTGTATTATATATATGCGGATGATTTGGTGAAGATTTTTGGCTCCCGAGCTCTAGGGCTTGCTCCATTTGAAAATAATAATAATCAAGTATCATATTTTGAGTTCCAAAATTTCTGAAAAAATCTGGATGTAGCGAACGGTGTATTTGAAATTGATATTTTGCACAATATGATTTTTGATTTTTGAAACTCCAGTGCATAGAACTAACAATTTTTAGTTAGTGTATGTGGTCAACTCATTTGAGGTACTATGTATTGATCATTTTATTTAGGACTTAGACATCTCTAATGTGATATCTCAAATCAACTAAACTTGTCCTCTTATCTATCTAGAACTTGAATATGTGTTCATATCACATGGGTCTTCGTTTGGTGTTCTCATGCAACTTTGTTGATTAATGCAGCTGTAATACGCCAAATTTTCTGGAAATGGATGAGCAATATAGTTTCTAGTATGTCCAGCGACCTACCTTTTTTAACATTTGCATGAAGATTTGAGGACATGATGTCATGAATGAGTAAATCAGCGGCTACATGAAGAACTGGAGTGCCTGACAGCATAACCGAACATGGCTTTGGTTCATGTCGATGCAGCCTGTTATTTTTCTGAAGCAATTATCATGCAAGTTCCAAATCTTGTTACAGATTATCATTCTATCCAGCTGTTGAGCGCAATATTTTGTACATATCCGACTTTAAAGCTGTTTAGATCATGAGGCTATTGTTGTACTGTTCGAAACTAAACTGTGTAGGTGAACTCTAGGTTGGCTTATGACAACCCTTGGAATGTGAAATAGTAATGTGAAACACCTGGTATCACGTTGGCGAGATTGATGCTTGTGCTGTTAAGTCGTTGTTTTGCTGGAGATCCAGTTCCTTTCTGTCATGGTACTCAAATGTTGCCTCCTAATCTTGTCTACTTGTTAGGGAGGGACCAATTGCAAATTTTACATGTTGATTACTGCCAATATACATGCATACCAGTATTGTGCTATGCAGTACTTGTACTTACAATCCTGATTTGATGCCACATTTCAACATGCCAAGGTTCCGTTTGAGTGCATATCAAGTGCATCGGGGCTTTGGGGTGCACCTGCCTCTAGTTTGCTTCTAATCATAAGTTGGTTTTCAACAAAGATACAACATCAATATAGCATGCCAAGTATGTTCCAAGTTGTACCCACAAACCGAGAAACGAAAAGGAAAATCAAATTGAGGTGTTAGTTCTGGATTATACTAGTATTATTGTAGGGGAAATTTCGGATAATAACTGACTAGATGTCTTTCTTTTGGTATTTCCGTGGGTTGATTTGGCTTAGGGTTTTTGGGTTAATGGTAAATACTTTCTACGCACCAAAATATAAATATATCGTGTTTTAGCTTAAGGTTTGACATATCTTGGTGTAAGGTTCGACATATCTTGTGCTCAAAGATCTTATATTTTTACACGGAGGGAGTGAACCTTGCACTATGATATGTGTGCATGCATGTGGATTTATCTTATGCTAAAACATGTTATATTTTTATAAGAGGGGAGTATATGCTATTTCTAATTTTATTTACAGAAATTTTATGTGAGGTAACCTTTTTTTTTGCGGGGGTGAGGTAACCGTAATTAATTGCAGTGAGCAAAGTATTTTCTTCTGTTCTGAACGAGTATCTCTACTATATAATATGGCTTAAGGTGTCCGGTACATCATTTTTATTTCCGTTTTTGCCCCTACATCCAGAAAATATTACAGTACCTGCCACCACTAAGTTAGATAGTACCGGTTCGTCGTTCTCGTGGAAAAGAAAAAAATTCCGCAATCATGATCTGTTTTCAATGAGGCCCGCTGCCCTGCCTCTGTGCTATGAGCCGACGACCAAATTCACCCTTGGAAGCGGTGAAGAGATGCGGAGGCTGGAGATGTTCTTCAGGAATCAGGGAGCAGAACCGGCGAGGAGGCTGCTCTGAAGCCGGTTTGGGGATCTCGGAAGCCCCGGCCGCCACCGTTGGATCTCCGGCGGTAACTAACATGTCCCTCCCCCGGTAGAAGAAGTAGAAGCGGAGGAGTTGGCGCGTAGCCGCAAGTCCAGCGAGGCCAGCGCCGATGACGAGAACGAAAGTGGTTGGGCTTTCGGGTGCGTTGGTGGGAGGGGACACGGGGAAGGCGACCGAGATGCTGAAATTGATGTCGCCCTCGCGGGTGAGAAAACCGTGCACGGCGGTGACGATGTGGTCATAGCTCGACGCGACGGTCTCGAGCACGTGCGCGCGGGCCAGCGGCACCAGCGAGGATGTGGTTGCGGACGACGATGTAGTCGTTGGGGGAAGCGACGTCGGGGGACACGAGCATGGTCTCCTCGGTGGAGAGGAGCGCATTGATGCTCGATGGGGAAGCCCATGGAGAGCGCGATTTGGGCCTCCGTCTTCCTCTCGCGCTGGCGCTCCTCCGTGGAGAGAGTTGATGAGGGTGAGCAAGCAACTCACACATTCACAGGAAGAGATGCACGCAGCGCAGTCCAAGGTGCGTGGGTTCGAAAGAAGATCAAGGCTTGTTGAGGGGAGATCCGTGCTTGCTTGATGGTGAGGTCGAAACTGATTGAGGCAGGATCTGCAGAGGTTAAAGCGAAATCCAAGCTGCTTGAGGCAAGGTCTTGGATGATTGAAGAGAAATCCAAGCAGCTTGACATTTTAGCTGCGCAGTATGACTATGACATGAGGAACTTTGAGCAGGACACGGAGAAGTTGCACGATGTGCGCATGATGGAGTTGCTAAACCAGACTCATTGTTCTAAGGAAACAAAACACAACAATGAAATTCAACAAAGGTACAAAGAGATGATATATCTAGCACATTTGTGGAAGGAGATGCACACAATGGAAACGCTCAACCAGGCCCTGGTGACCAAGGAATCAGAAGGCAAACAAAGAATATCAAAAGGTTAGGAACGAGCTGGTAGATGTTAGCAAGCATCTAGCAAATTTACAAGCGGAGATGTTTTTATTGGTGCGATGTCGACTGCGATGTGCATCCCTGGTCGCTGGCGCCGTCATTCTCCTGTTGTAGAATTGCCATGGTGGACGCTTGTCACTCTCCGGAAAACATTTGTTGTCGGGATAATCCCTTCGTGGCGGAAAATCTATTTTTGATGGCAAGCATGTGGATTTTGTAGGCCCTGGCTGCATCTCGCCCCCGCGGGCTCTTTGCTATAGCTGGTCTTTGATATGAGCCCGGTCATGTCCTCGCGCTCGATGTAGGTACTGGGAGCTGGTTGTTGTGCGGCGTCAAGTCTTGTGCTCGTCTTCTCGGAATATGTAGCAATGTCCCCGTAAGTCTGAAACTCGATCATGCCCCTCACTGTTTTCAACCAAGTGGTTGATTAAGCAGCGCCCGAGATAACAATGGCAACATTGGAGAGGTTGCAGAAGCTAGAGGAATGTGTCGACGGGCTGGAGACCGATGGCGAGAAGATTTTTAGGAGATTGTCGCAGTCTAGAGTTTCACTTCTGAACATCTACAGTTCTACACTCCCTTCTGACTTTATAGTTTGTAGTCCTATTGACTCTGAAGTTTAGAAGATGAAACAGGGAATACGTAAATGTAGTAACAGAAGAATGTACCAGAGAATACTGAGTCTCGATCGTAAAAAAAGGGAAGGTTGAGTCTCAGCTCAAAATAAAAATGAAAAAAAAGAAGCCCAACAGTTAAAGTCCTCTTTACTGAATGCTTTCCTTCAAAGTATACTTTAAACCTGTTTGATGACAACATGGAATGTTAAATTACGTAGAACTTTTTACGTGCAAAAAGAATCATCAAGCTAGAGGGATAAGGGGAAGTATATACAAGGTCATCTTTGTGTATTAAGCACTATCAGTAAAAAATAGCAGAACAAATTGAAGACCACAAACGAACCTGGGAGTTACAAAGAATTGGATGCACCAAGTTTCCTTACTGGAATACAATATAGAAGCACATGCATCATGTAATGCAAACTAGAACATCGATTCTTGGGAGAGGGTGGCGGACGCCAATGATCCACAAGTGACGTGATCTCTTTTTTTTTGCTCATTGTGGATTCTTATAATGAAAAATTGTTAACAATCTTTATCGACTCATGTCTTTCTATGTCTTAACCTGAAAATTGGACAGTTCGGGAGTCTTTTGTTGTACTGTTTGCTGATCATGCTCCATTAATTTATGTGGATGCAAGGAGCATTCAGTCTACAATACTTATTACCAAATTGCATATTTCTATATTCATTATTTGGAGAATTCACTTTCTATAGTTTTCCCTTTTTTACATACAGATTCATTTAATTTGGGGAATAACAAACTGATCGATGGATCACACATTGCTGGGATTTGTATTAAACCAAGGATATACCTCCAAAGCCATGACAAAGCAATGTCTTTGATGCCCATTATATTCACAGTGGGACCCATAATCTTTAATTAAAGGGTTAAAATCTTTGCCTCAGTATTTGACAATGTCTTTTTTAATATTTCATGATGTGTGGTCTATTCAAATAGTGAAGAGTGGAACACAAATTTAGACCTGCAAATAAGAGCAAAATAGGAATGAAGTCCAAAAAACTTAATTACCATGACAATTTAGTCAATTCGGTCAATTAATGTTACAAATCCTCCCTCAAGATTTATATGCCTTCCTTTTCTCCCGGACACGAAGTAAGGCAAAGACCATCCCGGAGTGAGTTGTGGCAGCGACGTCCTGGACACGAAGTAAGGCAAAGACCATCCTGGAGTGAGTTGTGGCAGCAACGTCGTTCCATGGCTATGCTCGGACTAGCGCACGTGTATTCGGTGGCCACTAAAGCGGCGACAAATGACGTAGGGGGCAACATTTGGATTGCGCTGACATTTATTTCACAAAAAGATGATTTTTCTGCCCGTAGCAACGCACGAGTGTTTTACTAGTAGTACTACTACGTGCAGTACTTTGTGGATTTTAAATATGAACCATGTTTACATATTAACCATACACCTTTTCAAGTTGCCGACTCTTTTAGGCTTTTAGCCACCACGACACCACAACGTCGCAAACCTCTTCTCCTCTGAAAATGGCGGCGGCGGAGGGGCTGGCGGCGTACCGGGCGGTGCTGCGGGCGGCGCGGCGGACGTTCACGGGCGACCAGCTGATGCTCACGGAGTCCGCGGTAGAGATCCGGCGCCGCTTCGAGGAGCACCGCAGCCTCGCCCCGGGATCCGAGGACGCCGTCCGCGCCCTCTCCGACGCCCGCGAGGCCGCGGACTTCATCACCAACGGGATCGTCCAGGCTCAGCGCGCACCCTCCGGATCCTTCGGTAATACCACCGTTATCCGGTACCAACGGCCACCACTGTCTTGGATTGCTATGCTTGCTTTCTGTTTGGGATCTTAGGGATCTGTAAGATTTTAGTTGCGGTATTCATCTTCGAAGTAGTCGCTGCTTTTGCTAATTGGTCCGATGGATTTGATGATCCTAAGATAACTGTATTTGATGAATTAAGAGTCCTTCAGGCAGTTACAGCATGGCTATTCTAACATTTGAAATTACTTAAGCAGATAAACTCCATCGGCTCTGCTCCACATACCAGATGGAGCAATTCCCTTATATGGCAACTGTTAGTCTTAGAAAACACATAGGGTAATTAGAGATTGTACTTTTGAAAACGTGTAGCTGATTTACCATGGAGATGCAGCAAATATTTAATCAAAAGAAAGGTATTTAGGCAGGAGTTACTTGTTTTTATATTGTGTTTGCTGGAACACAATCGTTAGGAGATCTTAACAGTACGTGCACTCTTTAGAAGTACAATTAGACGGGAACAACAGAATTTTTTTGGCTAGCATGTCATGAAATAATATGTCTAGGCACTTATATTACTTGACGGACTACAGTCACATGGGGTTTCACTGGTTGGATTGGGCCTGCCCTTGTTAACTGCTGGGTTTTCTGGTTCTGGTTCTGGTTCATGCCTGGCTGAATGCTAGATTGGAATCAATGTAACATAGTTTGAGGTTGACCTTTTAATGCACCTTATGTACAATCTGAATAAGATTTTCCAGTATCAACTGAACAGTAGCCCTAGAAGAACTCAACGTTAGGCCTTACTATCATCAAGTTATACACTTGGATGGTTGGAGGGCAGAATCTCAATGTGACACATCTTATCTCTAAAGACATGCATATAAATTGTGCCTTCACACGTCGGAGTGTGTTAAGTTAGCTTACTCTGCCAGAAAAAAATATCGATTGCAATCATTCCAAATGAATTGATGTCATTGTTTGCTTGTAATTACGTGAAAAGATTAATTTAGCTCCAAGTTTACAACAGCGCCATTTATAAAGGAGGCTCTGAAAATTATTCCGAACAACTGTAGATTAATACAATGACAGTTCAACCAGCCCCAGAAGTACCCTACCCTAAATGAAGTCTTTGATGAAGGGTTTTAGTCTGTAGGGCTTGAGCTTAGTGGTTGCAAAGTTTGCTGTAGTGCCAACATTAGGAACCAATGTCATGCAAGAACAAGTACCCTGCAACAGCTGATGTTAGTGGAAGAGTGTGCACACTTTCCATTGATCTATTCCAGTGATTTAATTCTTGTTTTGATCACCGGTGATGCTCGGATTGCAATGCAGTAATGCACACAGGAAACTAAGGCAGTGAAATCCTAGATTTCTCTTTTCTTTGGAAATTCTTCTATTTGTTAGAACTTTTAACTGATTTAGTATTTTGTGAAAACGCAAAGAGCATTGCGTTTCATTTCATTGATAGAATAGAGAGTTAATTACAAGCGTAAAAGGAGGCCACCCAGCGCCATACAACTCAACCCAAGACTCTAAGGCAGAACTAGGGTGAGACCCCGGACCCCTGCGCTCACCCATGAATGCGCCTCCGTCTTGATGGTTTCCACCAAAGCGCCAACAGAGGGACGTGCGTTGTCGAAGACGATCGTGTTCCGTTGTTTCCAGATCCACCACGCGGAGAGCATGATCACCGAAGAGGTGCCTTCGTGCAACGCACGAGGGGTGGTCTTGAGAGCCAACGCCCACCAAGCTGCGAACTCATCCTTAGCAACGGGCGGTCTTGAGGTTGATCGGATCCAAGATAGCACGTCATGCCAGATCGTGCGCGAGAAGGAGCAACCCATGAGGATGTGTCCTATCGACTCTGCCGCCTGATCACACAATGGGCAGGCTGCCGGATGTGGCAGCCCCCGTCTCGCCAGCCTCTCCCCCGTCCAGCAGCGATCACGCGAGCCACACGAAGAATTTCACCCATGGAGGAGCCCAAGTTTTCCAGTTCATCTTCCAAGAGCTTGAGACCGTCGCACCCCTGAACAAGGCGTCTTAACAAGATTTGGAAAACTGATTTAGTATTATGCCATCTTATAACTGAATGTCGTAGTTATATGTTTACCGGGTCAAGAGTATGGGGATTTATCTAGTTTCCTGTCTATAGGTTATTGTTTAGTGTCATACTATTTGACTTATGTAAAGTTCCCAACCATTGGCCCAAAGTGAGGAAGACTGTCACCAGTGTGCAGTGTTCATGAAGCTACTGATGAACGAAAAGTGCACAGATAACTTCACTGTGGAAACCTTTAAGTGACTTCATAAATATTCTACTCTTAACATTTGAAATATGTAGTTGTCTTCTGTTTGGTACTCAAAACAGGTTCATTAAATATTTTTGTTATTTAAAGGTATCATAGAATTTTCTATAATACATTGTTTTAATGTAATCCTCTTAATAGGTGAATTATCCCTTAGGAAAAACTATTTCCACTTGTATGTGTCAAAGAGTGCTTCCAGTATAGCACTCATAGAATGTACCTTCTTCTGCCTTGGGATCTGTGCAAAATCCCCTCACCCCATGTCGGTAAATGTGTTTTCCCCACAAAAAAGGTAGACTGAGAGGAACCACTTCACTACACAGGCACAAACTCGACCAGTATTTTTTTCTTCATATTTTCTCCAGGCCAGCAATTTTTCTTCTGTAAAAATTAATCCAGTAGTATACTCATGAAATATAACTTGAACTTGTCGAGTCGTTCTGCGTTGTCAGACATCCAGGTTGCGACAGGTAGATAAGCCGCTCGACTAGTCGGGACTTGTTGAGCGACTCGTAATCTTTTGGTCCACAGTGATTTGAGTATGTGCGTAAGCTTTAGCACAATTGCTGTATCAAGATTTCTGTCGCCTGAAGGATTACAAGGGAGTTATAGCTTATACGGCACACATAATGAATAGAAGAAAATCATTTTATAGTTATATTTGAAAATTAGTTGACAATTTTTTTCTACAGTGTACATAAGTATCGAGTTGAAAGCTCATATATAGCCAGTATTGTTATGTTTGCCTTTTTACTGGTATGGAGATATTAAATGGTAAGCTGAAATTCATATTATAGTAAGATAGAAGATGAAGAGTCCTTTCAACAAAACTACATTCCTCCTGCCCAAAGAATATGTAATATTTGTGTTGTAATTGTTGTGATGTTGTTCCATTGTTATCACCAATACTGTGGATTACAGTGTCATAGTATTCCCTGGCCTGATTTTGGTTGTAGCACTCCAGCAGTACGGCTCGTTGTATCTGGTGGCAAGTGGTCCAGGTTTCACCTCATTCCAACCACCAAGGCTGTGCAGGGTGCTAATTGTGGAAATCCGGTCTCTCGAGACAGCATTGGCTTTACTGGTGTTTTATTGTGACTTCCTTATGTGGGTATTATTGGCCTGTGTGGAGAATTGTAGAATTGGCTGATTTACAGTCCTGGGCAACAGTTCTCCGCCAATTAATTCAAATGTTTCCTTCTGATGAGCTTCAACTGTACTAGCATTATACTTTTGTCAAGCCTTAGAACCTTGATCTGTTGGTTTTTGTGGTATAATGATATTAAGGCATTGTGAAAGGTTGCAAACATGTGATGTTTAGAAGGAAGTACTTCCACTTTCGTGTTTATCTTATTGAGGTTGCTTGTTTGTTTAATAATAATGACATTAGGAGCTGCTGAGTTGGTTAGTTCTGACAATTCATTTACTTTGTGCTGCAGTTGTGAAGCCTGAGAACGCACATGCTGGAGCTACACTTGAGATTCCTTCGGAGGAGATCCTGTCTACGTTGAAATAGGGTAGTTTTGTAGCGTTTGCTGCACAAGCTGTCTCAAACACTCACCATGTCTAGGCTAATCAATAAGATCAGTTCCTATCATATGTCTGTCCTATAGTAGTCAACAGCATAGTTGCAGCCTTGTATTTTACTTTTTTAAAGTACAAGTCAATATATTTTGCCTACTGTGTCTTGAGAACAAATTGTAGTGGCGCCAAGTCATGTTAACCAGGCAAGTTACTGGAACCATAAAACCTTGATGAATCAATGTGTATCTCTCTGTTTTTTTTGGAGGATTACCAAATTGGCCTGTTCTGCCGTCATTTTTGTTGGCATACTGTTTCATTCGAGCAGATACGTGATATTTGTGATAGAACGTATGGTTAGAAAGTTTGAAATGATGGAGAGCACGTCAGCTTCTGCAGGCTCCTGGGATTTGTCCTGTCGTTCATGGCTACATTTTGAATTTTGATACATGCCCTAGATCTCGCAGGATTGTACTCAGCTGTGCGGCTCTGTTGTTCTCCAGTAGGTTTGTCTGCCCTAAACATCCTTTATCAGCTACTTTCAGTAAACATTTGGTCAGAAATGCGTCCTTTGTTTTGAAAGGAAAGTCATAAGATTTGCCATTTTCATTAATTAAGGAGAAGTTTAGAGAGGTTACAAACAAACCATGGCAAGCAAGACTTGCCCAACACAACAACACTACTCTCGGCGGCATGGCGTTACAAAGGTTTTTGGCTCCGGCGAGACACCAAAGCGTAGCCTCTTCCTTCATCTTGGCGATGAGCATGTTGCATGAGATGGACTTGTTGCGAAACACTCTAGCATTCCTTTCCTTCCAAATTTCCCATGCCCCAAGCATGGCAAGAGAAGCCATGAACTTTCGGTGGGGGTTCGTCTTAAGCACCAACTCGGTCCACCACTCCTTGACGGTGTGAAAGCTTGTCCAACTCGAAGGCACCATGTCATGTAGCCCCAACCAACATCTTAAGGCCTCCCAAATCCGAAGTGAGTAGCGGCATTTGAGGATGAGGTGCTCGGCCGACTCTTGAAATTGGTTGCAAAGCTTACAAAACCCACAATTCGGCCATCCTTTCTTCTCAAGCCTATCCGCCGTCCACACACGGTTTTGGATGACAAGCCAAGCAAAAAATTTGCACTTGGGAAGCGCCCAAGGTTTCCACACAAGGGATGGCATCGTGGAGGTGGTGTGGCCCAAGAATTGCATATTGTAGGCGGATGAGGAGGAGTACACCCCATTGTACTTGAGCTTTCAAGTGATCCTATCCGATATGTCATCTTGGAGTTGGACACCGTCAATCATCTCCCAAAGCTTGACGAATTGAACAATGTGTTCCATGGAGAGCCCCCCTTGCGTGTTGATTTGTGTGACCCAACAATTATCCTCCAAAGCTTTTTGCACCGAGTAGCTTTTCTTTTTGGAGATGTCATAGATGAGAGGCGTGATTGTCTTGGGTCGGATGCTACCCAACCAAGACGAATTCCAAAAGGAGGCCTTCTCCCCATTTCGATGGTGACGGTTGTAGCCGCCGCAAAGAGCTCTTTATCATTCTTTGTACATGGCGTGCCAAGGTCCACCCATGGTTTGGGTTCATCACTCCACTCGTGTCAAAGCTATCTTAGTCTAAGAGCCGACGCAAACTTGTTGAGGTTAAGGATTCCAAATGCTCCGAATTTCTTTGGTTTGCACACCATCTCCCAATTCACTTTGCATTTTTCACCGGTCACCTTCTCACAAGCCGCCCAAAGGAAAGCCCTTCTAATGCTATCAATCTTCAAGAGGGATTCCACCGGCAACTCGAGCAACATAATGAAGTAGATGACAATGCTAGTGAGCACCGCCTTCACAAGGACCTGTTGAGGATATAGGCAATTGTTCGATTAAACTAATCCAATAATAAATCATGAACATGGCATAAACAGTGCTAATGAGGTACTGAAACTTGATGATAAAACTACGTACTAGACAGATAGTAGAAACATCTACACATGTGACTAGTACTACAAACATGGAAATAGTTAGGAGAGGTATGTGAAGAGAATATGCCCTAGAGGCACTTAATAAACATAGTTTATTGGCAATATCCCAATCGTTCATTATATGTTTTATACCATGCTATAACTGTATTAAGCGAAAACATTAATACAGGTGTGGTAGATAAACAACCAGGTCCCTAGTAGCCTCTACTAAGACTAGTTTCGTTGCGCGATTGATGATCGAGGTTTTCCGATCATAGGGCATGGCGCCGATCGGCAATGGGAGTCATATCGTTAGGTGTAACGATGTGATGGACATACCCAGTATTTATAGGACATAGTCGTTACGCCTTAAGACCGTGAGATCAACTCTTATTGTTATCCCTGGAAGATACTTTGATCGCACCAAAAGTCATATCTTATATAGTGTGACAATGATAGGTGATACTTTTGGGTATCGGAAGGGGGTAGTTGAGATGAGGGGTCAACAGCGGGATTTGTCAGTCCGCATAGCCGGATAGATACTCTAGGGCCCACTCGGTGAGATTATGTCAAATGAGTTTGCAAACATGTGACTAGGTCACCAGCTGACATAATATCACGGACGAGTAGAAGATAGTGATGTCGGTAACGAGATCATGCTAGGTATGGAGATATCTGAGAATGATGCTCGGACACGCTAAGTATCGCCATGACAAAGGGTTTAAGACTATACGTCCAGGTTTGATAGATGAAAGTCATTCGTTATATCACAGGGATTAATTCATGGGGTCCAGGCCTACGAGTTAGTCGTTGATCATAGAGGAGTCTTGATCATACCTGTTATTATATCGAACCGCTAGGGTAACACACTTAAGGGGTTTCGACAAGACAACCGGAAAGGAAAGAGATCACGGGGAGCGTCCCGGGAGGGGTCTGATGGAGATCGGGCAGCGCCGATAGAGTTTTCGGAGCTAGGAAAAATTATATATATTATGTTTGATATTAATGAGTGTAATTAATATGCAAATATGATTTTATATATTTATTTTTGAATTTATTTAGGCTGATTTCCCTAAATGAGCCTTCTGGTCGAAAGAAGGCCCATGGGGGGGGGACTCTCAAGGGAATTTTGTGGGGGAGGCTTGGCCGGCCTAGGTGGGCTAAATGGGGCCCACCTAGGGCCGGCGCACCAACCCTAGCCACACCATGGCTGTGGGATAGTCCCACATTGCCTGGCTAGGGAGGTTGGCTCCCCCTCGGAGCCTATATAAGAAGGGGCACCCCTGGCCTTTTAATTCACCAATTAATTCCCCAATTTCTCTCTCGATCTCGTGGTTCCCTTGTGGAGCCGCGCCGAGTCGAGGAGGGGGATCTCTTCCACCATAGCCCGCTGCCGCGCTGCCGGTGTTCCGGTCCAAGTCTTCCGCTGCTCGTCCTGGACTGGAGCTTCGGAGGCCGTCGTCTCCACCGTATGTGTGTGACGCCCTGCGAGGTGCTGCGCTAGCGGTACTCGGAGGCCTACTTCATCCACCCGACCTCGGGGTCATCTTCGTCGTCTTCGTCGTGCCGAGTTCTTCGCGACCTAGAGGTCGGCTACGTCGTCTTCGTCGTCAACGCTTGTGCGGGAGCGTAATCCCCGCTATTCGGTCTATAAGGGTATGTATTCCGATCTCCGCCGTACTACTATATCTACATAGTGTAGATCTTGGCTAGTTTAAGGATATCGTTGCTAGGAATTTTTTTGTTTTCTGCACATGATCCCCTTCAGTGGTATCAGAGCCGATCTATCGTAGATATAGCTGTACGCTGTTAGAACCCGTGTTCTCCACGGGGGCACCGTTCCTGTTATTTGCTACCCTCTAGCGTGCACTTGTGATTCCAGCGGCATCGAGTTGATGAAGCGGCCCAGACCGACTTTACGCGTACGCTTACGCGAGACTGGTTCCACTACTGACATACGGCTTGTACCGTATCTGTGGCTGGCGGGTGTCAGTTTCTCTCTCTTTAGTTGGTCTTCGCATTTTCAATGGAGGGCCCGAAAGGGATGCTTAAACATGCAATTATTGGATCGTTGTTGTGGTCATAAGGTTCGTAGGTATGAAGCGGTTCTATTTACGAAAGCCCCAAGCCACGTAAAATATGCAAAAGATAAAGTAGAAGCGTCTAACTTTATTTTGCAGGGGCTATGTGATATGGTCAAGGTAGGTTTATTAAATTGTTTATAAACTGCGGGCGCCAAGAAGACCATGGCGCAATGGACTATATCACATTGCATTACATTTGATGTTTTGTGTGCATCTTATATTGTGTGATTGTATATATAGTATATATTAGTTACACGACGGTAGCTATATAAGATGATCCCTTCAAAATATCACTAGTGTTCTCCCTCTAACGCGCACCACCAAGAAAGTTCTACGTTATGAGGCAGGCCGTGATGATCGGGTGTCAGACATCTCGTCGTTCGCATACAGTGGGTGTAAGCCATGTTGCACAAGCGTCAGCGTGGAGGTTTTTGGTGGCGAGCCTAGCATATTCAGAAATATGGCCTCGGAACAGGAAGACCGAAAGGTCAAGCACGAGTCACAAAATTGGTGTGGCGGACATTTGTCTACTCTTAAAGTTGTGCCGCCGGCTCTGATGATGAGGGGTGGTGCAATGGATGGGGGTCGTGTAATCGCTTAAACGACCAGGAGGGATGTTCGTTTGAGTGGGAGTTCGGATAGTTATTTTCTAAAATACTAGAACTCATAATATAATGAACAGAGTCTGTTTTGCAAACCTTTGTAGATATTAACCATTGTGATAGCATCTTTTCAAATTAGGCGCATTCCTGCGATTGAGAAACTTAAAAGGTTGGGTCCAAACTTCATAATTTTATGCTTTAGCTTGAGGATACTCCTTGTTTAAACCGTTAGCTCTTTGTGTTACAATACCCGCTAGGAGATAAACCCGGAGATTCCGCTAACAAAAGATAATTTGGATTATCGGATTTTGTGCGGATGATATCATCATAGTCCAGTGTATGCTATGATCTCTGCCATAGAGAACCAATGGTGGGTACGAGTTATTGGATCGCGAACATATGGTCGCTAAACTCGGGGTACCTCTATAGTTGGGTTGATGAAGTTTATCAGTACGTTGACTGATTGTCTTCTCAACCAAGATGGAAGAGAATACACACATTGAGGGAGCACGTGGCGGTCATACTTAATGACATATGTTCATGCTTAATGAACATTGAGACGCCTCGCTCAGCTCAATCACTGGATGACAAACATCGTTGCCAAGTGCAAATCCTCTGTCATAGACTATGTCATGCAAGGGGAATCGTTCACCTTCATGGTTCTTGATTACGGTGGAAGTATCAAGAAAATGAAACAGATCGCCGGAAGTCATCAATGATGATGGTATATATATGATATACATGTTATGAATGTTTTAGCTAAGCAAGTACTCGCAGTTGTGACTAAGTTTTGGACTAGTCATGTTTTGTGAAAAACCAGGTTTACTGCTTGAGTAGCTTGAAAGGATGAGGCGACATTGCGTGTTGATAATGGCAATCAAGTTGTTGTGATGGCCATAGACACTCTCCCTCTAGATCTACCATTTGGGTAAATTCTTTATGATCGGGTGTTGGTATCATCGTTACAAGTGTGTCTCCTCTAGCGAGACACTTGTTCATACATGATAGTGACAAATTGGTGTCCTATATTTATGAAGTATGATCATATGCCGATTTGAATTTAGATGGTAGAAGCTCCCACATTCATAATATTAATGCCAAAAGATACAAACTTAATAAAGACACCACATATGTGTGGCACTACCGTTTATTCATGTCAATGTTATATGCATTAGCTCCACACTGGATGGACCTACAAGTCCTAAGATTTGATCTTTTGACACTTGCAAAATAACTGTGACACCGTTTTCGGAAAGCGGGAATATAAATTATTGATAGTCATACATAGAGATGTATGTGGTTCAATGAAGTAATTGACGGGTAGTGGAGACCTTTATTTTGTGAACTTCACTGAACATTTTGAGTATAGCTTGTTGAGAATCGTGCATATGGGTGTATGTGAATCAATGAAGTACTTTAACGTGTAGTGGAAGTCTTTATTTCATAGACTTCATGAATATTCCGAGTAGATATATGGATATCCACTCCGGGGAATGTTAGCCTGGAAATTTTGATTCAATCAAACAAGTCCAGAATGAAGTAGGAAATAAACTTAACAAGAAAATCAAACTCCCGTGATGTAGATCGAGGAAATGAAGATTTGAGTTATAATGTTGGCACATCACCTCTATAAATGTTGTAGGAATCCTTCTCTTGGAGAGGCCATATAGAGGGGCAATCTTTGCTGGTCGTTGGATCTTTTGCCAAACCCACAGGAACCGTTGGATGGTGTTGATTGTGTTTTTGTACTTGCTGGCTGCTCAGGCGGGTCCATGACGCGTGGGCCGACTCAGAGGACGGCCCCAGATTGCAGTCTCAGCCAATGCTTTAGCGGGGACCTTTTCGCGGAGACGAGGCGCGGTGAAACCCTAGCCACCAATCACCTCCCGTCCCCGCACACCCCAATCCCCTAGCGTGTCTCTCCCCCAATCCCCTCTCCTCCTCCCGTGAGATCCACCTTCGCCGTGGGCTTCCTCCTCCTCCGCCGCTTCGACCGTCTACGTGCCTTCAAGCTAAAGAGGCGTTGGAGGATGCCGGCGGGAAGAGGCGCTGGAGGATGCGGCGAAGACGCGGAGAGCGAGCGGCGAGGACCTGGACAGGTAGGCCATGGTGCTCAGCGGGAGGAAGCGTTGGAGGAGTGTCTCGGACGAGGTCGACAGTGCGCAAGGTGACGCGGCACGGGGAACAACTCGTTAAGGTGCCCTAACCCTAAATCTCCATTTGTTTTTTTTTCTGATCTCTTCTGGAGCCCTTGAAAGATTTTTTATTTGGACTTTAAAGATCTATTGTCGCAACAGCTTTTCACTGGAGCGGCTTCACGTCGCCGTTGCTCAAGGGGTCGAGCGTGAACTGCTCGTCGCGATGCCGCGGTTCCAAAAAAACGGCGCCGACATGAAAAGCTGGTGGAGGACGGTCTTCCTGGACGCAATCCGCGTCGCGGACGACGAGCTTGTCGCCAAGGTCCAGGGTGGCGTGCAACCGCGGCGCTTCCAGGGACATGATCTACCGTGGCGACGAGGCCGTGCAGCTCACCTCCGATCGTAAATCTGAGGTAAAATGCTTCCGCTTTTCTCCCTAATCTATCCTCCGTCTAAGAAAATCATATGGTAGATCCAGCTATATATTCCCTTGTGTTTCAGTTTCCAACTTTCCATGTTTAAGCTACCTGTGTTGCTGCAAACGAAATGGAAAATTTTCGATTAGGGTATGATCTCATGATTATTTGGTATCGCCACTGAATCCCACAAAATTTACCACCCAAAAGAAATCGCACAAGATTTCTTGTAAGATTCTTCATTACATATTTCCCATATGATCTCATGATTATTTGGTATATATCGTCAAAGAATCCAGCAAGATTTACCACTCATCAACAGAAATCGCACAAGATTACTTGTCAAATTATCCATTACATATTTCCAGAAGCATATAATTTGGACAATAAGAAACTGAATTAATGTGGACATTTGCTACCATGTGAATTGGGATTGTTGCTTTCTTATAAGTGCAACCTTTTAATCTAACAGGTTGATTGATAAATTGAGGCCACAAATCTGATATGTTGCTGTTTTAATGTGAACTTTTCATTAAAAGAGCTAACTTATCTCGCTAGAAAGAATATATATCAGCGGATCAAATGCAATCCCAATATATTATTAAACATGGTACGTCATGTTGCTTGTCTTCATTGTTTCTTGCAATAGTTGGTCCTGAAAATATATTTAACTAAATGGACATTTGCTTATACCTGAAGCCTATAAACCTAACAGTTTGATCGTTAGATTGCAACCACATCAGATATGCGGTCGTGTTTAAATATGACCTTTTCATTAGAAGAGCTAAATATTACTCTTTTTAGGTGATTTTCTTGTGGAAGCTTACACGATAATAATTTTGACAGGAGCATGGATGATTATTTGTTTAAGCATATATGGGTTCGTTATCTGTGCTAGACTCTGTTGTGGGCATGAGCCTCCCTGGTAAGGTAAATGGTTTTACTATTTGCATTCTCATTGACTATCCAACACGTGAGATTTATATGTGGCGCCATAATTATCGATCTTCGAATCGTGAGATAAGGAAGAAGCTTACTAATGACCATGAACTATGCAGGTCAGACAAGGCTGTCATCTTCTCACTAAAGCTTCAAGTTCATTGTTCAGTTGGAGCAGTGGACGAGCAGGTTCAGTAATCTGTCGAGATGCAGGATAGATTCAGTAGTCACGTCAACGACAAACAGCAGGAGATCGTGGGAGTTGACAAGGTGACAATTGAGAATTAGGACATCGATTTTGTACTACACTTTCTTTCAGATCCTTGACAGGAAAATATGGTGAGCTCCTCCTGTTATGCCCACATAATCTAGGATTTTTCTCCCTTATTGATCTGTCTCTATGCCACTATTTTGAGATTCTGTGTGCTTTGGTTTGAATCGGGTTTGATTTCTAGGGTACATATTCTATGATGGTTGATGCAAGCCCATAATCAGCTCGAGTGACTTAGGTGGTTTGATAAGCTTGTTTCCCAACCAATTTTTTGTGATGTTTGTTTAATAGCAATGTCTTCTAAGCAAACACATTATTTTTGTTCCCTATGCATGTACAGAAGAGGAAGAGAAAATTCAAGGTGCACTGCTCTTTGTGCGGCAGGTCCTCATCGCTGGCTACTCCAATTCGGTATAAGCAGCAACTTTGTCATTTCTATCCTGTCACAAAACATGGTGGAAGTTATCCCTTTTTTGTTTCTTACGAGGTCATATGAGGCAGCATATGTTTTGCTGGCAATTGATGCATTTCGTACATATAACATTTGGTATATATAGTATTCTTTCGCCTCCTTTCGGCACTGAAATGTACAAATGGATTGTGAATAGAAGCGGTAGGAAAAGAATGATTCGAACACTGTTATTAATCCAAAATGGTTAGTTAGCATCTTAATGATCCCTTGCCTTTTATTTGTTCTAAATATCTTGCTTTTCGTCTGAACTTATATGGTGTAAATTAGAATATTTTTTCTGCGTAAATCTGTTTTCTGATCTATTTTTACCCGTATCAATTTGCAGTGACGAAGGAGAGGTTGCACCTGGTTTCTTCTAATGTGTTGTTGCCTTTCGCCTTGGGGTGAGTACATTGTCTTCCGGTTGTTGCCATTTATGTTTCTGTTCTTGTGCAGCCTGGCACTATTATGTTCTAGGTTCTACTATCCTCCGTTGAGCTAAGTTTGTGGTGTCACGATTCGCCCCTATATCGATCTCTCGGTTTGAAGGTGTACATGTCAGGATGGTCTTTGCTGACATGCACGGTGCTGCTGCTACTTGTATTCCTCTCTTCTCAATATCTCTTGAGTCTTGATCTGTTGGTTGGTGTGTAGGCTTATTTGTATATCAATGTCTTTTGACTGGCCCACAAATTATCCTTTTTTCATGACTGTATTTTTTGTTTAGAAAACAAAGTATTATATGTCGATGTCTGCAAGGATTACTCAGGAACCAAGAGGGTTACCGAAGAATCACCAGGTGAAAATTGGCATTTCTTACTGCATTTCTTCTCTTTGTTCCGTAACCTATGGATAAGAAATTCTTGAATAAATGTTGGTTAAGCTGCTAATTATTACCATTAAATGATCAATCTAAACATAATTTTTTTAATTAATCTAAACATACTTACACATGCAGTGGACTGCATTTCCCTGTTTCCAGTATTTCTTCCATGATTTTATTTCTCCATGCTTCATCATTCCAGTTGGTTTTGAAAAAAATTGAGTGAGAATTTCTTGGCCTGCACGTGTTGTATTTTCTTGGGCTCCACAGTTTCTCTGTCAGTCCCATTAAGTTTTATGGTTCCTCTGCTTTTGTGATCACAATCCTGGTTTTGTGTTTTTTCGTTAATAACAGAGCTTCCTCTGCTCTGTGACCTGCATTGCATAAGGATAATTGCATGATTCAGTTTTGCGGAGTAGCTACTTTTTAGTGTTTGCTGGCTGGACTGAAACTGAACTGCACTCTTACGGAAAGCGGAAAGCACAACGTAGGATTGTATCTTCACTTTTGATTGTTATTGCTGAAAATATTTCTCGAGGTGAGGAAATACATTTATATTGCTCCATTACATACTTGCAGTGACACATGTATAAAAGCAGGGTATCTGCTCAAGAATAAGTACAAACATGGTGTCAAGTCAACGGATGTTGAGATTTGATTTGTTGATCCATTTATATCAGAATGGGTGTTATCTTTGCGGAATGTTATGTGTAGTCAATTTGTGGTGAGTACTGCATTTCTATGCTTCTAGTGTTTAGATGTATCACCTGTTAAAAGAGTGTTTAGATGTATCTCAGTTTTGAAATACTGGTCATTCAAATGTTATAGATCTAGATTTTCCAAATACTGATGATTGATCCGGTAGTAGGTTTGATTTATGACATGTAAAATAAGCCAATGGAAGCTATATAACCGAAGAAATGTTTCCACTTTTCTGTGTCTTCTGGTCACTACCAACTCTGTTCTTGCTTGATTAAGTTCTTTGTACCTTCAGGTCGTGCATGAAAATATTTTATATCTATGCTTCCAGTGTGTATATCAGTTGTGAAATACTGGTCATCCAAAGGCCACAGATCTGGATTTTCCATATAGTTATGATTGATCAGGTAGTAACTTGGATTTTTGACATTTAAAAGAAGCCAATGGAAACTATGGAACTGAAGTAGTGGTTCCATTGTACAAATAATCAAATACACAACTTTAGGAAATTTTAGCAATGCTACATTTATTATGGACATAATAAGAAAAGTGCATGCAAAGGGATTTTCTTTTCATTTTCTATTTTCTTAGTACATTCCATTTTCGGTGGTCCTTTCCTAATTTGTTTATATGATCAGCTATGTTTTCTTGTCGTGCAGATGTGCTTTGCAAACACGGCAAGATATGGCTTGGTTAAAAGAAGGAACTGAAGACAGTGGCTTCATGGTTTCTACCTCCTTGAGCAGGCACAATGACACTAAAAATATAAGGTGGGATGTTTTAGAGTAATGCAGTGTTTTTGTCAAAGAAATGGGTCATACTACCATGGTTCCTTGCACAATTCACGTCAAGATATAAATAATGGTTCCTTGCACACCACTTTGATTGCTACTTTCTCTTTGTGATATCATCCACACAATTCCTGCTCAATTACAATATCATATGATGGGATATAAATTGTTATTTTATTGGACTTTTAGTCAAATCAATTAGTTATGATGAAAATTAGATAAAGTTCTGTGATGGGTCTGCTACTGAATACTGATAGTGCCAATATACTGACACGCGCTAAGACTTTATAACATTGCCATATCAAACTAAAAAGCCGTCCATTACCTGCCCAAGATCGGCTTAATTTCAATCAAATGTTGGGTACACAGACATAAGCGTATGGAAACAATACATTCATGCTTTTTGTAGTTGCGCAATCGCGCAACGGGTCATCTAGTCATTGGAAGACTTGTGAGAAGAGTTCCACAAATTACGTCGCATGGAACACCATAGTGTTATGGTGTGTTAGGACGCCGTAATTACACCCTATCGGATAGTGTGTGGTAAATAAATCTCTTACCGAATTATTGTGATCATTAGAGTCATATGGTAGAAACGTAAACACTCTCGTTAGAAAATAGGGAAACCATTTGAATCCATGGAGACAATACCATACGAGTGATGGCATGGCTTTTAGCCCGGATTGTCGTTTCAGCAATTTAGTGTTTCGATGTAATCGAACCTAAAATGGATTAATCTTTGTAGTATACCCTACCTAAAGAGTTAGTTGGGTACATGTCTCACGACATAGGCAAAATCTTTGCCGGGATATACCTTGCGAAAGAAATAGTTTCTTGTCCGAGGGTATAAGTGAGAAAGAAAGTAGAGCAAGACGAAGTTGGTGAACTTCCTCTCCAGACATCAGAGTGGCGCAATCGAAAGTGTTTTCGGTGTCAGGCTCCACAGCTTGAAAAAGCTGATGATTCAAGATCATGATGTTCTAAGCTCATACTAAGAGCGTAGGCATACGAGGTTGTGTTCCACACTGTGTGTTACGACAATCTTGTTATGAAGGTCATATTAATGGAATATGATAGACCTACGAACTACGAAGAAGAGATGGTGGACCTAAGTCCGAGAAATGGCTATGAGTCATTTATGATCCAAAATAAAATCCATATAAGATTACCAGGTAATGACTTGGGAGATCTTCTTGATGGCATCTAGGATGTTGATAGTATATGGAGTTTTATGAGAGAGTAAACATTGAGCAGATTCGATTTGTCGTGAAACAGTTCCGACAGACCACATGAGACTTTGTCTCAAGTGGCGAAGCCTAAATCTATTCTGGATCGTTTAGCAATCACTATAATTTCGAATGAGAAATTGATAGATGGATAAGGAAACCATGTTTCTTAATAGTGTCATTAAGAAAGAGTTGGTGATCCTGAGGATGCTAAACATGTGTGCAAACTTCAGTTGTCCATTCATGGGCAGAAGCAAGCATATCGGAGCTGGAATCTTCACTTTGATAATGTGATCAAAGGATTTTGGAGTTGTCCAAAATAGTTGAAGAAACCTACATTTGCAAAGAAGTGAGTGGGAGCAAAGTAGCTTTCCTTGATCTTATATGCGGAAGGCATATTTGAGTGGGAGCTAAGTAGCTTTTCCTTGATCTTATATGCGGAAGGCATATTTGAGTGGGAGATAGGTGTCATTCGTGATTTGGTATGTAACAACATATTGAATGACACAGATCCTCTAGTAGAGTGTGAAGGATTACTTAAGTGATTAAATTTTGTATGAAATGAAGTTAGGAGTATTAGGCATCCGATTTATAATTATATAGATCAGAAGGGGCTTAATAACATTAGGTCGGAATATTTCCTAAGTCAAGATTCTGAAATGTTTCAGAAAAGGACAAGCGAAGAAAGAGGTTCTTGCTTGTATGACTAGGTAAAAGATTAAGTTAATCTTGGCTTTTTCAGTTATAGCAAATGATGTTCGACATTATCTATGTATCAGACATAGATGCTATTAGACTGAAAGCTCGACTTAGTGTGACCCGAGTTCTTGGTTGAAGAACAAGTTCTAGAGTGATCCTTGTGTGGATCAATGAACAAACGTTAAGTTTATTCTTCAGTGTCTATGAGAACTGAAAATAGGTTTTCTAGTAAAGGGTAAGAGTGGAATGGCAACTTGCCGTAAAGCGGTTACGATGATGCAAGTTATTGCACTGACCCATACGACTAGAAATCTCATATAGGAGATGTCCTTTATTTTGAAGATGGACATGGTTAGTTTGCGAAGTCGCACAATCTACATAGGTATAGAAATATATCGCGACTTTAGAAGTAGCAAGTGTGATTGGACTGAGCAGTTTTCTGAGCGTAGGTGGTCCCCTTAATAGATCTTTCAGACTTTTAAGGGGCATGCTACGCGAATGCTTGAGTCTCACTCCATTCACTTGGATATTTTTCACCGTCATCGTAAGATACAGGATGATGTCAAACTAGATGACATATAAGTGTTGCAAAGCACATATAGATCTCAATGTGTGAGTTCTATTGACTGTATTCCTCTTCCACGAGGCGAGCAGGCACCAAGATGCTATGGGTGTTGAGCTTTTACCAAGTTGTAAACTAGATTAAGTGTTACTCTAGTGCAAGTGGGAGACTGAAGGGAATATGCCCTAGAGGCACTTAATAAACATAGTTTATTGGCAATATCCCAATCGTTCATTATATGTTTTATACCATGCTATAACTGTATTAAGCGAAAACATTAATACAGGTGTGGTAGATAAACAACCAGGTCCCTAGTAGCCTCTACTAAGACTAGTTTCGTTGCGCGATTGATGATCGAGGTTTTCCGATCATAGGGCATGGCGCCGGTCGGCAATGGGAGTCAACTCGTTAGGTGTAACGATGTGATGGACATACCCAGTATTTATAGGACATAGTCGTTACGCCTTAAGACCGTGAGATCAACTCTTATTGTTATCCCTGGAAGATACTTTGATCGCACCAAACGTCATATCTTATATAGTGTGACAATGATAGGTGATACTTTTGGGTATCGGAAGGGGGTAGTTGAGACGAGGGGTCAACAGCGGGATTTGTCAGTCCGCATAGCCGGATAGATACTCTATGGCCCACTCGGTGAGATTATGTCAAATGAGTTTGCAAACATGTGACTAGGTCACCAGCTGACATAATATCACGGACGAGTAGAAGATAGTGATGTAGGTAACGAGATCATGCTAGGTATGGAGATATCTGAGAATCATGCTCGGACACGCTAAGTATCGCCATGACAAAGGGTTTAAGACTATACGTCCAGGTTTGATAGATGAAAGTTATTCGTTATATCACAGGGATTAATTCATGGGGTCCAGGCCTACGAGTTAGTCGTTGATCATAGAGGAGTCTTGATCATACCTGTTATTATATCGAACCGCTAGGGTAACACACTTAAGGGGTTTCGACAAGACAACCGGAAAGGAAAGAGATCACCGGGAGCGTCCCGGGAGGGGTCTGATGGAGATCGGGCAGCGCCGAAAGAGTTTTCGGAGCTAGGAAAAATTATATATATTATGTTTGATATTAATTAGTGTAATTAATATGCAAATATGATTTTATATATTTATTTTCGAATTTATTTAGGCTGATTTCCCTAAATGGGCCTTCTGGTCGAAAGAAGGCCCATGGGGGGGGGGGGGGGAACTCTCAAGGGAATTTTGTGGGGGAGGCTTGGCCGGCCTAGGTGGGCTAAATGGGGCCCACCTAGGTCTGACGCACCATCCCTAGCCGCACCATGGTTGTGGGATAGTCCCACATTGCCTGGCTAGGGAGGTTGGCTCCCCCTGGGAGCCTATATAAGAAGGGGAACCCTTGGCCTTTTAATTCACCAATTAATTCCCCAATTTCTCTCTCGATCTCGTGGTTCCCTTGTCGGAGCCGCGCCGAGTAGAGGAGGGGGATCTCTTACACCATAGCCCGCTGCCGCGCTGCTGGTGTTCCGGTCCAAGTCTTCCGCTGCTCGTCCTGGACTGGAGCTTCGGAGGCCGTCGTGTCCACCGTATGTGTGTGACGCCCTGCGAGGTGCTGCGCTAGCGGTACTCGGACGCCTACTTCCTCCACCCGACCTCGGGGTCATCTTCGTCATCTTCGTCGCGCCGAGTTCTTCGCGACCTAGAGGTCGGCTACGTCGTCTTCGTCGTCAACGTTTGTGTGGGAGCGTAATCCCCGCTATCCGGTCTACAAGGGTATGTATTCCGATCTCCGCCGTACTACTATATATGCATAGTGTAGATCTTGGCTAGTTTAAGGATATCGTTGCTAGGAATTTTTATTGTTTTTTGCACATGATCCCCTTCAGTATGAACACATCATACCCGACAGTTGTCCAATTGGCCGAAGCGGAAGTAGCAGCGTCATCGACAACCCTTTTGTCAGCGGCAGCCTTCTCGATCTCGGCGTTAGTGCTCATGGTGATGATGAAGGCGACGAGGACGTAGTTGAAGTAGAGGAAGTAGCCGACGTAGTGGATGAAAATTGGTGAGCAGTCGCGTAAGAGACGCTCCCCAAAAACCTAATCGCCCCTCTCCCGTACAGGAAACAGAGAAACGGGGTTTCGGAGGCCTGCTCTCCCGTCGACCGTGTACGCGGCGGACGGGATGAGATCAACGATGGCAGCGACAGCGAGGAGGAACAACGGTGGCGGCTGTGGGCGGATGGTTCTGTTCTCTGGTGTTTGCAAGAGAGGAGTGACCTCTCCTTTATACACGCAGCGCATGAGGCGAGAGGTCTAACAGAAACGCGCACAATTAATTTCTTTAAGGCAAATGAATTCTGGAAACGGTCGTACTTAAGAGCACTTAAGACAGACGTTTCAACTTCGTATTCATTTTCCATTAAGGGAAAAAACATTTCATGAACGTACACATTTTATTCATGCGTGACAAAAATAATACATCGGCTCAGCGAGATTCCCGCAACCCGCGGCGCGTCGTGACGTGTCGTGACGAGGCGAGACATGGCGAGGCGGGTGACGGAGGAGGAGGAGCGTGTGTGTGGTACACAACCATTCTCCTCAACCTCACACCAACTCATACTAGTAGTAGAATGACTCAGTATATAAGCTGGTGCACATCTCATCCAGCTAGCAGTATGGGACTAAACTCCCACCACCTGCCATGACAACATGGGCCTTATGAATTTTCAGGAATTGATAATGGGCTAAAAGGCCAATATTTCAGCAATCCCCCACCAGATCCCAAAGACCCATGAAGTTGTCATCCGTTCCAAACACTATTTTGATATACCAGTATTTTCAGTAGAGACGTGTTAAGGTTGAACTCTACCTAGAGCAATCAGCTACACTCCTTCACAACTAACAATGGACTAGGCATTGAATTGTCAGTTTGGCGTAAAGTAGTTTCACTAACTGTCTTACCAGTACTAGGCTGCCGAAGGCTGACCCCTCGGGTGGAGCATATTGGTCACTCCTGACCTATTCATGAACTTACTAGAGATCACCCTAATCTCATAGACTGTGACCAACAGTCAGGTTCATATAGGTGTGTTCCTCCAAAGATCGCTCTGTAGGATAGCGTCTTGCTTATACAAAGCTTTGGAACACATTAAGACATACGTCAACCTGCCATACAGTTACCGAGAGTATTGCATCTTCAACGGAGTGGATTAGTAAAGGTTTTACTCTCTTCAGTTAACCACTAGCTTGTTTTCCCAGGTCCTAATTCACGGGATCTCCGATCACATAGGTTGGGTTACTACCATGGCAACTCATGTGGGTTTCATACCCATCTCCCTCGATGCATTTTCCATCACAACACGTGATAGCCCTTTGGTGAAGTGATATGCCAGATTCTTAGCCGACTGGATATAATCCAACGCTATAACTCCAGAGTTTCTTAAATATCTGACAGATTTTAATCTCATTCTTATGTGTTTGTTGGACTGCATGTTGTGCTTTGAACTCTTAACCTTAACAATCACTGTTTGGTTATCACAGTTCATTAGGATAGCCGAAACTGGCTTTTCAACCACTGGCAAGTCCATCAAAAGATCTCGAAGCCATCCTGCTTCGACACCAGATGTGTCTAATGCTGTTAATTCTGCTTCCATAGTCGATCTCGTGAGGATCGTTTGCTTGCAAGACTTCCAGGAAACAACACCACCTCCAAGGGTAAACACATACCCTGTTGTGGCTTTCATCTCATCAGCATCAGAGATCCAATTCGCATCACAGTACCCTTCAAGCACTGACGGGCTTCCAGAATAGTGAAGTCCGTAGTTCTCAGTACCTTTCAAATAGCGCATAATTCTTTCGACAGCATGCCAATGCACATCGACCGGACTGGAAAAAACCCGGCTAAGTTTGCAAACAACAAACATGATGTCAGGCCTTGTCGCGCTAGCTAGGTACATGAGAGAACCTATTACTTGAGAGTACCTCAGTTGATCCTTAGTTGTGTCATTGAACTTTCGAATCTACACACTAGGATCATAAGGCGTTGGAGAAGCTTTGCAGTCCGAATATCCAAATCGACTCAAAATCTTCTCAACGTAATGGGATTGCAAAAGTGTTATCTCATCCTCATTATCTCTCAGTAGCTTGATATTCCGAATAACATCAGCTACACCAAGGTCCTTCATCTCAAAGTTCTGAGAAATGAAAGACTTGACCTCCTCAATGACTTTGAGGTTGGTCCCAAAAATCAGTATGTCATCAACATACAAGCACAATATAACTCCTTCGCCCCCACCATGGCGATAGTATACGCATTTGTCAGCTTCATTAACAACGAAACCAACAGAGGTTAAAGTTGTATTGAATTTCTCATGCCATTGCTTAGGCGCTTGTTTCAGGCCATATAAAGATTTCAGTAACTTACGTACCTTTCCTTCCTGACCATCTAATACAAAGCCATCTGGCTGTTGCATATAGATTTTCTCGTCTAGCCCTCCATTTAGGAAAGCCGTCTTAACATCCATTTGATGGACGGGAAGACCATACGAGGCCGCCAACGAGAGTAAAACTCATATGGTGGTCAGTCTAGCCACAGGTGAGTAAGTATCGAAGAAATCTTCCTCTTCTTTCTGGGCATAGCCCTTGGCCACAAGCCTAGCCATGTACTTTTCAATCGTACCATCGGGCCTAAGCTTCTTTTTGAACACCCACTTACATCCCAACGGTTTACAACCGTAAGGACGTTCAGTAATTTCCCATGTCCCATTAGCCATGATGGAATCCATCTCGCTACAGACTGCTTCTTTCCAGTAATCAGCATCCGAAGATGCATAAGCCTCTGAAATAGAAGTGGGAGTGTCATCCACAAGGTACACGAGAAAATCATCCCCCAAGGACTTTGCAGTCCTCTGTCGCTTGCCCCTCCAAGTGTTTCCTCATCATCCTTCTCAGGATTTTCATCACGGGTTTGTTCATAAATTCCATATAAATGGCAGGCTCGGGAGTTTCCTCAGATTCCTGTCTAGAAGTGCTTTGCATATCTTTCATAGGAAAAACATCCTAAAAAAAAGTAACATCTTTAGACTCCATAATCGGACGGACCTTCACGTCAGGTACATCATATTTCACTACCAAGAATCTATAGACAACACTATTCTTAGCGTAGCCCAAATTAACACAGTCCACGGTCTTAGGTCCAAGCTTACGCTTTTTGGGGATAGGCACATTGACTTTCGCCAAACAGCCCAAGCACGTAAGTATGAGAGTGTTGTCCTTCTCTTCTCCCATTGTTCATAGGGAGTAATCTCATTGTCTTTTGTCGGAACTTTATTCAGGACATGACATGACGTCAGTATCGCCTCCCCACATGCCTTGGATAATCCCGATGTATCTAACATGGCGTTAACCAAATCAGTTAGAGTACGGTTTTCCCGTTCGGTTACCCCATTTGACTAGCGAGAATAGGGAGGCGTCCTCTCATGAATAATACCATGTTCTAAACAGAAAGAATCAAACTCATTCGAGAAGTACTCTCCACCACGATCTGACCGGATTTGTTTAATTTTCTTTTCAAGTTGATTCTCAACTTCTGCCTTATAGATTTTAAAGTAGTGCAGAGCCTCATCTTTTGTGCTTAACAAATATACATAACAAAATCTAGTTGAATCATCTATCAGTGTCATGAAGTATCTCTTTCCACCTTTAGTCAATACACCATTCATCTCACAAAGATCAGAATGTATAAGTTCTAACGGTGCCAAGTGTCTTTCCCCCGCAGCTTTATGAGGCTTGCGAGGTTGCTTTGCTTGAACACACGAGAGACATTTAGAACCTTTGGCTAAAGTGAAAGATGGGATTAAACTTAGTTTTGCTAGCCGCGTCATACAACCGACCAATGTGACAAAGACGTGAATGCCAAACTTCTGTTTCATAAACATTCGAATGAATATTGTTCACGACTTTATTACAAAAATCAGCAAGAGAAAAGCGGAACATGCCTCCGCATTCATAACCTTTTCCAACAAATAGTCCATATTTCGTAACAACTACTTTATTAGACTCGAATACCAACTTAAACCCCTCTCTACATAGAAGGGAGCCACTACCGAGATTCTTCTTGATGGCGGGGACATGCTGAACGTTCTTGAGCTGCACGATCCTCCCCAAAGTAAACTTCAGATCGACCATGCCAACACCAAGAACAGAAGCACTCGTGCCACCCCATCAATACGGATTCGTTCCCTGTGACCTGATAGGAAGAAAACAATGAAATGTCAGCACACACATGAGTATTTGCACCAGTATCAATCCACCATTCGTTAGACTGAAAAACTGAAAATACAGTAAACAAATTACCGTACCCGGATGCACCATTCTCATTGTTGCTCACGATCATGTTGACAGGCTTGGGGTCTTGTCCTGGTTTCCTGAACTTCTTCGGGCACTTAGGAGCCAAATGTTCCTCTGAACCACAGGTGTAGCATGCACCTTTCTTCTTATCCTTCTTGAAAGGTTTGTTACCATTCTTCTTGAAGTCGGTATTCTGTTGGACGACAGTTTTTTCCTTGTGCTTGTGGGAGTTGAAGTTCTTCTGTACCATATTGGCAACATAAACACCTTCGCCTTTTCCATGCGACTCCTTTGCCCTTGAATTCTGCTCAACACTTAGATGGCCAATGACATCCTCAACAGAGAATTCACGCCTCTGATGTTTCAGAGTAGTAGCAAAGTTTCTCCAAGAATTGGGCAGCTTAGCGATTATGCATCCCGCGACAAACTTGCCCGGTAACACACACTTCAGAAGCTCAAGCTCCTTAGCGATGCACTGTATCTCATGAGCTTGTTCTAATACAGAACGGTTTTCAACCATCTTGTAACCATGGAACTGCTCTGTAGTGTACATCTCGCTTCCAGCATCAGTTGCGCCGAATTTAGATTCGAGCGCCTCCCACAAGTCCTTGGCAACCCGCACATGTAAATATGCGTCAACCAACTTATCTCCGATCACGCTCAGAACGGCTCCAATAAAGACGACGGTGACATCCCTAAACACCTTCTCATGTTCAGGAGTAATCGTTTCAATGGGAGTGACACCGGCGACCCAGAACACGTTCATCGCAGTGAGCCATAAGATGGTTTTGGTTTGCCAACACTTCAAATATGTCCCCGTTTTAGTGCACCAGCAAAACCATTGATCAAAAATTGCCTACACAAATTAGGTTTTTCGATTGTTGAGGATATAGGCAATTGTTCGATTAAACTAATCCAATAATAAATCATGAACATGACATAAACAGTGCAAATGAGGTACTGAAACTTGATGATAAGACTACGTACTAAACAGATAGTAGAAACATCTACACATGTGACTAGTACTATAAACATGGAAATACTTAGGAGAGGTATGAACACATCATACCTGACAGTTGGCCAATTGGCCGAAACGGAAGCAGCAGGGTCGTCGACAGCCCTCTTGTCAGCGGCAGCCTTTTCGATCTCGACGTCAGTGCTCATGATGATGACGAAGGCGACGAGGACGTAGTTGAAGTAGAGGAAGTAGCCGACGTAGTGGATAAAGATTGGCGAGCAGTCACGTAAGAGACGCTCCCCAAAAATCTAATCGCCTCTCTCCCGTACAGAAAACGGAGAGGCGGGGTTTCGGAGGCCTGCTCTCCCGTCGACCGTGTACGCGGCGGACCGGATGGAACCAACGATGGCAGCAATAGCGAAGAGGAACGACGGTGGCGTTTGCGGGCGGATGGTTATGTTCTCTGGTGTTTGCAAGAGAGAAGCGACCTGTCTTTTATACACGCAACGTAGGAGGCGAGAGGTCTAACAGAAACACACACAATTAATTCCTTTAAGGCAAATGAATTCTGGAAACCGTCGTACTTTAGAGCATTTAAGACAGACGTTTCAACTTCGTATTCATTTTCCATTAAGGGAAAAATGTTTCATGACCGTACACATTTTATTCCTGCGTGAGAAAAAGAATACATCGGCTCGGCGAGATTCCCGCAACCCGCGGCGCGTCGTGACGAGGCGTGGCGAGGCGGGCGGTGGAGGAGGAGGAGCGCGTGTGTGGTACACAACCATTCTCCTCAACCTCACACCAACTCATACTAGTAGTAGAATGACTCAGTATATAAGTTGGTGTACATCTCATCCAACTAGCAGTATGAGACTAAACTCCCACCATATAACATGACAATATGGGTCTTTGGCATTTTCAGAAATTGATAATGGGCTAAAAGGCCAATATTTCGGCAGGACCGTCCTTCTGGTCATGGTGGCATGGGTATCACTAGAAAAAGGCTGACCTTCGCAAAGGTCGGTTTGGGCCGCACATGCACTCCCTCAGACCGACCGCCACGTGGTGGTCGTACGAAACACGGGTCCGTTTTAGATCCAGATCCAGATCCAGTTTTAAATAAGATGTACAAAAACATACAACACCATGTAAAAAACAAACTTAACTAGTACAACTACACATATATGGTTGTACGTACAACAACACAGACCACGTTGTACAAGTAAACAACAGATTGTACAGATCAGGTCGTACAACTATACAGATCAGGTTGTACAGAACAGGACTGGACGTACAACTAAACAAATCAGCTTGTACAGATCAGGTTGTATGTATAACTACAGTCAGGTTGAGTTGTATGTACAAATACGCATAATAGCTTGTACAAACTATACATAATCCAAAGTACAAAAAAAAGTTCGTCGAAACATGTCAACAATAGATCTAGTTTTGAAGATCTCGACGCAAGGAATTCAAAAATGAAAACGGTTCGTAATTCGGATAAACGGTTATCAAGATATTTCATTTTGAAAAAAAGAATCTCAAAATAAATGCAATGCCCACCACCAGGGAGCTGCCACTTGTCACGCGTGGAAGAAATGTGGGAATTGAAGTCAAACAAAATCGCGACATGTGTCGGACTTACAGCAGACGAAAGGGAGGCCTTTTTCTAATGATTTCCTGGTGGCATGCTTTCCAATCCAAAGAACAAGTTTGCTTTTTAAGTTCGAAAGGTTTTAAGCAAAAGCACACTCAAGGTGATTTGTAGGGGTCGAGCTCTGCGATTCAGTTTGTCGGTGTTGGATTTTCGAGCGAGCATTAGTCGGCTCATTGTCATCACAAGAGAAGTTCTTGTGTTACATATTACCATACCATCCTAGGATGACCCCTATGTTGAGAGATCACATTTTTCGGCTAACAGCGTTTGAATGCATCTTGGAACGCGTTGAAGAAAGTCATCTCCAATCTCACTACGATGATGGAACTCAGGCCTTTGAAGCTCACTGAAAAAGCAACAGATATTCAGAGGAACAGCATGGCCCAGCTTTGTTTCTACCCGGCAGCGTCGCAAGGAATGGAAGGTCTGGATGGCCATCTTGTCACCGGGCTGCCATCCTCCTCTTGTTCTCTCCCCGTGCTATGCTACACTACATGCACAACTTGTCGTCGCTGCTTGGATGAGGTAGGAGCATCCGTGCTGATAATTGATGCCGTGTGATGGTTCCATCGCTGTCTGCGCTCTTCGCCGCTCCGGACAAATGCTTCCCTAACGCCTATGCGTCACGAGCGAGCAAGCGTGGTACTATGCTACACTACTCGCACCTGCAGCAATGTCTTAAATTCCTTGGAGATCGCCGGGAATTCAGAACTTCTGTTCACTGTGCAGCCTGCAGGGAAGCCAATGCAGATTCTGAATGCATGAAGTTGACGCAATGTGGCCATTCTTTCTACCTACACAATTATCCTGCATGTTGCCACGTGATTGAAGCGTCCACTTCATCGCCATTGTTGTGCTTGGAGTGGAGTGGATTGGACCGTGTACTAGTGGTTCTGGAAGCGCTGCTGGCAGTGTGGTTGCTATGCTAGTACTCCGTTCTAGTCTAGACCGGTTGTTGTTAGTAACTGTTCACATTTTTCTCCCTTTCATCAGTGCTCTCCATCGATCGGTAGATCTGCTGCTGCGTACGTTGCGTCCTGGGCTAGAGAATCATCTTGTGACCCTTTGGAGCCTTGTGCCATGCAACTAACTGATCAAAGTCGTTCTGGCCTTTTGTTGCTGCTTGGAGGGAGAAGCTCGTGATGCAGGGATGGCACCTTCAGATTCTCTACCTCCGTTTTGTTCGGGCGTACCAAGAGGCTGTTGGGAGAATCACTCACTTGCTTGGGGGATTAAAAGTATAAATCCCACACCCGAGCTGAAATTCTAATAGACGCAAATTTAGCTTCCTATTTATTATTCAGTCATGCTACTCGTATAATTTATTCTTAAGAGCCAATCTTGGTGCGTAACCAAGATTAAAATCTTGCTACCCACACTTAAAAAGTTGTGTGGATCGTGAGGTAAGAAAAATAAATTCTCCCCCGAATTTTAGGACATGAACGACACTCCATATTGCTCTCATATGGAGAAACTCTAGCCACCAACAGCAGCACCTTTCCTCCTATTCTTGTTCCTCATTTCCACGACAGATCAAGTTAAGTCTAGCTCATATGATATTACTGGCATAAGGCATATGACTTCGTGGGTTTCTTAGGCCGATTTTGTTAGGCTTCGATGTTTGATTTTTTTCTACTTTCAATAATATATAGTTGTGTGAATCAATCAATGCAGAACTCAAGTTATCCTCTTTCACAAAAAATGAGGTAAAGAGGTGTTCTTTTTTTCACAATGTATCCATGCAAACACGTCTTTGTTGTTTGTCGTGATCCAAACACATATAATTATAAATCTATGCTGGAGCATAGTGAGGCCCGTTGCCAGGAGGGTTGGACCGAACGAAGCGGATCGATACCGACCTATAAATATATCTTGTAACCACCGGTTGGAATAAATGGCAAGTTCCCAACGTTGGTACCTCTCCCGGTATATACCGAGGGCCTATTTGGATCGTAGGGTTGAAAAACATAGGATATGAAAAACACAGAAATTTCACAGGTTTATAAGTGTAAATCAGAGTATAGTAAAACATAGGGAAAACGTGGGAATTGTGCGTTTGGATAAAACACAGGAAAAGTGTCTCGATCCTACACACTTGAGTGTAAAAAAGAGAGTGGAGTGGATATTTAAATTCTGTTAGAATTGAGTCATAGGAATCCAATCTATAGGATTTTGTTAACATCATTCTTTTGAACCAAAGACAATCCATAGGAAAAGTTACTACGGATTGGAATCTTATGAAATTCTTAAGAGGTCCTGAAATTTGCTGGCTCGCGTCCCTAAATTTTTCTCTTTCTCGTTGGAACGGTTCCCACGTTAAAATCTCATATCCTGTTGTGTTGATCTCACTTTCTGTATCGTTTACTACTTGCCGTATATAGCAGCCTTACTTGCAACTTCCGAATTTGGAGAAAAATTAAAAGATTGTTTGCCTGCAAGCCGGTGCCCAATAATTTAATACTCCGTACCTCATTGCCACAACGGCAATACAAAATGAACCAAAGTTTGTTGTCTTGGAAGATCTTGACAAACACGAAATCGAGGCCGGGTTTGTACGTGCGTACGTACAACATGGCCAGGTTGTTGTTGGGGTTGCCAAACCCATCGGGTTTGTACGTTGAGAAGGCACAGTTCAATAATTCCACAGGACTACACACATGATCTAAGAAAAATCTACACATGGTTGAGCCCGGCTGGCCCCTTTGCATGCAGCCAAGATGGCCAGCTTGTGAGGCACCTTCCTCTTCACGCTAGGACAAGATCATAGCACAATAAAGTGAAATTGCTTGCCCAACTGTCCTTGGATTGGATCTGACTCGTCATTACCCATCTCATCGGTCATTAACAAACTGCAAGAAACCTCGAGAGCTCCAGTCATATACATGCGCACAAGCGTTGTGATAAGACAGCAGAATCTTTGCATCATGCGTCAGGTTTATTTCTGAAAGGAAAAAAGATCTGAACTGTAACATACGAGGAGATATAGTTCGTCGACCCCCTTCTACTATGTTCGATGATTGCATGCATGTGTACTATGAGAATCAGCGGTATATACTTTAACCTGTATTATAGAATGCCTTACAGCGCATTGATTCCTTTGATCCGAATGCATTCCTTAAAAAAATTCTATGAATTGAAATCCTACAATATTTCTATGAAAATCTTTTAATCCAAAGAGGGTCTACACATAATGTTCCTATGATGTTCTTCTTAAAGAAATATTTGCTATAGGCCTGAAAGTCTCATGATCATTCTTCGATAACCCCTGAAATAACATCTTGGTCTCATATAATCTTTTGGAATTCAACACATGATTTTCGAGCATTACATATGAACATCCCTTGAAATACTTCTCAATGCAAACATTAGCTTATACTATTTGTTTTTCATTAATTACCACAACCAAAAATGGGGGATCTATGCTTTGTCAATCGTGACAACACGTGGTCGTCATGCATGTGGGAAGAACACTTTGCCACCGAGCACGAGGTGTTGCCCGGGGTTTCTTCTCCCCAAGAGTGGCTATGAACATCACACCACCGAGGATGAAAGTGGAGGAGCAATGTGAAGAGTTATGGGACAATGCACAACCCTAATAGGGCCGGCTGCTCTCATATATATAGGCGGCCCGAGGGCACAATTACAGGTAACACCCTACAAATAGACGGGGACCTATACCTACATATTACATATCTCAACACCCCCCCCGCAGTCGAAGGGTCGGCACCGACACATAGACTGGAGCGAAAATCTGGGAAGGTCGTCGACGGCAATCCCTTCGTCATGATGTCGGCAAACTGCTGAGAAGTCGGCACGTGAAGAACTCGAACGAGACCGAGGGCAACCTGCTCGCGGACGAAGTGAATATCCAGCTCGATGTGTGTAACGCCCCAGCGTTTAGGAAACTTCGGAGGGTAGAAGTAGAATTTGTGCATTTGCATCCATGCATCTTAAAACCCGAATAAATTTTTCGCAACTTGAAAACCCGAGGTGATCAAAGTTTCTTTCAACTCATTGAGTAGGGTATCGTTCAATTGAGGAGATTGTGATAAATTTTGACATGACCTTTAGGTATTTTCTCTTTTTGAGGGGATTTGAGCAAATTCTAATTATTAAATAATTAGAGTAAAAAAGGAATAAACAAAAATAAACAATAAGTATTTAATAAATAAAGAGGAAATTCACAAAGTAATAATTACAAATACAAGTTATAAAGAATAAAGTACAAGAATACTTGCTTTATTAATAAACAATAATGTTACATTGTATTTACAAACATTTAAACAAAAATTGAAATAAATAAGATATTACATATGAGTTACAATCCTAAGAAAAACTATTCCTGCATCTCAATCTTCTCCACTCCAACAATCATCTGCTTCATCTGCACATCACCTATTCTCCCTGAAAGACAAAAGGAAGCAATACAAAAACAATAGGAGATAAACTAAAAGCATTTCATAAAGGGGAAGTATTGATAAAGTAATACTCTCAGATAAACAGTGAAATGCACTGTTAGTCTCATCATCGAGTTAGGGACCTTAATCAAGGTTAGCATATGTTCTTATCAGATAGTTTAGTCTCAGCACCATATCAAAGTCTGGTTTAAGGAAAAGCCAATTGGCAGCACAAAATAACTCCCACAACCAGGATAATCACAAAGAGAGCCGAAGGGATCAGCTCCAAGCACAGGACATGAGCAAGCTAGTATGCAGGCAGCTCTATCACACATGCAAGAGTCACTGCTGTCACCAGCACAGCTGCAGCAACAGGGATAAGTGAACACTGCCGTGGCTTGCAAGTGAGGCAAATGCACTTGCTCACTTCAGCTCACAACGTAGCACAACCAACACAGCGTCTGTTCATCTCTGTTCAGCACCCAAACCATCTCACCAAATCACTTCTACCACCTAGCACCACTACACCAAAACCCCATCTCAGCTGAAAGCAAGACAAGATGATGGTAAGCAGCACCAAGGAGGAGAAGGGCTGCGCAAGCATTAGGAGGAGAAGGGCTGTGCATAAACAAGGAGGAGAAGGGCTGAGTACATACAAGGAAGTGAACAAGTGATCAAGATTCTACAGCAACCCAGAACCACACCACAACTTGCTAGGAGGTTGATCCTCAACTTATTTTGCAAGTGAATCGGTTGGGAGATGCATGGGTTGTTCTGTCAAGTGTTAACCCTTAGAGATGCATACAAATGGAATGCACAACTCATCACTGGGGTTTTATAAAAGGCACACTAGTATCTGTTCTTTTTGAAAAGCCAGGAGCCTCAGTCTATACATCATAGGCAAGGGGAGCAACAAATGAATTTTATACCAGCACCAAACACCGGCCTCAAGCACAACAGCCTCAGCTTGTGCACCACAGACCACTTACAATGATCAAATCATGCAAAATAAATTGCATCTGTTCTTATCTTAAGAAAGCCTCAGCTTATGCATCATTGGCTGAGGCAACATACATCAAATCCTTGCCAAAGTAATTAGCTAAGGAACTCAATCTTATATCATCCAGCAGTTTGATTAAATATAGGTTGTTGGGCACTAATTCCCTAAGGAAAGAGCACCACAAACACAACCCAAAAATTAATCAAAGAGATCATTCATCCATTTAATAATAGCATCATCTTCCTGGAAGTAAAAACCCCAGGAATCAAACATGTTGAGCAATAAACCAATGTTCTTTAACTAACTGAAGAACTTGATCCAGTTAAGGCATTTAGCACATCTCGGAACATAGGATTTCAGAGTAGCTCACTCATACAGAATAACACTTTCAGTAAGCTGCACCCTCCATTATCAGAAATTCAGTTCAGCACAACTGAAATAATTTCATTAAGCAACAGAGAGCAACACACCAGCAGCAGATCATATGGTCATGATCTTGCCACTGGGCACACTCCCAGGAGATACCACAGCAGCAAGACACAACCAGAGAAGCCACTAAAGCACAAATCCTTTCCAAATTCATCTGAACTTTGGAATCACTTGTAAGCAAACCTAAATGGGAAACAAATCATTTTCCTAGCTGTAACAACTAGGAATCAGTAAGTTAAGCACCATAACTGATTTAAAATTCAGATTATTCATAAGGGAAATCACACACACCCATCAGAGATGCACATCACAAGTAGCAGCTAGGACATCATCAAATAATCTCCACCAACCGAGAGAGATATCACACAGCACGTCCTCAGGCCCAAATAGAGTGAGAGAGAGGGGAGGAAAGATTGGTGCTTACCAGCGCCCGTGTGCAACCACGACGGCGTGGGGGGCAGTGCCACGCGGCCGTCGCAGCGCCGCACGGGGAAGTCTTCTCCGCGCGCGCAGGCCACCAGGTGAACGCCGGCGTGCAAAGACACAGCCAGAGCCGAAACCCTAGCTCGGGATCGAAGAGGGCACGGTCGAGCGAGGATCGATTCGGCGAGAAACCGTGGACAGAGGGAAAGACCGCGGTGCGGCGCGTCGATGGCGCATGGAAGCGGCGGCGGAGACTGCCGGAGGTGGTCGGAGCAAGGAGGCGACCACGGCGGCGATTCCGTCGCTCGGGAGGCAAAGGGGATCGAGGAAGAAGATGATAGGGCCGCGTCTGGCGTTGACTGGTTCGGTCGAACCAATTGAGGGTTCCACCCATGACAGCTCTGGCCCACCAGTCAGTGGGCTAAGCCCACTGATTTTTCTCCCAGCCAAATTAAAAAAAAAATAAAAAATAAATAAATAAAATACACAATAAAAGAGATAAAACAAATAGATGGCAAATAAATGAAAATTAAGAAATCTTAAATAAGTTTTGAATTCAGAAAAATATAATCTATTCAAAAATATTTTATTCCGAATTTTCTTTTAAAGATAAATTTTTTAATCTTATTTATATAGTCTTTATTCTGATAAAAGATTTAAATTCCTAAATTCAATACACATGGATTTTTCTATTAAAATAAATAATAAAAGAATAGTAATAATAAAAATAATAGCATTAATCCAATCATTTAATTTTACACACCTCTGAATTATTTCTAAATAACCCATTTCCCTAAAGGCTTAAATTAAATAAATTAAATAAACAAAGGAATATAAGCCATAACTAAAACAACGCTAAATTCCTAGACCCAAATTTAAATCATGCATAATAGAATCATGTATCATAGCATTCATTGTTTCTTTCAAACATTGTCTTATGAGACAATGATACTTATTTCAGAACCCGAGGTCCCGGGTCAGTCCGAAGCTTCGAATTGCACTACCTCTCTGTCACCAGGCAAGTTCATCACTTGCTCATGTCCGTTGAAATATTTTCTAGCAAAACATTTGTCAAATGCTATATCGTACCACCTATGCATTGAAAAATCAAAATCTTATTTTCATAAATAACAATACTATTGGGTTACCAGTCCAGGGTGACTGATTAACCAACTATGGTGGGCAGTGGAACCATGGTTGACTGTGGTTGGTGGAGGTTCCACTGCATATGGAAAGTGATAACCCTAGGAGTTAATCACCAATGTCGTCAGTGATTCTTGCGCCGAATATTACGCGCAACCATGAGATCTGGAATGGGACGGAGAAGTCAGCTGTACCCTTTTCCTCTCGTACACCAACGGGTGACTAGATCAAAGCCGGGCGGTGTGTAAATCCGCTGAGCTTGAGGTGGCCAGGATAATAACCTCACTTTCGGGTTGTGGCTTCTAGCATCTATTGAAGGTTGGCTTCAGGACTAGGTTGGGACGGTGCCCACGAGTCAGCAAGTTGTAGGTTGGGATGGTTCCCACTAGCTTGCAACTGAAGTAATGGGGGGTGTGCGGGGATGGTGGGAAGGCGCAGTGATTGGCTTGGATTACTGACTGGGCCCCACACCAAGGAAGTGTGGACGGGAAAGTACACCCGGTTGAGCAACAAGGTCTTGATCTCTTATGGGTAAAGCAGCGCACCTCTGCAGAGTGTATAAATGTGACATGTTACTCCACGTTCCAGGACAGAACGGCGAACGCAGCAGGAAAGGAGGCTCCTCAAAGCCCTAGCCCTGTGACTCCTGACGGACATAGCTCTTCAGAATTAAAAGCAATCTTTGAAGAAATGTTTTCGAAAACTTGCATTAGCCTACGGCAATCCATTGTCTGCGGCTGTAGCTAGCACATCAAACTTCCCACTTTTCCATAATGATCTTGCGGAGTAACGCTGTTACTCACCCTTGCCTTAAACCCCTTTCTAGACTTTGAGGCCGCAGAAGACGAAGAAGGTTACGACGTCTACAACCAAGACAACCTGGTCTACGACGAGCCAGACTTATCAGGCGGAGTCGAAGGCGTCGACTACCTCATCACCTTCGGAGACCAAGAGGAAGAAGCGGAGGATAACTAGAGCGAGGTCCTACAGTAGTTAGTGAGCCGAGCAGCATAGAACTTTACTAAATAAGTTGCTGAGCTCCATGGTTTTAAGTTTGTTAATACCCCTTGTTTGTAAACTCTTAAGTTTACAAATAGAACCCAGTAGTGCGGATCCTCGGTGGACCGAAGAGGATCTTTCTGAATTTGTATATATGTGTGGCTTGTAATAATAAGTGGTTGACTGTTGGACCCACGCAATGTTTCTGTTGTACCACTCTGATGGTGTGATATTTGCGGAACCGTGTTTCGTAAGTCTTACATCGACGTCCTGCGTGCTGCAATCATGCGGTGGCAAGGCGGGTCGTCACAGCTGGTATCAGAGCAATTGCTTTGACCTTAGGTTGGAAACCTAGTAACGGGATAGAGCCTGTAGGGTGTATGAGCAACGGTAAAGAGTTCTCTAGGAATATGATGTATATTCACTTGAGAATAACATGGTCATATTTTTAGTGTGATAATTCTTTATTATGATGCAGTAGTACTAATTATAAATTCTTACACAGTGTTCTGAAGCGATGGGTTCCGAGAAGTCGACGTGGGTGCAGCACGACACGCTGGAAGACTATCACGGGACACTTACAGAGCAGTTGAGGTCACTCCTCAGAGCTTTTGGATCCCCTCTTACTGTTCCGGTCCACACTTACACATTTAAGGAGGGTGAGGAGTTGGTAAAGTACAGGGTATTAGTAATGATACCCAAGGAGTTTACACCATGTCCTATTCCACCCAGTGGGGAAGGACGCAGTGTTACAGCAGCTTACGATGAGGCTGTCTTGGAGGCGATCGTCACTATTAGGGAGAATAGGGCAGGGGAGTTAGAGGGCACGAGTTTCATAGCACTGCCACATGATGCCCTTTCCACGGAGAAGCTGGAGGATCACTCAGTCTTAGTCAAGACGAAGCCTCGCTTAGCGTCCAGGTTACTAGACCGGTATCGACAGGTGGTCGAATCTCTTTACTATACCCACCGTGTCATAGTAGAGGACAAGGATGGAATGCTGGAGGATCTAGAGGATCCTCGGAGGAGGAAGCGACAGGGGAAGAAGGTAGTAACACAGACAAGAGAGCCTAGTAGGGTCGCCGAGGAGGGCACATCTAGGAGGCCATCACAGGATGTGCCATTCCGTTACTCACCTACACCAGAGCCCATTTTCTACCCAGTGATACCACCTAACGAGCCAGAACCACCTATACCACTCGATGATTCGGATTCTGAGGTTCCGATAGAGAACTCGGATGGATGGAGATATAACTGGTTCGCTGGCACACGTCAGGATCCAATCCCTGTCTACGACACCGACGACAGTGGGGTAGAGATAGCACCACCCGCTCCAGCGATTATAGATATCTCCTCTGACGAGGAGGAACCTATGGAGGCTGACCCGACCGAGCAGAGCGCTGTGGAGGATGCCGCGAGCTATGTCGGCATGGGAGGGTTGTTTCTGGACACTTCCGATACCGACTACGTTCCATCAGGGAGGCCCTACACACCAGAGGTGGTGCGCCGGACATCACGTCACCACGGGTGGACCTCAGGCAGGTATCGCGAGGAGTGACGGACCTGATGTGGGATGTATTGACGAGAGGTGACGAGATGTATATTATCTAGTACTTCAGTGTGTATGAGTATGAGATGTATTAATAAGGGAGCGAGTTCTCCCAGAACCCGGGGAAAAACTATGTAGTATACCGGGTGAGCTTGTAATAGTTGTAGTAAGGTACTGTACGAACCCTGGTATATGTGAGCTTGTGTATGTATAATATACTGCTGGTTTTGTTTGGATTTGGATCTTTCTGTGACACGCATTGTGCTCAGAGTTGAGCTCAAAAAGCATTGCATGGTGTAACTATGAGTTTCGCTCTTTGTACAGGACGTGGGGGAAAATGGCGTTAGAGATAACGGAGGAGGAGAGAGCCCGGGTCAAAAGGGAGACTGAACAGAAGGAGGAAGCTGAAGCTGGACAAGGAGGGTTGCCACCACCACCACTTTTGATGACATCGCAACAGTTTGCTCAATATCTGATGACGATGGAAGAAAACCGTAGGAAGGATCAGTAGAACCAGAACAAGTTTATGGAAGCCCTGCTACAAAAGGCAGGAGGAGAAAGGGAACCCGAGGGATTTCGGGGAGTTACTCTAAAGAACTTCCAAGAAGCTAAACCACTTCCGTTCGCAGTAGCAACAGAGCCGATGGACGCGGAGGACTGGCTCCGTGACACTTCTAGGAAATTGTTGACGGTAGGGTGCTCTGACCAAGAAAAAGTGCGCTACGCGGTGCATCTGTTATCAGAACCAGCAGCAGCATGGTGGGAGAATGTCGTGAATGTTCATCCAGCAAACAAGGTGTTCACCTGGGAAGAATTCCAGAGGAAATTCCGTGAAGCACATATTCCTGAAAGCGTGATGGAACTGAAGCGTCGGGAATTTGAGAACCTCAAGCAGAACAATCTGCCGGTTCATAAGTACATCCGGGAGTTTAACATACTTTCCCGGTATGCCGAAGAGGATGTCAACACGCCCGAGAAACGGAAGAAAAGGTTTCTTCGAGGACTGCACCCGTACATGAAAATGCAGATCAGGCTAACTAAGGCAGCCAGTTTTGAAGAGCTGGTGGATGCGGCCATCACTTGGGAGGATGACTTCAAGCAAGTCCAGGAGGAGAGGAACAAGAGGATGAAGGTGGAACCTAGAAGAGCTCCACCCAGCAAACCGATACCCAAGCTGACTTTCAAACCCCGTACTATCATGTCAAATAATGCACCCAACTACAAGGGCCAGAATCTCAAACGCAACCTTGTTTGCCATAGTTGCGGAATGCGGGGTCATCTCCAGAAGGAATGCAGGACCCCAAAGGTGGTATGCTTCGGGTGTGGTCAGGAGGGTCACATCAGGCCAGACTGTCCAAATCTGAACATGGGAGGAAGACCAGGAATGAGCGGAAGTCGACCAGCAGGAAGTGGACCACCAAGGGGAGTAAATTCCGGCAAGAACGGCAATGGGAAGAGAGGCAAGCCCTATGGGAAGCTTAACTGCACCACCTTGGAAGAGGCAGACCGTTCTGACAAGGCTGTCCTAGGTACGCTCCAAATTCTAACTCATCCCGGCAAAGTATTATTTGATACTGGAGCCACTACTACTTTCTTGGCTCAGCATTTCGTTGATAAGTATGGGATTAGATGTGGGACGTTAGAAACGCCTATCTCAGTTTGGTCAGCAGGAGGGGTGATTACAGTCACTCAGATGAAAGTGGATCAGGTGATTATGATTTGTGGACAGACCTACTATGCAGATCTGTACGTGATACCATTAAAGGATATAGATGCCATCCTAGGGATGAATTGGTTAACGGATAATGGTGCAATTATAAATTGTGAGGACAAGACTATATCACTTCGGACTCCGGGAGGAGGCCGGATTGTTTATCAAGAGGATCGGCACAATCACTTGGAGGTGGGAATACAATTAAATTCCATGAAGGAAGTCCGAATTGAGGATATACCCGTGGTTAAGGAATTCCAAGATGTGTTTCCACAAGAATTACCAGGTATGCCACCTGATCGGGAGATAGAATTCACTATCGATTTGATTCCCGGTACCGCGCCGATAGCTCAAGCGCCATATAAGATGGGTCCGAAGGAGTTGAAGGAACTCAAAGAGCAGCTTGATGAGCTGGAGGGCAAAGGATTTATCAGGGAAAGTGTATCACCCTGGGGATCACCTGTCATCTTCGTGGATAAAAGAGATGGAGGAAGAAGAATGTGTGGAGACTTCAGGAACCTGAATCACGTTACCATCAAGAACAAATATCCTTTACCTAGAATTCAGGATTTGTTCGACCAAGTTCAGGGAGCTGGAGTATTCTCCAAGATAGATCTCAGATCAGGTTACCATCAAATTAAGATTAAACCAGAGGATGTACCAAAAACAGCATTTGTCTCCAGGTACGGACACCATGAATACTTAGTTGTTCCATTCGGATTGACTAACGCACCAGCAATTTTCATGAACCTGATGAACAAGATCTTCATGCCGTATCTGGATAAGTTTGTGATCGTCTTTATCGATGATATTCTGGTATACTCCAAGACTAAAGAAGATCATGCAAAGCATCTAAGAACAGTATTACAAGTTCTAAGAGAACATCCGTTGTATGCCAAGTTTAGTAAGTGTGAATTCTGGCTGGACCAAGTAGAATTTCTTGGTCATGCCATTAGCAAAGAGGGAATTGCAGTCAACCCGGCCAAGGTCCAAGCAGTTCTGGACTGGCAATCACCGAAAAACGTCAAGGAAATTAGAGGATTTCTGGGAATGGCCGGATATTACAGGAGATTCATTGAGGGATTTTCTCGGATAGCTGGGCCAATGACCAAGTTGTTAAGGAAGAATGTTCCATTTGAGTGGACGGTTAAGTGTGAAGCAAGTTTCCAGGAGCTCAAATCCAAGCTAACAACAGCACCAGTCCTAGCTCTACCAGAACCAGGCAAGGATTATATAGTTTACTGTGATGCATCTAAGAATGGATTAGGATGTGTATTGATGCAAGAGCGGAAGGTAATAGCTTACGCTTCCAGACAGCTCAAACCCCATGAAGTCAACTACCCAACACACGATCTGGAGCTGGCAGCAGTTGTTTACGCTTTGAAGAAATGGAGACAATTTCTCTATGGGGCCAGATGTGAGCTGTACACTGACCATAAAAGCCTCAAGTACTTCTTTACCCAAAAAGAGTTAAACATGAGGCAGAGAAGATGGCTGGAGTTGATTAAGGATTACGATCTCAACATCAACTATACTCCAGGGAAAGCCAATGTCGTAGCTGATGCTCTAAGCAGAAAGAGTATGGATAACCAACCAATCAACACAGAGTTACCTATGGAGCTGAAAATGGATCTGGAGCGGTTGGAAATCCAGATAGTGGAGGTTCAGTCGTTAGGGAGTTTGAACACTTTAAGGGTGATGGAAGAACGGCAAAGTGACCTTCGGAATGAGGTAATCCGACGACAAGACGAGGATCCTTTCGTCAAAGAAGAAATCCGTAGGATAGGAGAAGGAAGACCATCAGAATTCCGGTTGGGTGATTATGGATCATTATGGTTCCACCAAAGATTATGTGTGCCAGACATTCCCCAAATCAAAGGATTGATACTTCGGGAGGCACATGAGACACCTTACTCAATCCACCCCGGAGGCACCAAGATGTACATGGATCTCAAGGAGCTATTCTGGTGGAATAATATGAAGAGGGACATCGCTCAATACGTTGCGGAATGTCATACATGCCAACGAGTTAAGGCAGAACACCAGAGTCCAGCAGGACTACTACAACCTCTAGAGATTCCTGAATGGAAATGGGAGGAAATTGGAATGGATTTCATCACTGGTTTACCAATAACCAGGAAACATAAGGATATGATATGGGTGATCGTAGATCGACTCACCAAGAGTGCACATTTCCTGCCAGTAAATCAGAAGGATAATGCCGAAAAGCTAGTTGATCTTTATGTTAAGGAGATTGTAAGTAAGCATGGAGTGCCCAAAAGGATAGTGTCGGATCGAGGATCCGTGTTCACATCAGTATTCTGGGAAAAATTGCACGAAGCCCTGGGATCACAACTAGACTTCAGTACTGCATATCATCCACAAACAGGAGGTCAAACAGAAAGGACTAACCAGATACTAGAAGACATGCTACGAGCTTGTGCTTTGGATTTCGGGGGTTCATGGGATGAACACTTGCCACTAGCAGAATTTTCCTACAACAATAGTTATCATAGCAGTTTGAAGGCAGCACCCTTTGAAGTACTATACGGGCGCAAGTGCAGATCACCAATATGTTGGTATGAGCCTGGTGGTAACCAGGAGTTTGCACCAGATTATGTCAAGGAGAAGCAAAACATAATTGACATAATTCGAGATCGCCTGAAGATAGCTCAGAGTCGCCAGAAGAGTTATGCAGACCAGAAGCAAAGGACATGGAAACCTAACGTAGGAGATCTGGTATACCTTAGAGTGAGTCCGATGAAGGGAGTTAAGAGATTTGGAGTAAAAGGGAAGCTCAGTCCCAGGTATATTGGGCCTTTCAAGATTTTGGCACATAATCGGAATGTAGCCTTTACACTTGAGTTACCTGAAAAGCTGAAGCAGGTGCATAATGTTTTTCACGTATCACAACTGCGGAAATGCTTGAAGGCACCAGAGGACTCTGTTTTACATGATCTTCAAGCAGACTTAACTTATGTCGAAGAACCAGTGAAGATACTAGGAGAAAACTGGAAAAGACTCAGAAATCGAGCAATAAAGTTTTGCAAGGTCCAATGGAAAAACCACCCGGAACGAGAAGCCACCTGGGAGAAGGAAGATGACCTGAAACAAGCCTACCCAAAGTTCTTCAGGTACACAAAGTTATAACTTCGGGACGAAGTTCTGGTTAAGGGGGAAAGGCTGTAACGCCCCAGCGTTTAGGAAACTTCGGAGGGTAGAAGTAGAATTTGTGCATTTGCATCCATGCATCTTAGAACCCGAATAAATTTTTCGCAACTTGAAAACCCGAGGTGATCAAAGTTTCTTTCAACTCATTGAGTAGGGTATCGTTCAATTGAGGAGATTGTGATAAATTTTGACATGACCTTTAGGTATTTTCTCTTTTTGAGGGGATTTGAGCAAATTCTAATAATTAAATAATTAGAGTAAAAAAGGAATAAACAAAAATAAACAATAAGTATTTAATAAATAAAGAGGAAATTCACAAAGTAATAATTACAAATACAAGTTATAAAGAATAAAGTACAAGAATACTTGCTTTATTAATAAACAATAATCTTACATTGTATTTACAAACATTTAAACAAAAATTGAAATAAATAAGATATTACATATGAGTTACAATCCTAAGAAAAACTATTCCTGCATCTCAATCTTCTCCACTCCAACAATCATCTGCTTCATCTGCACATCACCTATTCTCCCTGAAAGACAAAAGGAAGCAATACAAAAACAATAGGAGATAAACTAAAAGCATTTCATAAAGGGGAAGTATTGATAAAGTAATACTCTCAGATAAACAGTGAAATGCACTGTTAGTCTCATCATCGAGTTAGGGACCTTAATCAAGGTTAGCATATGTTCTTATCAGATAGTTTAGTCTCAGCACCATATCAAAGTCTGGTTTAAGGAAAAGCCAATTGGCAGCACAAAATAACTCCCACAACCAGGATAATCACAAAGAGAGCCGAAGGGATCAGCTCCAAGCACAGGACATGAGCAAGCTAGTATGCAGGCAGCTCTATCACACATGCAAGAGTCACTGCTGTCACCAGCACAGCTGCAGCAACAGGGATAAGTGAACACTGCCGTGGCTTGCAAGTGAGGCAAATGCACTTGCTCACTTCAGCTCACAACGTAGCACAACCAACACAGCGTCTGTTCATCTCTGTTCAGCACCCAAACCATCTCACCAAATCACTTCTACCACCTAGCACCACTACACCAAACCCCATCTCAGCTGAAAGCAAGACAAGATGATGGTAAGCAGCACCAAGGAGGAGAAGGGCTGAGCAGCACCAAGGAGGAGAAGGGCTGCGCAAGCATTAGGAGGAGAAGGGCTGTGCATAAACAAGGAGGAGAAGGGCTGAGTACATACAAGGAAGTGAACAAGTGATCAAGATTCTACAGCAACCCAGAACCACACCACAACTTGCTAGGAGGTTGATCCTCAACTTATTTTGCAAGTGAATCGGTTGGGAGATGCATGGGTTGTTCTGTCAAGTGTTAACCCTTAGAGATGCATACAAATGGAATGCACAACTCATCACTGGGGTTTTATAAAAGGCACACTAGTATCTGTTCTTTTTGAAAAGCCAGGAGCCTCAGTCTATACATCATAGGCAAGGGGAGCAACAAATGAATTTTATACCAGCACCAAACACCGGCCTCAAGCACAACAGCCTCAGCTTGTGCACCACAGACCACTTACAATGATCAAATCATGCAAAATAAATTGCATCTGTTCTTATCTTAAGAAAGCCTCAGCTTATGCATCATTGGCTGAGGCAACATACATCAAATCCTTGCCAAAGTAATTAGCTAAGGAACTCAATCTTATATCATCCAGCAGTTTGATTAAATATAGGTTGTTGGGCACTAATTCCCTAAGGAAAGAGAACCACAAACACAACCCAAAAATTAATCAAAGAGATCATTCATCCATTTAATAATAGCATCATCTTCCTGGAAGTAAAAACCCCAGGAATCAAACATGTTGAGCAATAAACCAATGTTCTTTAACTAACTGAAGAACTTGATCCAGTTAAGGCATTTAGCACATCTCGGAACATAGGATTTCAGAGTAGCTCACTCATACAGAATAACACTTTCAGTAAGCTGCACCCTCCATTATCAGAAATTCAGTTCAGCACAACTGAAATAATTTCAGTAAGCAACAGAGAGCAACACACCAGCAGCAGATCATATGGTCATGATCTTGCCACTGGGCACACTCCCAGGAGATACCACAGCAGCAAGACACAACCAGAGAAGCCACTAAAGCACAAATCCTTTCCAAATTCATCTGAACTTTGGAATCACTTGTAAGCAAACCTAAATGGGAAACAAATCATTTTCCTAGCTGTAACAACTAGGAATCAGTAAGTTAAGCACCATAACTGATTTAAAATTCAGATTATTCATAAGGGAAATCACACACACCCATCAGAGATGCACATCACAAGTAGCAGCTAGGACATCATCAAATAATCTCCACCAACCGAGAGAGATATCACACAGCACGGCCTCGGGCCCAAATAGAGTGAGAGAGAGGGGAGGAAAGATTGGTGCTTACCAGCGCCCGTGTGCAACCACGACGGCGTGGGGGGCAGTGCCACGCGGCCGTCGCAGCGCCGCACGGGGAAGTCTTCTCCGCGCGCGCAGGCCACCAGGTGAACGCCGGCGTGCAAAGACACAGCCAGAGCCGAAACCCTAGCTCGGGATCAAAGAGGGCACGGTCGTGCGAGGATCGATTCGGCGAGAAACCGCGGACAGAGGGAAAGACCGCGGTGCGGCGCGTCGATGGCGCATGGAAGCGGCGGCGGAGACTGCCGGAGGTGGTCGGAGCAAGGAGGCGACCACGGCGGCGATTCCGTCGCACGGGAGGCAAAGGGGATCGAGGAAGAAGAGGATAGGGCCGCGTCTGGCGTTGACTGGTTCGGTCGAACCAATTGAGGGTTCCACCCATGACAGCTCTGGCCCACCAGTCAGTGGGCTAAGCCCACTGATTTTTCTCCCAGCCAAATTAAAATAAAAATAAAAAAAAAATAAATAAAATACACAATAAAAGAGATAAAACAAATAGATGGCAAATAAATGAAAATTAAGAAATCTTAAATAAGTTTTGAATTCAGAAAAATATAATCTATTCAAAAATATTTTATTCCGAATTTTCTTTTAAAGATAAAATTTTTAATCTTATTTATATAGTCTTTATTCTGATAAAAGATTTAAATTCCTAAATTCAATACACATGGATTTTTCTATTAAAATAAATAATAAAAGAATAGTAATAATAAAAATAATAGCATTAATCCAATCATTTAATTTTACACACCTCTGAATTATTTCTAAATAACCCATTTCCCTAAAGGCTTAAATTAAATAAATAAAATAAACAAAGGAATATAAGCCATACCTAAAACAACGCTAAATTCCTAGACCCAAATTTAAATCATGCATAATAGAATCATGTATCATAGCATTCATTGTTTCTTTCAAACATTGTCTTATGAGACAATGATACTTATTTCAGAACCCGAGGTCCCGGATCAGTCCGAAGCTTCGAATTGCACTACCTCTCTGTCACCAGGCAAGTTCATCACTTGCTCATGTCCGTTGAAATATTTTCTAGCAAAACATTTGTCAAATGCTATATCGTACCACCTATGCATTGAAAAATCAAAATCTTATTTTCATAAATAACAATACTATTGGGTTACCAGTCCAGGGTGACTGATTAACCAACTATGGTGGGCAGTGGAACCATGGTTGACTGTGGTTGGTGGAGGTTCCACTGCATATGGAAAGTGATAACCCTAGGAGTTAATCACCAATGTCGTCAGTGATTCTTGCGCCGAATATTACGCGCAACCATGAGATCTGGAATGGGACGGAGAAGTCAGCTGTACCCTTTTCCTCTCGTACACCAACGGGTGACTAGATCAAAGCCGGGCGGTGTGTAAATCCGCTGAGCTTGAGGTGGCCAGGATAATAACCTCACTTTCGGGTTGTGGCTTCTAGCATCTATTGAAGGTTGGCTTCAGGACTAGGTTGGGACGGTGCCCACGAGTCAGCAAGTTGTAGGTTGGGATGGTTCCCACTAGCTTGCAACTGAAGTAATGGGGGGTGTGCGGGGATGGTGGGAAGGCGCAGTGATTGGCTTGGATTACTGACTGGGCCCCACACCAAGGAAGTGTGGACGGGAAAGTACACCCGGTTGAGCAACAAGGTCTTGATCTCTTATGGGTAAAGCAGCGCACCTCTGCAGAGTGTATAAATGTGACATGTTACTCCACGTTCCAGGACAGAACGGCGAACGCAGCAGGAAAGGAGGCTCCTCAAAGCCCTAGCCCTGTGACTCCTGACGGACATAGCTCTTCAGAATTAAAAGCAATCTTTGAAGAAATGTTTTCGAAAACTTGCATTAGCCTACGGCAATCCATTGTCTGCGGCTGTAGCTAGCACATCAAACTTCCCACTTTTCCATAATGATCTTGCGGAGTAACGCTGTTACTCACCCTTGCCTTAAACCCCTTTCTAGACTTTGAGGCCGCAGAAGACGAAGAAGGTTACGACGTCTACAACCAAGACAACCTGGTCTACGACGAGCCAGACTTATCAGGCGGAGTCGAAGGCGTCGACTACCTCATCACCTTCGGAGACCAAGAGGAAGAAGCGGAGGATAACTAGAGCGAGGTCCTACAGTAGTTAGTGAGCCGAGCAGCATAGAACTTTACTAAATAAGTTGCTGAGCTCCATGGTTTTAAGTTTGTTAATACCCCTTGTTTGTAAACTCTTAAGTTTACAAATAGAACCCAGTAGTGCGGATCCTCGGTGGACCGAAGAGGATCTTTCTGAATTTGTATATATGTGTGGCTTGTAATAATAAGTGGTTGACTGTTGGACCCACGCAATGTTTCTGTTGTACCACTCTGATGGTGTGATATTTGCGGAACCGTGTTTCGTAAGTCTTACATCGACGTCCTGCGTGCTGCAATCATGCGGTGGCAAGGCGGGTCGTCACAATGTGCTTGGTGCGCTGATGATGAACAGGGTTGGCGGAGAGGTAGACAGCCGATATGTTGTCACAGAACACCACCGTGGCCTTGTTGACATGACAAGAGAGCTCGGAGAGAAGCTGAGCCAGGTGCACTCAGCCACGGCGTTAGCCACGGCGCGGTACTCGGCTTCGGCGCTGGAGCGAGAGACAGTGGGCTGCCTCTTGGAAGACCAAGAGATAAGTGAGGAGCCGAGGTAGACGCAGTAGCCCGAGGTGGAGCGCCTCGTGTCAGGGCAACCAGCCCAGCATCCGAGTAGGCGATGATGTCGGTCGAGGGCGAGGCAGGCGAAGCGTACAGCGAGAGGCTGAAGTCCATGGTGCCGCGGATGTAGCGGAGTATCCGCTTCACTGCGGACCAGTGGGCGTCCCGGGGAGCTTGCATATGCAACCACACCTGTTACACGGCATACTGCAACTCCGGACGTGTGAGCGTCAAGCACTGCAGGGCACCGACGATGGAGCGGTAGTCCGGCGCATCGGAGGCCAGCGACCCATCACTGGCGGAGAGCTTGGCCTTCGTGTCGACTGGGGTAGGCGCGGGGTGGCAATTAAGCATCCCGGCGCGCTCAAGAAGCTCACGCGCATACTTCCGCTGATGAAGGAAGAACCCGTCCGCACGCCGGGCAACCTCGATGCCGAGGAAGTAGTGGAGCGGGCCGAGATCCTTCAAGGCGAACTCAGCTCGAAGGCGGTCGGTGAGCTGGCGAAGAAGCCCATCCGTGCAGGCCGTCAGGATGATGTCGTCGACGTATAGCAGCAGGTAGGCAGTGTCAGTGCCTTGTCGATAGACAAAGAGCGACGCATCGGAGCGCGTGGGGCGGAAGCCAAGCTGGTGGAGGAACGCGGCAATGCGCTGGTACCAAGCGCGGGGCGCCTGCTTCAATCCATACAAGGACCGAGAGAGCAGGCACACGTGGTCGGGGCGCTCGGTGTCGACGAAGCCGATGGGCTGCTGGCAGTACACCTGCTCGGAGAGGTGGCCGTGGAGGAAGGCGTTGGAGACGTCCATCTGATGCACCGGCCATGCACGGGAGGCGGCGAGGTGCATAACCGTGCGGATCGAGCCCGGTTTGACGACCGGGGCAAACGTATCCGTGAAGTCGACGCCAGCGCGTTGGCGAAATCCGCGGGCTACCCAACGCGCTTTGTAGCGCTCCAGCTTGCCGTCCGGGGCGAGCTTGTGCTTGAAGACCCATTTGCCGGTGATGACGTTAGCGCGAGGAGGACGAGGGACCAGGGCCCAGGTCTGATTGCGCTCCAGCGCATCGTACTCCTCCTGCATGGCGGCGTGCCAGTGCGGGTCGCGCAGGGCGGCTCGGGCAGAGGTAGGCACCGGCGAAGGCTCGGACGTCGATGCCGTGCAAACGTACTGGTCGGCGGGGTAGCGAGTGGACGGGCGCCGAACGCCCGCACGTGCACGAGTGAGCACACCCGTAGTAGGAGCCGCGGCCGCGGCGGGGGCAGCAGCGGGAGAGGGCGACGAAGCGGGTGTCGACGAGGCCGGCGAGGAGGAAGCCGCGCTGGTCGGGGGTGACCCAGACGGCGTCGCGGGCGGTGACGACGGAGGCGCCGGCGAGGCCGGGGGCGCCGGTGAGGGCGCCGGCGCCGGCGGGGGCGTGTGCGCGTGTGCCGGGGGGCCAAGCGGGGCAAAGCCAGGGGGAACCGCTGGGGCCGCGCGTCGGCGCGGAGGGCCGGCCGCAGTAGGGCCGGCGGGCGCCGGTGTCGTCGCCGAAGGTACCTGCTGAAACGGAAACACCAACTCATCAAAGTAAACGTGTCGTGAGGTGAAGACACGATGCGAGACCGGGTCGTAGCAGCGGTAGCCCTTGGTGTTGGCTGGATAGCCGAGGAACACGCAAGGGAGAGAACGCGGCGCGAGCTTGTGCGCGGCGGTGGCGGCGATGCTAGGGTAGCAGCGGCAGCCGAAGATGCGAAGATCATCGTAGGAGGGTGGCACACCAAAGAGGAGCTGGTGGGGCGAGTATTGCCAACGCACGCGGCAGGGGCGGATGTTGACGAGAAGAGTCGCCGTGGCAAGAGCATCTGGCCAAAACCGTGGGGGCATGTAGGAATGGAACAAAAGAGTGCGCACGCAGTCGTTGAGAGTACGAAGCATGCGTTCGGCGCGACCGTTTTGTTGGGAAGTGTATGGACACGTGAGACGGAATATGGCGCCATGGGAGGCGAGAAGGGTGCGGATGGTGATGTTGTCGAACTCTTTTCCGTTATCAGTTTGTAAGGCATGGATGGGGCGGCCGAACTGAGTGGAGACGTATGCGAAAAAGGCGGTGAGAGTGGCGGGGACGTCGGATTTGCGGCGAAGCGGAAAAGTCCATACAAAATGCGAGTAATCATCCAAAATCACAAGATAATATGTGTAGCCAGAATTACTCGGAACCGGGGAGGTCCAAACATCACTATGAATAAGCTCAAACAGATAAGACGCGACTGTGGTAGAGGAATTAAACGGAAGACGAACATGTTTGCCTAGGCGGCATGCCTCACAAGAAGGAGCATCCGTTTTATTACAAGTGAAATCGAAGCCTTGCATAATTTGACGAAGGGCGGTGGAGCTAGGGTGGCCGAGGCGCGCGTGCCAAAGGTCGACACCGGCGGACAGGGCGAGTGGGCTGCCGGCGCTGGTGGAGGGCGGCCAGACAGAGTATAGATCGCCAGGACTGTCACTGCGGTGGAGAAGCATCCGAGTACGGCCATCCTTAACAGAAAAACCAGAAGCGTCAAATTCCACAGAAACGTTATTGTCGCGAGCAAGAGTGCGAACAGAGACAAGATTTTGAATCAAATGAGGGGAAATAAGAACATTATTAAGAGAGAGAGGAGTGGAAGTGGAGGGAAAAGAGGCGGAACCAGTGTGAGTAATGGGGAGAGCATCACCGTTGCCAACGATGATGCGAGAGGAAGTGGAGGCAGGTGTGGAACTAGAGAGATTACCGGGGTGCGCAGCCATATGCGCGGAGGCGCCGGTGTCCATGAACCAGTCCCCGCCGCCTCCATACGCGCCCGACGTGGGGGCGGATTGGAGAGCGGTCAGCAAGGCGGGGTGCCACTGGGCCGCACTCGGGGCGCGGTGTAGTAGGTCGGGGGCGCGGCGTAGACGGGCGCGGCGTAGACGGGCGCGGCGGCGGGCTGGGGTGCCGCGGCGTAGAGCGCCTGGTGGAGAGCCGGACGCTGCCCTGTGGTGCCTGGGTACGGGGCGCGCGGCACGGGCATGGTGTAGGCGTGGATGACTCCTGTCCAGGGGTTGTGACCGGCGATCCATGGTGGTGTGGGGGCGAACTGCTGCGGCGGACGGGGCGCGGTGGCGACGTCACTGGTCTGGCCGCCACCATTGCCGCCACCGTTGCGACGACGCCGACGACCTCCGTTGCGTCCTCCGTTACCGCCGCCGTTGCCACCACCGTTGGAAGGAGGGAGCGGCGCGAGCGGCGGAAGCGAGTAGAAGCCGAACCCCGGGGGCGCGCCGGGGGCGCGCGGGGCGGGGGTCGGGGCGCGGGGCGCGGGTGCGGCGCCACCCCGAGCGACGCCGGCGGCGAAGGCAGTGTGGGCCGCCCTTTCCCGGAGGTGCTTGATTCGGCGCTCCTCGAGACGAAGATAGCCCACGGCCTGCTCGAACGTCGGCTTGGTGAGGAGCGTGAGGTTGGAGGCGGCGTTGCTGAGGTCCTCGCCAAGGCCGGCCGACAACGTGGAGAGCATGATCTTGTCATCGATCGGGAACTCCAAGTCGCGGAGCTCGTCGGAGAGGCTCTTGAGGCGGAGGCAGTAGTCGTCGAGGGAGAGGTCGTTCTGGTGGGTGCCGAAGAACTCCTGCTGGAGGAACGTGACGCGCTGGGTTTTGTTGTCGGTGAAGAGGTCGGTGATCTTGGTCCAGACGGTGTGCGCGGAGTCACCGTCGGCGACGACGGTGCGGAAGATCTCGTTGGAGACGGTCTGGAAGAACCAGCGGATGATGGTCGCATCGATAGCCAACCAGTCGGGGTCGTGCGGCATGGCGAGGAGGTCGATGGTGCCGTCGACATGATCGAGGAGATCATACTCGCGGTAGAGGAGGCCGAAGTACGTCTTCCACGGGAAGAAGTTTGCAGCGTTGTGGGAGAGCTTGACCGGCACGCGCTCGAGGATGGGGACGTCGCGGATGACGGCGACGGAGGGGCCGGCGAAGGGGTTGGAGGTCCCGGAGACGGTGTCGCTGTGGTTGGACATGACGGCTTTTGGTGGTGGGAGGGGCGGAAGCTTTTGATGGTGGGAGGAGATCGGGACGTTTGGCGCCGTCTACTGTTATGGCGGCTTGCCGACCTATAACAGTAGAGGAAAGCGTCACCGTCTACTGTTGTGGCGGCTTGCCGACCTATAACAGTAGATGGGAGCGAGCCGGTGTCCTAGGTAGTGGGGAAGAGGAGAAGGAGGAGGCGGCGTGCGGCGGCGGCGGCGCGCGGCACGCGGCGGCGGCGGCTAGGTTTGGGAGAGGACCGTAGGGGCCTCTGATAGGGCCGGCTGCTCTCATATATATAGGCGGCCCGAGGGCACAATTACAGGTAACACCCTACAAATAGACGGGGACCTATACCTACATATTACATATCTCAACAAGCAAGAGGGCAACAGATAGGCACCAACAATGGCCTGGGGGTGGAGGAGCCAGAAGGCCCCGACGCTTGGTCGGGTTTTGAGCAGGTGATCCTTCGCTCCTAGATGCCCAAGGACGAAAGCAGCAACATCAACCAGGAGGAGCTTGAAGGCATGTGTGAGACGGCAATTTCCCCACCCTCTCTGCGGCTACACTAGTCGTCATCGTAGACTCTAAAAGGGTTTAGTTAGAGTATGTTTTAGTTTGAACTAAGTTTTAGTTATGTTAAGAGTATTTTTAGGTTTAGTTTTAAATTAGTTTGAATTTTTTTTTTCAGTTTGAAAAAAGGGTCAAACCGGACATGTCTGTCATAAAATTGGGCGTGGTGTAAAGCGGACAAGTGTCCGACACCCCTCAAACGGAACAAAAGGAACAACAAAGATACAAATTGGAGGCGCCAAAGTTGCCCTTATCGCGGCTGCCGTCCCTACGGTTAGCCCATGGGAGCTCAATGAGAGTTCTCTGAAGACGTATACACATGCACACACCGGCCGGTAGATGGCAGAGGTCAATGAAGTACTCCCAAGAATAGTTTCAAACTATCCTCGATCTACCCAAAGTCATTATTTACTCGTGTCTCGAACGATCTCGTTCATTTAACCACAAAAATCCTTGTATGCTGTATTCCACACGGCAGCAGAGGGGCCAGCTCCTCCTCTCAGCATTGTCCGTGCGCGCCAAGTGCATCTCTCTCGCTCTCTCTAGCTCTCGCGCATGCAAACACACTTATCTCTCCGATCGACTCCGAGAACCACTCCTGAGTGGTTGCAGAGAGATCAGCGCCGGCCGGCATTGCAATGCCGACGGTGACAGCGACGGCGGCGGCAGCGCCTGCATTTCCACCGCACACCTCCATCTGCTCCCTCATCTCCTTCCTCTACCACCACCTCCACTCGCTCCTCGCCGACCCGGCCGAGCTCCTAGCCACGCGACGCCGGTGCTTCGCGCTGCTCGCGGCGCCTTCCCCGCGCCGTGGGTCCTCGCACGACCCGGCCTCGGCAGACGACGCCGACAACGACCACGACGAGGACGACGCCGTCCTCGCCGCGCTCCACGGCGCCATCGACTCGTTCCCCTCCGCCGCCGCCGCCGGGGACGCGCCAAGACCGGGAGCGGGGCTCGACGACGTCGAGGCGGCACTGCAGGGCCCCGCGCTGCTGCCGGAGGACGGCCGGACGGCGGGGCGGGACAACCGGCGCGTCGCGGCGTGCGCCTACTTCTACCTCGCCCTCGTGCGGGCGGCGCAGGGCGACGCCTGGCAGACGGCCACGCACTTCCTGCAGGCCGTGCTCGTCTCCCCCGCCTCGGTGGCCGCCGGCCAGCTCGCGCCCCGCGCGCTCTGGGACGGGCTGTTCGACGACGCCGTGCTGGCGCGCGCCGGCGGCGCCAGCGAGGAGGACGCGGCGCGCCGGGCGGCCAGGCGGTACAAGGACTGGCTCATGTACTACCGGGTCGTGGCCGCCGTACCCGACGGCGCCGGCGCCACCGCCTCGGCCGACACTGGCGGGTGAGTGTGACCGTGTCAGTCAGTCATTGTGAACGCGGGAAACTACAAGTTTTACCGAGGCAGTTATAACGGTATCTCGTACAGTCATAGTACAATATACTACTGCAGCTGTACATAGCGAACACTGACGAGGAGGCTGGAAAGTGAACTTTTCATGATAGGGTCGTGATGTGGTGCAGTAGGGGCGCCTTTTTTTTCATGATTGTTTTTAGCTACGGCAGTTTTGTCCAAAAAAAATGTCTCTTTCCCTTTTTCTCTTATTTTTTCTTGCTATTTCATTTCCATTTTCTCTTGGATTGATGGCTTCTTTTTTAAATTCAAGGGGACAAATTTTAATCATCTACTCACTCCGTTCTGAATTAGGGGACAAATTTTAATCATCTACTCACTCCGTTCTGAATTAATTGACTCAGATTTAGTGCAAGTATCATGTAAGTATTTGTGGCTAAAGATGAAATGGCACATGCATGCATAACTCTATGGGCATTTGATCTTGAGTTATGAACATAATTCCTCTAGTTCCCTAACTTGGCTCGAGAGCGTTTGGAACGCGGTAACTCTTTATAATCAAAACGTCGGGAAACTGAATTATTTCGTATCGAACTCAATCCAAACCGCAGTAAACTTAAACTTTTGATTTCTGAAAAAGATGATTGGGAGTTTGCCTTGCTCATTCCCTTTGCACAACCTTTTTTTGGGCATAGATTTGCACTTTCTCTAGCATGTCCTTCTGAGTGGCGAAAAGAAAAAAGAGGGAGAGGTTAATCTTTTTTTCAAAAGGGATTCTAAAAGTAACAGGCTGACACACCTTTTAACCAGCATGGCATCTCCAAATTCCTGACGAGTTTCTGAAGCAAAGCAGAAGATTCTCCACTAGCAGATTGAGACAAGCATGCACACTAAATCATCGTGACCCACAAGCTGCATGCCTACAAAATTTAACACCATCCAGAGAGATCATCGGTCTTGAGTGCTGCTACACTGCTACTACTGCTATATATAGTTCAAAAAACAGTAGATGAACTCATATATGCAGAATACTGTCCATTGTTCTCTGTACTCCACAGTAGTAGCAGTTGTCTGATTGTCCTGAATACAAGTGCATGCATCCATGAACAGGTGTCTTCAGCTAGGAAAATCTGCGAGCTCTGTCCTTCCAAGATGGCCAAATATCTCAGAGGCAACTTCCATACTTTTGCACAAATGTATTTCATATAGTGCAGTGCATATGCACAAGAGTTGAGGAGTTTTCTGAGATCTGAAATGGTCTTTGACATTCCTGCAGGAGGTGAGGACAATCCAATCGACTGGGTACGAAGAGAAGAGCATGGCCTCCGTCTCCGACTTATGCCATTATGGTGGCTTTGCCGAACTGAAGGATTTTCTCAGCTGTACAGACCAAGAGTTTCAAGAAGATACCAAGGGATCCTCTGACAGCAGGTGCCTCCATGAGATACTTGAGGAGGCCCAGTCTGACTCGCCGGTTTCCTTCTACTCACATCTTGATTCTAGCGAAGGAAGCGATAATGAGGTATGACGTCGATTCTACCACTCGTTGCAAATTATAATGGCGAAGGGAGTTTGTTGTTCCCATTTCTAGAGCTAGTGCTCTTGTTTATCAAAGAGCAGCCACCAGACGTGTGATTTAACAGTCCTTGGAGTTTGGAAGTCCAATACTTCAGTTTGTGAATAAAATCTAAAGCCTGATAAGAATACCAGGATGTGAAGGCACCTACATTACTGAAAACAGGACAACTGTCATCTAGTAAAATCTAGTGAAATGCTGTCCCTGCACTTGTAAGCAGGGCCTGATAATGTTAATACGTGGGATAATAGATTTTTGTACCTTAAGCGCACAAATTTAGACATGCTTGAGCTTCCCTTAGTTTATAATTGAATTTCATTCATCTGAAGCAGGCAGCTTCGCGTGACGACAGGAGGTCAGCAAAGATTATGCCTATTGATGCAGACTTTTTGTCATCTAAACTCCATGAGAGGTACTGCATTCTGCTTCATCTGGTATACTACTGAGCCTTGCTAACCTCCTAACACATTCTTCTATTGATTAGATCATGCCACAAGAAGAATCTAACATGGTGCACTTCTCCTGAAAATGCAATGATATACGCTCCTGAATCTCCACTTTACCTTGTCGACGACAACAAGATGCAGCCAAACTACTTAGAATCAAGCAGATTACACAGTCCACTGAATAATCTGTCAAATTCGGTCTTCGATCTGCACAATGCAGACTCATACTCCGCGTCCAACTGTTTTAACAAGGATGACATGTCTCCACAATGCACACCTAAGCATGATATCAGATGCTTCAGCAACTTCTCAACAAAATTCATCAAGAGAAGTGCTATATCCGATCTAGTCTCTCGGGGAAGCATGAGTAGGAAATTCAAAGCCTTCTCAAATAGTGATGACTGGAGCGATGTGAGCTCACGCTGTGGTAACAACAGTCAGGTTGATTTTCTTGAAAGATTCGAGAACGCAGTGTCAAAACTATTGGTTTCAGATGGGCTAGAAAGCTGCCTAGATGCCGGCTCAGAAGTCACAACCATGTGGCAGCTGCTGAACCATACTTCTGAGGTGAGACACAAATCATCAGTAAGGCAAGACATTCTTGACCAACTGTTTGACAGCATTTCCACAGCTAAAAAGGATAAAGTTATCAGAGCATCAGTGTATGTTCTAGTGCTTATGATATCTGAAGATAGGAGTGTAATGAGAGGCATCAAGAGGAAAGACTTGCACCTAACCAATTTAGCCACTGCACTGAAGAGAGATGTGCATGAAGCCGCCATTCTGATATATTTGTTGGATCCTTCACCTTCAGAGATAAAGAGCTTAGAGCTCTTACCTTCACTTCTACATGTGGCCTGTAATTCTGCGACCCAGAAATGGCCTACATTGCTCCCACTAACGCCAACATCGGCATCAATAGCTCTCATTGAGATCTTAGTGACAGCATTCGACTATGTAACGAATAATGTCCACTTGGCCACCATCAGTTCTCCTCCTATTCTCTCTAAGCTTGTAGATGTTGCAAAGAACAAAAACTTGGAAGAAGGCGTGGCCCTGGCAGCTATTCTCGTCAGGTGTGTGAGACTTGGTGGAAACTGTAAGAAATTCTTATCACAAGCTACTCCAGTGGAACCTTTCCTTCACCTTCTCAGAAGAAAAGAACAACGTGCTAAGTGCGCGGCACTTGAATACTTCCATGAGATTCTTCAGATTCCTCGGTATGATCCACACCCTGATAAGGCTCCATTTGTTAAATATTTTCCATAATAGCGTGTTCATTGTGTTGAATCTATAGGTCATCAGCAAATTCTTTGCTGCGAAAAATACGACGGCTAGGCGGCATTGCTATTATGCACACATTGATGGCCTGTCTCCATCAAACTGAACCAGAACATCGGGTTTTAGCAGCTAATCTTCTCCTTCAATTGGATATGCTGGTATTCCTACTGTCACAGATACTCATAACCTGAATAATCATTTTTCGGTGCATAAAAATATGATTGATATGCTGTGCACTAACTACAGTAAAGTTTAAGAATCACAATGCAGTGTTCATTAAACAACACTCATCCTTTTTAAGTGGTGAATTTTTCCATCTTAACTTGTTGTTTCTATCATGAAATGAGGCAGAGTTATTTCCCGTGATTCCAAGAAAAAGAAGATAGCTTTTGTTCCAAATATGTACTAACAATGACAGCATTGTTGCAGTGACCCCACATTATCGGAAATGACAGATTATTTTCCTGTTATTGCAGGGAAAATCAGATCGAAGGAGTATTTTCAAAGATGAAGCAATGGAGGTCCTATTGGATTCTCTATCATCTCAAGAAAATCTAACTGTGCAGGCTCTAGCAGCATCTTTTCTTTCAAATCTTGGAGGGACTTATTCCTGGTCAGGAGATTCCTACACTGCTGCATGGCTCTCAAAGAAAGCAGGTCTCACCTCAGTATCACATAGAAATATGATCAGAAACATCGACTGGCTGGATGCTTGCCTTCAGGTCAAGTATAAAAATATTAATTCACTTCGCCAGCACAACAGAAACTTGTTTTAAAAGTGACAGTTAAGAGTAAATATGATGCAGGATACAGAAATAAGCTCATGGAGCAATAAATTTGCACGAACTTTCATAAGAATGGGAGTACCAGTTATCAATACTTTGGCCAAAGGATTGCAAAGCACGGTGAAGGGAATCTCACATGACTTCTTAGTATGTGCCGCGTGGCTTGGAAGTGAGCTGGCTTCCCTTGGTGAAAATGATATAAGATATTCTGCTTGTGAGATCTTATTGCATGAAATAGTGCGCCACCTTCATCCGGGATGTGAGCTTGATGAAAGGGTTCTAGCGTGCATGTGTGTCTATAACTACACATCTGGAAAAGGTAAGGAGGGTTTCTCATTACCTATTTTGAACTATTGAATAACTAGTAGTATATCACATATTAAGAATTGGAATTTAGAGATCAACTAGCGTAACACAAGAATGGTTAAAACAATACATTAAAGGAAGTGATTTGTTTCGCTAACTTCAGGGAAGCAAAAATTGATGAGCTTGTCCGAGAGTTCACGAGAATCTCTTCGGAGGCTTTCATCCTTCACATGGATGGCTGAGGAGTTACTCCAAGTTACAGATTATTACCTCCCCAGAAAACCAGTGAGTACTGGCAAAATTAAATTCATTTCTACTTATATATTTTGTTTTCCTTTTTTTTTTGCCGGAACTGATAAGAGAAATTTTGACCATTCAGTACATTTACTTATCTTTATCATTATACAATGGTCTTTTTGTCCCTTCTTATCTGAACAATGCTGTGCTTTAGGACTATCTGGAAGCTATACTGCAAACATAATACTAATGATAGTTCAAAAAACAAAGTCCCTCTCTAAGATTTATTTTTACATGAAATCTAATTATCTCAAGTTGTCTATGCAGAGTGTATCATGTGTACATACACAAAGCTTAGAGATTGGTCAACCTGGAAATGGAGCGGCAACTGCTATAACATTCTTTAGAGGGCAGCTCTTTGTTGGTTATCTCAATGGCACCATCCGGGTAACACTATGTTCCATATCTGTAGGCTTTCCAACTCATAAATTAAAAGAAGAATATTTAACATGACCATAGATAAACATACCTGGGACATGATCAATGATTTTCCCCTTAAGAGTTATAACCATTAGATAAGAGCAACACGGTAATATTTCCCTAATTTAATTTCGTAATGCTCATGTGTATCCTATACAGGCATGGGATATTAAAGGCCAGAGAGCAGTAATAATCAGAGAGGTTAAAGAGCACACAAAAGCAGTCACTTGTTTTGCGCTATCAGAATCTGGAGAAAATCTCTTCAGCGGATCTGCTGACAAATCTATTCGGGTAGGTAATTCAATCAACAATAAAGGAAACTTAATGACAAAACACTAACTAATATGATCATTTGTATGGGTTAAAAAATGCTCTGTTGCAGGTATGGAAAATGGCACAGTGTAAGCTTGAGTGCGTTGAGGTGATTCAAATAAAAGACGCTGTGCAGAAGTTTGGTATTTATGGTGACAAAATAATTGTGCTTACACAGAAAAAAGTTCTCAAGGTGCACATCTGCTTCCTATACTCTCAGAAATTTGTCTCAACGAATGATGAAATGTGTAGTAAAAAAATGTTTCTAATTTAAATTCCTTTTACTTTCGCAGTTCTCTTGTTCCGCAAGAAGTACCCAAACTTTTTACAAGAGCAAGCATGTAAAATCCCTAGCTCTTTCTCATGGCAAAGCTTACCTTGGCTGCGGAGACTTGAGTATGCAGGTTAGTTTGTTATTACAATGCCAGTAATAACATCTAGAAAGATGACATCTGAACAATAAGACATGTCAACAGGAATTAGATGTGTCAGTAGAATCGAAGATTGAGATAAGGGCACCTACACGAAGCTGGAGAATCAGTAAACAATCCATTAGCTCCATAGTAGTATATAAGGATTGGATGTACTGTGCTGGTTCTCAAGTGGAAGGATCTGCCATGAAGGTAATGAACTAATGATCAAATTTGACCTCTGAAAGTCATCGTATGAAAATAAAATGCTAAACATGGTAGTATTTTTAACACAGGACTGGAAAAAGCGATGCAAGCCCACGATGACAATGCCAATACCAAAGGGAACAAATGTAGAGGAAATGGCAGTGGTGGAGGACTTCATTTACTTGATCTGCAATAAAAGCCCTAATATTATCCAGGTGATTTTTTAACTTTTGTTATTATTATTACATTTCTATTTTACAGAAAATAATTAGTATGTTAGTTACACTGGTTATACTTATTTGTAATACTGCTAATAAGTAACAGCTGATACTAAAAGTGTAGAACACCTACACTCTGATGTCTTAGATTGCAAAATTACAGACCTAACCAACCTGATAAAGTGATAATGCTTCTTCTTATGGATTTCGAAAGATATGGTTGAGAGAGAAGCAGCAGAAAGTTGGAAGGCTATCTGCAGGAAGCAAGATAACAAGCATCTTCACCGCAAACGATATTATTTTCTGTGGAACTGAAACCGGGCTAATCAAGGTCAGTAGAATACCATGTATCTTGGTAAGGTGCATTTCATGTTCATCCAGCACTTATACGGCTATATTGATAACAACTGCACCCTGTTGCAATTACAGGCATGGATCCCTTTGTGAAGGGCGCAAAAGAAAACAAGACGGGACAGAGAACATGGATAAACTTGTAAATGCAGAGCATGTATAGAAAACATGGAAAATAAGGAGACCATACTGTTTTGTTGTACAAGGAACCTTCCATAGGACACAGCATCACGAATTGTGTCCTTGCATGACCGGGCATACCATAACAGTGTAAATAGTGATCTTGTGATTATGGTTTTTCCTTTGAGAGGATAATGATTGTGCTTGTTAACAGTTGACACTGTCTTCCTAGTAGCAATTTCCATATATTCTCTTAGCATAGTGAAACTAAAACTGGGAACTCGTAAAATCAGGAAGAATGCCAATTAACTGCAGAATCAATGCTCAACATGGCCGCCAGCATTACAGCTATCACGTAGAAGCAGAACATGATGAACAAAAACAACATAGTGTAAAACTGCACTAGATCGACGAATAATATAATCCTGATAAGGATCACTCAAGATACATCACCACGCGCCTGATGCAATGCACACCCGAAATAAACTGAAAATGGCCGCTGGTGGTACTGTGTTGATGTCAAATCCGCTGGGGGCATTACGACGAACAGGTTGCGGGTATGCCCCCTGGAGAAACGTTTCTTCGTTCCTTGCTTTGCCTCCAGAACGCCTGACTTTCCAGACAAAGCAAGGAACGCCTGTGAAACGCCAGGAATCAGATGGTCCGGGGTGAAGTGGAGGGAAACCATCCGCCGATGTTAGAAGAAGCTCATAACGTGGCGGTCGTGGGTTGTGTGAGGTGTACAAAGCGGTGAGCCGCGTGTGCAATCACGAGCACTATTTTAAGCCTTTCCCTCCGAGAGAACCCAATACGTGAGCAGGTTCCAGAGAACTCCAAGACACCAGCACAAGACACGTGTGAGCTCATGATTCGTGCCACGCTAATTGTGCTGTGCCAGGACTCGTCATCGCCTACCTTTCGAAAAACCTCAGCAAAACGCCACGCGTCCCCGACTTGCAACCCTTTATATATGCACTGACGGCGTGATGCCTCAGATCACAAACAAACAGCTAAACACGCCTGACTAACTAGCCATTCATTCGACCACCGAGCTATACAAATTTCTCAACTGAAGAAGAAAGAAACCGTTCGTCGTTCGATCGACAAGGAAGGAGCTATGCCGTTCGTGCCGGCGTGCGTGCAGTGCGGGACGAGGAGCAACCCTTGCCGCTGCAAGGTGCTCGGCCCGACGCTGGGGTTCGTGGCGTTCGTGGCCACCGGCGTCGTGGAGTGGCCGCTGGGCGCGGTGGTGTACCTCTTCCGCCACCGCAAGGGCCGCCGCATCATGGGACACCCGGCCAGGGTCGTCTACCCGCGCGTCACCAGCGCCATCCCAATATAAGCACCGCTAGCTTGTGTTTGGTGTGTGCTTTGTGTGTCCATTATTATTGGTTCAATAAGAGGTGCTCGCTCTATTGTTGTTGTAAACTGATAAAGCTCTCGATCGCCTGTCTGAGTGTCTATATACATTATTGTATGTATGTTCTCTCGTCAATATATATATTGCTGTTCTCGTCGCTCCCAGATGTTGTGAGTACCGATATATAAATTGATGTTCTCGTCGCTCCGAGATGTTGTGGAGTATCGATAGCTTGTCTCGAGTCTTCTCTGTTGAGAACTTCAGTTAGGATTTGTGTTGCACATGCCTCGGATAAGAATAAAAAGAAATTGCTCTGCCAATCATGTCTTTTTTTTCAAGAAAGAATCACAGTACTTACAACACGCACATGCTCACCCTAGGAACATGCACACCCTACCCCTTAAGCCCGAAACTAAGCCGACGGATCCTCAATATATATGACAACTTTTACAGTACCGTTTACTACTCAATAAGAGGTGCTCGCTCTATTATTGTTGTGAGCTGCTCGCTCTATTGTTGTTGTGAACTGACAAAGCTCTCGATCGCATGTCTAAGTGTCTATGTATATGTATGTTCTCTCTCTCGTCAATATATATATTGTTGTTCTAGTGTTCTCGTCGCTCCGAGATGTTGTGGAGTACCGATAGCTTGTCTCGAGTCTTGACTGGTGAGAACTTCACTTAGGATTTGTGTCGCACATGCCCCAGATAGGAATAAAAAGAAATTGCTCGGAAGCATGTCAATCATGTCTTTTTTTAATTTTTTATGAAACACAGTACGACGCGCACATACTCACCCTATAAACATATACATATGCACACTCTACCCTTCTTAGCACTTACGAGGACAGATCAGGTCTTAAATCTTAAGATTGACAAAGTCATCAACTGGCAGATCGTGTTTTAAGTCTTAAGATTGACAAAGTCATCACATGTGTCTCGTTGTTAACGTGAACGTTACTCTAACTGAAGAATATTACGCCTAAACGAGAGATATCAGCGTCAACCTCAAGAATATTCGTCTAACATCTAAATTTGAAGAATATTCCGTCTAACACTAGTGGAAAAAAGACTTTACGTCCAGAGAATTAGTCCTGCTTATATTGGCGGCCGGTACTAATGAGTATCAGTACTGGTTCGAACTATCAGAGGGGAGGGGGGCAACACTACCGGTCCGTAAGGGACCTGTAGTACCGGTTCGTAACACGGTCCAGTACTAAAACTCAATGGGATGGCAACGACCGTGAGGGGCTGGCGAGGGGAGCTTTAGTACCGGGCTGTGTTACGGTCCGGTACTAAAGGTTCTAATCGTTCGACTCCCGCCACGATTTTAGACGGGAGTGGATAGTTTTTTTCCCCTGTCTCTTCATTTTTCGATACGGCCGGGGCTTTCTCTTCTTCCTCTCTCCCTCCGGCGACCCTCTCTCCTCTCTGATCTCTTCATCCACTCCGGCCACCATGAGTCCGGCGCCACCGACCGCGTGCTGTGGACCGGTGCTTGCAGACACCGCGAATATGAAGGTGGTTTATGAAGGAGAATGCCCTAGAGACAAATAAATAAGTAATATTTATTGTATTATCTCATAAATTTATAATAGGTTTGTGTATTATGCTATAACTGTATTAATCATAATTATTAATACCCGTGTGATACATAGACAACCAGGTCCCTAGTAAGCCTCTATATGAACTAGTCCATTGGGCAACATTTGATCAAGATTCCCGATCAAGGACAATGACGTCGGTTGACAATGGGGTCATCTTATTAGTTGAATAAGGTGATGGACATACGCAAAGTATTGCAATAAGATCGTATTACGATGTTTGTCATTTGCAATAAATAAGAATATGATAGCTTATTTCTTAGACCGTGAGACCGTACTTATTGATGCTTCGTATGGGTGCTTTGAGAGCATTAAACGTTGTGTCTTATATAGCATGACAATAACGGTGTCCATTTTGGGTATCCCGAAAGAGCATCGAGACGTAATGATCAAGAGAGGGATTTGTTCATTCTTGTAATGGAAAGATACTCTGGACCCACTCGATGAGATTGCATCTATATAGTTGCGCAGCTTATGACTAGGTCATGGAGATGTAATAGCATAGACGAGTTAATAACCTTTGTCGGTAACGAGATACAACAAAGACATCAGATGTCTACGATCATATCTCGGACAAGGTAGTATCGTAGAAACAAAGCGAATGAATGAATATTATATTTATGGTTCAACGGCGATATTCGTAGTATGCACAGGGGCCATCATATACATCCAGGTATCTCTGACGGTCATTGGTGAGCGGAGTGTCTCGACCATGTCTGGAGTGTTCTCGAACCGTAGCCTAACAAACTTAAGGTCTCAACTACACCAGGATAGGTTCTGAAATAATATAGGATTTTGTTGGAGAGAGAGAAATGATCCGGAAAGAGTTCCGGTGGTCCGGAAAGAGTTCCGGGAAGGTCTGGAATGGTTCCAGGGATGTCCGAAAGTTGTTCGGGTGGTTCGGAAAATGTTTCGGAGTCACGGGATATTAAATAGTATTTAAATATATTAATTATGAATTAATTATATTTTATATTAATTTAATTATTAAATAATAAAAGGAAAAAGGGGCAGCCCACCTACATGGGCCCTAAGAGGGCCCAAGAGGGGGAGCCACACCAATAAAGGGGGTGGGCCCCATGGCTGGTTCGGCCAGCCCATGGCGGGTGCGCCACCCCCCTCATCCTCCTTTGTTTAGTCCCACATGGGGGAGCTAGGGAGTTTGCACATCCCTCCCCACTTTATTATAGCAAGACATATTAATTGGATTAATACACAGAAAAATACAATTAATTGTATAGCAGGCCGGCCGAGTTGCTTCTCCGCCTGTTTTGCCCCCCCTCTCCACCTAAACTATACCGTCGGACGCCGTTGCCTTGCGGGATTCCAGAAAAGTTCTACCCCTGCGATTTCAGCTGGATCTGAGTGACCGGCGGTTGTCGTTAAGCTCCGTATGTTTGTGCTCGGAGACGACTCTTTTGAGGAACCTGGGCGACATCGTCTCGCCCACCTGCAGCCCAGCCGCTGCGCCTCCCCCTACCGCCGGCGCACCACCCCCCCAGCCGCTGGCGCCACACCATCTTCCGCCCGACGCCCGTCGACGCAGGTCATCGTTGACACCCCGGCGTCATCGTCTACGTCATCGCGGCAAGTTCTCCGCGACCTCGAGGTCGGCTACGTACGACTTCATCGTCAACGCTTGTGTGGGAGCGTAATCCCCGCTATCGGTCTACATGGAGGTAATGTAACCCGTTCCGCCACCGTTATCACATGTACTAGATAGATAGATCCTGACTAGTTAGGGTTTCATACGCTAGAAAAATTATTGTTTTCTGCACCGGAACCCTTTCAGTGGTATCAGAGCCGATCTATGCGTAGTACTGCTGGTACGGTTAGAACTCATGTTGAATGAGGACGTATTTCTTATATTTGCTACCCTCTAGCGTGCACTTGCAATGCCTTCGGTATTGAGTTGATGAAGCGGCCCGGACCGACTTTACGCGTACGCTTACACGAGACTGGTTCCACTACTGACGTACGGCTTGCACCGTATTTGTGGCTGGCGGGTGTCTGTTTCTCTCTCTCTAGTCGGCAAAGCATTTTCAATGGAGGGCCCGAAAGGGATGCTTAAACATGCAATTATACGATCGACGTTGTGGTACAAAGTTCGTAGGTAGGGAAGCGATTCTCTTACGAATAAGCCTATATAAAGCTAGAGGCGTCTAACTTTGTTTTGCAGAGGCGTTATTTTATGTGACATGGTTACGGTAAGTTTGATAGTACTCGTACTGTCGGAGGCAATGGAGGGCTCCGTAGACTCGGAGCCATGCCGGGGCGCCAGGGGCCAGGCATATGACGCCATGAAGGTCCAGGCGCATCGACCATGTCACATCGCACTTCATTGCATCATTTGATTGTGTGCTGTTGTGTGTGCATCCTATTGATTGATTATATGCTAGATATACAACAGTAGCATCACGAATAGGATGATCCCTAACAAATACCAAAGTTGTGTTCTCCCTCGTTACGCACCATCAAGAAAGTTCTACGTTATGAGACAGGCCGTGATGATCGGGTGTCAGACATATCATCGTTCGCATACAGTGGGTGTAATCCATGTTGCACGCGCAGGGTCTTCGAGGTTTGATTGGCGAGCTTAGCATATGCAGATATGTCCTCGGAACACGGGAAGATCGAAAGATCGAGCATGAGTCACAGAGTTGTTGTGATCGACATTTTATGTCCACCTTTGAAGCTGTGCTGCCGGGTGTGATGATCGGGGGTAGTATGGTGGATGAGGGTCGTGTAATCGCCATTATTATTTTAGAGATAATATTTTTGGTGGGGTGTGTTTTGATAATATGATTATAAACTAAAACTCACCTATATTATAAACTTTACCTTACCTCTTTTGCGATCACATCTGTAGACTATGCAACTGTACTTCGGTTACTTCCTCAAGAGCCCGAATTCTACCTTAGAAGCCGACGGGTCCAACTTCATAAGCTGGTACAAGAGTTTTAGAAACATCCGCGAACACAACAACATCTTGTATGTTCTCGGTGAAGCGTTAGGAGAAAGACCAGGAGATTCTGCAAGCGAGGAGTAGGAATATGATTTTCGTAGGCGTCGAGACATATTCATTGAAGTGGAGATCACCATGACCGTATGCCTAGCACCTGAGTTGAAAGAGTTGTTTCGACGCAAGGAGCCATGCGTCATGATTGATGCGATAAAGACACACTTCCGAGATGAATTGAAGCGTGAGAAGTTCAGGCAGCTTAGAATGTTCTAGACCATTCATATGGAGGAGCATACCTGTCTGGAGACTCATTTGAAGAGATTGTATGACATCTACTTCCAGCTGACGATGGTCTTCGATTACTGGATGGCAGATTCCTGTGCCATTCAGACTGTCTTGATATCTCTGCCTCCAAGCTATGAGAAGCATGTGCGCAAGTACATTTTTAAGGCCGACAATATGAACTTCTACAAGTTCGTGTCCGAATTAAAATCTCTGAAAGTTGATTCCATCGAAGGAGAAATCTTCGATGCTACATGTATATATTTGATATATACAAAATTATGAATTCGCCTCTTGATATATGATAAAGTATTTGATACTTGTTATGTTTATGAAACAGGTCCTGATTATCACATATATGCGGTGAAGTTTGATGTGACCTGGCGCTCAAGATGGTGATCAAGGAGTTGATGGCCATTGGTGTTCACGTCCTCAAGTTATCATAGTTATCATTAATAGTTTTTTATAAGATCTTTTGTAATAGTGAGAAAGTGTGTTCAGTGTCTTGATTGTTACAAGACAAAGTTATTCATGTAATAAGACAAGTTTAGTTGTTTTATGTTATGGAACAAGCCAATTATTTTATATTATGAATAAAGGTTTCACATCTCAATTACATCAATTGTATGATAACGTTCATAATTGTAGAAATGATAAAATAGCGTGTCCAATGAATGAAAGTTCTGTTACTGGAACAAACACCATCGAATTTAGTCATAAAGGCAATGAAAGAAGTAATGGATATTTTGGTCCGTTTAAGTATTTCAAGTGCCGAATTTATTAAGTTTGAAATATAGTATTGAAGTGTCAATACGAGAGAAAATTAATTAAGAGTCATTTTTAAATGATTATTAAATTAATTAATGGTGTTTTTTCTTGATCCGAATTCTTCTATGATTATTGGTAAATAAGAGTATTTGCCTGATAAATCATAAGTCTGAAATTAATTTGATAAGAGATCAAATGGGATTTTTCAGAAGAAAGATTAGTGAATATTGTATTCACAAGATTCGATCAAAGGACAATATTTTTGAATTATGGTTTCAACACAAAAGACTTGTGGAAATTCGTTTCACAATATTATAATGTCATATATGGTGATATGTGGGGTATTATAATCATGCTCTATTTTTAAATAAAGTGTGGTCTGTCAGAATCTGTCTTAGAATCTCTTAATATGTTCGAAACATTACAGTCGATGTCCACTTTAGAAAATAGATATTTTTCTCAACGAGAACTCGTGTGATCGACAATAGTGTCGTCATGTATATGATTATATGATAATTCAGAATATACATGAATAGTTCTTTGTAGATTTCTCACATTGGATGAGAGTGTATTCCAAAACCAAATATAAAGAAAACTTGGTTTGTTGTCTATGTAATTCCGAGAAAAATATTATTTTTCGAATTATGGTTTATGGATTGGAATTAGAAGCTTGAAATAAGGTGTCAGACCTATATTCATAAAAGTAGAATATTGGAAGGTGTTCCAAAGGGTATATGTCTACAAATGAAGATTTGGTGATTAAGAGTGAGGGAGACTAGAAAATTGTTTTCTGCTTGCAATCCTCTTCATAAAGACCATAATATTTTCATGAAAGAAGCTTCTGGATAAAGTGCTGTTATATTTAATATTGCTGTCAGGTCACAACACAATATTAAGTGTTTCAGATCTTCTTGACAGATCAAGGTGCACTTTATGAATACAAAGAAAGTTGAGAAAATATCAGAATACGAACAAAGGCTGTTTTACGCCTGAAAATCCAAGTTACATTTGAAAGGATTAAAATAGTAATTGTTGATACAATTCTTATTAGAGGAATAAGATTGTTTAATCATCATATAAAGTGGTATATGAGAAATGTGACCATAAGAAAGACGTGGAAGAATGTTTTGTCAAGAAATGTGTCTTGGACAAGATCAAATTTGTTGACTACATTTATGTAGACATGCTTGAAGTCTGAGGGATTTGTATTAGTGTAATACTGCAGTTTGTATTGAATTCGAATTGATAAGAGATCAATGATTTTGGTTTGACCAAAATGTCGATTTTAAGTGGGAGTCAAAGTTAGTTCACTCGGGTAGAATATGTGAGGGGCATATTTTTGAGTGGGAGCTTGTGTTCTCAAATGTGTGGAGACATATTTTGAGTGGGAGCTCGTGTTCTCAAATATGTGGAGACATAATTTGAGTGGGATCCGAATTCATCTTGTGTAAATGACACATTGTGAAATTGTACCAGTAGAATAGATGAGAAGGATGAAGTTGTGAAATTATTTGAAAGTTAGAGTCTATTTGGAATATAACGGGAATTTTAAATAGTTAGTCGAGTTGTTTTGAATTATATCTGAGGAGTCAGAATAGAATCAAAGAGGATGGTCCTTGGAAATCCAATTGATCATTAAGAGTAATGATACACGGTAGTAATGGTTGTATGACATGTTGGTCTATTATGCAATATTAGACATCATACAGAAACCATATTATCTGCTCGATGAAATATAACCGATGTTCTTAGAAGAAGAAGAACAGTTATAAAAGTAAATTTAGAATTTACTGGAAGTAGAAGTGCATTAGTTATTAGATTGACATTGGAATGTCCAGTTTTCTAAATAGGTGTGAAATTATGTAGATATCGCGAGTTTGTAATTGTTACAAGGGGCTCTCTATAACTGAGTGTGTTTTCAGGACAGTTATCTGGTTAGCATAATCAGAGCAAGCGCTGGGAAACAGAAGTCTCACTTAGTTGCGGTATTTGCATATATGTTATTGGATAACATGGTGATATCAAACAAGTTGATATCAATGAATCGCAAAAAAATGCACAATTATGTATTGTACAGATTGTCAGAGTAACACTCTTCCACAAGCAAGCATTTTCATATGACGCTTATTTGATAAGTGATTTTGATAAAGTAAAATACAACTAGTTTATTTGTGCTCTAGTGCAAGTGGGAGACTGAAGGAGATATGCCCTAGAGGCAAATAAATAAGTAGTATTTATTGCATTATCTCATAAGTTTATAATAGATTTGTGTATTATGCTATAACTGTATTAATCGGAATTATTAATACACGTGTGATACATAGACAACCAGGTCCCTAGTAAGCCTCTATATGAACTAGTCCATTGGGCAACAGTTGATCGAGATTCCCGATCAAGGACAATGACGTCGGTTGACAATGGGGTCATCTTATTAGTTGAATAAGGTGATGGACATACGCAAAGTATTGCAATAAGATCGTATTACGATGTTTGTCATTTGCAATATGATAGCTTATTCCTTAGACCGTACTTATTCGTAGGGGTGCTTTGAGAGCATCAAACGTTGTGTCTTATATAGCATGACAATAACGGTGTCCATCTTGGGTATCCCGAAAGAGCATCGAGACGTAAGGATCAAGAGCGGGATTTGTTCATACTTGTAATGGAAAGATACTCTGGGCCCACTCGGTGAGATCGCATCTATATAGCTGCGCAGCTTATGACTAGGTCATGGAGATGTAATAGCACAGACGAGTTAATAACCTTTGTCGGTAACGAGATACAACAAAGACATCAGATGTCTACGATCATATCTCGGACAAGGTAGTATCGCAGAAATAAAGGGAATGAATATTATATTTATGGTTCAACGACGATATTCGTAGAATGCATAGGGGCCGTCAGATACATCCAGGTATCCCTGACGGTCATTGGTGAGCGGAGTGTCTCGACCATGTTTGGAGTGTTCTCGAACCGTAGCGTAACAAACTTAAGGTCTTAACGACACCAGGAGATAGGTTCTGGAATAATATAGGATTTTGTTGGAGAGAGAGAAATGATCCGGAAAGAGTTCCGATGGTCCAGAAGGAGTTCCGGGAAGGTCTGAAATGGTTCGAGTGATGTCCGAAAGTTGTTCGGGTGGTTCGGAAAATGTTTCGGAGTCACGGGATATTAAATAGTATTTAAATATATTAATTATGAATTAATTATATTTAATATTAATTTAATTATTAAATAATAAAGGAAAAAGGGGCAGCCCACCTACATGGGCCCTAAGAGGGCCTAAGAGGGGGAGCCGCACCAATAAAGGGGGTGGGCCCCATGGCTGGTTCGGCCAGCCCATGGTGGGTGCGCCACCCCCCTCATCCTCCTTTGTTTAGTCCCACATGGGGGAGCTAGAGAGTTTGCACACCCCCTCCCCCTTTATATAGCAAGGCATATTAATTGGATTAATACACAGAAAAATACAATTAATTGTATAGCAGGCCGGCCGAGTTGCTTCTCCGCCCGTTTTGCCCCCCGTTCCTCTCCACCTAAGCTATACCGCCGGGCGCCGTTGCCCTGCGGGATTCCAAAAAAGTTCTACCCCTGCGATTTCAGCTGGATCTGAATGACCGGGGGTTGTCGTTAAACTCCGTATGTTTGCGAGTGCTCGGAGGCGACTCTTTTGAGGAGCCTGGGCGACATCGTCTCGCCCACCTGCAGCCCAGCCGCTGCGCCTCCCCCTACCGCCGGCGCACCACCCACCTAGCCGCCGGCGCCACGCCATCTTCCGCCCGACGCCCGTCGACGTAGGTCATCGTCGACACCCCGGCGTCATCGTCTACGTCATCGCGGCAAGTTCTCCGCGATCTCGAGGTCGACTACGTACGACTTCATCGTTAACGCTTGTGCGGGAGCGTAATCCCCGCTATCGGTCTACATGAAGGTAATGTAACTCGTTCCGCCACCGTTATCACATGTACTAGATAGATAGATCCTGGCTAGTTAGGGTTTCATACGCTAGAAAAATTATTGTTTTCTGCACCGGAACCCCTTCAGTTTATACAAACGATAACACGTTGGTGGGCGGTTATCTCTCCGATTTCAAGAAATGGATTGGTGAAGCTCGGGATCAAGAGAAGTTCATCGGTCTCGATTTCGAGTACACCGCCAATCAGCAAGAGGTTGTGGTGATCCAACTATGTTTTAAGAAGAATGTCTTGGTCTTCCAATGGGCAAGGTACAAAAAATCGCATGCATCCGATCCAAATGTTATATTTTGGGTCAATTTTACTTTAATTTGTTGATTGTAATCAATATATATAATTGACCGAAATGAGATTTGTTATTTTGTACATCAATATATAGTTGGCCGAAATAGATATTATAATAGTTGGATCAAAATGAGATTAAATAGCTAGTAGCTAGTAGTGTAGCTAGTAGTGTTATTGTTGCAAACACTCTAATATTTTGTAGCTAGTAGTGTTATGTTGCAAACAATTTATCACTAATATTTTTTAGTAGTGTTATTGTTGGATGTGAGTTGTCTTATTGTTGCAAAAAAATCATCTCAAATATTTTGTAGTAGTGTTATTGTTGCAAACAATAACTCTCTAATATTTTGTAGCAGTGTTATTGTTGGATGTGAGTTGTCTTATTGTTGCAAATAATTTATCTCTAATTTTTTGTAGTAGTGTTATTGTTGCAAACAATAACTCTCTAATAATTCTTTTTTTGAAGTGTTTATCACATTTGAATTGTTTATCGCATTATTTTATTATTTAAATATTTATTATTATATAATCATTTCTTAAATAAAGTAATATTTGTTTTATCATTATTTATTTCAATATTATTATTATATAATATAACCTAATTTTCCTAAGAAAGATTTTTTTCTTTGAAGTGTTTATCACATTATTTCATTATTTAAATATTTATTATTATATAATCATTTTTAAAATAAAGTAATATTTGTTTTATCATTATTTATTTCAATATTATTATTATATAATATAACCACTAGTTGTGTAATTTTCTTAAGAAAGATTTCTTTCTTTGAAGTGTTTATCACATTATTTCATTATTTAAATATTTTTTATTATATAACTATTTTTAAAATAAAGTAATATTTATTTTATCAATATTTATTTTAATATTATGATTACATAATATAATTGTTTAATCAAGTAAATTTTTATAGTATAAGAAATGAATAAGTGTTTAATCATGACCGAGTGGTTAACATGATTGCTAAGATAAAACTAGCAGTAAGTTCTCAGTTCTCTCTTCGTATCTAGTTTGAAAGGAACCTAAATGTTAAACGTGCTAGTGTTAATAGCAATTTCAAGATGGGTGACCAATCGGGAAATTTGACAGTTCTCAAATAGATTAAGTGTGTAGAGGTTAAATATGTAAAAATTAAGTGAGTAAATTTAGACTAGAGATTAAGTGTGGGTTAGTGGATAGTTTAGTGAGAAATTTCGAAATCCTAAAAAATATTTGTTTCTGAAAGTTTCAAAAAATAATTATTATTTTGAAAAAACTTTAGTAGTACCGGTCGGTAACATCGACCGGTACTAAAGGTCTCCAGTCGAAATCTCAGTCCGCGACCCCACGTGTAGGCCTTTTGTACCGGTCGCAACACGCCCGATACTGATGTTGGGGGGGGGGGGGGGGGGGCAACAGTCCCGCTTGGGCAATACCGGTTGCAAATCCGGTACTGATGCCCCTCCCCGACCGGTACTGCTGGTTCTTTTTCCACTGGTGTAACGTTTAAATGAGAAAATTCGCCTAAGTAAAAAAATACCAACATCAAACCTAGGATGAACTCCGATAAGCTCAGGGTACAACCACCCTCGTAAAGGATTTGAACTCCGATGGGCTGAGGGTACAACCACCCTCCTAACCATGATTCGCCTAAGTAAAAATAGCAACATAAAACATAGGATGAACTTCGATAGGCTCAGGGTACAACCACCCTCGTAACTGATTTGAACTCCGATGGGCTGACGGTACAACCACCCTCCTAACCATCTTGCACAGGCAAGTTCTCCTATGTCAATCATGTCATTTCTTACTGGAGAATAGATTTTGGTTGACAACTTTACTACATAGGGTTTAGCCCAAACAAAAAGAGATAAGTCATCAGACGGAGATCCGAATTCTTCATTCTTTGGTATAGTTTTTGTGCTCCATAATAATACACACTGCCCGCTGTAAGCTGAAGCTTTTGCGCTACTCCTGGAGTATATGGTGGACATTCAAGATCCCCTCTGGCCTCTTCCTGACAGACTCCTTGGTGCTAGCTTCGGTAGCGAGAGCTCCTTCCAGCTTTGGTAGCCAAGATCTAACATTGGCGGACCAGGGCGATTCTAGCCGAAATTCAAGCTTCTGCCTCCTTCATAGGACCAACATTCAGCATACCAACGGGGATAGCAATCAGAAGGCTCACCATCAGGCTAAACTTGCTCCGAGAATCCAAAGCAAGCTTCTCTTTCCGAGATGTCTTTGTACTCCATCAGTCCAGGTTAATCGTTGTCCTATCAAGAACCGTTGACGTATCTACCGCCACGCACAGTAGACAGTATTTTGTTTTGAGAATTATAACACTATATTGATAGCAAAACAAGCCGCCTCATTAAAAACCTCCCAGCCCCCTTAGGTACCCTGGTGAGGAAAAGAGCACGTCAGAAACTTGTTGCCCTTGCTGCTTACAAACACCATCAGGTGGATCAAGAAACCAAACATGTCTCCCTATATCTAGGGTAAAAGATAAAGTAGACAGTAGCCAGAGCCCCAAACAAAGTTGGATTTTGTAGAAAGCTTAACGGCCCATACAGCCCATGTGCGAGATGCTGCTTCTTTTTTACAGATGCCATATGATGCCGTTTCTGTTCCCTCTCACCCCAAAATTTCAGCCCAGTCGCGAAAAAAACCCTACAAAAAACCAAAAGGCTTTTTCAGAAAATGAAGTTGTCATACAACCACAAAAGATCTCACCTTCTAGGATGTGCTTCACAAATATACATAGCCAAGAACAAACACGTAAAAAGGAGAAAAACAGGTAAATGTACGTTTTATTTGATAGAGATAAAAAGTACGGAGACAAATATGCAATACCATTGGAAGACTCGGCTTTCCTTTGAGTTCCACAAAAGAGTATATATATATATATATATATATATATATATGACATATTCATACTACACCCGGGTGTAACTACACCCACGTGTGTTTCATACGAGTATGGAGTATCTATCATACCGGGAGGTATGTAACATGTAGTATGAAGTATATAATGTTATTTTAGTACTAAAGATACTTCTTTTTAGGCAGTATGTAAAAAAATTCTACATACTTCTCTTTTATATGCATATATATGCATATATGATGGTATTTTGAGTATATAGTGTAAAATATTAGCACAGTTGCAAATTTTTCATGAAACTTATTTTAGTGTATCTTAGATATAGTATATGAACATACTCAAACCGATAAAGTATGACAAATACTTCCATAAGGTGGCATATGAGACGTGGGTGTAGTTACACCCGGGAGTAGAAAGCATTTAACATATATATATATATATATAGGTTAAATGCTTTCTACTCCCGGGTGTAACTACACCCATGTCTCGTATACCACCTTACGGAAGTATTTGTCATACTTTATTGGTTTGAGTATGTTCATATACTATATCTAAGATATCCTAAAATAAGTTTCGTCAAAAAATTGCAATTGTACTAATATTTTACACTATATACTCAAAATACCGTCATATATGCATATATATGCATATAAAATAGAAGTATGTAGAATTTTTTTACATACTGCCTAAAAAGAAGTATCTTTAGTACTAAAATAACATTATATACTCCATACTACATGTTACATACCTCCCGGTATGATAGATACTCCATACTCGCATGAAACACACATGGGTGTAGTTACACCCGGGTGTAGTATGAATATGTCCTATATATATATATATATATATATATATATATATATATATATATATATATATATATATATATATATATTCATCCCTTCAAATTGATGATTTGGATGCCAATATTTAATGTATACTTTATTTTTATTGTATCCAACCTTGATCCAACACACGGGCTTCACGTATTACCTATGGGAAAGTCTTTAAAATATAACTTAATAAAATCAATTGTCTATAAGAATTGTAACTAATTTTCAAAATCACACATGGGACGCCATGCACTTTCAACTCTCTCAAAGATTTATTTGGCATGATTGTAACATGTAAGTTTTCATAATCCATTATCTAGAGCATATAATGATAGACAATAGGTGTCTCCGTCCGCACAATAATAACGCCCAAACGATAGAGCTCACAAATGATATAAAATTGCTCTCTCCTAGCATAAAAAGGGTCTCGATACCCCGCGGCCATGAGATATCATTGCATGCATAGAAACAACAGTGCATGGAAACCAAACAAAACACATGAAATGATAGGTAACAACTATCTATTAACATAATGCAAAGATAAATTATAGGCAATAAATAATTCTCAGCATAAAACAAGGATCTTGGAATGCGCAACAATACTGAACTGATTTCATAAAGCCCTATCTTTACAATGTCTTGGAATCACATCGGTTGGAACTCTTATACAAAAGTTATGACTCACATAACAAGGCATTGATGCTAAAATGTCCCTAGGTATCCTAGCACTCCCTAACAGCGGCGGGGAGGGGAAGGTGGACATGAAGAATTAGGATTGTGATTAGGTTAGTTGAGATCATGGTAGTAGACAACACTTGTCTTGGAAGCCAATCGTGACGCATGTAGTGAAACGATTTCCGCCGATGGTTTTGACGGTGGGGAATCCATACTAAAAGAAACTAGTACTTAGGGTCAGGGTCGCTTATCGCGTGAGTTGGTGAGTTGCAGATTTTTGTTTTGGGCAGGGGGCAACTGCCCATTTTTTCACTTTTTTCATCATTTCTAATAATAAAGATAAATAATTTTATATCAAAATCATATTTACTTTATTCTAGCATGATTATAATCTTTCTTATCAAAACCTTAGGTGGTAGAAAAATAACCTTGGAACTAGTGATACTTGTTGTAATAGTACTCTCTCAAAGTTTTATCTAGTATGATTGTACTCTTTTAAGTTTTTTCGCCCGCCACCCTATGATTGTACCCCTTAAGTGGCAATAAGTTGAGTCAACAAGAGATTCAACTGGTGAGATGAAAAGAGATCGCCACACAAGAAGTGCAGTAAATCTGCACTAACTGATTCAGCATAAAAAACTGATTTTATCACTAGCCATTTTAATATTTTCTACCATATTATCATCAGTAGTAGTACAACCATTTAATATCAAAGGGTGGTGCATGATCACGTTGTGGTTTGACAGATCGGCTTTCATATGGCCGTGCCAAGGAGAAAAAAGTCAAGTCACGAGATGAGAGCAAAATGCATCCCGAGCCAACGCAATGACGTGGTTCTAGGAGCAATTGATGTCATAATAGGTAACATTGATATTGACTGTATCAAGAAATGTTAGAACATTTATTTATGATAGTATATACACACTCCCTCTATTTCAGTTTACACGGCGTACACGTACCCTTAGATCATGAATTTGATAATTATAATTCAAATAATATATTTGAAAAATATCCAAATAACATTTTTTAATAATATATCAGTACCTTTTAAGAAGCAAAACCCCTATAAGTTTATTTGTGATTTCTATCTCAACATGCATGTTCTCCGCATCATCCACTACTATAGCCAACAAATTGTCCATGTCATCCCACTAATGACATATTGTTTTTGAATCCAACTACCCACATCATGTACTTTTCATCCATACAATTTTTCATGTCACCCGTTTTAATCACCAAATATAAAAATCGCATCAGTTAAATTTAGCCTTTCAACTTTGTAACATGTAGAAGTGAGCCTAACTCATTTGGCTAGTGGAGTGGATGTACAACCGATCCACCCAGGTTCAGTTTCTTACATGCACGAATTTGGGTTCTTATTATTTTTTAAAAAACAATCGTTGTGGGGGCTTCCCCACCGCTTTCCTTAAAAAAACAATTGTGACATGTTCCATATGTCATGTAAACAAATTCGTATTTCATGGGTTTTATACAAACAGTAGCAAAATAAGGCAATCCATTTAAACCCTAATTTAAAGAAAAACTGTAGCAAAATTAACAAAACCATAAAAGCAACCGAAATTAACAAATAGTAGAAAGCATTTAAGAAAAAAATACAAAATCCTAATTATCATCAACTAGTTTCTAAAAGTAGGAACCTCTGATCAAAATTAACAAAATCATGAGCAAAATTAACACAACCCCTAAATTCAAAAACACCTAAAAACCTAATTTCTAAAAACACCTAAATTAAAACAGGAACCTCTAACCCCTTTAATTTCTAAAACAACTAAAACCTAATTTCTAAAACAACTAAAAACCTACATAACCAATTCGGCCTCTATGCAGGAATTTCAACAAACACCTATGCATGGAACCAGAAGAGGAGGGGGGAGGAGGAAGAGGACTACCTGGATTCACAGTGGTGCACTCAGTCGGCGGTGGCGCGAGATTTGACTTAGTCACAGGAGTACACTTACTCCTGGCGAACATGAGTTGCAATTCGCCAAGAGTAGACGTAGTCCTCGCGAATGAGGAACCTCATCGCCAGGAGTATGTTAGCCAACCCCTAGCGAACAACAATCCTTCTTCGTCAAGAGTATATTTTTCTTTTTGTTTTTTTGTTTCATTTTTTTCTTTTTTGTGAAATGTTTTTCTTTTTGTTTAATGGTTTTCTTTTCCTTTTATTTTTTGTTATTTTTTAATGTTTATTGTTTTTGTAAAGGGTTGTTTTCACTATTTAAAGATCATTAAATTTTGAAAATATGAATTAATTAATAAATAAAATGTACAAAATGTGGAGTGAGATAGTTTTTTTTTGAGGCGCAAAACAGTAGGGAAAAATCCCTACTGTTTAATTTTCTATTTTCTCATTGACAGCTGTACAAATTACAAGGAAAAGTTAATAAAGTGTCCACCCATTGGGTAATCCCTTCCTTTAAGGAAGATTTAGCTCTATGCATAATCAATCTAAAAGAACAAATAAAGTTCTGGAAACAAGCCTCAAGACAAATAGGCTGAGAGTCAAAAATACATCTGTTCCTATGGGTCCAAATACTCCAGCAACCAATAATGAGAATTTCCTTATAGCAGATCAGCCTGTAAGTTTTCTTAGCTTGAATCAACATGGAGAAGAGGTCCAGATCCGAATCCCATTCAAGATATAATTTCCACCAAAAGTTCCTGCTGAAGTCACATTCAAAGAATAAGTGGATAAACTCTTCAGTCATCCCCTGAGAGCATAGGACACAATTATAGTCCTCAATCTGAAACTGCTTTCTGGCTAGGAGGTCTCTTGTGTTCAATCTGTCTTGCAATAGTAACCAAAAGAAGATCTTATGTTTTGGGAGAACACAGGATTTCCAGATCCAATGGAAAGGGGATGGTGCAGGATTATTTGACATTAAGGTCTCATAAACCCTCTTACTCGAATAACTTTTGTTGCTGGATGACAGAGTCCACCTATCAACAGAAGAAATAACCATTTGTCCTGTCAGCAAACTGTTGAACTGGGCAAATTGATGTACAGCAGGGACTGAAAGTGGGGTGTGAAACAAATCCAATGACTCTTCATCTGAAAATACAGCAAGTGCCTGTTTAAGGGAAATGGATTGTGACTTCGCAAAGAGCAAATGTGAGGCAGTTTGTGCCTAAGGAGCTCATCAGACCACTTATCCATCCAAAGTCTTACAGTTCCACCTTCACCTGGGACACAAGCAGCCAACTCCAGGAATTTATCAAGCAACTTTAGACAATCCTTCCACCAAAAAGAACCAACAGGGCCAGTGTTTTGTGGTATTCTATCATTCCCATAATGTGCTTGCCATATAAGCTTGACCCAGGGCAAATCATCCTTATTCATGAACTTAAAAATTTACTTCATGAGTAGGGCAATATTTTGGGTTCTGAGATTTAGGATGCCCAATCCACCGACTCTCTTTGGCTTGCATACATTTTCCCATTTGACCAAGCATTTACCTTTTTTATGAATATCTTTGCCTCTCCAAAAGAAGCCCCTGGTAGATCCCTCAATATAGTCCAGGAAACCCAATGGCAGTTTCAAAGTGCACATAGCAAAATTGGGTATAGCAGAAATGATGGATTTAATCACCACCAGTCGACCATCATAGGATAGTGTATCAGCAATGCCAACTAATCTTCTGTCAATCCTATGAATAATTCCAATAAGGTCTTCCATCTTTGGTCTAGTAGTCCCCAAAGGCAAACCAAGGTAAGTAAAAGGTAAGACCTCAATTTTACACCCCAGAATCAGAGCCAGTTCAGCACTTTTATCTTGATCAACATTGATAGGTACCATGGAGGATTTACTGAAGTTGATCTTTAATCCAGTAGATAATGAAAATTTATCCAGGATAACTTTCAACCTTCTCAGTTGTTCAACACATGCTGGTATAATTAGCAAAGTGTCATCTGCATATTGTATTATGGGATAATCTAACCCATAAGAACAAGATAGGGGCAAACCAATCTCTCCGGATTGCCAAGCAGCATTAGTGACAAATTGAAGAAGCTCTGCAGTAGTCACAAACAACAAAGGAGACAAAGAATCACCTTGTCCAACTCCTCTTTTACACCAATTTTTTTTCCAGGTATACCATTCAAAAGTACTGAGGTGGAAGCAGTATGAAGGATTTTGGATATCCATTTCAGCCAAAGATCTCCAAACCCTAAATGCTTAAGCATGAGTAGAATTGCAGAATATTCAACCTTTTCAAATGCTTTTTCAAAATCCAATTTCAAGATAATGATCTCTCTCTTAGACTTGTGACAGAGGTGTATGTATTCAAATGCCCAAGCAAGACAGTCCTGAATGGTTCTGTTTTTGATGAATCCATACTGATTCTTGTGCAATGGTTGGATAATAACCTTCTGCATCCTATTAGCCAGCAGCTTGGTCAATAACTTTAAAGTGATACTGACCAGAGAGATAGGTCTATAATCATTAACATACTCTGGATAATTTTTCTTAGGAATTAGAGTGATGAAGGCTGAATTGATGCTGGAGATATCCAAATCACCTGCAAAGAAGCTAAAACACAACTGATAGAATTGCTCCTTAACTTGATCCCAATATTTTTTCAGGAAAGCTCCATTAAACCCATCAGGATCAGGTGACTTATCTGTTGGCATACACTTAACAATGTCATCAATTTCATCCTTTGTGAAGGGGACCTCAAGGCTAGCAAAATCAATATTGTAGTTGGGTACAATAAGGTTATCTGATCAAAAAGCATAATAGGATTATCAGAACAACCAATCCTCTGTTTAAAAGACTGCCAAATTACTGCTGCTTTATCTTCATGATCACAAACCAAACGACCATCCTCTGTGCTCAAAATGGAGTGAGATAGTTATAAAGGGAGTATGTAAGTTTTATTTTTTGTAGAGGCTCACCTCGGTGTAATGGAGTATGTTGTTCTTTTTTGCTGCACCCCACGCTGTTGCGCAAAACTCGACAAGGGAGGTGGAGTTTCTGAAGTCCGAGATCTACAAGCTTCATTCCGACCTGATACCGACTCAATTGCAGCTAGAAGCTACAAGGAGTGTACTTCATAGTGAGGTGAGCATCTACAAAAGTACTCTCAGCAGCCTGCATAGTGAGAAAAGGAATGAAAGCTGGAAGATCGGTCTGCCTTCCCTCGCTGCGGTACTTCTCCTCGACCCCTCATCTCGTCATTAAAGCGGTTCTTCTCTTAATTACAAAATCCAACTAAATGTTCACTAACTATGTTGGTGAGTTACACCTTTTGTTTTGGGGAGGGGGCAACTGCCCCTCAGGCATCCTGCTATCAATAAAAAAGATATATAATAACTAATTTTTATATCAAAAGCATATTTACTTTATTCTAGCATGATTACAATCATTCTTATCAAAATCTTAGTTGGTAGAAAAATAACCTTGGAACTAGTGATACTAGTTCTAATTAATAGAACTCTCTCAAAGTTTTATCTAGGATGATTGTACCCATTATGTTTTTCGCCCGCCACGCTATGATTGTACCCCTTAAGTGGTACTAAGCTGAGTCAACAAGAGATTCAGCCGGTGAGATGAAAACAAATTGCCAAAAACGGTGTCGTGGAGTGGGCGCGGTGGTGTACCTCTTCCGCCACCGCAAGGGCCGCCACATCATGGGCCACCGGGCCAGGGTCGTCTACCCGCGCGTCACCAGCGCCATCCCTATCTGAGCAGCTAAGCTTGTGTTTGTTGTGTGCTTTGTCCATTATTATTGGTTCAATAAAAGGTGCTCGTTCTATTGTTGTTGTAAACTGACAAAGCTCTCGCCCCTGTATAATAAGTGTCTGTACATCAGTACATGTATGTTCTCTCGTCAATATATTGTTATTCTCGTCGCTCTAAGATGTTGCAGACTACCGATAGTTTGTCTCGAATCTTGACTGTTGGGAACTTCAGTTAGGATTTGTGCCGCACATGGCCACAAAATAATAAAAAGAAATCGTACGGCCAATCATGTCATTTCTTACTGGAGAAGATATTTTGTTTAATGCTTTACTGTTTAGGGTTTAGCCCAAACAAAAATGATTAAGCCATCAGATGGAGATCCAAATTCTTCAAATGCACAATGTGGGAGAGAGTTCCTTCCTTATCCTCTCGCTTATGAGATTTGAGAGTCGACTTCCGGCCCCTGCCGCCGCCCCTCTCCTTCCCTCGCTCCGACGGCTGTGTCGTCCGGCGTGTGGATGGTGTAGGTGGCCGTGCACCTCCGGTATATAGTAGATCTAGAATTAGGCTTAGGTTTGATGTTGCTACCTCGTCCCATGTAGCGTATGACGTGATGTCGTGGGAAGAACTATCGTTGGGGCTTCCGAGTGCTTGCCGGCGATGGATGGTGGTGGTGTTGCTGCTCTCTGTGCTCCAGTGGTTGGAGATGATGGGTGGAGGTGCTGCTCCTCTTTCCCACTTCCCGAATAAGCTCGGTTCTGACCACCTTCGCGTCTTGAGGTGTGGTGGCGTGGATTTTTCTCTGGCCGGCCGTGGAGGCGAGGAGAAGAATTGGTGTTGCCACTTCGTCGCTAGATCCGGAGGCTTTGGTGTGGGGTTTGTGTTGCAGGAGTTATGGAGCCTCTTCTGTTACATGGTGGAGATGATGAAGTTGCTTGCCAAGCTCCAGAGGATGGAGGGGGCGAGCTGCATCACCGTTTCTGCAACCTCTTCAATAAAAATGTTCGTTAATCGTGGCTCTGTTGGTGGTACCATGAGTTTGGGCGCTGCCTCTATTCTCTGTTGCTCGGCGTGGTGGTGGGAGCAGAGTTTGTTTGCAGCTTCGTGTCTTATCGCTACTAGAGTCGCACCAGAGGAGGAGTTATGCTTCTCCTGGGAGTTTCCTCACGACGCTCTTCTCGTCGTCGTCCAAGATGGTCGAAAGGCGACCACTCCCGCCTTATTCGTCGGTGTGCCGTTGATTCAAGGTTTTATTCAACCTCCAGGTTGTGATGCCGCATCGTAGGCCCTTTGGCTACGGTGTAGCGAGATCCCGCCTTCTCGTCCCAAGTGGTTTCGTCCCCGGCGACGTTGAGGTTGGCTGCGCCGAGCTTTGGACTCGTCTTGCTGGAGAAGGAGTTGGACCTGATTGCATTCCCCTTTTTCTTTGTAAGGTCCTTTGTGCGCTTTATAAGGTCATGTCTGTAATTTTTATCTTTCTTAAGACCTTTTCTGTAAATTGCTCCAGCGGTGATTAATAAACCTGTCCTTCGAGACCGTCCCCTGTTCAAAACAAAAACATGATAATACACACTGCAAGAAGATTCACGTTGTAGCTTCTTCCCCACTTCAAGCTGAAGCTTTTGCGCTACTCCTGCCTGATATATTGGACGTTCAAGTCAGACTTCTCAAATTTCTCGAAGTTTAGACCTTAGCGTATATAGGCTTTAGCTTCCTGTACAAGTAGGGTGGGGTGTGCACGGAAGACTATGGTTGTTGCTTGTTTGGTTGGGCCACTAACAGAAAAAGATTTTGGTTGAGCCACTAACGGAAAAACATCGGGTCTAGTAAAAAATTAACCGGGTACTTGGGCTTTAATTGGGCTGAAAAAGACTGATGTTTCACCTCGATCTTTGGGCTTTTTTTTCTGGATAAACATGATTTCTGGGATTCAATACTACATTCCCGAATTACTCGAAATAAATTTGGGATTTCAGAACTGCTTCCCAAAAAAACATTCATGCTTGTTGGGTTCGGAAAATTTGGGACCCGGATCGGGAAATTCGAGATTCAGGATCAAAAAATATGTCCAGCCTGATCACGAATAGTGTCCGGTTGCTGAATATGAACTACTCCAAATTAACATCTGAAACCGTTATAGGCTGTACGTTGAATTGCTCAAGCTAGAGTACAACACTTGGAAAGAACTAAGCCAAGCAACATTATACTCTATATATGAAAGTACATGCGATTCACCCCTGATTCCAGCCTCCACGTCACCCGGAACACCACAGCCGTCCGATCGAGTCAACCAACGGCCCAGATGCACGGAAAAGAACACCCAAACGCGTGTTACTGTAGCAGTACCCTCCGCTCCAATCACACGGCGAACGTCGCCCGGTCTCAATCCGGTCATACCCGGTTCCGCCGGTCGCTGTGCTATTTTGCAGAAAAGCCACTGAAAGAACGAATACCTAACCCGCAGTCTAGGAGTAAACACGTACAAGGACTTATGAGTAATTCGGGAAAACAAGGAGGACTTGTATGCAAAACCATGTCGCACAATCCCCACGCCCCTCTTCTCGCTCCCATGGCTCCGCCGCCGCCGCACACCGCCGTCGGGTGCCGCCATCGCTACCGACCTCCCCCGTCAAATCGCCGGGACGGAGAGCCGCGCCGTCGCGCGCTCTATCTCCACGCCGGCGGACGCGTGCAAGGGCGCCCGCAATCGCCGGCGTTCCTCGCCGGCCCTCTCCGCCAGCACCGCCGCATCAGCGCGTCCTCGCCGACGCTCCGGTGACCATACGGAGGCGGCGCCGCCTCTTTTCAGCTGCCCCACAGCGAGGCGCAGCCACCGGGATAGGCCACGCAGTCCGCCTCGCGCGGATGCGCCGCCGACGTGGTCGACGCCGCCGCGGCCACGGGCGCCAGATCCGGCCGCGCGTGACGCCAGCATGACGTCCGCGTGGGGCCGGCCTGTCAGTCTCTATGCCCTTTTCCATTAAAAAAACAAATGGTTAAATTTAATAATTCAATATCTTTAAATATAGTCATCAAAAAAAAACAAAAGATATAAAAATGATCACAGAAAAAATACCTAAATATTTCTTCCACAATGCAAGTCATTTGGACAACAAAATAAATTGGTTCCAATTTACACACACAAAAACAAAAGACTAATTCTTAAAAATTATCAATATCTTCAAATATAGTCATAAAAAAATACAAAAAATATCAAAATGATAATAGAAAAAATACCTAAATATTTCTTCCACAATGCAAGTAATTTGGACAAAATTGGTTCCAATTTACACACAAAACAACAAAAGACTAACAATTAAAAATTATCAATACCTTTAAATATATTCATAAAAAAAAACAAAAAAATATCAGACCACAAAAAATAACAAAATGATCACAGAAAAAATACCTAAATATTTCTTCCACAGTGCAAGTCATTTGGACAAAAAAATAAATTGGTTCCAATTTACACACACACAAACAAAAGACTAATACTTAAAAATTATCAATATCTTTAAATATAGTCATAACAAAAAAGACAAAAAAATATCAGAATGATCACAGAAAATATATCTAAATATTTCTACCACAATGCAAGCCATTTGGACAAAAAATTAAGTCGGTTCAAATTTATACAAAAAACACAAAAGACTAATACTTACAAATAAATATCTTTAACTGTCACTACCAGGAAAAAAAAACCAGAAACTAATTCAAATCTTATTTGCTATGATGTGTAAGATTATTAGACCTACAAAAAAAAGTCCAAACCATCGAATTCAAATAATATTTACCACTTAAAAGCTTAAATATTTAAACCGTTCAAACCACCGAATTCAAATTTTATTTACTACACGGGTACGCATTGCCGCGCCTTATTCCCTAGTAATTAACTAAAGCTATAAGTTCAGAGGCCGTCGAGTGCTCAGGAAACAGGAATTGGCGGTCTTTGCAGTCGCTGGCCTGTGGGCCATACAGTTTTCTGTCTCGTGACTTCGAGAGGCCTCCCACACATCCTCTTTCTTTCTTCCTCGTCGTAGGCTCGTAGCCCACACCCCTGGCCAAATCCCCTCCTCCTCCCCAATCCATCGCCTCTGTTGTTGCCTCACCTCCTAGAGATAAGAGGAATAGGAGGACCGCTGCCCAGACCACGGCGGCCGCATGTGTTCGGCTCGACGGCGGCTCTGACAGTCGGTGACCTGGCGGCGAGCAGGATGGCAGAGGTCGCGGGACGAGAAGGAGCATGGCCGCGTCAAAGGAGGAGATGGACGCCATAGCAGGGGTCACGGGACGAGAAGGAGCATGGTGGCGGCGACGCCATGGCCGCGCTCGCCAGAACATGCCGCCACCGGCCACCAGAGCTCCGCCTCGCTGGACTGATCACTTACTCGCCTCCGTGCTCAGCTCTACCAAGGAGATGGCGACGGCCGACGGCGGCTGCTTTACGACGAGACATGCTCGTGCTGGTCCACATCTCCCCTCCTCTCCCTGGTAGCCCCTGCACACCTCTTCCTCTCTCGCTAATTACTGGCCGCTTACCTTGGCCGACACCACTTGCAGCTGGGCTAGCCGCTCGTCTCGGCCGCCACGCGTTTCTTCCTTCGGCCGTCACCCCCTCCTACCATTTCTCCATGAGCCCTTCTCCAGAACAGGAGCCTTGATGCTGGCCAGAGGAGGCTGCCGATGCGGCTCATATGGGGATTGACCTCCAAGAAGGTGGAGGCAGCAGACCTCGATGCCAAGGCCATGCATGGGATCTTGCCTCTTACCAATCTCCTCTTTGTTCGCAACTTTAAATTCCAAATCAAAATAATTAGCAAAACAGGCCACTGGTGCCGGGCGGCCGTGGTGTCGGGCCGTGAGGCCTTTTTGTCCCGGTCACGCGCCCGGGACAGCGTGTTCGGGACAGCGTGTCACGTCACGGCCCGGGACCAATAGGGGGGCCACGTGGCCAATCAAGGCAGCCTCTGGCTGCGACTCATTTGTCCCGGTTCGTAATACGAACCGGACAGTGTATATGTTTTTTTTGTTTATTTTATTTTATTTTGTTTCCTGTTTTCTATTTTTGTTTCTATTTTCTATTTATGTTACTGATTCTTTTATGTTTGTGTTTTTTCATTTATGTTTCATTTTCAAATAAGATCGAGTTGCATATTATACGTTACTATGTAATATATATCATGAATACACGATTTTTTCCTCGGGATATAGTCATGAATACTACTAGTACACGAATTCTCTCAAACAAATATTTACAATCGGAAGATCATGTCTAAATATTTACAAACAGAGATCATTACATGACAGAGAAGCATTAGACCCTATTTTTTCCTCGGGATGGTCTTTTTTGGCGGCCGGATTATACTGCATTCTGCGCCTGGCTTTATGACATAGTCAAGCAGAAAGCCCGCAATTTCCTCCGCGATTGGTAGTAGGCGGTCTTTTGCATCAAGCCTGTTCCGGATCGTCTCAAACTAAAAAGGAGAGATCAACACCAATATATCAACCATTATGAAAATAATTCAATTTAAAAAGTGAACAAATTTGAATGAATTGTTAACGTACCCTATTCCAGTCTACACCCTCATTGAAGTGAATTCGGATGAACTCGCAGACATAGAATCCACACAAATTGGTGCCTTGTTGCTGCTTCGCGCACTTTATGATAGAATAAGATAAGAAATCAATAAAAAATAATCAAAAATATTGAAAAAATGGTATTGTGAGACTGAAACTAAGAATATGCGTATGTGGAACCTAGCTAGTACGTCTTACCTCTCGCCATTTAAAAGTGAGGTTCTTAGCTATACCGACATCCTTGTGGAAACCGGTGAACTTGTCCCAAACCCTGAAGTTTACGGTATGAAAAATTAGTAAAGAAGTTAACTAATTACTATATATATTATTAGAAAAGACGAGGTCGATTGTGATAATGAACGAAATTACCTCTGGAGCATCTGTTTCGTGTCGTCGAACTTTTCTTCAGGTCAGCATTCAACTTCTTTTACCGTGTGATGCTCTAGTATGCAGTCTACAAAAAAGACGGTTCAAATTAGATAGAAATATGCGAGATTTTTCACCCGAGTTCACATGAATGATGATGGCAGCACATTTGACATGTGTTGTTAGCTACACATGTTCTTGGATGCTTGAATTTCTAGATTAGTTGTTTAGAATTATCGAGTGTTTCTGTATTCTTGACTTCTTATGAATTTATATTCTTGGCATGTAATGGTTGCAGGAGAACATCTGAACAGAACATCGTCCCGTCCGATCCCGTGAGCGGAGGGGCGAAACCCTAGCCGCCCCGGCCTCGACCTCCTCTCCTCCTCCCCTCCATCTCGCCGCCGTCGGAGGGCGTCGCCGGGCAAATCCCGGGCGGCGTCGGCGGCGACGAGGTGCCTTCTCCTCCTCGCGCGGTGGTGGCGCCGCGGGCTGGCGCAGCCGGCGGGGATGCGGCGCTGAGCAGGGGGCGTCGCAGCGTGGCTGCTGGCCGGCGGCGCGGCGGCTCTGCGGTGGTGCGCTCGCGGCAGCGGTGGCGGCGGTGGGCGGCGGCGTTGCTCGGTTGGCTGGAGAACGGATGGGGCGGCGGCTTCGGTCGGGCAGCACCTGCGGCGGGACACGGCGAGGAGGAGACGGTCAGGGCGGCGCGAGCCTGGTAGTTGGACGGCGGCAGCAGCGACCACCTCGCTGCAACGGCGGCGGCGGGTTCTCTCGGGCCGATCTGGGCCTAGATCTGGAACAGGTGGGTCTGATCCGGGCCCGAGCTTGGGCCTGACGAGACCTGCTGCCCCGTCCGGTCGGCGGCCGTCGTTGGCGGCGGAGGGCCGTTCCCCTCCGGTTGGCAGTGGCTGCGGTCCGGCTACTACCTGGAAATCAGGCGGCAGTGGACTTGGCGTTGTCCCTCCTGCTTTGACTCGTCGTCCTTGCGGTGGTACAGCCGGGCTGCGACCTCTCTCTCCTGCTTGGGCTCCGTGCTGACCGAGGACACGGCGGTGGGGCGGATCAGGGATGTCGACGTCATGTGGTGGCGAAGGCGGCTCAGATGACGCGGGTTGCGGCTTCGGGCCGGAGTTCTCGGTCGGGGGCGGTAGGAGGCTCGATGGCGGCTCTCCTCTGGAGCAGGTGACGGGAAGGTGCTGAGGTATCTCAGCCCCGAGACGGTGGCTGGCGGAGCTGGCCAGTGGTTTCAGAGGTTCCCGGCGTTGTCGGAAACCCTTCGCCCGTCCAGGAGGGCTTGGATCCGGTGACCGCCTAGCAGCCTCGTTACCTCGAGGTTGCGGATATGATCGGCGGGTGCGTCCTGCTAGTTGTACCCCAACCGCCCTAGGGCAGGCGACCTCGGTCCTTCTACTGTCCGTTCCTATGGATTTGTTGTCTAGACACCTGCCACTCCCCGAGGGCGTGATCTTGGATGCCGGGGCGGCGGCCTCGGAAGGTGGTCTGCGCGTACGACTCTGCGGTGAGTGACGTGGCAGCGGTGTTGGTCGTCTTCTCGGACCACGTGGGTGGCGTGAAGTTGGCGGGAGGAGTGCCTTGTGCTGGCTGTGCTTCGGTTGTGGCGGCTCCCAGATCGCGTCCTGGTGAACGGGCTTGAGACTTTTGGCGCTTCGTGAGTTCGAGTGTGGTAGCAAGGTGCTTCCAGCGAAAGTTTTGCGTCTTGGCGCCAACAACGACGACGCCTGCGGGTGTCGCTACCCTCTTGGGGGCGCTGTTGAGGGTGCCTTCTCTGCACTTAGTGTGGTAGTAAGGTGCTTCCGAGCGAAAGCTCTACGCTTCGGCGCCAGCAGCGATGACGCCTGCGGGTGTCGTAACCCTCTAGGGGGCGTTGTTGTGGGTGCCTTCTCCGCACTAGGGCTTCGGTGAAAATCTGGACCTTTTGGTCTAGACGGCGGCGGCGCTATGCGTCGTCACGCTGTTGGGGGCGCCGTCCTGGAGACTCGTTCCCCCTCGATCCGGGGTCGGAGGTCTCGGTGGCAAGCTCGGTTTTCCTTTTCTTTTTGGTTTTCTATCTTTGATCTGTCTTTGGAGGGTTCCTCCTCACCTTGTATCGGTTCGGCCGTGGTCTTTTGGGCGTTGTGCTGTTTGGCCCAGCATCGGTTTCAAACGGTGTGGCTTTATTTATAAAGCGGGGCGAAAGCCTGATTCGAGAGAGAGGAGAACATATGAGAATTTTTTAGAGTTGCAGACAAAGATAAATCGGGAACCTTGACTGTGAAAGAAGTCCAAGATATCTTGGAGGATATCGGGAACCTTGACTGTGAAAAAACCAAGACATCTTGGAGGATATCTATGCGAGATATCCACAAGTAAAGTTATACATGAAGAGCAAGCAAATGAACAGAATTGCCGATTTAATTAGGACCGGGAAAGGTAACCCTGAAAAGGAATCTATAGAACGAGCATTGAAGAGTTTAAGAAAGCTGATTAGCAAGTCAAGAATCCACCTGCAACAGCTCAGGTCCCCTTTTTTACTTTGTTGGAATTTTGACAATACATAAGTCTCAAATTGAGCCGAAGCCATGCCAACGCTCGAGCTCCTCCCGCTTGGACTCGATCATGGCCTCACTGAGGGCCTCCTCATCCTTGAGACCCGGTGGCTGGAACTACGCCACCGGGATCTCGTCCTCCTCCATGGGCTGCTCCTGCTCCACCTGATCCTCCTTCGGCTCCCACTCCGGCGACGGCGGAGGCACCCAGACGACGACGCCACCAAAGTCAAAGTCGCGATCGTTGAGGAGGCCGGCGCGCCTCCTGGCGTCGCGTTCGAACTCCGTCCGATCCCACCAACGGGAATCGGGGTGGAACCTGTGGTCCTTCCGGAGAACGGCAGGGAAGAGGTTGTGGCGGTGGCGGATCTCCATCATTCGTTCCTCGTCGGCTCAGAGCACCAGCGGGACTGGCACCCGCCTCGAGTTGAGGTGCCAGTCCTCCACCGGTACCGGTTGGTTCTTCTCATACAGGGCCCGCGTCAGGGGGACGCCCAAGTACAGGCGATTCCTGTGCTTCTTGGGCGGCAGCACACGACTGCGTGATGAGTCGTCGCCACTCTTTCTTCACACGTTTGAAGGGCGATGAACCGGTCAGGGCGGCGGGCAGTGGAGAGGGTACGTCGAGAGAGTTTGGCCATGTGCGAGGTAGCCACGAGTCAGTTTATCAGCGGCCGAGGACGCGGAGTACCAAGACATTAATGACGCCGTGGGATACGAAATGCGGCATCGCTGACGATGACGCGGCGGTGCAGCCTTTCCTCGAGGAGGCGCGGCCACGGTCGCTGACGCGTGGGACCCAGTCAAAGGCGAGGAGGCGTGCGCGAACACAACAGACTGTCCGCGGCGACGTAAAATGTGCCCAAATTTGGACCACGTTGAGCCGTTGGGCTGGGTTTTTCCCGACCCGATCATTTTCGGACATAAACCAGATCGCAGACGTCTGTTTATGTCGGGCCGTTGGAGATGTCATGCCGACCATGTTTGATTCAGGTTTTTATGGTTCAGATACACGCTGGGGCAGCTAGAGACACACGCACAGAGCACAGGGGACCAGTAGTGACGAGGGTGTAACTCGGCAAATCCCAGGGTTGTCCACCCTGGGTTGATTGAGGGGGAGAGAGATGAACGTTGGTGATCACGACGGCTGACAAGCAAGGTGTTTACTAAGGTTCAGGCTCCCGGAGGATAACACCCTACTTCCTGCTTGTCTGGTATTGATGGCGAGTAGTGGTTATAATGGCGAGATGATGATCTCGCTAGGGTTTGTGGTGGCGGCTATGAGCGTGTCTCCTGGACGAGCAACCCTCCTAGCCTTTATAGGTAGGCTAGGTCTCGGGTGAACGGTGCCGATGGCAATTACAGATATGGTAAGAGTCGTATGACCTAACTGATTAGAACTAGGCCACATGATACCCCTATTGGGCCTTCCATGGGCCTTCGCAGTCTTGGCGTGACCCAAGTAGCCTCATCGTGGGGTAGTCGAAGAGTAGCCCCACGTCAGTAGCCCCCAAGTGCTTGGTCGAATCGTAGAGTCGGGCAGAGGACTCCTTCCTCCTGGGCACGTCGCCTGGTTGCTTGTACTTGAATTAGACTCGTTTTCTTCAGTCGAAGTAATGTTTGCAGTCGACTTATTGAAGTCGTGGCTTTTGTGGAACTTGCTTCTGTTCAACCTGATGGCTTATCGTCAGTTGATTCAGCTTGTTGAGCTTACTTGGTTTTCTTGCCACCCGATCGCATGTTTCGGGTTCTTGAATCAGTACTGTGGCTTACTGATGTGATTTCAGCTATGAAGCTTACTACTCGAATCATTTGTTTGAGTTCTCCCTCAGCTCTGTGTCTTACCTAGAGCATCTGCCTTGTTGACGTCAGCGATGACGCTTCATAGCACGCCTCTGCGTCCGATGGGACGTGACGGAACGGGCCCCACTGTTCAGTGTTGACTGTAGTCAGTAGTTGCCAGCTTACCTCTGACTTGGGCGCAGAAATTTCGCAGCGTGATGATAGTGCCTTGATCCTCATGCGTAGTGGACGGAGTGGGCGGCGACGGTTAGTCTCCCCGTGTGACACGTGGACGGCTGGATAGAGCATCGGGGAACAGTTTCTTCGGGGACGGCCGAGATGGACTGCATGCGCGGTATAAATATTGTACCACGACATGAAAACAGGTCATCTTCTCCAATTGCCGATGCCTCCTTTTCCTGCGCCATTTTTGCCCCCTTTCTGAGCTCTTGCCTTTTATCCTTCCACCTTCCGTGAGAGCCTAGAGAGATGGGGAAGTCGAAGGCTGCAACCAGCGTCGCCGCTGCCGCTGACGCGGGCGCGATGAAGAAGCCTGACGGCGACTGGCAGAAGTCGTCGGTAAAGAAGACTGACTTTGAGGTCCTGCGCGCGCAGGGCCTGCTGCTGCCGATGGACCAGGCGACGGTACGCGCCCCTGGTAAGGAAGTCTATCCTGCTCCTCGCGAGGGGGAGCGCGTTTGCTTCGTGGACTTCCTTCCATGGGGCTTCGGGTTCCCTCTCCACGATTTTGTTCGCGGTCTTTTGTATGCCTATGGGGTTCAGATCCACGATCTGACCCCCAATGGCGTCTTGAGCATCGCAAGCTTTATCGTGCTTTGCGAGTGCTTTATGGGGATTGCTCCCCACTGGGCTTTGTGGAAGTCGCTCTTCCTTGTCAGGAAGAATGTGGGGAAGAGCGGGTTGACATACCCGGTGGGCGGCTTCGGCATCCAAGTGTGCGGTGACACCGCGTACTTCCAGATGAAGAAGTCGGACTCCATCCAAGGGTGGCAGAAGCGGTGGTTCTACGTCAGGTGCGACCAGGAGGGGCTGCCTGACTTCAGCGGCGAACGCGACTTGCGGAAGACGCACGCGTGGGTGCACCCGCTCGCGGAGGAGGAGAAGGAGGATGTTAAGCCACTGTTGAGCCTTCTCCGCAATCTGCTGAAGACTTTGGGGCGTGAGTCGGGCGGCGTCCACCTTATGGCCACCCTCTTCAGGCTCCGAGTCCAGCCACTCCGCGCTCGCCCCCACCCGATGTGGGCAGCTGAGGGCGCCGGCGACCCGCAGCTTGACAACGAAGAGGTGGAGTTCAAGGTGAGGAGCATCACGAGTCTCCGAGCCGCAGACCCCTGCAACGTCAATTATCCCGTCGTCGTGTATGGAGCGACGAACCCTGTTCCTAAGGTAAGCTTCTACCTTTTTCTTCTTTTCCTTATTTGATTTCTTGATCTTCTGTTTCTTGATTCGTCTGTCTTTATTGGTTACAGGGTCGCTCTTTCCTTGTCAGCCTTCCTCTGCTCCTGGAGAACGGGCCTCATGACGAGGCGAAGTTTGTGGAGGAGGAGGGTGACGATGAGGACATTCCTTCCGCCATCTTCCTGAGTGAAGAGGTGGAGGATGATGAGGATGAAGAGGAGCCGACGCGGAAGAAGCAGAAGGGGTGAAGTGGCGACTCTGCGACTGCTTCGTCCCCTGTGAAGGATACGGCTGCTGACTTGGAGGAGGGTGGCATGTCATCGTCGGGTGCAAGGTCCCGGGGCGACTGGGATGAGCCCTTGGCTGCACCTCCGGTCAGCTCTACCCCGCCGCACGAGTTCGCCAGGATGCCATCCGTTTTCCTGGGGAGCGACGATGACGTTGAGACCACCAGGTTCGTCGTGATTTTATTTCTGTTGCGTCGAGTTATCTTCTTGACTTTGCAGGCTGTGAGTTGAACTTTCTTGCATCTTGTGACAGCTACCGTTTTGGCGGCATCGGCTCCCCTCCACGCGAAGTGGAGCATACGTCCGCTCCTTCGGCCGAGCTGATTGTGCGGGTGGCCGATGAGCATGCGCGGGCTGGTGGCTCCGTGGCGCCGAGTGATGCTGCCGCGGCGACTTCGACGGATGCTGATCTCCTGTACCATGTAAGTTCTTTTCTTATTCTTCCATAGTTACATCGGGTGCGTGAACAGCGCTCCCGATGGGAGTAGCCCCCGAAGGTGTGAGTGTCTAGGATAGTCGACCGCAATTTTATATGTGCTTGTTTGCTTTGCAGCCATATTACCGCCAGCAGCTTGAGGCAGCCGCTGCCTTCGTTTGCCTGGAGAAGGAGAGGGATCAGCTGCGCACCTCCTTGGACCAGGCCACGAGGCGAGCTGCTGAGTTGGAGCAGAAGCTTCAGGCTCAGGCGGAGCTGGAGAAGGCATTGCGCGAGTCGCAAGAGCGCGAGCATGCGCGGGTCGTCCAGGAGAAGACCCAGGTCGACCGCCTACTCGCACTCGCCGGCGTCCTCGGAGGTAAGTCTTTCGGCTTGGTGCCTACTTTGTATCCTTGCTTGGCGTGAACTGACTTCTGATCTTCGCTCAGAGAAATGTGGAGGCGCTCCTCCGGAAGGCTCGTCCAGCGACGACGTCGACTGGCAACCGCGGTCGGGTTCCTCGACCGTGCCTGCGCATACGCCTCCGATGCGCTCCAGAAGTTGACCGCGGCGCTGCAGAAGTCGACCGGAGCGTTGGCGACTGTGCACCGGAGCATCTTCCCCAGCGGGCCGCCACCGACTGCCGTGGACGCTCTCGCGGCGCCATTTGAAGATGACACAACCACCCTCGCGGACTTCACTCGGACACAGACGATACGCGGCTCCGAGCTTACTTTCTAGCTTCTCCTTGGCCATCAAGTCGCGGGCAACTTCGAGAGAGTTGTCAGCGGCTTCCCTCGGCGGCCTGACGGCAAGACCGCGTCTCTTAGCGGGGTGAAGGCGCATGCGACTCAGCTGGCTGTGAAGCTTGTTGCCACCTTCGAGAGGGGGATCGCCAAGGCGACCGAAGCGGCTGCTGCTCGGAGGAGTCGCTCCCGGTCGGAGTCTGTAGCGTAGGAGTTTTGTAGTGTAGGTTTTGGTAGTCTACTTTTGAGTCTGCCGTTTGTAATGACTTATACTTTGTGGGTCTTCTGGCCTTGAATCATGTTTTGTGCTGAAGTCTATACTCTTTCACTTTATTCTGCCTTGGTTAAGAAGTTGCCTTTACTTTTCTGTTTTGACACTGTCGATTCTTGGCAGCCTGACACGGGTAAGGCCACTTCAGTTGCTGCGACGACTGGCGCGGGTGATGAAGAAGGTTCTCCTTCGACTGAGTCTGTTCGCCGCCATTGTCGAACAACCTCAACTCCTGCGCAAAGTACGAACGACCAACGGTTGATCAGCTATATGAGGAACAACGTGATCGAACTCGAGGCGAAGCTGAAACATGCAGAGTTGGAGTTGGCGCGCTCGAGGTCGCGCCCTATTGCAGAGTTCTCTCAGCGTGAAGAATTCCTGCTTTGCGAGATTGATCTGATCAGTCGACAGCTGCAAGACTGGTAGCATTTTATTTTTGACTTCCTTCTTGCGATGTGTTGATTGTAACGCTTGCAATTTCTTGATGCAGATGTGAACCCTGACTGGCAAGCTGAGCAGGCTCGGATTGATGAGCGGGTCGCCCGAGAAGCAACTGGCGACTCACACGAGGCGCGCCACTTTTGGTCGAACAGATCGAGAGGGCGGATCCTCGCGTGTATGCTTGACTGCACTTGGCGGACTGCTTTTCTCCTGGAAGGGTGCAGGAAGACCCTCTGGCATATCCATCGCGTGTATTTCCCGCATCATGGGCAGCCCCACGAGCTGGCCACCTTGCTGGAGAGGTTCCGCGAGGGTGACGCGCTGAAGGAGGTTGTCGACGCCCAGCCGGAATGAACGTGGCGTTGGCGTACGTCCGACTGCATCGGCCGAATCTTCCTCTGGTGAGGTTGCTAGGCGGCTTGCCTGAGGAAGATGACTACACCGAGACTTTGCCAGCTGCGCGCCAGATGATCCAGCATGTCCAAAGGCTGAGCGAGCGTCTCGTGGGGCCACTCAATGCGCCGAAGGATGAACCTGCAGAGTAGGAGTAGCAGGCTTCTATTGTACAGGATTAGTTCTAAGAGGCAGATTTGCCGAGTGTAAATATCAATGTATGTTAGCTGAGGTTAGGGTAGACCCCGAGTAAGCAAATTGAAATTGTTTGCATTACTTTATGAATATCTGTTACGCAGCCTCGAGTGGATCGAGTGTGACTTAGATATAAGTGACTTGTGTGACGCAGCCCCCGAGTGTCTCGAGTGCGACGCAGTCTCCGAGTGGCGGATGGTGTTTTTGTCTTGACCTGTATGGCGCAGCCCCCGAGTGCATCGGGTGGCGTCCTAGGATGAACTTGTACCTGTGTGGCGCAGCCCCCGAGTGGATCGGGTGACGACCTAGGGATTTGTCACGGACCTGTATGGCGCAACCCCCGAGTGCGTCGAGTGGTGGTATAGGTTTCCAAGTGATACATGTAAACCGCAGCCCCCGAGTGTGTCCGACGGCGACCTAGGGTTTTTGAATTGACCTGTATGGAGCAGCCCCCCGAGTGGTTTGAGTGGCGGCCTAGGATTTTGCGAGTAAGGCCTGTGTGGCGCAGCCCCCGAGTGGTTCGAGCGGCGGCCTAGGTTTTCAAGTGATACCTGTAAAGCGCAGCCCCCGAGTGTGTCGAGCGGCGGCTTAGGATTTTTGACTTGACCTGTATGGCGCAGCCCCCGAGTGGTTCGAGTGGCGGCCTAGGATTTTGCGAATGAGGCCTGTATGGCGCAGCCCCCGAGTGGTTCGAGTGGCGGCCTAGGCTTTTGATATGACGTGTATGGCGCTGCCCCCGAGTAGTTCGACTGGCGGCCTAGGTTTGGAGTTGCTTTTTGACTGAAAAAAGTAAAGGAGAGAGCTTGTTCCACAAATCCCTTTATTGATTCTGGCGAGCAGGCCGCCTCGTTAAAACCCTTCAGTCCCCTTAGGTACCCTGTTAAGGGAAAGAGTGCGTCTGAAACCTGCCGCCTTGGCATGCTTGTTTTGGTACAATGATGGAGTCGACTAGGCGTAGAAACGAAGGAGCTGTGCGAAGTTCCAATGGGTTGCTGCAAACTGCTCCCGTCTTCGAGTCCTTCAAGCGGTAAGCTCCGCCGCCGATTGCTTCTGTCACAATATACGGGCCTTCCCATGGGGATGCGAGCTTATGCACCTTCTTCTGCTTGAGGCGGAGGACTAGGTGGCATGTGACGAATGCCCTTGGTCGTAGCCTCCGTCCATGGTAGCTGCGCAGGTCTTGCTGGTACACGGCTGATCGTGCGAGGGAGATGTCGCGAGCTTCATCCAGGACATCCATGTCGTCTTCGAGTGCTTCTTCTGCGTCTGATTTGTCGTAGGCCACCACCTCTGGTGCGTCAAACTTGATGTCGCAGGGTAGGACCGCCTCTGCGCCATATACCATGAAAAATGGTGTGTATTGGGTGGATCTGTTTGGCGTGATTCGCAGGATCCAGAGTACTGATGGCAGTTATTCGACCCATACGCCTGCGGCGCGTCTAAGTGGCACTCGCAAGCGTTTCTTGATGTCGTTGCAGACTAGACCATTGGCTTTTTCGACTTGCCCGTTGGACTGTGGGTGCGAGACAGATGCGTAGTTGAGCTTGATGCCTTGATCAGAGCAGAAGTCCTTGAATTCTTCGGCTGTAAAGTTCGAGCCGTTGTTCGTGATGATGTCGTTTGGTACCCCGAATCTGAAGATGATGGACCTGATGAAGTTAACAGCTGATGATGCAGTCCAACTTGTGATAACCGCGACTTCAATCCACTCGGTGAATTTGTCGACTACGACCAGGAGATGAGTGTGTCCTCCGGGTGAGGATTTCTTGAGCGGGCCTACCATGTCCAGCCCCCATTAGGCGAAGGGCCAGGCTAGTGGTATTTTCTTTAGCGCGGATGCCGACGCGTGTGGCTTGTTGGCGAACTCCTGGCATCCAGGGCACTTCCTTACCAGATCTTCGTGTTGCGCTCGAAACGCGTCACACGAACACGTCCTCGTGTACCCGCGGTGCCGAGGGAGATACTCCGCAACTCGCCCCGCGGGAGGCTGGCTTACAGCGCGATACGCAAGACAGTAAGCCGGCGCTTTTGAGACCAGACGCCCCAGCCCCTCGGGAAGCCCCGTCTGAGGAAAGCCGGCAACGATTGGCTGAGCTAAGCCAGACTTGGCCGCTCTCAGCTCGATTTTTGATATCCGGCAAGATATGTGAAATCACCGAACAACGGAAGCAGGAACAAGGGTTGAAGGAGATAAAAGTAGGGTTGTATTGATAGGTTGTCGATTGTTTGCTTAATTTCAATCGGCCATCACCTCTCATATATATATGAGGCGGCTGGACTTCCCGTACAAGTTCTGGACTCCTACGCGAATTACAATTCATGGTTTGAGTTAGATTCTATCCTAACTTGGCGGATCCTTGATCGGCTTCGTGCTAGACCCGGACTCGATCTGTCTGGTTTCTTTGGAAAGTTGCCTCCTTCTTCCAGCCTGATCTCAAAGTTGCCTTCTCCTTGCCACCTTTAGCCTTCCGCCTTGATACGGGCAAGAAAGTTGCCTTTTGTCTTCCGCCTTGATCAGCGAAAGTTGCCTTTTGCCTTCCACTTTGATCGGGGAAAGTTGCCTATCTCCTTCCGCCTTGATCGGAGAAAGTTGCCTTCTTTAGCCTTTCACCTTGATCGGGGAAAGTTGCCTTTTGTCTTCCGCCTTGATCGGTGAAAGTTTCCTTCTTTAGCCTTTCACCTTGATCGGGGAAAGTTGTCTTCTTTTGCCGGCTTGTTTTGACAATGTTGGCTCCTCTTTTGTCGGCTCATTTTGACAACATTGGCTTCCTTTCTGCTGCCTTGCCTTGACAAAGTTGTCTTTCTGCCGCCTTGTTTTGACAACGTTGGCTTCTCCTCTACCGCGTTGTTTTGACAAAGCTGGCTTCTTTTCGTCCACCTTGTTTTGACAAAGTTGACTTCGTCCACCTTGTTTTGACAAAGTTGGATTCTTTTCTACCACCTTGTTTTGACAAAGCTGGCTTCTTTTCCTTAGGCTAGAATTGACTTGCCTCCATGGGCCTTCAAGCAAATTTGCATACCCAAATCTGCCTTCCGCCTTGTTCCAATTTTGTGATACTAAAACCGGTCAGCTGCCAAAAACGGGTGCTAACACTTCGGTGTCGTGCATAGCTGTTGGCCAGTAGAACCCGACTCGTAGAGCTTTGGCCACCAGGGCACGACTGCTGGCGTGATGCCCGCAGATACCGGCATGAATATCAAGTAAGATGGCTTGGCCGTCGACTGGATCTACGCACCTTTGTAGAATTCCTGAGATGCTTCTTTTGTAGAGTTCTCCGTTGATGACGGTGAAACTTTTGAGCGCCGAATGATGCGCTTGGCTTCGACTGGGTCGATGGGCAGACTTTGGTGCAGCATGTAAGCTAGGTATGGGCCTGTCCATGTGGCTTCGACCATCATGACCTCCATGGGCTCCTTTTCTTTGCTTGGTGGGTTGGCAGTGCTCGTTGAAGGTGTGGGGGAGACTGGTGCGGGTCGAAGCTTAATGGATCGCTGCGTGATGCGCTCGAGGAAGACGCCAGGTGGCACTGGTACCTTGTCTGACCCCATGTTGGCGAGGACGTCGGCTTCCTCGTGTCTCTCGCAGCCAATGTGCCGCAACTCGCAGCCGTCGAAGGTGTCGTCCAGCTGGTTGTATAGGTCTCTATAGGCGATCATGTTGTCGGCGATGGCGTTACAAGACTTCATAGTTTGCTGTACGACGAGGTAGGAGTCTCCGTAGATCATGAGGTGAGTGGTGCCGCAGTTCTTGGCCATCCGCATGCCATGGATTAAAGCCTTGTACTCTGCTTCATTGCTGGAGGGTGTTGGGAAGTCCATCTGCAGAACGTATTTTAGCTTGTCGCCTTTGGGGGAGATGAGGACGACTCCTGCCTCGGTCGCTCTGAACTTCTTGGAGCCGTCGAAGTACATTGTCCATGCGTTGGACAAGTCGGGGATGTCCGGTAGCTGGGCTTCTATCCACTCGGTGGTGAATTCTTGAAGGACTTAGGCCTTGATTGACTTCGGGTGAGCGTATTTCAGCCCCCAGGGTCCTAGTTTGACAACTCACTTGGCGACTCGCCCTGTCGCGCGCTGGTTTGTGAGGATCTCTGCTAGCCCAGAGGAGCTTACCACCGTGATCGGGTGCTCGGAGAAGTAGTGGACGACCTTTCTTGAAGTCATGAAGACCCCGTAGGCCAGCTTCTGGTAGTGCGGGTAGTTTTGCTTGGACAGTGTTAGGACCTCGCTGAGGTAGTAGACTGGTCTTTGGACAGGATGACTGTGCCCTTCTTCTCCTCGCTCCACTACGAGTACAGTGCTCATGTTGGTTGTTGAGACGTACATGTAGAGCGACTCGTTCTCCAGTGGTGCCACCAAGACTGGGGAGGTCGTCAGGTTATTTTTGAGTTGGTCGAATGCGTCTTGCGCTTCCTCTGTCCACTCGAACTTGTCCGTCTTCTTCATCAGTTGGTAGAAGGGCAGAGCCTTCTCACCCAATTTACTAATGAACCGACTGAGAGCTGCGAATCGGCCAGCTAATCGCTGCACCTCACGGAGTTTGGTTGGTGCTGGCATTGTGAGTATGTTTTGCACCTTCTCGGTATTTGCTTCGATTCCTCTTGCAGAGACGAGGTATCCTAGCAGCTCTTCGGCTGGCACGCCGAAGACGCACTTATCTGGGTTCCGTTTGATCTGGTACTCGTCGAGCGCGGCGAAGACCTTGCGGAGGTCGGCGACTAGGGTGTCTTCCTTGCGGGTCGTGACGACGATGTCATCGACGTAGACCTGGACAATTTGCCAGATGAGCCCTTTGAGGCATGCTTGCATTGTATGCTGGTATGTGGCACCAGCGTTCTTCAACCCGAAGGGCATTGTCTGATAGCAAATAACGCCGTCGGGTGTGATGAATGCAGTTTTTTTTCGTCGTCGACGCTCAGTCTTATCTGTTGGTAGCCTGAGTAGGCGTCCAGGAAAGACAAGCGCTCGCAACATGCTATCGAGTCGATGATCTGGTCTATCCGCGGGAGCGGGAAGTGGTCCTTGGGGCAACATTTGTTGATGGCAGTGAAGTCGACGCACATGCGTAGTTTCTTTGTCTTCTTCTTCTCTACCAGGACAGGGTTGGCGACCCAGTTTGAGTCCTTGATTTCTCGGATGAACTTGGCGTGCAGCAGCCGGTCGAATTCCATAGTGATCGCGTTGAAGGGGATCGTGTGCAGAAAACAAAAAAATTCCTAGCAACGATATCCTTAAACTAGCCAAGATCTACACTATGCAGATAAAGTAGTATGGCGGAGATCGGAATACATACCCTCGTAGACCGAATAGCGGGGATTACGCTCCCGCACAAGCGTTGACGACGAAGACGACGTAGCCGACCTCTAGGTCGCGGAGAACTCGGCGCGACGAAGACGACGAAGATGACCTCAAGGTCGGGTGGAGGAAGTAGGCCTCCGAGTACCGCTAGCGCAGCACCTCGCAGGGCGTCACACACATACGGTGGAGACGACGGCCTCCGAAGCTCCAGTCCAGGACGAGCAGCGGAAGACTTGGACCGGAACACCAGCAGCGCGGCAGCGGGCTATGGTGGAAGAGATCCCCCTCCTCTACTCGGCGCGGCTCCGACAAGGGAACCACGAGATCGAGAGAGAAATTGGGAATTAATTGGTGAATTAAAAGGCCAGGTGTGCCCCTTCTTATATAGGCTCCCGGGGGGAGCCAACCTTGCCAGCCAGGCAATGTGGGACTATCCCACAGCCTGGTTCAGCCAAGGCATGCTGCGCCGGCCCTAGGTGGGCCCCATTTGGCCCACCTAGGCCGGCCAAGCCTCCCCCACAAAATTCCCTTGAGGGTTTTTCCCCCCATGGGCCTTCTTTCGACCAGAAGGCCCATTTAGGGAAATCAGCCTAAATAAATTCGAAAATAAATATATAAAATCATATTTGCATATTAATTACACTAATTAATATCAAACATAATATATATAATTTTTCCTAGCTCCGAAAACTCTGTCGGCGCTGCCCGATCTCCATCGGACCCCTCCCGGGACGCTCCCGGTGATCTCTTTCCTTTCCGGTTGTCTTGTCGAAACCCCTTAAGTGTGTTACCCTAGCGGTTCGATATAATAACAGGTATGACCAAGACTCCTCTATGATCAACGACTAACTCGTAGGCCTGGACCCCATGAATTAATCCCTGTGATATAACGAATGACTTTCATCTATCAAACCTGGACGTCTAGTCTTAAACCCTTTGTCATGGCGATACTTAGCGTGTCCGAGCATCATTCTCATATATCTCCATACCTAGCATGATCTCGTTACCGACATCGCTATCTTCTACTCGTCTATGATATTATGTCAGCTGGTGACCTAGTCACATGTTTGCAAACTCATTTGACATAATCTCACCGAGTGGGCCCTAGAGTATCTATCCGGCTATGCGGACTGACAAATCACGTTGTTGACCCCTCGTCTCAACTACCCCCTTCCGATAACCAAAAGTATCTCCGTTATTGTCACACTAGATAAGATATGACGTTTGGTGCGATCAAAGTATCTTTCAGGGATAACAATAAGAGTTGATCTCACGGTCTTAAGGCATAATGACTATGTCCTATAAATATTGGGTATGTCCATCACATCGTTACACCTAACGATATGACTTCCATTGCCGACCGGCGCCATGCCCTATGATCGGAAAACCTCGATCATCAATCGCGCAATGAAACTAGTCTTAGTAGAGGCTACTAGGGACCTGGTTGTTTATCTACCACACATGTATTAATGTTTTCGCTTAATACAGTTATAGAATGGTGTAAAACATATAATGAACAATTGGGATATTGCCAATAAACTATGTTTATTAAGTGCCTCTAGGGCATATTCCCTTCACGCGTCCCGTTTGGGTCCGGAGAAGCGTCGCATGACTTGCTTGACGGGTCTGGCGTCCCTGTGGACTTTTAAGGAGTGCTCGGCGAGATTCCTGGGTATTCCTGGCATGTCAGAGGGTTGCCATGCAAAGATTTTCCAGTTCTCACGTAGAAACTCGACGAGCGCGCTTTCCTATGCGGGAGTCAGGCTTGACGATACTTTGACCGTCTTGCTGCTGTCAGTCGGATGGACTTGGTGGGTTGTTGTGTCGTCATTTGTGTTGAAGGCGGCGTCTTTGGCTGGCTTCTTGCGGGGTGGGAAGATGGTCTTGTCGTTGTCGGCTGCTATCGCCTGGAAGTGCTCTTCGACCCCGAAGAATTCAGAGATCCTGCTGAACTCGCGGTCACAGCTGTTGGAGTGGTCGAACTCGCCCCGCACCGTAATTAGGCCTTTGTGTCCAGGCAACTTGAGCATCAGGTAGGGGTAATGAGGTACTGCCATGAACCTAGCGAAGGTTGGGCGCCCAAGTATCGCATGGTATTGCGACTTCCAGTCGACGACCTCGAAGTCGATTGATTCTCTCCTGAAGTGCTCGGGTGTGCCGAGGATGACGTCAAGTGTGATCGTTCCCATGGGCGTGATTGCTTGCCCTGGTACTATGCCGTGGAAGGTGGTCTCAGACTCCGGCAACTTCTCTGTCGACTTGTTCATCCTTCTCAGGGTGTCAGCGAATATGATGTTAATGCCGCTGCCTCCATCCATGAATACCTTTTTCAGGTTGTACTCTCCGATCAGGGCTTCAACTACTAGGGCAACGTGCCCAGGTCGAGGTACGTCTGACGGGTGGTCTGCCCTGGAGAATGTGATCGGTGTCTCTGACCCTCTCAGGTAGTTTGGTACTGCGCGTGGGCAGGTGGTGGCTTGGAGGACTTGGCGGGTGATGAGCTTATGTACCCTGTTTGAAGGGCGTCCCTTCTGTAACATGTTGAGCTGTCCCCGCGCGGCTGGGTACGCGTCGTGTACCATTGGCTGAGCTTCATGCTGCGGCTGCTGCTATTGGGGAAAGGCGCCCGCCGCGTGTGCTGGGGTGTTGTTCGTGAGTGCTGCCTGAATGGCGAGCTGCGGAGCTGGCTGCAATGCCGGCGCAGGAGTGATGATATGCTGCATGGCCCCGTAGATCTTGCGTGCTTTACGGCAATCCTTCAACAAGTGGTTGGTGCCCCATTTGCCCGTCTCCGGGTTGCGGAACATGTGGTGCTTGCAAGGTTGCGCCAACTCCTCAGTTGGGGTCAATGCGCGTCTCCACTCGCGTTTTTGGCCTCCGTCGTTGCGGTTGATGCTGCCGCCGCTGCGGTTGTACTGTCCTGGGTCGGATTGTCGACCTTGGTCACCGCTCCGACTGTATTGGCGACCTTGATCATACTGGAGATTGCTATCGCGCGCGTCATCACGGGGGGTTTGATATCCCGCCGCTACTAGCTCGATCGAGTCGAGGTTGGTAAAACGTGGTTTCTTCTTCTGGCGTCCATCCCGTCAGTTACTTGTTCCGGCTTCGTTCTTCGGGGAGTTGTCGCGGACGTAGTCCTCTCCTTCGGCCCACTGGTTGGCTATCTTCATGAGCTCGATCATGGTTTTCGGCTGGATTCTACCGAACTCTTCGCGGAGGTCGCGGCGGGAGACGCCATGCATGAATGCATCCATCACCCGGTCTTCTGAAACAACTTCCATAGTGTTGCGAAGGAGTGTCCACCGCTGGATATATGATCGGAGCGGCTCATCTCTTCCTTGCTTGCAGGCTTGCAACTCGATGTAGGTTGCCGGCCTTGCGTACGTTCCAAGGAAACTTTTGATGAAAGTATCTTGGAATTCCTCCCAGGTTCTGAAGGAGTCCTTAGGCTGGCTAGTGAGCCACCCGCGTGCTGAATCCGTGAGCATGAGCTGGATGTACTGCATTGCCCTAGTCGATGTTCCGCCTTGGCAGGTGTAGGCGATGAGGTAGTCTTCGAGCCAAATGCGTGGGTCTTGTTTCCCATCATACTTGGGTGTTCCTGCTGCTAGCTTGAAGCCTTTGGGCATGCGGGTGTCACGGATGTTGAAGCTGAAGCATGCGGCGCCGCACGGCTCGAAATTGCGGTCGGCTTGATTGTCCAGGTTCGTCGTGTCAGTCGTACGCTGGGTGCGGTTGCGGTCCACCGTCCTTTGCACGATGACGTTGCGAAGGTCTTCGCCTGGTTGCGGCTGTCGTAGTGGCCTTGCTGCTGGGCCATCTAGTGCTGCCGGCTCGCGGGCTTGGTGTTCTCGCTCCTCACGTGCCCGGTTACTTGGTACCTTGTTTGACAAGGCGTCCTCGATTGCCTTCATGGACATGATCTGCTGTTTGTGGAGAAGGGCGCGCGCGTCACCCTCCGATGGCTGCGTGAGCCGCATGTATGTTTCGACTGCCATGATAGCGGCGTTGGCCGTTTTAGGGACGGGTATCCCGTTTTCATCCTCGGTTACGAAGGATGAGTCGAGGTTGCGGGTGACCCTGGCTCGATCGGCTTCTGTCATAAGGGGCACGCGAGCTCTGTGGCGCCGTGCTCGTTGGTTGACTTACGTGGAGGAGGTAAATGAATAGGCGGCCCGTCTGGTGTTTGATGCGTCAGCCTCCCTCTTGCGCCGAAGGAGTTCGACTTTTTCCGCGTGAAGTCGTTCGCCTTCCGTGCGTAGCAAGTACTGGACTGCCAGCTGATCTTCCCGAGGTGCGTCGGGTGGTGGAAACGTTCCGTCGTCAATGTGCTTCATAGCCCCGATCGCCATGTCGCGCGTGATGGTGAGCCGCGTCACCTGGTCGGGTATGACCACCTCCAGTGGGTATGCGAGTTCGTCGTTGTCCTCTGGAGGCACTGTGCCAGCCATGCAGACTTGCGCGGGGTAAACTTGGGTAGGGGTGTTTACGCTGCCGATGCTGCTTCCATCATCCGAGCCTTGCTCGGGATCAAAAATCGCTGCAACGTGATAGGCAGCGTAGTCGTCGTTGCGTCTCCTTTCCTGGAACCCTGCGCCGCGGCCGTGAAGGGCGATTTCGCAGTCGCCGGAGCGAGTGTGATTGGCTCGGGGAAGACTTGGTGAGTCCATGAAGATGCGTGTGACGTGGCTGACGGTAGCGCGACCCTGGTCGAATGCGTAGACGCGGTAGACGCAGTCGAAGTTGGCGTAGACTTTGGTTTCGCCAGCGGTGCGATCGAGATGGTCGAAGTAGACTCGATCTGCATGGCAGTCGCCGAGGTAGTTGACGTAGTCGACGTAGATGCGGGTTGATCAGTCGAGGACGCGATCTTCGCAGTCGCGGTAGATGCGATCTTCGCGGTAAACGACAGCGGGGGCGGCACGATGGTGGCAGATGTTGGTGTCGCCACCGCGCGTGGCGTGGTCGCCATGGACCTGAATATTCCACGACTGTCTACGAAGCAGTGTATGGTACCAAAGGTGATGCATATACCTTCGTACAGATCGGCGTACACCGAGCGGTGGGCCGACGGGTGGAAGGTGTACTCGAAGGAGCCGAAGCAGATTGGCTCCTGGGTGATGCGGATGTCAATCTTCTTTGCTGATGGAGCCGGTACGACCATGATTCCAATGCTCGTTCTTCCCATAGAAGGCGCCAATTGACGAGGGTGTAACTCGGCAAATCCCAGGGTTGTCCACCCCGGGTTGATTGAGGGGGAGAGAGATGAACGTTGGTGATCACGACGGCTGACAAGCAAGGCGTTTACCCAGGTTTAGGCTCCCGGAGGATAACACCCTACTTCCTGCTTGTCTGGTATTGATGGCGAGTAGTGGTTACAATGAAGAGATGATGATCTCGCTAGGATTTGTGGTGGCGGCTATGAGCGTGTCCCCTGGACGAGCAACCCTTCTAGCCTTTATAGTTAGGCTAGGTCTCGGGTGAACGGTGCCGATGGCAATTACAGATATGGTAAGAGTAGTATGACCTAACCGATTAAAACTAGGCCACATGATACCCATATTGGACCTTTCTTGAGCCTTCGCAGTCTTGGCGTGACCCAGGTAGTCTCATCGTGGGGTAGTCGAATACTAGCCCCACAGTCACTTGAGTCTTCACTCTTCACTAATGATGGAGAAGCAACACAACGAAGCAACCAGAAGGGAACTCGGTGTAGCACACCAGAGAATCGAAGAACTAAGAAAAAGTCCTTTGTAATGCCGATGCATTCATTTTAGCTGGGTACATAGATTTCTTGTCTTATCCCACGATTAGCCTAAACAAAGGGCGCCAACGCTGCATGTGCTGAGCTTGAATTCCAACAACAACTGTCTCGGTGATAGTTGGCAGAGACACTCAAGATATTGATTCCACACGATTATAAAAACCTAGTCTACGTAAGCACCATGATATGGTAAAATTCCAAAACTTGTGTCATTGCAGCATCATGTCATCGGACCATCCTCTAACATTCAACTCAAATAAAACTGACCTATGCGATGGAATGATTGTGATCTCAATGCAAACCTCAAGCAGATTCTTCTCACCACTCCCCAGAACTATATAATGCACCAGCTCGCTACCACTCCCCCTGCCATATTCTTCTCACCACTCACTCATTTTTGACTCCACGCCCGCCCCACTTCCCAGCCATGGGCCGCCCATACACGTTGTTGTTTCTTGCGGTCCTAATCATCTTGGCTGCTGCAACGCAGAGGCGGAGCTACAGCCAAGCCAGGGGGCCGCTGCCCCTCTTGCGGTCCTAATCATCTTGGCTGCTGCAACGCAGAGGCGGAGCTACAGCCAAGCCAGGAGGCCGCTGCCCCCCTCCCCCCCCAGCCCATGGGCTTGCCAGCTGCAGCAGGCCCGATCAGATCTCGAAGCTGCACAGGGAGTTATTAAAACTGAGGTAAGCGAGTAGGAGCTTCAAGAGTGACAAAACAAACAAAAAGTGAAATATTGGTGTACCTGCTGGTGGGTAAAATGGTATGTTACACCCAGTCGGAGTGGGCCGGCCCAGGTAAGTCCGATCTGTTCTTTTTGTTCCTTTTCTTTCTGTTTTTGTTTTTATCTTGTTTCAGTTCCTTTTTCTGTTTACATTTTATTTTCTATTTTTTGTGGATATATTTAAAAACAATGTTTTAGAATAGAAAACATTTCGTTTTTTGAAAAATATTTGAAATATAAGATTTTTCAGTTTTTGAAATATTTAAAATTTAAGTAATGTTTTTTACATTTTTAAAAATGTTAACATAAAATTGTTTGAGACTGAAAAAACCGTTGAATTTCATAGACCTTTTTTAGACTATATAATAATTTGTTCAAAACTAGTTTTCATTCAAATACCTATTTTATACAACTTTTAACCATTCAAAAGTAATTTTACGTTCAAACACTTTTTTGTGCAGTTTTTAAAAATTGTTCAAAAATGATTTCCGTTCAAATACTCCCTCCGTTCCAAATTAGATGACTTCCATTTGCCAAAAAGAGCATGTATCGAGACTTGAACGGAGGGAGTACCTTTTTAAAATATTCAGGACATTTGAAAAAACAAAAACAGAAAAAACATTAGAACCAACCACATAGAAGAAGTCGACCGGCCCATTAGCGCGCTGAATGGGGGAGAGGGGTGCGCGAACGCTAGCTACGCCTGTGGTACGCGTAACACGTCAAGTAGGTTCTTCCGGGATAAAGGCCAAGGCCGCCGCACTCGTCGAGGCTGTAGCAGTGACAGCTGCAGTTTAAATGGGCCTAAGGCGCAGTATAACTGGGCCTAACACCTATGCTAGTGTTTGGCAATAACTGTGTAATGTGTATTTTTTTTCTAGAATAAGAATCTACAGTACATGTATTAGCCAATATAACTGTGTAATGTCTATTTTTAAATATTTAAGATCGCAATTTCTTTATAGCGAGCGCTCTTGATCAGACAGAGTCGAGTGCTCAGTCGCGGCGACCGCTCGATCCTAATCAGACGGCACGCTCCCCGAGCAGTTTCGGGTGGGCAAAGCGTACCATGCTCGTAGCACATTTTCAGACGAGGGGGTTGTGCAAATTTTGGGGAGTGTGCTAGGGGCGGACCCAAGTATAGCTCAGTGGGGGCATGCCCCCACTAAAATTTTAAATTCATATAGTATTTGTCCATATTTTACAGATATTTCTTTTGATTTTGCAAATTTATACAAAGAAAGCAGCCAGTCTTTTGAATTGCCCCCACTCCTAAATGTTCTAGGTCCGCCTCTAGTGTGTTTTGAGGAGAGAGAAACCCCATTACCCTCTGCCTCTACCCAAATCGACGTCGTGGAGCTCTCTCCGGCGACCTATTGGACGTCTGTCCCATCGCACCATTGGCTGGAGAAGCCGCTGGGGGCCGTGAGCTGTGGATTTTTGGGAGGGAGACTTGTCCAGCTGCGGCGGTGGGGGATAAAATTCCGTTGAGGTGAGAGAAACCCCATCCCCCTCATCTTCTTGCTCTCCGGCGATTCAATTGGCTTCTCTCCCCTCACGCTGTCGATCAGAGAAGCACCTGAAACCCTGGGGCTTCGATTTTGGGGGAGCGACGTCGATTTGGAGGGAGGGGCATCCAGTGTGATGAGGAGGAATTTTCCATGTTGTTTCCTTCAGCAGATATGTAGGTGTAACTATGCCCAATAACAAGTACATTCGAAAAGATTTTCTGTGTTTTCAAATAGGTGTAACTATGCTTGCTGTGTTGTGTTCTCTACAGCCAGTAATTCTCCATTGATTGCTTCCTTCAGCAGATATATAGGTGTAACTATACCCAGTAACAAGTAAATTCAGGTAAACCACCTATGTGTTTTTTATAGGTGTAAAATCCAGGTAAAACCAGGTAGTATGTTTATTCATGAACAAGTATGATTAGTCTTCATATTTGTTTTTTGCAGGGGGTGCAAGATAAAACCATGATTTTTGAGTCGCGACTTAAAGGTGAGTCGCCAACCCTGCGACTCGTTGTATAGTCGACGAAAATTGCTGTATAGTCACGAGTAACCGTCGTTTTTGAGAAACGACTTGGCAATTAGTCGGCCGACTCAAAAATCATGGGTGCAACTATGCATGAACGATGTAAAGTTTGTTTTGGACTAGAATGTAGAATGTCAATCAGTTTATGTAATTTGGGATGGATATTTTTACAATTTTATTTTTGATCGTGCCCCGGTTATGTAGATGTAAGAGCTAGGATGGTAGTTGTTTTGTATGCTCTCTCCTGTTTTTTGAAACGTTTATGTAGATGTAAAAAGCACATATGTTGGATGTTGTCTAGAGTTATCCATGGTTTTATGTAAAAATAGTGGAAAACCAACTTTACATTAGCAATTTAAGTCAAATGCAAATTTACTTGACCTTATGCTTAATTGCCACTAAAAACGCTCATGCCCTGTAATTAACATGCCCTCAGATGCCACCGATGCTTAGCTGCCACTATTTCTTACATGCTACTGACGCAAATTTTTGTACACGCTACTGATGCAATTTTCTTTACATGGTACTGATGTTAAATATACCAGTGCAAGAACTCATTACATATGCAATCTTTTTGCACATTAATGTCACATAAAAAACCATGTCCTTCAATTTGTTAAGTCAATAGTACCAATATGATGCAATTTATTAAGTCAAATGGTAGTGCAAGATTTAGAAGAATCATGCACTGTTTCCCCCAGTACCAACATGATGCAACTGTTAAGCCAAATGCTAGTGTAATTTTTATTTGTTATGAATACAAGATTAGGAAAATTACAAGCACTGCAATTATGCTAGTTCAAAAAACAAAATAGATGCAATTTCCTTCAGTTCAAAACACGGCATTCACGCACTGTAATTGACATGCTACTGGGGAAAACAGTGCATGATTCAGTTTGAATAGTGCATTGTTCAATTGGCATCAGCAACCAGACATCCTGAAGGCAAAGTTTGTTTTTATGATGTAACTTCACACTGAAATAAAAACCTAATTGAAATTCCATGTGTAAAGTTTGTATGGGAATCAGGAACTTCTGCCGATGAGTTCACGGTGCCCTTTGATGTAAATTGCCTCCGCACCACCTCTGTGTTCTTCAGAGTTTTCCTCGATGTAGACCAGGGAGGATATTTTGGAGTTTGCCTGATCGTAGGGATGTTAAGACCAGGAAAAATTATTACTCCAAGAGAAATGGTACATGTATAGCTGGTGAAACTTTTGTCCGATGTTCACCAAATTTCTCCCCTGTTAATCATTTGTTGTATTCGAACCGGGCCCGACGTTTGACGCATATAAATAGTCCATGGATCATGCGCGGAGCTAGTTGCGTGCAAGTCCTGCTAGTCAGAACCGTTGCTCTCAACCAAGCTGTCTTCCGCCTGCAGAGCATTCTTCCAATATTTGCTCAATATCTATACGGATATACGGATATACGCTCAATATCTGCTAATTTAATGCACGTATGCATGAATACCATATTTTTATAAGAGTCTTTAAAAATCTCCGAAATGCTGAGCATGTAGCATTCTACGTAGCAAATCCACGTCCCTCACAGCAAAAACTCACAAAAGGTCAACACATCTATGGAGCATACTAGCGTGGGAGACAGAGGCGGACCTAGAAACATTTAGGAGTGGGTGCAATTCAAATGACTGGGGGCTTTTTTTGTATAAATTTGTAAAATCATACTAAAAAATATTTATAAAATATGGACAAATATTATAGGAATTTAAAATTTTGAGTGGGGGCATATGCTCCCACTAAGCTATACTTGGATCCGCCCCTGGTGGGAGAACAACCATTTGAAGCTTGAAACGATTTTGCAGAGAACACTAAGAACCGTCGTAGCAAAACGGAAACAAGTTTGTAGCATTCTGAAAAGAAAAAACATTGGCAACTCCTTAAATGAAGTTCGTCCCTGACTCCCGGCGTATCTTTCACTTGTTTCGCAGAACAAGCAAGTCGCACAGACAATGAAATTTGGTGTAAGGATCCCCACCGATCATGGCTATTTCAAATCTGAAGAGCAAACATATGTTTTGAACCGGAGGAAAAACAAACATACTGGACCTTCTAATGGACCGCTTTAAAGTTTTGATACGGAGTATCTCACATCGTTGGCCAAAACTACACGCAGATTTTGGAAAACACCTTATATCAAGGCGCAGAGGGAGTATCTCACATCGTTGACCAAAACTTCACCAATAACACTACGGGACTGGCAGCTCAGCCCGACGGCAATGATAACGCCGACGGCCAAATGTCGTGGCCGTCGGCGTCACAGCATAACACTGATGGCCGTAAACGTACCGTCGGGCTAAAAGTGTCGTCGGCGTCCAAGAAGTGAGCCCGACGGCCACCGTCGGCGTAGAAGTACCGTCGGTGTACCCCCCTCGTGCACGGCTCCGGACGCGTCGATCTGACGGTGTAATCCCCCCCTCCCCAATATGACGCCGACGGCAATACCGTCGGGCTCAGTACACTATTTTCCAGTTTTTCTTAAAATATTAGATTACATTTAAAAATATTATTTGTAAGGCTACTAAATCATAATAAATAACATAAGAACTAATTTATACAAATGTGGCCATAATATAAGGACACATATGCGGGTATCTCCGGTGTTTTGTTGTGGCGGGGTTCTTGCACTTAGAGGTGAAAACCCCGTTTCGGGTGTCGGGCATAGAATCGTGCGACGGAACACATGAAATGTTTGTTTTTTATGGTCCAAAATACCAACCTAACACATCCAAGCAAAAAAATCCATGCGTCTACCCCCTCCCGACGCCGTTTAGAGGGGTAGATCGACGGGTCAGACTTTTCTCCAGCGGGAGTAGGGTTTCGCCGTAGAGTGGGTCCGGAGGGTCAAGACCCCATCAAGACTTGCATAGACCCCTAATATATGTATACTAGTGTGTTGGTAGTTCGTGGGAACCAATATACATCTCCGAGGTGCGACCCGCTTCACTGACCCCTCTTTCTCCGTAGTAAGTTCTTGCACTTAGAGGTGAAAACCCCCGTTTCGGGTGTCGGGCATAGAATCGTGCGACATAACACATGAAATGTTTGTTTTTTATGGTACAATATACCAACCTAACACATCCAAGCAAAAAAATCCATGCGTCTACCCCCTCCCGGCGCCGTTTAGAGGGGTAGATCGATGGGTCAGACTTTTCTCCAGCGGGAGTAGGGTTTCGCCGTAGAGTGGGTCCGGAGGGTCAAGACCCCATCAATACTTGCATAGACGCCTAATATATGTATACTAATGTGTTGGTAGTTTTTGGGAACCAAGATACATCTCCGAGGTGCGACCCGCTTCACTGACCCCTCTTTCCCCGTAGTAAGTTCTTGCACTTAGAGGTGAAAACCCCCGTTTCGGGTGTCGGGCATAGAATCGTGCGATGGAACACATGAAATTTTTGTTTTTTATGGTCCAATATACCAACCTAACACATCCAAGCAATAAAATCCATGCGTCTACCCCCTCCCGGCGCCGTTTAGAGGGGTAGATCGATGGGTCAGACTTTTCTCCAGTGGGAGTAGGGTTTCGCCGTAGAGTGGGTCCGGAGGGTCAAGACCACATCAAGACTTGCATAGACCTCTAATATATGTATACTAGTGTGTTGGTAGTTTGTGGGAACCAAGATACATCTCCGAGGTGCGACCCGCTTCACTGACCCCTCTTTCTCTGTAGTTAGTTCTTGCACTTAGAGGTGAAAACCCCCGTTTCGGGTGTCGGGCATAGAATCGTGCGACGGAACACATGAAATGTTTGTTTTTTATGGTCCAATATACCAACCTAACACATAAAAGCAAAAAAATCCATGTGTCTACCCCCTCCCGGTGCCGTTTAGAGGGGTAGATCGACATGTCAGACTTTTCTCCAGCGGGAGTAGGGTTTCGCCGTAGAGTGGTTCCGGAGCGTCAAGACCCCATCAAAACTTGCATATACCCCTAATATATGTATACTAGTGTGTTGGTAGTTTGTGGGAACCAAGATACATCTCCGAGGTGCGACCCGCTTCACTGACCCCTCTTTCTCCGTAGTAAGTTATTGCACTTAGAGGTGAAAACCCCCGTTTCGGGTGTCGGGCATAGAATCATGCGACGGAACACATGCAATGTTTGTTTTTTATGGTCCAATATACCAACCTAACACATCCAAGCCAAAAAAATCCATGCGTCTACCCCCTCCCGGCGCCGTTTAGAGGGGTAGATCGACATGTCAGACTTTTCTCCAGCGGGAGTAGGGTTTCGCCGTAGAGTGGGTCCAGAGGGTCAAGACCCCATCAAGACTTGCATAGACCCCTAATATATGTATACTAGTGTGTTGGTAGTTTGTGGGAACCAAGATACATCTCCGAGGTGCGACCCGCTTCACTGACCCCTCTTTCTCCGTAGTAAGTTCTTGCACTTAGAGGTGAAAACCCCCGTTTCGGGTGTCGGGCATAGAATCGTGCAACGGAACACATGAAATGTTTGTTTTTTATGGTCCAATATACCAACCTAACACATAAATCCATGCGTCTACCCCCTCCCGGCGCCGTTTAGAGGGGTAGATCGACATGTCAGACTTTTCTCCAGCGGCAGTAGGGTTTCGCCGTAGAGCGGTTCCGGAGCGTCAAGACCCCATCAAAACTTGCATATACCCCTAATATATGTATACAAGTGTGTTGGTACTTTGTGGGAACCAAGATACATCTCCGAGGTGCGACCCGCTTCACTAACCCCTCTTGCTCCGTAGTAATTTATTGCACTTAGTGTAGGGTTTCGCCGTAGAGGGGGTCCGGAGTGTCAAGACCCCATCAAAAATTGCATAGAACCCTAACATATGTTATAAAAACAATAACATATGTGATTAAAACATATTAGTAAATGTTTAGAGGTAGATCGCTGAGAGAGGTATTGCCGTGTCGGTCCGGGGTGTCCAAATATGTTATTAAAACAATATTAGTAAATGAAATTATAATTTATATTTTGGTAACTGTTAATTAAAAAATTGCAATAGATTAATTTTATAAAAAATTGAATTGACTTTTTGGAAAAAAAAAGTCTAAGCACGACGGTAATGCCGTCGGCTAGCTGTTGGAATAATTAGTCAACCCCCACGCGGGATTGGGGCTTATTCTCCATCCACCCGCACCCCCAGCGCCCACCCACGCCGCCGCACGCCGCTCGCACGCAGCCGTTCTCCTCCCCGAGCCCTCGTCCGCCCGCGCCGCCGCACGCCGCTCGCCCGCCGCCTGCAGCTCGCCGCCTCCTCCCCCGTTGCGCCGCCGCCTCCCCGTCCTCCTCCCTGAGCCCTCCCCCGCCCGCACGCCGTCCTCGCCGCACGCAGCCCGCTGCCCTCCTCCTCGTTCCTCCACGGCCGTCCTCCTCCTCCTTCCCTCGCCCGAGACCGAGCTGCCCTACCCGGCGTCCTCCTCCTCCTTCCTGGTCCCGAGCACCTCCTACCCGACTTCGAGCACCTCCCCGGCGTTGAGCACTTGCCCGCACCTTCCCGGTAATTTTGTGTGTGTATTGCTAGTGCTAATGCTATTGTTAGGGTTAGTGCTACTGGTAGGGTTAGTGCTACTGTTAGTGGTGGGGTTTGTGCTAGGATTAGTGGTGGGGTAATGTAAAAATATGACAATATATTTGTCAGTATTAATCTGCATTATATTTTATCATGTAGGTTTCTCGGAGCCGTCGTCCCGGAGCTGTCCTCTCGGAGTCGCCGTCGTCTCGGAGCCGTTGTCGTGTTCGTGTTGTTCGACTACTTCCTCTACAGCGGAGGGTGAGATAAAACTCCTTCTCCTCTCTTGCATTTTTATGTTCTAGATATTAGTTTCACGTCAAGTCGCGTAACCTAGGTGTCTTTTCCCGTCCGAAAGCGTTACGCAGATAAATATGCGTTAGAGGTCAGCATATTATGATGCGTAACGCTTCGGCATTTACGGGACAGTCGGCGGATGTGTAGTTGGGTACGTTCTCTGTGTTCTGCTCCGGTCCGAGTCAGGATTTCGGTAGTGCCTCCCCGTTGTTCTCCGGATGCACATCCTCTCGGCTTTTTGCCGAGACGTGTATCGGGAGAGCAGCGGGGAGGTGCTGTCGAAATTCTGTCTCGGATCGGGGTAGAGCATGGAGAACGTACTCAATCTACGGATCCGGCGGCTGCTAGGAGGCTATCCTATTAGAGATGTAGGATGATGCACGCGTTTTCCCGGTAGAGAATATCTTGTATTTAATTTAATGCCATTTATTTGATATCAAATGCTATTTTTGTTGTTATTAACTCTAAGTGCAGATGGTTGATGACGAGTGGATGTACAGTGGTCGTATTAGTAGGACTGACATGACAACTGAGTGGCAGTGGAAAACTGAATATTATGTGAAGGACGCACACCGTGGTTCTAAGACAGTTCGTCCGCTTTGCCCTTGTGCTCGGTGCAAGATGAATAACCGTCAGGGTAGCTTAGAGATGACAAAACACCTTTGGCTTTACGGATATATGCCCGACTTTAACATGCAAATCAACTTTCCCGAGAGTGACCGTGTTAGAGAGGTGGTGATGCGGCAACACATCGATGGCAGTTCCCACGATGGCATTGCAAACATGCTTGTTGATCTTCACTATGCAAATCAGGCACATTCGCCACCTCCAGAAGATCCGGATGAACAGGAGCAATCGGATTTACCGGATGAACCAGAGGAAACCGCAAAGGCCTTCCTTGAAATGATGGCCACCGCGAAGAAACCTCTTTATCCGGGTGCAGAAGTCTCTCAGCTTGATGCCATATCGCAACTGTTAGCTGATAAGGCCAAACCCGATCAAGCTTTGAAGATCATTTGAAAACAATGGGTAACATGCTCCCTAAGGGACATTTGTCTGCCTCGTACCATGTATGAGTCGAAGAAAATCATGAAATCGCTTTGCATGGATTATGAGAAGATACATTGTTGTCCTAAGGGTTGCCTTCTGTTTCGGAAAGAGTTTGTGAATCACACTCACTGTAGCAAGTGTGGGGCCTCTAGGTATGTAGAGGTGAAGGGCGTCGAAGGTGAAATGGTGCAGACGAAAGTTGCTGTAAAGATTCTTCGGTATCTCCCATTCATAAAAAGGATCCAACGCCTTTACATGGATGAGGAGACTGCCAAACAGATGACATGGCACAAGACGGGGAAGAGATACCCTGATATTAGTGATAAAAAGAAGAAGATGAAACATCCGGCTGATGGTGAAGCGTGGAAACATTTCGACAGAGTATACCCTGATAAAGCCCGAGAGTCTCGAAATGTCAGAATTGCGATAGCAACCGATGGTTTCAATCCATTCGGTATGTCGGCTAGGTCGTACAGTTGTTGGCCCGTGTTTGTTATGCCGCTCAATCTCCCTCCCGGAGTCTTAATGCAACGCAAGACCATATTGTTGTCTCTGATCATTCCAGGGCCTGAATATCCGGGGAAGAATTTGAGTGTGTACATGCAGCCGCTAATCGATGATTTGGAACATTCTTGGGCACACGGCACATGGACATATGACCGGGCAACGAAGAAAAACTTCTCCATGACAGTTTGGTACCCGTATTCCATGCATGACCTACCCGGGTATGCCCTATTCTGCGGACACTGTACAGCCGAAAAGATGCCATGCCCAGTGTGCAGGCATGCTCTTATGTTCCTATGGCTGAAGAAGGGTGGCAAGTATTCCGCCTTTGACAAGAATCGACAGTTCCTCGAAGAAGGTCATAGATTCAGAGAGGACAAAAAACACTTCTTGAAAGACAAAGTTGTCAGTGAAGTAAACAAGATACCAACGTTTGATGGTAGTTGTTGATGCGGAGCTACGTGCTCTAAAGCCTAAGACCAAAGGCAAAGGTTTTATTGGATATGGTGAGACGCACAACTGGACTCACATACCAGGTTTGACGCAACTCCCCTATTACAAGGACCTCAAACTTCCTCATAACATCGATGTGATGCACACCGAAAAGAATGTCGCAGAGTCCGTCTTTCACACAACACTAGACATTCCTGAGAAGACGAAGGACAATGTGAAGGCTAGGGTCGATCAAGAGAGGCTTTGTGACAGAATAAAACTAAACATGCAGCGTCCTGAGGGCAATCAAAGAAATTGGGTCAAGCCAAATGCTGACTTCTGCCTTCTAGCTGCCCAAAAGAAGGAGGCATTCAATTGGCTCAAACACAATGTGAAGTTCCCAGATGGTTATTGTTCTAACATGAGTAACAGAGTCAATTTAACAACGGGCAGAGTCAACGGGCTTAAGAGTCATGACTATCACATATGGATTGAGCGAATAATGCCGGCGATGCTTCGAGGCTATCTCCCTGATCGTGTTTGGTGGCCACTTGCGGAGTTGAGCCATTTCTTCCGCACGCTGTGTGCCAAAGAAATATGTCCGGAAATGATGAAAAGACTTCATGAGAAAGTCCCAGAGTTGATATGCAAGTTAGAGATTATATTTCCGCCAGGCATGTTTACTCCGATGGTACATCTCATATTGCATCTACCTAACGAGACATTATTGGGGGGACCGGTTCAGAACCGTTGGCAGTTTTGTATAGAGAGAATATTTAAGAATATGCGAACCAAATGTGGAAACAAAAATCAGATTGAAGCATGCATAGCCGAGGCATATATCATCGAGGAGGTGTCAGATGTATCTACAACATACTATCCTGAAGATGTTCCCAATATGCATAATCCGCTCTCTCGGTACAATACCGATAACCCCAGCTATAAACCCAAGATTCATCTCTTCCAAGGCCAAGGCGGTAAGTCTGGTGGTCAACATATTTACACTGTGACGGAGTAGGAGTGGGAGGACATCATGCTCTATGTGTTGATGAACATAGATGAAGTAGAGGATACATTCGTGCCTCAATTTCTGGATGAGGAGTGGTTGGGAATAGAAAATCCTACTGTATCGGAATTTAATACCCTTTTAAGGAAGGGTGCCCCCAGAAGGCAAAATTTTGTGGCTTGGTTCATGGAAAAAGTAATTTCTAACTCACTCCCTTGTCTATTGTAGTTTATGTAAACACGAAACTAACAATTTTGACTAAACTTGTAGGGAAATCAACAGAAAACATCTATGACAGATGAATTGAGATGGGTTTCGCAGGGTTTCGACCCTAAGGTGGCGACTTATGAAAAGTATGATGTGAATGGGTATCGTTTCCATACTGAGAAACACCAAAATACTCGGCCAAATGCGAAAACAGTAAATACTGGAGTGTTTACCGGAGGTCGAAATGAGGATGAGTACTATGGAAGGTTACAGAACATATATGAGGTGAAATTCGATAAAGGGGCCCATCCTCTCACTCTTGTTGTGTTCAAGTGCCATTGGTTCGACCCAGTGGTTGGACTAAAAAGTACCCCTTCCATTGGTTTAGTGGAAGTGAGGCCTTCAACCACCTATAGCGGGTCCGATGTATTTGTTGTGTCTAACCAGGCAACACAAGTTTATTATCTATCATACCCGTGCCAGAACGAGGAACTACAGGGTTGGGAAGTTGTGTTCAAGGTATCGCCACGTGGTAAGCTACCCATGCCAAACGTGGACGATTACAACAATATAAACCCCATCACATACGAGGGAGATTTCTACCAGGAGGAAGAGGATGGCGGTGACTTTGATGTCCTTATGGGTGGTCTTGATGAAGTCGATGATAGTGAGAAACATGGAAGAGGTGAGGCAGTTGTGAATGTAAAGGACATAGATATGCTCAACAAGTTACATCTAGATAGTGAAAGTGACGAGGATGAGCCTCCACCGTTCGATGGCATACCCTACTACTCACGTGATAGTGATAGTGACCCTGATGATGATTAGACCCGAACACAACCCAAAACTTGGTGAGCGTCTTTTATGTTTTATTTCCAACTTGCTTACTACGTCTTATTTTTTCATCAATGTTCTCAATGCTTACTTTTGCTTATTTTCGAGTTCTCAATGCTTTCTTTTGCTTATTTTCGCATGAAATTGTAATTTATGCTTACTAACATTTTACATGTTCTCAATGCAGGTGACTAAACCATGAGCAAGAATTCCGCGGCATCCATGCTTAGGAACATTTGTCGTTTGCGAAAGCCCCCTAAACGCTTAGGGGAGAGTGACGACGAGGACGATGGACGAGGCGGGGGTCAACCCCCTAGAGGACGAGGCGGGGGCCTACCCCCTAGAGGACGAGGCGGGGGTCACCCCACTAGAGGTCGAGGACGAGCCTCGAGGGAGACCACAGTTGAGGTCGAGGTCGAGGACGAGGACGAGCCTCGAGGGCGACCTGCACCGCGAGCTCGAGGATGAGGACGAGGCTCGAGGACTAGACCTTTGTCGGAGGTTTCATCTTCACGGATGATGACACCTTCGACGTCTTACTTCAGTGAGGTAATTGCTATCATGCCTACTGTCTACTATCATGCTCATACTCACTAACTGCTATTTTATTTAGGTACCCTCCGCAGCAACCCACTCGAAGGACAGGGAGGTGGAGCAGCAGCACTTCGTGGTGCAGGAGCCTCAGCATCAGTACTTCGAGGGGGAGGAGCCTCAGCAGCAGTACTTTAGGGTGGAGCAGCCTCAGCAGCAGTACGTCGAGCAGCAATACTTTGGGGTGGACTTGGAGCAGCCCGTTGATGAGGACCCGGAGCAGCCCGTTGACGAGGACCTGGAGCAGCACGCCGAGGAGGAGGAGGAGGATGTACGCTATTTTCTCCTATTCCTACCACTTAGTTTTGTTCACTTGCATTTTATTTGAACTCTAATTTGCATTTTAATTTTAATTTGCAGCACGAGGGGGAGGAGCTTGGGCCCTTGTGGACTCGAGGAATAAAGAATCTTCCAAGAAGATCAAGATCTCAAGAGGTCAAAATTCTTATTAAGCCGGTCAACAGAAAGTAAGTGGCTATCTTTTGATCATATAAGTATGTGGCTAACTCTCCTTGCATACTAATATTGTCCTTTCATGTGCAGCAATTTTCAACTCATCACCAGTTCGGGAAATCTTCCAGGTGGTGTACTTGTGGGCCTTCTGAAGAGGCATTGGCCAGGCCTCTACAAGGAGAATCCTGAGGATCCAAATTCTCTGAAGAAGTTAGCCATGAGGTGGGAGGACTACGAGGCCGCTCAGGGCTCCGGCTACATGGAGACTGTGGAGGGTGAGGGTTTTAATCCTAGCTGTGCAAAGGTTGTGGTTCACAAGTTCTGGGTAAGAACTATTCTATTGTGTTTTGTTAACTTGTGATTCTCAACCATAGTTAACCATAGGTTTGTTAACTTGTGATTCTCACCATAATAAGATTGTCTACATGATTGTAGGAGTTCTATCGAGTGCCTCCCGAGCACGAGCACAAGAGCCACGAGGTCTTCTTTACGATGGTGAGGATCAAGTTACGCCAGATGTGGTATGATGTTAAAATTACAGCTATCGCTCAGTTCTACGCCGAGAAAGGCACGAGATACAACAAGAAGAAATTCCTTGAGCTCAAACTTGGTGAGAAGATGTCCCACGAGGATTTCATTGGGGTAATGAAATTTTCTTTATATTCCATGTCCATCGTAAAGTGCATTATCTGTTCTTCACTTGAGATGTTGACTTGAGATGTTTTCATCTTAAGATTTTTCCAAAGTGGGCTCTGGGAAAGAAGGATGGCTGGGAGAAACTGGTGGACATGTGGACCGGGAAAGATCTAGATTTCAAGGCCAAGATCATTCAGAACAGTCTCAATCGCGGTCATGAGGGAACTCACTGTCAAGGGAACCGACACTTCTACCACTACAAGGATCATCAGGTATATATATGGAACAACCTACTCATTTTCCGCGGCGGTGTTTCCTTTTTAATGCATACCATTTGTTGTATGTATTTTAGATGACCGCTAATGAAGGGCGGGACATGGGAGAGTTTGAAGTGTGGCAATTGGCTCATAAGAAGAAGGTGGTCAAGGACGGCGATGATCCATAGTATGGCACAACCACTGACAACCTTGAGGAGTACAAGACCAGGTTTATTTTTCAAGATCATGTTTACTAAATGCAAGCAAGAAATAATTTGTACTTACTAATTGTTTACTTGTTATGAATGCCATCAGGTACAAGGAGCTGAATGGACCGGATTATGACCCTGTTAAGGAGCCAGTCGACGAGAGGGTCGTGATTCTCGCAGGACATGGAAGGCCACATGGCCGCTACGGGATGTTTGACACGGTGATCGAGCCTACCACCAACTACACACGTGTAAAATCAATCACGGGTGTTTCTATTCCACCTCGTGCACCGCGTGCTAGAGCCGCCCATGCTGTGGACCATGTGAGCTTTCTCTCATTTTTCTTCTTCATTCTTAGTTCTCATTCATATATGGGTATGCTCATGAGATTCACTATGTCATATTTAAGAAAATGGAACAAGCCTGGCAAGAGACTCAGGATGCTTGGATGCAGCAGATGCAGGATCATTCGGTGGTTGTGTATCAAGCTCAGCAGTCGCATCAGTTTGCCTATATGACGGTGAGTTGTGGTCCATCCAATCCTAGCCAATAAATTTCATTGTCCGAGTTTGTACTTCATGATGCATGGCATCTAAACTCACTTGCAGGCGCTTAGTACGGCAATGAGAGAGGGTACTCCACTACCCGAGCCAGTACCGGTTCCGCCACCACCGCCGTACCCTCCACGGCCGTGCTACGCCGATTTCGTCGCACACTACACCCAGGCGACTCCTGTTAGTACTCCACCAAAGCTTCACTAAGTCATTTTTTGTACATCTAGATATTTACACTTAGTCATATTTTGTTCAAACATGTAGGGATCGTCTTCTTCACGGGCAATGGCTCCGTTTGGTCGAGTTTCTGCCTCACCCATGACCACTCCGGTTCACTCACAAGGTCCTAGCCCGGGTGCTTCTACCTCGCTGCGTCGATCACCCCACCACGAGAGCCGCGAGATGCGTCGACAATCGCCAAACCCGGTTAGTTCATGAAAAACTCTGACATAAACCAACCATAGACTTAGAACTATTTTTCATGATTCAGTTTGGACTTAGAATGTTTGCATGAATTTGTACTTAGAACGTTTGCATGAATTTGGACTTAGAACATTTGCATGACTTTTATCATTTTTCCTTGCATGAATTTGGACTTAGAAGGTTTGCATGACTTAGAACTTGATACATTTGCCATGCTAACCGGAGTTCGTTTTCATTTTGTAGTGATCATGCTCTTGGCAGTGGAATTCGTGCTTGAGAGTTCCTTCGGAGAGATCATTTTGTAGCTTCATGAGCTTGATCATGTAGAAACGTGTGATATCTGTTGTGTGAGAGTTCCTTCGGATAGATGATGTTTATGTATGGATGTTGTGTGATATATGATGATTTGTGTTATGTTGTGTGAACAATTTGAGTTTTATTACGTGCAGCATCCAAATGTGTTAGATTATATGTGAATCCCAGAAAAAAATTGAAATTTACAGGGAATAATTAAAATGCAGCAAAATGCTGCTATTTTTTCACTCCACAATGAGCCCGACGGCAATGCCGTCGGCGTAATGTTGTATTGCATTATTATGCAGTGGTGAGGCCGACGGTAATACCGTCGGGCTCACTGTGGCTGTGCTCAGTAGAGCGCCAGGCTGCTGACGCGTGTGTTCTTACACCGACGGCAATACCGTCGGGCTCAGTGTGGACACTAACGGAGAGCGCCGTCTACGTGTTTCGTGCGCCGACGGCCATGATGAGCCCGACGGCCGGAATACACTGTCGGCGTCATGCACGAGCCCGACGGCATCTGCGAGCCCGACGGCAACGGCGTGACCCCGATGGATCACCGCCCGACGGCCTTAGGCCGACGGTGGCCGTCGGGCTCACTTAGGCCGAGGGTTTCTGTGATGAGCCCGACGGCAATTGCCGAGAGTTTTTTTAGACTATATAATAATTTTTTCAAAACTAGTTTTCATTCAAATACCTATGTTATACAACTTTTAACCATTCAAAAGTAATTTTACGTTCAAACACTTTTTTGTGCAGTTTTTAAAAAATGTTCAAAAATGATTTCCGTTCAAATACTCTCTCCGTTCCAAATTAGATGACTTTCATTTGTCAAAAAGAGCATGTATCGAGACTTGAACGGAGGGAGTACCTTTTTAAAATATTCAGGACATTTGAAAAAACAAAAACAGAAAAAACATTAGAACCAACCACATAGAAGAAGTCGACCGGCCCATTAGCGCGCTGAATGGGGGAGAGGGGTGCGTGAACGCTAGCTACGCCTGTGGTACGCGTAACACGTCAAGTAGGTTCTTCCGGGATAAAGGCCAAGGCCGCCGCACTCGTCGAGGCTGTAGCAGTGACAGCTGCAGTTTAAATGGGCCTAAGGCGCAGTATAACTGGGCCTAACACCTATGCTAGTGTTTGGCAATAACTGTGTAATGTGTATTTTTTTTCTAGAATAAGAATCTACAGTACATGTATTAGCCAATATAACTGTGTAATGTCTATTTTTAAATATTTAAGATCGCAATTTCTTTATAGCGAGCGCTCTTGATCAGACAGAGTCGAGTGCTCAGTCGCGGCGACCGCTCGATCCTAATCAGACGGCACGCTCCCCGAGCAGTTTCGGGTGGGCAAAGCGTACCATGCTCGTAGCACATTTTCAGACGAGGGGGTTGTGCAAATTTTGGGGAGTGTGCTAGGGGCGGACCCAAGTATAGCTCAGTGGGGGCATGCCCCCCACTAAAATTTTAAATTCATATAGTATTTGTCCATATTTTACAGATATTTCTTTTGATTTTGCAAATTTATACAAAGAAAGCAGCCAGTCTTTTGAATTGCCCCCACTCCTAAATGTTCTAGGTCCGCCTCTAGTGTGTTTTGAGGAGAGAGAAACCCCATTACCCTCTGCCTCTACCCAAATCGACGTCGTGGAGCTCTCTCCGGCGACCTATTGGACGTCTGTCCCATCGCACCATTGGCTGGAGAAGCCGCTGGGGGCTGTGAGCTGTGGATTTTTGGGAGGGAGACTTGTCCAGCTGCGGCGGTGGGGGATAAAAGTCCGTTGAGGTGAGAGAAACCCCATCCCCCTCATCTTCTTGCTCTCCGGCGATTCAATTGGCTTCTCTCCCCTCACGCTGTCGATCAGAGAAGCACCTGAAACCCTGGGGCTTCGATTTTGGGGGAGCGACGTCGATTTGGAGGGAGGGGCATCCAGTGTGATGAGGAGGAATTTTCCATGTTGTTTCCTTCAGCAGATATGTAGGTGTAACTATGCCCAATAACAAGTACATTCGAGCAGATTTTCTGTGTTTTCAAATAGGTGTAACTATGCTTGCTGTGTTGTGTTCTCTACAACCAGTAATTCTCCATTGTTTGCTTCCTTCAGCAGATACGTAGGTGTAAGTATACCCAGTAACAAGTAAATTCAGGTAAACCACCTATGTGTTTTTTATAGGTGTAAAATCCAGGTAAAACCAGGTAGTATGTTTATTCATGAACAAGTATGATTATTCTTCATTTTTTTTTTGCAGGGGGTGCAAGATAAAACCATGATTTTTGAGTCGCGACTTAAAGGTGAGTCGCCAACCCTGCGACTCGTTGTATAGTCGACGAAAATTGCTGTATAGTCACGAGTCACCGTCGTTTTTGAGAAACGACTTGGCAATTAGTCGGCCGACTCAAAAATCATGGGTGCAACTATGCATGAACGATGTAAAGTTTGTTTTGGACTAGAATGTAGAATGTCAATCAGTTTATGTAATTTGCTATGGATATTTTTACAATTTTATTTTTGATCGTGCCCCGGTTATGTAGATGTAAGAGCTAGGATGGTAGTTGTTTTGTATGCTCTCTCCTGTTTTTTGAAACGTTTATGTAGATGTAAAAAGCACATATGTTGGATGTTGTCTAGAGTTATCCATGGTTTTATGTAAAAATAGTGGAAAACCAACTTTACATTAGCAATTTAAGTCAAATGCAAATTTACTTGACCTTATGCTTAATTGCCACTAAAAACGCTCATGCCCTGTAATTAACATGCCCTCAGATGCCACCGATGCTTAGCTGCCACTATTTCTTACATGCTACTGACGCAAATTTTTGTACACGCTACTGATGCAATTTTCTTTACATGGTACTGATGTTAAATATACCAGTGCAAGAACTCATTACATATGCAATCTTTTTGCACATTAATGTCACATAAAAAACCATGTCCTTCAATTTGTTAAGTCAATAGTACCAATATGATGCAATTTATTAAGTCAAATGGTAGTGCAAGATTTAGAAGAATCATGCACTGTTTCCCCCAGTACCAACATGATGCAACTGTTAAGCCAAATGCTAGTGTAATTTTTATTTGTTATGAATACAAGATTAGGAAAATTACAAGCACTGCAATTATGCTAGTTCAAAAAACAAAATAGATGCAATTTCCTTCAGTTCAAAACACGGCATTCACGCACTGTAATTGACATGCTACTGGGGAAAACAGTGCATGATTCAGTTTGAATAGTGCATTGTTCAATTGGCATCAGCAACCAGACATCCTGAAGGCAAAGTTTGTTTTTATGATGTAACTTCACACTGAAATAAAAACCTAATTGAAATTCCATGTGTAAAGTTTGTATGGGAATCAGGAACTTCTGCCGATGAGTTCACGGTGCCCTTTGATGTAAATTGCCTCCGCACCACCTCTGTGTTCTTCAGAGTTTTCCTCGATGTAGACCAGGGAGGATATTTTGGAGTTTGCCTGATCGTAGGGATGTTAAGACCAGGAAAAATTATTACTCCAAGAGAAATGGTACATGTATAGCTGGTGAAACTTTTGTCCGATGTTCACCAAATTTCTCCCCTGTTAATCATTTGTTGTATTCGAACCGGGCCCGACGTTTGACGCATATAAATAGTCCATGGATCATGCGCGGAGCTAGTTGCGTGCAAGTCCTGCTAGTCAGAACCGTTGCTCTCAACCAAGCTGTCTTCCGCCTGCAGAGCATTCTTCCAATATTTGCTCAATATCTATACGGATATACGGATATACGCTCAATATCTGCTAATTTAATGCACGTATGCATGAATACCATATTTTTATAAGAGTCTTTAAAAATCTCCGAAATACTGAGCATGTAGCATTCTACGTAGCAAATCCACGTCCCTCACAGCAAAAACTCACAAAAGGTCAACACATCTATGGAGCATACTAGCGTGGGAGACAGAGGCGGACCTAGAAACATTTAGGAGTGGGTGCAATTCAAATGACTGGGGGCTTTTTTTGTATAAATTTGTAAAATCATACTAAAAAATATTTATAAAATATGGACAAATATTATAGGAATTTAAAATTTTGAGTGGGGGCATATGCTCCCACTAAGCTATACTTGGATCCGCCCCTGGTGGGAGAACAACCATTTGAAGCTTGAAACGATTTTGCAGAGAACACTAAGAACCGTCGTAGCAAAACGGAAACAAGTTTGTAGCATTCTGAAAAGAAAAAACATTGGCAACTCCTTAAATGAAGTTCGTCCCTGACTCCCGGCGTATCTTTCACTTGTTTCGCAGAACAAGCAAGTCGCACAGACAATGAAATTTGGTGTAAGGATCCCCACCGATCATGGCTATTTCAAATCTGAAGAGCAAACATATGTTTTGAACCGGAGGAAAAACAAACATACTGGACCTTCTAATGGACCGCTTAAAGTTTTGATACGGAGTATCTCACATCGTTGGCCAAAACTACACGCAGATTTTGGAAAACACCTTATATCAAGGCGCAGAGGGAGTATCTCACATCGTTGACCAAAACTTCACCAATAATATGGACCCTAAATGAAAATGAATCTGGAAACCTAATCACAATGCAATTATTAACATTCATGCACCATTCGGATCATACATTCTGACATAAGGAAAAGGAAACAAGTTCACATGCACACAGCTTGATCTGACGCAGAAGCATAACACGGTGCCAAACATTTAAGTAAACGGGGAAAGTAGATGACATGAACAAATCGGTTCAAGTGAGCGTTTGGGCCCAAAGCTACTCCCTCAATTTTAAATTACAGTAGTTGACTTGCTAATCTACTCCCCCGTTCCAATTTACAGTAATTGACTTACATTTGTATAAATACGGATACATCTATACTTATTTAGTATCTAGATACATCTACATTTGGATAAACACAGACAGAGGGAGTGGCTATGGTGGCAGCCGACCACGATCGTCCACCATCTAATAATCGTCGTGGATACACTGACATAGATATTTTTTTAGATAAGGGGGTACGGATCCCCGGCCTCTGCATCAAAATGATACACACAGCCATCCGCAATAATTAAAAGTCAATAATATCAAAGTTTACAATTCAAGGGTCACTCAAAGTGGCTACAAAAATCAACCACTCAAATAAAAGTTCACTAGCTCTCAATCCTTCTAGTATGCAGCCACCCATGGTGATTGAAAATAGCCCGTACCACAAAAAGACATACGGGTACATCCAGCTTCCATAAGGCCACGCTGATCCACTGGAAGCAGGTATGCCCACAACTGTATCCAATATAGCGCCTTGTTGATAACCTGCAAATAATGAATAGTTGATGACTTGTTAAAAACAATATCATTCCGGCAGTTCTAAATAGCCCACAAAATGGCCGCAACACCCATACGGATGCGAGCTTTTGTAAATTTACCAATCCCATTCAGCCAGCTACCAAACAAATTTGAAATGTTAGTCGGAGGATATACATTATACGTAAAGTGTATTAATCTCCAAATATCTCTAGCAAATGTGCATTTGATAAAAAGATGTTCCGTCGTCTCATCCTCGTCACAAAAAACACATTTCATGCATCCCGTCAACTGTCTTCTGACCAAGTTATCTTTTGTTAATATTTCCTTTCTATTCAGAAACCATAAGAAAATCTTAATTTTCAATGGTATCTTTAGCTTCCATATATACTTACGCAAATATATAGTATGTCCGTTTAACAAGTCCTCATAAAATGACTTAACCGTATAGACACCATTGGAAGTTAGCCGCCATATGAACTTATCAGGTTCATCAAGTAGATTAACTCGCATTAGTTTTTCTACTAAGATTAACCACTGACTTCTATTTCGGCCTACCAACACTCCACGAAACGGTAGGTTAATAGGCACTGTTTGAAGAACATCAGCAACCGTGCTATCCTTGTTTGAAGAAATGGCATATAAATATGGTAAATCGTCTCTCAGAGCATTCTCTCCTAACCATCGATCTTCCCAAAACCGAATCTGCTCCCCGTTGCCTAGAAGAAATTTACCACGCTCGAAGAACTCATTTTTCACTTTCATCAAACCTTTCCAAAACGGAGAATCTAGTGGCTTAGCTTGAACTTGTGATAACGTTTTACCACCTAAATATTTGTTAGTTAAAAGCTCTTGCCATACCCCATCCTCGTTCAACAGTTTGTACATCCACTTACTCAAGAGGCGTATATTTTTAACTTCTAACACCGCAATACCCAAACCTCCTTGATCTTTGGGTCTACAGACAATATTCCACTTGGTTAATCTATACTTCTTCTTATGTTGATTTATTTGCCAAAAAAACCGTGATCGGTAATAATCTAGTCTTTTTCTTACCCCTTTAGGTATTTCAAAAAACGACAACAGAAACATTGGTAGGCTTGTTAACACAGAGTTAATAAGCACAAGACGGTCTCCGTACGACAACATCTTTGCTACCCATGCTGCCAATTTTCGCTCAAACCGATCTTCTACACATTTCCATTTCTTATTCAAAAGCTTCCTATAGTGTATCGGGATCCCTAAATATCTAAATGGTAGTGAGCCGATCTCACATCCAAAAATGCTGCGGTAATCCTCTTGCATCTCCTTGGCCTTCCCAAAACAATATAATTCACTTTTATGAAAGTTAATCTTAAGTCCCGATAATTGTTCAAAAAAGGCTAGTATTAATTTCATGTTCACAGCCTTCACAACGTCATGTTGGAGAAATAATATAGTGTTATCAGCATACTGCAAAACTGAAACTCCACCCTCAACTAGGTGTGGTACTAAACCCCCCACTTGACCATCCTCCTTTGCACGAGAAATTAAAATAGCCAACATATCAGCAACTAGATTAAAAAGTAAAGGTGACAAAGGGTCTCCTTGGCGCAGCCCTTTGAGTGTCTGAAAATAATGACCGATATCGTCATTAACTCGAATCCCAACACTCCCTCCCTGAACAAAACGTGCAATCCAGTCGCACCACTGTGATGCAAAGCCTTTCATCCGTAATGTTTGTTGTAGAAAGGACCATTTAACCTTGTCATACGCCTTTTCAAAGTCAATTTTAAAAAGCACCCCATCCAATTTCTTCATTTGTATTTCATGAATCGTTTCATGCAGTATTACTACCCCCTCAAGAATATTCCTGCCCGGGATAAAAGCTGTTTGCGTTGGACGAACAACCTTACTCGCAATAGAGGCCACTCTGTTAATACCAACTTTCGTAAAAAAATTGAAACTCACATTCAGCAAACAAATAGGTCTATATTGCTCTATTTTACTAGCATCTTCTTTTTTGGGCAAAAAAGTAATGATACCAAAGTTCAATTTAAACAAAGGCAAGTTGCCTGTCCGCAATTGAGCAAACATTGCCATTAAATCAAACTTGATAATATTCCAAAATCTTTGATAAAACTCCGCAGGGAACCCGTCTGGTCCTGGAGCTTTATTATGTTCCATTTTTTTAATTGCCTCAAGAACTTCATTCTCAGTGAATTCTTGTGTCAAAATTTCATTTTCCTCAATTGAAATTTGCGGCATATCGTATATAACCTCCTCATTCATCGAAAAATTGTTTGTGACCGGCGCCCCAAATAGTGCTTTGTAATATTCAGAGATGTATGTTTTTAAATTTTCCTGACCAACAATAGTACCCTCATCTTGTTCTAATTGTATAATTCTATTTTTCCTATGTTTACCGTTGGCAATGATATGAAAATATCTCGTATTACTCCCACCTTCTTGTATATGTTTCACTTTCGCTCTTTGTGTCCACTTAGTTTCCTCATCTCTTCTCAGTTTTGCTAATTCCTCCTCCGCCTCCTTTTTAGCAGCCCGCTTGGTCACAGACAAAGGAGTGGATTCAGCTTTGATATCCAATTCATTTATTAGCAAAACCAATTTATCCCTCAACTTTTTGTAGTGTCCACTAAGATCTTTTGCCCATCCTCGCAAGAATTGGCGTAAATGTCTTATTTTATTTTGCCAACGCTCAACAGGAGATGTTCCGAAATGGACCGCATTCCACTCACGGTTAATCAACTCATAAAAATTTTCTTGACGCAACCAAGACAACTCGAACGAGAACTGATTTTTGTTTCCTAGAAAAGCCTGATCACCCGTATCTAGCAGCAATGGCGTATGATCCGACCCCGCACGGGACAGAGCATGAACCGAAACAAGTGGATACTTCTGCTCCCACTCAACATTAGCTAGAAAACGATCCAACTTCTCATAAGTTGGTGTTTCACGTCTACTAACCCAGGTATATTGCCTTCCTGACATTTGCAAATCTTTTAAATCTAAGCTCTCAATGATAGCATTGAAGATAAAAGGCCATCGAGTATTAAAATTCGCATTACTCTTTTCCTCTTGTCTTCTAATTATATTAAAATCACCTCCTAGCAACAATGGGAGTGTCTCTCCTTCACAAATTCTAACTAACTCAGCCAAAAAGTCAGGTTTTTTTGCCTCTTGTGTCGCACCATAAACAAGCACAAACGCCCAACGAAAACCATCAGATTTCGATGTCAAGTGAAATTTAACACAGAAATCCCCGGAGACAACATTTTGAATGGACAACGACGCATTGTTGAAACCAATCAGCATGCCCCCCGACCTCCCTTTCGGTGGTATACAGTACCAAATAAAATCTGATCCCCCTGCTAAAAAACGAAGGAAATGTGTCGCAAACGAAGACCTTCCTGTCTCAATTATAGCCATAAAATCAAGTTTTTGTTCCCTAACCATTTCGCTAACAGCTAAGTGTTTTGCTGGGTCCCCAAAACCATCAGAATTCCAGACCGCACCTTTCATCTTGAACTTAACTTTTTACTTTCAGCTTTTGTAGTCTAAAACTTCTCCTCACCGCACGCTTGGAGAAGCCTTTAGCATTATATTTTCTTTTTATAGAGGCCAATGTTTCAGTCAAGTCTGTTTCATCCTCCAACACCTCAAGATTAGCATCCTCTAAATCCTCACTTAGATTATGAGCCCTTCTTAACGCCAAACTAGACTCCGAATCATCATTCACAGGTGGTAAAGAATTTTTTAAGAATATTAGTTCCCTTTCCTTTTCTAATTCTATAATAACTGAAATAGAATCGGCTGCTTGTTCCTTAGTGTTCCCAAGAGAAATACCCAATCTATCCGCTCTAAGCTTAATTTCAGAATTAGATAAAGAGTGAAACGATAACTTTGAGATAGTTGATGTACCTAATGGATTACCGGATGCCTTCCGTGAAGCAAGATCCATCGCACGCTCCAGTTGAGGACTGTCCGCATTGACCTGCTCCCTCAACCTTTGGCTCGATCTCACCTCCACTTCTTGCATGCCCCCAAATGCCAGAATCTCACTCTCCGAAGGACTTGTCATCATTGTTTCATCTCCTCTAGCTCCTAGCCCGCAAAGCTGTGAATTTGGTGCTATCGGATTCCCAAGTCGATCCATATAAACTCCTCCATAAAAAACAAAAGATGCCATCGGCCAAGCACTAGTTGGTATAGTCATTTGAACCTCCTTTTCTCTATGATTTTGTACGTTAGCGTCGATAAAACGCGTAGCCGAGTTGGTACCGTCATTGTCGAGTATGCCTCCCGGCGAAACCATATCCGGAGCACAAACCGTCGCAGCCACCACATGCAATGAAGACCCACTCAGTAAACCATCGCCATTGTCAATGAACTCATCAACCATCCGATCCTCATCCTGCCCCTTAGCTCCATCACATGTTTCCTCTTGCCTTTCATCAGCAATCACAAAATGCTGGTCTATCCCATTATCCTGTCCAGATGTGAAAATCGCCTCCTCTCTCATATCTGTTACAAACTCCTCATCAACCGCAACAGTATGATATGTGTTGCTAGTACTACCCTCCAACCCCATGAGATTAGTGTTCTCTTCAGCACATGAACTCGTCGTGTCCATGTTCTTTTGTGAACTAACATATTGTTCATACATGTGCTTCCTTTCCATCTCAACTTCAAACTAAGCATTCAGATTTTTGCAAGATCTGTCTAGGTTGTCCCCTTCGTTAGCTGTCCTTTTTAAAATTTCCAACTTGGCCTCTTTAATTTGTTTCTGGAGCATAGGCGAAAAAACAACTCCCCCGATATTTTCCTGCATCCTATCGGGGATTGGTTCACCACCCATTATCTTGCCCTCCGACACTGGAGCATCATCTAAAATCATCTCATGGTTAGTCTCCTTCCCACTTTGCTCAATCTCCTTTGTTCTTGATGCCTCATCCGGACCATTATTGTCTTCCTCATCTTCATGTGGTGGCCTCGGTGAAGATGGTTCCGCATCCTCTTCATCTGAGACATCTGTCCTTTTCTCCACTCGGAAACTCAATTTATAAAAACCATCCTTGACAAAAACAGCCCACGAAGCTGGAATTAATGTGTAGTCCACGCATCCCACAAAAATCCGCAACACACCAGGCTTACGTGTGTATTTCATGTCTACCTTCAGAGTCTTACCAAACAACGAACCTAGACTCCACATGGATAAGAAATGCCCCGTATGTCTTGCCGGTATTCCATGCACCCGGATCCACTTTCTTGGCAACTCAGCCCAAGGCTCTATTTTTGCTATCCAGGATTCCACTGTGATCTCACAATCAGATTTTGGAACCATACACCTACCAAAGACAGCGAGCCTTTCCAACTCGCTCTTAGCAGGAAAAGGCACCTTGAACACATTATGCCCAACTTGAATCACCTCCCAGATGAAATTCTCAGTAGGCACCAAACGTCGCAATTGAACAATCAACTGTGGTATAGAGAGCACGCCACCTTTCACTGTAACCATAGCCAACCTAGCATTATCAATTTTTGGTTTATATGTTGCCGTGATCGGCTGCTCAAAGAACATCAAACCCTCCGTCAGCAGCCCATGAATTATAACATGTGGTTTGGGAGCTAGCAAAAGAGGGCAAGTTCCAGATAAATGCTCCCTACCCTCACAGATTTCACACACCTCCACCTTACATTCCTTGCCTTCATGTCCCACTTCGTCGCAACGATAACATCTAACTTTCTTTTGCTTTTTAGCAAGAGCCTCGTCTTTCTCCGAACAACCAGATTTTTCTACCCAAACTTGTTGCGGAATAGCAGCATGAGCCGTTGCGGAGGCCGCCTCCGCCTTCCCTTTGGTGGCCCCATCAGCATCCCCCGAACCAGGAGGTAACACCCCTTCCAATGGTGCCACAGTTTGGCGTAACGCATCCGCCACTTGTTTCACCACCGAAGCTAACAGATCCTCACTCAACGCCGTTGGAAGTTGTTGTTGTACTCTCTGATTCCCAGTTGCGCCGACCTGCCCTCGCTGAAAATTCCCTCCACGATCTCCATCAGATCGCCCACCCCGCTGATAGGTGTACGATCTATTAAAGTTCCGTGAATTTGCATTGTTATGTCCAAAACCGGAGCCAGCATTGAAGGTACCGAATCCTCTTCCATTGCCTCCTCCCTGAAACCCTTGTCGATCTGATTGTCCAGCCGTACCGCTAGTGCCAGCAGAGAAAGATGGTCTCGGTGGTCCTCCGCCTTGACCGCCATAGCCGCTCGAGCCCCCAGCTTGGTAATTGCCTCGTCCATAGACAGGACGGAACGGCTGCCCCGCACCTCCTTGTCCCCGAGCAGCGTTGAAACCACGGCCGCCTCCAGGAAACCCTCGTCCGCCTCCATTATTCGCCATGGAGACAGTACCACAACGTGGCGGCGGAAAGGTTTTTCGCTGAAACCCTATTGCCCTCCAACGTCCTGGACATAACGAGGCTAGGTCGATCCTACCTCTTGTTCGATAAACCCCAACCCGAGTCGATCCCGAGTTTGAGTTTCCTTTTTTTTTAAGCCCAGCCCGCAAAGGCCCGCATGGCCTTGTTCGAACTGTGTGCTGTTTGAATTTGAATTTCCGAAACTAATGGATCTCAACATCATCTCCGGCGACGCATCGCCGGGACAAGTACTCCCTTTCCGGCGAACTTGTTCCCACTGACCGCCATCATCAGCCTCAACCCTCACTGACGGTAGGAGCACCGGCAGTTTGATTGGAGCTGGCCTCCCCAAAGGAAGACGGCCCAAGACCGACGTCGCACGCCGAGGACCCGTGGCCGCCGGAATCGCACACTCCGGCGAGTGCTGTGGAAGATTGACGTACCTTTGTGCTTGCCGTTTCGCCGACCTCTTTGCAGCCTTTGAACTCGTCGGAGTACAGGTTCTTCCCGCATCCGATAATGAACTACAAGCATACCTGAGGTCCGCCCGTACCTCACCGTGCACCTTCCCGTCGCCGCTGGACTGCAGGCCGGGGTTCTCCGCATCCCCAACGCAGCTAGAATCCTCGTCCTCGTCGGCGGCGCCGATTGCCCAGAATCGCCCCCGCGTCGCCTCCAACGACTCTCCGCTAACTACGCTCATTCGGTTCTCCCTAGCCCTCAATATGAAATCACAATTATCTTGCTCACTCGCATCCCCTTGATGATCGCTAGGTCTCTCGTGTTTAGCGGTCAATAAAAGATATAAATCTTATATGTAAGATTACATTGATGCATATTTGCATTCACGACATTTTGCTTTATGGTTTGAGACAGTTGGGCAAAATGAACACCCTAGCACCAAATTTCAAATAAATGCGTACATGTGCTAAATACAAATCACTCCAACCGAGATATGTTAATGCAAAATGTGCAAACTTAATAAACATTAAAGCAGTAAATGCTCGAGTAAAATTAACTTGTCACAAGAAGTGAGCCAAACTCATTTGGCTAGTGGAGTAGATGTAAAACCCAGCCATGGAGGTTCAAGTCCTCATGGGCGCGAACTTGGTTTCTTATTATTAAGAAAATTTTGTTGTGGGGGCTTCCCTCACCGCTTCCTTTTAAAAAAACTAACTTGTCACTGTCACCATTCTACGCCACCATAGCTCATATCTTTGGTTTAAATATGTATGAATCTAGACACCCACCCTTACGGCTAATCCCATCTGACTGGCCCAAGCCCGTTAGAAGCAATATACCATATTTCACAAGCTCGGGGACACACCAAAATGTTGTAAAGAGCTACATCTCAAACTTCGTCACCAGGCTAGTCAAGAGCCAGAGGTGAGCATCAAAGGACATGCTCCACCGTTTATAAATATAAGATGTTAGGGGTTTAGTCTAGATACAAACTAAAATGAATGATATTCGGACTAAAACATGTCTAGATACATTTGTATTATGTGAATGTGTAGAAATGCTAAAACATCTTACATTTATAAACAGATGGAGTAGGAACAAAGTAGAAGGAGACATGCCACACATGAAAGACCTATGTGAAGAAGAGGGAGAAGAAGTAGTACGTGTGGTCAAACGTCTTTTATGCTCAACCATGCAACCAGAAGCGAGAAAGAAGATATTGGAAAACAAATGCATTGTTAATGGCAAGGTATGCAAATTGGTAATTGATAGTTGCAGTTGCCAGAATTTATTGTATGAAAACTTGGTTCATCATCTAAACCTTGAAACTCAAGACCACCCACATAGGTGAAGGAGATATGCCCTAAAGGCTATTAATAAAGTGTATTCTTTATCATATCTCGTTTGTTCATAATAGGTTTTTGTGTCATGCTAGAACCGTATTAAGCGGAAACATTAATAAGGGTGTGATACGTAAACAACCAGGTCCCTAGTAGCCTCTACTAAGACTAGTTTCGTTGCGCGATTGATGATCGAGGTTTTCCGGTCATGGGGTATGGCGCCGGTCGGCAATGGGAGTCATATCGTTAGAGAACGATGTAATGGACATACCCACATTTGGAGAACGAAGTCGTTACGCCTTTGACCGTGAGATCAACTCTTATTGTTATTCCTGGAAGATACTTTGATCGCACCAAACGTCTTATCTTATTTAGTATGACAATAACGGTGATACTTTTGGGTATCGGAAAGGAGTAGTTGAGACGAGGGGTCAAGAGCGGGATTTGCCAGTCCGCATAGCAGGATAGATACTCTCGGGCCCACTCGGTGAGATCATGTCTAATGAGCTTGCAAGCATGTGACTAGGTCATGGAGACATGAGATCATGAACGAGTAGAAGATAGCATCGTCGGTAACGAGGTCGGGATTAGGTATGGAGATATCTATGGAACGACGCTCGGACGTGCTAAGTATCGCTATGGCAAAAGGTCTAAGACTTTACGTTCAGGTTTGATAGATGAAAGTCATTCGTTATATCTCAGGGATTAATTCATGGGGTTCAGGCCTACGAGTTAGTCGTTGATCATTGAGGAGTCTTGATCATACCTGATATTATATCGAACCGCTAGGGTAACACACTTAAGGGTTTTCGACAAGACAACCGGAAAGGAAAGAGATCACCGGGAGCGTCTCGGGAGGGGTCCGATGGAGATCGGGCAGCGACGAAAGAGTTTTCGGAGCTAGGAAAATTATATATATTATGTTTGATATTAATTAGTGTAATTAATATGCAAATATGATTTTATATATTTATTTTCGAATTTATTTAGGCTGATTTCCCTAAATGGGCCTTCTAGTCGAAAGAAGGCCCAAGAGGGGGAAAATTGTAGCGTACCTGCACTTTAAATAAGGCAGATACCTGTGTATAGTGCAAATCCCTGGATCGATTCATTTGCACACACAGTTTACGATGTAATATCACAACAAAGCGTCAATTTTATTACATCGATGATCCAGAATTACAAAATATTTGATACAAGTTGCATAGCATAAAGCTAGCTTTGTAATAGTACACAGCGGAAATATAATAGCAGTGAGTCTCTATAACTTTCATGCTGCCACAGGCGAAAACATGTTGGTTGTAGACTCGAAACCTTTAAACGAAACCTCACTCGTCATCTGATCAAATCTGCAATAAGAAAAATATTGCAACAACGTGGGTCAGATTTCATTAAAAATGGAGTCTGGCAAGTGACACTATGGTGGACACTTAATGGAATAACTCTAAAGCCTATATGCATATTTGGCTGGTGGAGTTCAAGGCTAATTTGCATAAAGCCAATTTTTCCTACTCTTTTGAAAAACACTTTTCTTGAAATCAAGACGAGTATGGCATGAAAACTATAAATCTCATCTTCCCTTGTTCACCCATCATGTTTGACTTCAGAAGTTGGAATGATGGAATCCTCCGTTAACGTCCGTGATCAGCTGCTCAAATTGTCCGTACCGGGGACACGGCTAAGTACTTAGTTTTACACTCTGCAGAGGTTGTGCACTTTCACCATTGTACCCATTCAACCCAAGGTATCCTTTACACACCATTTGTGATAAGGAAAGGAGAGAATGAGACGAGATCTTTCAGAAGCATTTTCCCTCCCACCTGGCTTGACCCGTTCCACCTAACATCCCCCTACATCTGCTTGTCAAGCCGGAGAGAGTCCACGCAACATAATTGATCAAGCCAGAGCCCATATGGCAATGGCTGCACTGGAAGCAATCGTCACTCGGAGTTCTTCAGATTCCTCTGTTCCTGGGTGGCCATTCTCAAGTGTACATACTCCAGGAACCATAGACATGGACCTGAGTAGCCACTCAACATAACCCATGCAACCAATTACCACCCAGGTGTTTCATTAACTTAGTGGATGTGCACTCTCAGGTAAAAGTCACCATGATCACGGCCCTAAGTAGAATAGAAATTCATCCTAGGCGACTACAACCATGAGCACAGCCCTGAGTAGTCACTTAATATTTTGTAAAACCTTTCATCAATTGCATAGCATCAATATTTCTGCTAAGTATGATATAGGAACCTAGACACAGGAATAAGGGATTCTACACAGGTTTAGCATAGCAACACATGCATATACAAATACACTAAGTAATGCATAAAATTAGGAAGTTTATGAGGTGTGCCACTTGCCTTTGAATGTTGTCGTTGTTCACAAACTCTTTTCAACAACGAACGTTTGCTCTCCGTTTAATCTAAACAATAATAGCAACAACAATACCACAATCAACAAACAACAATCATCAACATACATGCTCATATCAAATGAACAACAAGTTTTGTAAAACTCCTAAGGAAAACATGTCATGTATGGTATGCAAATTATTTCTAAGGGCTAGAGATGCAAACCATGCCATGGAAAATCTTATAAGTTAATGCAAGGCAATAGGTTGGTCCAAAAAGGACTAAGGGCTAAGGTCTCAAGTTGGATAAAAATACTTTGTTTTATATCATCTTTAAACAAGCACTCTAATGGCTTAGCCATGATGTGCAAAATACTTAGAGAAAAATACTAAGTCATTTGTTCAAGTTGATCAACAATTATTATCAACTCTTTGTAAATTGGACATTCACTATAGTGAGAGAGAAAGACACCCGGCCAGCCACTTAAATTGTGGAACAGGTCTCATGTACGTGGACATGTAGGGTTTGTTTCCAGGCCGCTTCATCCCACTATGCTGCTAGGATCCAAACTTCAAGATGATAACATCATGATCAAAAATTGTTTAAGTCTAAAAGGCAAGATTAGGAAAGAGGGAAAAGATAGGAAGAAAGATGTAGTTGTCCTCCAGGCTTCATCTCCAGACTTGTAACTTTCTTCTGGATGATGTCTTGATTGAGTTCTGGGTAGTCCTGATGAATCTTCTGACTTGATGATTCTTGTATCTTCGAGGCTGGTCTTGGATTTACTTAGTCTTCATGAAGTCTCCGAGGAGAAGAAAAGACAAAGAGAAAGACTTAGAGAATAAAAGGAAGGTTGGCCTTCTTGAACTTCTTCTCACTTTTCTTCTAAGTGTTCGACATCTTGGGGATGCTTTCAGAGTCTGTTTTCTTCTAAGTCCTTTCATGAACTTCTTCTTGATTTTCTTCCAAGTGTTTCTTCTCCTTGAAGATACTTCTGAAGTGTTGTTTTTGGCTAAGTCCTTCATTGGTCCTCCAGCTCCATGTTGAAAATCCTAAGTGTCTAGTGCATAGCACTTTTCCTAAACTACTAAGTTTGAAAATAGTCCTAACTTAGAGAAAACAAATGAAGAGGGGTTTTCCTATGAGAATAAAATATGCTATGAATGAAATGAAATTTTAAATCACAAGAAACACAAAAATAACTTTTGTGGTTTCTTTATAAATATGCATGAATTTTATAAATGCAATTTAATTAATTTCTAGTTTTGGAAAATATAATAAAAGGAAATAATTATAAGATTAAAGTTTCCTATGATTAAATTTTTTATAACAAAATTTTATAATTAGTGTTAATAGACAGAGATCATTTAATTAAATCTATTGCAATTGGATTTAATCAAAAATAATGTTTCTATTAAAAGTTATTTAAAAACAATAGTCAAACTTATTCAAATTAAACACACAACTATGAAATCATTCAAAAATTACTCAAAAATATTTTATAGCAGTGGCATTAATTTACAAATATTCTAAGGTTTCTAAAACATATTTATTTGCAATTTTTGGATTTATAGATTTAAAGTTATTACAAATATACTCAAATTCCTCATTTGAATTTTGAATATTTTATACTAAGTCAAATTTGAATTTTGTCAGATCCAAAATATTCTACATGTCGAGAGCTTTCCAAATATATAAAAATTATTAAATTTGGAGTTGTGGTTAAAAAGTTGTAGATGTTTTAATTACAGGGATTAATCTGCAATTTTTTCAATTAAATTAAAATAGAAAATATGATTTACACGCTGGCGCTGACGTGGCCGCTGACGAGGCATCCACGTGTCCTTCCCTGATTCGCCGATACCCCTTCGTTTAAGTCATTCTGTTTCAACCGCCGGATCGAGATCTAACGGTGTAGATCTATTCTACTGGGTCCGGGCGTCGCGGTTCGCCGGAGTAACTCCGGTGACCTAATTCCCGCGGCGGCGACACGCCGGTGACGAGCGTTCCCGATGATCTACCACCCTAGAGGACTAGCGGAGCGTACCGTGATGAAGAGGAGATCCAGGCGAGGTCGATGGCGTGCTCGTGGTCCTCGACGCTTCCTCGTTCTTCGGCCACACCTCTTCGGAGTTGCGCACGGCGGCGGAGAGCTTCGGTGGAGCACGGATCGCTCGATCTGGCGCACGATAGCAAACAAGACCGTGTCAAAACGAAGCGCAAGAAGGAAAGAAGGAGAGCAGGGGGAGTAGGAGGGCTCGGGGTCGGAGCTGACCGAGGGGCGAGCTTCTTGCCGGCGGCAATGGACGGACGGCGGCGGTGTTTGTGGACAGCCTGGGGGCGAGTTTGTTTAGGGTATGAGAGGGGAAAAGACGCGGCACGGCTGGGGTATTTATGGGGACGGGGAAGAGGTAGGATCTCGTTCGAAAACGGCACGGAATCGATCTCCGGATCGCTGCGGGATTCTAGCAGGAGTTGGTTTCAGAGGTTGAAGAAGATATGCTGACGTCAGCATGACGTCAGCAGTATTTTCTTTTTCTGATTTTATTTATTTAATTCATATCTTTTGATTCATAACTCCAAATGATGTCAAATAAGTTTCTAAAAATTTGTAATATTATTATCTTTATGTTAAACCAGTTGTAGGTATGTTTTGAATAATTTTGAAAATTGATATTTTGAAATATTGATTAATTACAATTTGACACTTAAAGTAAAATTTGAATTTCTATCTCATTTAAATTTTCCTTTGGCTAAAATAAATTTGTAAAAATACCCACATTTCAATATGTTTGAATTTAAGTTATTTAAACTCATTTTCAATTTCTAAATTCATTTTTTGGCTTTGGTATAATTACTAATGACATAACACAACTTTATAAAAATGGAAAAGATAATGTATTCCTTTTTAATTGAAAATAATTTGTGCAACATTATATTTTATGCATTTGAAAGTTCATAACAACTTTGGACAAGACCTTTATTTTAATTTTATTTTTATTTAAAATCTATTAATCATTTCATGTTATGAAAAAAAAATAGATGAAATTCATTTAAGCAAATGAAATGTTTATTTGGCTAATTCATTCATTTAAATTCTATGAAGTTTTAAAGTTATACACTATAGGCTTATAATTTCCAAACTATATTTTGAACATAGTTAAGGGAATGAAAACCATTTAGTAATTATATAATCTTTTGAATAACCTTGTATTTATGAATAGATATGACTAAGTGGTTTAATTCAAATACTTATAAAGAACTAATTTATTTAAAATAAAATGGATTATAGTTTGTAAAATATTTGTCAAATTATATTTTAAAGTTTTTGAAACACATTGGATAATAAAATGTTTAAACTGTGACATTGGAAATATTAACTCAAGTTTGAAGTCTTTCATAGTTGGTTTCCTTATACATTTAATATTTTATTTTAATAAAAAGAAAAGTTTTAAATTTTAGTGATTTTTGCATATTATAAAATGTTGGGATGTTACAAAAATCCCTAGGGGATTCAGTGGGGGCCATGGTGGCCGGCCTGGATGGGCCAAGGGGCCCACCAGGGGGCCGGCGCACCTATCCTAGCCGCACCAGGCATGTGGGGATAGTCCCACATTGCCTGGCTGGCAAGGTTGGCTCCCCCTGGGAGCCTATATAAGAAGGGGCACCCCTGGCCTTTTAATTCACCAATTAATTCCCAATTTCTCTCTCGATCTCGTGGTTCCCTTGTCGAGCCGCGCCGAGCTGAGGAGGGGGATCTCTTCACCATAGCCCGCTGCCACGCTGCTGGTGTTCCGGTCCAAGTCTTCCGCTGCTCGTCCTGGACTGGAGCTTCGGAGGCCGTCGTCTCCACCGTACGTGTGTGACGCCCTGCGAGGTGCGGCGCTAGCGGTACTCGGAGGTCTGCTTCCTCTACACGACCTTGAGGTCGGCTTCGTCGGTCTTCATCGACAACGTTTGTGCGGGAACGTAATCCCCGCTTTCGGTCTACAAGGGTACGTATTCCGATCTCCGTCCGTACTACTATATCTGCATAGAATAGATCTTGGCATGCTTTTAGGATATCGTTGGTAGGAAATTTTTTGTTTTCTGCACACGATCCCCTTCAGTGGTATCAGAGCCGATCTATCGTAGATATAGATGTACGCTGTTAGAACCCGTGCTCTGCACGGGGGCACCGTTCCTGTTATTTGCTACCCTCTAGCGTGCACTTGTGTATTCCAGCGGCATTGACTTGATGAAGCGGCTCGGACCGACTTTACGCGTACGCTTACGCGAGACTGGTTCCACTACTGACATACGGCTTGTACCGTATATGTGGCTGGCGGGTGTCAGTTTCTCTCTCTTTAGTTGGTCTTCGCATTTTCAATGGAGGGCCCGAAAGGGATGCTTAAACATGCAATTATTGGATCGTTGTTGTGGTCATAAGGTTCGTAGGTATGAAGCGGTTCTATTTACGAATGCCCCAAGCCACGTAAAATATGCAAAAGATAAAGTAGAAGCGTCTAACTTTATTTTGCAGTGGCTATGTGATATGGTCAAGGTAGCTTTATTAAATTGTTTATAAACTGCGGGCGCCAAGAAGACCATGGCGCAATGGACTATATCACATTGCATTACATTTGATGTTTTGTGTGCATCTTATATTGTGTGATTGTGTGTATAGTATACATTAGTTGCACGGCGGTAGCTATATAAGGTGATCCCTTCAAAATACCACTAGTGTTCTCCCTCCAACGCGCACCACCAAGAAAGTTCTACTTTATGAGGCAGGCCGTGATGATCGGGTGTCAGACATCTCGTCGTTCGCATACAGTGGGTGTAAGCCATGTTGCACAAGCGTCAGCGTGGAGGTCTTTGGTGGCGAGCCTAGCATATTCAGAAAAATGACCTCGGAACAGGAAGACCGAAAGGTCGAGCACGAGTCACAAAATTGGTGTGGCGGACGATTTTGTCTACTCTTGAAGTTGTGCCGCCGGCTCTGATGATGAGGGGTGGTGCAATGGATGGTGGTCGTGTAATCGCTTAAAAGACCAGGAGGGATGTTCGTTTGAGTGGGAGTTATGTTAGTTATTTTCTAAAAACTATAACTCAAAATTATTATGAACAAAGTCTTATGTTGTTGCAATTTCCATTGTAGATGTCTCGCCACTCGTTTAACCTAGGTCTGTTCCTTGAGAAAGAAAAGCTTAAGACCAATGGGTCAAACTTCATGGCCTGGTTCCGCAACCTGAGGATCCTCCTCACTCCCCATAGGGTGGCCTACGTCATTGAGGCCGCCATAGGTGACCCTCCGGCAGATGATGCCTCTGAGGACGAGAAGAAGGTCTTACAGACCCGATCGGAGGATTCTTCCTTTGTCCAGAGTGGCATGCTCTACGCCATGGAAGCCGACCTGCATAAGCGCTTTGAGAAGATGAGCGCCTTTGAGATTATTTCTGATCTGAAGGATGTCTTCGCGCCGCAGGCTAAGGCTGAGAGATATGAGGCTTCTGAGCTTTTCTTCTCGGCCAAGATGGAAGAGCATAGCAGTGTGAGCGAGCATGTAGTCAAGATGTCTGGCTACGTTCAACGCCTGAATGCTCTGGAATGCAAGATTCCCGATGAGCTGGCGATTGACAGGGTGTTGCAATCGTTGCCCCCTAGCTACAAAGGCTTCGTCATGAACTACAACATGCAGGGTATGGCTAAGTCCCTGGGTGAAGTGTTCGTGATGCTCAAGACTGCTGAGGTAGAGATTAAGAAGGAGCTCACGCTGTTGATGGTCAACAAGACTGTTGATTTCAAGAAATCCGGTGGCAAGGGAAAGCAGAGCTGGAAGTCCAGGAGAGAGGCAAAGTTGGCTGCCAAGCCCAGGACTAACAGGTCTGGTCCCACAGCTAGCGTGGAGTGTTTCTACTGCAAGGGGAAGGGTCACTGGAAGCGCAACTGCCCCAAGTACCTGGAGGATAGGAAGTCTGGCAAGACGGTCGACAAAGAGCAAGGTATATTTGATATACATGTTATAGATGTGTACCTTACATCCGCCCGGAGCAACACGTGGGTATTTCATACTGGTTCTGTTGCTCATATATGTAACTCTCAGGAGGAGTTACGGAATAGAAGGCGGCTGGCAAAGGATGAGGTGACGATGCGCGTCGGCAACGGATCGAGAGTCGACGTGGTGGCTGTCGGCACGCTCCCTCTGCATCTACCATCGGGATTAGTTTTGGTTCTAAATAAGTGTTATTTTGTGCCATCCTTGAGTGTAAACATTATAAGTGGGTCTTGCCTGTTACAAGAAGGTTATTCATTTAAATCAGTGTCAAGCAATTGTGCTATTTATATGAATGATATCTTTTATGTTGATGCTCCCGAGAATAACGGTTTATTCTTGTTGAATCTCGATCGTAGTACTCACATCCATAACATAGAAGCCAAACGGATTAAGTGTAGTGACGATACCGCCATGTATTTGTGGCATTGCCGTCTTGGTCATATTGGTGTAAAGCGCATGAAGCAACTCCACCCCGATGGACTTTTGGACTCGTTGGATTTCGGATCCCTCGATACATGCGAACCATGCCTCATGGGCAAAATGACCAAGACACCGTTCAAAGGTTTTGTTGAACGGGCGTCGGATTTGTTGGGGATCATACATACAGATGTGTGTGGACCGATGAGCGTTTCGACACGCAATGGTTATCGTTACTTCGTCACCTTCACTGATGACTTGAGTAGATACGGTTATATCTATTTGATGAAACACAAGTCTGAAACGTTTGAAAAGTTCAAAGAATTCCAAAGTGAAGTTGAGAATCAGCTTAATAGGAAAATCAAGCATCTCCGATCCGATCGCGGTGGAGAATACTTGAGTTTTGAGTTTGGCACACATCTGAAGAGTTGTGGCATAGTACCCCAATTTACGCCAGCCGGAACACCGAAGCGTAACGGCGTGTCCGAGCGACGTAATCGTACTCTACTGGATAGTGTTCGATCTATGATGTCTCTTACCGATTTGCCAGTGTCCTTCTGGGGTTATGCATTAGAAACAGTCGCATTCATTTTAAATAGGGCTCCGTCCAAGTCCGTTGAAACGACACCGTATGAACTATGGTATGGCCAAAAGCCTAAGTTATCGTTTCTGAAGGTTTGGGGTTGTGAGGCGTACGTTAAGAAACTACAGCCCGACAAACTCGAACCGAAGTCGGAGAAAGTCGTCTTTGTAGGATATCCGCGGGAAACCGTTGGGTACACCTTCTACAACCAAGCTGAGGGCAAAACTTTTGTCGCGAAGACCGGTACCTTTCTAGAGAAGGAGTTTCTCACGAAAGGATTAAGTGGGAGGAAGGTAGACCTCGATGAAATCGTTGATCCTGAACTCGAGATTCCGAGTGGCGCAACGGAAGCAATTCCGGAAACGTCCTCCGTGGAAGGAGTGGGAGAGACTGTCGAGGAAGGTGTTCTACCTCGTAGGTCTGGTAGATCTCGGATCGCACCAGAATGGTATGGCAACATGGTTTGCACCGTCATGTTAGTTGAACAAGACGAACCTACGAACTACAAGGAGGCGATGGCGAGTCTAGAATCCGAGAAATGGCTTGAAGCCATGAAATCCGAAATAGGATCCATGTATGATAACAAAGTGTGGACTTTGATGGATATTCCCGAAGGGCGCAAGGCCGTCGAGAATAAATGGATCTTTAAGAAGAAGACTGATGCTGATGGTAATGTGACCGTCTATAAAGCTCGGCTTGTCGCAAAGGGTTTCCGACAAGTTCATGGAATTGACTACGATGAAACTTTTTCACCGGTAGCGATGCTTAAGTCTATTCGGATTTTGTTAGCGGTAGCTGCCTATTATGATTATGAAATCTGGCAGATGGACGTCAAAACGGCCTTCCTAAATGGAAACATTGAGAAAGAGTTGTACATGGTACAGCCGGAAGGTTTTGTCGATCCAGAAAATGCTAACAAGGTGTGCAAGCTTCAGCGATCCATCTATGGATTGAAGCGGGCATCTCGGAGCTGGAATCTTCGCTTTGATGAGGTAATCAAAGGTTTTGGATTTATCCAAAATGTGGAAGAAACCTGCATTTACAAGAAAATGAGTGGGAGCTCGGTTGTGTTCTTAGCACTGTATGTAGACGACATATTGCTGATTGGGAATGATGTGGAACTTTTGAATAGCGTGAAGAAATATTTAAACAGTAAATTTTCCATGAAGGACTTAGGAGAAGTTGCGTATGTTTTAGGCATAAAAATCTATCGTGATAGATCAAGGCGCCTATTAGCACTGAGTCAGAGTACTTATCTTGATAAAATACTGAAGCGTTTCCGTATGGAGAAGGCAAAGAAGGGTTCTCTGCCGGTTATCAAGAATAAGATATTGCGGAAGGCACAGTGTCCGGTGACGGAACTGGGTAAGGCCGAAATGACCAAACATCCTTATGCTTCAGCCATAGGATCGATCATGTATGCAATGTTGAGTACTAGACCGGATGTGGCATTAGCTCTAAGTTTGACAAGCCGGTTCCAGAGTAATCCTGGAATGCCGCATTGGATAGATGTTAAGAGCATTCTTAAGTATCTCAAAAAGACAAAGGAAATGTTCCTTGTGTATGGTGGCTGCGATGAAGAACTTGGCGTAACGGGTTACGTAGATGCAAGTTTCTGCTCAGACCCCGATGACTGTAAGTCACAGACAGGTTACGTGTTCAAGGTGAATGGAGGCGCCGTGTGCTGGAGAAGTGGGAATCAACCTAAAGTCGCACAATCTACAATGGAGTCGGAGTATATCGCTGCTTGCGAAGCCGCGCATGAAGCTGTGTGGCTGAGGAAGTTCGTCATCGAACTTGGAGTGTTCCCGAGCGTGCAAGACCCCGTGATCCTCTTCTGCGACAATACGGGTGCCATTGCGAACGCCAAGGAGCCAAGGTCTCACTCCACCGCCAAACACATTCTCCGACGCTTCCATGTGATACGTCAGTACGTACAAGGAGGCGATGTGAAGATTTGCAAAGTGCATACGGATCTGAATGTGGCAGATCCGCTGACGAAGCCTCTCCCGCTTGACAAGCATTAAAAGCACCAGTTAGCTATGGGTGTTAAGCTTTTACGAAGTTGTAATCTAGATTAATTTGTACACTAGTGCAAGTGGGAGACTGAAGGAGATATGCCCTAGAGGTAATTAATAAAGTGTATTCTTTATCATATCTCGTTTGTTCATAATAGGTTTTTGTGTCATGCTAGAACCGTATTAAGCGGAAACATTAATACGGGTGTGATACGTAAACAACCAGGTCCCTAGTAGCCTCTACTAAGACTAGTTTCGTTGCGCGATTGATGATCGAGGTTTCCCGGTCATGGGGCATGGCGCCGGTCGGTAATGGGAGTCATATCGTTAGAGAACGATGTGATGGACATACCCAGATTTGGAGAACGTAGTCGTTACGCCTTTGACCGTGAGATCAACTCTTATTGTTATTCCTGAAAGATACTTTGATCGCACCAAACGTCGTATCTTATTTAGTATGACAATAACGGTGATACTTTTGGGTATCGGAAAGGAGTAGTTGAGACGAGGGGTCAAGAGCGGGATTTGCCAGTCCGCATAGCATGATAGATACTCTCGGGCCCACTCGGTGAGATCATGTCTAATGAGCTTGCAAGCATGTGACTAGGTCACGGAGACATGAGATCATGAACGAGTAGAAGATAGCGTCGTCGGTAACGAGGTCGGGATTAGGTATGGAGATATCTATGGAACGACGCTCGGACATGCTAAGTATCGCTATGGCAAAAGGTTTAAAACTTTGCGTTCAGGTTTGATAGATGAAAGTCATTCGTTATATCACAGGGATTAATTCATGGGGTCCAGGCCTACGAGTTAGTCGTTGATCATAGAGGAGTCTTGGTCATACATGTTATTATATCGAACCGCTAGGGTAACACACTTAAGGGGTTTCGACAAGACAACTGGAAAGGAAAGAGATCACCGGGAGCGTCCCGGGAGGGGTCCGATGGAGATCGGGCAGCGACGAAAGAGTTTTCGGAGATAGGAAAAATTATATATATTATGTTTGATATTAATTAGTGTAATTAATATGCAAATATGATTTTATATATTTATTTTCGAATTTATTTAGGCTGATTTCCCTAAATGGGCCTTCTGGTCGAAAGAAGGCCCAAGAGGGGGAAAATCCCTAGGGGATTCGGTGGGGGCCATGGTGGCCGGCCTGGATGGGCCAAGGGGCCCACCAGGGGGACGGCGCACCTATCCTAGCCGCACCAGTCATGTGGGGATAGTCCCACATTGCCTGGCTGGCAAGGTTGGCTCCCCCTGGGAGCCTATATAAGAAGGGGCACCCCTGGCCTTTTAATTCACCAATTAATTCCCAATTTCTCTCTCGATCTCGTGGTTCCCTTGTCGGGCGCCGAGCTGAGGAGGGGGATCTCTTCCACCATAGCCCGATGCCGCGCTGCTGGTGTTCCGGTCCAAGTCTTCCGCTGCTCGTCCTGGACTGGAGCTTCGGAGGCCGTCGTCTCCACCGTACGTGTGTGACGCCCTACGAGGTGCTGCACTAGCGGTACTCGGAGGTCTGCTTCCTCTACACGACCTTGAGGTCGGCTTCGTCGGTCTTCATCGACAACGTTTGTGCGGGAATGTAATCCCCGCTTTTGGTCTACAAGGGTACGTATTCCGATCTCCGTCCGTACTACTATATCTGCATAGAATAGATCTTGGCATGCTTTTAGGATATCGTTGGTAGGAAATTTTTTGTTTTCTGCAAACGATCCCCTTCAATAGGTTGGCTCAAGAAAGGAGCAAAACAATGAATCACAAAGCAATGCAACTTACCGCTTTCCTTGGGTAAATATTATCGCTCGAATATATTATGTGATGTGGTCGACATGAGAGAAATCTTGAGAGGAACTCCACTATCTTCAAGAATTTATAGCGGGTAATGAAGGGATCAACCTGAAAATATAAGCACATTTTCTATTAATACTCTCAAGAAAAAATTATGTACACCGCCACATCAAGTTTTTCTTAAAAGGAGAACCCAAATCACGTCTAAGGATTGTACATCAGGTGCCCTAACCAAATCTTAGCAAAAACATAACCTGCACTCAGGGTAACCAAGTTAATCAATAGAATTCATCCACTTAGGGTGACATTACCAGGCAAATAACACTCGTGCCTAATAAAATCTCATGTTTCCGAATTAAAATAAGTTATAACTGATCTGAATTTAGGTTAGTATGCAAAATATGATTTTAAACTAAGAAACTAATTAAACACTCTGTACGAACCCGTGCATTATAGTAATTTGTGGCTACCTCAAAGAGGGAACTAAAAATGTGTTATCCCATTTTGTGCTCCCTAGCTGGATTTGCACCTTGATATTAGGAAGTTTCAAAAAATGTGTGCATGCATTACATGTATATTATGTAGCTCCAAATTTTGTTAGCAAGCATGTATTTAGTTTGTATTCTCCCCAAAAACAAAAGAATGGGTGGCTACTATCTACACTACATTTTCTCAAATCCACAACACACATAGCTTACCAAACTCTAAATAACTAAAATATATTGAAATATATACAAATTTTATGTTTCAGTTTTCTTATAAATCACTGCTCGAATCTTTTGAAGGTTAGGGTTTTCCACACTACAACTTAGCCAAGTGCTACCCCATGTTGCAATGAATGAGCCATTGCAGCCCCTCGGTCATGTGACACACACAGTGACAAACACATGTTACTAGTGCCAACTGATCCCTCCACATAACACTTCACAACCCCACAAATAGTAGTCAGCCTTGCATCCAACAGATAAAGCTCGAGCTGGCATCCAACTCCCTCCTTCGACACAAACATATGGGAGGTCCATAAATACATGACGTCCCAAGCCTCATTACCCGACCTAGACCCATCAACAACAACCTACTATATCTCGAAATTCTAAATGTCATCATGAGCTGCATAATGATCTTCATTGCTAACGACATAGATGATTTCCACCGCTGAACGGCAAAAAGACATAGGAACTAAAAAAAGATGAGACCCAACCCTAAGAAAACGAGATGAAATCTCAAAAGATGCCATCAATTGTCTGAAAAGAGTCTCAATAGGAGGGTGAGAAGTGAAGATGATAATGAATGGAAGCAACGAGAAAACACAATGGCGGTCAATCATGTCTATTAATCCATTCGCTACTAATCTTTTATATTATAATTCATCTCTAAGTATATGTGACATGCATGCTTAGCAAAAGCCTACTACTAAGATGGATCTTAAACAGGTGGTTCGGAGTGATGGCCGTAGTGGAGGTATGTTGATGCTTTGGAAAAAAGAGGTGACAATTTCTCTTAGATAAAAGACCCGCAGTTATATTGACGTTGAGGTGGGTGTTGGTGTGGACAGTATTTGGAGACTGACTGGTATCTACGGTGAGCCTAGATGGCAAGACAAGTACAAGACTTGGCAAAATCTTCGTGATTTAAATGCTCAGTCTAGTATGCCGTGGCTTGTTATGGGAGACTTTAACGAAATTATGCACTCGTTTGAAAAGGAGGGGGAGAACCCTAGACCGGAGCATTATATGAAGAACTTTAGGGATGCTGCTGCTGATTGTAATCTTGTTGATTTTGGGTATATTGGTCATAAATTCACGTGGCACAGAGGGATGATTAGGGAGAGACTTGATCGTGCCCTGGTTAGTGTGTCTTGGCAAACAAAGTTTAAGGATGTTGTACTTGAGAATGTGGAGTATACTGATTCTGATCACAGGCCAATCTTGATGAATTTGGATAATGGAGAGGAGTATGCTCATAGTGGACCATCTGTGTTACGTTTCGAAGCAAAATGGTTAAAGGAGGCCCGCTTTCGGCAAGTGGTGGAGGAAGCTTGGGAGCGGCCGAAGTGGGCGTTCAAAATATGACTCTGGCGGGAAAGTTGGCTGTTGTGCATGATCAATTGCATAAATGGGATAAGAATATCCTTCAAAAATCTAAGAAGCAAATTCGAGCAGCTCAGAAAAACATGGAAAAGGTAGCTTCAGGGCCCTTGTCGGATGAATCCTTAAATCAACAAAGAGAGTTAGCAAAAGAAATTGAGGCTATGTTGGAGCGGGAAGAGATTCACTGGGCGCAACGGAGTAGAATTAATTGGCTGCAGAATGGGGATAAGAATACCTCATATTTTCACAATTTTGCAAATGAACGAAGGAGGAAGAACATGATTAAACAATTGAAGAACGATGATGGTGCCTGGATAGAAGGGTGCTCGGATCTGAATCCTTTAATCTCTGATTATTTTGCAGGCCTTTTTTCTACGGAAGTAGATGAACCAGACCCGGCGCTGTTAGAAAAAGTAAAACCCAAAGTTTCTGATCAGATGAATGATCAATTGTTGAAGCCGTACTCAGCTGAAGAAGTGAAAAAAGCTTTGTTCTCAATAGGAGATCTTAAGGCCCCTGGTGTGGATGGGTTGCATGCGATATTCTTCAAAAAATGCTGGAATATTCTTGGTGATGAGCTTACTGTGGAAGTATTACAGACTTTAAATACTCATATTATCCCGGATGGTTGGAACGATACAGTTATTGTTTTAATTCCCAAGGTAGATAAGCCGGAGCTGATTACCCAATACCGGCCGATTAGTCTGTGCAACGTCCTTTACAAGATAATTTCTAAGATGATTGCTATTCGGCTTAAGCAAATGCTTGATGAGGTAATATCTCCTGTTCAGAGTGCTTTCGTACATGGTAGACTAATAACGGATAATGTCTTATTAGCTTATGAAAGCATGCACACAAGTAAAAATAAGAAGAAAGGAAAATGGGGTTATTGTGCTGTGAAGTTGGATATGCATAAAGCTTATGATCGTGTAGAGTGGAGATTTTTAGAATGCATGATGTTGCGGCTGGGTTTTCATGAGGAGTTTGTGGCTCTTTTAATGGCTTGTATTCAGTCAGTAAAGTACAAAGTCCGTTACAACAATCAAGAAACAGACTCTTTCACTCCGACTAGGGGGCTTCGCCAGGGAGACCCTCTATTGCCATATTTGTTTTTACTCTGTGCAGAAGGTCTCTCAAGTCTTCTGGCTCATCAAGAGGAGGTTCGTGGCATTGAAGGTGTCAGGGTTTGCAGAAATGCTCCATCAATCTCACATTTACTTTTTGCTGATGACTCCCTAATCCTTATGAGAGCGGATTTGACTAATGCAACCTCGTTGAGACATGTACTTGATACATACTGTGCAAACTCAGGACAATTGGTGAGTGATCCAAAATGCAGCATTTTCTTTAGTCCAAATGTGGATGTTAATATGAGGGCTGCTATATGTACAAAATTGAATATTCTGACAGAGGCAATTTCTGAAAAATATCTCGGTTTGTCGGCTCTTGTTGGTATTGACCGAAGTGATAGCTTCATTTATCTGGTGGAAAGGATCATCAAAAGGCTTGAAGGATGGAAGGAGAAATTTCTTTCTATGGGTGGTAAGGAAATTCTGTTAAAGGCTATAATACAAGCGATCCCTGTGTATGCAATGTCGGTATTTAATATCCCAAAAAATTTGTGCAAACTTATTACTGATGCTATGGCCGCGTTCTGGTGGGGTGATTCTCAAAAAATATTGCATTGGATGGCTTGGTGAAAAATGTGTGTTCCTAAGAAGATGGGAGGTATGGGATTCAGAGATATTCATGCTTTTAATCTCGCAATGCTCGCTAAGCAGTGTTGGAGGCTTATTTCAAATCCAGATAGTCTTTGTGCTCAAGTGCTAAGGGCAAAGTATTATCCTCACGGGAATCTCCTGAAAGCAGGCCCGAAAAGTGGTTCATCTTTCACTTGGCAAAGCATTGTGGCTGGTTTGAGCACGTTTAAGCGTGGTTATATTTGGAGAGTTGGTTCTGGAAATATGATTAATATTTGGACTGATCATTGGATCCCTGGTAGCCCTGATCGGATGATCCAATCGCCAAAGGGACAGTCACTTTTGCGGATAGTGGATGAGCTAATAAATCATTTCACTTATAATTGGGACATTGGGTTGTTACAAGATAATTTCCATCCGGTTGATATTGAAAGAATTCTGCGGATTCCGCTTAATGAAAATCATGAAGAAGACTTTGTGGCATGGCATATCACCAAAAACTACTGCTTCTCGGTTAAGTCGGCCTATTATGCTGAATGGAATCACCAGCACTCAAATAGTATGAATCGAGCTGATGGCCAAGGTTCCTCAACTCTTAATCCGGTTTGGGAATTTGGTCAATTAATTTGCCTGCAAAAGTGAAGATTTTTGGCCGGAAGGCGCTTCATGGAACTATCCCTGGTATGGCGATCTTGGCTGATAGACACGTTCCAGTTCAAGGCCATTGTCCTGTTTGTTTCCAAGGACCGGAGACTATTCATCATCTGATGTTCACTTGCCTACGCGCTAAAGAGGTTTGGTTATCTATAGGTCTTTTGGATATAATTGAACAATTCTTGCCTTTAAACAGATTTGGTTCAGTGGTACTAGAAGAATTACTCTGAAGTAATATTGATACGCCAGATCATATAGGTCATATTGGTGTAAAAGAAGCAATTGTGGTCACTGCCTGGTACATCTGGTGGCAACGAAGAGAAATAGTAAAGGGAGAAAATGTGGCGCCACCCTCACGTACTGCTTTCTCAATTTTAGCTCTAGCAACAAATTTCAAAAGAGCAGAGACGAATGCAAGCCCGAAGGAAATCCATTGGTTAAAACCCCCGAGGAATTCATATAAGCTAAATATTGATGCGTGTTTTTTCTTAAATGGTACTGGGGCTACTGGCGCAGTCTTAAGTAATGATCGAGGAGAAGATATTGCAGGTTCTAGCAGTTTACTTAATCATATTCTAGATACAGCAACTGCAGAGCCGAGAGCTCTACATAATGGACTTCACTAATTGCAGAGTTGGGTTGTACCCCGGTAATTATTGAATCAGATTCTTTGGAGTTGGTCCAAGCTTTCAACGGGGTAATTGAAATTTGGAGCCCTTATGCTGCTATCTTATGTGACTGTTCCAGAGAACTAAAAGGATTGGAGGAATTACAGTTCAGCATTGTCATCGTGAAGCGAATGGTGTGGCACATAAGCTAGCTAGAGTGGCCTATGAGTCTAATTCCTTTTTGCACTGGGAGAATGACCCCCCCTGATTTTATTATTTCTGATGTAATTCATGATGTAACAATACTCTCTGGTTAAAGGCGGCAAGTTTCAGACGCACTCTTTTCCTAACCAGGGTACCGAAAGGGACTGGCAGTGTTTTAATGAGGCGGCTTGCTGACCTAATATATGTGGTTTTAATTTTAAAAAAAAGATCCATTTGGTTTAAATTTATACCTGTAGGCACAAGTATGGCAGTAAATCAAGAAATTTCAAACCGTCTAAGAAAGCCTGCATGATAAGTAATAATCATTAATCACTTACTACCTATTAAAAAAATAAAAATCAAAGAGCTTTACAAATCTGGTTAGGTTCATTTTTTGGAACTAGTAGGAGCAAACCAGGCTGTTTCCACACTTCCAACGTTAGCCGTCTGGGGTCGCGATCAGGCGACACGCACACACGGCGGCCGCACCACCTAACCACACCGCCGGTCAAACCCGCCCACCGCGAGCCATCTGAGCCGTCGCTCAATCATCGGAGGGTCCAGATCGCCCGGCGAGCCACCGCACCGCACCGTCCACCGGCCCATAAATACCTCCTCTCCCAGCTCTGACACGCACCTCTACCGACACAAACCGCGGCGAGGTCCCTGGAGTTACTCGCCGATACGACCAGGTCCCCGGAGCTACGATGGCGTCGGAGCTGACCTACCGCGGCGGGGCGTCCCCGTCCGCCGGCGCCGATGCTGCCGGCTACCCCACCGCCAAGCCCTCCAACTCCAAGCCGCTCGCGTGGCTCCCGCGCGCCGCCCGGTACGCCGCCGGCGAGCACCGCCCGATCTTCGCCCTCGCCGGCATGCTCTTCGCCGCCGCACTCTTCTGCTTCGCCTCCCCCTCCGGCACCTCCTCCTCCGCCACCGCCTCCTCATACTCCTCCTCTGGAGGAGGAGGCGGCGCCGCCTCCCTCTCCAGCTCCCTCGCCGCCCGCTTCTCCGTCGACCCCGCCGCGCACGAGCCCGCCCGCCACTTCGTCGGTGGCAAGGTGCCCCTGGGCCTCAAGCGGAAGGGCCTCCGCGTCCTCGTCACCGGCGGCGCCGGGTTCGTCGGCAGCCACCTCGTGGACCGCCTCGTCGCGCGCGGCGACAGCGTGATCGTCGTCGACAACCTCTTCACCGGCCGCAAGGAGAACGTCATGCACCACTTCGGCAACCCAAACTTCGAGATGATCCGACACGACGTCGTCGAGCCCATCCTCCTCGAGGTCGACCAGATCTACCATCTCGCATGCCCCGCATCCCCCGTCCACTACAAGTACAACCCCGTCAAGACAATCATATCCTTTCATCTCATTCATTCGTTAATTACCTCATGCACGCTGCTTGGATCTTGATCGCTTGGTTTTTCTTGACATGCACACTTGATCTGATCAGTAAAGAAAATAAAATGTCTTTTCCTCTGCATTTTCTGTTGGGGGATGCATGCTTGTGGTAAGAGGGATTTGTTCTTTTGCGTAGCTCCGCCGGTTGATACAAATCTGGGTAACAGTCTTCTGAATTGGGAATCTGGGGTCGCTATTTGGGTCCGTGGAGCTGGGGATTTGCGCCACGTTTCTCCGTGAATTTTTTGGAGCTTTCTGCGCAGTGCCCGCATCGTGGTGCTGCGACAGAGCTTGATCCAAATTACCATTTTCTCCATAACATAAAAAGTAGCTGTACCATGTTGCGAATGCGTCACTAGTGTTTAGTTCAATCAAATACTTTAGACAGTACTGAAGGTCAGAGTTAAATCTGCCTGCTCGATAGGAAAAAGTTGATTCTGTCATCAAATTTTCTACTAGATGAGGCATCTTTACAGATCAAAGATTGGCTGGCTCAATTGTTTCTGTGCTCCAGTTTAGTTAACTTTATGATCCGGTACTGGGAGGGAGGGAGGGAGGAGAACCAAAAGGCAGAAGCAAACCCATGATGAGCCTGGATCTGGCTGAGCTGCCGAGTTAGCTTAGCTCTGACATAAAGTGCGGCGAAAACGTGAGACCCAAGTGCCGACTGTCGCTTGCCTTTACCTGCTAAGCAGCTTTGCTTACTGTTCACTTCACATGGTTTTCCTTCTGCTCACTTATGCATGCAACCACCTTTTGGAGGTTTTAGTCTAACAACCAAGTTATGATTGCAATGTTGCGTGTTGTTTGGAAATGGTTTGTGTGATCCTTGACCTTTGAGATGGCACAAGACCAATGTGGTCGGGACACTCAACATGCTTGGATTGGCCAAGAGGATCGGAGCGAGGTTCCTCCTCACCAGCACCAGCGAGGTCTATGGTGATCCCCTGCAGCACCCCCAAGTGGAGACTTACTGGGGCAATGTCAACCCCATCGGTAATAATCTTCTCCTACATACTCCGTCAGTTCAGTTTCTTTCTTAAGTGTGACAGTGCTTGGCTTCTCACCGTGTTTATCTTATACGGTGTAGTATCACAGTGATGTTTGCTTATTCTTACATGTGGTTAGGAAAAAAAGTAAATCCAAGTTGGATCATGCATATTAGATGCTGGCATGAGGGCTGTTGGGTTCAAACTAATGCTGTTTTGGGGCCTCTGGGCACACATTTGATAGTGTCGCATGCTTTGTATGATATGGAGAGTAGGTATACTGAACATGGATTTGGGGTTGTCCTAGTTTTACTCACCTAGTAGTTGTGGAAGTAGTTTTGAGTGATTTGATTGTGGGGGCGTTCCAGTTGGATCGTTCACTAGTACAGAAGAAGAAAGCACAGCCCGATTTGAGTGAACTTTTTAAAAGAAATGTTCTTCACTTAAGGTCACTGTTGAATCAGAATCCTTGTTTAATCAATTTGGGGAAAGGGCTGTAGGAATATTACTAGCTGGAGATGCTGGCAGTGGAATCTAGATGGGTAGCATCCTGCATGCTTTGATTCTTTCTGTTGGAAAGGGACAATTCTGGTCTGGTTGGTGAAATGTGCTCCTGGAGGGCCAACGTGGTGGATCCCTTCCCAGTGAAGGAAGAAGGGGGGCACCGCAAAACTATGTTTGCACTTAACCAAACATCCACCAACCAGTACCAGGAGAGTTAAATCAATCAAGTGAACAAACGTACAGAAAAAGGATGGATGTTTGTTGAGCCAGATAACTACAGCTAGTCCTGCTCCATTTGTCATAAATGTCTTTGTCACTTCCTGTTTAAATCCATTACATGTAAAGTAAAATGTACACTTACTCGAGAGAAGTTTGATGTATATAAAATGTGTTTCTCTTCACAACAGGTGTCCGGAGCTGCTACGACGAGGGCAAGCGTACAGCTGAAACATTGACCATGGACTACCACCGTGGTGCCAACCTTGAGGTATATACAACGCCATTTATATCGTTGCAAGCACTGAATTTTTCATTTCATTTGCGTGAAAATAGGTATCATGTGTAGTGATTAGCGATGTTTGTCTTATTCAGGTTAGGATTGCTCGGATCTTTAACACATATGGCCCACGCATGTGCATCGATGATGGCCGCGTTGTCAGCAACTTCGTTGCTCAGGTAAACACAGTGTTGTTGCTCTGCTAGTTGCAAAACCTTGCGTATTTTGTTGTTGCTCAACTAATACTTGAATGCTCTATATGTAATTATGGTGCAGGCGCTTAGGAAGGAGCCGTTGACGGTTTACGGTGATGGCAAGCAGACCAGGAGTTTCCAATACGTTTCTGATCTGGTAGATCTTCTCTAGCCAATAATGACAAGAATTCTTGTAACAAATGGGATTCAGCCAGCCATCCAACATGACATGAGATTTGCATTCCTTGTACTTACTTTTGTCGTCTTTCAGGTTGAGGGGTTGATGAAGCTGATGGAAGGGGAGCACATCGGGCCATTCAACTTGGGTAACCCTGGCGAGTTCACCATGCTAGAGCTGGCCAAGGTTGTCCAGGACACCATCGACCCTAATGCACGGATTGAGTTCCGCGAGAACACTCAGGATGACCCACACAAGCGCAAGCCAGACATCACCAAAGCCAAGGAACTACTTGGGTGGGAGCCAAAGATCCCCCTCCGTGATGGCCTTCCCCTCATGGTCACTGACTTCCGCAAGCGTATCTTCGGCGACCAAGATAGTGCCGGCAATGGAGGCCAATAAGCGTAGAGCGGAATACATTACTTGAAATTTTGGTGGCCTGCTTCTAGTTTGGTTGATCTCCTTACTGACAAAGCTAAGGCCACATAGTTGTCGAGAGCTTTACTAAATACCTTGGTGGTTGGTGTAATGTCAATTCATTTTGTTGTTATTTTTCTGTTGGTCTCGGCTATACGAATGTTCCAGTTGAATTGTTGGAGATAAACCTGGATCTTCTAATTCTTTGTTGAGAGGATAGCATTATATGGTATAAATTACATGTTTTCTGAGAAGTGTGCAACTATCTAGCTGCCTCGGGAAGCTAGTATTTCTCCAGGACACAAGAAAACTAAGACTACAGACAGAGACCATGTGTTCCTGAGAAGGCAAGATTTTATTCAATTTATTGAGCATTTGTGCAGAACACTATTTACAGCTGACAGACTGGTTCCATGTTTACATTCTACATTGCCCACAGAGGAAGCCGCCTCGCCGCCGTTGTCGAGGCTGGCCACGTATGGACATCGGACTGTCCGTGCTGTTGCTTTCTATGTTGGTGAACTCGCTGGATGCCGCCTGGTGGTATATTTCAGGCTCTGGCGGAGCTCTTACCCGTCCGTCCTGGCTACGCTCTTTGAGCCAGGGGACAATATCAGCAAAGACCAGCTCCACATTCTCATCAGGCTCACCGGCGGTGAGGCCATGCCACATTCCTGGATACAGCTTGATAGTCTTGTCTGCGCTGGCGGCACGCTCGTACAATGCCTGGCTCACCTCTGGGTCGGTCACCGTGTCAGCTTTGCCGTGCAGGATGAAGAATGGCATCTTTACCTGCCAAAGCACATTCAGGAAAGTGCAGCAGAACTCATGAGAAAATCTTCTTTACCCTGAAGTTCTAGACTTACGGTACCTCCGACAGGTTGTCCTCGACATCCATGCTGGTTCTCAGCAGCTCCAGCGCGGTCTTGAGGCGCGGCTTGTCCTGGTAGATAAGCTTGTTCTTCCTGATCTGCTCCCAGTGCAGAGAAAGAACCTGTTATTAAAGGCAAGAAAATGCTCCCTGGTACTAAGACCAAGAGTTTCGCTGAACCTTTTCACGCTTGACGGGGTCCTTAAAGGCCGAGTCGATAACGTCTTTCGTCGGTACGATCTTCCATGTCGGGATGAGCTCCTCCACCTGCGTCAGGAGGGTAATCACCACCGGATGCGGTTTCACCTTCTCTGATATCTGCACCACCATGCCAAAAGACACAACTGACAGTCTCACACTTGAGCCAGGCAGGCAGCTGCAACAAAAAGTTCATTTCAGGCTGAAGTGCACCTTGCACATTGGCGCTGCGAGGACAGCGCCATCCCAGAAGGTTGGGTCCTTCCTGTGCAGCAATAGGGCGACGGCGCCGCCCATAGACTCGCCGTACAGAAACCGACTTTTCCTTCTGTACTCCTCCATGTCTGCAAACAGAATGCGCACTCCGTTCATTCATAGATCCCGTAAACCAAATTCCATAAATGTCAAAATGTAGAAATTGATCGAGGTATTTGTACCGCAGACGGACTTGAAGAAACGGCCGCAGTCTGCAACGAGGTGGTCGAACTTCTGGATGTAGCATCTGGCACCCATGGACTTGCCGTGTCCTTCATAGTCAATGCCGAACACACCGAACCCCGCGGCCGCCAACTTGACCCCACATGCTGACAGTAAATAACAATGTCGCCACCATAAGACAAGTGTATGTATCAACATTTCCGGTCCAAGACAACATTATATATATATATATATATATATATATATATATATATATATATATATATATAGGTTAAATGCTTTCTACTCCCGGGTGTAACTACACCCATGTCTCGTATACCACCTTACGGAAGTATTTGTCATACTTTATTGGTTTGAGTATGTTCATATACTATATCTAAGATATCCTAAAATAAGTTTCGTCAAAAAATTGAAATTGTCCTAATATTTTACACTATATACTCAAAATACCGTCATATATGCATATATATGCATATAAAAGAGAAGTATGTAGAATTTTTTTACATACTGCCTAAAAAGAAGTATCTTTAGTACTAAAATAACATTATATACTCCATACTACATGTTACATACCTCCCGGTATGATAGATACTCCATACTCGCGTGAAACACACATGGGTGTAGTTACACCCGGGTGTAGTATGAATATGTCCTATATATATATATATATATATATCATGACAAGCAACACCACCTAGTCCATCTAGTGATAATTTGCAGGACAAATAGACTGGCACGGAACATTTTCATCCCAAATACCGTCAGTCATTACTTGAGCTGCATCAGGACCACAAAGTGTAGGCAACAAAAGCATTTCTGTGATCCGAAGCAAAGCAGCAATGGAGATGTACCAGGTATGACTAAAGTAGTTAGTTGCATCAGGGCTACTCTGGAATCAACAGTTTCTGAAGTTGACACAAGGAAAAAAGGACAACTTCTACAATGATAAAAGTTATGCATGTTTATTAAAGTAATCACCTAATTAATGTGTTGTTGGATTGTAGCTGGTAGTCAAACCTAACATTTCCTTTGTTTTGGGTGTGAAATTAACTTGCACTTAAATTATGGGGAGCAGGTTTCAACTCAAAATTTTGACTGTGATCCAGGATAACCTGATCCAGAACATTTATGCATAAAGAATTTGACAAGGTGCAATAAACATCGCCTAATATGGAGACTAAATTGTCTGCATATGCAAGAAAACTTAGAAATCCATGTAATCTTTATAAACTTCGGTTATACACAACTTTGATTAAACAACATGTGCAGCAAAATTATCTCCAGTTACGGAATACCAATTAATTACGAATGTGCTCTTGCTATTAGGTGCTATTTAAACTAAATTATCTCCAGTTATGGACTACCAATTAATTATGAATGTGCTCTTGCTTTTAGGTACTAGCAAGGAGTAAAGTTTATGGGCAACCAAGTTTAATATTGGCTGGATCTGAGTATCAGACTATCACCACTTCTTATTTTACAATTATAAAGAGACAATCACTTGATGGAACTTGAGTAGGTGCGTTGCCATCAGCCTCCCTCTTTACCATAGCATATATTTTGATTACAGCAAAACAGACGGACCCCATCACTACAAGTGAGAAGACTGTTACTAACCACCACCTAAAATAGCGAGGAAAATAGTGGGAGATCAGATTCTCGTTTTTGGTCAAAACTGGTCAGGAGTCTGGGTCTGAAACTACCCAACAATGGTCATAACATTCCATCCAAGAGCAAAGCGCCAATATTAGCACATGTACAGTACAAGTTCTTGTCTTCTATGAGTCAACTCCTTTCTGCATCAAGATTTTGTAGAGAAATTTCATGCATGGATGACAGGTACTTCTGGAATCACGGATGTATTGTATTGAATAAGACCATGACAACAACGCATCATGCAGTTTCACTGAAATTATCGTGTCATTTTTTTGGGAGAAGTGCTACTGTATCCGTCACCAGCAAGTAGTTCCCTATAAGCATCGATTACCTTTTCCTAAGAGTGCACGGCAACGATCTCTGGCCGCCAAACTGTTCTATGTCTCGATGGGAACAACAGAATTCCACATAGATGCGCAAAGCCAATATTACACAACATTTTCTCTTATCTTTCCCTGATTATTGTGCAATGCAATATTGGTTAACTATATCGGTAGTTTTATCTTTTAAAATATTATGTAGCTGTAGTCTGAAGCGCTCTTTCTATGTGAAGGTGAAGTTGTTAAATCTGACTGGAAGACGGATCAAAATTTGCCAGGATGACAGGAGAATGCTCCTTGCGTGCATGCATGCACCAGGAAGGACATAAAAGGCCGGTTGTCTCTCGTATGCTCCCTTAACAACCAAGCTGACACATAGATCTAGAAGGATGGATGGCACTAACATATATAAAGCCTAGATCCTCAAATGCATGCATGTGAAGTCCTTGATGATGTAACGATAAGACATAGAATGCATGATGACCAATATCTATATGATGGCCTATATGAATTCAATAAATAGGCCTATGTGATGTACAACACCGAAAAATAAATATTATCTTGTAGGCCATCAATACACCCATCCTCAAATTTCTTAATTTTCTCTACAACTAGCATCTCTGAAAACAAAAGATGGAAATAAGTGGAGATATATAGGTACCAGGGGCCATGATTCTTTTTGGGGTGAAATAACCATGAGTGCCCCTTTCATTCAAAGGAATATGGTAGGAGTTTTGGAGGATTTGTTCCTAGGAAAATTTTCTATTGAAGTTGTTTGATTCATAGGATCCTATCCTGCAGGAAATTATTGTCTAGGAATCTTGTAGTGCAAATCCTCACGCAGGAATAGGAAAACATAGGATTTCTATGTCATGAACACTTCAATCCTGTAGGATTTGGTTGTACGAAATTTGTTTGCTTCCAACAAAGGAATTGTAAAAAGAGCTTGAAGTGGATACTAGAATTCCTATGGTAAGTAGTACAAATAATTCCATAGGGGATCCTACATGATCAAACAAGCAAGAAGAAAAAAAATCTATAGGATTGAATCCTCCAAAAATCCTACGCAATTCCTTTGCATCAAACATGCCCTTAGATTTCCTATTTCTACACTTTTCCTATCCTATGAATCAAAGGAACCATGATTCAAGGTTTTCAAGTAGCATTAGTACCTTTCATGAAGACGCTGCATTCCATGCCATACCCTGAAGAAATTGGACAAACATAAAGAATGTTAAATGATCGGTCAAGCGACCAAACTGACTCAACTGAAGTTTTCAATATCTTAATACGAATTGCATGTTTCAACTGAAGCTTTCGAAATGTGCAAAGTTTTGGGCCATGGTTGATTCACAAATCAGGAAAGGAGTAGAGTACTACTACTACATAGCGGTACCATGGCAGAGGAAGACGAGCGCCTTGGGCGAGGAAGAAGCAGGCAGCCATCCGCATGTGAATAGCTGAACTCCCCTGTGATTCCTCACGTACTCCTGCAGGATCATCAGCTAATCAACTATCAAAATGATTTTTTTTTCGTATATGTAGAAACAACAACGCATGGAAGCCATGATCAGAACTCGATCACGCGTCCACCATTTTTCTTCTTCTTCTTCTTCTTCTTCTTCTGAAACGGGTAGGCATCTACAGATACATACGCATCTCTACATCTACAGATACATATCCAACCTATATGTCTGCCCAAAGATGAAATGTGGATTGAGTTTTGAGGCTCACCTCATGGTACGCCACATCCATCTCCCTGATCCACGGGCAAGAGTTGAGCCGGGGGGGATCACAGACAAACTTCGCCGAGCGCGGAGGATGATCTGCTGACAATGCTAGAGATCATGCATTCACGCGTGGCAATACGTACACGCGTACGTACTCGTCTCTGTATACGAGGAGAGGGAGGAACGGATGAAGCAGATGGAGAGAGGTTGATGAGGTCGACTAGGAGGAGGAGGAAGAAGAATGGAGGGGAAAGAAAGAAAAGGTCGGGAACACGTGCCTTGCGAACGTCTCTCTGCACAGGAGGAAGAAGGGAAGGAGGATTGAGGCGATTCTCTGTGGGATGTAGCGGATTGGTGTTGTACAAATTGTACACGAGCACACGAGAGGACGACTGAGGAGGCATCGCAGAGGATCTTCTCACGGCCATCGTCGTCAAAGCTCCCGTCTTGATCCGCGGTACGCTTTGCCCGGATAGCGAAGAGATTGCATGCCGCCGCTCTCTGACGTGGGCCGGTGTTAGGTTTGTTAAATTCAACTGCAGCCTGGATCCAGGATAAGCATTTATATTGGGAAGTCACAACATGGTGACGATTGACTTGCGATACTGTTTTGTGGATTTCCATTCGTATAAGATGTCTAGTATGCATAAATATATATAAATTTAGATAAAGTTAAGACATACTTTCATAAACGGAGAGAGTAGCAATTTATTTTTGATAGAAGTCCTAGCGTGTATAGCATCCATTGTTATAGTCATCGAGTTGACCGCATCCTCTTTTGTTTATCCCTATACGTAACACATTCACATCATTCTTTATTTTAGCAATCCAATTGTTCACATAATGTTTTCTTAGTTCTTTGATTGATGAGATCATACCATTGTGCAACTCGTAATTACATAATTCATTCATCATTGACTAGAACACCACAATTATTTTTATGCTTAATTGCTTCAACCAATCTAGCGAATTTCACGTCTACTATGAAAAACCTCTAACCGCTATTCGAGACTATGTGCTCATCTATATGTAATCATTTAAATATATTTTAAAATACATGCAGTAACATGCACGACATGTCTTTATGCACTATATGTATCCACACCTTCGGGGTTTTAACCCCGTTAATGTCATCTTATGAACAACTTGAACTAATTTGCACGCAGAATCAAATTACATGGTCAAATACAAAACGTGTGTTTGTTTTCAGTTGTTAAAACAATATGTTAGTAGCTTATGAGAGTTTCCATACTATAAAAGGAAACACAAGGTTGCAAAGGCTCATGTGAGGTTAAATTGGATATGCATAAAGCTTATGATTCAGTGGAGTAAGGATATTTGGAGGAAATCATGCTGAAAATAGGCTTTAGTCATGAATGGATCAAATTGATTATGGCTTGCCATGCAGATTAATACAGAGGAGAGCGATATATTCACCCCTACTAGGGGGGCGCCAAGGCGACATCTTGTCACCCCTACTAGCGTGCGGTGCCAAGCCGACGTCCTGTCACCACACCATTTCTAGTTATGTGATAACGTTGAACGAGATACTATGCAAGCCGAACTGAATGAGAAGCTAAATGGTGTTCGTCTTTGCAGGGATGCACCAAATGTCTCTAATTTACTATTAGTTGATGATCTTTGATCTTAACACAATCCATTGTTATAGCCATCTGAGTTGACTGCATCACTTTATGTTTATATCTACATGTAAGACATCCACATCATTCTTTATTTTAGCAATCCAATTGTGCACATAATTTTATCTTACTTCTTTGACTGATGAGATTATACCATTGTGCAACGTAGTTACACAACTAAATCATGATTGACTCGAACAACACAATTTTTTTTGTACTTAATCGCTTCAAGCAGTCAAGCGAATTTCCCGTCAACCATGAAAATTATCTAACTGCTAATCGAGATTATATGTTCTTCTATATGTAATCATTTAAAAAGATTTTAAAAAACAACATGCATCCACATGCATGTCTTTGTGCACTATATCCTCATCATCGGGGTTTGTGTCGCTATCCACCGGACCCAACGAGGACAAAGCCCGGATGTGGAAATTGTCCGTTTAGCCCCATACCCGAACAAAAGGTAGGCGAATTTGGGGCGAAACAAACATGTTCGTGGACGTCTATCCGTTTGTGGTTGGTTATTGGGTTGTACTCCCGTCTCCATGTGAACACATGAAGACATGTCCACGTTTAGAGGAAGGTCTAAGGGGAGGCATTGGACCCTTAGGACCGAGAAATCACGCACCTGCGAGCCGAGCAAATCACTAGTGAAAGTTCCAATCGGAGGAGGAGAAAGACGTGTTGATCACCCCGTTGGGTACGCCCTAATGCCACCCTAGAAGCATGATACGGATTTGATGACTTGAGAGTGCTTTGATGTAACTTTAAATTTACCAATGTCCGTTTGTTGTTTGTTTTTGTTTAGGGTTGTTCAATGTTTATGTAAGTTAACATCTTTGCTTACTTAAATCTAAGACAAATCTTTTTCTGAAAATAATAATTGCAACACACTAATTAATGTAAAAAAGGTTTGTTAGTAGAAGAAACACATTACTCCAGTTGAACACAAAACTCACAAAATGTGACTAGAACGAAAGTACGGTTCGATTACAAGGCAAAGACTTGCAGGCCCACACCTGGTTTTCCGGTTGTGGCTGATGAAAATTTACAACAGTCAAACGGATAAATGAAGAAACCTCTTCTGAATTCCTCGCACAAAATAGAAAGAGAAAAGGCAAACCCGTTCTGTAGCTGGTTGGGCCAAGCAGCGACATGTGCAAGCGACGAGTTGTTATCACTCGCCGTGTGCATCTAACTGGAATATTACAGATAAGGAAAAACGAACTAGACCAACTAGTCTGCATAACCTTTGTAGGCTTACACTACGAAGAATAGCATGCCCAGCTCTGGGCTCTAAAATTTGAATTAACACAAGGTGAATGCAAATTAGCAAGGCCTTTTGGAGCCCGGCCTACATGTACCTCGTTTAAGAAAAAATATATAAATTTGTATTCTAAGTGTTAAATAAAAATCAGGAAAAATCTCCGGTTGTAGTTGTAGATGGTGCTATGATATAAAAACAACTTGTTTAAATTTATCTAAAAGCAATAATGCTAGCCATACTAGTTACGAGATTACATATTCTTAAATCATTTGCCCCTCCACCCCGAATTTCGCTGGGTGTGGGTTCGTCCGCCCTCCAATCAAATGGTGCCAGCTTACCAGGCCAGTTCGTAGATCATGCGTGTAGGTGTAGAATTACCAAGGATTTGTAAATCTAGTTCTTGGCCGGTAACCGTGTTTATTGAGCATGCACGGGAAATGTGTTTAGGTTTTGTGACCTTGAAAGAGCGTACCTGATAATAGAGGCATCCTGCTACGCTGCAAACATTGATTATGTATATATCGACTTTAAACGATAAATAATGGTTCCCGGCAGTATTTGAATTCAAATTATGTTTTTTCATTTGTCTGGTAACCATCCATGATTTCTCATTTACTATGGTAACCAAGAATCCCGAGCCCCCACGGTAAATTTTATTTTGGGAACCAAAACCTTAAGCATGACTCATCTACAAGTTTGTAAAATTTCAGTTTAAAATTAAATGTATTTTAGGTGGGAAAAAGATATAAATGGTAGTGGTAGGATCTGGGTGATTAATAGTTCATAGTTTGAAAAACTTGAAATTTTGACGACAAATTCTATGTAGCCTAAAACAAGAAAAATCAGACCGAAATTTTGCCGACAAATTCTATGGATCTGGGTGGATTTTTGTTTCGAATTTGGTGAAACCGAAAATGCTAATTTTGAATTTAAAAACTATCTACATGAATCTCCGGCTCCATTTGTACTTGCTGGAATGCAACTAATATAATTTAACCCATACTCCCTCCATCTCTACATAAATGTACTTCTAGTTTTGTTCTAAATCCAAATATATCATATACTAAGAATCTGTATTTTAACATGCATCTACAATAGAGTGAAGAGCACGCGTGGTAGTAAATGGCAGTAAAAAAATAGTTGACTACATGGCAATGCATGGACTCCATGGCACTGTCAATGTCATGACAAGAATCCTTTTAGTTTTTTCGAATGTAGAACCAATTACGAATAATTCTGGTCCAGGCAAACTGATTAACTGAACTCCACATTTTATACATAGTAATCGTATAAAGTTGGCGCAAATTACACATCACAAAAGGGAAAAGAAACGAAGAAGTGGAGTGAAGAACCAAAAGCTTCTATCCACGTCCCATCCATCCATCAGATCGACGGTCAGGTTCCCCCGGGAATCGCTCGCGCCCGTCCGCCCGCCTCGATCCGTGCCTGCTTGATGGCTATCCTTTCCATGCGTCGATCTCCATTCTCCAGTGCTCCACTCCACTCCACCCCCTGCAGCTCGTCGGATTGACAGTGGCACATTGCATTGCTCGTACGAACTCTACTGTACAAACAATAAATCATTCCCAACGCATGCAAGCTCCATCGATGTTGGTACTGCAGTGACTGTCGTTCTGCTGCACTACTGATAAGTCTGCAGTGAGTCCAAGGTCGTCGATCTCCAGTTCTCCACGCACACAGAAAATATTAATGGATCAAATCAGATGTCACCATCTCATTTGCGTGAGCCAGCGTCGTGATATATATCTGTTCATCCATAGCTGCCGCAACCTAGTAACCAGCCAGCCCCGGCCCGGCCCTCTCTACAAATATTTACAATTTTATCTACTGTACAATTTTACATTCGCTTGCCTATTCTAGCTTGGTATCGTAAGCTAAATGTGTACAGCAACAGTCCAAGAACTGATCAGTTGGTAATTAACCATGAAATATGCATTCGATGAATTGCGGAAGAAAATATGAGAAAGTCACACTTGCTTAAATGCATTTCTCTGTACAAACCACGGGATTTAATGGAAAAGAAAAGCCCTATAAGTAGCTAGCTACGGAGTACTATAGTTAAGAAGAAATGTGGATGAATTGGCAAGTCAAACAAAAGCTTTGAGTTAATCACGCGAGTGTAATGGACAGCCTCTCATGGTCGTCGTACAAATCATGTATTATCATTTTTTTTTCCTTTTTGCTTTTGTCTGACAAGCACTTGCGTGGAAATCAGTGCCGGCTGTTTACGTAAGAAAAATGCATGCGGTCACATCAGTTTAGCTACTCAGTCCTAGTTAAATGTGCAATGTAGAAACAAGCCTGTTAGGAAAAACCAAGGACATGTACAGAAATATACATTGGTAAGTTCGAAACAATGATGGATATATCTATACTGGATCTGGATGTAAGCATCAACGAAATGTACTTGAGCTAGCATGCATATGCAACGATATGCAGCAGCAACAACACACACATTGGACATTGCCAGGTCGAATTGCCAGCCGCAGAGCCCGGCGACGCAGACAAAGACGGAGGAGAGGCGAGAAGGCTATGGTGGAGAAGGGGAGCGCGTGCACAACGATCCATGCAAGCACGTACGTACGTACGAATAAGCCTGCTCCGATCTTAATTTGCACGTGCCCTGCTTCTCCAACAAAGACCTGCTCACCAAGTTGTTAAGCCCGTACGCATAAGAAGAAGCAGCTATGAAGAGTGAGCTCTAGATGAAGAGTCATGTAGGAAGAGGAGGAGGAAGAAGAAGAGGCGAGGGCACAAGTAGATAACAATGCCTCGCTGCTTGCTTTATATAGGCGGCCACAGCACAGCAAGGAGCCCTCGGCCATACCCATACCGATCGATAACACTGTGACATCATAGACATGGAAGGAGAGAGATAGACCGGGGGTTGAGTCTTGAAGTGGGTTTGCCCTACGGGAGGAAACGTGTGATGCGTCCATCGAGTGTGGTGCAAACGCGAGAGTAGCTAGCTAGGGTGTTCCCGCCTCCCTCTTGGACATGACACTGGTTTCTTTATGATTACACCAAACAATAAGGTAGGTATCGCGATTTTAAAAAAAATGGTAAGTAATCTAGCTGTAACTTTTTTGAACGTTCCCAAACCATATTGAAATCTCGCTCCCGTGTGAACCCGTTGGTGGGATTGCTCTCAACCTAACCTGCCACATTCCTCCCTCGTAGTCGGTAGTCGTCACAGGGTGCGGTCGGGGAAAGCCTGGTCGGCACCGACGGGTCTTCTTGCCTCCTCGCACTTGGAGTTACAGTGGGGACATGGCTAACAATATGGTGGGTGGCGGTTGCATCGGTGGACAAAAGTGGCAACTGTGGGGACAATTTCAAGATCGAGCGATGGTGGTGCTTGCACATCGTAGTCACGTTCCAGGGCACCCTTTTCGGAGTAATCAACGGTTGGAGGGACCAGCGGTGCCGGTGTTGAGGTCATGGCGAGATTGTTTCTTACGGTTGTCTGGCCTATGGAGTGGGGTCTGCAGTGGTTTTCGGCGGGGAGGTGGTCATTGCTACATGGTAGAACGGTAGCCTGCAGCGGCTTAGCGGCACGTCGACACTGCTCTGGCAAGGCTGTTTTATGTCCTCTACTTCTCGCCTTATACTCTCACCAACTCCTCCATGTCAAGTCATGCCAATTTATACCATGAGCATGTTTGCCAACGACACCAACACAAGTTTTGATAAATAACTTATATTTTCTAGCAAGGACTGAGAGACAAGCGAAATCATCACTAGGTCAACTGTCCTATTGTTTGTCACCCTAAAACCAAAGTGATATGGGATCATTAGCTCAAAGCTCCTTAATTTATTCCTTTAACAGGTTTGGAGGTTCTTGACTCAAGACAACAGTGAATCGCTCTAGGCTTGCATCATTCAAACCAAATATCAAGGAGCCTCCAATATCTTCGCCTTTTCATTAGTGTGGGGATTAGATCAATGATTGCTTCAACTAGGTGCAAAGTTCTCATTAGGAAATGGTCGAAAAATCCTTGTCTAGACAAAATGGTAGTTTGAAGATTCACCTAGTAACGCCGTTACGGACATCATTTCACCATCTGTATTGTTCACACTAGTAGATAAGAGGCCAAAGGACCAAAAGCAAATAGCCCATCTGTCCCGGTCGTATTACAAACCGGGACATATGGGGGCCTGCAGAGGCCGGGCGCATGTGCAGCAGGCCATTTGTCCCGGTTTCAATCACGAACCGGGACAAATGGGGCGTGCCTCAAGGCACCAGCCTATTTGTCCCGGTTCGTGATTGAAACCGGGACAAATGGCCCATGCATATATATATACTCAGCAGCCCCCTCCCCTCTTCCAAAACAATTGGAGTCATTTTTTTATGAAATGGTAGGATGGGGTGTGTGCTAGTTTATTTTTTTTTACTTATGCATGCAAAGTGTTCGATGAAATGCCCGAGAGAGTTCACAAAATGATTTGATTTACACTTAAAGTTTATTTTTCTTTTCGATCAAGGTTAATTTTTCTCTCATTTCATTTGTAATTAATTGATACCGTATGTGCATGTTCAGTGTTTATTTGTCGATGTTCTGTAATGGTTACTGATGTAGTTCATTATATAATGCAGATGGACCGACAATGGATGTATGGTGACCGACACACTGCCGAGTACATGACAGGTTTGAGGAAATTTCTAGAGAAAGCCTAGGCCCACAGTACCAATGGTTTCATGTGTTGTCCATGTGTCAACTATCAGAATAAGACAGATCACCCAAACGCGAGAACCCTTCAAAGTCATCTTATTCGGCATGGTTTCATGCCCAACTATAATTGTTGGACGAAGCACGGAGAAAAAGGGGTTATGATGGAAGACAATGAAGAAGAGGAAGATGATGACAACTATCCTATGTTCCCGGAGTACGGAGATTCTGCAACGGGGGAAGCTAAAGCTCAAGAGGCACCAGATGAGCCCGCTGACGATCTTGGTAGGGCCATTGCTGATGCAAAGAGAGAGTGTGGAACTGAAAAGGAGAGGTCGAAGTTCGACCAGATGATAGAGGATCACAAGAAATTGTTGTATCCAAGTTGCAAAGATGGTCAGAAAAAACTGGGTACCACACTGAAATTACTCCAGTGGAAGGCAGAGTGTGGTGTGACTGACAAGGGATTTGGAAAGTTGATGCAGATAATTAGGAAGATGCTTCCAAAGGTCAACGAGTTGCCCGGCAGCACGTACGAAGCAAAGAAAGTTGTGTGCCCTCTAGGATTAGACGTGCATAAGATACATGCCTGCCCTAATGACTGCATCCTCTACTGCGGTGAGTACGAGAATTTAGATGCCTGTCCAGTATGCACCGCATTGCGGTATAAGATCAGACGAGATGACCCTGGTGAAGTTGAGGGCGTCCCCGGAAGAGGGTTCCTGTCAAGGTGATGTGGTATGCTCCTATAATACCACGGTTGAAACGCCTGTTCGCGAACAAAGAGCATGCCAAGTTGTTGCGATGGCACAAAGAGGACCGTAAGAAAGACGCGATGTGCAGACACCCCGCTGATGGGTCGCAGTGGAGAAAAATTGAGAGAGAGTTCCCGGAATTTGAAGATGACGCAAGGAACTTAAGGTTTGGTCTAAATACAAATGGCTTCAATCCGTTTGGGGAGCAGAGCAGCTGTCATAGCACATGGCCTGTGACTCTATGTATTTATAACCTTCCTCCTTGGTTGTGCATGAAGCGAAAGTTCATTATGATGCCATTGCTCATCCAAGGCCCGAAGCAACCTGGCGACGACCTTGATGTGTACCTCAGGCCATTAGTTGAAGAACTTTTACAGATGTGGCGTGAAGAAGGCGTACGGGTGTGGGATGAGCACAAACATGAGGAATTTGACCTACGAGCTTTTATTTTTGTAACAATTAACGATTGGCCTGCTCTTGCTAACCTCTCAGGACAGTCGACCAAGGGGTACAATGCATGCACACACTGTTTGGGTGGGACTGAATGTTTATATTTGGATAAATGTAAGAAGTGTGTGTATCTGGGGCGTCGTCGACTTCTTCCGATCAGGCATACCGTAAGGAAGAAGGGCAAACATTTTAAAGGTGAGACTGATCACAGTAGGAGGCCTGTCAACCGTACTGGTGAAGAAATATTTGATATGGTAAAGGATGTAAAAGTAATCTTTGGAAAGGGTCCTGGAGGACAACAGGTTCCGAAAGACGCTAACGGGCACGCACCCATATGGAAGAAAAATCTATATTTTGGGAGCTACCATATTGGAAGGTGCTAGAGGTTAGATCTGCTATCGACGTGATGCACGTGACGAAGAATGTTTGCGTGAACCTGCTAGGCTACTTGGGCGTGTACGGGAAGAAAAAAGATACAGAGGAAGCACGGGAGGTCCAGAAACGTGTGAAAGAACGAGACGGCCTAAGTCCCAAACACTACGAAGGTCCTGCCAGCTACGCTCTTACCAAACAAGAGAAAGTAATATTCTTTGAATGCCTGAGCAGTATCAAGGTCACGGCTAGGTTCTCGTCGAATATAAAGAGGATAGTAAATGTGAGACTCCAAAAATTCCAGAACCTAAAGTCTCATGATTGCCACGTGATTATGACGCAATTGCTTCCGATTGCACTGAGGGGGCTATCCATTGTGAAACTTTGTGCATTCCTCAATGCAATATCTCAGAAGGTTATCGATCCGACGATTCTACCAGGGTTGCAAAATGATGTGGTCCAGTGTCTTGTCAGTTTTGAGTTGGTGTTCCCTCCATCCTTCTTCGATGTTATGACGTATCTTCTGGTTCACCTAGTCGAAGAGATTCAAGTTCTCGGTCCTGTATTTCTGCACAATATGTTTCCATTTGAGAGGCTACAGTAACGAGGAGGTCATTGAGTTATGTGTTGACTTTATTCAAATTGAGTATTGCGAATTATGGCAGTTATTCAATTTTGACGCGCTCGACAAATCTATCATCAATGCCTTTTGCATATAAGTAATTAAATTATGTATATATGTCATTAATTCTCTAGCTCAACTTATTTTTCATTGCTTGTAATTATCCTTATCACTATATTCCTTTTGTACTCTATTATACAGGCTGAAAATTATACAATCTCGAAAGTTGGGACTCAATCACAAGATTGGATTCATTGACCCTAATCGAGTTCATCATCATTGTTTGTTACATTACCCAGAGAATAGGAGGAGCTTTTGCTTACTTATTTGATGGTGCAACATTACAAAAACACCATAATTTTCCCGTACAACTTCGAGTGAGTTATTTACTTTCTTATACATACTCGATGTTAAGTATATGTAATTGATGATTTAGTTATTAACAGATATAAACATATGGCAGATTTCACTGGGTATTATTTGAGATTGATGTTGAAAAGGCAATCGTTGATGTCTTCGACCCATTTTCGAAACCTGAAGAAAAGTTCGACGGCACGAAACATATGCTGCAGAGGTAATTTCGTTTATTATATCACAATCGACCTCGTCTTTTCTAATAATATATCGTAATTAGTAAACTTCTTTACTAATTTTTTATATCGTAAACTTCAGGGTTTGGGACAAGTTCACCTCTTTCCACAAGGACGTCGGTATAGCCCGGAACCTCACTTTTAAATGGCGAGAGGTAAGCCATACTAGCTAGGTTCCACGTATGCATATTTTTAATTTTAGTCTCACAATACCATTTTTTCAATATTTCTGATTTTTTTTATTGGTTTTTTATCTTATTCTATCATAAAGTGCGGGAAGCAGCAAGAAGGCACCAATTTGTGTGGATTCTATGTCTGTGAGTTTATCCGAATTCACTTCAATGAGGGGGCAGACTGGAATGGCGTACGTCAACAATTTATTCAAACTTGTTCACTTTTCGAATTGAATTATTTTCATATTGGTTGATATATTGGTGTTGATCTCTCCTTTTTAGTTTGAGACGATACAGAACAGGCTTAATGCAAAAGACCGCCTACTACCAATTGCGGAGGAAATTGCGGGCTTTCTGCTTGACTATGTGATAAATCTAGACGCAGAATGCAGTATAATCCAGCCGCCGAAAAAGACCATCCGGAGGAAAAATAATAGGGTCTAATGCCTCCCTGTCATGTAATGATGTCTGTTTGTAAATATTTAAACATGATCTTCCGGGCGTAAATATTTGTTGTAAAATTTTGTTTCGGAAAACTCGTGTATTAGTAGTATTCATGACTATCCCGAGGAAAAAATCGTGTATTCAAGATATATATTATATAGTAGCGTATAATATGCAACTCGATCTTGTTTGAAATGAAATATAAATATCAAAAACAGAAACACAAAAGAATCAGTAAAATAAAAAATATGAAACAAAATAAAAGAAAATAAAAAAAACATATATACTGTCCCGGTCGTATTACGAACTGAAACAAATTAGTGGCACCCAGAGGCTAGCTGGTTTGACCACGTGCCCCACCTAATGGTCCCGGATCGTGGCATGCCCGGGACAAATAGAGGTGGCTATATGTCCCGAGCACGTTGTCCCGAGAGCGTGCCCGGGACAAAAAACCTACCGACCCAGGACCATTGGCCTATTCTGCTCTAGTGTCAAAATCTAGCAATTGCTCAGGCACACAGTGGAGCTAGATTGGCTGAACATATTTAGACGCACCTTTGGGTCCAATGAGTTGACCCAGTGTGCTAAGCTTTGGGAGGAAACATCGTACGTTGAACCTAGTACCGACCCAGAAACAATATCCTAGGTTCTGAAATCGTCTACTACATTCTCGAACAGATCTCTATATACCAAGCTGGGTGACAACTGGTCTTTCGCTAAAGTCACCTCGAAAGCTAACACTCTGTTGGAGATTAAAAAAACTACTTGGGCAACTGGCTCTAGATATGCTCCCATCAAAGTTGCAACTTGTTCACTAGCAAAGCTAGGAGAATTGTTTGCCCAGAGTTGGGTACTCTTGCAAACTAGAAACTAATTCTAATGAAGAGAAATTTCTCGACAACCAGCTGACTGCATTTTTAAATGTATTTCTTTGGCTGATCAAAATCTTGCATTCTTGCTAGCTGCCACACCTACACGCGACAATCTGATGCCTCATGCTAGATCTTGTTATGGGTTTCACGTCCAACTTAACCTGATGCCTTACGCTTGCAGCTTTATTAAGTTAAAGCCGGACTTAATAGTCTATTATCTAAAACAAAAACAATATGACCGTGAATAGACTTTTGGTGGTCCGCATTGAATTGAATCTGCGGGAGACAGAAAGAACATAACATCGTATAGATTAATTAATTAATTAAACCAGACCACCAAATTAGCAAGGATCTGAGCAGCATCGATGATGCCCGTTCCCTGGATGCATCCATGATGTAGCGTAGTATGTTGTGAATAAACAGGTACCGGTCGGTAGCCCTGTGTGTGCATGAGGATGATAGTACGATCGAGTACGCGACCGAATGATTCGGAACCGTGTGAGGCGCGCGCGCGTGCAGGCACGCAGCAGAGATCGATCGAAGCTGAGCAAAACCTAGCGTTGGATTCTGCAATGATGATTTCGTCGCCAGAGGAAGAGAAGCTGCTGGCCAAAACGTGGTGGACGGTGGATTGGAGAGAAAGGAAAACTCCAACTAGCTAGATTTTCATTTTTCAACCGCTGCTGGCTGCTGCCATAGGCATGACCTCTCTGCAACGCTGCTCTGCTCAGCTTCAGCACACTGACTGAGTTAAGACAGTTTCGCTGAAGCAGTGAATTGCAAATGATGTACAATAGCCGCGCGCGGCTACGCAAGCAGGTCGGCCGGCATCATTGTCCAGTGGCCTTTCTTGGAAAGTTTATGGTCTAGCGTTAATGTTATGTGTGCCTCCGGCCCCTTCCCGACTCACCGGTAAAAGTCAGGTTGCTTACGTGCTGCAATCTATCCTCGGATTCGATGCGCCAAAGAAGAAGACAGATGAACATGCATCCTCCACTCCATGTGATCATATTCCTTCTTGCTACATACAATATGCGTACCTAGTGCAATACCATCCGTGGGAACACTGAACATGGCCAAAAATTTGTTTCAAGATAGAAATTTCACTCACTCTCTCTCTCTCACACTCACACACACCCACACATTTTAAAAATACCATGGAGTGCTGGATGGGGCGTGGTTTGCGTGAGGAGCAAGAGATCGGAGATGATAGACAGATGGAATGATGGATGGAGTGGATAGATAGCTTGTGTTGACCCGAACCTACCTAGCTGCAATTAATCCGGACATGCCTACGGCCCATACTACTCCGGCGAGCCCGGGGAGAGGAAATGGAAGAAAATACTAGCAAACGCTGCAATGCGTCTCTCCGTACGTCGTCCATGGCAATGGCATGGCTCTCAACTGACGCCATTGTTACTGAAGCTGCAAGCAAACAGTAAATAGGAGGAATAGACAGATGGATCGACCGATGGATGGGATCGCAAGCTAAGCCCATGCTGCCATGCATGCATGGATGCATTGCAAGCTAGCAGAAGCCGAGATCGATCGATCGTCGCGTGCGTACGTGCATCCCCATGATGATTGGGAACGCCCTAACTTCGCGGCCGCTGCCACCGCGAGCGAGCTGCAGCAGCAACGACGTACAGCAGTTGACCACCGTCACGTCCACATTTCGTGTCCTGCTCAGACTACAGAGAAGCGGCATGGAGCAAAACTCACGATGCATGCAAGTGTTGCTGTTGGATTAATTGGGAAAATGCATGCATGCATCCGCACAAACGACTTTAACTGCGTGAATCATCACAAAGTTTGAAATATGGTTGTGTCTCTCAGATTACCTTTGGTGGCGTTGCCAACTTGAAATGTTCAAACGCCTAATCAGTCAGAGAAATATATAAGCTGAACATGAGGGTCCATACAAGTCTGAACTTTGATACATTTGAATAATGAGGGCCCTTTATTGCATGAAATTGGAATCAAACCGAAGAAGTATTTTGTAACATCCGTACATTTATTTTCAAGACATTCATACATATATAATTATGTTTTGAGGAAAAAATCACACAACTACGCAAAACATGCTAATCATGTTGCTGAAATAGACCATAAATATTTTCGTATGACCCAAATTTTGAAACATAGATAAATCACGCCTTTAAGCTAGGAAAATTACAAAAGGAAACTCATGCATGTACCTATTAATAGAAGTTAACCTTCTAGGTTTACTCTAAAGGAAACTTGTACGTTACCCTCCTATACATATTTGTCCGACACACCAAGATTAGACCGTTTCATGTTTGGCACCAAAGTGAAACATGAAGGAGATATGCCCTAGAGGCAATTAATAAAGTGTATTCTTTATCATATCTCGTTTGTTCATAATAGGTTTTTGTGTCATGCTAGAACCGTATTAAGCGGAAACATTAATGCGGGTGTGATACGTAAACAACCAGGTCCCTAGTAGCCTCTACTAAGACTAGTTTCATTGCGCGATTGATGATCGAGGTTTCCCGGTCATGGGGCATGGCGCCGATCGGCAATGAGAGTCATATCGCTAGAGAGTGATGTGATGGACATACCCAGTTTTGGAGAACATAGTCATTACACCTTTGACCGTGAGATCAACTCTTATTGATATTCCCCGAAGATACTTTGATTGCACCAAACGTCTTATCTTATTTAGTATGACAATAACGGTGATACTTTTGGGTATTGGAAAGGAGTATTGAGACGAGGGGTCAAGAGCGGGATTTGCCAGTCCGCGTAGCAGGATAGATACTCTCGGGCCCACTCGGTGAGATCTTGTCTAATGAGCTTGCAAGCATGTGACTAGGTCACGGAGACATGAGATCATGAACGAGTAGAAGATAGCATCGTCGGTAACGAGGTCGGGATTAGGTATGGAGATATCTATGGAACGACACTCGGACGTGCTAAGTATCGCTATGGCAAAAGGTCTAAGACTTCACGTTCAGGTTTGATAGATGAAAGTCATTCGTTATATCTCAAGGATTAATTCAGGGGGTCCAGGCCTACGAGTTAGTCGTTGATCATTGAGGAGTCTTGATCATACCTGATATTATATCGAACCGCTAGGGTAACACACTTAAGGGGTTTCGACAAGACAACCGGAAAGGAAGGAGATCACCGGGACAGTCCCGGGAGAGGTCCGATGGAGATCGGGCAGCGCCGAAAGAGTTTTCGGAGATAGGAAATATTATATATATTATGTTTGATATTAATTAGTGTTATTAATATGCAAATATGATTTTATATATTTATTTTCGAATTTATTTAGGCAGATTTCCCTAAATGGGCCTTCCGGACGAAAGAAGGCCCAAGAGGGGAAAATTCCCTAGGGGAATTCGGTGGGGGCCAAGAGGGCCGGCCTAGGTGGGCCACAAGGGGCCCACCAGGGGGCCGGCGCACCTCTCTAGCCGAACCAGGCTGTGGGGGGTTAGTCCCACATTGCCTGGCTGGCAAGGTTGGCTCCCCTTGGGAGCCTATATAAGAAAGAGCACCCCCAGCCTTTTAATTCACCAATTAATTCCTGATTTCTCTCTCGATCTCGTGGTTCCCAAGTTGGAGCCGCGCCGAGCAAGAGGAGTCGGGGATCTCCTCCACCATAGCCCGCTGCCGCGCTGCTGGTGTTCCGGTCCAAGTCTTCCGCTGCTCGTCCTGGACTGGAGCTTCGGAGGCGTCGTCTCCACCGTACGTGTGCGACTCCCTGCGAGGTGCTGCGCTAGCGGTACTCGGAGGCCTGCTTCCTCTACACGACCTTGAGGTCGGCTATGTCGGTCTTCATCGACAACGTTTGTGCGGGAACGTAATCCCCGCTTTCGGTCTACAAGGGTACGTATTCCGATCTCCGTTCGTACTACTATATCTGCATAGAATAGATCTTGGCTAGTTTAAGGATATCGTTGCTAGGAAAATTATTGTTTTCTGCCCACGATCCCCTTCAGTGGTATCAGAGCCGATCTATCGTAAGATATAGCTGTACGCTGTTAGAACCCGTGCTCTGCACGGGGGCACCGTTCCTGTTATTTGCTACCCTCTAGCGTGCACTTGTGTATTCCAGCGGCATTGAGTTGATGAAGCGGCCCGGACCGACTTTACGCGTACGCTTACGCGAGACTGGTTCCACTACTGACATACGGCTTGTACCGTATCTGTGGCTGGCGGGTGACAGTTTCTCTCTCTTTAGTTGGTCTTCGCATTTTCAATGGAGGGCCCGAAAGGGATGCTTAAACATGCAATTATTGGATCGTTGTTGTGGTCATCAGGTTCGTAGGTATGAAGCGGTTCTATTTACGAAAGCCCCAAGCCACGTAAAATATGCAAAAGATAAAGTAGAAGCGTCTAACTTTATTTTGCAGGGGCTATGTGATATGGTCAAGGTAGGTTTATTAAATTGTTTATAAACTGCGGGCGCCAAGAAGACCATGGCGCGATGGACTATATCACATTGCATTACATTTGATGTTTTGTGTGCATCTTATTTTGTGTGTGATTGTGTGTTACACGGCGGTAGTTGAATAAGATGATCCCTTCAAAATACCACTAGTGTTCTCCCTCCAACACGCACCACCAATAAAGTTCTACGTTATGAGGCAGGCCGTGATGATCGGGTGTCAGACATATCTTCGTTCGCATACGGTGGGTGTAAGCCATGTTGCACAAGCGTCAGCGTGGAGGTCTTTGGTGGCGAGCCTAGCATACTCAGAAGTATGGCCTCGGAACAGGAAGGCCGAAAGGCCGAGCACGAGTCACAAAATTGGTGTGACGGACGATTTTGTCTACTCCTGAAGTTTTGCCGCCGACTTTGATGATGAGGGGTGGTGCAATGGATGGGGGTCGTGTAATCGCTTAAACGACCAGGAGGGATGTTCGTTTGAGTGGGAGTTATGTCAGTTATTCTCTAAAATACTATAACTCAAAATTATTATGAACAAAGTCTTATGTTGTTGCAAATTCCATTGTAGATGTCTCGCCCCTCGTTTAACCTAGGTTTGTTTCTTGAGAAAGAAAAGCTTAAGACCAATGGGTCAAACTTCATGGCCTGGTTCCGCAACCTGAGGATCCTCCTCACTCCCCATAGGGTGGCCTACGTCATTGAGGCCGCCATAGGTGACCCTCCTGCAGACGAAGCCTCTGAGGATGAGAAGAAGGTCTTCCAGACCCGATCGGAGGATTCTGCCTTTGTCCAGAGTGGCATGCTCTACGCCATGGAAGCCGGCCTGCAGAAGCGCTTTGAGAAGATGAGCGCCTTTGAGATCATTTCGGATCTTAAGGCTGTCTTTGCGCCGCAGGCTAAGGCTGAGAGATATGAGGCTTCTGAGCTTTTCTTCTCAGCCAAGATGGAAGAGCATAGCAGTGTGAGCGAGCATGTAGTCAAGATGTCTGGCTACGTTCAACGCCTGAATGCTCTGGAGTGCAAGATTCCCGATGAGCTGGCGATTGACAGGGTGTTGCAATCGTTGCCACCAACCTACAAAGGCTTCGTCATGAACTACAACATGCAGGGCATGGCTAAGTCCCTGGGTGAAGTGTTCGTGATGCTCAAGACTGCTGAGGTAGAGATTAAGAAGGAGCACACGCTGTTGATGGTCAACAAGACCGTTGATTTCAAGAAGTCCGGTGGCAAGGGAAAGCAGAGCTTGAAGTCCCGGAGGGAGGCCAAGTCGGCTGCCAAGTCCAGGACTAACAGGTCTGGTCCCAGAGCTAGCGTGGAGTGTTTCTACTGCAAGGGGAAGGGTCACTGGAAGCGCAACTGCCCCAAATATCTGGAGGATAGGAAGTCTGGCAAGACAGTCGACAAAGAGCAAGGTATATTTGATATACATGTTATAGATGTGTACCTTACATCCGCCCGGAGCAATACGTGGGTATTTGATACTGGTTCTGTTGCTCATATATGTAACTCTCAGGAGGAGTTACGGAATAGAAGGCGGCTGGCGAAGGATGAGGTGACGATGCGCGTCGGCAACGGATCGAGAGTCGACGTGGTGGCTGTCGGCACACTCCCTCTGCATCTACCATCGGGATTAGTTTTGGTTTTAAATAAATGTTATTTTGTGCCATCCTTGAGTGTAAACATTATAAGTGGGTCTTGCCTGTTACAAGACGGTTATTCATTTAAATCAGTGTAGCAATTGTGCTATTTATATGAATGATATCTTTTATGTTGATGCTCCCGAGAGTAATGGTTTATTCTTGTTGAATCTCGATCGTAGTACTCACATCCATAACATAGAGGCCAAACGAATTAAGTGTAGTGACGATACCGCCATGTTTTTGTGGCATTGCCGTCTTGGTCATATTGGTATAAAGCGCATGAAGCGGCTCCACTCCGATGGACTCTTGGACTCGTTGGATTTCGGATCCCTCGATACATGCGAACCATGCCTCATGGGCAAAATGACCAGGACACCGTTCAAAGGTTTCGTTGAACGGGCGTCGGATTTGTTGGGGATCATACATACAGACGTATGTGGACCAATGAGCGTTTCGACACGCAATGGTTATCGTTACTTCGTCACCTTCACTGATGACTTGAGTAGATACGGTTATATCTACTTGATGAAACACAAGTCTGAAACGTTTGAAAAGTTCAAAGAATTCCAGAGTGAAGTTGAGAATCAGCTTAATAGAAAAATCAAGCATCTCCGGTCCGATCGCGGTGGAGAGTACTTGAGTTTTGAGTTTGGCACACATCTGAAGAGTTGTGGCATAGTGCCCCAACTTACGCCCGCCGGAACGCCGCAGCGTAACGGTGTGTCCGAGCGACGTAATCGTACTCTACTGGATAGTGTCCGATCGATGATGTCTCTTACCGATCTGCCAGTGTCCTTCTGGGGTTATGCGTTAGAAACAACCGCATTCATTTTAAATAGGGCTCCGTCCAAGTCCGTTGAAACGACACCGTATGAATTATGGTATGGCCACAAGCCTAAGTTATCGTTTCTGAAGGTTTGGGGTTGTGAGGCGTACGTTAAGAAACTACAGCCCGACAAACTCGAACCGAAGTCGGAGAAAGTCGTCTTTGTAGGATATCCGCGGGAAACCGTTGGGTACACCTTCTACAACCAAGCTGAGGGCAAAACTTTTGTCGCGAAGACCGGTGCCTTTCTAGAGAAGGATTTCTCGCGAAAGGAGTAAGTGGGAGGAAGGTAGACCTCGATGAAATCGTTGATCCTGAACTCGAGATTCCGAGTGGCACAACGGAAGCAATTCCGGAAACGTCCTCCGTGGAAGGAGTGGGAGAAACTGTCGAGGAAGATGTTCTACCTCGTAGGTCTGGTAGATCTCGGATCCCACCAGAATGGTATGGCAACATGGTTTGCACCGTCATGCTAGTCGAGCAAGACGAACCAACGAACTACAAGGAGGCGATGGAGAGTCTAGAGTCCGATAAATGGCTTGAAGCCATGAAATCCGAAATAGGATCCATGTATGATAACCAAGTGTGGACTTTGGTGGATATTCCCGAAGGGCGCAAGGCCGTCGAGAATAAGTGGATCTTTAAGAAGAAGACTGATGCTGATGGTAATGTGACCGTCTATAAAGCTCGGCTTGTCGCAAAGGGTTTCCGACAAGTTCATGGAATTGACTACGATGAAACTTTTTCACCGGTAGCGATGCTTAAGTCTATTCGGATTTTGTTAGCGGTAGCTGCCTACTATGATTATGAAATCTGGCAGATGGACGTCAAAACGGCCTTCCTGAATGGAAACATTGAGGAAGAGTTGTACATGGTACAGCCGGAAGGTTTTGTCGATCCAGGAAGTGCTAACAAGGTGTGCAAGCTTCAGCGATCCATCTATGGATTGAAGCAGGCATCTCGGAGCTGGAATCTTCGCTTTGATGAGGTAATCAAAGGTTTTGGATTTATCCAAAATGTGGAAGAGACCTGTATTTATAAGAAAATGAGTGGGAGCTCAGTTGTGTTCTTAGCACTGTATGTTGACGACATATTGCTAATAGGGAATGATGTGGAACTTCTGAATAGCGTGAAGGAATATTTAAACAGTAAGTTTTCCATGAAGGACTTAGGAGAAGCTGCGTATGTTTTAGGCATAAAGATCTACCGTGATAGATCAAGGCGCCTATTAGCACTAAGTCAGAGTACTTATCTTGATAAAATATTGAAGCATTTTCATATGGAGAAGGCAAAGAAGGGTTCTCTACCGGTTATCAAGAATAAGGTATTGCGTAAGGCGCAGTGTCCGGTAACGGAACTGGGTAAGGCCGAAATGACGAAACATCCTTATGCTTCAGCCATAGGATCGATCATGTATGCAATGTTGAGTACTAGACCAGATGTGGCATTAGCTCTAAGTTTGACAAGCCGGTTCCAGAGTAATCCTGGAATGCCGCATTGGATAGCTGTTAAGAGCATTCTTAAGTATCTCAATAAGACAAAGGAAATGTTCCTGGTGTATGGTGGCTGCGATGAGGAACTTGGCGTAACGGGTTACGTAGATGCAAGTTTTTGCTCAGACCCCGATGACTGTAAGTCACAGACAGGTTACGTGTTCAAGGTGAATGGAGGCGCCGTGTGCTGGAGAAGTGGGAAGCAACCCATAGTCGCACAATCTACAATGGAGTCGGAGTACATTGCTGCCTGCGAGGCCGCGAATGAAGCTGTGTGGCTGAGGAAGTTCGTCATCGAACTTGGAGTGTTCCCGAGCGTGCAAGACCCCGTGGTCCTCTTCTACGACAATACGGGTGCTATTGCGAACGCCAAGGAGCCAAGGTCTCACTCCAACGCCAAACACATTCTCCGACGCTTCCACGTGATACGTCAGTACGTACAAGAAGGCGATGTGAAGATTTGCAAAGTGCATACGGATCTGAATGTGGCAGATCCGCTGACAAAGCCTCTTCCGCTTGATAAGCATGAACAACACGAGTTAGCTATGGGTGTTAGGCTTTTACCAAGTTGTAATCTAGATTAAATTGTACTCTAGTGCAAGTGGGAGACTGAAGGAGATATGCCCTAGAGGCAATTAATAAAGTGTATTCTTTATCATATCTCGTTTGTTCATAATAGGTTTTTGTGTCATGCTAGAACCGTATTAAGCGGAAACATTAATGCGGGTGTGATACGTAAACAACCAGGTCCCTAGTAGCCTCTACTAAGACTAGTTTCATTGCGCGATTGATGATCGAGGTTTCCCGGTCATGGGGCATGGCGCCGATCGGCAATGAGAGTCATATCGCTAGAGAGTGATGTGATGGACATACCCAGTTTTGGAGAACATAGTCATTACACCTTTGACCGTGAGATCAACTCTTATTGATATTCCCCGAAGATACTTTGATTGCACCAAACGTCTTATCTTATTTAGTATGACAATAACGGTGATACTTTTGGGTATTGGAAAGGAGTATTGAGACGAGGGGTCAAGAGCGGGATTTGCCAGTCCGCGTAGCAGGATAAATACTCTCGGGCCCACTCGGTGAGATCTTGTCTAATGAGCTTGCAAGCATGTGACTAGGTCACAGAGACATGAGATCATGAACGAGTAGAAGATAGCATCGTCGGTAACGAGGTCGGGATTAGGTATGGAGATATCTATGGAACGACACTCGGACGTGCTAAGTATCGCTATGGCAAAAGGTCTAAGACTTCACGTTCAGGTTTGATAGATGAAAGTCATTCGTTATATCTCAGGGATTAATTCAGGGGGTCCAGGCCTACGAGTTAGTCGTTGATCATTGAGGAGTCTTGATCATACCTGATATTATATCGAACCGCTAGGGTAACACACTTAAGGGGTTTCGACAAGACAACCGGAAAGGAAGGAGATCACCGGGACAGTCCCGGGAGAGGTCCGATGGAGATCGGGCAGCGCCGAAAGAGTTTTCGGAGCTAGGAAATATTATATATATTATGTTTGATATTAATTAGTGTTATTAATATGCAAATATGATTTTATATATTTATTTTCGAATTTATTTAGGCAGATTTCCCTAAATGGGCCTTCCGGACGAAAGAAGGCCCAAGAGGGGAAAATTCCCTAGGGGAATTCGGTGGGGGCCAAGAGGGCCGGCCTAGGTGGGCCACAAGGGGCCCACCAGGGGGCCGACGCACCTCTCTAGCCGAACCAGGCTGTGGGGGGTTAGTCCCACATTGCCTGGCTGGCAAGGTTGGCTCCCCTTGGGAGCCTATATAAGAAAGAGCACCCCCAGCCTTTTAATTCACCAATTAATTCCTGATTTCTCTCTCGATCTCGTGGTTCCCAAGTTGGAGCCGCGTCGAGCAAGAGGAGTCGGGGATCTCCTCCACCATAGCCCGCTGCCGCGCTGCTGGTGTTCCGGTCCAAGTCTTCCGCTGCTCGTCCTGGACTGGAGCTTCGGAGGCGTCGTCTCCACCGTACGTGTGCGACTCCCTGTAAGGTGCTGCGCTAGCGGTACTCGGAGGCCTGCTTCCTCTACACGACCTTGAGGTCGGCTACGTCGGTCTTCATCGACAACGTTTGTGCGGGAACGTAATCCCCGCTTTCGGTCTACAAGGGTACGTATTCCGATCTCCGTTCGTACTACTATATCTGCATAGAATAGATCTTGGCTAGTTTAAGGATATCGTTGCTAGGAAAATTATTGTTTTCTGCCCACGATCCCCTTCAAAACACGCCAGGGATCGTGCATCATACAAGGATTGTACCACGAAATGTCGTAGGTATTGTGGTTCCGATGTTATCTAGGCACTGGCATAGTCTTCAAGATGCAACTTTTATCACTTATTTCAATTAAATAAATGCATAAACCAAGAAATAACATTTAAATATAAATCTATCCATATGACATATAAATCTCTAATCTCAATAATTAATTTGATAATCGTAGTCAAGTTTTCAAAGCTTAATTGAAGGCATGTCCACTGTGGTCTGTATTTGTGGTATGGGGTGATGTTTTACTTGTGTGGAAATCGGAAATTAATGGGTTATCTTACCAAAACTATTGTACAAGTTGTGGAACTTGTGATGTTAAAAAAATCATCATTTGATTTTTACACTGATCGTCAATGGTCATGTTTTTTATGAAAGATATACAAAAATATATCTGATTTTTGCTATGTCTGTTTCACACGACTGAGCAGTTTTTTTTTTTTGAATTTAAAGATTTAGACTGAGCAGTTATATGCGTGAGCCGGTGACATGAAGACTGGGAATATATATACTGCCGACTAGTACTGTACGTGTCAAACTTTAAACTGTCGTTCTGCAGGGGTCAACGGCTCTCAGATCAAATGTTCAAGTCATCATGACGTTGTTGAAGTAACTTGCGGAACACATCAAATGGCTCACGATTTAAGTATGAGGGCTGCAGCGAATAGGCTGTCGTACGTTAGCCGTTGGGCATAGAAAGCACAAGAAATGCAGCATTTATCCCAAGAAAATGGAGGCGTTTGAGTAACACTTTGGAAAATTCGAGGAAGCAAATTCATCTTAGAGGAGAGGAAGAGCGAGGAAAAAAGAATATGTTTTGCCTTAAGCTTTTGAAATGAAATGAGTACATATTAACGTTAGTTAATGATAATACTATTAGATTCTTTCACGAAATGGAGGAAAGTTACATCTACGGACTCATCGAATTTTCATTGCGTGTCCAAGAATCAAAATACTCCTGTGTACACAGCCTACAATTCCGATCGTACCAAGAAGCAAAAGAATCTCTCGAACTCCACTCGACACCGCTGCTGCTCGCCATAGCTTTTGCGTTTCGGTGGTAAGCTAGCAAGCTAGTAGATCGATATGTGTGCATCTGCATCATATCATAAGTTGGCCTCGCCGTCGCCAACACTCAAGCACTTGGAATTGGGCGGTTGCTTGCTTGGTTCTTGCAGCCTGTCCTGCAACGCACCTTCTTCAGCTCTCTGAACAGATTCATCCATCGAGACGATGATGACATCCGAGAGGACAGAGACACTTCTCCTATCTACGCTAGATCTCTTCATGATGCAAGCAAGCTAAAGGGAGTGCCCGCGAGAAGTGGCTTTTCTCCGTTGGCCTTTTGGGGCCAGACATGGCGCTAGCTCCCTAGCTCGGGTACGTTGATGACGAAGGATCCTAGGATTTGAAATTGTGTTGATGGTCTGTACGGTGTAATATGTAATCAGCAGACAAGTGTTTTTGCACCAGCTCAACAAGATTTTATTTTATTTTTAACATTATACTCCCTTTGTTTTTAAATATAAGCCTTTTAAACCTTTATATATAAATATTTTATTACATTTGTTCCCACGTTCAATTCATATTTATTCCACATTCAAATGATAAAAAACATGAGAACTTGCCTGTGGCAAGATGGTTAGGAGGATGGTTGTATCCCCAGCCCATCAGAGTTTAAATCCCAGGTTTAGCGCTGGTGTTTCTCATTTAGGTGGAATATTCTTTCAGTGGGAGGCGACGTTCCCGTCGACAGCGAGGCGCCTGTGGTGACTTTGTCAATCTCAAGACCCGCCGGCTCAGTCTCTCGGAGGTGCTCATAGGGGTAGGGTGTGCGTGTGTACGTTCATAGGGGTGAGTGTGTGCGCGTGTATATGAGCGCTTGCGTTGTGCTGTGTTTCTCAAAAAAAATGGTAAAAAACATTTATAATTTGAAATGGAGGGAGTAGAACATAACGCCTCACATAGTTTCTACATCCAAGATGATCATTGAAAAAATCACAAGGCTGAAGAAAATGAAAACGAAAAACAACAAGGACTGACACAAGCTAAGAATTCGATGTTAAAGTGGTTATTAAACCTCCACGAAGTTAGTATATAAATTTGATGACAAATTGTTCCAAACTATTGCTATCTGCCAGGATGTTGTCCCAGTTCTCCGCCTCTAGCAGTACTTTAACTTATTTGTATGATCTTGCTATTAATCTGTTTATATGAAAGTTTAGTAGATTATAAGGAAACTTGAATCATAGAATTCTAGAAGCGCATAGTTATGGTATAAAAAATAAAGTGGGAATGTCATGCCATGTTAATCCTGATAAGGACATAAAACACATGAATATGCAAAATAAGTTATTTGTTTGCACCATACAAAAAACACATGGACTTCTAAATGACCAGGTGCATGGTATACTTCATCAATGAAACGTTTTATCCTAATTCAAACTAATCCGCAGAAAAAATATATCTTACATACCTAAATCCTACAAATCAAACAAGGTCCATGGGAAAAAAATACCTAACCAATGAATCATTCAAATCCTACGGAATACACATGAACAAAATTGCGTTAAAGAGTCGAATGAGGCCCTCTACTAAGTATGTACAATTTTTTTAGGGAGCCTAATAAATCCCATGGTTTCCAAGGAAATTAAGAGCTTTATTGGATGGAAAATACACATCTGAACACAGGGGCATCTGCCCCGTTTTAAAAAAAATCCGAATAAAATGAGAGGCATACATAGCCACGTTCTAAAGTGTGAGCTGATTTTTTTATGGAGAACCTCCTTATATTTGATCTGTGTAAAAAACGACAAAAGCATGTCTTGTGAAAAGTTTTTTTTCTAACACTGAAATTTGTCGTTTTTTTGGAGAAAGAAAATGAAATTCTTTTTTCACAAAACTTTGTTCCGCACGCATATTTTGTGTAGATGTACACACAAAATTTTCTTTCAGATTTTTTGTTGGATCTTCAAAACTGGAAGCTCATGTGCCTATTTCGAACGAACTAGGCTGACATACTATTTGGCTGTGAACACACCCACGACCGTGGCCCATATAAAGTTGCATGCCCATATGTTGCTATTTTGCTATAATTTTTTCTTTGTAATTTGATCTATACATTGTAATTCACATTTTTTTCCGTATAGTGGCAAAAGAGAGAGAGGTTTCAAAAATCTGCTCCCTCGTTTCCTCTGTTTATTCCAGGACTAAGTGGTGTGGTGAGACTATGTTATATACTAGTTAGTCTCACTCTTGTGGTACAAAATATTGTGCCTCCACGAGAACTTGCTTGTGGCAAGATGGTTAGGAGGATGGTTATATCCCCAGCCCACCAGAGTTCAAACCCCAGGTTTGACGCTGGTGTTCTCATTTAGACGGAATATTCTTTCAGTGGGAGGCAACGTTCCCGTCGACAGCGAGGCGCCCGTGGTGACTTCGTCAATCTCAAGACCCGCTGGCTCAGTCTCTCGGAGGTGCTCATAGGGGTAGGGTGTGCGTGTGTGCTTTCATAGGGGTGAGTGTATGCGTGTTTACATGAGCGCTTGAAAAAAATTATGCCTCCACCAATACCACACATGGCCGTTTGACATTCATTTGGGAAATCTAAAAATTCACATGGGCAAAGCCCACTTAATTCTAACACCTTCCCCGGCGCCGCCTATTTTTCACATCACCGTTACCCGCTAGTTTGATAACCCTATATTTAGAGATTGTTCTAATTTTAGAACTTGACATGCTTCATGAGTTTCTACCAGGAAATAAAGAGATGTACTAGTATAACTGTAACTTTGATGTTACAAACATGTGCTCCGCCTTGTGGCGGAGTGAGAGGTTGTCGATCTGCCTCCTCTTCTGACTCCGACAAGTTCTAACCACCACCCATTCTCATTGCCCCTGGTTTGGTTCCTTCCCATATTAACGTGCATGCACACTATCCCCTTCTCTCTCTCTCGCGAAAACCAAAAGAAAGCCATCGCAGAGAACACGAGAGAGAGAGAAACGACTAGAATTCGCTCTGTCCATCCAATCTCAATCAGATGGCACGAATTGTGTCCAACTGTTGCTTCCTCTTGTCACAAAGGTCATTGCTTTTTTTTTTTAAAGAAAGAAAAGGTCATTGCTTATAGTATACTGCAAACATACAATGCTCTAATTTGATCCAGCTTGAACTCACGCTGTGAGGATGTATGACACAGGAGGGGAATTTCCGTGGCGATAGCCGCCATCGACGTTTCCGCGAAGAAAGTCGAGGAGAAAGCGGTGAAGCTCGGCACGGCGACAGCGGCCGCCACCACGGAGGACAAGACGGCTTTCTGGGAGCCAGACCCCAAGACAGGGTACTACCGGCCAGTGACCGGCAACAAAGAGGTTGATCCGGCCGACCTGCGCGCCACGTTGAAGAAACAGAGGTTGCTGCAGCAGTGATGCTGCTTCCTACGCCTCCAGGTTACTACCTCAATGTACATCAAAACATTGACTGGCGAACTATCTATTTAGGCGCCAACTACAGAGAAAATTGCTTGATGCAAATCTTAGGAAAGAGTTTGATTTTACACGTGCCACACATCGACTATGTGTCTAAACCTCGGCCGAAGATACAAAATTCGGTGCGTCTTATTCTTAGGATTTTAAAAACAAGAGTAGAGAAAAGACTCCAGATTCAAATATCCTACCATTGAGATGGCAAAAATAAAATCTCAAAACACCTGACTCTATTACTGGGAGAACATGGAATTTCCGATTATATTAATGTAGAAGTCGCCGGTCGATGATGCTCTCCAGTATCATCATCTGATGGGCATGGGCCACAAACACAACAACAAGAGCGGGGCAGTGACATCACGAATTACAATCCACTGCCCTGATTTCTTAAACATTCAAATGCAGTATATCGTTTAGCAAATATTTCTTTAATAGATGTAACAAATTGTGAAGAATCTTGGCTCTTATCCCTACACTGTGGATCTTCGTAGTTACCTCATAAGTGACTTGACCGTTTTCTGCTCTATCAACTCTAATAGACAAGACAACTGCATGCTGAAATGGCACAAGACTCCAGAAATTCTCAATTATAGCGTAACTTGCAAGCCCAGCTTCAGAGTTTTAATGCAAATTAAAAACAACATAGGCAATGATATGCAACAAAACACTAATTATCACAAAAGCACCCTTCCCATTTGAGCGCTGTAGAAACAAGTTGGTTATTCATCCTAGATCTGTCAGTTGTCATAATCTAAGGTGATGATATCTCCATATATACCTTACTAGATTTGTTCAAACTACGGTCACAGATCTCTATATGTGGTTCTACTAACATGGCAACACCACTTATTAAACCAATACTAACTGGTAACACCATACCCTATCTGTGTTACGAGTTTTCACTGGAGTTCAGCACCATCTCTAGTGGCCGGGAGTAAAAGATCTCATGAAAATATAGCCAGTAACAAGAACCAAAATTAAGCAAGAGACATGGATTCTAACTTTGACCAAGATGGTCTACTTTATATGTCATTGGCATGAGTAAGTTTATCGTAGTTAAATGTTTTGTTCCGTTCTTAAACAGGACGGCATTCGAAAAGTAGAACTTCAAACAATAATCATATGGCTTGGGTTGATACATCTTGAAGAATAAACAGATCTACTGTATGCCTTGTTAGGAATAAGATTCAGAAGGGTCAAATAGGAGTGCAGATGACCGCATGACGTGTTCCTAATTCCTATCTGATTACCATCTAAGTTAATCAATTCTGATTAAAAAATTGAATTAAATGAATTCTGATCATGACAATGGGAAAGAACATTGGCTTTATAATTCCCTTATAACGACATCCAAATGGATGTATGGTTTATGTAGAATAAAAATTGAAAACAAGATCATAACAACCTATAAGTATCACACTAAATGATGGTTCAAACGACAACAAGTATCCACAACAAATACAAAACTGGCACTACTCTTAGTGAGTAAAACTCCGCTGTTTATGTCTGGAAGGAAAACTAGGGCCAGGAAACATTAACTAGTTGCATAGCTAGTTTCATGACCGAAAAAGAAAATCATTGTGCTAAAGGCACATTTGCAGATTGTTTTACACTTGCATGGGTACGAAAAAAAACCCGAAAGTTGGATAAACATAATTTTAAAGGAAACTCATCTTCGATAATGGTCAACTCAATTTTCACTCAATAATTATGATCAACTGATTCAGGACCACACCTAACAGCCAGTGAAAGCTTCATCACAACCCCTATCTTACTAATGCACTACAACTAGAAACAAGAGAAATACTCTGGCAAAAAATTAACACTAAGTGCAGTCTCCTGGAAGAAAAATGTCAATTATTTTTACCAGAAATGTAGGTCCGCTTAAAGATCTATCCAAGATCACCTTTACTAGTACAGCTCTTGCCTAAACATAACTCGTTCCAGCTCTCTGTCTTAGCATTTAACAGCCAGAACGTATCTCTTGTCAAAAGGGAAATTCACTGAACCTTAATTGATCAGATGCTTAAGCTATACTAAATCTTACTCTCTGTAGTAGAAGTTCTAAGTCTGCCCAGAACAAATAGTTAGCAGCACACTATGACTACATCGGATTCAAGAAACAACTTCAACCTGATAACCTGCCTGATTAGCATGCCTCGAAAATGACAAGGCGTATAGGATGAAAAAATCAGAGATATTTAGAAATCTGAGACTTTTATTGATCTTTCAGTGTTCTTCCCTAAACTTTTTTCAGAAACAGTAAGGCCACTCACACATGACACATACATCGAAGAAATCGAGTTCTGAACTTGCTCGCCCATCTAAAACAGCACTACAACAACGTACTACCAACAACCCCCTGTATTCTTGCAGCAACAAAAGCAAGATTATCCAGCCAAGAAGCACGTAGCTGAATCTTAAAGGGGGTCTGTCTTCTCTTCTCGGAGAAGAGAATAGGATTCTAGAACGCACCTCGCAGCTGGCGCGGGCTCGCCCCGGCGGGCAGCAGCATGAGGTCGTCGCAGTCGAAGCCGCACCCGCAGGTGGGGCTCTCTAGGAAGTTGTCGAGGCCGAAGTCCGCGGATGCGATGCCGACGGAGAAGCCGAGGTTGTCGCCGTTGCGGGTGACCTCGACGATGTTGAGCCAGAAGAAGAGGACCTTGACGGAGACGCCCTCGAGGTTGGTGAGGCGGTCGACGGAGATGCGGCCGCTGATGTTGGGCTTGTAGCGGAGCGAGTAGGAGCCCTGGATGGAGAACTCGCAGGTGCCGGAGCTGTTGAGGTGCGCCGTGAAGTCGCCCGTGGACCTGTCGAGGGTGTAGGAGTCGACCCCCTTGGGGATGATGCCCGGGGGGAAGTCGAAGGTCGCCAGCGCCTCGTACGCCGTCGGCTTCGCGGCGGCGCCGGCGCCGGCGAGCAGGGGGAGGAGCAGGAGGAGGGGAAGCATCGCGGATTTGAGTGGTTTTTTCAGCGGCCTTGGGGATTGCTTGAGGTAGTTGGATGCTTCACAAGAGATCTGGTGATGCGTCGGTTTTATGACTAGGGTCCCACTAGCCAGCTAACCTGGTAGCCGCACCTGCTAACAAACACTAAAATGTGATTGAATTGTGGAAAGAAAAGGTATCCAAATTTTTGTACTTTCCTAGGTAAAAGAAAAAGGTTGTCTTTATTAAGGAAACATTTTGTCTTCTGTGTGATATTATTACACCTACAATTGTATTTTGCACATTTTTGAAACGGGAAACGAGGCAAAATCTTTGCCTATCATATTGAGTAAGAAGAAAAGTTTATCCGGTTAATTAACGGAAAACCGACAAAAGTCAATACAAGCGGATGAGCTTTGAACACATAATTTACACGCGCATTTATTTTTGAGACTTTGTGGTTCACATGATTAGACAAATATATGAAAAAAGAAAATAACATAAGATGACGGAAATGCAAGGAGAGACAGAGAAAAACACACAAGAAATTTTTAAACATGCATGTGAAGTTCATAGAAATATTAAAACACGAGATTCTTAAGACTAACTCTGATCCATTAAAAGCATCGCACTTTTGAACTAACCCTAGTTCAAAATCACGACACTTCTTTTAAATCAGAGGTAGTAGATCAAACCACATCAAAGATTAGAATGAAAATGGTATTGCTAAAGACTTAGACATACTTTGTGTGCAACAACTCTAAAAAGGAATCATAACTATGTTATTTTGTAATGTTGAGATTCTTGTACTAATATTTTCTTTGTTCAGTTTCTCAAAAGAGGTGTCACCATTTTTTTTCTACGACCAATTTTTCTTGTGTATTTTCCCTATACAATGATCCTTGAATATTTATATAGTATATATAATTTTGGGAATTGGTGGAAGTACATTTGTACACAAGTCCATTTATTGTGGATTGCAAGGTATATGGCCACATTAGCCTTCCAGTGTTGTATCCATTACCATTTTGATGTGTAAGTCCTATCTACTTTGTCTTATACCAACTTTTATCAACTTTATAAAATATATTAATACCCAAAAAATTAGCTTAATAATATGTCCATCAAGAAAATAAGTGTATGCACAAAATTATATAAGTTTTATACGAAACTTAACGTGCATAGATAGGATGTCGAGATGTATGAGCCGATTTGTACTCACAATCTTTGGACATTTCAAATATTTCTCTAAAATGGTTTTTAAAAAAAATGTATGCTCACGAGTGGCAAAGTGAATGAATTCCACCTTGTCTTGGAGTCTGCCACGGCTCAAAGAAATTACTATAAACTGAAGCACTTGAGCCGATGGAGAGGGGACTTTGACTGTACTCGATAGTCGAGAGTGCTGTCGCGCATAGATCTTTTCCGACAGGTTCTCTTCTCTCCAGCAGCAGGCAGCACAGGCGTTTGCCGTTTATCTTTGGTGAGAGGAGCGGACAGCACGACGCCGCGAGGGCCGGCACATGCACACGCGCCTCACGAGCCAAGCAAAGATTTTTCTCTTGATCTTGAATGAATCCTCATGGAGCTGCGTGGCCGGTTCCAACGAACCAACACGGCTGTCGTTTTGGCGATGTTGTTTCTGGGCGCTGCACACGTACGTACGGCAGGAGGAGATCCGCGATCGCGCGCAGCAGATAGTTTAACTGCAACCAGGAGATCCGCGATCGCGCGCAGCAGATAGTTTAACTGCAACCGTACCGTCAGAAAACGTGGCACGAGACACGTCCGTTATGCAGCCCATTTTTATGACCGCAAAATGTTAGCAAGCCCAATTAGCTGTTTGGAGTATATAATTTTATTTTAGTACTATAGATACTTCTTTTTAGACAGTATGTAATTTTTTTTACATACTTCTCTTATATATATATATAAATATGTTTACGATCCAAATATTTACATTTATTTTACCCCATAACTAAACAATCTACATAAGAAATGTAATATATAAGTCATAACAATGTAAAAATAGGTAAAAATGCGTATTTTACGTAATATTTTTTATATGCCACATAAATAAATTCTTACGCCATGGTAATATTTTCTTACGTTCCTATGAACTTATGAAGTACGGCAAAATTTACGTGACGTAAAAATTCTTTACGGTTCAAAAGATATGGGGTGGGTGTAGAATAACTATTCTACTCCCAGGGAGTCAAATAGCGCTACCCTATATATATATATATATAGACATATTCATACTACCCTCGAAGGTAACTACCCCACGTGTGTTTCACACAATGTATGGAGTATCTATCATAACATGAGGTATGTATCATGTAATATGGAGTATATAATGCTATTTCAGTACTATAGATACTTTTTTTAGTAGTATGTAGAAAACTTCTAGATACTTCTCTTTTATATGCATATATGACGATATTTCGAGTATATAGTGTAAAATATTAGACCATTTGCAATTTTTTTCATTAAAGTTGTTTTTGGATATTTTAGATATAGTATACGAACATACTCAAACCGATAAATTATGACAAAGTATTTCCGTAAGTTGGTATATGAGACGTGGGGTAGTTACCTTTGAGGGCAGAAACCATTTTACCTATATATAGATAAAATAGTTTCTACCCTCAAAGGTAACTACCCCACGTCTCATATACCAACTTACGGAAGTAAACACCAGGTATTTAGGTATTTAGTTATGTGCGCATACATATTCTTATTATTTTTAAATGCAATCATGGAACGAGATTAGTAATACAATCAGTGTCCTTGTATGAACGACCTGGTTCTGAAGACAATCCCCTTATATTTATCGTGGCTTAGTGTTTAATCATGGAAAATGTTCCCAAAGGGACGATGTGTCTCCCGCCGTCTCCCGCGCGTGCAACTACGTGTAGCTTTTAGCTACCCAGAGCCTGTCTCCGCGAGAATGGTCGAGTCGGCCATTGATATTTTAAAGTCCACGCTATGTAAGAACACAAGCCAGTCCAGCAAAACAAGCACGGAACAGGGCGAAACGAGCCCTCCCAAGACAACCAAACACGCCTCTTATAATTCGGCACGAAGAGGAGGTATATCTGTATATACATCCTCCTATCACATGAACCAGCACCGCAGCAGCAAAAATGCCAATTTTCAAACCAAATACTAATCTAGATGAAAATAAGGTTTTTGTAAACGCATTTTAAATTTGTATTATCAAAATTCAGACATAAAGATTCGCACATGCATCTCGACATTCTATTTGCTCACAAAGTCGACTCACGTTAAACCGACATTGCGTATCTAGTGTGCACAAAAAGACAAAAAATGTGCTAAAAAGGCTTTTCACGAAATATTATTTTTGTCTTCTTTACAGTAGAATGACAAGATTATTTGCGGCATTTTTTTTGGAGTTTTAATTTTCCCACAAGGTTGGTACTATGTTATTTCCAAACGGAGGAGTTCGGCGGCCATGCTACACCAAATGCCAGGGATAAAATTACTGCACCGTGTGTATGACCACGGCAACACAAGCAACATAGCGGTAGTTCCCTGTTCACCAACAAACAAACCAACCTTTCATTTCCAAGTTTTACATCTACAACAGTCAAAGCTCCTGCAAGTCTTTCATCTCGGACTGGATAAGGAGGCAGAACCCCGCACGGAAACGGTAGACGGCCTAAAGTCGCGGTTTGGCAACTGTGGCAGCCTGCAGCAGTTTTCAGGGGATGCACGATCAGGTGATGTTCACGGCACAGTATTCAATAGAACGACAGGAAAATGTGCCATCTGACATCACAAAGCCACACCAACAATGTGAAAGATGTAAGCATGCTATAGATCTTACCAGGGATGCACCACGACGAGCTCTCGCGGCTAAATACTCACAAGGTCTGAATAACTCTCCATAATCCTTGGACCAAGCGTCCAGTCTCTTGTACACGTATTCTGTGCCTAGAGAGTCGGCCCAAAACATCACTCCACCCCTGGTATAAAAAGAGCACAGGAGACTGATCAGTTAGGATAAACATGTAACGGAAAATATACTCAATTAGGGTTCAGGTGTAAGCAAATTGAACCTATAAGAAGGGAACCCCATTCCCATAATGGATGCTACATCAAGATCGGACGCTTTTAAAGCGATTCCCTCGTCAAGCACTCGGCAAGCCTCATTCACCACGGGAAAGAAGATCATTTCTACGATGTCCTTGTCTGATAGTTTCATCAGCTGAGGGAAAATAATCGTCCGTCAGATTGTATGAGCAAAATCAGTGAAAGAATGTACCCACAGGCTAGTATGTACACTGTAATTTGTGGTGTTCTGATTACAAAATCATAGGCAATAGATGAACGAATAGACAATGACATGCCCACGATATGTCCAAAATACACTATTCGCTGCACTACAGGTTATCTCATACACTTTTCTGCACCTTGCTACACAGTAGTTAATTTCTGTATTTTTTTCACATCATCTAGAGAAGTGAGCGCAGAAAAGAAGACATCATAGAAGGAAAAGGATACTATGAGAAGTAAAGCAAATATATATGCAAGAATGGGATGTGTTCAGGAACGAGATGTATCAAATAACAAGATAATTTTGGTTCCAAACCCTTCTCTGAACCAGAAGAAGATAATTAAGTTAGGTATGACATGACCTTGGGATCTTGTGCAACACCTGCCATGATTCTTGATTTCTCAACATACTTCTTGATATCAGGATCTGGAGAAGCTTTTCGCTTATCATCGTAAAGATAAAAGCCTCTACGAGAAGATTCACCTGTCCAGCGTTCCACGAGTTAAATATAATCATGAGATACAACTTTACAAGACCAAACATTAAGTGAAGCTAATTATTTTTTATATGAACGAACCTGTCCTGTTGTCCTCAAGCATAATTTCAGTAAGCCGTGATTTATAACATCGCTCAGGATAACTTTGATGATATTGCTTTCCGGCGGCAACAGCAACACCAAAACCTGCAAGATCAGCTAATCTGTACAGAGAAAATAAATAAGATACTACTGTTAGACAAACAAATAGATACCTTTGAAAATGTTCCATCAATAAACAGAAAGGTGTGTACACGTCTTGCATTAATCTGAAGTTAAACTAGATTGCATGGGAACAATGTTACTACACTAATATGATAATAACAATAATTCCACCAACATCAAGCAAACAATGGACAAAATCTATAAAGCAGCCAAAAGAGGAACAAGACAGCATAAATCTGTTCTCAGTCCAAAGACACTTACCACTGGGAGCCATTACAGAATAAAAAAGGAAGCAGCTAGTCTGAATTATTATTTTAATAGATATAAAAATAAGTGGCCAAATCCTATCTAACAAAGCAAGCAGGTCAAACATAGAGTAATTGACTAGGGAAAAAATGAAAAAATAAGGACGATATGGCAGTCAATCGAGAGGATACGCTAGCAGTGCAACTAAATTTTAAATGAGCTATATTCCTCTGCGGTCATCACAGAACCATCAAAGCTGTGGCAATGCAGTGGTATCAGAAATGAGAAAACAAGGGTAAAAATTTCTATCTTAATGCTATGCGCTAATTTACTAAAAAAAAGTCTTTGCCTAACTACTTGAGTATGAAAACTAACTGGCCAATTCAGTGCAGCTGACAATATCTGATATATCCTTACCGAAAAGGTCCCATCGGCATTCCAAATTGTGTTACCACATTATCTATGTGATATATATCCATACCATAATCAACAAGCAAACCAGTAACCTGGCGATAAGGAAAAAACATCCTATTGACGGCAAAGCCAGTGCAGCTCCCGACAACAATTGGCGTTTTCCGTATCTTTTTTGCCACATCTAGCAAATCCACAATAATTTGAGAGGAAGTCTGATGAGTACGAACAATTTCCAACAGTGGCATGACATGAGCTGGACTGCAAGTATACAACAGTTAGATACTTGAGTTGAGAAAGATGGGAAATGGAAGTGCTATCAGGAAATGTGCATAACAGATTACCTGAAGAAGTGGGCACCAACAATTCGATCTTGACAAGTCGTCTGTTTTCCAATTAACTGCAGGTCTATTGTTGAAGTATTTGTGGCAAATATGCAATTAGAGTTACAGTGCCTTTCTAGGTCAGAGAATATTTGCTGCTTCAGTAATATATCCTCGATAACTGCCTGCAAGGTTTTATCAAGTAGCCATCAAGATCAGTATGTGTTCTCCATCATCTAAGCATATACTCCCTCCGTTCCTAAATGTAAGATGTTTTAGGGGTTCTACATGTTGTCTAAATGCATACTAAACTGAGTGAGCATACAAATTAAAAGGTGTCTAGATACATTTGTATACATGTGAATGTGGACAAACACTAAAACATCTTATACTTAGAAACGGAGGGAGTACATTAGAGCAAGTTAGGCTGCTTAACTCAAAAGATGTGACAAACATAATGGTCTGAGATTATCATATTATGATATAAATAAGCAAATGTATTGGCAGTACCTATAAATAAGAAAAAAAATCTTGCTTCCAAAATATATCATCGGGAGTTCTATTAGTTTTCCATCACGGCCATTGCCTCTTTGGCCCTAAGTTAAGTGATTTTTTTATGAACGGGGCAAATGTTGTTAAGTGAATACTCTGATACTAGAGTTGATTTTATAACAATGTTGAATTAACCACAAACCAGGGGTACTCGTGCAGCGCACTTGCATGTTACAATACAATTATGCATCACTATTATCTACTCCCTCCATTCCTCAGCAAGGCGTGTAAAATTTTCTAAGGTCAAATAATGTACAGTTTGACCAAGTTAAAAAAAAACTATCAACAATTATAATACTAAAAAGAAATAATATGAAAACATATTTAATGATGTTTCTGATAAGATTGATTGGATATTATAATACCACAAACAAGGTTGATAACTTTTTCTAAAAGTTTGGTCAAATATTACATGGTTTGACTTCTGACAAAATTGATACATCTTATTTTATGAGACCGAGGTAGTCTACATGATAATCTCGACCACTTTAACAGGAACAGCATCTCCTTTTCGCTTGGTCTATGCTAAGTATTTGTAGGACTTTCTGTTACTAAGATTATTGTGGGCCATATGAGCCGATTTTATTTTCCTTGCACGATTATTCTAGGATTTTCTTAGCCATCGAATCGAAGTAGCTGCCTTGAATATCAGCAGCTGTATGTGTCTCTATAGATTATTTTTTAGGAGCAAGATGAAAGGAGCACTAGATCATTGTTCAGTGATCTTAATTCTTACCTACTAAAATAAAATCACAGAAGTGAGTATTTGTATAAAAATGAATTTACCTCAATGACCATATCTGCATCTCTAAATTGTTCATAGTCAAGAACACCGGATAGTAGAGAAAGCTTATTTTCGTAATCCTGTTCGGTCATTCGTCCCTTCCTGACAAAATTCTGCAAATTGGCTGAACAAAAAAGAAACAATATATGATAAAATTTAAATACAATCTCACTAGAAATCTCTGTGGTAAAAAGGACACACCTTTAACTCTGTTAATACCAGCATCTAAAAACTTCCCATTAACTTCTTTCAAGACTACCAAGATGTCGCTGAGTATCAGTGCAGTTGCAATACCGGATCCCATTAGACCTCCCCCAATAATAGCTACCTTCAGTATTCTCCGTGGTGTCAAACCCAAGTTGGTAATCTGTGGAATCTATTAGAGCTTGAGTGTCAGGTAAATGAATGCACATGACACATTAAGCCTCAACTAGAAGATCCTATGTTTAACATTTGTTATCAGGGATCCAAAAGGAACTTAGTTGTGACCAGGGATATCACATCATCAAGAAAATTTGGCACACTATACATTACGATCATAAGTTGATTCATTTTATAGCATGAATAAACAAATGTACTCCACTTATTATGTGTTGACCTTCAGCGAACTACTCCCTCCGTTTTTTTAATATACTACATGCACATGTCCAAACTTGTATCTAGACATGTTTTAGTGTTCATATTCACTCATTTTGGTGTGTATCTAGACAACATGTGCAATACCTAAAACATCTTATATTAAAAACGGAGGGAGTAGATCAAAAGCAGATAATAATAGTAATAGTACAACAACAAATATATTTTTTGGTTTGGTTTTACTGGAAGGTTAACTAATTAACACTAAATTATGAATAGGACAGAAACAAGTATGAGAACGTGTATTTTCAAATATTGAACCTTCCACGAACCTTTGAAGTCGCACGTTGGGCAAAGAAGACATGCCTTAAGCTTTTGCTTGTTTGAGACTCCTGGAGCATACTTCCAGAGAGCACTTCCTGTCAATTGTCCAAAAATTATAATTGAGAAGCAGCAATAACCACTTAGGCATGTCATAGATGCTCCAAAAGGTAGCAGTAACTAGTGATTTACCTTCACGAGGGTAGCACGAGGGTCAGAAAGTATTCCCTCTTCAATAACATCAATGCAAACTAATGGATGCTGAAGATTAGCAGCCTGCTTTTGGGCTTGAACTCTCGCAAGTTTAAGAATTTCCTTTGCTTCCCCAAGATCGCCAAGTCTATCAGTTCTACGGAGACTCTTGAACCATGGTCTTTTCTGTTCAAGGATTTCCAGTGCGCAAGAACAGGCGGTGTTGACCAACTCATTAGCTGGAACTATGGCATCAACTAAACCGAGTTTGTGAGCCTCTACTCCTTTTATAGACTTTGACATCTATTTAGAGAAGATACCAGTACAAAGTCATAGTCAACAGTCAACACTCTCTCATAATTTTCTTGCATGACCAAATTGAGGAAAAACTGTGAGTGCATTGCAAATTGTAGGGACAAGTCAGTCATACCAACATCATTTCAAGAGCTTTTGGTAGGCCAACAAGGCGAGGCAATCGTTGTGTTCCTGCAGCGGGTACAAATCTCTCAAACAGCATACAACAAGAAAATAAAATAGAACAGCTTATGCTTTTGGCAGAGAAATAGTTGTTTCTTGACCTTGAAGAGGAACATTTTGTGTGTGTTTAATATTTGCCTTTAAAACATAATAAGTTATCTGCATTAGATGACAGAGAGATCAACGAGTGTGTTTTCAAAACATTGCCTCAAGTTCCTTATTTTCCTAGTTCCTTTCGTATGTATACTGATTATATTCACTGACCGGACTGTCCCAAGCTTCAGGTGCAGCTAGTTTGGAAAGGTTTCTACTTCCACTGTGTCCAGCACAGGTTTATTGCCAATGGGGATGAATTTCTTGCATCCTGTGACATCAATGTGGTTTTTTGGCGAATGGAACTTGTATTACTCAAAACAATCAGGAATTACAATCTCGGCATGTGCTAAAAAACACCCTCTGGACCAGAGGCAAGCCACATCTACAATACTTCTTCTTTTTCCCTATGTATCTTATAAGTAATGAAAACATGAATTAGAATTTAGTCCCTCCGTTCCTAAATGTAAGATGTTTTAGCCTTTTTTGACCCACATGTATCTAGACATGTTTTAGTGAACCTTGCACTAAAACATGTGACCAAAAACTGGTAAAAATCTTACATTTAGGAAAGGAGGGAGTAGTAGCCTTTTTTAGAAAGGACAGAGGTCAAGGGAATGATGCACTGTGTGTTTGCGAGAAAAAATACACAGAAGAGCATGAGCAAATGCGGTATCACATGAAAGATAGTGCTGTGACTAGAGAGTACCTCCCATTCCAGGAATGATACCAAGTTGAAGTTCAGGTAGTCCTAATTGAGCTGACGCTGTAGAAACGCGAGCGTGGCAAACCTGCACAAAAAGAAGCGCAATGTTGAAGAGAATAACACCGAAAATAATTATGCGTAATCCGACTAATACAACCTAGACATACCATTGCAACCTCTAAGCCACCACCAAGAGCAATGCCATCTATGGCAGCAACTGACGGTTTCTGAGCATCTGGCAGCAAATGGTGAGAAGTTAAGCAATTGTCAAATTGGTTGACAAACTTGGTTTAGAGCAAGCGTATCAGAAGTTACCTTCTACTATGTCAGTCAGAAAATCAACAGTCAGGGACCAGGGCTTGTCTCTTTCTGGGGGCGGGGCATACAAAAACTTAGCATTGGAAGTGAGAAATGCAAGAACATACAATGACCGCCTTGTACTTACTTGGCTTATTTTGGAATGCATTTATATCAAATCCCGCTGAAAACCTCCCTTTGGCTCCTAGAGACATGGTGTAAAACATCAGAAAAACTGTGGTAGGATTTGAGGATTGACAAGATGTTTACTGTAAAATACCAGTGAGAACGATTGCTTTGACATCATTCCTTCTTAGAGCTTCTCCATAGTGTGTCTGCAGGCTAGCTATGACTGCAGAACAGAAGACAGAGGCCTATCATACATACCTAGCCACTCATGATCACAGAATATACTGTTTTTGCTCTCTGAATCATCGGTTTGTCGATTAAACATTGTAAGTTGACATGTGAGTACACTATAACGTTTCTCAAGACAAATGTAGACATTTGATTTTTGGGCATCCAACATAATAAATATTTAAGAGAAAAATCAAGTAGTCAAAGTTTGACTAAACCCATCTCTAAACGTGATGGTGTTGTGAACTGGAGGAAGTAGTATTTAGCAGGCTCCAGGCACAAAGGCACTGCGTTGCTTCATTCAGATCCGATCATATTCAATACTAGAAAGATTCCACAAACTGGGGCTACTGGCAATGTGATGTCTAGATCCGATCAGAAAACCCCACGACCTGGGGACTTTTAAGTAAACAGAATTGCGGAACAGAATTGCGTTAGTAAACAGCACACCACGCTGCGCGCTGCGGATGCAGCAAACGAGTCGCTCCTCCGCTCCCGGCGATGTAGATTCCGCACGGAATTTGCAGAAACCACGCTCTTCAACGGATAGAAGAAATGAGCGGGTAGGGCGGAAAGCCGGGAAGTAGCCGTATAGGCCGAATCCGGCGCCGGCACCGCCGCCGCCGCCAGGAAAAGGAAAGTGAAGACAGGAATTTAGCGCGTGCAGCAAAGGACGGTGAGGTGATACCGTCGTAGGAGAGGGCGTTGACGGGCGGGTTGGAGATTGTGATGACGGCGACGCCGTCGTCGCGGACCTCCATGGTGGTGGTGCCCCTGGTCATCTCCGACAGGGGCGGGACAGAGCCGGCCGCCGTTGACGCCGCTTACGTGTACAGCGCCGACAGTGATGCAGAGTGTGTTTCTCGACTAAATTAGGCACTCGTATTTTGATCGCTCGAGAGTCTGGGAGTACCGTACGAAAGAGAGCGGAGATAACAAGGCCTCTAGAGATCTCATATATAAACTTTTTCAAACTTTGCGTCACTGAGTTCGCCTCCCTCGGATAATGCTGGAAAGTTATAACTTTCATGATGTTTGTTTTCATAAAATATCCGACAATAATAGCAGTATACGGACTCCACATCTCAATGACCACATTGCATATTTTTACTAATTCCAGTGAATCAGATTCAACAACAACAGATGCACATCTAAAAGTTGTTCCAGAACTCCAAATCCTTAAGTTTAGTTGCATTTAGAATTTTCTTCAAAGTGCATGCCAAACCTGCTACAGCCTCGCCTTTATGATTGTCAAGAACTGACTCAGCCGCCCCTGAACCATCTAAGTGTGGAAAGCCACATCCACATTCAGTTTATATGACCCATGGAGAGACTTTGTCTAAGAAATAATTTTTTACCTTCTAGTTTTTCTTAATTGAACCGGGTTAGCAGTGAGCGCATTGATAGAAAAAGTTGAGCTAGCCGGGGACGCAATGGTGTTTCGCTTTACTTACTCTCTTCTTTCCCATCATATATGCCGACACACCACCGCAATGGATTCTTTTAAACCCAACCGGTTAAGGGTAGGAGCTCGCTTCTTCAGACTACAGAGAATATATTCAAGTACCACCAAACCCGATCTATCGACATCCAAAGCATTCTTGATAGTTAAACCCAATTCTTCCCGGATCATATGCGCCCCGAAAGTAAAACACGCCCAATCGCAGATAAAACATAGGAGATGAGGTGGAGTCGTGCCTTGGCCAGCTTGTCCGCACATGGAGGAGCACTCGAAGATAAAAATATAGGAGATGAGGTGGAAGATCCTATATAGGAATCCAACACCATTCGTGGCCAGAAACTTAAGGGAAGAAGTTAAGCTCGAAGTTTGAAATAAGCAGCGTAGGGAGAGTCAATGGACTTTTCTTATGATATTTAGATGATGTTTGGTTAGGGGAACTTCTTATTATCACAATACTGCCGTTGAAGGGCATGAAGGAAAAACTTGTATGATAAAGATGAATCCTTAACTCACTACGCAATCATGTCAATGGATTTGCCAGAGTAATCAGGGTCTAGGGAAGGGAAGCCGCCAAGATTTGAAATATGACTTGGTCTTAACATTTTGATACGTGAACTTAAGTTTTTCCTTTTGGAGGTCAGGAAATGCATTACGGGCTTGTTTGATTCGTAGGATAGGAAAGTCATAGGAATAGAAAAGGTATAGGATTGCTATGTCATGTATACTCCAATCATATAGGATTTGCTTTGTATCAAAGTTTGTTTGATTCCACCAAAGGAATTGTAAAAAGAGGTTGGAGTGGATGTTAGAATTACTATGGGAACTAGTACAAAAATTTCTATGGGAAAAAATCCTATAGGAACCAATCCTATGAATCAAACCACTAGGAAAGGAAAAATTCCTATGGGATAAATCCTACAAGAATCTTACAAGATTCCTTCAAATCAAACAAGCCCTACGTTTTGTAGTCATAAAATTATATGATATAAAAAAGATTATACAAATTCTCAAACGTGACAAGCAATGATTTTAATTGTTTATTCACATGGTAATTTATTAAGATAAAAATTTAAAGTGATCGACGGACATTTAATGAAAATTGTTTTGAAAAAACTGTCGCATATAAAGATGACATCGGGTATTGGAAATAAGGCAACAATAAAGAAATGGTTAGGGAAGTGGATGTAAAACCCATCCACCCAGGTTCAAATCCTCACGGATGCAAATTTGTTTTCTTATTATTTAAATATAAAAACCCGCTGTAGGGCTTTCCCTACCGCATTCTTTTCAAAAAAAGGCAACAATATGGTGTTTTTCAAAATATTTAAAAATATTTGAGTGTAATATTTATTCTTAAGTAAGGGATGCTATTTGAGGTGTGTTTTGTTATACAATTTTTCTGACCCATTGCGTTGCATTCTAAAACAAATCCAACTAAAAATCCTATAAAGGCAATAAATTCAATAAGACATAAATAAGCTCATTTTTTATTGTGTCAATAAGAAACCTTATTATTATTCATAAATTATCATGGTATATAAGATAGAGTGTGACAAACCATACAATTTCTTTCTGATTGCTACTGATGATTCCTACATTTTTTCTTAGAAACAAATAAGTTGCATCTCATTGCCCATATTTTTATACATAGGAATTTCCACATTCTCCTTTAATGAGTGGACGTAGATATTTTTTGTTGAATTATCTTAATTTGATGCTACCTAGATACCAGCGCAGTAGACATACATATTAAGCTAAAACGCAAACATAAATATGACTGAAATAGATTTTTGTATGGGATAACACAGGAACTTCCATGGTTCTCAAGAAAATAAAAAAAGGAGCAAATAGGAAACATGGGCCATTCTCTTCTATTAATTCTTGGTGCACCTAGTTACACGATGCATCTCTTAAATCACGCACACAGCCCCACTTAGTTTTACGAGATCTCACATGAATACCCTTTTACAAATGAGGGACATTTTAACCTTCCTGTGGGACAAAAGGATAAAGCTCATACATATGCTTAGTAGCGAGCCATAGGCGGAGGATAATGGTCATGTAGTTGCTTATTAGCCGTTGGGGGAGGAATGCCTGTGTCTCTCCCATTGGGGTGAAATCTGTTGTGAGGGGGAGAACTATTGTGGTCCGGGTTCTCACCACTTGGAACATCGTGCATGGTACGGTAGACCTCGCTCGGAGGGGGAGGATGAAGAGAATGGTGAGAGTGGATGAGGTATGCGCCTCTCTTGGAGGTGAGAAATATGTTCCTAGCTTTGAAGAAAGGAGGTGGGCCTTGATGGAGGTCGCCTATGGGAGCCTCTCGCGCCATTGTCGTTGCCACGAACCCGAAGCTAACGAGCAAGAGGATAAATCTGAACTTCATTCGCCCCATATTTTTTGTGACCATATAGTCGTATACTATATAGTGCTTCGCTGGTGGGGTACATATATAGGATGCTCGGCGACGATGTGGCGCACCCCACCGTGGAAAATTATGTACTATCAATGTTGGGATTTGTTAGTAATTACGTAGAAGGATAATTGGTGTCAATACGAAATCAAATCAAGCGCAAAGGATCCACATCATTAAAGCAAAACAAATAAGATCGAGAACGCGAATACATGTCCACACCACAGGTCCCATATCTATGTAGTATCGCATTGTGCTCTGGTTTATTTTGCTCAAGTCTTTCGTCTGATAATCGCACTATCGTACTGTGGCAAGTACTACAGTCAGCTCGCTAGCTAGTCATGGTGCGTAGGGGGAGTATTTTCATGTATCATGGTATCGCCCGTAGGAGCAGGAGGAGCGGATACTGCTCGTAGCATGTTTGCAGTGCCCGTCTCCACAGGGTAGCCCGGAGGAGATTGGTTGTGTATCGGGTTCTCGCCGCTGGGAACATCCGACTTCGAGTCATGGGCGCCGAACGGGAGAACTGCTTGATGACCAAGAACCAGGTCTTCGGTGGCGCCGCCGCCGGGAACCTCGCGAGCCAGTACGGCCGCCGCGACGAACCCTAGCACGGCGATGGCGAGGAGGACGCGACATATAGCGCCCATGTGCTTCATCTTGGCTTGGCTATGGCTAAACGTAGAGGGATCGGCCTGGAAGTTGCGATGGATCGAGGCTAAGCTGGGCTGATGTATATATAGGGAGCTGGCAGGCGCGCGTTTAGACGACGTCCGGCGGATCTGCAATCGATCATCTATGCATGGAATGTTCATTCTATATTTGCAAGGCTTGAGACATTGTTCCTTGCTGGCTTGGTGATATCCTTCCGCTTTCTCCAGGATCGAAGCGTCTAAATCTAGGAATTGTACCAACTCGTATGATCTACTGCCATGGATCTTTAATTCCCTACTCAAGAAAGTTTCCTAACAATGTTTCCCCCCAACAACGTAATATTACGTCTACTATATCTCAACTAAGGAAGGTTACAAAATTTAAATCTTTGTAGTCCGCTTCATATATATGTTGGCCGCATTTCAATGTTAATTCTCATGCCATACCATAGTATCAACTACTGTTTTTCCAGGGTGAATAGCTCACATGCGACGTCGTTGAGTAGAATTGGTGGGAGTGCGATGGAGTTGGCTAGAATAGCTCGCATGCGACGTTGCTTCACGTGGAAATAACTACGGACAGAAAACGGGCGTCGCTGTGTTAAGCAATGTCTTAACCCCACTCTTGGTTTGTTAGGACGGACAGTTATTCTCTCCGACAGTGGGAACCACTCAGGTGCCAAACATCTAGTCACGCAATCTGACCGTTCAGGGTGCTCTGTTCTTGTCCGACGGCGGCGGCGGTGGAGCTTTCTGGTGGCGACGGTGTCGCATTTTGGTGCCTGGGGAGGAGGTTTGGAAGTGCGAATGCGGTGAGCCATTTCACAGCCCTAATCCCCGTCCTCACCTTCTCAATTTGATGGATCTGTCCGCCCTGATTTGCGCGATTTGAAACAGGGCGTGGGCTGAAATACCGAGATGGAGCGAGGAGAGGCAGCTTCAGATCGGTAATGGCCCCTTCCCCATCTCTGTTTTCGATTTCGATTTGGGGCTCGACGTGTTGCTTCTCACTAACGGTGTCCGCCATTGACAAGCAGGGGCGACAGTGCACAGTTCTTCGAAATTGAAGTGGAGTTTTTTTTCTGAAGGCCCAGTTGAGTGATGGTAGCGTGAGAAATATAGAGGCAGATACAATGGTGGAGTTGGAGCTTGAATTTGACAAGATGAATCCTCAAGACATAGAGGACATGGAAGAGAAGGCAATGCGTAATTGGGTGGAAAAAATAGGGGAGAGTGTATTTTGGGGTCCGGAGCAAGAAGTTTCGTTGTTAAGGTTCGACAATTGGAAGGGCGAGTATGTTAGAATTGAAGATGGAGAAGATTTGGTCACTGAAATGGATCGGCAAGAAGCTTGGGAAAGCAAACATGCATATTTTTATGCAAAACTTGTTGATCTGAAATCTGACTCCAAAGTTGGATATGTGGTCTCTAAGTTGGCTGCACAAATTGCAGATGATGAATGAGCTTCACAAAGGCTGATCATGCCCATAGTTACTGAAGTGACAGTTATACCTGAATCTGATGCAGCTGCAGAAGAGGGGTGTCATGGTGCTACCAAAGCAACTGTAGTTGATTGGAATACAGTAGAAATACCGGAGCGTACTGATTTGGTCATTGCACCAATGAGTGACATTGAGATGGCAAAGTTGTATGGAATTCCTGTAGATAACAAAGATAAAGAGCAAGACAGAGATAAATCTGCAAACAGAGATGAGGATGGGTCAGATGTTGACGAAGAGTTGATGCAAGAGGCAGCAGAGGAAGTAGGGGATGCACATGATGATGAGCTAGTAAATCTGTACGTATGATAAAGAAAACCCTGTAATTGTAGTTGAGAAATTGTTTCCAAGTATGGATGAGTTTAGAATGTGTTTTATGACTTATGTAGTGAAAGCTGAGTTTGATGCCAAGTGGACTGACAAATCCAAGTTTTATGCAAAGTGTAAAGGTTTCGATGGGGGTGCCAAGCCTTGCAAGTGGTACATATCAGCTAGACGACAACCTGATGAAAGCACAGTCAGGGAAAATCAAATTCCAAACCAGCATACTTGTATGCCCAGTGGAGAACGAGTTTCAAGTATGGCATCTCAACTATGGGTTAGAGGAAAAATCACTCCTATTTTAGCCAAGAAACCGCCAAAAGACTCAAAGTGTACTTGGAACTAAAGTACCGCATTGTACTAAAATATACCACAGTTTGGAAGGCAAAGCAAAGGGCAATGAAAGCATTATATGGGGATTGGGAAAATACTTTTAGGATGTTGTACAATTTTAAAGCTGAGGTGGAAAAGAGGTCACCTGGGAGTTCAGTGGAGATAGATACTGAGGTAAATGCAGATGGCAAGGTACATGTCTCCAAGTTTTTTATGTGTTTGGAGCCTTGCATTGATGGATTTAAAGCGGGGTGCCGTCCATATTTGAGCATTGACTCATCTTTTCTGACTGGAAAGTGGAATTTCCAATTGGTAGCATGCAATGCACTAGATGGATTCAATTGGATGTTCCCTGTTGCAATTGGTTTGTTTCAATCAGAGACAGAGGTATCATGGACATGGTTCATGATGCAGCTGAAAAGATGCTTAGGTCCAGTGTCACCCTTGGCCATTCACACAGATGCATCTAAAGGGTTGAAAAATGCAGTCAAAAATGTTTTCCCCCATGCTGAGCAGAGGGAGTGCTTCGGCCATTTGTGGACGAATTTGATCAAAAAAGTTCAGAGGAGATGAATTTGGGCGTATGTGGCCAGCAGCAAGATTCTACACCAAACAAACACATTCACATAACCTTGGTAAGGTAATGGCAGCATGCCCTGAATTTGCACCATGGTTGAACACATATCATTCTCTTCTATGGTATAGGACAGATTTCAATACTGCCATCAAATGTGATCATATAAACAACAAACTGGCCGAAAGCTTTAACAACAGGGTGAAGGAGATGAAAAGCTTGCATGTCCATGACTTGGTGGACCAAATTAGGATCTTGATGATGGGTTGGTGGGAATTAAGAAGCAAAATTTGTGCTCTACTTCAAGGGGATAAGCTTTCTGCAGTGGTACAACAAGTGGTCAACAGGAGCAGAGGGCTTAACCATTTGTCAGTTGACAAAGCTTCATTGTGGGGTGCTGAAGTGAGAGATACCAATACTGCAAAAAGGCATGTTGTTAACATTGACTTGCATGAATGCACATGTCTAGAGTGGCAACACACCGGGAAGCCATGTGTGCATGCTATACTCTTTTTGGCATCCAAACCTAGGTTAAACATGCACCCATATTTGCATGAGTATTATTCAGTGGCAAGATTTAGGGCTGCATATGCAACTCCTATTCCAGCTTTGACAGACCAGTCTCAATGGCCAGAAGTGCCTATTCAGTTTTCCATGTGTCCTCTCATGTCAAGAAGAAAGGCTGGAAGGCCAAAATATAGTAGATTTAAAGCATGGTTTGAGAAAGCTAGAAGTAGCAAATTGGGGGAAAAGGATAAACCTGAAAAACCTAAAAGGTCCCAAAAAGGCAACCCAAATAGATGCAAGCTGTGTGAGGAACTTGGGCATAGAATTAATTCCCCAAATGTCGTTACACGCCGGAAAGGCCTAAGTATGTAAATGTTTCTCTTTTATACATTCTTCTTATTGCTGCTTGTTTTAGTTAATAACCCCTTTTATACATGCTTTGTTTTTTAGAAAAAAGCGTGGAGAAAAAGGCCCACCTCTTGTTGTTGATGAATTATGGCTAACAAAGAAGCCAAGAGTCAATGGTTCTAGAAAGAAGAGAAGTGTGCAGATTCAGATGCAAACTGAACCTGTTCTTCAGGTTTTGGTTCAATCTGAACCTGTTTTGCCTATTTTGATGTCACCTGAACCTGTTCTTCAGTTAGTGGTTCAGTCTGAAGATGTTCTGGTTCAGTCTGATGTTGTTGAAGCTGTTCTGGAGGTTGGGGATGGTGCTGAACCTGTTATGGAGCTTATGGTTCAGTCTGATGCAGATGTTCTGGTTGCAGATGGCCTGGTTGATGCTGCTGAACCTGCTGGACATGATAAGGTGCAAAAGAAGTGGGGGCCGAGTGTTCCTGGTAAGAAGTTCAGAAGCGTTAACAAATTATGCAATGTCGAACCAAGTAGTGCAAAGAAGAGTGGGAAGAAGCAAAAGCAATAGAGTTGGACCATTGAGAACTGTTTTTCATTCATGTAATAAACTTATGTGTTGTGATGTTGATTTGAATCGGATTCAGATTTGAATTTAAACATATATTCATATTTGAAAAACATTGTTGATAATTTTTTTTGAATTATGATCTGATGTAATAGTTTGATATATGATGTTTCAATGTTTCATGTAGAGTTATGAACATTAGTTCATGAAATTCTAGCTATTTTGTGAGGTACAACTCATCGTCATCAGAAATGTGCTAGAAATGTGCTCCAAAGGTAGCCAAAACACCTCCATTTCTAATCTTGTCATTTTTTCGATCTTCTCCAAAAGATCTCAAACTCTAGGGTTAACATCTATTGCACTAATATAGTATGATAGACTAATTTTTAACTCAAAATTTGTTCAAAATTTAGTTTGACTTTTGTTGACCAATTTTTGAAACATTCAAAAAATATTCAACTAACATAAAAAAATGTCAATCCAGTTCACATGGTCTTAGTTTGGCATGTACTAACATCTTCAAATCATAAACAATGTAAAGATACATTTTAATCAAGACATGCTTCAATATGGTATGAAACCCCACATCTCGAACTATGGAGTTCATAGTTCGAGATGTGGGGTTTCATACCATATTGAAGCATTTGTTGTTTAATATATGTTTTTCAGTTTAAGATGTTAGTACATGACAAAGTATGACCATGTGCACTGGATTTGCATTTTTTTGATGTTTTATGAATATTTTATGGTTATTTCAAAACCAGGTCAACAAAAGTCAATCCAATTTAAAATAATCATAAGATATTCACAAAAGCTCAAAAAAATGCAAATCCAGTGCACATGGTCTTATTTTGTCATTTACTAACATATTCAGCAGATAAACACACATTAAATCAGTTGAGATGTGAGATTTCATACCATATTGAAGCATGTCTTAGTTTGAGATGTGAGATTTTATTTTTTTGATGTTAATTGAATATATTACGTCTAAACCTTGTTTTATCAGTTGCACCAGCTAGTACATGACAAAGCAAGCCCATGTGCACTGGATTTGCTTTTTTTATGTTTTTTGAATATTTTATGATTATTTCAAATTCGGCCTATTTCACACCATATTGAATGATCAATTGTTTAATATGAATCTAAACCTTGTTTATCAGTTGGATCTGCTCATACAGGACATAATAATAGCATGTGCACTGGATTTGTAATTTTTTGATTTTTTTGAATATCCTATGATTATTTCAAATTCGGCCTATTTGAAACGCATCATGGACCGTTCATCTCACTCTGCTGCCTGTGCGATTAGCTCTTCTAGAAGGAATCGCGAGTGATCCGTGTGAGCACCGTTTGTTCGACATGATTGGATGTAACGCCCCGGGATTTATCCCCTTTTAGTTTGTGTGTTTTCTTTTTTGCATGGTCATAGCATCGCATTGCATCTCATTAATTTAATTTGTTGCATTTAAATTAATTTTTCACAATTAAATTCAAATGCTTTTCAAATTAATTAAAAATGTGTTATTTTTAAATCTTTTAAAAATGTTAAAAATTAGTTTATTGATTTGTCTATTCAAAACTAATTTTTTTTGTAAAGGTTTCGTGTTCAAATTCATTTTCGATTTTGTTTTAAAAATACAAAACATAAAAGAATAAACGGTGAGAAATAAAAGCCCAAACCAATCTAACGCCAAACCCTAGGGTTTCCCCCTTCTTTCCCACCCCCTGCAATTTTGCAGCCACCCTCCTCTTTTTTCTAGAATTTTGCAAAAGTCCTCCCACCCACTTTCTTTCCTTTTTCCCCCTCCTTTTCTTTTCTTTTCTCTTTTTTTCTTTCTTTTTCTTTTTCTTCTTCCTCTTTCCTTCTCTCCAACCCGCACGGGGAAAAGACTCCCGCATCGAGCCGTGCTCCTCCCGAGCCGGCCCGAGCACCCCGTCGCCTCCCTGCACCGGCCCCGGCTTGCTCCCGCCCCTGCGTCGCCCGTGCCTCCCGCGCCGCAGCGCCCACGGCCGCGCCGGCCGCACGCTCGACGCCGCCCCGTGCGCCGCGCCCCGGCTCCCTGCTCCGGCCCCGACCGCCTCGCGCCCGCGCCTCTCCGTGCCGCCGGTCGCCGCCATATCGCGATGCGCCGACCCCCGCGCGCCCCTTGCTCCGCCCCGCGCCGGCCGCCGCCGCCCTCCGCCCTGCACGCGCTCCCCACGCCCGCGTCGGCCCCTGCGCCTCCGTCCGCCGCCCGCGCCGCCTCTCCCGGCCGCGCCGCCTCCGCCCTCGCCTCCACACGCGTCGGTCGTTCCCCGCAGCCGCCGGCCGCGCCTCTCTCCGGCTGCTCCGCCTCGCCGCCGCGCGCCGCTTCCCCGCCGAGCCGCCCCGGCCTACCTCCTGCCGCCGCCGATCGCTGCCCGCCACGCGCACCGTGTCGCCGTCGCCGCCCGGCGCGCCTCCGCGCCGCGTCCCACGCCACCGTGCCACGCGCCTCCGCCCGCGCCGCTCAGGGCCGCCGTGCGTTCTTCTATTTCCGGCCGCGTGCACGCCGCCGCCGACGCCCGCCAGGTGTTTGACGCAATGGCCGGAAGAATTTCGGCGTCGCTTTTGTGTCCGGATTGTCCACCCTTCGAGGTGTTGCTACATGTGCGTGTGCGTCCTCTTCCGGTGTCCGATTGCCGTGCTCCTACGTGACACGACTTCCCGCCCACTTCCACGACACCGACAAACGACGATGCCCCGGTTCCGCGACGGCTACTTCCCCGACATCGACTACTTCGTCTACGCACCGAAGACGTCGGTTTTGAACCCTAGTTCACCTGATCCGACGTACGGATCCAAACCCTAACCCTATACCTATTTTATTAAATGTCATATATGTTGTGCATTTCACATCATAATTACATGTGTTGCATCTCTTGCGGGTGTAGCAAATCACCTAAATAAGAATTATGGAATGTGTGGGGTAATAAATATATAATGCCCTAGTCCATTTAATTTAATTAGATCACCCATGCCATGTGTAGCCATGCTAACCAACATTTAATATTGCTGGTAACTAAATAACTTGCACCTAAATATTAATTGTCGGAATCCCGGTTCCGCTTAATTTGGATTAAGTGCATCTCGCAATGCATCTTGCCATGTCATTCATCATTCTCCCATGATCATGCTGGATCTTTTGCCGTAGTTGTAAAATGCATCTTTACGCTTTCTAGTGTTTGTTGCTTCTTCGCGGATACGACGTTGAGATGTGTGAGCAACGACAAGATTTGCTTCCATGCGGGAGTCCAGGCAAGCAAAGTTTGCTTGTTTAGCTATACATTGTCTTTCATTCCCGCCGTGGATCTCTGCTACCCTAGTATTCGATTCTTTATCGCGATCCCATCACATGTTTATCCTGCAGCCTATACAGCTTTATCCCCACATCCCATCACCTGTTGAATGTTTATCTGTTAGCCTTGCGAGTCGTAGCGCATGCTTAGAGTTGATTGTGCGAGTCGTCTGTTGGTCCTATGTTTCATCTGCTTACTATGATAGATTTTCTACCTTAATAAAATGGTGTCTTATATTGGGGTATTATAAATAAATGATAAGGCACCAGGCGGAAGGCCTTGCGAGGTGTTTTGTTCTGCTCAGTGTCGACCTAGGAACTGAGATTTTGTCCTCGGATCCAATTTTGAGCGCACTAACCACTTGTGGGAGGCCCTATGGAGCCCCCTCGACTTTGAACGGATCTACAACTTGTCCGTGTGACGCAACTAGTTCGGGTTTTCCATTTGCTCATATGCATGTGCATGATGATGATGATCGATGAGAGGTTACTTGTTATGGGGGGTCATATAGGGGTGGTGCGCGCGTAGCGGACAGTTCCTACTGTGGTTTGAGCCGCATGGCGCGCGGACACAAACTATTGAGTCCGCAATTGAGATTCAGCCGGACTCCTGACGCGGGTAACAACTCATATGGGTGGCACTTGGACTTGCTGTAGTGAAGGAATGAGTCGAGTTGAGAGGCCCTGATGCTTGCTTGGTTGATCATACGAGTATGGGTACAGTAGTGCACCCCTGCAGGGTATAATCTTATCGATGAGCCGTGTCCACGGTTATGGACGACTTTGGTGATGATGCTGGCTAACAAGATCTAGACAACTTACACCTAATTAATGTTAATTAATTTGATTAGTAATATAGAATTACTTTCACAATAAATTATAAATAAAATTGTTCAATGTGTGAGTTTTCCCGAATTGCTTCCTCATATTTGGTTGAGGGGGTTAATTAGAGAATGGGTTATGTTTGGTGTTAGTTGTAGATGTTTATCTTATGCGCTCTCTTATCCCTCTCTGATTAGACGGAAGTTGTAGCGTATCTCTTTAGGTTGCTAGTGCTGCTGCCGCTAAGTCCACCTCCCCTATATTTTGGGAGATGGTGTAGAAAGTAGGCAAGTCGGTTTTGCTTGCCAAGGAGTGCCCTGACCCTCTTTTGAGATGTGCTTTTATGTGCAGTCAAACAGGTTTGAAGTACGACGACGTTAGCTTGGGAATCCCTCCGGTTTGGCTGGGCAGGGATATGGCGCCATCGCTTATCTTCTGAACTTTTAGTCCAATTTGCATCTTATCCATAGTCGGATACTATTTTGCTTCCGCTGTCATTTGAATCTTTGTATTGTAATATTTGTATTTTGACTCGTTCGAGTCGTTGTTGTATTTATCTTCTGTTGTATTTGTGGATGTATCGGAACTGTTGTAATGTTATCACAATTCCACCCACATAATGCGCATGTTTCGGCGTGCACATTATGTCTGGTGGGCGACCTAAAATCGTTATTATGCGGATTTCGGCGGGATCCCTTAAATCTACATAGTACCGATTTTAGGGCGTCACATTGGCCAACGTTTTTTTTCTCTGCGACGCGGGAAATGTTGAGCGTGAGACCGTTGGGCCGTTGGGCCAGCGTTTGTTTTGTTTTTCCTCTACCTTCCCCTAGGCCTGTCATGCATGCGCTGATGCGCAGCGCGTCCACACATCATCGACCGGGCCTCTAACGTGCCATGCATGGCTCATGCAGCGTCCTAGCCTGGCTATTTAGGAATCGTCTCAGCGTCGCAACACGGCTATTTACGCAGCTTGCATCGTCTCAGTCGTCGCAGCCAAATTGGGTCGCAGACGGCCACAACGCATCGTCTCAGCCGTCGCAGCGCCTCTTCTGCATTACGTGTGAAAGGAAGCAAGCGTGCCAACGTCTTTTTTTCATCTCGGGTGAAAGGGAGCGTTGTGTGTGGCCGTTTTGGATGCTCTCCCCATAAGTGCCACGTTCATGACTAGAAACGCCACCGCACCATCCATTTCTTTCACTGCCGGCTATATAACGCCCCCCCTCTTCTTCTCTTCTCTCTCACTCTTCTCTGAGGCCGCATCCTTCCTCCTCTCCTCTCTCAAACAAGAAACTCCAGCTCTAGTCATCATGCAGTACAACGGACCGACGTTCCTACGGCCTGCCACCGTGCCGGAGATACGGTTTTCGTCCGGGGTCGACGTCGAGAACAAGCTGCGAGTGTGGGCATTTTTGAGGTGGAGGGGTGACGTGGGGCTACCTTTCGACTAGCCCACCATAAGGCTACCTGGGTCGCGCCAAGGATGGAAAAGCCCACAGAAGGCCCACTCGGGGTACCACGTATCCTAGTCCAACTCGGTTAGGTCTTGTAACCTGCCATATCTGTACCAACCGCCCGAGACCTGGCTACCTATAAAGACAGGAGGGTTGCCCGTCCTAGAGGACACGCTCATAGTCATCGCCATAAACCCTAGCGAGATCGCAATCTCGCCATTGTAATCGCTACTTGCATCATCAATCAGACAAGCAGGAAGTAGGGTGTTATCCTCCGGGAGCCTGAACCTGGGTAAATCCTTACTTGTTAGCCGTAGTGATCACCAACACCTATCTCTTTCCCCATCAATCAACCCGGGGTGGATAACCCTGGGACTTGTCGAGTTAACACCTCGTCAATTGGCGCCGTCTGTGGGAAGTCAAAAAAGCGTTGGAATCATGGTCGCTCCGGCTCCATCCACAATGAAGACCGACTTCCGTGTCGCCAGGGAGTCGATCCGCTTCGGCTCCTTCGAGTACGTCCTCCACGCTCCGGCTCGCCGCTCGGTGTACGCCGATCTGGACAAAGGTATACACATCACCTTCGGCTCCGTGTGCTGCTTCGCCGACAGTCGCGGAATACTCAGGTCCGCGGCAACCGCGCCACGCGCGGCAGCACCCGCATCGGCGAATCTTCCGCCGCCTTCTAACGCGCCCGCGAAGATCGCATCTGCCGCACCCGCGAAAATCGCGTCTACTGCGCCCGCGAAGATCGCATCTGCCGCACCCACGAAAATCGCATCTACCGCGCCCGCAAAGATCGCATCTGCCGCACCCGCAAAGATCGCACCCGTCGCACCCGCAAAGATCGCTCCCGTCGCGCCCGGGAAGATCGCATCTGCGTCGACTGCATCGACAACCTCAGCTACGGCCGCGCGGATCGAGTCTACTACACCAATCTCGATCGCACGGTCGGTCAAATCCGGAAGGAGAAAAGAGAAAGAGGAAAAATAGCTACGTACGAGCATGGATTAGGCGGCCAGAACGCTAATCGCATGTATGTTGCCAGTGCCCTACTCGCTCGTCGCCACGTCGCGGGTAACTACTACGTCGACTCCGTTGGATTAACTGCTACACAGTACTGGCGTAAATAGCCTGCTCCCTGGGAGGGCGTCACATACACTCGGGGGCTGGCGTTTCGTCAACAACAACAAGTTCATCGCTGCACTCGACAAGCGACTCGAGTGCCTTCACCGCCTCCGCACCGTCAACTTCGCCGCCGCGTCGACTCCGGTCCGCCGCGTCGACTGCCTCTATGGCACCACTCCGCTGCGTCGACTCCGGTCCGCCGCACCGGTCCGCCGCGTCGAATGCCTCTACGGCACCACTCCGCTGCGTCGACTCCGGTCCGCCGCGTCGACTGCCTCTACGGCACCACTTCGCGGCGTCGACTCCGGTCCGCCGCGTCGACTGCCTCTACGGCACCACTCCGCGGCGTCGTCTCCGGTCCGCCGCGTCGACTGCCTCTACGGCACCACTTCACCACGTCGACTCCGGTCCGCCGCGTCGACTGCCTCTACGGCACCACTTCGCCGCGTCGACTCCGGTCCGCCGCGTCGACTGCCTCTACGGCACCACTCCGCTGCGTCGACTCCGGTCCGCCGCGTCGACTGCCTCTACGGCACCACTCCGCTGCGTCGACTCCGGTCCGCCGGGTCGACTGCCTCTATGGCACCACTTCGCCGCGTCGATTCCGGTCCGCCGCGTCGACTACCTCTACGGCACCACTTCGCCGCGTCGACTCCGGTCCGCCGCGTCGACTGCCTCTATGGCACCACTCCGCTGCGCCACTCCGGTCCGCCGCGTCGACTGCCTCTACGGCACCACTCCGCTGCGTCGACTCCGGTCCGCCGCGTCGACTGCCTCTACGGCACCACTTCGCCGCATCGACTCCTGTCCGCCGCGTCGACGGTGCGTCGACTCCGGTCCGCCGCGTCGACTGCCTCTACGGCACCACTCCGCCGCGTCGACTCCAGTCCGCCGCGCACAAACAAATTCGCCTTGGCCACACCTGATGCTCTCCCGGGTGTTGCGCCGCACAGGTCACAAACAAATTCGCCTTGGCCGCCACCCGAAGCACTCGGGGGCTGCGCCGCGCAGGTCTAAGTCAAACCTAGGCCGTCACCCGACACACTCGGGGGCTGCGCCATGCAGGTATAACTCGAAAAATCCTTGGCCCCCACTCGAAGCACTCGGGGGCTGCGCCGCGCAGGTCTAAGTCAAACCTAGGCCGTCACCCGACGCACTCGGGGGCTGCGCCATACAGCTATAACTCGAAAAATCCTTGGCCGTCACCCGAAGGACTCGGGGGCTGCGCCGCACAGGTCTAAGTCAAACCTAGGCCGTCACTCGAACACTCGGGGGCTGCGCCATACAGGTCCAACAAGAAAACCTAGGCCGCACTCGAACACTCGGGGGTTGCGCCATACAGGTCCAACAATGCAGTATGCCGTTTGGCTGAGCAAATACTCGATATGTTTGTCGAATCCACCAAGTAGGCCGTCGGGCTGAATGAGCACTCAAATAAAAAAGGACAGTGGTTCCATCAGCGAGTTACTAAACGTCACTCCCATCGGGAGGCTATCAGAGATCTCTTTTTGACTGAGAAGTTTTTGAGATTAACCTCAATTACAAGCAATTCAGCTTAATCTCGGGGGCTACTCCCATCGGGAGCGCTGTTCGCGCTCCAGTTAGACTCAGTCGAAGCATTAACGACTAAAGCATCCTCTGTAAGCCCTCAACGGCCGGAGTCGAATTTCTTTAACTATCGTTTTCAGGAACAAGACAGAGTGCCAATCTGAGAACCCGAAACATCCATTCGGGTGGAAAAGACAGTTGAGTAAGCTCAAGCAGCCGAAATCAAATCTACATGTAAGCCAACAGGCCGAACAGAAGCAGGCTTCACAGAACGAACAAGACAAAGTAATTCGAATGCAAAGGTTACTCCCATCGGGAGAGGCCTGTTCGACTGAAGAAATCGAGTTCAAGCTCAAGATTAAGCAATCCAATGGCGCGTCCAGGAGGAGGAAGTCCTTTGCCGATGCTGCGCTTCGACCAAGCACTCGGGGGCTACTGACGTGGGGCTACCTTTCGACTAGCCCACCATAAGGCTACCTGGGCCGCGCCAAGGATGGAAAAGCCCACAGAAGGCCCACTCGGGGTACCACGTATCCTAGTCCAACTCGGTTAGGTCTTGTAACCTGCCATATCTGTACCAACCGCCCGAGACCTGGCTACCTATAAATCCAGGAGGGTTGCCCGTCCTAGAGGACACGCTCATCGTCATCGCCATAAACCCTAGCGAGATCGCAATCTCGCCATTGTAATCGCTACTCGCATCATCAATCAGACAAGCAGGAAGTAGGGTGTTATCCTCCGGGAGCCTGAACCTGGGTAAATCCTTGCTTGTCAGCCGTAGTGATCACCAACACCTATCTCTTTCCCCATCAATCAACCCGGGGTGGACAACCCTGGGACTTGTCGAGTTAACACCTCGTCAAGGGGTGCAAGGGATGTAGCACACTTCTTCCTCTCCTCCGGCTACCGCCACCTCCCTGCGGGCTCGCCACGCATGTTCCGGCTTGAGGAGTACTATGACGGCAACAACTCGCTTGTGATCAGCTACACCGTCACCTTCACCAACTTGTTCGACGCTCACCATCTCCTCGGCCAGGTGTATTGGCGTGGGTGCGAGTTCATAGCATTCACGAACTACAACGTCTTCACGGACTTCACCGACATCATCCGCTACAACGGCGTCGTGCACTCCCCCCCGTACGACATGGAGTGTGTCAACCGCAAGGAGAGCCAAGAAGAAGTGAAGAAGGAGTTGTTCAATGTTTGCGTGTCGTTCTAGTTTATTTCCATGCTCGAATGTTTCGGTTTCTTTTAGCTAGTTTTATTTCCATGTTTGTCTTAGATTTATGCCATCAATGTTTGTCTTGGCTACCCGTTTGTCTTAGGTTTACTTGGGCATATATGCCCCTCTTTTAGGTTTATTTCCTATATGCAAATGTTTGTGTTTGTGCCCCATGTTCGTACGTGCTAATAAAAATTGGGTGTGCTCGTGTTCTACAAATGTGTGAACATGTGCTCCTGTTTTACAAATGTGCGAAACAACGAAATAAAGGAAATAATGAAATAAACCAAATAATGCAATAAAAAGTTGGGTGTGCTCGTGTTTTAAACCTAAACTTATTCACCATTAAAATGCTATGGAAATAATGGAATAATAAAGGAAATAACATGAGCAGAACGAAAAGGCAAGCATCCTTTTACTATTGGGCCTAAAGTGTGTGCACGTAATTTTGTTTTAGGTTTACATGGGCCCTGGTCTTTTCTGCTAATCTTTTTTTCTAGTGCATATTTGTTTTTTAAATGGGCCTTGCGTGGTATTAACATTGGACCTGGCTAGTTTTACATGGGCTTTGCACACACGTTTTCTTCTCAATTTCTTCTGCTTCTCTGAACTGAACATTGCTCACACTAAACATCAGAACTGAAACATCCAAACTGAAACTAACCAAACCAAACACAAACTGAACTGAACATTGCTCACATTGCACACACTGAATGTGCATATATTCTATGTCTTAGCCATACACAAATTGATCATGTCTACCAAACTGTTACATAAACTACATTATTTTCTGACTAATGATCGATAAATAGAGGACTCCAAGAACAATTGCACATAGATAAAAAATAGATAAAAAATTGCAGCAAGCACATTGCTCTGCCTATTCAGATCGACAAGTTTCTCCAGCTGCTTGGTCATCTTCTTCAACTCGTCCTTCTGCAACCCATTCTGCACCGTAGCCAGGGCAGAACCCGATTTCTTCCACGCCCTATTCTGCACCGAAGCTACCCCAAAGAATTGCCCTCCTCTTAAATCCTCTTCATATATGCATCAAGCCACTCGAAGTGTTCGCATGGAGGCGAATCCTGCAAATACGAATGAGAAACCAAATCAAATAAGATGCATACCCAAATCGACCCCCCAAATCGGATAAAAAATCAAATCGGATGAGAAACCAAAATTGACCAAACATAATACGAAATTAGGAGAGGGGAAAACAGATGTCACCTCCCCTGGTTGTTCTTTGCTCTCGCATTTCACATACTCGCGTCCTTTGTTGCCGTTCTTGTCGCTCGTGGTCACCCGCCGTTTCAGCGACCCTGTCCGTCCGCACTCAGGGCAACTTCCTAGCGTAACTGGAAAAAAGCGTGGCCACTTGGAGTGGGAGGCGGAAGCGGAGCTCGACGGCATGCCGGCGGAGAAGAAGGGATTCGCCGGAAAAGAAGGGGTTCGTCGGAGAAGAAGGGGAACGAGAGCAACTCACGGGGATGGCGGCTCTGGCACGGGGGCGAGATGGATCTTATGACGTGGAGAAGCTTATGCGGGTCCGGTTTAAGTGTGGGTCCCAGCAGGGTCCGGTCTTAACCTGTCTTTTGCTGTTAAGTCACTCCGTCCCACGCCAACTATTTATGAGCATGCGTCGCATGTGAGTTAACGATTACGCTGAACGACGTCGCATGTGAGCTATTCACCCGTTTTTTCAATTCTCATTTGGTTAAGAATTTGACTAAATCTATATGGAATCACAAACTGTTTGATTAAGTCACGATTCGTGTTGCTCTGAGAGTTGCACATGGGTAGTAACCGAGATTTCTCTAGCTGCATCTTCACATGAGTTGTAACTGGATTTTTTGAAAATTGTACATGATTTACAACTGAGAAGAAGACCTAATTATTGAATATGCGTCATGATTTCGTGTTGGCCTAAGAGTTGTAAGTGAAATGCAACTGATCACTCCATGTTTAGAGGATTCCAACACGGTGTACTTGTGCTTATTTAACTTGAAAATGTTGGACGGACCTGAAATCTACTAAAATTTGTGTAGTACTTAATTGTAGATGCGAACACTATGGATATTTTTAAATGAATTTTTGGAACTTCAAAATATCATCTTCATATTTTGTAAAATATAGGGCTATGTGTAGTTGAGCTCCATTGAGAGGAGATTTTATACTCCCAAGCTCCGGTTATCCTGATACATCTAAAATAAATATATATTTATGAGTTTATATTGTGCGCAAACAATATCCCGTCCCCAACGGTCCATTCCACAAACATGCAAACAATCAAATTAAAATACTTTATATTATTTTTCTCCAAAAATGACAAGTGTGGATTTGAATATGCATATTTTTGAATCTCGAAATTTATAAGATTTTGTCACTTTTGTAGAGTGGAATATAAATATTTCTTAGATGTTTTTGGAATACATCATTGGCTACATTAATGATTTTCGTCATATTTTGAGATGAAGCCACAGTTTTCTTCTGCGCCGTTCGTGCCCTAAGGGCATGCACATTGGTGGGTGCTTATTCACGCGCTTAAGCGGAAAAGAATAAGAAAATAAATCATGGCGTCCATGTAAGAGTTCAGATCCACAACACGCATCCAATTTCTAGGCGCTTATATATCCAACAAACTGCTTCCGATATTCTAGGCGTAAGTAAAAAGTAACTATTAGGCCTAGTTTGGTACTTCTGTATTTTCTAAATTGAAGTATCTCAAAACCGAAGTATTCCAACGCCCGGCAAACAAATACTTCAGTTTTTCTTATTTCTCAGTTTGAAAATAAATAGGTCCAGACCTCTTTCTACAATACTTAAAAAAAACTACACTTTTATATAATACTTCAGTTTAAAAACCACATTATTGATTGGATCCAAACACCTTAAATTATTTAATACTTCACTATTATTTAAAACCGAAGTATACGACGTATACTTTAAAAATAATTTGATGCCAAACGGGCCTATGCGCCAGGCGCAATACTTGGCGGCGACGCCTGCTGGGAAGCGCCTATTGACTGGGATTTTAGCTGTAACTGTCGCTCCTGCAGGAAAAGAATCCTAGCGTCCCTAGCTAAGCGCCCTGCGTTGTACGTGCCCTAAATTGGCTATTTGGCTTGAACTGTTTTGTCACGTTGTAAGAAAAACTGTTTGCTCACACATGGCCGAACACTTTACCCACAAACGAGAGCTCAGAAAGTTGAGTGTATGTTCCGCAGAATTCTGATCACACATGCTCGATTGGTCGGATCACAAAGCCGGCGATACTCTAGTAAAATCCAATAGCTAATCCGATTTATTTATCGACTAATCTACCATGCTCACGTGCAGTGAGCCACTAATACACCACGGCCAATCCACTGCAGACGACTCCATAGCAAGAGCCAAGAGGCTCACGCGGTTGCCAAGAGCAGTCACACGTAAATCCTGCAACCGCAGCTGCACGTGGCAACGGCACACGGCTACTCGAACATGAGACCGACGGCGCCCCAGCAGGGCTCCGCTTCGTCGTCGCCGGCGGCGGCGTGCTCCAGCCCCAAGAACGCCTCCAGCCCGGACATGCACTCCCGCAGTGTCTCTCCACCGATCCCGGGCGCAAGGGGAGACGACGAAGAGGCCGAGCTCTCCTCGGCCGCCACCGTCGTCCTTGGCTTCCTGGGCGCCCCCACGGCGGCCGCGGTCGGTGCGGCGCCGGCGCCCAGCGTGGGCGGGAAGTTGAGCTTGGCCTTCGCACCGCGGATGTCACGCGCCGCGGCATCGTAGGCGCGCGCGGCCTCCTCGGCGGTGGCGTAGGTGCCGAGCCAGACGCGCGTACCCTTCCTCGGGTCGCGAATCTCCGCCGCCCAGCGACCCCATGGCCGGCGCCGGATCCCACGGTACGCCGTCTTCCGCCCCGGCGCCGGTAGCCTGACCGTCGTCAGCTTCTCCTCTCCTTGCAAAGGAACACACAAATCAGGTGTGGACTGGTTGTCTATACCGGCGAGGAGGCCGCGCGCGCCAGCTATATTAATTACAAAACTATCGGTTTAACATCACTCTAGTGTGATTACTTTCATTTCATAGAGTATGATTATCGGTAGAAAACAACAAGGCAATTGGCAAGTTGCACGAGACTAGCAAGTAATGGCTATATATATGCTCACAGGTTGATGATTATATATAAAACAGCATCGGTCCAAAGTAACTACCGGCGATTGTGGAGCCGTCGGGTGAGGATCCGGGCAGGACGAAGTCGGCGATGACCGCTCCGCCGCACATTTTCTGGCTAGCACGCTCACACCTTATTTGAGAAGGCTTCGGCAGAGCAAGAAGACGTTCCCTTATTTCTTCGTCAATGGCTGGAAGCTTGGACCCTTGCCTCGGTCTATATAAGCAGAGCCGAAGAGCGAGAGCACGAGTAGGGGAGTGTGTGACTAGACTAGTCGATGACTGTACGCATAGTGGCACGTGATGCCGTGAAGGTCTGTGAGTAAAGCCGTGGAAACTGGAAGGCGATCGATCCGACGAGCTGGAGGCCGGTGGGAGCGTGCGCCGATGCTGCACCGGCGACAGGTGGCGCGGCAGCGGAGCAGACGTGGCTGCCAGGGCTCACTCCCATACTGGTGGCACTGTATGTCGTGTGGCGTGCGTTGAACATGGTCAGCGCGCGAAGTCGCGCCACCGGGTTTCCAATACTCCGCCGTCGGTTTACAGGCAAACGGTGGGTTCCCGTACCCCCGGTTTGTTAACATTGCTTCCACGTGGCCGATGTACATATCCACGGGGCCCATGCTGACGTGGCATTCCTCTTTTTGGTAGGGTAAAATCATTCTGAAGTCATATTGTTCCTGCCTCAGTTACCCGCCATGGTCACTGTGCGTCGTATACGCGCATTACGGTTCTGAAAATATGCATGGTGGCGCATCTAAGTGACAGTTTGTGGTAGAGATATGTATTTTCTTGCTAACATGTCAAGTGGGAGTCCCGATCGTTGTGTTAGGCGGCCACCATCAATAGGGATTTTTTTTTTCAACTAACAAAAACAAAAAATTATATGAATTGCAGAAGTTACAAAAGGACCCACTACGATGTCAAGTGACCGTCTTATTGACACCGTTGCACCGCACCTGATCCGGTAGTGAGCCTGACGTAGCACATGGTGACATGAGTCAATGACATGTGGGCAACCCAAACGTGGGGCCCACATGTCAGTGACCCCATGTTAGGGTGCAGTATGTTAGAGGAGCCGTGTCCCACCTCATCGCCCCAACGAGCACCGTCGCGTAAGTTCAAACTTTTTTTCGCGCGCGTCCAACCCACCGCTACCAAGTAACAATACTTGACCGCATCTCGCACCGTGATGGCCGTTGTCTGACTGCCTCGGCATACCAAAGTACGTGTAGGCCGCCATGTGGCTCCCGTCCACATCATGTAGCCCTAGCATCATGGTCATTAGGTTGCCGTCCTGCGCACTTGACTACCTCCCGCACACCAATCATGCGCCCATCAGAGCCACGTTGCGCATGACATGCTGAACCGGACCGCCTGCATGAAACATGGTCGCGGCGGTGGCGCTGAAGCCGACGTCTAGCACTTTCCATGTCGGGTCGTTCCTGAAAGTGAAGCAGGGCTCTTTCGATTGGAATGGGGAAGTCGTGGATGGTGTATAGATTGCTGGGAGAGCATGGTCATAGCCTCATAGGTGCAGCGATCGGCTACGCTAATATCTCCGGCGTCACAGGGAAGACTATGGTGACTTGCGCGCATTCGGGATTTGTTCTTCATTTTGTATGTCATAGGTGAGCACGAATATGTGTTTGAAAGGAAAGCAAATTTTAGGTTGTTCTACAAAATGGAACATAGTTGAGAGGTGAGGAGCGATGTCAATTGAATGCCACGTCAACAAAATACATAGAGATATGACACACCAGTAACCTAGATGGGTCTCAGTGTGTAATACCACACCATAAATTGTGTATCATAATGTCCAGTTGACATGGCGGGTAATCGAGTCAATGCGGTGATCTAATGCTCCCTCTGTCCAACAAAGGATCTCTTAGACTTTTTTCAAATTTTGATGTATTTAGACATGACTTAGCATATAGATATATCTAAATTTAAACAAAGTATAAGACACACTTTGTCGGACGGAGAGAGTAGTAATTTTTACTCTTTCATGTATGGGACTTCTTTGTGGGCCAAAGAAAGGAGTTGGGCCGGTCACACCAGGGCCACCCACGACAGGCACAACGCATTGCTAACAAACATCTGATCCGTAATTAGTGACTACTCACCCTCAGATTGGAGGGAGTATTTTTTTTTGTCTCATGTATAGTTATAAGGCCGAAGATATATAAGTTAGTTGGGTCCGGCCAACCTTGTGGGTGAATTTAACTGTCTTCTTCTAAAAAATAATAATGTAACTCTCCTCTAACCCCGGTCCTTGATCCATTTTTAATATACGTCTTTCTTACCAAAATCTAAGGCTATTGCTTAAACTAATCAGAACCTCCGCACTTAAGGAGCAAGCACTACAAACAAAACTTGATAGGTGCAATCACCACACATGATGTACGTGAATTCTGCCAGATTCTGGAAAAGGTGCCAAAAAGCACGAAAGAGTATGCCATCATTAATTCACTATCCCTTTCACTTCTAATAAGGAAAAAAAGCACCCATATTCCCTATTTAACAACCTCGCGTAAAGCGTAAGAACAATGAGATGTCTCTAGCTGAAGTGCTCCCTCCGTTATATAATATAAGATGTTGTAGGTCCAACCCATATTATCTAGATTCAAACTAGAATAAATGCATATATATATATATATATATATATATATATATATATTAAAATATACCTTGAGACATATATATACATATGAATGTGAAAAATGGTTAGAAGCAAAAGCAACGTCAAAACCCACCAAGTTATTTGGTTCGCAACAAAGGCTCTGGATCATCCAAGTGGGGGACTCCGTTACAGGTGCACTTATTTGCAACTAGCTATTTAAGTTTTTTTGAATTAAGCTATTTAGTTGTTACATAGACTAGTTCTTATGGATTAAATTTATGAAGAAAATCTCAAATACATCTATCATGTACAACAATGTTATGTAAGAAACAAGTCTATAATAACAAAAATGACATGAAAATAAAATTAAAATAAAAAAGCACATGCCAACACGATCAACAAGTGACAATAACCAAAATGACCGTGCATGCAAAAAATGCAAAAAAAACTGCATTTTTTAAACGATAAACCGTTAGGAAAATGTAATACTTTCAAGCGAACGAAAATGTTCAAAAATAATTAAGTGGAAGAGAAATAGCAATGTGTAAAAGATAAAACGGTAGGAAAAAATGCAGAAAGATTTGTACTCACAGTGGTTCAAACTCAGATCTAAGGGGAAAGATACATGTCCATTGTCGTATGTCCATCTTATGCTTGTTAAACAGTTGTTGGTAGCAAGTTTACTTAATGTAATGTAGTCCATAGATCTTCCCGCCAAAATGTTGAGTTTTAATAAAAAGGGTTAGTTTTGGCTGACAGTTCGAATTCAGTTCACTTTAGGCTGAACTTTTGTATGAGGGTTAGTTTTGTGCTTTTGGCTTTGTCGTTCTTGCCCGAGGCACGGATGTTGGTTCTTGAACACGTTCTTAACATTAGCGTGCTTACTTGGTCAAAGTCAAGATCAACCAACATTGAAATGACCCGAAGATTTCAGGCCTGTAAAGGAGCATGCTTCTCAAATAAATGCCTCTATCTTGGGTTGGTTTAGCCCATTTTATTCGTTTTGCTGCATGAAAATGCAATTGCACAAAAAAAGTTATAAATGTGAAAAAATGCCATTGTACAATGAAATAAGGGATAATAGCACAACAAATAAATATAATAGCATAGGAAGTGTAAGTGCACAAACAGAAGTGTTGTGCCTATTGACGGAAAACCAAAACTTAAAGATAACGCAAACAAACAAAAATAGAAATGCATACACAAATTCAAAAAAAAAATTATGCAAGAAAAAAAACTATTGAGTGTGTGATTTTTTTCAAAGTAATAACTCAGGCGTGGCGCCCCCACCTCGCCACCTGCTCCCTCCCCCTCTCCTTTAAATCGCGCCGCACACCCAGAACCCTAACCCTAGAAGTTTCTCCCCTCTCCCCGCCGTCGCTCGCCCCTACACGCCACCGCCCACGCCATGACCAAGAGGAGCCCGAGCTCGGGCCCCGGGGAACTCAGGCCTCCTCCTACCTCTTCCTCACGCCAACAAGCACCTCACGGTGAGCCGCGTCCCATTCCTCCCCTCCCCTTTCCGAAATTGTCACCGGAGTGCTCAATTTCATCCCCGCCTCCTCCGTTTTTTCTGCCATGGTCGGACCGCACGGGTCGTGCACGAACAGGAGTCCCCTGCACCTCCCCCTTCGCATCTGTGCGATCATACTCGCACCCCACACACCACGCCAGCACCCCGCACCTCCCACACTGTAGTCCCGCGCCCACGCATGCCCGCAGCGAGCGGCCGGAGCGCTGCTGCCCCCCTCCGTCGCAGTTTCTGAAGCCTGAATTTTTAGTCTGTCAGTTAACGTTGATGGGTTTGTTCTTAAGAGGATGTTCCCTGTTTATGTCAACAACACTGCCTGGTCCAGTGGCTAGCACCACCGACTCTCACCCTGTCGTGCGCAGTCGCGAGATCGATCTCCGGCGAGGTCGAATTAAACCCCCTTTTTCCTGTTTTTCCCTTCGCCACCGACAAGTGGACCCCGCGGGTCAGTGAACGCAGGGGCAGCACCCACCGCGTGCCTCTGCCAGCGTGGCGCACGGGCCCCTTCGTCAGCCTCTCGAGGTATAGCACAGGGGAGTGAGAAAAGTTCCGGAGCGCTGTAACTTTTGCACCGGAGCCCCTGGTCCTCTGTTTTTGCACAAGGGACCTCCCCAACACTGTTTTCCTCACGGATAAGTCCCTGGAAACTTTCAGAGACACCCCTAGGATTCAAAATGCAATAACTTTAAATCTATAAACCCAAATAAAATAATCTTTATATGTTTTCATATCAGAAAAATGCATGGAATATTAATATGCCATTTGTATGCCATTTTGCATCTGTTATTTTAATTACTTAGTATAATTTGTTAATTGCAACTAAATAATTAAATATGGAATGTTAGAGGTAATAAATATATAATGCCCTATTCCATTTAATTTAATTAGATCACCAATGCCATGTGTTGTCATGTTAACCAACATTTAATATTGCTGGTAAATAAATAACTTGCACCTAAATATTAATCGTCGGGGTTGCTTGCCCGATTAATTTGGATTACCTGCACTGTATTGCATCTTGCCATGCCATGCATCATTCTCGTATGATCATGCTGAATCTTTTGCCGTAGTTGTAAAATGCATCTTTTACGTTTTTCAGTGTTTGTTGCTTCTTCGCGGATAAGACGTTGAGATGTGTGAGCAACGACAAGATCTGCTTCCATGCGGAATTCCAGGCAAGAAATGTTTGCTTGTTTACCTATACATTGTCTTTCATTCCTGTCGTTGATCTCTGCTACCCTAGTTTACGATTCTTTATTGCGATCCCATCACATGTTTATCCTGCAACCTATACAGCTTTATCCCCACATCCCATCACCTGTTGTATGTTTATCTGTTAGACCTGCGAGTCGTAGCGCATGCTTAGAGTTGGTTGTGCGAGTCGTCAGTTGGTATTATATTTCATATGCTTAGCGTGATAGATTATTCTAACTTAATAAAATGTTGTATTATATTTGGGGTATTATAATTAAAAGATAAGGCACCGGCGGAATGTCTTGCGAGGTGCTTTGTTCTGCTAAGTGTCGACCTAGGAACTGAGATTTTGTCCTCGAATCCAATTTTGAGCGCACTAACCACTTGTGGGAGGCCCAATGGAGCCCCCCTCGACTTTGACTGGAACTTCGACTTGTCCGGGAGCCGCACCTAGTTCGGGTTTTCCATTTGTCTCATATGCATTGATACTAGTGTAGTATTTTACTTTGACGGTGTGCCTTGTTACATGCATATAGTGCGCGGCCTGTTGGTGCGGAGGGGCGTGTCCTGCGGGAGTCCGCACCCTTTTGGCCGGGACCAGCATAGCTCCCGTGGCTCCTGGACTTGTTGCGGTGAAGGAAAAGAGTTGGGTTGAAAGGCCCTAATGTTTTTGACTGGGTTGATCATGCGAGTATGGGTCCAGTAGTGCACCCCTGCAGGGTATAATCTTATCGATTAGCCGTGTCCACGGTTATGGACGACTTGGTGATGATGCTGGCTAACAAGATCTAGACAACTTACACTTAATCATTGTTAATTAACCTGACTAGTAATATAGAATTACTTTCACAATAAATGGTAATTAAAACTGTTCAATGTGTGAGTTTCCCCGAATAGCTTCCTCATACTTGGTTGAGGGGGTTAATTCGAGAATGGGTTATGTTTGGTGTTAGTTGTAGTTGTTTATCTTATGCGCTCTCTTATCTCTCTCTGATTAGACAGAAGTCGTAGCGTGCCTCTTTAGGTTGCTAGTACTGCTGCCGCTAAGTCCACCTCCCCTATATTTTGGGAGATGGTGTAGAAAGTAGGCAAGTCGGTTTTGCTTGCCAGGGAGTGCCCTGACCCTCTTTTGGGTTATGCTTTATGTGCAGTCAACAGGTTTGAAGTCTGACGACGTTAGCTTGGGAATCCCTCCGGCTTTGCTGGGCAGGGATATGGCGCCATTGGTTATCTTCACAACTCTTAGTCCAATTTGCATCTTATCCGTAGTCGGATACTATTTTGCTTCCGCTGTCGTTTGAATCTTGTATTGTATCATTCGTATCTTGACTCGTTCGAGTCGTTGTTGTAATTATATCTTTGTAGTATTTGTGGATGTATCAGAACTGTTGTAATGTTATAACAATTCCACCCACATAATGCGCATGTTTCGGCGTGCACATTATGTCTGGTGGGCGACCAAAAATCGTTATTATGCGGATTTTGGCGGGAGCGCTTAAATCTACGTAGTACCGATTTTAGGGCGTCACAAAAGATATTTTATGAATTGATCTCGCCGCCCAACCAGGGGCCCGACTGCACCCAATGAATCAGTAAATCCTCAATGTGAAGATATCATCGGCAAAGGAATTTTACCTCATCGTTTTGATAAGTTCTCAGAGCAATTTCAGCAGTTCACTCAAACACTCCCCTATACGAATTTAGGGGGAACAGACTAAAAGCAACCGTCCAGCAGTTCTCTCAACGCTCCCCTGATTTATAGGCGCCCCCGATTCTGCTCGATCGTCTCCCCTACAAGTAGGGGAGGTGGAACACTCCCCTAACCCAGTGACGCCAACAACCGCTCACGGATGAAGTTTCCTCCCGCCCTCGACAGGTTCATCTGGTCTTCTCCCCCTTCTAGTTTTTTCAGTTTATCTCCAATCAAGCCCAAAATTTATTTGGAAAGATATGTAATTTCAAATAAGCATGAAATCTACCCCCAAATCGAGTCCCACCTCAATTTCTGGGGAGGGAAAGAAAAATAACGGTTAGGAGAGGGCTTGGGGCTGGCTGTCATGAGGTTTTTTGACACTGCAATATGTCGATATTAGTGACCTTTTTATTATGTTTACAAGTTAGCATGTAGTCGTTGGATTTTAGATGTTAGTTATACAATATTTTAAAAATATTAAATAGGGGAGATGTTTTAGAGGAGCTGCTGGAGTTGAACAAGTTTTACGGGAGATTTTTTTAGAGGAAGTCCCCTACATGGATATATAGGGGAGACATTTTAGACGAAATGCTGGACTTGCTCTCATATACCTCCCTACTACCATTTATATTTTTTTTATTAATCTCTTGTGTAATTTCTAGACAGTTGAAACTATATGTTAGTAGTGTTTTGGGTCAAGTTTTTAGTATTTTTTTGCGCCAAGTTTTCAGCCGGGCCTTGCTCCAGTCCTAGCTCTGCCACCGAAGTTATATCTACTCCCTCTGTCCAACAAAAGGATGTCTTTGTTGAATATAAATATATTGCATTGCCCCTTCCATCAGTTTGGACTTTTGGTTTAAATGGCTAGAGCAACAATTTTATATGTTATCAGAGCCAAGAGGTCTTGAGTTGGAGACCCCGCTCACGCGGATTAAAAAAAAGAAAAAGAAAAAAGATCCAGCGGCCCGCTCCTATCCCACGCAAAGTACTTGTGAGGGAGAGTGTTGAATATAAATATATTGCATAGCCCCTTTCCATCAGTTCGGACTTTTGGTTTAAATGGCTAGTGCAACAATTTTATAGTTTTAACTTTGTCGAAAAGAACATGTATCTATACACCAAGACATGTCTAGATACATGCTCTTTTTGACATATTAAAGACATCCTTTGTTAGACAGAGGGAGTACTATAGCAAAGCACCGGAACTTTTGCTAGTAGATATTATAATTCTCTGAGTGGAATTTTATCCCACTAATCTTCCACAAAACAGAGTTCCCTTACAAAGATCATATTGGAGTTTTAAACAGAGCAATGACAAAAATGAGTAGTCAACTGGGACATACAAGAACAAAGGCCAAACAACAGAAGCACCACAAAGTTAGGCTGTGAACCACAATTAGCTTTCTCTATGCGGTACAACTTTATCTCATCTATGGCAAACTTATATATAATCTTGTAGCATCTAGCAATAGTAGTCGACTGATCCACACAGACCAAGCACAACGCTATTATACCTCCCTCCGTCTTTTATTGTGCCACACCTCTTTTTTTGTCTGCATGTGACAGTTCCACTTACAACCATAACAAATCTCAGGTAGTAACTGAACCAAATATGACTAATGTGTCTAGAGTTATAATAATAAGTCTGATCGTCAGTACTTCAATCCGCTTGTGAAGGGCACGCCGGTCTGGGGCAGCCAGTTGTCTCCGAGCACCATGTTGTTGACTGTGAAATTGCCGGCGTCGGCGACGTCGCCAAGCACGTGGTATCCGGGCCAGCCGACCCGACGGCCGGTCTCAGCGCCCGGCCCGGAGTTGTTAAACTCAGCATAGTAGAGCGTGTCGAGCGCGAAGTCCCCGGACCACGGCATCCACCCGGTGGCGTCGACGAGTCCACCAAGGTAAGACTCCATGATCACCGTGCGCGAGTAGCTCTTCCATGGCCGGCCGAGGTAGGTGCGCGTGTTGTACGCGGCGTTGGCGTCCAGCTCAGGGGACGGGAGCAGCGTGCAGCCCTGGATGGAGGTCCCCGTGTTCTGCTCCGGGTTGGTGCGGCCCTGCGCTGTGATGGTGTTGCTCTGGCCCTGCATGGGGAGGCGGGAGTAGAAGGTGCACTCCTGGAACACGACGGCGGCGTTGCCGAACACGTAGTCCACGGTGCCGTGCACCTCGCAGCCCCGGTAGAACTGCCGGAGGGAGTGCGTGTAGAGCGTGTCCTGGTACGCCTCGAAGCTGCAGCCGTAGAACGTCGAAAGGTCGGCGCTGGACCGGAGCGCCACTGCCTGGTGCTTCGCTGGGCCGGCCGTGTTCCGGAACGTCATGTTCATCGCCACGAACCCTTGCCCCTGCACAGCTGCGCCATGCGAACCATCAAAAGGTTAATTATGCGCTCGGTAACTTGTACAAAAATGTTTGATTTTGGGCCTGTGACTGATTTGGATGAAAAATGTTTGACCTTACAAAACAGATAGGCAGAAAGTAATGATATCCCCTTATTGTAGAGTTGTACTTTTGCCATAATGCCACTATTAATGGTGGCATGTTAACTGAAAGTTATCAACGTGTGCATGTTTGCTGTTTAGGAGCAACTAGATGGTGCATGGTGTGATGTGAAAAGACGAGAGACACAATTCGAGATGGGAGACCCGCGTGGAGCAACTCACTCATTCAGTCCCTTGCCAACGCTGTGGTGTCATGGGACCAAATTAAAGCGACGTTTTTTTAGGTTTCATCCTCCCTGTCTATTTGCCAGCAAGAGCACGCCTAGTTCCACTATCATTTCATAAATTTTCTCAATGAAAGTGCAATCTCTCAAATGGCCACTAGATCCCAGCTAGGCTCTCTGTTGTTTGGTCCATATCAAATAACACCACTCGTAACAAATAGCAATCTTACGCACACATTTTTTTTATTTTAATTAGTCTAAATGGAGTATCACTTGAATTATTTCCTATATCATTGCAGAATGCAACCTGTCGTGAAAGTTTTTGTAGTTAAAAATATTAGAAGACTCCATTTCTAGGGCGAACGAGAAATTCGATTCCGGATTCAGCACTATTGTGAGTGTTAATTCAGTTTCTAGCGGTAAATGGGTAGTTATATATTGTAAAACAATAGTGTATCTTCAGTTTGGAAATGTGCAACTTGGAGGTTGTAAACTTCGGTGCCTAAAGCTATGGGGCAATAGCCAGAGTGGTGGGTTTGCAATATTGTATCTCTGATGGCCAGGGTTCGATTTCTATTAGGGACTAGTTTTCGGTATCTCGCAAAGGTGGGCTCTTCCTTTTTAACAAATATCAATAAGGCTCCTCCCCTCATTGGACTAGTTTACTTTAATCTTTGTGCAGCATTAGACTTCATAATGTATACCTTGGAAGCTTGGACGACTTGTAGATAAATTGCTTGGACTACATACAAACCGTAAATTGATAAGAGATACTAACTTAGTTCACAAATAAAAGTTGGCTTTGTTTTTAAACTTCACTTTGTTTTATATCTTCTACACAAATAACATAAAATTCTCGGTAGTGTTATTCTAAAAAGAATATCGGTAGTCGTGAACATATAAAATGCAAACGATATTTTATAAAGGCGGTGATAACAATCAATTTGAAAAACAATATGAATATTGTTTTGATGAAAAGAGGGTCACCCTCCAATTTGTATTATCAGAAACCAAGTTGGTTTCTAAACAATATGACTCTATGGTTGGTTCATGGTAAGGTTGTAACTTTTGCACATACACAGCTATCATGTTTATGCACACTCCCAAAATTAGTATTCTTCAAATTAGATGTTCAAATGTTTTACAACAAAAAGGATAAAGTGAGATAAGCGTCAATTGTTCTATTTCTTATTTGTTTTTGTGTTTTCTTTTCTTAGCAAGTATTACTATGAGAAAACAATTCATATTGATACGCTATGAATGACTGCGAAATAAGGTTAGCTAAGAAATAGTCACTCCCGACGACCTAGAAACTACTGTGTCCTTAATGCATTGTAAACTTACCAACAGTGGCCGAGTTGAAGGTCGTCCAGCCGTCGACAACGCTCCGATTGCCGGTGATCACCGTTTGTCCGATCCCATCACCGATCATCATGATATACTTCATTTTCTTGGGCACCACCACGTTCTCCTCGTACACGCCTCCCAGCACGTATATCACGTAGTACCCGCTACTGCCGTTGAGGTTGGTCGGCGCGGCAGCCACGGCGTCGCCGACCGTCGTGTAGTTCCCGGAGCCGCCCTGGTCCACCGTTACCGCTCTGTTCACTGTCACCGTCCCTTGGGGCCCCTCGATCGCCATCCGCCGGACCATCTCCTCGTCGGTCGCGTCGAAGAGCCCCCTCCTTGGCGCGTGCGCCGCCGCAGCCGCCGGCGGCTTCTTGTGGCCGTGGTGCGGCGGCTTCTTGCTCTTGGGCGCCTTGGCCGTGGGCACCCACGCCCTGGTGAAGAGCGACAGCGAGAGGCTGTAGAGCTTGGTGCCGTTAGCGATCGGCGTGGCGAGGCCGCCGCGGTCGGACCACGCTCCCGACGCGGCCTGAATGCCGTCGAGGCAGGTCTCCTGGTTTGTGAGGATCGCCGAGAGCAGCGTCTGCACGTCGTCGGCCTGCGGGTCGAGGAGCGTCTCCGTGCTCTTGAGCGCGGTGCCCGTGTCGGAGAGGAAGTCGACGTTGACCCCCGCGAGCAGCTTGCAGTCCTGCAGCGCGCCGACGGCGCTGTGCGAGAGGTGGCGGTGGCGGGACAGGTATCGGTCGACGAGGCCGACGAACTTGTTGGCGCTGGCGAGCGACATGGCGACAGAGAAGCGGCCGTAGGTGTAGAGGTCGCCGGTGCCGTGCGGTGGCAGCACGGTCCGGCAGAAGGTGGGATCCGTCGTGGCGTTGCACGCGGTGGACGGTGACACCGGCGTGGACGGTGGCGCGTCGTCGCCGCAGAGCGAGAGCACCAGCAAGGAGAGCAGCATGACGGCGGAGAGAGCGCCGTTGTAGTAGAGTGGCATGGTGGCTAGCTAGCTAGACACTATGCGTGCCAAATGTTTTGTTCGTGTGTGATGGATGTGGGAGGTGTGATTGGTGGTCCTTTTATAGGCGAAGATAAGAGGGACTTCATGCATGGTGATTTGTATGTGAAGCTGACAGGTGATTAAATAGATTAGCTTTTTGATTAGCTCGAGTGAGGAGAGACGGAGAGGACCGATCTAGTGTGAGAGCTTTTTGCGTCTCGAGAAAAATGGGTGTGGAGTGGCTGCAAATGGGCGGCGAATGTGCGTGTAGGCCAAGCACCCTCGAGCTGGACAGACCATGAAAGCACATGTTTGGATAGAGGACAAGGCATTAATCGATTGTTTGGGTTGGTTTGGTCGGATTCAAATGTCCATTTCTCGCATTGTCTATTGGTCAATGGTAAACGGGTTGGGTTGACCTAACTATGTTTTCTTATAAAATTTTGGCACCGCTTGCACTGTGCAGTCTACTTTATGTATTAATTTGTCAACAGAAATTGTACCAGCAATCAAGAACATATATTTTCTAGGTGGAAAGGGAGCTCGCTTTTCTCCCTGTCTCTGTTGACCGTACGGAGGAGGAAGGAGGGGGGTGTGGGCTTCGGGCTGGCTGAGATGGGCCAAGGAGGGGTTGGAGGAGATGGGCCAGGAGGGAAAAAAAATAAGTCCAGGTTTTTTTTTCTCTGTTTTATTATTTTCCTCTTTTATTTTTTTCCTGTTTTCATGTTTTAAAACAAAATAGGAGAAGAGCAAGATTTATAACTTTTGGCAAATATTTATAGTTTCAAAAATACATAATTTAATATATTAGTTTGAATATTTGAAAAGAATTTAAATATAATATTTAAATTAAATTGATTTGCATTTAGATTTAAAGTGGAAAAGAATTTAAATGGAGTTAAAATTTAAATGCAATAATTTAAATTAAGATTAACAAATGCAAATGATGTATGATGATGTCATGTTGATGCAAAAAAGAAAAACAAACAATTTTCTAATTGGGAAAATTCCCGGGGCGTTACAATCGACACCACTAACAAGGGATCGCGTCCCGCGATCCACGCCGAGACCAGAAAAGAGAGGGGTAACTACCGAGTCTTCAGGCTTCGCGATGAACTTCTCGACACCACTAACAAGGGATTGTTTCTCCACCCAGAAATTATCCACACCACTAACAAAAGAGTTGATCACGTCGATGAAGATTCCCGAAGATCAAAACCTAACAAGATAAAAGGTAAGAAAACGTCCACCCACACGTAGGATCCTAATAGTTGGAAAGTTGGATAAGAGAAGAGACTCCAAAACAAATAAGATAAGATGAGAAATAGAATCGAGGTAAGGAATAAAAAGAACCCTATTGAGATCATTTTAAAAAATAATTTTAGTCAATTAGTTTTTGACACTCTAGAAACAACGACCGTTAGCGAGGTTATACTACAGGCTTTTGTGGACCCGCTGCTTCGATAACCATTCGTATCGAAACAACAACGAGATCGAAACCAAGGCTCTGATACCACTTTGTGACGCCCTAAAATCGATACTATGTAGATTTAAGCGCTCCCGCTGAAATCCGCATAATAACGATTTTTGGTCGCCCACCAGACATAATGTGCACGCCAAAACATGCGCATTATGTGGGTGGAATTGTGATAACATTACAACAGTTCTGATACATCCACAAATACTACAAAGATATAATTACAACAACGACTCGAACGAGTTAAGATACAAATGATACAATACAAGATTCAAACGACAGCGGAAGCAAAATAGTATCCGACTACGGATAAGATACAGAAAGGAAAGACGTCGCCTAGAGGGGGGGGGGGGGGGTGAATAGGCGAGGAACACTTTTTACAATTTAGGCTTAATAAATGCGGAATAAAACTTAGTGTTTAACTTATCAATGACACAACCTAAATATACTAGGTTCGCCTATGTGCACCAACAACTTATGCTATGCAAGACAAACAACAAAGGGATAGCAAGGTAAAGGACTTCAAGCACGATGGATATCACAAAGTAAAGTGCATAAGTAAAGAGCTTGGGTATAGAGATAACCGAGGCACGCGGAGACGATGATGTATTCCCGAGTTCCACCACAAAAGGTGTATGTCTCGTTGGAGAGGTGTGAGCAACCACAACAGGGTTGTTCAACGCCACAAAGGCCTCACCTTCTTCTCCGATGAACTCGACCACAAAGGTCCGAGTCCACCTTCCACTATGAACTCCTTTGGGGCGGAGAACAATCACGTACAACAACCTTGGGGCACACACCCACAACCGAATTGGGGGCTCCCAAATGACCACAAGAGGTCTTGACCACAAAGGTCGCAACTAGCCACAAAGGACTTGACCACAAAAGGTCTTATGCCACAAAGGCGGTCACTAAGGCGTCTAGGGTCCAAGACCCAAGAGTAACAAGCTCACGGATTTCACCACCACGAATCCTCATGGAGTGCTCAAACCGATGCAAGATGCAATGGCAAGAACACATAAAGTGCTCAAGTCCTTCACTCTCAAATTCCAACAAAGCAACAAATGCTTATGAGGGAATAAGAGAGGAAGAACCAAGAAACCACAAAGGAGACAAATCCTACACTCCCAAATCCCACCACAAGCAACTAATGTTTATGGGGGGGATAAGAGAGAGCAAGAACAAAGGGGGAGAACCACAAATGAACTCAAAGATCTAGATCCACTATGTTCCCATCACTTAGAGGAGAGATGGATTGGTAGAATTGTAGATCTAGATCTCCTCTCACTTTTCCCTCAAAGATATGCAAGAATCATGGGAGGATTTGAGAGGGGGCAAGCTTTCCCAAGGTCAACAATGACAAGAAAGAGAGGGGAAAGTCGTGCTTACTCAAGGAAGAAGAAGGGGAGGGGTATTTATACCCCTCCCACAAATCTAGCCGTTACAACAGCTCAGACCGGAGATTTCAAGCCTAGGGCCAGAGATTTCCGACCCCCGGAGATTTCCGGAAAGATCTCCGAAGTTTTCTGAACGACATCAGTACTGAAATACGCCCGATTCGGAAATCTCCGAGCCCGGTTCGGAGATTTCCGAGTACCCGAAAACTGCAGAAATACCAACACGAAAACGACAATATCTTGACCATCCGAACTCCGTTTTCGATGATTTTTGGCTCGTTGTAATCACAACGAAGAACTCTATAAGATAATGAAGAGAAACATCATAGTACAAGATGGGAGGTTAAAACCAAATGGGGGAAACATAAAACCTCTCGAAAAAGGAACAACCGGTAAAACCTCCAACATAAAAAACCAAGAAGCTTTTCAAACGAACTTTCTTTTTGATGAACTTGAGCTTGTTATGAAGATCACAACAAGCTCCAAAACCTCACAAGGAGAAAAGCCAAATAAGAAATAAGAAAGATGATATGCTTAGTATGCAAAGGTTTGAGCTCTGCATGAAGATTCGATCAAGTTACTCACTCGAGAGCCCCTCTTGATAGTACGCCTATCTATCCTATAGCCCTATCAAGATCATAACTTTGCCTTGAGCATCCCACTTGACCTAGATGATGACGATCTTGATCTCTTCAAGTGGACCACCTTTCTTGATTGCTCTTGCTAGCACATGCTTTATGAAGACTCCTCCATATACTCCCCGATACTCCATTATGGGAGAGTCTCGCTTAGTTTCGTCTTCATGTCTCCGACATGCTTCCCTTGGTCTTGCACTTGTCGACCATGATAACGATCATGGCATGACATCATCCTCCATGAGCTAAATTAATGGATCTTCTTGTTGCAAGCCCATGGAAGATACCATCTTTCTTCATATAGGTGATGCCTTGACAACTTCAAGCCATACTTGCAATATGCTAAAAACACACATTAGTCCGTAGGGATTGTCATTAATTACCAAAACCATACATGAGGGAACATGCCCTTTCAATCTCCCCCATTTGGTAATTGATGACAATCCCTTTTACGAGGGTTTAAGGAATTAAAAACAACCATGCAACACACTAAGCAAAGCAAGGTTGCAAGAGAAAAGAACTAAATCCCTTAAAACCCTCTAAATCTCTCCCTCACTGGCATCCATTGCCGGAATGGGAGAAAAATCTAGAAGGCCAATATAATAAGAGCTTCCCCATAAATTATGCATTTCTCATGATATGAGTGAAATCAAATGCATATATCCAATAACGAATACATGGAGGGGATCAAATTATATGGAGGATTCAAGGAATGCAAAAGAAAAGATATCAATCAAAAAATAAAATAGAAAGATACCAATTGCAACATGAAAGATGCAATCAAAGGATCCAAAAACCAATTGGACACAAGAAGATGTTATGATAAAAGAAATCAAGTGTTCAAATGAATCAAGATGGAACTCCCCAAGGTACATGCACAATGAAGAATTTGTAATTCAATATAGGTTGCGCAACATGGAATCCTCGTTCCTTCCTAGATTAATTTGAACAACAAGTGCAAGAGTGCATAGACGGAAAAAGAAAGAACGCACTTTGCAACAAACAAATATTGAGCAAACGAAAAGAAACAAGACAATTAAATACTTGATCAAACGAGAAAGGATGGATGTAATATGGGAACACATGTTAGGAGACTAAGAAGGATGAGGCTAGGTATCCCCATAGTATTTCACGGTATGTGACACATAGTGCATATCATGTATTTCGCATACAAGCACACCAAAGAAAACACATCAAATAGTTTCACAAGCTTATTAAGAGGCAAGAGGATACCAAATCAAATGCAAAGGTTGTGCCTTTTAGAGATCACCAAATGATCAAGAGAGCAATAAAGGCGATCAATAAAGATTTTGAATATCAATTAAAGATGTACCTACCTGTAATAACTCAATGAACTTATCCTACTTAGGGAACAGGCTGGCATAAAGGCATTCCACCATGGGACCGAAAGAAGATTATGAAGATTTTCATTCATATCCCGATTTTCACGGGGATTCGACCGTAATCTCATGTATATAAGTTTCCAAGTAGTCACTAAGTCCATAAAGAAACATGCACACAAAAAATAGGTACTAGGTAAAGAACATGATATTCACTTGGAAGTCAAAATAAACCAATAAGAATTTTGCCTAGACCCATAACACAAAGCTAAATTTTTAGGAAGACTTCCAACACACACTCTTCAAAATATCTCAAATACCCAAAATAATAAGTGATAGTTGAGATGCTTTGAGAATGGTAAACACTCTCTCAAGCGGCAAATGATTTTGAAAATTCATCCATATTGCACATGAGAGATTTTGAAACGAAATTGCTAGATTAACATATTGGGGATCGGTGAATCATGAAGATGATTATGTACCCCTTGATGTGTAATCATCCCGGCTTACTCACATTAACGATGAAGATATTTTAAAAGACACTTTGCAAAAATCATATCAAATGCAACTTAGAGAAACTCATGCCAAAGAACAACCTACACAAGGTTGAGAGCTAGAAGTATATGCATGAGTTAAATACTTGTTACCGAGATAGCATTGACGGTGTAGAAGATGAGAGTTCACAATCATCCAAGCTTGGCTCCAAGAAGCACATGGTGAAGACGTCTTCTTTAAAAAGAGGCAAGCTTCCAATGCATCTCCCATGTACCTAACACAAATCAAGTATTGTCGTGGTGGTGTCACGGCAGATGACATAGGATGGCTAATGTGTGGGGCCGATGGACGTTGGTGGATCCGGGGAGGGATAGCGAGCTTAAGAGCTCACACGGGGAGGATCCCGGTACAACCGAGATCTCCCAGGAACAAGAAATAAGAACAAAGCACGAGGAGGAAGATCTAACAAACACGAACAAATGCACGAAGGCACAATACACACACGCGATATACCCAGGTTCAGGGCCCTCGTGAGGAGGTAACACCCCTACTCCTGCCTTTCCTCTCTATATATTTGTGGTAAAAGAGTTACAACTTGCTACAAGATCTCTCAAAGGGAGAAGTACAAAGAACTAGATGAACTCAAGGTGAGAAGGAGTAAATGCACTAAGAGTAAATGCGACTATAGCTTTGGCTCTCAAGTTGGTCTCTTGCTCTCAGGAGCAGTTATGGCGCCTTTTATAGAGCTCCGGCCAGAAGGGCCGGAAACCCTAAATCGGCTTGGCCCCACCGGACAGGCCTAGCCGGCATGTCGTCACCGGCTAGTGCGACCTAGTCGCCGGGCTATCCGGCGTAGCCCCTCCGTCATCATCTCGACGAGGACGGCAGGCGCCGTCCTGCATCATCATTGTCCCCTTGTCAGAGACAAGACATGTCTTTGCCCATCCCGGATAGCCTTTTCCGGATTGCCGGGCTAGGCATGTCAGGTCTTGTCGTACCACGATTGTACCGGCTGACGCGCTCCCGTGTCAGGCGGGAAGTGACCATGCTTCCGTGTCAGGCGGGAGGTGACCATGCTTCCGTGTCAGGCGGAATGGTACTTCCCCCCGCAATAGACGGGAAAGCCTGCTACGGACCGTTGACGGCCTACCGGAAGCCCTTACGCCGGCTACCTCCTCGCTTGTCACGGTGAGCCTCCTCTGCATAAGGTCAAGACCGAGACATATACTCCGGTTAGTACTTACCCGGACTACCTATCCGGTAAAGCCGAGTACACCTCCATCCGGGAGTCTCCTTGGAGTCCTAGATCTGGGATCCTTTCCGGAGGCGTCCGAGCTCGTCTCAGGATGAGTATCTCTAGGCCTAGCCTCCCGAAGATGTCTTAGCCTACCAGCAAAGACATCTTCGAGAAGCTAGTTCTTAGAGGAACCATCCGCTCATGCTTGTGCTGCGATTGTGAGGGCCGGGGGTGTCTATTTATAGCTGCGAGACCTGACCCTTGCGCCTTCCAGGAGGCACTTTGTCCTCTACCAGCGTTCAAGGGTCAAGCTGCCCTTTCAGTACAGCAGGAGGTGTCCCTTGCTCTTGCCAAAGGTCAGGTACTGTTGGCACCTTATTGAATTATACCGGGATCTGTCCCTACCCGGGGGGCAGCCCCCCGACACTAGTCCCCGAAGCTGGTGCGGCACAGCGACCTCGGATGATGTGCGGGATCAGCTTTAAACAACAACTATCTTCCGAGAACACACGACACCAGCCTTTCCCTGTCTGCCGAAGTCGATTCTTCCTGAGATCTTCTTACCGGGAGGCGAAGCCTGCAACCGGATAACACAGCCTCAGTGAATCTTGACCGTTGGCTTCCTGATGAACTCGAGATTGTGCGCTGGGGCCCACCCGACGTCTCGTCTGAGCAGAGATGGCTAATGTGTTCCTGCACGAGCACGCTGTCGCTTGGGTTCCCGCGCCGGGAGCCGCAGCCGATCCGGAATCCAACCGTTGGGGCCGTGTGGCCCTCGGTGTGGCCGGATCGAACGCTCCGGATAGCGCCACGTGGCTTGCTGCACAAACTAGATCCCACCGACGATCGTGGAGATCGTGGGCGGGAAAATTGGAAACCGCTCCGGAGTCCCCCCCATAAATAGGGGACCGGAACGGTCTCCTCCCCTTCTTCTTCTTTCTTGCTTCTCCACCGTTGTCTCGAGCACATCGCCGCCGCTGCGCTCGTCACCGAACGCCGTCGCCCTCGCCGTGCGCCGGAGCTCGAACATTGCCGCCCGTCTCGCTCGTCACCGATCTCCTCTTTCACCGGTGAGTTGCCCTCTCCGTCTCGATGGTTTTCTTCGGTAGAGCAACCGTCCGACCCCGGCCGTGCCATAGCACAAGTGCGGTTGAGCCGCCGCCGGCGAGCACAACCTGGGCGGCGCGCACGAGGCGCACGGCGGTGACGTACCGTCGCGGTAGGATGTAGGTCATTCACTTGCATTGCGCCTCGCCCGAGCCTAGTGCGAGCCTTTTTTCCTCCCTTTTGTTTTGATTATTTAGCACACGGTAGATCTTGTTTCCCAGGAACCCGGTAGTGTTTAGCAGTTTGTGCTCCGGCATCCTAGTTTCCGGTAGACTAACTCCGACTAATCGCCGCTACGCCTGCAGAGTAGCTCGGACACATTTGCAAACTTCTTCGACATGGGCGAAGAACGTACCCGGGGGTGCTGGGATGGGTCCGAGACCAAGTAGTCAGATCTGGACTGGCTGTATCGGACTCACCGGATTCCTCCGGAAGTCGAGAGCCGTCTCCCGGAGGGGGAGGTTGCACCGGAACCCCAACCCGGGGAATACGTGGTATTCCTCGCGCACTTCGAGCGTGGGTTTGGGCTTCCGGCTAGCCCCTTCTTCCGCGACTTCCTCGACACCTACGACCTCCAACCTCACCATCTTCCCGCCAACGCCATTATGATGCTCTCGGTCTTCACCACCTACGCGGAGGCATACCTCGGCATATGGCCTTTTTTGGATCTCTGGGCCAAGTATTTCATTCTTCGCCGCCAAGCCATCCCCAATCCGAATAAGAAGATAAAAGACTTAGTCGACTGCGGAGCGGCCACCATCATCCCTCGCGCGGACTCCGGATTCCCTATAGTCAAGGGACTAGAGTCCTGCCGGAAGTGGCAGCGCAGCTTCTTCTACGTGAAGAACCGGGAGCACTCGGGAGATGGTCCGGGATCCTCGAATCCGGACTTCATCAATCTGCCGGAGTTCGTTATTGGTCCTCCGCGCGAATTCCGTCTCTGGAAGCAGCTTCCCGATAACGACGAGGTCAATTGCATGCACGACGTTCTGAACGTGCTAAACGAGAAGATGACCGGCGATGATCTCCTGCGCTGCTTCATCATTCGCCGCGTCTGCCCCCTTCAGAACCGAGTGCACAAGATGTGCCATATGGCCGGGAACCTAGACCCCACCCGGACCAGTATCTTTGGGCTAGATCACGCAGGGGTCGTCCGTCGCGTTCGAGCTATTGCCCGGACGGAGATGACGGATGACTACTCTTGGGGTGTCATTGGGGGATCCCGGAAAAAACCATGCCAACAGGTGCTCATATCTGTCTTTCGTGCATTCGCCTTCGTACATGCGTTCACCTGGACACCGACACGGCCTGATTTGTTTGCGCAGTTGTTCGAGCGTCAAATCGAAGAAGGCGCTGTCCACGCCAACGGGACTTACGCGCCGAACTTCCCAAAACCGGACGAGATGCCGAGGGAGGACCCCGACGGCGAGGACCATCTCGCCATTCCTTTCGTCAAGGCTGCTGCCCCGGGTAATCCTTCAACCTCAGAGGCAGTTTCCATTTCTTCGGATGATGAGGATGAGATTGACTGCCAGATTCTCGATGTTATTGACGCTCTCCCTCTGAATTGGGCCTCAGCAGTGGTTCTGAAACCGACAACCGGGACCAAACGTGCCGAGAGCCGGAAGCGCGCGGCTTCCGACACCGAGGGGGCCAATAACTCCGGCAACCCCCCCAAGAGGAGCAAGCCGAGTAAGCAAGCGACCGAGAAGCCTGCTCGGCGTCGGCAAAAGGGTCCTCCCACTGTGGATTCCGGGTACGTTTTCCTTGCCTTATGTTATCCGACTTTGTTTTCTCCACAACTATTACTAAGACACTTCCTTTCAGGGATGCGCTCGAGCTCCCGTCACCTGTTGTTCCTCCTCCTCCCGGGACTCGGACTCCCAGCCCGTCTCGGGCTTCTCCTTCACCTCCTCGCCCTTCTACTCGAGGAAGTGAGCCTGCCGCCTCCGGTGCCCCACCGGCTACCGTTGTGACCCCGGATGCACATCCGGTGATCGACGAGACCCCGGTGCAGGCCACGACCACCTCGGGAGAAATTCTTCTTCCGGAGAGTCCGCACCGGGTACCCGGGCTTGAGGCAGAGATCCTTAGCCCTCGCCGGCAACCCGCGGCAAGCGGCCCCTCTCGGCCAGCCGCGACCAAGACCATCTCGGAGAAACAGCCCGCAGCCTCCTCCCGGCCAGCTGATCAACCTCCCTTGAAGTCTCGTGCCAAGGTTGCTGGACAGAAAATACCTTCTGCCCCGCCTGCAGCTGCCCCGACATCCTTGGCCCGCGACTTGGTGCTGCGCACGGGTACGTTTTCATCGTTACCACCGCCTCCCGCCGAGATCCGTACTGCTGCCTTGCGGATGTTGCGAGCAACCGTCAGTTCCTTTGTACCTTCAGGATCCCGGGACGCTGTTGCTACTCGCGCTGCCGGCGGCACCGGCATACAGGTTGTTGACGAATACAACCAGGCCTGGCTTGCCGCCGACGCCTCCGAGACTGCAGGAGACTTGCACGCTGCAGGCCCAAGCCGCAACGCTCAAGCCCTGCACGCTCTCCAGGTGGCCGCGTTGGATATTACTCGGGTGACCGAGGTAAGCTTGTTCTCTTTCTTTTACCAAAAAATACTTGTTCCTTCCACCACCACTAGTCCCCGAGATTGGTGCTTAGTGCTCTAGATTCCACCGAATAGCAGATCACTAGGCTCCAATCTTAGAGAAAGTTGCAGGACTCGGACACCGAGTCCCCGAGATCTTCCCAACCGGGTAGGTTGCTTCAAAATTTGCTCCATCACCACTAGCCCCCGAGATTGGTGCTTAGTGCTCTAGATTCCACCGAATAGCAGATCACTAAGTTCCAATCTTAGAGAAAAATCCAGGACTCGGATAGCGAGTCCCCGAGATCCTCCCAACCGGGTAGCTTGCTATGTGTTAGAGACCCCGGATTCTCCCGATTTCTTTACGTTCTTCCCCGGCTGACTCTTCCTTCTTTATCTTGCTTTCAGGAGTGCAGCAAGAAACGCTGCAGCATCTTCAACCGAGTTCTCGCTGACCTCGGACAGTCCAAGAAATCCGAGGAGCGCCTCCGGGAGGAGCGAGATGCGGCGCGCAAGGTCTCGGTGGACCAGAAGACCGCACTCGCCACCGCGCAAGACGAGATCGCGCGGCTCAACGGCGAGCTAGAAAAGGTCAAGGCTGTTGCGACCGATATGAAGACGCGCTTCTTCGAGGCGACCAAGAAGCAGAAAGAAACCTTGGACCAGTCCGAGGAGCGCGCGCACAATGCCGAGACCGAGCTGGCTCTCCTTCGGTCCCGGTCCGATACTTGGCTCTCCGAGCTCACTGTATTGAACCGGGATCTGAACCGTAAGTGGACCGACATCCCTCTTGTCTTCTCTTTGCTTTCTTTCTTGTTGCTACTCTTATGACTTAGTCGTTTGACAGCTCTTCTTTTTAAAGGAGAGTTCGAGCACTCCCGCGAGGCTGCCGCCCTTGCTGTTGCCGCCGCCCGAGAGAAGCGCGCCGGGAAGGGTCCCATTTCGGATGCCTGGGACATCGAGGATCACCTCACCGCCCTGAAGGCCCGGATAGTACCTCTCCGGTCTATCGGGACGGAGCTGCTCAGTGCCGCGATCCACGTCCACGGCGCACTGTGGCCGAGCATCCGCGGGACGCTCTCGATTCCCGAGCTCGCGAGCGCACTCCGGGGTGCGGGGAGTCGCATCCACGCCTGGAAGCGTTCCGGTGCGCGGGCTGGTGCCGACCAGGTCTTGACTCAAGTACTCAGCTGGTACGAAGGTCTCGATCTGGAGGCGATCCAGCGGCTCCGGACGACCTCGGCGTGGGTTAGTGACCCGGCTAAGATCCAGCAGCGACAGGAGGTGGCGCACCGCATCGCTACGTGGGCAAGCATCCGCGCCTTCACCGCCAGTGTCCTTCCTTCCGACTCTGAATCAGATTATGAGGACGACGAAGATACTGTTGCAACCGGCGACGCGGAAGACGAGGCCCCGGAAGAAGACGATGCCGCCTCCGGTGCTGCGCCCGAGACCGTGGTGCCCCGGGATGCTGCGACTTCGCCGAGACCTGAGGTCTCCCAGACCGAGGTGCACCCCGACGCCCCGAGTAGTGCTGCCGGAACCGAAGCCGAAGTCGCTCCCGCTGCTGCTGCTCCCGAGGCTGCTGCTCCCGAGGTCTCCGTCGAGAAGCCGACTTCCCCTACCGCTTGAAAAACTTAAGAGTAGATTCGTTAAATCCCCGGGATGCCGGGTGCCATATGTAATATACACTTATACTATTTTCGTTTCGTAGTGAACTATTTATCCGAGTAACTTATGTCAATTTATTCTGTTTTGAGTTCCCGAATTGCCTTTCATGTTTACCGTATTTAGGTAATTTCTGCTCTTGTCTACCATTTCGGCGTTCGACAGTCGAGTCACAAAACTCCACATACGACATTCATTACTTAAAACAATCCGAGTTCCTACTATCCGAATTCCCGACATAAAAAATAACAGAGTAAGTAAAAAACAGGTATGCCGGATAAGTTCCTGCTCCGAGTCCCCGAGACCGTTTTCGTGTTTCCCACCTTCCTTCTCTTTGCTCTTGACTACCATTTCGGCGTGCGTCAGTCGAGTCACAAGATGATTTCACATGACATACATTACTTTGACTTTGAGAATCGAACTCGGAACTTTCCCGGCATACAAAATAAAAGTAGAGAACAGTTATCCGGCAGTCCCCGGGTTCCTTCCCGAGATGCCGGTGAAAAACAGTAAATGAACTTGACAAGTAATAACAACAAGATATGCACATAACCAGGCAGTCCCCGGGTTCCTCCCGGGGTGCCTTACTTTCATTAATACTGAAAATTGAGATACAACATACATTGAGCCCTTTATGTGTAAAAGGGGCGAAGTAGAGCTACATTCCATGGACGCTTAGTTTCCTCCCCGGACTTGTCCATTACACCTTTCCTAGCCTCCTGTGCATCTACAAGGTAATAAGAATCATTGTGCAATGCCCTGCTTATCACAAAAGGTCCCTCCCATGGAGGTGACAACTTATGCATTCCGGCCGTGCGTTGGATGAGCCTCAGCACCAGATCCCCCTCTCGGAACACCCTCGGGTGTACTTTCCGGCTATGATAGCGACGGAGATTCTGTTGATAAATTGCAGACCGAGATAGTGCCAACTCTCTTGCCTCTTCGAGTAAATCTATATCATCTTCTCGGGCCTCCTTTGCCTCGGTCTCGGTGAACATTGTCACTCTCGGGGAGTCATACTGTATGTCGGTTGGGAGTACTGCCTCAGCACCGTATACCATGAAGAATGGCGTGTACCCGGTAGATCTATTCGGTGTAGTCCGGAGACCCCATAGTACTGCCGGTAACTCCTCTATCCAACATCCCGGAGTTCTCAATAGCGGTTCGATCAAACGAGCTTTGATGCCGGCCAAGACTAAGGCATTTGCTCCTTCGACTTGCCCATTTGCTTCCGGGTGTGCGACTGATGCTACATCCAGCCGGATTCCCTTATCAGCACAAAATCGAGCGAATTCCCCCACAGCAAAGTTGGTTCCATTATCTGTGATAATGCTGTGCGGGTATCCGTATCTCAAGATGATGTCTTTCAGGAATTGCACAGCGGTGTGTCCATCGCACTTCCGGATTGGCTTGACCTCTATCCATTTAGTGAACTTGTCCACCATAACCAGTATGTGTGTCATATTGCCTCTCGCTGGCTTGAACTGACCGACCATATCCAAACACCAAACTGCGAATGGCCAAGTGATGGGGATTGTTTTCAGTGCTGACGCCGGCATGTGTATCCGGTGAGCAAATCTCTGGCATCCTCCACACTTTCGGACGATATCTTCTGCTTGCTGCAGCACAGTGGGCCAGTAGAACCCATGCCGGAACACCTTTGCCACCAGGGCCCGGGATGATGCGTGATGTCCACATTCTCCCTGATGTATTTCCACCAGCATTTCTTGTCCCTCTGCCGGTTCCACACACCTCTGGAGTACCTCAGTGACACTCCTTTTGTACAGTTCTTGATTGATGACAGTGTATGCTTTTGATCTTCGCAGTATTTGCCGGGCTTCCACTTCATTCTCCGGGAGAGTTCCCTCCAAGATGTAAGTCATAATGGGCTGTGCCCACCCCGGGATGGGTCGAACCGGGAACGCGGGAGCGTCTATGTCCATTGGTTCTGCCGACATCACCTCTATCATCATCTTTCTTTGCCTCTCCGAGCACTGTGCCGCAGTCCCCGGGTTCGATGTGATGCTTCCGACATCTACTTCCATGGGCACTGCATCTGAACCAGGCTCCTTGGGGATGAAGATAGAATCTGATTCGGGTGATGGTTGAATAGATGGCTTCCTCAAATGCGCCAGGGCTATCCCGGGTGGGATGGCATCCCGAGATGATCCTAGCTTGGACAAGACATCTGCTGCCTCGTTTTCTCCTCTGGGTACATGTTTGAACTCGCATCCTTCAAAAAATCCGGATATTTTCTGCACATGAAACCTGTATAAGGCCATGTTTGCATCGAGGGCATCCCAATTCCCTGACACCTGTTGCACCACGAGGTCGGAGTCACCGAAACACTCTATCCGGCGGATGCCGATTTCCTTGGCGACGTTTAGTCCATGAACCAAGGCCTCATATTCTGCGACATTGTTGGATGCCCGAAAATGAATTTGCAGCACATACTTCAGTACATCTTGCTTTGGGGAAGTGAGGACCACTACGTCACCCAATCCGATCTTAGCCTTTGAGCCATCGAAATGCATCCTCCAGAAATTGTAATCCGGCATCGGAGGTTCATACTGCATCTCGGCCCAGTCTACCAAAAAGTCCGGCAGCGCCTACGACTTGATGGCATCTCGTCTCTCGTACGCCGGGGCGTATGGAGACAACTGGATGGCCCATTTGGCTACCCGGCCGCTAGCGTCCTTGCAACCGATGATCTCGGCCAGAGGAGCTTCGCACACCACTGTGATCGGGTGTTCCTGAAAGTAGTGCTTGAGCTTGGTCACTGCCATGTACACCCCATATGCCATCTTCTGGTAGTGCGAGTAGTTCTGCTTGGATTCCGAGATCACCTCACCGAGGTAATACACCGGCCTCTGTATCAGCTTGCCCCCTTCTTCCCTTTCTACAACCATTGCCACACTGACTACTCGGTTGGTTGCGGCAATATACAGCAGCATAGGTTCCTTGGGTAACGGGGATGCCAACACAGGTGCTGTTGAGAGCATTCTCTTCAGATCGTTGAACGCCGCATCAGCTTGCGGGGTCCAAACAAATGTCTTGCTCTTCTTCATTAGTTGGTACAGGGGCAAAGCTTTCTCCCCAAGTCGGCTCACAAACCGACTTAGGGATGCAAGACACTCGGTAAACTTCTGCACATCCTTGAGGCGCACGGGCAACTTCATGCTCTCAATAGCACGAATTTTACCCGGATTGACCTCAATTCCCCGGCTTGAGATGAGAAAACCGAGTAGCTTTCCTGCCGGGACACCAACAATGTTGAGGTTGGTGAAGTCGATGCACATGCGCCACACTTTAAGCAGGAGGGGATCATCCTTCTTCTTTTCCACCAGGACCGGATTCGATATCCAATCCGGGTGTAGCACCTCCATTATGAATCCAGCGGCCAGCAGTATAGCCAGATGCTCCATGACCGTGGCTCTTCTTTCATCCGAGAGGCGCCTAGTTGGTTGTTTCACCGGCTTCGCATCCGGTCGAACAAACAGAGAGTGCTCAGCCAACTCCCTCGGGACGCCCTGCAGATCGTCACTCGACCACGCAAAGGCATCCCGATTCTCACGGAGCAAGTCGACAAGCTCGCCTTCCTATTTGCTGTCCAGGTTGCTGCCAATGATAACTTGGCGCTCCGGGTTGCTGAGGTCCACACACACCTTCTTGGTCTCCTTGGGGGGCTGAAATGACGCACCCTGTTCCGGGTTCACCATCCCAGGCATTCCGAGTTGGGAGGTCTTGGCCATTGCCACCACCTGCTGGATCCTCTTCTTTTCTTCCGCGATCACCAGAGACTCAGCCAAGCACGACCCCGCCGAGGCACATTCCATGGAGCGCTTGTGGTCTCCCGAGATGGTGATTATACCGTTAGGTCCCGGCATCTTCATCTTCAGGTAGCCCATGTGAGTCGAGATCATGAACTTGGCGAGGGCCGGTCTGCCGATCAGTGCGTGATACGGGCTCTCGAGGTCCACGACCTCGAACTCCAAGCTCTCGGTTCGGCAGTTCTCCCGAGTTCCGAATAGCACCTCCACCCAGATCTTTCCCATGGGCGAGCAAGAGACTCCGGGCACAATGCCGTGGAAGGTTGTCTCGGTAGGCAGCAGGGTGTTCATGGATACTCCCAGCTTCAGCATCGTGTCCTTGTACATGATGTTAATGGCACTGCCATTGTCAATCAGAACCCGGCTGAAGCGGACGTTCAGGTTGGGTCCGACAAAGGTTGGGTCCACCACCAAGGCATACGCTCCCGGCTTAGGCATAACCCGGGGGTGATCCTTCCGGCTCCAGGTGATCTCCATCTCGGACCAGTGCAAGAATTTGGGCACCGCCGGGATCACAGCATTCACCTCCAGGGCACGCTGCCGCACACTCTTTCGGTCAGTGGGCTCGGTTACGAAGACCACATAGCTTTGATGTGCCTCCCGGTAGTTGCTCTGCTGGTGTCCGGCTTGGTTACCGTTGTCGTTCCGGGTATGCACCACATTCACTGGGCGAGGTGGGGGTCCTCTCGGAGGAGGGGGAAGTCGAACAACATTGGCCCCCGATGTCGGAGGAGGGGGTCTCGGGATATTGGGCCGAGATGCCGGAGCACCCTGCCGAATAGCTCCCGAGCTGCCTTCCTGCAACGTGCGCTGATACCAACTGCACTGCCGAGTAGAGTGGTTTGCGGGCTTGTTGGCCTCCAGAGTGTGGTAGCAGCATGGCTTGTTCAGCATTTCCTCATATGTCAGGGGCTTCTTTTGTTCCACCCAGGTCTTTTGCACCTCCTGACTCTGACCCCAAGCCGGGCCACTTGTCTTTTGACGCTGGCTGTTGCCGGCATCCTCCTGCTCCCGGGTCACTGCTGCGACATGCTGCGCGGCATGGTGGTACTCGGGCTGATTCCTCTTGTGGCCGAACTCCTGACGATCATGGCTCCTGCTCGGTCCTGAACGCTGAGGTCCCGCATTCCTCCTGTTGGAGTCTCCGACATCCACTAGGGGTTGCATGGGATCTCCAAGCGTGTAGGTATCGGCGATGCGCATGGTCTCTGCCAAGGTCGTTGGCATCTTTCTCTGCAACTTCTGCCACAGCATAGAGCCATGTCGGCATCCTTGTGCAAACCAGGAGATGGCCTGTGCCTCTACCACTCCTTCGCAAGAGTTGCGAATATTGCTCCACCGGGTAAGGTATTCCCGGTCAGTCTCATTACTCCTCTGCCTACAGATGGCGAGCTGCTGAGGCCTGTTGGGCCTTTTGTACGTGCTGGTGAAGTTGCTGATGAATGCTTCCTCGAAATCGAACCATCAGTCTATACTGCCAGTTCTCAGGTTGTTCAACCAGATCCGGGCTGGTCCTTCCAACATCTGCGGTACATAGCGTACCGCCCATCGTCTGTTTCCACCGGCTATGCTTACTGCAGTTACATAGTCGGTTAGCCAGTCCTCCGGCTTCTTGCTGCCGTCATAGGTCTTGGCACCTCGGTTGAGCTGAAAGTTCCGAACAGGAGGTTCCCGCATGATCCGAGGTCCGAAGCAGGCAGGTCCCGGAGGTCCTTGCTCTTCCACCAACTCGGATTGATGAATCCGGTCGAGCCGGAATCTGGCATCTGCCGGGTTCAGCTGTCTGGTCCCTATCCGAGATTCCAAAGGATTCTCGTCTGGCTGATACCCTGTAACGCCCCGGGTTTTATCCCCAATTAGTTTTTTTGTTGTTTTTCTTTTGTGCATCATCATGTCATTATTTCATCATGCATTGGTCACTTCATTTAATTTATTGCATTTAAATTTAAACTCCACTTAAATTCTTTTCTCACAATTAAATTCAAATGTTTTTGAAATTAATTAAAATGTGTATTTCAAATATTTTGAGAATATTATAAAAATTAGTTTATTAAATTGCCTATTTTACTAAACCTATTTTGTAAAGTTTCTTTATTAAAAATTATTTTCTATTTTTGTTTTAGAAATACAAAAACAGAAAAAGAATTAAAAGACAAATAAAATTTCAGAGGGAGAAAAATAACTCCCTGGGCCAAAGCCCACTTCCCTGACCTAGTCTAAGCCCCAGCCCGGCCCACTTCCCCTCACCTTTCCCCTACCTCCGTACGAACCACAGAGGAGAGCACGCTCCTTCTCCCTGCCATGGTGCCCCACCTCCCTCACCTGCTCCCTGCTTTTCCCCCTCTCCTTAAAGCCACTGAGGACTCCCCTGGAACCCTAGCCCTCTACTTCTCCCTGTTGCGCCGCCGCCCCCTTCTTCTCCCCTGTTTTTCTTCCCCCACCGAAGCCACCGAAGAACCTCGTCGTTGCAGCGCCGCCGTCGAAGGACCGGGTAGCACTACCGGAGCTCCGCATCATCGTCACCTCCCTCTCCCCCGCAGGAATCGAGCCGGGAGCGCTCGTGGCAGTCGGCCTCGTCCTCGTCTCCACCGCGCCCGACGGAGAGCGCCGCCGCAATTTCCCCCCCCCCCTCCGGTCATCCTCGCGCCCGTTACTCCACTACGACAACCCCAACGGTGAGCTCCGGTTCCATCCCCGCCTTCCCCCTCTCTTTTTGCTGGCGGAATCGACGAGCTCGTCCGCGACCCCTCCGCCTCCGCCATGGATGACCGAGACGTGCAAGGACTTGTTTTCCCCCTGTGCTGCGCCGCTACGGCTCTCGCCTCTCTGGCCGCACCCCGCACCCAACCGCATCCACGCACGCTCACGCTCCCGCTCGCCCACGCCTGCGAACACCCGCAAGAGTTCTGTTTCTGTTCGTCACCGGCGCTGCGTCTATATCGGGCGCTGTCAGTTTCGACAGTAGAACTGTAGGCGTTTTTGGTTCAAAAACAAAGACCACCCGTTGCCTAGCACCAGCACGCACCAGATCCACTGGTTAACACCACCGATCTGTTCCATCCACAGCCTGCGCGTGCGCGCGAGTTCGATACTCAGCTCGGCCGATTAAACCCACCCCCTTTTTTCTTTGTGCTCGCGCACTGACCGGCGGGCCCCGCTGGTCAGCGACCGCGGGAGCCCGCACTGCCCCCCCACACACACACACGCCCGCGTGGAACCTGGGTCCCGCTAGTCAGCCTCACGGGTGGAACTCCGCGCGGTGAGAAAAGCCCGAGAAGAGATCCCTGCGCCTGCAGTTTTGCGAAGAGGTCCCTGTCTTCTTGGTTTTAGTACTTTAGCCCCCACCAGCAAGTTTTCTATCACGGATGGGTCCCTGCACTTTTGCAGAAACACCCCTAAACTTAATATGCTAATAACTTTTAATCTATAACTCCAAATAAAATAATCTTTATATGTTTTAATATCCGAAAAATGCAAGGAATATTAATATGCCATTTTGCATATTTTATTTTAATTGCTTAGTGTAATTTATTTGTTGCACCTATATAATTAAATATGGAATGTGTTGGGCTTTACTTAATAATTGCCCTATTCCATTTAATTTAATTACATCACCCATGCCATGTGTTGCCATGTTAACCAACATTTAATATTGTTGAGTAAATAAATAACTTGCACCTAAATATTAATTGTCGGGGTTGCTTTCCCGCTTAATTTGGAATACCTGCACTGTATTGCATCTTGCCATGTCATGCATCATGCTCATATGATCATGCTGGATCTTTTGCCGTAGTTGTAAAATGCATCTTTTACGCTTTCCAGTGTTTGTTGCTTCTTCGCGGATACGACGTTGAGATGTGTGAGCAACGACAAGATCTGCTTCCATGCGGGATTCCAGGCAAGCAAAGTTTGCTTGTTTACCTATACATTGTCTTTCATTCCTGCCGTTGATCTCTGCTACCCTAGTATTCGATTCTTGAATTGCGATCCCATCACATGTTTATCCTGCAGCCCATACAGCTTTATCCCCACATCCTAATACCTGTTGCATGTTTATCTGATGGCCTTGCGAGTCGTAGCGCATGCTTAGATTTGTTTGTGCGAGTCGTCTGTATGTCTTATTTTTATTTCACCTGCTTAGCATGATAGGTTATTCTACCTTAATAAAATGTTGTATTATATTGGGGTATTATAATTAAAAGATAAGGCACCGGCGGAAGGCCTTGCGAGGTGCTTTGTTCTGCTAGGTGTCGACCTAGGAACTCAGTTCTTGTCCTCGGATCCAATTTTGAGCGCACTAACCGCTTGTGGGAGGCCCTATGGAGCCCCCCGCGGCTTCGATCTAATCCGCTTCTTATCCAGGGCGCCGCAAGTAGTTCGGGCTTTCCATTTGATGCATGCATATGGTTACCTAACGATCTCATGATGATGGAGTAGTCGATTCTCATATAGGGTGGCACGTTCTTAGAGTGCTATGAAGGTCGTATCCCGCGGGCACTGGACCTGATTAGCCGTGCACACAATCATGCGGTTCTCTGGATGGGTCGTAGAGAAGAGATTTGCCGTGTTGAGATGCCCTAGCTTCTGGCTTTGCTTTTGGGGTTGATCGAACGAGTACGGGTCCAGTAGTGCACCCCTGCAGGGTATAATCTTATCGATGAGCCGTGTCCACGGTTATGGACGACTTGGTGATGATGCTGGCTAACAAGATCATAGACAACTTACACCTAATCATTGTTAATTAACCTGACTAGTAATATAGAATTATTTTCACAATAACTGGTAACTAAAATTTGTCCAATGTGTGAGTATTCCCGAATTGCTTCCTCATATTTGGTTGAGGGGGTCAATCAGAGAATGGGTTATGATTGGTGTTGGTTGTAGATGGTTATCTTATGCGCTCTCTTATCCCTCTCTGATTAGACGGAAATTGTAGCGTGTCTCTTTACGTTGCTAGTGCTGCTGCCGCTAAGTCCACCTCCCCTATATTTTGGGAGATGGTGTAGAAAGTAGGCAAGTCGGTTTTGCTTGCCAGGGAGTGCCCTGACCCTCTTTTGGGATGTGCTTTATGTGCAGTCAACAGGTTTGAGACGACGTTAGCTTGGGAATCCCTCCGGCTTGGCTGGGCAGGGATATGGCGCCATTGCTTATCTTCAGGACTCTTAGTCCAATTTTCATCTTATCCGTAGTCGGATACTATTTTGCTTCCGCTGTCATTTGAATCTTTGTATTGTATCATTTGTATCTTGACTCGTTCGAGTCGTTGTTGTAATTATATCTTCTGTTTTATTTGGGGATGTATCGGAACTGTTGTAATGTTATCACAATTCCACCCACATAATGCGCATGTTTCGGCGTGCACATTATGTCTGGTGGGCGACCAAAAATCGTTATTATGCGGATTTCGGCGGGATCGCTTAAATCTACATAGTACCGATTTTCGGGCGTCACAAAGTGGTATCAGAGCCTTGGTTTCGATCTCCTTGTTGTTTCGATACGAATGGTTATCGAAGCAGCGGGTCCGCAAAAGCCTGTAGGATAACCTCGCTAACGGTCGATGTTTCTAGAGTGTCTAAATTATTTGACGAAAAGTTATTTTGAAAATATCTCAATAGGTTTCTTTTTACTCCTTACCTCAATTCTATTTCTCCTCTTACCGTACTTGTTTTGAGTCTCTTCTCTCATCCAACATTCAAAGTTTTAGGATCCTACGTGTGGGTGGACGATTTCTTGCCTTTTACCCTATTAGGTTCGATCTTTCGGAGTCGTCTTCGTCGTGAGCAACAATCCCTTGTTAGTGGTGTCGAGAAGTTTATCCCGGAGCGTGAAGACTCGGTAGTTACCCCTCTCTTCTTGTGGTCTCGGCGTGGATCGCGGGACGCGATCCCTTGTTAGTGGTGTCGGTTGTAACGCCCCGGGTTTTATCCCCAATTAGTTTTTTTTGTTGTTTTTCTTTTGTGCATCATCATGTCATTATTTCATCATGCATTGGTCACTTCATTTAATTTATTGCACTTAAATTTAAACTCCACTTAAATTCTTTTCTCACAATTAAATTCAAATGTTTTTGAAATTAATTAAAATGTGTATTTCAAATATTTTGCGAATATTATAAAAATTAGTTTATTAAATTGCCTATTTTAAACTAAACCTATTTTGTAAAGTTTCTTTATTAAAAATTATTTTCTATTTTTGTTTTAGAAATACAAAAACAGAAAAAGAATTAAAAGACAAATAAAATTTCAGAGGGAGAAAAATAACTCCCTGGGCCAAAGCCCACTTCCCTGACCTAGTCTAAGCCCCAGCCCGGCCCACTTCCCCTCACCTTTCCCCTACCTCCGTACGAACCACAGAGGAGAGCACGCTCCTTCTCCCTGCCATGGTGCCCCACCTCCCTCACCTGCTCCCTGCTTTTCCCCCTCCCCTTAAAGCCACTGAGGACTCCCCTGGAACCCTAGCCGTCTACTTCTCCCTGTTGCGCCGCCGCCCCCCTTCTTCTCCCCTGTTTTTCTTCCCCCACCGAAGCCACCGAAGAACCTCGTCGTTGCAGCGCCGCCGTCGAAGGACCGGGTAGCACTACCGGAGCTCCGCATCATCGTCACCTCCCTCTCCCCCGCAGGAATCGAGCCGGGAGCGCTCGTGGCAGTCGGCCTCGTCCTCGTCTCCACCGCGGCCGACGGAGAGCGCCGCCGCAATTCCCCCCCCCCCCTCCGGTCATCCTCTCGCCCGTTACTCCACTACGGCAACCCCAACGGTGAGCTCCGGTTCCATCCCCGCCTTCCCCCTCTCTTTTTGCTGGCGGAATCGACGAGCTCGTCCGCGACCCCTCCGCCTCCGCCATGGATGACCGAGACGTGCAAGGTCTTGTTTTCCCCCTGTGCTGCGCCGCTACGGCTCTCGCCTCTCTGGCCGCACCCCGCACCCAACCGCATCCACGCACGCTCACGCTCCCGCTCGCCCACGCCTGCGAACACCCGCAAGAGTTCCGTTTCTGTTCGTCACCGGCGCTGCGTCTATATCGGGCGCTGTCAGTTTCGACAGTAGAACTGTAGGCGTTTTTGGTTCAAAAACAAAGACCACCCGTTGCCTAGCACCAGCACGCACCAGATCCACTGGTTAACACCACCGATCTGTTCCATCCACAGCCTGCGCGTGCGCGCGAGTTCGATACTCAGCTCGGCCGATTAAACCCACCCCCTTTTTTCTTTGTACTCGCGCACTGACCGGCGGGCCCCGCTGGTCAGCGACCGCGGGAGCCCGCACTGCCCCCACACACACACACACGCCCGCGTGGAACCTGGGTCCCGCTAGTCAGCCTCACGGGTGGAACTCCGCGCGGTGAGAAAAGCCCGAGAAGAGATCCCTGCGCCTGCAGTTTTGCGAAGAGGTCCCTGTCTTCTTGGTTTTAGTACTTTAGCCCCCACCAGCAAGTTTTCTATCACGGATGGGTCCCTGCACTTTTGCAGAAACACCCCTAAACTTAATATGCTAATAACTTTTAATCTATAACTCCAAATAAAATAATCTTTATATGTTTTAATATCAGAAAAATGCAAGGAATATTAATATGCCATTTTGCATATTTTATTTTAATTGCTTAGTGTAATTTATTTGTTGCACCTATATAATTAAATATGGAATGTGTTGGGCTTTACTTAATAATTGCCCTATTCCATTTAATTTAATTACATCACCCATGCCATGTGTTGCCATGTTAACCAACATTTAATATTGTTGAGTAAATAAATAACTTGCACCTAAATATTAATTGCCGGGGTTGCTTTCCCGCTTAATTTGGAATACCTGCACTGTATTGCATCTTGCCATGTCATGCATCATGCTCATATGATCATGCTGGATCTTTTGCCGTAGTTGTAAAATGCATCTTTTACGCTTTCCAGTGTTTGTTGCTTCTTCGCGGATACGACGTTGAGATGTGTGAGCAACGACAAGATCTGCTTCCATGCGGGATTCCAGGCAAGCAAAGTTTGCTTGTTTACCTATACATTGTCTTTCATTCCTGCCGTTGATCTCTGCTACCCTAGTATTCGATTCTTGAATTGCGATCCCATCACATGTTTATCCTGCAGCCCATACAGCTTTATCCCCACATCCTAATACCTGTTGCATGTTTATCTGTTGGTCTTGCGAGTCGTAGCGCATGCTTAGATTTGTTTGTGCGAGTCGTCTGTATGTCTTATTTTTATTTCACCTGCTTAGCATGATAGGTTATTCTACCTTAATAAAATGTTGTATTATATTGGGGTATTATAATTAAAAGATAGGGCACCGGCGGAAGGCCTTGCGAGGTGCTTTGTTCTGCTAGGTGTCGACCTAGGAACTCAGTTCTTGTCCTCGGATCCAATTTTGAGCGCACTAACCGCTTGTGGGAGGCCCTATGGAGCCCCCCGCGGCTTCGATCTAATCCGCTTCTTATCCAGGGCGCCGCAAGTAGTTCGGGCTTTCCATTTGATGCATGCATATGGTTACCTAACGATCTCATGATGATGGAGTAGTCGATTCTCATATAGGGTGGCACGTTCTTAGAGTGCTATGAAGGTCGTATCCCGCGGGCACTGGACCTGATTAGCCGTGCACACAATCATGCGGTTCTCTGGATGGGTCGTAGAGAAGAGATTTGCCGTGTTGAGATGCCCTAGCTTCTGGCTTTGCTTTTGGGGTTGATCGAACGAGTACGGGTCCAGTAGTGCACCCCTGCAGGGTATAATCTTATCGATGAGCCGTGTCCACGGTTATGGACGACTTGGTGATGATGCTGGCTAACAAGATCATAGACAACTTACACCTAATCATTGTTAATTAACCTGACTAGTAATATAGAATTATTTTCACAATAACTGGTAACTAAAATTTGTCCAATGTGTGAGTATTCCCGAATTGCTTCCTCATATTTGGTTGAGGGGGTCAATCCGAGAATGGGTTATGATTGGTGTTGGTTGTAGATGGTTATCTTATGCGCTCTCTTATCCCTCTCTGATTAGACGGAAATTGTAGCGTGTCTCTTTACGTTGCTAGTGCTGCTGCCGCTAAGTCCACCTCCCCTATATTTTGGGAGATGGTGTAGAAAGTAGGCAAGTCGGTTTTGCTTGCCAGGGAGTGCCCTGACCCTCTTTTGGGATGTGCTTTATGTGCAGTCAACAGGTTTGAGACGACGTTAGCTTGGGAATCCCTCCGGCTTGGCTGGGCAGGGATATGGCGCCATTGCTTATCTTCAGGACTCTTAGTCCAATTTTCATCTTATCCGTAGTCGGATACTATTTTGCTTCCGCTGTCATTTGAATCTTTGTATTGTATCATTTGTATCTTGACTCGTTCGAGTCGTTGTTGTAATTATATCTTCTGTTTTATTTGGGGATGTATCGGAACTGTTGTAATGTTATCACAATTCCACCCACATAATGCGCATGTTTCGGCGTGCACATTATGTCTGGTGGGCGACCAAAAATCGTTATTATGCGGATTTCGGCGGGATCGCTTAAATCTACATAGTACCGATTTTCGGGCGTCACAAAGTGGTATCAGAGCCTTGGTTTCGATCTCCTTGTTGTTTCGATACGAATGGTTATCGAAGCAGCGGGTCCGCAAAAGCCTGTAGGATAACCTCGCTAACGGTCGATGTTTGTAGAGTGTCTAAATTATTTGACGAAAAGTTATTTTGAAAATATCTCAATAGGTTTCTTTTTACTCCTTACCTCAATTCTATTTCTCCTCTTACCGTACTTGTTTTGAGTCTCTTCTCTCATCCAACATTCAAAGTTTTAGGATCCTACGTGTGGGTGGACGATTTCTTGCCTTTTACCCTATTAGGTTCGATCTTTCGGAGTCGTCTTCGTCGTGAGCAACAATCCCTTGTTAGTGGTGTCGAGAAGTTTATCCCGGAGCGTGAAGACTCGGTAGTTACCCCTCTCTTCTTGTGGTCTCGGCGTGGATCGCGGGACGCGATCCCTTGTTAGTGGTGTCGGTTGTAACGCCCCGGGTTTTATCCCCAATTAGTTTTTTTTGTTGTTTTTCTTTTGTGCATCATCATGTCATTATTTCATCATGCATTGGTCACTTCATTTAATTTATTGCACTTAAATTTAAACTCCACTTAAATTCTTTTCTCACAATTAAATTCAAATGTTTTTGAAATTAATTAAAATGTGTATTTCAAATATTTTGCGAATATTATAAAAATTAGTTTATTAAATTGCCTATTTTAAACTAAACCTATTTTGTAAAGTTTCTTTATTAAAAATTATTTTCTATTTTTGTTTTAGAAATACAAAAACAGAAAAAGAATTAAAAGACAAATAAAATTTCAGAGGGAGAAAAATAACTCCCTGGGCCAAAGCCCACTTCCCTGACCTAGTCTAAGCCCCAGCCCGACCCACTTCCCCTCACCTTTCCCCTACCTCCGTACGAACCACAGAGGAGAGCACGCTCCTTCTCCCTGCCATGGTGCCCCACCTCCCTCACCTGCTCCCTGCTTTTCCCCCTCCCCTTAAAGCCACTGAGGACTCCCCTGGAACCCTAGCCCTCTACTTCTCCCTGTTGCGCCGCCGCCCCCCTTCTTCTCCCCTGTTTTTCTTCCCCCACCGAAGCCACCGAAGAACCTCGTCGTTGCAGCGCCGCCGTCGAAGGACCGGGTAGCACTACCGGAGCTCCGCATCATCGTCACCTCCCTCTCCCCCGCAGGAATCGAGCCGGGAGCGCTCGTGGCAGTCGGCCTCGTCCTCGTCTCCACCGCGGCCGACGGAGAGCGCCGCCGCAATTCCCCCCCCCCCCTCCGGTCATCCTCGCGCCCGTTACTCCACTACGGCAACCCCAACGGTGAGCTCCGGTTCCATCCCCGCCTTCCCCCTCTCTTTTTGCTGGCGGAATCGACGAGCTCGTCCGCGACCCCTCCGCCTCCGCCATGGATGACCGAGACGTGCAAGGTCTTGTTTTCCCCCTGTGCTGCGCCGCTACGGCTCTCGCCTCTCTGGCCGCACCCCGCACCCAACCGCATCCACGCACGCTCACGCTCCCGCTCGCCCACGCCTGCGAACACCCGCAAGAGTTCCGTTTCTGTTCGTCACCGGCGCTGCGTCTATATCGGGCGCTGTCAGTTTCGACAGTAGAACTGTAGGCATTTTTGGTTCAAAAACAAAGACCACCCGTTGCCTAGCACCAGCACGCACCAGATCCACTGGTTAACACCACCGATCTGTTCCATCCACAGCCTGCGCGTGCGCGCGAGTTCGATACTCAGCTCGGCCGATCAAACCCACCCCCTTTTTTCTTTGTGCTCGCGCACTGACCGGCGGGCCCCGCTGGTCAGCGACCGCGGGAGCCCGCACTGCCCCCCCACACACACACACGCCCGCGTGGAACCTGGGTCCCGCTAGTCAGCCTCACGGGTGGAACTCCGCGCGGTGAGAAAAGCCCGAGAAGAGATCCCTGCGCCTGCAGTTTTGCGAAGAGGTCCCTGTCTTCTTGGTTTTAGTACTTTAGCCCCCACCAGCAAGTTTTCTATCACGGATGGGTCCCTGCACTTTTGCAGAAACACCCCTAAACTTAATATGCTAATAACTTTTAATCTATAACTCCAAATAAAATAATCTTTATATGTTTTAATATCCGAAAAATGCAAGGAATATTAATATGCCATTTTGCATATTTTATTTTAATTGCTTAGTGTAATTTATTTGTTGCACCTATATAATTAAATATGGAATGTGTTGGGCTTTACTTAATAATTGCCCTATTCCATTTAATTTAATTACATCACCCATGCCATGTGTTGCCATGTTAACCAACATTTAATATTGTTGAGTAAATAAATAACTTGCACCTAAATATTAATTGTCGGGGTTGCTTTCCCGCTTAATTTGGAATACCTGCACTGTATTGCATCTTGCCATGTCATGCATCATGCTCATATGATCATGCTGGATCTTTTGCCGTAGTTGTAAAATGCATCTTTTACGCTTTCCAGTGTTTGTTGCTTCTTCGCGGATACGACGTTGAGATGTGTGAGCAACGACAAGATCTGCTTCCATGCGAGATTCCAGGCAAGGAAAGTTTGCTTGTTTACCTATACATTGTCTTTCATTCCTGTCGTTGATCTCTGCTACCCTAGTATTCGATTCTTGAATTGCGATCCCATCACATGTTTATCCTGCAGCCCATACAGCTTTATCCCCACATCCTAATACCTGTTGCATGTTTATCTGTTGGCCTTGCGAGTCGTAGCGCATGCTTAGATTTGTTTGTGCGAGTCGTCTGTATGTCTTATTTTTATTTCACCTGCTTAGCATGATAGGTTATTCTACCTTAATAAAATGTTGTATTATATTGGGGTATTATAATTAAAAGATAAGGCACCGGCGGAAGGCCTTGCGAGGTGCTTTGTTCTGCTAGGTGTCGACCTAGGAACTCAGTTCTTGTCCTCGGATCCAATTTTGAGCGCACTAACCGCTTGTGGGAGGCCCTATGGAGCCCCCCGCGGCTTCGATCTAATCCGCTTCTTATCCAGGGCGCCGCAAGTAGTTCGGGCTTTCCATTTGATGCATGCATATGGTTACCTAACGATCTCATGATGATGGAGTAGTCGATTCTCATATAGGGTGGCACGTTCTTAGAGTGCTATGAAGGTCGTATCCCGCGGGCACTGGACCTGATTAGCCGTGCACACAATCATGCGGTTCTCTGGATGGGTCGTAGAGAAGAGATTTGCCGTGTTGAGATGCCCTAGCTTCTGGCTTTGCTTTTGGGGTTGATCGAACGAGTACGGGTCCAGTAGTGCACCCCTGCAGGGTATAATCTTATCGATGAGCCGTGTCCACGGTTATGGACGACTTGGTGATGATGCTGGCTAACAAGATCATAGACAACTTACACCTAATCATTGTTAATTAACCTGACTAGTAATATAGAATTATTTTCACAATAACTGGTAACTAAAATTTGTCCAATGTGTGAGTATTCCCGAATTGCTTCCTCATATTTGGTTGAGGGGGTCAATCCGAGAATGGGTTATGATTGGTGTTGGTTGTAGATGGTTATCTTATGCGCTCTCTTATCCCTCTCTGATTAGACGGAAATTGTAGCGTGTCTCTTTACGTTGCTAGTGCTGCTGCCGCTAAGTCCACCTCCCCTATATTTTGGGAGATGGTGTAGAAAGTAGGCAAGTCGGTTTTGCTTGCCAGGGAGTGCCCTGACCCTCTTTTGGGATGTGCTTTATGTGCAGTCAACAGGTTTGAAGTCTGACGACGTTAGCTTGGGAATCCCTCAGGCTTGGCTGGGCAGGGATATGGCGCCATTGCTTATCTTCAGGACTCTTAGTCCAATTTGCATCTTATCCGTAGTCGGATACTATTTTGCTTCCGCTGTCATTTGAATCTTTGTATTGTATCATTTGTATCTTGACTCGTTCGAGTCGTTGTTGTAATTATATCTTCTGTTGTATTTGTGGATGTATCGGAACTGTTGTAATGTTATCACAATTCCACCCACATAATGCGCATGTTTCGGCGTGCACATTATGTTTGGTGGGCGACCAAAAATCGTTATTATGCGGATTTCGGCGGGATCGCTTAAATCTACATAGTACCGATTTTCGGGCGTCACATACCCGAGCTGCTGCAGCCTCGAGTTGCCATCATTGAGCCTGTCCTGCACAGGGATTGCGGCCTGCTGGGGAACAGAGACGACCTCCCTCTGTGGGTTTCCCTGAACGTGAGGAGGGATCCGGGGTGGATTACCGCGGCCAGCCGGGTTATTGTTTCCTACACCCAGGTTACCCTCCCCACGGGTACTTCCCGCCTGCCCCGAGTTACGCTGTCCGGCCTGCCCGGCTTGCTGGATACCGGCGAAGGCCGGATCATAGGTCTGTAGCTGCTTGTTCTTCCCGGAACCTCGACTCCGGCTCCGGCTCTTGCTCTTGCTCTTGCTCCTGCTTGGATGCGGGGAAGAGGCCTCCCCATCCGATTTCTGGCTATTGGGTCTGGCTGAGTGCACCTGGGACCCTGCCCCGGGGTTCTTCTTCTTGAAGGCCAGATTCTGACGGTTGGCCTCAATCACCAACTCGTTTACCCGCTCCTGCTGCTTGCGCAGGGCCTCACCGGATAACCCCGCCAACTCGGCCATTGCGGCTTCGGCGGCCCTAAGGGTTTTCGCCGGTGAGCTGTACACCGGCTTCCCTGCTGAAATCCGACTTCCTGTGTGACTGGTGGTGGCTCCACCAGCTAGCTCCTCATTCACCATTCTTCCTTTCTTGCGCAGATCTGCAATGCGCTTCTCCCGAGAGTCTATCTTAGGGAATCCGTGAGCGGCATTGTACTCCCGGAGGCTAGCATTCAGCTCGCGACGGATCTCGGCGATCTCCTGCGCTTCGGCGAGTAGCAACCTCCGCTGCTCCTCCAACTCAGCCGAGGTGGCCTGGGTATCCGCTTCAGCAGCCACAGGTACAACCAACTTAGCCACCAGCCCTGAGAGGGGATCCGGGCGACGCCGCGGCTGGGACGGCTGTGGATCACCATCTCGGGCCGCAGGTCTTTCCTGCGGGGGTTTGGCCAAACGGGGGTGGCCGTCGGTATCGCCGTCACCGTCCTGGTACTCCTCCTCAGTTGCTCCGACCATCATTACTGCGACCGAACTCGGGGGACGACCGGCACGCAGACCCCGAGCAGCGCAGAGCATGGGAGGGTCTTCAGCTTCCAGGACTACGTCCGGGTAGCTACAGACAACCTCGGTGGCCACGTAGGTGGTGAAACCACCGAAGTCAATGAGACATCCGTTCACCGGAAAAGGTCTGTTCCGGAAGCATCCTGCGTTGTCGCAGACGAAGTCCATCTCCCCTAGCCTTACGACCAGGCCAGAGAGAACCCGAACGTCGAAATGAACGGGGGAGCCCGTCCGGATGTGTACACCAGCCAACGCCTCTGTCAGCCCCACGGTGGGCGCCAACTGTCGTGGTGGTGTCACGGCAGATGCCATAGGATGGCTAATGTGTGGGGCCGATGGACGTTGGTGGATCCGGGGAGGGATAGCGAGCTTAAGAGCTCACACGGGGAGGATCCCGGTACAACCGAGATCTCCCAGGAACAAGAAATAAGAACAAAGCACGAGGAGGAAGATCTAACAAACACGAACAAATGCACGAAGGCACAATACACACACGCGATATACCCAGGTTCAGGGCCCTCGTGAGGAGGTAACACCCCTACTCCTGCCTTTCCTCTCTATATATTTGTGGTAAAAGAGTTACAACTTGCTACAAGATCTCTCAAAGGGAGGAGTACAAAGAACTAGATGAACTCAAGGTGAGAAGGAGTAAATGCACTAAGAGTAAATGCGACTATAGCTTTGGCTCTCAAGTTGGTCTCTTGCTCTCAGGAGCAGTTATGGCGCCTTTTATAGAGCTCCGGCCAGGAGGGCCGGAAACCCTAAATCGGCTTGGCCCCTCCGGACAGGCCTAGCCGGCATGTCGTCACCGGCTAGTGCGACCTAGTCGCCGGGCTATCCGGCGTAGCCCCTCCGTCATCATCTTGACGAGGACGGCAGGCGCCGTCCTGCATCATCATTGTCCCCTTGTCAGAGACAAGACATGTCTTTGCCCATCCCGGATAGCCTTTTCCGGATTGCCGGGCTAGGCATGTCAGGTCTTGTCGTACCACGATCGTACCGGCTGACGCGCTCCCGTGTCAGGCGGGAAGTGACCATGCTTCCGTGTCAGGCGGGAGGTGACCATGCTTCCGTGTCAGGCGGAATGGTACTTCCCCCCGCAACAGACGGGAAAGCCTGCTACGGACCGTTGACGGCCTACCGGAAGCCCTTACGCCGGCTACCTCCTCGCTTGTCACGGTGAGCCTCCTCTGCATAAGGTCAAGACCGAGACATATACTCCGGTTAGTACTTACCCGGACTACCTATCCGGTAAAGCCGAGTACACCTCCATCCGGGAGTCTCCTTGGAGTCCTAGATCTGGGATCCTTTCCGGAGGCGTCCGAGCTCGTCTCAGGATGAGTATCTCTAGGCCTAGCCTCCCGAAGATGTCTTAGCCTACCAGCAAAGACATCTTCGAGAAGCTAGTTCTTAGAGGAACCATCCGCTCATGCTTGTGCTGCGATTGTGAGGGCCGGGGGTGTCTATTTATAGCTGCGAGACCTGACCCTTGCGCCTGCCAGGAGGCACTTTGTCCTCTACCAGCGTTCAAGGGTCAAGCTGCCCTTTCAGTACAGCAGGAGGTGTCCCTTGCTCTTGCCAAAGGTCAGGTACTGTTGGCACCTTATTGAATTATACCGGGATCTGTCCCTACCCGGGGGGCAGCCCCCCGACAAGTATACAATGGTACCCAAACTAATTGGGTCCAAAGTAGTTAGACCAACTACAATACATAGGACAAACTCCACATAAATATGTGCATATTGATATGAAATAGAATTTCATGCACATCTTAGCCAATTAGGATTTGATGGAGTTTATCATATATATTGGATCAACGAAAGTAAGCATGATATAAGATATACATATAGTAAATATGCATGCATAAAACTTTCAAGAACCAAACGAGATACAATTTGGACAAAACACCAATTAAATCAAGAAGCTACACAACAGTGTGGCAAGAGAAGGATTTGTCCTTATTGTATCAAAGACTCAAACCAACACATGATTGGAGAACCAATATTAAAATATATTAAATGAAAACAAGGTCAAGGCTAAACCAATGAGCATAAGAAATAAGACAAGCAAACATGCTCGAGGGTTTCATCTCATCCAAGAAGGTACACTAAAAACTGTGGGATGAGATAGCCAACTCCACAAAGACGAGTAAGGTTCCAACAAATAAACCAATCCCTCTACAATTTTCATGATGGCACAAAGTACCAAGACGAAAAATGTTTGTCTTTCAAAGAGACATGTCATCGGGATCAAACACCAATTGAAGATAACTAATATTCAACAACGTATAGGATTGCTCCCCCAAGATTAGTGCATTACTTATGATCTTGTATTTGATTACAAAATGCACATAAATGAGATCATCACTCTCCATATATATTGTTAAAGAATTAATCATGTTCAAGAAGAGCAATAAGATACCAAACCAATTTAAAGAATAGTGTTCTAAAGAGTATAGAGTAGCTTCCCCATGATTAGTGCATTATTTGAGATCTTGTATGTAAATACAAAATACACACAAGTGGGATCATTACCTTCCATATATTCTTTTAAGCACAAAGTTCAAGAAAAGCAATAAGACCCGATAACAATTAAAAGGATGATGTTCTACTCAATGTAGGATAGCTCCCCCAAGGATGGTGCATTACTTAGAATTGATTCTTCGAATGTAAATTCACAACAATGGGATCCTTGCTTGTCCTAACAAAAGAAAGCACAACACAAAATGAGTAGAGCAACAAAAATATCCAAATGAAGCAAGGATGACAAAAGGGTGGTTAGACCAAAACAAACTTGGTGATAGAATAAGACAATTTATGAACAAAAGCCAATGAAAATATGATCAATACATTTACGACAAATATAATTATCACTTGTCAAAGACAATGATTGTATATAGATAGTTCTCGGTGGTTCATGACATATATATGTATGCAAGATCATATTCACAAAACATAAGCATGTGACAAAATATAAGAATTGAAAAACATGTTTATCTAGAGATTCTTGATGACTTCACATATTCAATGATCATACTAAGCATCAAGAGTCTCTCTCACAAAAAAGATACCAAAAGATGGGTGAACAAAATGCATTTAAGCAAATATAGAACTTGTTTGAGTACCATGCCACCTAGGAACAAGATAATCAACAATATCAACTCTAGATGACACTACCTCACATGTTCACATTTTCTAGGCTTGTAATATGCACATAGCTTATTACTCCCTTATAATGTCATAATCCATTTTTTTTAACAAGAGGGAAAAGAAATCCAACAATAGATAATTAGTGGACATTAGAATTTGAATTTCTCATGAGTAAGACATACCACAAAGAGAGAAGATAATATTGAAATATCACCACTGGTATTCCTCATGCATACACATTTTTAGGATAATGAGTTAGCAAAAGTGAAGGGGATCGTGTGCAGAAAACAAAAAAATCCTAGCAACGATATCCTTAAACTAGCCAAGATCTACACTATGCAAATATAGAAGTACGGCGGAGATCGGAATACATACCCTCGTAGACCGAATAGCGGGGATTACGCTCCCGCACAAGCGTTGACGACGAAGACGACGTAGCCGACCTCTACGTCGCCGAGAACTCGGCGCGACGAAGACGACGAAGATGACCCCGAGGTCGGGTGGAGGAAGTAGGCCTCCGAGTACCGCTAGCACAGCACCTCGCATGGCGTCACACACATACGGTGGAGACGACGGCCTCCGAAACTCCAGTCAAGGACGAGCAGCGGAAGACTTGGACCGGAACACCAGCAGCGCGACAGCGGGCTATGGTGGAAGAGATACCCTCATCCTCCTCGGCGCAACTCCGACAAAGGGAATCACGAGATCGAGGAAAAATAAGAGAATTAATTGGTGAATTAAAAGGCCAGGGGTGCCCCTTCTTATATAGGCTCCCAAGGGGAGCCAACCTTTCCAGCCAGGCAATGTGGGACTATCCACCATTTCCTGGTGCGGCCAAGACAGGTGCGCCGGCCCTAGGTTGGCCCCATTTGGCCCACCTAGGGCGGCCAAGCCTCCCCCACAAAATTCCCTTGAGGGTTCCCCCCCCCCCCCATGGGCCTTCTTTCGACCAGAAGGCCCATTTAGGGAAATCAGCCTAAATAAATTCGAAAATAAATATATAAAATCATATTTAGACATTAATTACACTAATTAATATCAAACATATTATATATAATTTATTCTAGCTCCGAAAACTCTTTCGTCGCTGCCCGATCTCCGTCGGACTATTCCTGGGACGTTCCCGGTGATCTCTTTCCTTTCCGGTTGTCTTGTCGAAACCCCTTAAGTGTGTTACCCTAGCGGTTCAATATAATAACAGGTACGATCAAGACTCCTCTATGATCATCGACTAACTCGTAGGCCTGTACCCCATGAATTAATCCTTGTGCTATAAAGAATGACTTTCATCTATCAAACCTGGACGTATAGTCTTAAACCCTTTGTCATGGCGATACTTAGCGAGTCCGAGCATCATTCTTAGATATCTCCATACCTAGCATGATCTCGTTACCGACATCGCTATCTTCTACTCGTCTATGATATTATGTCAGCTGGTGACCTAGTCACATGTTTGCAAACTCATTTGACATAATCTCACCGAGTGGGCCCTAGAGTATCTATCCGGCTATGCGGACTGACAAATCCCGTTGTTGACCCCTCGTCTCAACTACCCCCTTACGATACCCAAAAGTATCACTGTTATTGTCACACTAGATAAGATATGACGTTTGGTGCGATCAAAGTATCTTCCAGGGATAACAATAAGAGTTGATCTCACGATCTTAAGGCGTAATGACTATGTCCTATAAATACTGGGTATGTCCATCACATCGTTACTCCTAACGATATGACTTCCATTGCCGTCCGGCGCCATGCCCTATGATCGGAAAACCTCGATCATCAATCACGCAACGAAACTATTCTTAGTAGAGGCTACTAGGGATCTGGTTGTTTTATCTACCACACCTGTATTAATGTTTTCGCTAAATACAGTTATAGCATGGTATAAACATACAATGAACGATTGGGATATTGCCAATAAACTATGTTTATTAAGTGCCTCTAGGGCATATTGCCTTCAGTCTCCCACTCGCACTAGAGTAACACTTAATCTAGTTTACAACTTGGTAAAAGCTCAACACCCATAGCATCTTGGTGCATGCTCGCCTCGTGGAAGAGGAATACAGTCAATAGAACTCACACATTGAGATCTATATGTGCTTTGCAACACTTCTATGTCACCTAGTTTGACATCATCCCGTATCTTACGATGACGGTGAAATATATCACAGTGGATGGAGTGAGACTCGAGTATTCGCGTAGCATGCGGCTTAAAAGTCTAAGAGATCTATTAAGGGGACCACCTACGCTCGGAAAACTGCTCAGTCCAATCACACTTGCTACTTCTGAAGTCGCGATATATTTCTATACCTATGTAGATTATGCGACAGTGCATTCATATGCGACTTCGCAAACTAACCATGTCTATCTTCAAAATAAAGGACATCGCCTATATGAGATTTCTAGTCGCATGGGTCAGCGTCATAACTTGCATCATCGTAACCGCTTTACGGCAAGTTGTCTTTCCACTCTTACCCTTGACTAGAAAACATATCTTCAGTTCTCATAGACACTGAAGAATAAACTTAACGTTTGTTCATTGATCCACACAAGGATCACTCTAGAACCTGTTCTTGAACCAAGAACTCGGGTCACACTAAGTCGAGCTTTCAGTTTGATAGACTCTATGTCTGATACATAGAGAATGCCGAACATCATTTTCTATCACTGAAAAAGCCAAGATGAACTTAATATTTTACCAAGTCATACAAGTAAGAACCTCTTTCTTCGCTTGTCCTATTCTGAAACACTTCAGAATCTTGACTTAGGAAATATTCCGACTTAATGTTATTAAGCCCCTCACGATCTATACAATTATAAATCGGATGCCTAATACTCCTAACTTCATTTCATAGAAAATTTAATCACTTAAATAATCATTTACACTCTACTAGAGGATCTGTGTCATTCAATATGTCGTTACATACATAATCACAAATGACACCTAGCTCCCACTCAAATATGCCTTCCGCATATAAGATCAAGGAAAATCTACTTAGCTCCCATTCAAATATGCCTTCCGCATACAAGATCAAGGAAAGCTACTTTGCTCCCACTCACTCCTTTGCAAATGTAGGTTTCTTCAACTATTTTGGACAACTCCAAAATCCTTTGATCACATTATCAAAGTGAATATTCCAGCTCCGATATGCTTGCTTCCGCCCATGAATGGACCACCGAAGTTTGCATACATGTTTAGCATCCTCAGGATCACCAACTCTTTCTTAATGACACTATTAAGAAACATGGTCTCCTTATCCATCTATCAATTTCTCATTCGAAATTATAGTGATTGCTAAACGACCCAGAATAGATTTAGGCTTCGCCACTTGAGACAAACTCTCATGTGGTCTGTCGGAACTGTTTCACGACAAATCGAATCCGCTCAATGTCTACTCTCTCATAAAATTCCATATACTATTAACATCCTAGATGCCATCAAGAAGATCTCCCAAGTCAATACCTGGTAATCGTATATGAATTTTATTTCGGATCACAAATGACTCATAGCCATTTCTCGGACCTAGGTTCACCATCTCTTCTTTGTAGTTCGTAGGTCTATCATATTCCATTAATATGACCTTCATAGCAAGATTGTCGTACACACAGTGTGGAACACAACCTCGTATGCCTACGCTCTTAGTATGAGCTCAGAACATCATGATTTTGAATCATCAGCCTTTTCAAGCTGTGGAGCCTGACACCGAAAACACTTTCGATTGCGCCACTCTGATGTCTGGAGAGGAAGTTCACCAACTTCGTCTTGCTCTACTTTCTTTCTCACTTATACCCTCGGACAAGAAACTATTTCTTTCGCAAGGTATATCCCGGCAAAGATTTTGCCTATGTCGTGAGACATGTACCCAACTAACTCTTTAGGTAGGTTATACTACAAGGATTAATCCATTCTAGGTTCGATTACATCGAAACACTAAATTGCTGAAACGACAATCCAGGCTCAAAAGCCATGCCATCACTCGTATGGTATTGTCTCCATGGTTTCAAATGGTTTCCCTATTTGCTAACGTGAGTGTTTACGTTTCAACCATATGACTCTAATGATCACAATAATTCGGTAAGAGATTTATTTACCACACACTATCCGATAGGGTGCAATTACGACGTCCTAACACACCATGACACTATGGTGTTCCATGCGACGTAATTTGTGGAACTCTTCTCACAAGTCTTCCAATGATGTGCCAACATTATAACTCAAATCTTCATTCCTCGATATGCATCGCGGGAATTTGATTTTCTTGTTAAGTTTATTTCCTACTTCATTCTGAACTTTGTTTGATCGAATCAAAATTTCAGACTAACATTTCCCGGAGTGGATATCCATATATCTACTCGGAATATTCATGAAGTCTATGAAATAAAGACTTCCACTACAAGTTAAAGTACTTCATTGATCCACATACACCGAAATGCACGATTCTCAACAAGCTATACTCAAAACGTTCAGTGAAGTTCACGAAATAAGGTCTCCACTACCCGTCAATTACTTCATTGAACCACATACATCTCTACGTATGACTATCAATAAGTTATATGCCCACTTTCCGAAAACGGTGTCACAGTTATTTTGCAAGTGTCAAAAGATCAAATCTTAGGACTTGTAGATCCATCCGGTATGGAGCTAATGCATTGACTATAACATTGACATGACTAAACGGTAGTGCCACACATATGTGGTGTCTTTATTAAGTTTGTATGCTTTGGTATTAATATTATGAATGTGGGAGCTTCTACCATCTAAATTCAAATCGGCATATGATCATTACTTCATAAATATAGGACACCAAATTTGTCACTATCATGTATGAACAAGTGTCTCGCTAGAGGAGACACACTTGTAACGATCATACTAACAGGCGATCATAAAGAAATTATTCAAATGGCAGATCTAGAGTGAGAGTGTCTATGGCCATCACAACAACTTGACTGCCATTATCAACACGCAATGTCGCCTCATCCTTTCAAGCTACTCAAGCAGTAAACCTGGTTTTCACAAAACATGACTAGTTCAAAACTTAGTCACTACTGCGAGTACTTGCTTAGCTAAAACATTCATAACATGTATATCATATATACACCATCATCATTGATGACTTCCGGCGATCTGTTTCATTTTCTTGATACTTCCACCGTAATCAAGAACCATGAAGGTGAACGATTCCCCTTGCATGACATAGTCTATGACCGAGGATTTGCACTTGGCAACGATGTCTGTCATCCAGTGATTGAGCTGAGCGAGGCGTCTCAATGTTCATTAAGTATGAACATATGTCATTAAGTATGACCGCCATGTGCTCCCTCAATGTGTGTATTCTCTTCCATCTTGGTTGAGAAGACAAGCAGTCAACATACTGATAAACTTCATAAACCCAACGTTTGGGGTACCCCAAGTTTAGCGACCATATCATATGTTCGCGATCCAAAAACTCGTACCCACCGTTGGTTCTCTATGGCAGAGATCATAGCATACACTGGACTATGATGATATTATCCGCACAAAATCTGACAATCCAAATTATCTTTTGTCAGCGGAATCTCCGGGGTTATCTCCTTGCGGGTATTGTAACACAAAGAGCTAACGGTTTAAACAAGGAGTATCCTCAAGCTAAATCATAAAACTATGAAGTTTGGACCCAACCTTTTAAGTTTCTCAATCGCAGGAATGCGCCTAATTTGAAAAGATGCTATCACAATGGTTAATATCTACAAAGGTTTGCAAAACAGACTCTGTTCATTATATTCTGAGTTCTAGTATTTAGAAAATAACTATCCGAACTCCCACTCAAACGAACATCCCTCCTGGTCGTTTAAGCGATTACACGACCCCCATCCATTGCACCACCCCTCATCATCAGAGCCGGCGGCACAACTTCAAGAGTAGACTATTGTCCGCCACACCAATTTTGTGACTCGTGCTCGACCTTTCGGTCTCCCTGTTCCGAGGCCATGAATATGCTAGGCTCGCCACCAAAAACCTCCACGCTGACGCTTGTGCAACATGGCTTACACCCACTTTCTGCGAACGACGAGATGTCTGACACCCGATCATCCCGGCCTGCCTCATAACGTTGAACTTTCTTGGTGGTGCGCGTTGGAGGGAGAAGACTAGTGGTATTTTGAAGGGATCATCTTATATAGCTACCGCCGTGTAACTAATATATACTATATATACAATCACACAATATAAGATGCACACAATACATCAAATGTAATGCAATGTGATATAGTCCATTGAACGGATAGACGTCGCCTAGAGGGGGGGGGGTGAATAGGCGATTTAAAACTTTTTCGAGAAGCCGGAATATCCGGTCCACGAATGACCCGGAAATTCCGAGTAGCCGGAATATCCGGTACACGAATGACCCGGAAATTCCGGTATGCTTGATAAAGGCGGAATAAAACTAGAGGTTTACTTTAACAAGCATACAACCTAGATATATAAACTAGGCTCACCTATGTGCACCAACAACTTAAGCTAAGCAATACTAGTAACAAGATGATAGCAAGATATATGACTTCAAGCAAGAAGGCTATCACAATGTAAAGTGCATAAGTAAAGAGCTCGGGTATAGAAATAACCGAGGCACGCGGAGACGAGGATGTATTCCCGAGTTCCACCCAAAGGTGTACGTCTCGTTTGGAGAGGTGTGCGCAACCACAACAGGTTAGCCGCAACGCCACAAAGGCTCACCTTCTTCTCCTGATGAACTGAACCACAAAAGGTTCGAGTTCACCTTCCACTATTGATCTCCTTTGGGGCGGAGATCGAATCCCGTACAACTCTTGAGGCACACACCCACAACTTAATTGGGGGCTCCCAAGTCTTGAGGCACACACCCACAACTTAATTGGGGGCTCTCAAGTGACCACAAAAGGTCTTGACCACAAAAGGTCTTGGCCACAAAAGGCCGGCCACAAAAGGCATCTAGGGTCCAATGACCCAAGAGTAACAAGCTCACAAGTATCACCACCACGAATCCTCGTTGAGGGCTCAAACCGATGCAAATTCAATGGCAAGAGCACACGAAGTGCTCAAGTCCTTCACTCTCAAATTCCAACACAACAACAAATGTTTATGGGGGAATAAGAGAGGAAGAACAAAGGAAACCACAAAGGAGTCAAATCCTTCACTCCCAAATCCCACCAAAAGCAACTAATGCTTATGGGGGGAGAAGAGAGGAAGAACAAAGAAGAAGAACCACAAAGGAACTCCAAGAACTAGATCCACTAAGTTCCCCTCACTTAGAGGAGAGATGGATTGGTAGGATTGTAGATCTAGATCTCCTCTCAACTTTCCCTAAAGAATATGAAAGATTCAATGGAGGGATTGAGAGGTAAGTGAGCTTTCCAAGGTCAACAATGGAGTAGGAGAGAGGGGAAAGTTGTGCTGCCTTGGATTGGCTGAGGAGGAAGAAGGGGAGGGGTATTTATACCCCTCCAGGAAATATAGCCGTTGGCTGTTTCGAAACTCAGAAATTCCGGTATAAGTGAGACTCGGAAATTTCCTGGCTATATTTCCGAGTCTCACTTATACCGGAATTTTCGAGTGTCGAAACAGCCAACGGCTATATTTCCTGGAGGGGTATAAATACCTCTCCCCTTCTTCTTCCCCAGAATATCCAAGGCAGCACGACTTCCCCCTCTCTCCTACTCCATTGTTGACCTTGGAAAGCTCACTTCCCTCTCAATCCCTCCATTGAATCTTCCATATTCTTTAAGGAAAGTTGAGAGGAGATCTAGATCTACAATCCTACCAATCCATCTCTCCTCTAAGTGAGGGGAACTTAGTGGATCTAGTTCTTGGAGTTCCTTTGTGGTTCTTTCTCTTTATTCTTCCTCTCTTCTCCCCCCTTAAGCATTAGTTGCTTTTGGTGGGATTTGGGAGTGAAGGATTTGACTCCTTTGTGGTTTCCTTTGTTCTTCCTCTATTATTCCCCCATAAACATTTGTTGTTGTGTTGGAATTTGAGAGTGACGGACTTGAGCACTTCGTGTGCTCTTGCCATTGCATTTGCATCAGTTTGATCCCTCCACGAGGATTCGTGGTGGTATTACTTGTGAACTTGTTACTCTTGGGTCTTTGGACCCTAGACGCCTTTTGTGGCCGGCCTTTTGTGGCCAAGACCTTTTGTGGTCAAGACCTTTTGTGGTCACTTGAGAGCCCCCAATTAAGTTGTGGGTGTGTGCCTCAAGACTTGGGAGCCCCCAATTAAGTTGTGGGTGTGTGCCTCAAGAGTTGTACGGGATTCGATCTCCGCCCCAAAGGAGATCAAAAGTGGAAGGTGAACTCGAACCTTTTGTGGTTGAGTTCATCAGGAGAAGAAGGTGAGCCTTTGTGGCGTTGCGGCTAACCTGTTGTGGTTGCGCACACCTCTCCAAACGAGACGTACACCTTTGGGTGGAACTCGGGAATACATCCTCATCTCCGCGTACCTCGGTTATTTCTATACCCGAGCTCTTTACTTATGCACTTTACATTGTGATAGCCTTCGTGCTTGAAGTCATTTATCTTGCTATCATCTTGTTACTAGTATTGCTTAGCTTAAGTTGTTGGTGCACATAGGTGAGCCTAGTTTATATATCTAGGTTGTATGCTTGTTAAAGTAAACCTCTAGTTTTATTCCGCCTTTATCAAGCATACCGGAATTTCCGGGTCACTCGTGTACCGGATATTCCGGCTACTCGGAATTTCCGGTCACTATTGGACCGGATATTCCGGCTCCTCGAAAAAGTTTTAAATCGCCTATTCACCCCCCCCCCCCCTCTAGGCGACATCTATCCGTTCAATTGGTATCAGAGCCAGGTTATCTCATTATTAGGACTAACCGCCTAGAGATAAAGATGTCGTTTAAAGATCTAGTGCACAATCCCTCTTATAGATTCGATGGCACAAATTATGATGTTTGGAAAATTTGCATGCTTAATCTTTTTAGAGACACGGGTTCAAATTTAGAGAGTATTGTAGATATGGGTTTTTCTCCTCCAAAGGATTCACAAGAATTATCTTTAGAGGATGAGAAAAACTCTTATCTAGATACTCTAGCATCTAATGGTCTCATATGTGCTTTGAGCGATGTAGTGCTTGCGGCAATCATGCCTTTTCGGAGCGCTCATGAATTATGGACAAAACTTCAAGATATATATGAGGTGTCCAACATTTCCAAGGATGATTGTCCTCCTTCCACATCCGGTCGTGATGAGCTCACGACTTCCTCCACTTCACCGACATGTGGTTTGCCACAAGGTAATGATATGGTGAGTGGTGATAGAAATTGCAATCTTGATGGTGAATCCACTATTGACTATACTTCTCACCCATCTTATTGCAATGCTCTATCTTTGGACTTAAACACCTCTAGCCCTTCAAATGTATTAAATGCTAGTGTTGATAGTCCTTGCATATCATGTAGTAGTTGCTTAACTAAATCTCATGATGATATGCTTTCCTTGTCTTGTTGCCATGATCAAAATGTTTCTATTTCCTCTAGTACTTGTTTGGCTAACAATGTAGAGGAATCCCAACAATTGTTGGAACAAGACTTGGACCTCAAAGGTGCTTCAAGTGTCTCTTCATCGTCTTCATCCACTACTCACATTTGCCTAATGGCTAAGGAGTATAAGGTATCACCTACCATGCACTCCAATATATCTCATGATGATGATAATGATGATGATGATGATCTAATTAAGGAGAAGTTTGATATTGTCTCTCATGCTCTCTTAAATAATAAAAATGCTCATTAGAACTTCTTAGAAATCATGACTACTCTTTTTGAGCTTAAGGAGACCTTTGAGGCTATGGAGACCCGTTGTCATGAAGGGTGGGGTCTTGCTCGTGATTCCGCGGGTGAGGTCCATAATCTTGAGAATGCTCTTGAGGAAGAGCAAGAAACTCGGGTTGCTCTCGAGGAGAGATTAGAATCTAGTGAGGAGTTAAACAATGAAGTAATTGCTAAACCCACTAAAGAACATGAACATGCTATTGCTAAATGTAATGTGCTTAGTAAACAAAATGCTAAGATAAATAATGAGCTTGTCATGTTGTCTCCTTCCACTTCTAATGATAATGATGCTTGTGCTACTAACTCCACTTTGTGTGAAGCATCTATTTTGAAGGAGAATGTTGAGCTAAGGGCTCAACTTGATTTGCTAACTAGCAAGTATGGGATATTGGAAGAAAATCATGAAAAGCTTTCAAGCTCTAATGAGGATCTTCTAGCATCCCATGCTAGGCTAAAGTTAGCTCATGAGGCGGTCACAACGAAGGTAAAATCTTGTGAGCCTCCTATGGTCACTAGCACAAACTCTACTAATAATGCTTTATTGCAATGTGCTAGTACTAGTAATTCTACATCACATACCATTGCTAAATCTTGTGATGAATTACATTCCTTGCCTTGTTGCTCTAACAATGTAGCATCTACTTCCTCTAGTATTTGTGTTGAAACTAACCATATAGAGGAACTCAAAGAGCTCAAGGCACAAGTCACTTCTTTGAAGAGAGACTTGACGAAGTGTCATGAAGGGAAGTCCACCCTCGACAACATGTTGAGAGTGCAACAACTTCCTCATGACAAGAGTGGACTTGGATTCAACTCCAATAACAAGAACAAGTCCAATGTCAAGAAGAAGCACAAGTTCGTCAAGAAGAAGGGCCAAGAACAAGCTATTGATTCAGCCAAGATTGTGTGCTTCAAGTGCAAGGTTGAAGGGGACCATGTTAGATCATGCCCTTTGAAGAAGAAGCCTCTTAGTGAGAAGCAACAAGGGAAGCAACCTCAAGTTCAAACTCAAGCTTCCCAAGTTGAAGAACCTTCCCTTCCCAAGAACAAAGGTAAAAGTCGCCTTTGCTACAAATGTCGTGGGAAGGATCACTTTGCTTCTTCATGCACTCACGGTACCTTACCCAACCCTTCTACTATTGATATTGTTCATTCTCTTAGGAAGGATAAGGGTGGCAATGTGTTTGCCAAAGTTATTGGTACTCAAAGTGGTGTCAAGAAAAGAACCATTTGAGTTGCCAAACCTATTGTGACTAACCTCTTAGGACCCAACTTAGTTGGGGACCAACAAGCTAAAACTTGATCAATAGGTGTAAGTGGAGGACATTGGAGACTTGACTACATCATGAAGAATTAAGGGATCTTCATCATCCATATTATCTCAAGTCAAGTCAATTGAATTATATTGTCTTAGCATATATCTAATGCTCCTCCTTGCGGTAACTTGTATCTAATTCATATGTATACATTGAAAGTTACTTGCACCCTTGCATGTGTTTGGTTTTGTGCCTTACTAGTGTTTCATATGTGTTGTGCACTCTACTTACTTATGTTGAGTAATCAAGCTTGTGTATGTTGGTTTGCACACCATGTATGTTTGAGCCTCTTGTCTATTTGTTTTTATCTTAATTGGCTCTTTTAGGGATTTTAATGGACTATCCCATTTTGGGGGAGTGATGTGCTTTTTGGTAACTCACCACCCTAAAATGTGTATTCATGAGGAATACCACTTAGTAGTGATATTTCAATATTATCTACTCTCTTTGTGGTATGTCTTACTCATGAGAAATTCAAAGTCTAATGTCCATTAATTATCTCGTGTTGGATTTCTTTTGCCTCTTGTTACAAAACAATGGATTATCACATTATGGGGGAGTAATAAGCTATGTGCATATTACAAGCCTAGAAAATGTGAACATGAGAGGTAATGTCAGCTAGAGTTGATATTGTTGATTATCTTGTTCCTAGGTGGCATGGTACTCAAACATGTCAGCTATAGTTGATATCACTTATCCTATGTGGGTATTTGTGATGCTTTGAGAAATTTGGTGTTGAAAGTTCTTATATACCCTCTAAGAATAATTTGAGCTATGTGCTTTGCTTTCAAGCAAAAATTCTTATTGGTGTATTTATGACTTCCTCTTGGATACCACGTGCGTTATCTTGTACCTACATTGTGTGTGCATGTTTCTTTGAGGACTTAGTGTACACTTAGAAACTTATACACATGAGGATAGTTACATATTTAATTGGTATTCAAAATCTTTAGTGATCATCTTTTATTACTTTCTTGATTCTTTGGTGATCTCTAAATGGCACAAGCTTTGTTTTTCTATTGGTTTCACATTGCCTCTTAATAAGCTTGTGATCCTATTTGATTTATCATCTTTGGTGTGCTTGTATGCGAAATACATGATATGCACTATGTGCCTCATAATTTGAAAGACTATGGTGTTGCTTAGGCTCATCCTTGTTTAGTCTCCTAAATTGTATTTCCATGTCACACCCATCCCTTCCCGGTTGAGCAAGTCGTTATTTTCCACTTCTCTCTTTTTGCTCAACATTTGTTTGTTGCAAGGTATACTTATTGTCTTAACTATACAACCTTGCACCTTTTTGTGTTTGAAAGAATCTAGTAGGGAGCGAGGATTCCATGTTATGCACACCATATTGAAATACAAATCTTTTCATTGTGCATGTACCTTGGGGAGTTCCCTCTTGATTTTTAGAACACTTGGTTGATCTTATCATAACATCTTCTTGTGCTCAATTGGTTTTTGGATCCCTTGATTGCTTGCTTCTTTGTGAATGCTTTTCCCCTTTGCAATTGGTATCCTTCCAGTGGATTTCAATTGATATCCTTCGTGTGCAATTTTTGGATCCTCAATATAGTTTGATCCCCTTCATCTATTCGTCATTGGATAAGTGCATTTGATTTCACTCATATCATGAGAAATGCATAAATCATGAAGGAGATTTTATTATGTTACCTTTCCAAAGCCTTTCGCCCATTTCGGCAATCGTTGCCAATGGGGGAGAAGTTTTGGAGGGTTGTATGGAATTGGCTTTTTACTTTGGTATCTACTTTGGTATCTTCTTAAGTATTTGCCTATTTGCCTTCCTTGCATTTGCATTCGTTGCTTCGTTTTATATATATATATAGTGGAAACTCCACCATCGGTAATGGTCGATAATATATGCAATGAATTCATGTTCATACACACGTGCATAAATTATGGGGGAGTTTGCTCTATATATGTGGATGTACTAACATCACATACCTTTGTAGTGTTTAATGTTAGTGCAACCATTTTTGTTCGTTAAATTCCATATTATAAACCCTCTCAAAAGAGATTGTCATCAATTACCAAAATGGGGGAGATTGAAAGAGCATTTTCCCTCATGTGTGGTTTTGGTAATTGAATGACAATCTCTATGGACTAATGTTTGCTTTGAGATATCATTATAGATCATGTCCATGGAGTTGTGGAGTTCATGTGTTGGACTCTTGAAGCTCATGTGTTGAGTGAAGCTTATTGCAAGTATGTCTTGAAGATTCAAGACATCATCTTAGTGAAGAAAAGATGAGTTGTGCAAGACCAAGAGAAGCTTTCTCAAAAAGATCCTATGTTTGGTGCTTGCAATGGATACATGAAGATGGAGCTAAGCGAGACTCTCCCATTGTGAGCATGGGGGAGTATTTGGAGAAGTCTTCATCAAGCATGTGCTTGGACGCGCAATCAAGAAAAGATGAACCACTTGAAGAGATCGAGATAGCCATCATTCAACTCAAGTGGAATGCTCAAGGCAAAGGTATGATCTTGATAGGGCTATAGGATAGATAGGCGTACTATCAAGAGGGGTTCTCAAGTTAGTAACTTGATCGCATTCTTGTGGAGAGCTCAAACCTTTGCATACTTGGCATATCATGTTTCTTGGTTATTATTTGGCTTTTATGTTGGTGAGGAATTAGAGCTTGGTTCATCTCCATGTCAAGCTCTTGTTCATCGAAATCGGTTTTACTTTGGACAACTTGTTGCGTTTTCGGTGGCGGAAATATTGCCGGTTCTACCTTGAGGAAAGTCCCACACCTTGCCATGTGTGGAGATTTTACTCTATTTACTCTATTTTTGTTGGGTAGTCATCGTCGCTATCTTTCCAACAAAATTGGTCTCACCTCATTTGGAGTTCATTTGCAAAAGTTATAGCAGTTTTCGTTTTGGTGTTCTGCTGATTTGGATTATTGGGGCCGGATATTCCGCCCTACCGGAATTTCCGGTTCCCCAGCTCATCCAAGAAAACGGCTAAGGAAAGGAGAAAAAGGGTTCTGACTCCAGTCGGAAATTGTGCTCGGAAATTTCCATATACCGGAGTTTCCGAGTGCCCCCAGAAAAGTCCTCCAGAAATGGCTAAGGAAAAGTTTGGTTTTGGTTCTGACTCCAGCCGGAATTTCAGCTCGGAAATTTCATGGACTCGGAATTTCCGGGTGACCGGAATTTCCGAGTCTCTCTAGACCGGAATTTCCGGATGACCGGAATTTCCGAGTCTCACTTATACCGGAATTTCCGAGTGTCGAAACAGCCAACGGCTATATTTCCTGGAGGGGTATAAATACCTCTCCCCTTCTTCCCCAGAAAATCCAAGGCAGCACGACTTTCCCCTCTCTCCTACTCCATTATTGACCTTGGAAAGCTCACTTCCCTCTGAATCCCTCCATTGAATCTTCCATATTCTTTAGAGAAAGTTGAGAGGAGATCTAGATCTACAATCCTACCAATCCATCTCTCCTCTAAGTGAGGGGAACTTAGTGGTTCTAGTTCTTGGAGTTTCTTTGTGGTTCTTCCTCTTTATTCTTCCTCTCTTCTCCCCCCTTAAGCATTAGTTGCTTTTGGTGGGATTTGGGAGTGAAGGATTTGACTCCTTTGTGGTTTCCTTTGTTCTTCCTCTCTTATTCCCCCATAAACATTTGTTGTTGTGTTGGAATTTGAGAGTGAAGGACTTGAGCACTTCGTGTGCTCTTGCCATTGCATTTGCATCGGTTTGAGCCCTCCACGAGGATTCGTGGTGGTATTACTTGTGAGCTTGTTACTCTTGGGTCTTTGGACGCTAGACGCCTTTTGTGGCCGGCCTTTTGTGGCCAAGACCTTTTGTGATCACTTGAGAGCCCCCAATTAAGTTGTGGGTGTGTGCCTCAAGACTTGGGAGCCCCCAATTAAGTTGTGGGTGTGTGCCACAAGAGTTGTACGAGATTCGATCTCCGCCCCAAATGAGATCAATAGTGGAAGGTGAACTCGAACCTTTTGTGGTTGAGTTCATCAGGAGAAGAAGGTGAGCCTTTGTGGCGTTGTGGCTAACCTGTTGTGGTTGCGCACACCTCTCCAAACGAGACGTACACCTTTGGGTGGAACTCGGGAATACATCCTCGTCTCCGCGTACCTCGGTTATTTCTATAACCGAGCTCTTTACTTATGCACTTTACATTGTGATAGCCTTCGTGCTTGAAGTCATTTATCTTGCTATCATCTTGTTACTAGTATTGCTTAGCTTAAGTTGTTGGTGCACATAGGTGAGCCTAGTTTATATATCTAGGTTGTATGCTTGTTTAAGTAAACCTCTAGTTTTATTCCGCCTTTATCAAGCATACCGGAATTTCCGGGTCACTCGTGTACCGGATATTCCGGCTACTCGGAATTTCCGGTCACTATTTGACCGGATATTCCGGCTCCTCGAAAAAGTTTTAAATCGCCTATTCACCCCCCCCCCCTCTAGGCGACGTCTATCCGTTCAACAATTCTCTCTAAATTTGGATCCATGTCCCTAAATATATTAAGCATGCGAATTTTCCAAACATCATAATTAGTGCCATCAAATATATAAGTGGGATTGTGCACTAATTCTCTAAACGACGTCTTTATCTCTAGGCGGTAAAGACTAATATGAGATAACCTGGGCTCTGATACCAATTGAAAGGAAAGACGTCGCCTAGAGGGGGGGGTGAATAGGCGAGGAACACTTTTTACAATTTAGGCTTAATAAATGCGGAATAAAACTTAGTGTTTAACTTATCAATGACACAACCTAAATATACTAGGTTCGCCTATGTGCACCAACAACTTATGCTATGCAAGACAAACAACAAAGGGATAGCAAGGTAAAGGACTTCAAGCACGATGGCTATCACAAAGTAAAGTGCATAAGTAAAGAGCTCGGGTATAGGGATAACCGAGGCACGCGGAGACGATGATGTATTCCCGAGTTCCACCCCAAAAGGTGTACGTCTCGTTGGAGAGGTGTGAGCAACCACAACAGGTTTGCTCAACGCCACAAAGGCCTCACCTTCTTCTCCGATGAACTCGACCACAAAGGTCCGAGTCCACCTTCCACTATGAACTCCTTTGGGGCGGAGAACAATCCCGTACAACAACCTTGGGGCACACACCCACAACCGAATTGGGGGCTCCCAAATGACCAGAAGAGGTTTTGAGCACAGAGGTCCCAACTAGTCACAAAGGCCTTGACCACAAAAGGTCCTATGCCACAAAGGCGGCCACTAAGGCGTCTAGGGTCCAAGACCCAAGAGTAACAAGCTCACGAATTTCACCACCACGAATCCTCGTGGAGGGCTCAAACCGATGCAAGATGCAATGTCAAGAACACACAAAGTGCTCAAGTCCTTCACTCTCAAATTCCAACAAAGCAACAAATGCTTATGGGGGAATAAGAGAGGAAGAACCAAGAAACCACAAAGGAGACAAATCGTACACTCCCAAATTGCACCACAAGCAACTAATGTTTATGGGGGGGATAAGAGAGAGCAAGAACAAATGGGGAGAACCACAAATGAACTCAAAGATCTAGATCCACTATGTTCCCATCACTTAGAGGAGAGATGGATTGGTAGAATTGTAGATCTAGATCTCCTCTCACTTTTCCCTCAAAGATATGCAAGAATCATGGGAGGATTTGAGAGTTGGCAAGCTTTCCCAAGGTCAACAATGACAAGAGAGAGAGGGAAAAGTCGTGCTTACTCAAGGAAGAAGAAGGGGAGGGATATTTATACCCCTCCCACAAATCTAGCCGTTACATCAGCTCAGACCGGAGATTTCAGGTCTAGGGCCGGAGATTTCCGGAAAGATCTCTGAAGTTTTCTGGACGACATCAGTACTGAAATCCGCCCGATTCGGAAATCTCCGAGCCCGGTTCGGAGATTTCCGAGCACCCGAAAACTACAGAAATACCAACACGAAAACGACAATATCTTGACCATCCGAACTCCGTTTTCGATGATTTTTGGCTCGTTGTAATCACAACGAAGAACTCTATAAGATAATGAAGAGAAACATCATAGTCCAAGATGGGAGATTAAAACCAAATGGGGGAAACATAAAACCTCTCGAAAAAGGAACAACCGGTAAAACCTCCAACATAAAAAACCAAGAAGCTTTTCAAACGAACTTTCTTTTTGATGAACTTGAGCTTTTTATGAAGATCACAACAAGCTCCAAAACCTCACAAGGAGAAAAGCCAAATAAGAAACAAGAAAGATGATATGCTAAGTATGCAAAGGTTTGAGCTCTGCATGAAGATTCGATCAAGTTACTCACTCGAGAGCCCCTCTTGATAGTACGCCTATCTATCCTATAGCCCTATTAAGATCATACCTTTGCCTTGAGCATCCCACTTGACCTAGATGATGACGATCTTGATCTCTTCAAGTGGACCACCTTTCTTGATTGCGCTTGCTAGCACATGCTTTATGAAGACTCCTCCATATACTCCCCGATACTCCATTATGGGAGAGTCTCGCTTAGCTTCGTCTTCATGTCTGCGACATGCTTCCCTTGGTCTTGCACTTTTCAACCATGATAACGATCATGGCATGACATCATCGCTAAATTAATGGATCTTCTTGTTGCAAGCCCATGGAAGATACCATCTTTCTTCATATAGGTGATGTCTTGACAACTTCAAGCCATACTTGCAATATGCTAAAAACACACACTAATCCTTAGGGATTGTCATTAATTACCAAAACCATACATGAGGGAACATGCCCTTTCAGATACAAATTGGACTAAGATTCCTGAAGATAAGCAATTGCGCCATATCCCTGCCCAGCCAAGCCGGAGGGATTCCCAAGCTAACGTCGTCAGACTTCAAACCTGTTGACTGCACATAAAGCATAACCCAAAAGAGGGTCAGGGCACTCCCTGGCAAGAAAAACCGACTTGCCTACTTTCTACACCATCTCCTAAAATATAGGGGAGGTGGACTTAGCGACATCAACACTAGCAACCTAAAGAGATACGCTACGACTTTCGTCTAATCAGAGAGAGATAAGAGAGCGCATAAGATAAACAACTTCAACTAACACCAAACATAACCCATTCTCGAATTAACCCCCCCAACCAAGTATGAGGAAGCAATTCGGGAAAACTCACACGTTGAACAGTTTTAATTACCATTTATTGTGAAAGTAATTCTATATTACTAGTCAGGTTAATTAACAATAATTAGGTGTAAGTTGTCTAGATCTTGTTAGCAAGCATCATCACCAAGTCGTCCATAACCGTGGACACGGCTCATCGATAAGATTATACCCTGCAGGGGTGCAGTACTGGACCCATACTCGCATGATCAACCCAGTCAAAAACATTAGGGCCTTTCAACCCAACTCTTTTCCTTCACCGCAACAAGTACAGGAGCCACGGGAGCTATGCTGGTCCCGGCCAAAAGGGTGCGGACTCCTGCAGGACACACCCCTCCGCACCAACAGGCCGCGCCCTATATGCATGTAACAAGGCACACCGCCAAAGTAAAATACTACACTAGTATCAATGCATATGAGACAAATGGAAAACCCGAACTAGGTGCGGCTCCCGGACAAGTCGAAGTTCCAGTCAAAGTCGAGGGGGGCTCCATTGGGCCTCCCACAAGTGGTTAGTGCGCTCAAAATTGGATCCGAGGACAAAATCTCATTTCCTAGGTCGACACTTAGCTGAACAAAGCACCTCGCAAGGCCTTCCGCCGGTGCCTTATCTTTTAATTATAATACCCCAAATATAATACAACATTTTATTAAGGTAGAATAATCTATCACGCTAAGCATATGGAATATAATACCAACTGACGACTCGCACAACCAACTCTAAGCATGCGCTACGACTCGCAGGGCTAACAGATAAACATACAACATGTGATGGGATGTGGGGATAAAGCTGTATAGGATGCAGGATAAACATGTGATGGGATCGCAATAAAGAATCGTAAACTAGGGTAGCAGAGATCAACGGCAGGAATGAAAGACAATGTATAGGTAAACAAGCAAACTTTGCTTGCCTGGAATCCCGCATGAAAGCAGATCTTGTCGTTGCTCACACATCTCAACGTCTTATCCGCGAAGAAGCAACAAACACTGGAAAGCGTAAACGATGCATTTACAACTACGGCAAAAGATTCAGCATGATCATACGAGAATGATGCATGGCATGGCAAGATGCAATACAGTGCAGGTAATCCAAATTAATCGGGAAAGCAACCCCGACGATTAATATTTAGGTGCAAGTTATCTATTTACCAGCAATATTAAAGGTTGGTTAACATGACAACACATGACATGGGTGATCTAATTAAATTAAATGGAATAGGACATTATATATTTATTACCTCTAACATTCAATATTTAATTATTTAGTTGGAATTAACAAATTATACTAAGCAATTAAAATAACAGATGCAAAATGGCATACAAATGGCATATTAATATTCCTTGCATTTTTCTGATATGAAAACATATAAAGATTATTTTATTTGGGTTTATAGATTTAAAGTTATTGCATTTTGAAGTCTAGGGGTGTCTCTGAAAGTTTCCAGGGACTTATCCGTGAGGAAAACAGTGTTGGGGAGGTCCCTTGTGCAAAAACAGAGGACCAGGGGCTCCGGTGCAAAAGTTACAGCGCTCCGGAACTTTTCTCACTCCCCTGTGCTATACCTCGAGAGGCTGACGAAGGGGCCCGTGCGCCACGCTGGCAGAGGCACGCGGTGGGTGCTGCCCCTGCGTTCACTGACCCGCGGGGTCCACTTGTCGGTGGCGAAGGGAAAAACAGGAAAAAGGGGGTTTAATTCGACCTCGCCGGAGCTCGATCTCGCGACTGCGCGCGACAGGGTGAGAGTCGGTGGTGCTAGCCACTGGACCAGGCAGTGTTGTTGACATAAACAGGGAACATCCTCTTAAGAACAAACCCATCAACGTTAACTGACAGACTAAAAATTCAGGCTTCAGAAACTGCGACGGAGGGGAGCAGCAGCGCTCCGGCCGCTCGCTGCGGGCATGCGTGGGCGCGGGACTGCAGTGTGGGAGGTGCGGGGTGCTGGCGTGGTGTGTGGGGTGCGAGTATGATCGCACATATGCGAAGGGGGAGGTGCAGGGGACTCCTGTTCGTGCACGACCCGTGCGGTCCGACCATGGCAGAAAAAACGGAGGAGGCGGGGATGAAATCGAGCACTCCGGTGACAATTTCGGAAAGGGGAGGGGAGGAATGGGACGCGGCTCACCGTGAGGTGCTTGTTGGCGTGAGGAAGAGGTAGGAGGAGGCCTGAGTTCCCCGGGGTCCGAGCTCGGGCTCCTCTTGGTCATGGCGTGGGCGGTGGCGTGTAGGGGTGAGCGGCGGCGGGGAGAGGGGAGAAACTTCTAGGGTTAGGGTTGTGGGTGTGCGGCGCGACATAAAGGAAAGGGGAGGGAGCAGGTGGCGAGGTGGGGGCGCCATGGCTGAGGTGGAAAGGGAGCTCGCTTTTCTCCCTGTCTCCGTTGACCGTACGGAGGAGGAAGGAGGGGGGTGTGGGCTTCGGGCTGGCTGAGATGGGCCAAGGAGGGATTGGAGGAGATGGGCCAGGAGGGGAAAAAAAAGCCCAGGTTTTGTTTTTTCTCTGTTTTATTATTTCCCTCTTTTATTTTTTTCCTGTTTTCATGTTTTAAAACAAAATAGGAGAAGAGCAAGATTTATAACTTTTGACAAATATTTATAGTTTTAAAAATACATAATTTAATAATATTAGTTTGAATATTTGAAAAGAATTTAAATATCATATTTAAATTAAATTAATTTGCATTTAGATTTAAAGTGGAAAAGAATTTAAATGAAGTTAAAATTTAAATGTAATAATTTAAATTAAGATTGACAAATGCAAATGATGCATGATGATGTCATGTTGATGCAAAAAAGAAAAACAAATAATTTTCTAATTGGGAAAATTCCCGGGACGTTACATCTTTGTCCTCTATTCCTACAACACAAAATCATATATAATGTTATCCATTAACTGCTGAATCGATTCATTTCTTCAATAATTCAATGTATTGAAAATATTACCTTTCTTTCCCTTCTCTCTTCCTGCCTGCGTGCAGCCTGCATCAGTGCATTCTCTGTTCGACAGTTTCTATATTGCCTGCAGTCGAGGGGAGGATGGAGCCATCCAGCAGCTTTGTGCAGAGCAGAGAGCAGTAGAGGGGACAGAGAAGGGAGGCCAATTGGGGAGACGGTGGGCGCCGCCGGACGGCCACGACCCGGCCGCACCGGCACCGCAACAGAAGCAGGGCGAGCCGAGCTGCGGGGGCAGCACTGACCACGCAAGATGGCGAGCGGCGGCGTGCGAGTCCACTCCTCTACGCTAGGCGTCGAGTCGGCGAGCGGACCACGCAAGATGGAGAGACGGCGAACGGCGGCGTGCGAGTCCACTCCTATACGATGGGCTTAAATTGGGCTGTGCCCCGGGCCACTTCTCAAACCTGTTCCCCGGGCCATGGTCCTGCTTGCATTCAATAAAGGTGAACAGCAATGGCAGGCCGCTTGGGAGGCGGTATTTTGGCTCACAGGAGTACATACTCCCAGTGCCTCCGTTTTATATTCAGGCATACTCCTTCCGTTTTATAATCTAAGATATTTTAGGTGTGATATATGTTATGTAGATTCAGATTAAAATGAGTGCACATGTAAATTAAAACATGTCTAGATACATGTGTGTACGTGTAAATATAAAAAATGACTAAAACATCTTATATTATGGAACAAAGGTTAAAACATCTTAAAGTATATATTCACGCACAAAGTTTTTTTTGAAGCGCACAAAGTTTCTCAAAATAAATATAGTTCATGCATCTTGTATAAAAATGACAAATTAGGGCGTTCCGAAACAACTTTTTGTAAGATATTTTCTGTGTTTCTGACAAAAGGCATACAATTTTTTTTTCCCGTGAAACTTGACGTGTGAACATAAGATGTCCGGATATACACTAATTATTATTTTTTTGACATTTCAAATGTGAATATCAACAATGGGAGTATATGCTTCTATGACCCAAAATGGATTTCCGCTCAGTCCCATCCTTTTTTCCCCTAAATCTTGTAAAAGGATGTTTTTTTTGGAGTAGGCCAAAATGGCTACACGGTGCCATGAATACATTTAGGAATCCAGACCAAGCCCTTCGAAATAACTACCATAAAAAATGCTGAAAATTTCGTTTCAAGTAAAATGATGGATATAACAACATTGCCTAGCTAGCTAGAGTGTTTCTTGTCGACGTGGCTAGTGAAATTGTTATGACCGGCCGGTCATATAGCAGGAGAAGGCCCACCAGTAGGTCTAATTAGGGGCTTATCCCAGTTTTCCCCTCATATAAGGAGTTGTAATAGGACAAGACAATCAAGCAATAATCATATCATTATTGCCGACTCCCTCAGGAGTCGGCCTCTAAACCTAGCCGCCGCCTCCACAGCCGCCATAGCCGCCGCCTCCCTCGTCGACCACGGCGCCCTCACGCCGCCGTGCCCGTCTTCCTCCACGCCAGCCTCCCTCCTTCCCCTACACACTACGCTCTAGACCCGGTAGAACCCTAGCACCTACCACCTTGGTATCAGATTGCACTTGTTCGATCATGTCTTCGTCGGCCTCCACACCCGCCGTCATGCCCTCCACCACCGCCGCCGTCGCTCACCCCACCGAGTCGGCATTCTCGGCCGCCGGCACCGTGCCGGTTTCTTCCTCCGCCTCGGCGCCCGTCGTCTACACGCCAGCCGAGATGAGCGGCGTCCTCAACGACCTTGTCGCCGCGGTTCAAGGGATCCGACAGTTCCTGCATGGGCCCTACGTGCCACCGCCGTTGCCGGCCTCGGGCCCCCTGTGGCCGCCCGTCGCGCTCTTCGCCGGGCCCCCCCTGCAGCAGCCGACCACCGCGCCATGGCAGCCGTGGCAACCTCAGCCCGACATCGGCTCGGTGCCCTCACCCCAATCCGGCGTACCGATCAATCAAGTGCGCTTTCCCCCGTCGCCGTCCCCGCTACCGGCTTGGCTGTCCGGGACGTCGCCGCCTCCTGTCTACACGACGGCTGGCAAACCACCCGCGCCCACCCTGCCCTCCGGCTATACGTCGAACTTCGCCGGCCTTCGCGGGGGACGCGGCGCGGCTGCTGCACCTATGACGGCACGGATGATCCTCTCAATTGGCTCAGCCAATGCGAGCAACTTTTCCGCGGACAGCGCACACTGGCGTCGGATCGTACCTGGCTCGCCTCGTATCACCTCCGGGGCGCCGCACAGACGTGGTACTACGCCCTGGAACAGGACGAGGGCGGCATGCCTTCATGGGAGCGCTTTCGGGAACTCTGTCTCCGGTGGTTCGGGCCGCCTATCCGTGGGAGTCGCTTGGCCGAGCTTGGCCGCCTCCCCTTCACCACCTCGGTCCAGGACTTCGCCGACCGATTCCAGGCCCTCGCATGCCACGCGCCTGGAGTGACGGGATAGCGGCGCGCCGAGCTCTTCGTGGGTGGCCTCCCGGAACACATCCGGGTGGACGTGGAGCTTCAAGGGCCCCAGGATCTCCAGACGGCCATGCACTACGCCCGCGCTTACGAGCGTCGCACGCAGGCCCTGCAGCAGGTCCCTCCGGGACGCGGGAGTCGGCCGCCTGTCAGGCCTCCACCGCCCGCCATCGGACCGGACCGGCAGCCCCCCGCCACCCCCGCCGCGGCCACGCCGGCCGCCACGCGGACTTTCCGCCGGCTGACCCCGGCTGAGCAGCTCGAGCGCCGTCGCTAGGGCCTGTGCTTCAACTGCGATGAGCCATACGCCCCGGGCCATGTCTGCCCACGACTCTTCTACCTGGAGACGGTTGACACTGAGGACGTCCCTGCCGACGAGCTCGGCGAACCACCGGGCCCAGTGGCTCCGGAGCCCGACCACACATCCACGACGGCGAAGGCTTTCGTCGTCTCGCTCCATGCCATGGCGGGCATCCGTGACGAGCGCACCATGCTTCTGCCGATGACGATTCACGGCCAGCGGCTGGTGGCTCTTCTTGACACGGGCTCCACTCATAATTTCTTGCCCGAGACTACCATGCGCCGCTTGGCTCTGGAGCCTACAGGCGGGGAGCACCTTCAGGTGGCCGTGGCCAATGGCGATCGCCTGCGCTGCCACGGGCTGGCGCGCGACGTACCAGTCATCATCGGTGGCGAGACTTTCGCCATCACGTGCGCCGGCATTGACTTGGGCTGTTTCGACTTCATCCTCGGCGTCGACTTCTTGCGGACCATGGGTCCCATCCTTTGGGATTTCGACACCTTGACGATGACGTTCTGGCGCCAGGGCCGTCGCATCCGCTGGGAGGGTATTGGGGGCACCCCTACACCGACCCCGCAGCTCCAGCTCGTCACGGCGACCTCCGAGTCCACGCGCCCGCTGTTGGATCACCTCCTGCAGCAGCACAGCGACCTTTTCGACGAGCCCACCGGTCTCCCTCCCGCCCGGCTGTACGACCACCGCATCCACATGTTGCCGGACACCGCGCCCGTGGCGGTGCGCCCCTACCGCTACCCCCAGCTGCAGAAGGATGAGCTGGAGCGGCAGGTCGCGCTCATGCTCGCTGTGGGTATCATCCGCATCTCGACGTCGCCTTTCTCGGCGCCGGTACTCCTCGTCCGCAAGTCGGATGGTACGTGGCGCTTCTGCATCGACTACCGCGCTCTTAATGCCATGACGCTCAAGGACAAGTTTCCTATTCCGGTGGTCGATGAGCTCTTCGACGAGCTCCGTGGGGCGCGCTTCTTCACCAAGCTCGACTTACGATCAGGCTACCACCAGGTGCGGATGCACCCCGAGGATGTCGCCAAGACGGCGTTTCGCACGCATCATGGCCACTATGAGTTCTTGGTGATGCCCTTCGGCCTCTCCAACGCTCCCGTGACATTCCAGGCTCTGATGAACGAGGTCCTGAAGCCGTACCTGCGACGGTTTGTGCTTGTTTTCTTTGATGACATTCTTATCTACAGCACGTCGTGGTCCGAGCATCTCCAGCACATCGCCGTCGTCTTTAACGAGCTTCGAGCGCATCGTCTTCATCTCAAGCGCTCGAAGTGCTCGTTTGGGACATCTTCGGTCACCTACCTCGGTCATGTCATCTCGGCGGAGGGCGTGGCCATGGATGCGGACAAGGTGGCCGCGGTCCTCGCTTGGCCGATCCCACACTCGCTGCGGGCCCTCCGCAGATTCTTGGGGCTCGCGGGCTACTACCGGAAGTTCATCCGGGAATTTGGCCTCATCGCGGCCCCGCTCACACGGCTGCTACGCCGCGACGCCTGGGATGATGAGGCCACCGCAGCGTTCGAGGCTCTGAAGCGAGCCCTCACGACGGGACCCGTCCTGCAGATGCCAGCTTTCGACCGTCCCTTCGTCGTCGACTGCGACGCCTCCGGTGTGGGGTTTGGGGCGGTCCTTCACCAGGACGAGGGCCCCCTCGCCTTATTCAGTCGCCAGTTCGCGGCTCGCCACCTTAAGCTCGCGGCATACGAGCAGGAGCTCATTGGCTTGGTACAGGCGGTGCGCCACTGGCGGCCATATCTCTGGGGCCGGACGTTCCGGATTCGCACCGATCAATACAGCCTCAAGTTCCTGTTGGACCAACGCCTGTCGACTGTACCGCAACATCAGTGGCTCGGCAAGCTGTTTGGCTTTGACTTCACCGTCGAGTATCGTCCGGGGCGCCTTAACACGGTGGCCGACGCCCTCTCTCGCCGCGACACGCCTGCTGAGGACACAGTGGGCCACTCTGAGGAGACGGCTCTCTGCATCCGTTCGGGGCCTACTTTCGCCCTCTTCGCCGACATCCGCCGGGCCACTGCAGCCGCACCGGACGCACAGCTCCTCCAGCAGCGCCTGGCATCCGGCGACCTCGAGGAGCCTTGGCGCCTCGCCGACGGCCTGCTCCTCCATGGCCGCCGGGTCTTTGTGCCCGGCCACGACGACCTCCGTCATCAGGTGCTACTGATAGCGCACTCGGCGGGCCACGAGGGTGTGCAGAAGACTCTTCACCGTCTCCGCGCCGACTTCTACATCCCCGGCGATCGGGCTCGCGTCCAGAACTGGGTGCGGTCGTGCGTCACGTGCCAGCGGAACAAGACAGAGACGCTGCGTCCAGCTGGGATACTGCAGCCTCTGGAGGTGCCTACACAGGTATGGGCGGACATTGCCATGGACTTCATTGAAGGCCTTCCGAAGGTGGGGGGCAAATCCATCATCCTGACGGTGGTTGATCGCTTCTCCAAGTACGCTCACTTCATCGCCCTTGGTCATCCATACACCTCCGCATCCGTGGCCCGTGCGTTCTTCGACAGCATCGTTCGTCTACACGGGTTTCCCTCGTCGATCGTGAGTGATCGGGATCCCGTGTTCACGGGACATGTCTGGAGAGACCTTTTCAGGATGGCGGGGGTGCAGCTGCGCTTCAGTACGGCGTTCCACCCTCAGACGGACGGACAGTCGGAGGTAGTCAACAAGGTCATCGCCATGTATTTACGTTGTGTTACAGGTGATCGTCCTCGCGCCTGGGTGGATTGGCTGGCATGGGCGGAGTACTGCTACAACACCTCCTACCACACCTCCCTGCGCGCCACACCTTTTGAGGTGGTCTACGGCCGCCCGCCACCGCCCATCCTGCCGGTTGACCCGACCGCCGCTCGGACGGAGGTCGCCGGGGAGCTTCTTCGCGGGCGTGACGAGATGCTTGCCGAGGTGCGGCAACGTCTACTACAGGCGCAACAGCTGGCCAAGCACTACTACGATGGTCGCCATCGTGAGGCGGAGTACGCGGTCGGGGATTGGGTGTGGATGCGTCTTCTTCATCGCACCACCAAGTCCCTGGACCCGCGTGCCAAGCCAAGCTGGGTCCGCGCTACGCCGGGCCATTCGAGATCATGGAGCGCATCGGGACACTGGTGTATCGACTTCAGCTGCCAGCGGGCACACGCATCCACGACGTCTTTCATGTGGGGCTGCTGAAGCCCTATCGGGGGAGCCTCCGCCATCGACACCAGCGCTTCCCCCTGTAGCTGATGGACGCCTTCTTCCAAGCCCGGCGAAGGTGTTGCGCGCTCAACTTCGTCGTGGGTTGTGGTACTTACTAGTGCATTGGGAAGGCCTTCCAGAGGAGGAGGCCACTTGGGAGCCGCGTGAAGAGTTTAGCCAACATTACTCAGATTACCAGCTCGAGGACGAGCTGTTTGCGCAGGCGGGGAGTGATGTTTTGACCGGCCGGTCATATAGCAGGAGAAGGCCCACCAGTGGGCCTAATTAGGGGCTTAGCCCAGTTTTCCCCTCATATAAGGAGTTGTAATAGGACAAGACAATCAAGCAATAATCATATCATTATTGCCGACTCGCTCAGGAGTCGGCCTCTAAACCTAGCCGCCGCCTCCATAGCCGCCATAGCCGCCGCCTCCCTCGTCGACCACGGCGCCCTCACACCGCCGTGCCCGTCTTCCTCCACGCCAGCCTCCCTCCTTCCCCCACACACTACGCCCTAGACCCGGTAGAACCCTAGCACCTACCAGAAATTTTGTTCGATTAGGCGAGGGAGGCCCATATGAGATTGCCAAACCGCTCTAAACTAGTCAAACTTTTCGGATTCATCATTCGTCGACCTTGCCAGATTTTTGCAGGGAAGATGATAGCTAAGAAAAGTTTTTGCATCCATGGAACGACTAAAAGGAGAAACTAAATTTGGATCAACTAAAAAAAATGTATGATATGTGGAACAAATAGTATATGTAAGAAAAATATTGGACAGTACAGGTGAGAATCAAAATCATGGCTACTAGTGGAACATGATTCTAGGCCAAGCTAACAAAAGTTAAGAATTGATGTGAGGAAAACACAACTATTAGTGGAACAAATAATTTGGCCTAAGTACACTAAGTTTTAACTATGGAACAAACGAGAAAATTCGAAAAAAAAACTATGGAACAAAGGAGGACAACAAGGGGAACAAAAATTCAGACGAATTGAAAAAAAACATGAAGGCACATAGAACAAATCATGACTACCGAGCGAAGTACAACTTGAGACAGGATGGAACAAAAATTTAGTTCTATAAACACATAGGCAAGAAAATTTGAAACATAATCTTATAGCACATGGAACTGAACTCATGACTATCACAAGGAACAAAACTTTCGACCAAGCAAACACAATTTTTAACACACGAGAAAAAAATCATGGCTACAATCGGAAGAAAATTTAGAACTGCTTGAAAAAAAATGTGACGACTCTCGAACAAATCTCGACTATAGACATAATAAAATTTATACTATTCATATGTTTTTCAATTTCCATCAAACACGTCCTGGCTATAAAGAAACACAAAGAATCCAATTTTGAAGCTCTGAAACAAGAATTAATAGGAAATCATTTTCACACTGAATGGAACAACAAAACTAGAAAACTGTGAAATAAAAATGTGGCTAAAATAAATCATAAGAATTAAATTATGAAAACAAAAGGAAAGAAAATAAACATATATTAAATAAATGAAATGAAGTGTAAGAAAGAAAAAACAAAAAGGAAAGAACAAACTAACCGAGTAAGTTTAGATGATTAGCGAGAAACACACATACATATCGTTCATCCACGACGTCCAGCCTGTTTGCACGCAACCGGAAATAGTTTTGGAGTTTTAAGCCGGGATTGACTTGCATCGTATTAGCCGCTGGGCGATTCGAGGGTAGGAATCACTTTGTTTTTTGAAAAAGAATATATATCAATATGGAAGAGATATCAATTACATCCAACCTCTACGGATGCACACAACCCAAAGATCAATAAAAAGAAGAAATAAAAAAGAAAAGTCTCGCTACAGAGTTACAGTCCTTGCGACAGCACCACAACCACCACCAAGCCAACACCTGATGTCCAAATCTTTAAAAGCAACGGCTTTAAGAAAAAAAGATGCCAGGATCAACCAATTAAGGCCAGATCTTAGGTTTCATCCTGAAGATAGTCCCCGCTTTCAAAACAAAGTCTTCAGCAAGACCATTACCAGCTAAAACCAATTAAGGCTAGACCTTGAATTTTCACCTGAAAGTTAGGACTTGGAACTTCACCTATGTTGTCGCCCCCACCAACATACTGCTGCCACGATTCTTGAAACGCCGAGCCAGTTCCTCATGCATACACGTAAAGGCTCCGAACACCATTGTCAGCCCTTCGATTACAGCTTCCATGACATTCTCCCTCTAGCTTCACCATGGATTTACCCATCATAACAACAGAGTAGAGCTTCACGCCGCTACATCCGGCACAACCGAATACCACACGATACAGCGGTCACTAGGCATTAGCCAGTTGGAGATTGTCCGCGGAGCCTTCCGAAACCCGACACTTCGGCCAAATCAAAGAGCTTTGGCATGCTACAGTTCTTCATCTTGACGCAAGGGTAACCTTAGACCACCGCCATTATTTTTCAGCCTAGTAGGCCCCGACGGCACGAGACTGCTCCCAGCAGCAACGACAGCAAAGGAGGGGTAAACCAACTCAAAAATTGGGTCTCCGACGTGGCCGAACCACCGCAATTGCCCTGGCCGGACCTCACTGGCCCAGATCAAAGCCAAACAGACCAGATCAAGCAGCAAGGCCGGAACGTCCCGCGCGTCCGCATCTGGACGCCATGCGTCGAAGAGGACACGGCGGCGCCCTACTACCTCCGCCACGCCGCGCAGCCGGAAGCCAGAGCGCAGGCGACCCCATGCGTCGTAGTCACCACCGAAGCAGGTCGCAACGACACCGGGGATTCACGCCGCCTCCCAGCCCCGTGTCCCCGATCCAAGTCTTCTGCTCCGCTCCCAGAAGCTCCGGCGAGGCGCGCCCACCAGCCCTCGGTCTAGACAGACAGGGCGCCGCCACCGCAATCACTTGGGCGATACCGAGCAGTTTTCCTTTTTTTTAGTTGATAGGATTGAGTTGGCCAGAAGATATGGATATGATGATATGTTAGGATGTAATGGTGCATAGAAAGAAAAGGGAAGCGCTAGGCGTAGGTCGACCAAGATTAGCTAAATCTAGGTCCCCTTCCAGCCGTTAGATCTTGATCGGATGTTCAGAAATCAGCACGACATACTTTTGCCTTTAAACCCTTCACGTTTCTGAACATCAACCCGCAATACACATCTGATCCACTTAAATGAAGGGATATATCGCCATGCCCCCGAACTTTCTGGTATTTACAACACAAGCGCCACTGTGGGTATTTATCCTGACCGTTGCAACAAAATTCTCGCTCCGTGTACAAATAAAAAATACTATTACAACAAATCATCGCAACATTTTGAAAACACATAGTATTACCAGAAAAACAATATGTTTTATTCAGATATGTTTGCAACAAAAATTAATAACAGTTTTAACAAAAAAGACACACGATTACAACAAAAACCACACTTTTATACAAATTAAATAGTTGGTAGGAACCAATTTTTTTTTGCTATGTCTTCATTTGTAACAAAAATCACCAACTATTTTAATAGAAAATACAAGTGATGGCAACAATATGTGCTGCAATTTAGAGAGCACACAACATGTCATCAAAAAATATGAGGAAAAAAGCATAACTTGCAGCAAAAGTGTCCAGAAACATTTGGTATGTGATTTACAACAAAAAGGCTACATATTTGTTACAATTTAAGAGCACATAAGCAACAACAAAAAGAGCACAAACTTGTAGCAAAAATGCCCAGAAAACTTTATAACAACTAGCAGCTGCCTTCGCAACAAAAAAATTCCGACTACCTTACAAATTTATAGTAACTCGGAACATTAAAAAATCACGAAAATTTGCCCACACAGGTTTTTCCCAACTTGTGTATGTACAAAAATGTTACTAGGGTTATAAACATTGTTGGCCTCCCTTTCACATTAAAAATGTATGCATCAAAAAGTCATTTGGGCTTTTTTAAAACTAATATCGGTACTTTTTCAACTTATTTTATTTTTGTACGTAAAATGTTACGAGGGCCGGAAACACTGCTCGCCACTCCTTTCTCGCACTGAACATGGGCCTTGATGGGACGAAGAAGGAAAAACACGAGTGAATCTTGCTAGCAACGCGTGCAACTCGGTGCGACCTACGTTAGGGCGCTTTAGGTCGCCCTAGCGATAGCGTTTTCCGAAAGAAAAATATAAACATAAACAATGTCCTGCATTTGAATACTGAAATTTCGTCCCTGCTTGTGTTCAAATCGATAGCATTGAATCTGTTTGTATTTCCGCAAAAAAAAAAATCCTATGTCTAATTATGCTCGAAGTTCTGTTTTCGTTTTCATATTAAAGTTTTGTTTCTTCTTTTTTCTTAGTTTCAGATTGCTCTTTCTCATTGGGAAATAGGTTACGGCTCAGCTAACTCGTACGCCGTTGGATGTCGCTAGCTGAGAACGATTCGTGTACCTGTAGTAGGAGAAGCGTTTTGACCCGTTTGTCGACTTATTTGTTAATGGGCCACGAGATGAAACCGAATTATTTCCGGGCTATTTTTTTCCACGCTTCTGTTGTTTTTTGGACCTCGTTTTGGCTAGGAAGAAACCGAATTTTTGTTTTTTACCGGTGTTTTCTGTCCCTTTTTTCCTGCGGGGCCTGTTTGCTCTTTGTTGGGCTGTTCGGGAGATTCAGGGGCGTCTGTTTTTCTTTTTACAGTTTCATTTTTTCTCTTCCGATTTTATATTTTTTTGTGGTTTTTGATATCTGTTTTTCACATATTTTTCAATTTTGATTTTTTTTAAAAAAATGTGAGGCAGCTCGCAAATGGGGGTTGTAGTGTTAGGTGTGGTTTTTGAACTTTTTTCTTTCTCTGTTGTTTTCTTTTAAATTTTCTAGGTTCAAATCGACTCGTTTCTGTCACGTCCAGGAGTCGGGGCTAAATGTAACAACCGCCACATGTTCACAAGCCTTAAGATTATAAACATGTTAGGCTAGAAAACTCATATTCATTTTTATAGGACTAGAACGGAGAAACCACTTTATTCATTAGTGAGCATAGCTACTACACACATGCTGCTGCACAAGTTCGACTACATGCATCCATTTTTATTCATAACCCTCCCGTAGCACTACACCTACGGATTGCCATCCAGTCCAACAGTGCTAACCTCTGCAAAACATAGAAAATAGCAAGAGTGAGTATGATGACATACTCAGCAAGCACACAGGGATGAAAACATACTTGATGACAAAGATAATCAAGATAAAAATATGATCCATGAACAAAAGATGAGATACGATTTTTGCTAGAGCACAAAGGAAAAGAAAATAATTGGCATCACGTGTGACAGCAAGTTTCCCGACCCGGGAATCACAGGGGTGAATATTCACGCTTATACGCTCTGCAGAGGGGTACTCTGACGTCGGCAGCCCCGACCAGCACCTCATAAGACACCAGTCGGGCAGAGCTCTTTTACCCACTAAGACACCGGACACCTTGACCTACTCATGTCGGTCGCTCCTACGGATCCATCACCGACACTTTTCCGAACAAGGGCCGCCCCTAGCGGAGAACTCAGACAGACCCATTCCTGTGCTGCGACCGGTACAATAAGTTTGCCGTCGTGATACCAGCATTTTCAAGAAGTGGCAAAGGTAATAAAAGTAAGAAGCATAATAAATGATAGCATGCTACTTCTTGACTGTGCCCAAACTTTTGAAAGATTTAGCTATTCTACAAAATATGCTAGAGATATGCATGTACTTTGTCAACGGCACAAAAGGTTCAAGAGAGCTGACTTTTCACACTAGAGTAGAGTACCAGATTCTTAGCAGGATAATGAAAAAGTGAAATGATTAAACCGTAGCTAGTAGTGCACATGAAATTACGGCAAGAACTTGGCATGCGAGATGAGCATGCACTAAACACTGATCAGGATCTCCTCACCTAATCTTTGTACCATATCTAGTACTACTAGAAGGACATGCTTGAGCAAGAAATTAAAAGAACGGTGCACTACTTAATCAAATAGCTAGACATTGAGGAATCGGAAGAGCAAGTGTGAAAGCGGCAAGGACATAGGGTTCCATCTACTTGTCTATTCAACCCTACCTCACATAGACTAGAAAAATGGCAGGAGGTAGTGTACAAGAATCAGCCAGGACAAGGCGACAGTAGAGCACTGTGCTAGGAAAAAGGAAAGGATTTAGAGTAAGACGCATGCTTGCCTTCGACGCCTCCAGTCAACTCCGCAGCAGAAATGCCCTCTACTCGGTACTGCTCCGCCCGCAGTCTACTTTGATTAGTGTATATGAGAAACGTGTATGATCTTATCTGCTTGGCCTCACCTATATATAGCACTTACTGACCGCATAAGCGATGCGGTAGGAATTTCCGACACTGACGCGTAGCCCTTCCAGATCCTTTCTAGCCCCCAGCGACGCAACACGTCAACCGGCATGCAGTTGAGTCAGCTCTTTTATGCTAAATGCATGGTACACTCCAAACCCAGGTGAGCGTGAGCACATATCAAAATATCTAGAGACAAGAAGTATGTCTGGTGACCCACTCTCAGTTTAACTAAGTGCACAGGACCGCTATATCCACACCAAAATCAACCAAAGATTCTTTTCTAGCTATAAATATTAATCTATATGTAAGACTATTTAATTACTTTAATTTCCTACTAATACACCCTATTTACCATGGGTATTACATCCTCCCCCACCCATAAGAAATTTCGTCCTCGAAATTTAGTTGCCCGTGATCTGAAGATGTGGAAAATAGGCACGTAGGTCGTCTTCTTTTTCCCAGGTGGCCTCCTCTTCGGTGTGATTACTCCACTGTATTTTTAAAAATCGGATAGTCCTCCTTCTCATGACTCTGTCTTTGAAGTCTAATATTTTGACTGGATACTCGTCATAAGATAAGTCTGGACGGAGTTTCACAAGTGGTACTTTTACTGTTTCTGGCAAATTCTCACATCGCTTTAACGTTGATACATGGAAGACGTTGTGTACTCCAGATAAATTTGAAGGTAGATCCAGCCGATACGCTACTGCCCCAATTTTGCCGATGACTTGAAATGGCCCGACGTACCTTGGGCTTAATTTTCCTCGCAAACCAAACCGTCTTGTTCCTTTCTTGGGAGATACTTTCAAGTACACAAAATCACCCGGCTTAAATTCCACTTCTCTACGTTTGAGGTCAGCTTGTTTCTTTTGTCGATTTTGTGCTGCCTTCAAATGCTCACGGATAACAAGTAGTTTTTCCTCTGCTTGTTGAACTAATTCCGGACCAAGGTATTTCCTCTCACCAGTTTCGTCCCAACAGATTGGAGAGCGACATCTTCTACCATATAGGGCCTCGTAGGGAGCCATTTTTATGCTCGACTGGTAGCTATTATTATATGCAAACTTAACAAAAGGAAGTGCTTCATCCCATTTTTCGTTAAAGTCCAGCACGCTTGCTCGCAACATATCCTCTAATATCTGTATAACTCGCTCTGACTGACCATCAGACTGAGGATGGTATGATGTACTGAAGTTTAGTTTTGTTCCTAATGCACTATGCAAACTTTTCCAAAATCTAGAAACAAACCTTGGATCTCGATCAGATACGATGGAAAGTGGAATGCCGTAGTTAGCTACTATCTCTCTGATATATAATTTGGCCAACCTTTCGAGTGAAAACGTCTTATTACCGATATAAATACTACCACCTTGGTAAGTCTGTCTACTACAACCCATATAGAATCATAACCTGCTGAAGTACGTGGCAACCCGGTAACAAAGTCCATACTAACTCCTTCCCATTTCCATGAGGGAATTTCTAATGGTTGTAGAAGTCCTGCCGATTTCTGATGATCTACTTTTACCTGTTGGCAAACTGAGCACTCAAGAACAAATCTTGCTATTTCTCTCTTCATATTGGGCCACCAAAAATGCACTTTAATGTGTCGGTACATTTTTGTACTGCCTGGATGCACTGTGTATGGTGTAGAGTGGGCTTCTCTCATAATTTCTGACTTTAGCTCAGAATGGTCAGGTACACAAATGCGGTCCCTCAACCACAAGGATCCATCAAGTCGTACTTCAAATTCTGAGGGCTTACCGTGTTCCATTTCTTGCCGAAGCTTCATAAGAAAAGGATCTTCTATTTGTTGTACTCGTATCCTATCTTGCAAATCAGGCTTGACCTGGAGTGCCATGATAGAGCTAGGAAAATCACGTACCTTGAACTCTAGACCCAGCTTTTCCATGTCTCTTAATATATCCTTTTGTGTGGTTACTAGATGAGCTAAGCTGCAATAACTCTTTCTACTTAGTGCATCCGCAACGGAGTTTGCTTTACCTGGATGGTAATTTATATTAACATCATAATCCTTTAACAACTCGAGCCATCTTCGCTGTCGCATATTCAATTCCTTCTGAGTGAATATATATTTCAGAATTTTATGATCTGTAAAAATTTCATAATGTTCTCCATACAAATAATGCCTCCATATTTTTAGAGCAAAAACCACCGCACCCAGTTCCAAATCATGAGTTGGATAATTTTTCTCATGCGGCTTCAACTGTCGAGATGCGTAAGAAATTACCTTATTATTCTACATGAGTACGCAGCCCAAACCAATATTTGAGGCATCACAGTAAATGGTAAATCCAATTCCAGCCACCGGTACTGCTAACACCGGTGCAGTTACTAGGCGACGCTTCAGTTCCTGGAAGTTTTCTTCACACTTCCCGGTCCAAACAAATTTTGTTCCTTTACGGGTGAGTTGTGTCAAGGGTGATGCCAACTGCGCAAAACCTTCGATAAATCTCCTATAATATCCGGCTAGACCAAGAAAACTTCTTATCTCAGTAACAGTTGTCGGTCTCTTCCAGTTTACTACTGCCTCAATCTTTGCCGGATCAGCTGATATACCTTCTCCTGAAACAACATGACCTAAAAATGTCACCTCTTCAACCAGAAGTCACATTTCTTCAGTTTGGCATATAATTTATGATCTCTTAAAGTTTGAAGGACTATTTCCAAGTGTTGTGTATGTTCTTCTTCTGTCTTTGAATAAATCAGTATGTCATCAGTAAAAACAACCACAAACTGATCCAAAAATGGCTTGAATACACGATTCATTAAGTCCATGAAGGCTGCGGGAGCGTTTGTTAGTCCAAATGGCATACCAACGTATACATAGTGTCCATACCTCGTACGGAAAGCTGTCTTCGGAATATCTCCTTCCTTAATTTTTAGCTGATGATATCCCGATTGTAAATATATCTTTGAAAACACACGGGAACCTTGTAGTTGATCAAATAAATCATCAATTCTGGGTAACAGGTATTTGTTTTTGATAGTCACCTTGTTAATCTCTCAAAAATCACTGCATAGCCGTAATGTGTGATCTTTCTTTTCCGCAAATAATACTGGAGCTCCCCAAGGTGACATGCTTGGGCGAATAAAATGTTTTTCTTCTAATTCCTTGAGATGCCTTTTTAATTCCTTTAATTCTGTCGGTGCCATTCTGTATGGAGTTTTTGAAATAGGACCAGTGCCAGGGACTAAGTCTATACTGAACTCAATCTCTCGGTCTGGCGGAAGTCCCGAAAGATCTTCAGGAAATACATCTGGAAAATTCTTTACTACTGGAATATCATTAATACCTTTTCCTTTTACCTTTAGATTTCTTACGAACGAGCGCTCTGGGTTTTTAGTCCTTGCCTGGTATACTATCTTACGCTGTCCTGGTACATGAAGTACCACTCTTTTCTTTTGGCAATCAATAAGCGCTTGATTTTCTGCTAACCAGTTCATGCCCAAAATAATATCAAAGTCTTGCATATCTAGTACTATCAGATCTGCCGCAAAGTTGCACCCCTTTATTTCCACGGGACAATCAAGGCATATATTCCTAACTATTACTTCAGCCATAGGAGATTCTACACATAGTCTCCTTTTAAGAGGAGTACACTTTAAACCATGTGTATGGACAAATAGTGATGACACAAATGAATGTGTAGCACCGATATCAAATAAAGTGAATGCATTTTTAGAGCAGACTTGAATAGTACCTGTCACCACATTGTTGTCCTTGGCTGCTTCATGTTGGGTCAAATGATTCACCTTGGCACGTCCTAGCTTCCTTCCTGAACCATTATTTGAGCGATGTGCAAACCCACTTGAGCTAGGAGGTGGAGCTGGTAAATATAGTTGAGTTGGCGGTGCAGGAAGTGGATTAAATGCTGCTGATTTGTTTACATTCTGTTTCTGAGTGTTGCGACACTCGCCGATCATGTGTCCCTCTTTGCCACAACCAAAACATTTCCCGCGCCGATGCTCACACTGGAACGCGGTATGATTCCCCTGACAAATAACACAAACATTATCTTTTGGCTGTGGTGTCAGACGGTTATTCGGTCGCCAATTCTGATATGGCTTCTTCTGCACATTCCCTGGACCCCGATGATCAACCTTGATCTTCTTTTGTTGCTGTTGTACTTCCTCCTGTTCTTCTGCATATGCTTGCTCCACGGTCAACGCTTTATTAGCAACATCCCGAAAAGACTTCAACTCGAACACTTCTACACGTGCCTTTATTGGTTGGCGAAGTTCGTGCGAAAAACGTCGATCCTTCGCTTCATCATCCTGAACATACACAGAAGCATAATGGGCAAGTCTAGAGAATTCTATTTCATACTCCGAGACCGACTTATTATCTTGCTTTAACAGTAAAAAGGCCAACTCCATTTTCCTCTGTACACTTTCCGGAAAGTATTTCCTGTTGAACTCTTCTTTGAATGACCTCCATGTAAATTGATAATTTTCAGGATACTTCTTTGTATGCACTAACCACCAATCAAAGGCCCCGCCTTGCAACATAAATGCAGCTAAGGTTACCTTTTCCTCATCAGGACAATGCATGGCATTGAAAACTTTCTCTATTTCCATCAACCAATCCTCCGCCTCAAGCGGATTTGCACTGCCATGGAAGACAGGAGGATTTAGTCGCAGAAATTTGCGTATACCACCATGTTGTTCTCCATCGGAACCTTCTTTCCCTTTGGTTGCTTGTTGCACTAAGTGACCTAGTATTTCATTCTGCCTCATTTGTGTTTGATGTTGTTGGTGCAAAAGATTTAGTAGTAACTCATTAGGTGGAAGCGGTTGATTTGTGCCATGTGAGTTTCCATTTCCACCGGTGTGCATTTCAGAAGACTCTCCATTATGACTCATCTATGCAGTAAAAAAAATACAACAATCATTAGGAGATGCATCAATACCGGATTTATTTCTTATAGAGAGAAATGGCAGAAACATATACAACGATCAGCACACATCCTAGCTGGTAGCTACCAGATGCACTTCTGCCATGCCATCGATCATGCTCATCCATCATCACTACAACCACACTAGTGCTGGCACATGCACGTACTAGCTAGCTATCACTACCATAGTCTACTACTCTATCAGGTACTAGATGAGTCACATCTATCACAAGTCACTATCCATCACAAGCCACGGTTCCTCTCCTACCATTTATTTTCAAAGCTAGACACTAGTATGCATGTATGCATGCAGTACTTTAGGTGGCACTGTTCGCCCCCTCCTCGAACTCCTCTGCAAGTTTCAGACGAAGATCGCTATTTTCTGCCATCAACTCCTTGATCTGGCTCGCCTGCTGGCTAGCAATGTCCTCGAACAGATCGCGCTCCCTTTTCAGCTTCTTGTTCTTCTCTTCCTCCAACTCGACCCACTGATCCCTATCTTCTATCTGCATTTCAAGATCATGCTTGATCTCATAAACGTAGTCGTCATGCTCCTGCTTGAGGTTCTCCAACTCCTGCTGCTTCTCCTGATTGAGATTCTCCAACTCCTGATGCATACGAGCCTCATGATACTCATGGAGCTGGATCATCTCCATGCCGTGTTGCTGCTCTTTTTGTGCCATTGCCATGTATAGACCCCAATACTCAAACGAGTGCAGGTCTACCAGAGTAAAGTTTGTAGTAAACTGAAGACATTTCAGCGCTTCACGAGCCGCGTTGCTGCATGCCTCAGCAGCGTCAGCTCCATAGCCATAAATGGTCTGATAAGAACTGTCATCATTGGGCTTGAACTGAGCATGCACAACACCTAGGAAGCCTACTACTTCTACAAGCTGGGAAGCAGAAAACACAGGAAAATCTAGATGGTAGTACTCGGACACTTCCTCAAGGAGTCCCACAAAGTTGAGATGGAGAATATCAGGTGGATCCATCATAGGCGGATCCATCCCTGTTTTGTTATCACATGAGTTAGTACCAGATAATGCATCAATTTTTTTATAAGACATAAAAATAAAACTCATAGTGCGAGAAAATCACATCAGCAAACAAAATCGTTTCTACCTACGCTCCTACAATACCCATTTAATTAAACCCACATTGTCTATTTCAATTTGATTTATGTCGGGGGGCTGCCCCCCGGGTAGGGGCAGATCCCGGTATAATCCACTAAGGAGACAACAGTACCTGACCTTTGGCGAGAGCAAGGGACACCTTCCGCTCTACTGAAAGGGCAGCTTGACCCTTGAGCGCTGGTAGAGGACAAAGTGCCTCCTGGCAGGCGCAAGGGTCAGGTCTCGCAGCTATAAATAGACACCCCCGGCCCTCACAATCGCAGCACAAGCATGAGCGGGTGGTTCCTCTAAGAACTAGCTTCTCGAAGATGTCTTTGCTGATAGGCTAAGACATCTTCGGGAGGCTAGGCCTAGAGATACTCATCCTGGGACGAGCTCGGACGTATCCGGAAAGGGTCCCGAGTCTCGCGGTCCAAGGAAACTCCCGGAAGTAGGTGTATTCGGTTTTACCGGATAGGTTGTCCGGTAGGTGCTAACCGGAATGTATGTCTCGGTGTTGATCTTATGCAGAAGAGGCTCACAGTGGCAAGCGAGGAGGTAGCCGGCGTGAGGGCTTCCGGTAGGCCGTCAACGGTCTAGAGCAGGATTTCCCGTCTGTCGCGGGGGGAAGTACCGTTCCGCCTGACACGGAAGCATGGTCACCTCCCGCCTGACACGGAAGCATGGTCACCTCCCGCCTGACACGGGAGCGCGTCAGCCGGTACGATCGTGGTACGACAAGACCTGACATGCCTAGCCCGGCAATCCGGAAAAGCCTATCCGGGATGGGCAAAGACATCTCTTGTCTCTGACAAGTGGACAATGATGATGCAGGACGGCGCCTGCCGTCCTTAGCGAGATGATGACGAAGGGGCTACACCGGATAGCCCGGCGACTAGGTCGCACTAGCCGGTGACGGCATGCCGGCTAGGCCTGTCCGGTGGGGCCAAGCCAAGTTAGGGTTTCCGGCCCTCCTGGCCGGAGCTCTATAAAAGGCGCCATAACTGCTCCTGAGAGAGAGAGACCAACTTCAGAGCCAAAGCTATAGTCACATTTACTCTTAGAGCATTTACTCCTTCTCACTTTGAGTTCATCTAGTTCTTTGTACTCCTCCCTTTGAGAGATCTTGTAGCAAGTTGTAGTCCTTATACCACCAATATATAGAGAGGAAAGGCAGGAGTAGGGGTGTTACCTCCTCACGAGGGCCCTGAACCTGGGTATATCGTGTGTGTGCTGTGTGCCTTCGTGCATTTGTTTGTGTTTGTTAGATCTTCCCCTTTACACTTTGATCTTATTCCTTGTTCTTGGGAGATCTCGGTCACACCGGGATCCTCCCCGTGTGAGCTCTTCAGCTCGCTATCCCTCCCCGGATCCACCAACGTCCATCGGCCCCACAAATTAGCCATCCTATGGCATCTGCCGTGACACCACCACGACAGTTGGCGCCCACCGTGGGGCTGACAGAGGCGTTGGCTGGTGTACACATCCGGACGGGCTCCCCCGTTCGTTTCGACGTTCGGGTTCTTTCTGGCCTAGTCGTAAGGCTAGGGGAGATGGACTTCGTCTGCGACAACGCAGGGTGCTTCCGGAACAGACCGTTTCCGGTGAACGGATGTCTCATCGATTTCGGTGGTTTCACCACCTACGTGGCCACCGAGGTTGTCTGTAGTTACCCGGACGTGGTCCTGGAAGCTGAGGACCCTCCCATGCTCTGCGCTGCTCGGGGTCTGCGTGCCGGTCGCCCCCCGAGTTCCGTCGCAGTGATGATGGTCGTAGCAACCGAGGAGGAGTATCAAGACGCTGACGGCGATACCGACGGCCACCCCCGTTTGGCAAAACCCCCGCAGGAGAGGCATGCGGCCCGAGATGGTGATCCGCAGTCATCCCAGCCGCGACGTCGTCCGGATCCCCTATCGGGACTCGTGGCCAAGTTGGATGTACCGGTAGCCACCGGAGCAGATGCCCAGGCCACTTCGGCTGAGTTAGAGGAGCAGCGGAAGTTGCTACTCGCTGAAGCGCAGGAGATCGCCGAGATCCGCCGCGAGCTCAGCGCTAGCCTCCGGGAGTACAATGCAGCTCACGGATTCCCTAAGATAGACTCCCGGGAGAAGCGCATTGCAAATCTGCGCAAGAAAGGAAGAATGGTGAATGAGGAGCTGGCTGGTGGAGCCACCACCAGTAACACTGGAAGTCGAATTTCAGCAGGGAAGCCGGTGTACAGCTCACCGGCGAAAACCCTTAGGGCCGCCGAAGCCGCCATGGCCGAGTTGGTGGGGTTATCCGGTGAAGCCCTGCGCAAGCAGCAGGAGAGGGTAAACGAGTTGGTGATTGAGGCCAACCGTCAGAATCTGGCCTTCAAGAAGAAGAACCCCGGGGCAGGGTCCCAGGTGCACTCAGCCAGACCCAATAGCCAGAAGTCGGATGGGGAGGCATCTTCCCCGCATCCGAGCAGAAGCAAGAGCAAGAGCAAGAGCCGGAGCCGGAGTCGAGGTTCCGGGAAGAACAAGCAGCTACAGACTTATGATCCGGCGTTCGCCGGTATCCAGCAAGCCGGGCAGGCCGGACAGCGTAACTCGGGACAGGCGGGAAGTACCCGTGGGGATGGTAACCTGGGTGTAGGAAACAATAACCCGGTTGGCCGTGGTAATCCACCCCGGAATCCTCCTCACGTTCAGGGAAACCCGCAAAGGGAGGTCGTCTCCGTTCCCCAGCAGGCCCTGGTCCCTGCGCAAGACAGGCTCAACGATGGCAACTCGAGGTTGCAGCAACTCGGATATCAGCCAGACGAGAACCCCTTGGGATCTCGGATAGGAACCAGGCAGCTGAACCCGGCAGACGCCAGATTCCGGCTCGACCGGATTGACCAATCCGAGTTGGTGGAAGAGCAAGGACCTCCGGGACCTTCCTGCTTTGGACCCCGGATCATGCGGGAGCCACCTGTTCGGAATTTTCAGCTCAACAGAGGGGCCAAGACCTATGACGGTAGCAAGAAGCCGGAGGACTGGCTAACCGACTATGTAACTGCAGTAAGCATAGCCGGTGGAAACAGACGATGGGCGGTACGTTATGTACCGCAGATGTTGGAAGGACCAGCCCGGATCTGGTTGAACAATCTGAGAACTGGCAGTATAGACTGCTGGTTAGACTTTGAGGAGGCATTCACCAGCAACTTCACCAGCACGTACAAGAGGCCCAACAGGCCTCAGCAGCTCGCCATCTGTAGGCAAAGGAGCAATGAGACTGACCGGGAGTACCTTACCCGGTGGAGCAATATTCGCAACTCTTGCGAAGGGGTGGTGGAGGCACAGGCCATCTCCTGGTTTGTGCAAGGATGCCGGCATGGCTCTATGTTGTGGCAGAAGTTGCAGAGAAAGATGCCAACGACTTTGGCAGAGACCATGTGCATCGCCGATACCTACACGCTTGGAGATCCCATGCAACCCCTGGTGGATGTCGGAGACTCCAACAGGAGGAATGCGTGACCTCAGCGTTCAGGACCGAGCAGGAGCCATGATCGCCAGGAGTTCGGCCACAAGAGGAATCAACCCGAGTACCACCATGCCGCGCAGCATGTCGCAGCAGTGACCCGGGAGAAGGAGGATGCCGGCAACAACCAGCGTCAAAAGACAAGTGGCCCGGCTTGGGGTCAGAGTCAGGAGGTGCAAAAGACCTGGGTGGAGCAGAAGAAGCCCCTGACGTATGAGGAAATGCTGAACAAGCCGTGCTGCTACCACACTCTGGAGGCCAATAAGCCCGCAAACCACTCTACTCGGCAGTGCAGCTGGTATCAGCGCACGTTGCAGGAAGGCAGCTCGGGAGCTGTTCGGCAGAGTGCTCCGGCATCTCGGCCCAATATCCCGAGACCCCCTCCTCCGACATCGGGGGCCAACGCTGTTCGACTTCCCCCTCCTCCGAGAGGACCCCCACCTCGCCCAGTGAATATGGTGCATACCCGGAACGACAACGGTAACCAAGCCGGACACCAGCAGAGCAACTACCTGGAGGCTCATCAAAGCTATGTGGTCTTCGTGACCGAGCCCACTGACCGAAAGAGTGTGTGGCAGCGCGCACTGGAGGTGAATGCTGTGATCCCGGCGGTGCCCAAGTTCTTGCACTGGTCCGAGATGGAGATCACGTGGAGCCGGAAGGATCACCCCCGAGTTATGCCTAAGCCGGGGGCGTATGCCTTGGTGGTGGACCCAACTTTTGTAGGACCCAACCTCAACGTCCGCTTCAGCCGGGTTCTGATTGACAATGGCAGTACCATTAACATCATGTACAAGGACACGATGCTGAAGCTGGGAGTGTCTATGAACACCCTGCTGCCTACCGAGACAACCTTCCACGGCATTGTGCCCGGAGTCTCTTGCTCGCCCATGGGAAAGATCTGGGTGGAGGTGCTATTCGGAACTCGGGAGAACTGCCGAACCGAGAGCTTGGAATTCGAGGTCGTGGACCTCGAGAGCCCGTATCACGCACTGATCGGCAGACCGGCCCTCGCCAAGTTCATGATCTCGACTCATGTGGGCTACCTCAAGATGAAGATGCCGGGACCTAACGGTGTAATCACCATCTCGGGAGACCACAAACGCTCCATGGAGTGTGCCTCGGCGGGGTCATGCTTGGCTGAGTCTCTGGTGATCGCGGAAGAAAAGAAGAGGATCCAGCAGGTGGTGGCAATGGCCAAGACCTCCCAACTCGGAATGCCCGGGATGGTGAACCCGGAGCAGGGGGCATCATTTCAGCCCCCCAAGGAGACCAAGAAGGTGTGTGTGGACCCCAGCAACCCGGAGCGCCAAGTTATCATTGGCAGCAACCTGAACAGCAAATAGGAAGGCGAGCTCGTCGACTTCCTCCGTGAGAATCGGGATGCCTTTGCGTGGTCGAGTGACGATCTGCAAGGCGTCCCGAGGGAGTTGGCTGAGCACTCTCTGTTTGGTAGACCGGATGCAAAGCCGGTGAAGCAACCGACTAGGCGACTCTCGGATGAGAGAAGAGCTGCTGTCATGGAGCATCTGGCTATACTGCTGGCGGCTGGATTCATAATGGAGGTGCTGCACCCGGATTGGATTTCGAATCCGGTCCTGGTAGAGAAGAAGAAGGATGATCCCCTTCTGCTTAAGGTGTGGCGCATGTGCATCGACTTCACCAACCTCAACAAAGCATGCCCGAAAGACCCTTTCCCACTGCCCCGGATAGATCAAGTAATAGACTCCACTGCGGGAGTGAACTTTTGACTTTTCTAGATGCTTATTCTGGTTTTCACCAGATACCTTTGAACCTGGATGATCAATTGAAAACTGCTTTCATTACCCCTTATGGGGCTTATTGCTATCGTGTTATGACTTTCGGTTTGAGGAATGCTGGTGCTACATACCAGAGATGCATGCAGAAATGCTTGCATGACCAGATAGGCCGAAATGCCGAGGTCTATGTCGATGACATAGTCATAAAAACAAAGGAAAAAGCCTCATTAATAGATGATCTGAGGGAAACATTTAAGAACCTAAGAAGATTCCGGATGAGGTTGAACCCGGATAAGTGCACATTTGGTGTCCCGGCAGGAAAATTACTCGGTTTCCTCATCTCAAGCCGAGGAATCGAGGTCAACCCGGGTAAAATTCGTGCTATTGAGAGCATGAAGTTGCCCGTGCGTCTCAAGGATGTGCAGAAGTTTACCGGGTGTCTGGCATCCCTAAGTCGGTTTGTGAGCCGACTTGGGGAGAAGGCCTTGCCTCTGTATCAACTGATGAAGAAGAGCAAGACATTTGTTTGGACCCCGCAAGCTGATGCGGCGTTCAACGATCTGAAGAGAATGCTCTCAACAGCACCTGTGTTGGCATCCCCGTTACCCAAGGAACCTATGCTGTTGTATATTGCCGCAACCAACCGGGTAGTCAGTGTGGCGATGGTAGTAGAAATGGAAGAAGGGGGCAAGCTGATACAGAGGCCGGTGTATTACCTCGGTGAGGTGATCTCGGAATCCAAGCAGAACTACCCGCACTACCAGAAGATGGCATATGGGGTGTACATGGCAGTGACCAAGCTCAAGCACTACTTTCAGGAACACCCGATCATAGTGGTATGCGAAGCTCCTCTCGCTGAGATCATCGGTTGCAATGATGCTAGCGGCCGAGTAGCCAAATGGGCCATCCAGTTGTCTCCGTACGCTCCGGCATACGAGAGACGAGATGCCATCAAGTCGCAGGCGCTGCCGGACTTTTTGGTAGACTGGGCCGAGATGCAGTATGAACCTCCGATGCCGGATTACAATTTCTGGAGGATGCATTTCGATGGCTCGAAGGCTAAGATCGGATTGGGTGCCGGAGTGGTCCTCACTTCCCCAAAGCAAGATGTACAGAAGTATGTGCTGTAGATCCATTTTCGGGCATCCAACAATGTCGCAGAATATGAGGCCTTGGTTCATGGACTGAACGTCGCCAAGGAGATCGGCATCCACCAAATAGAGTGCTTTGGTGACTCGGACCTCGTAGTACAACAGGTGTCGGGGAATTGGGATGCCCTTGATGCAAACATGGCCTTATACAGATTTCATGTGCAGAAAATTTCCGGATTTTTTGAAGGATGCGAGTTCAAGCACATACCCAGAGGAGAAAACGAGGCAGCGGATGTCTTGCCCAAGCTAGGATCATCCCGGGATGCAATCCCACCCGGGATAGCTCTGGAGCATTTGCGGAAGCCATCTATCCAACCCTCACCCGAATCGGATTCTATCTTCATTCCGAAGGAACCTGGTGCAGATGCAGTACCCATGGAAGTAGATGTCGGAAGCATCGCATCGAACCCGGGGACTGCGGCACAGTGCTCGGAGAGGCAAAGAAAGATGATGATAGAGGTGATGTCGGCAGAACCAATGGACATAGACGCTCCCATGTTCCCGGGTAGACCTGTCCCGAGATGGGCACAACCCATTATGGCCTATATCTTGGAAGGGACCCTCCCGGAGAATGAAGTGGAAGCCCGGAAGATAGTGCGAAGATCAAAAGCATACACTGTCATCAATCAAGAACTGTACAAGAGAAGTGTCACTGAGGTACTCCAGAGATGTGTGGAACCGGCAGAAGGACAAGAGATGCTGATGGAAATACATCAAGGGGAGTGTGGACATCATGCATCATCCCGGGCTCTGGTGGCAAAGGTGTTCCGGCATGGGTTCTACTGGCCCACTGCATTGCAGCAAGCAGAAGATATTGTTCAGAAGTGTGGAGGATGCCAGAGATTTGCTCACCGGATACACATGCCGGCGTCGGCATTGAAAACAATCCCCATCACTTGGCCATTCGCAGTATGGTGTTTGGATATGGTCGGGCAATTCAAGCCGGCAAGAGGCAATATGGCACATATACTGGTGATGGTGGACAAATTCACTAAGTGGATAGAGGTCAAGCCAATCCGGAAGTGCGATGGACACACCGCTGTGCAATTCCTGAAACACATCATCTTGAGATACGGATACCCACACAACATTATCACAGATAATGGAACAAACTTTGCTGTGGGGGAATTCGCTCGATTTTGTGCTGAGAAGGGAATCCGGCTGGATGTAGCATCAGTTGCACACCCGGAAGCAAATGGGCAAGTCGAAAGAGCAAATGCCTTAATCTTGGCCGGCATCAAAGCTCGTTTGATCGAACCACTATTGAGAACTCCGGGATGCTGGATAGAGGAGTTACCGGCAGTACTATGGGGTCTCCGGACTACACCGAATAGATCTACCGGGTACACGCCATTCTTCATGGTATACGGGGCTGAGGCAGTACTCCCAACCGACATACAATACGACTCCCCGAGAGTGACAATGTTCACCGAGACCGAGGCAAAGGAGGCCCGAAAAGATGATGTTGATTTACTCGAAGAGGCAAGAGAGTTGGCACTCTCTCGGTCTGCAATTTACCAGCAAAATCTCCGTCGCTATCATAGCCGGAAAGTACACCCGAGGGTGTTCCGGGAGGGAGATCTGGTGCTGAGGCTCATCCAACGCACGGCCGGAATGCATAAGTTGTCACCTCCATGGGAGGGGCCTTTTGTGATAAGCAGGGCATTGCACAATGATTCTTATTACCTTGTAGATGCACAGGAGGCTAGGAAAGGTGTAATGGACAAATCCGGTGAGGAAACCAAGCGTCCATGGAATGTAGCTCTACTTCGCCCCTTTTACACATAAAGGGCTCAGTGTATGTTATATCTCAGTTTTCAGTATTAATGAAAGTAAGGTACCCCGGGAGGAACCCGGGGACTGCCTGGTTATGTGCCTGTCTTGTTGTTATTTTTGTCAAATTCATTTACTGTTTTTCACCGGCATCTCGGGAAGGAACCCGGGGACTGCCGGATAACTGTTATCTGCTTTTCTTTTGTATGCCGGGAAATTTCCGATTTCGACTCTAAAAGTCAAAGTAATGTATGTCATGTGAAATCATCTTGTGACTCGACTGACGAACGCCGAAATGGTAGTCAAGAGCAAAGAGAGGGAAGGTGGGAAACACGAAAATGGTCTCGGGGACTCGGAGCAGGAACTTATCCGGCATACCTGTTTTTTATTAACTTAGTTGTTTTTTATGTCGGGAATTCGGTTAGTAGGAACTCGGATTGTTTTAAGTAATGTATGCCGTATGAGAAGTTTTGTGACTCGACTGTCGAACGCCGAAATGGTAGACAAGAGCAGAAATTACCTAAGTACGGTAAACATGAAAGGCAATTCGGGAACTCAAAGAAGAATAAATTGACATAAGTGGTTCGAATAAGTAGTTCAGTACGGAGCGAAAATAGTATGTGTATATTACATATGGCACCCGGCATCCCGGGGATTTAATCAAACTACTCTAAGTTTTTCAAGCGGTAGGGGAAGTCGGCTTCTCGGCGGAGACCTCGGGAGCAGCGGCAGCAGCAGCAGCAGGAGCAGCAGCGGGAGCGACTTCGGCTTCACTTCCGGCAACACTACTCGGGGCCTCGGGACGCACCTCGATCTCGGGGGCCTCGGGTCTTGACGAAGTCGCTGCGTCCCGGGGAACCACCTTCTCGGGCGCGGCACCGGAAGCAGCGTCATCTTCTTCCGGGGCCTCGTCTTCCGCGTCGCCGCTCGTGCCGCTTTCTTCGTCGTCCTCGTAATCTGATTCCGAGTCGGAAGGAAGGGCGCTAGAGGTGAAGGCGCGGATGCTTGCCCATGTAGCGATGCGGTGCGACACCTCTTGTCGGCGCTGGACCTTTTCCGGATCGGTGACCCACGGAGAAACCGTCCTCAGGCGCAAGATCGCCCCCAGATCAAGACCTTCGTACCAGCTAAGTACTTGGGTCAAGACCTGGTCGGCGCCAGCCCGCGCGCCGGAACGTTTCCAGGCGTGGATACGCCTCCCGGCACCCCGAAGTGCGCTCGCGAGCTCGGGAATCGAGAGCGTCCCCCGGATACTCGGCCACAATGCGCCGTGAACGTGGACCGCAGCGCTGCGCAAATCCGTCCCGATAGACCGGAGAGGTACTATCCGGGCCTTCAGGGCGATGAGGTGATCCTCGATGTCCCAGGCATCCGAAATGGGACCCTTCCCGGCACGCTTCTCTCGGGAGGCGGCAACGGCAAGGGCGGCAACCTCGCGGGAGTGCTCGAACTCTCCTTTAAAAAGAAGAGCTGTCAAACGACTAAGTCATAAGAGTAACAGCAAGAAAGGAAGCAGCAAGAGAAGAAGGATGTCGGTCCACTTACTGTTCAGATCCCGGTTCAATACAGTGAGCTCCGAGAGCCAAGTATCAGACCGGGACCGGAGAAGAGCAAGCTCGGTCTCGGCAGTATGCGCGCGCTCCTCGGACAGGTCCAAGGTCTCTTTCTGCTTCTTGGTCGCCTCGATGAAGCGCGTCTTTATGTCGGCCGTAGCAGCCTTGACCTTTTCGAGCTCGCCGTTGAGCCGCGCGATCTCGGATTGCGCGGTGGCAAGTGCAGTCTTCTGGTCAACCGAGACCTTGCGCGCGGCGTCGCGCTCCTCCCGGAGGCGTCCTTCGGATTTCTTGGACTGACCGAGATCAGCAAGAACCCGGTTGAAGATGTTGCGGCGTTTCTGGCTGCACTCCTGAAATCAAGACAAAGAAGGAGTTAGTCGGGAAAGGATGTAAGGAACCCGGTTGGGAGGATCTCGGGGACTCGGTGCCCGAGCCCTGTGATTTTCTCTAAGATTGGAGCCTAGTGATCTGCTATTCGGTGGAATCTAGAGCACTAAGCACCAATCTCGGGGACTAGTGGTGATGGAGCAAATTTTGAAGCAACCTACCCGGTTGGGAGGATCTCGGGGACTCGGTGTCCGAGTCCTGGATTTTTTCTCTAAGATTGGAACCTAGTGATCTGCTATTCGGTGGAATCTAGAGCACTAAGCACCAATCTCGGGGACTAGTGGTGGTGGAAGAACAAGTATTTATTGATAAAAGAAAGAGAACAAGCTTACCTCGGTCACCCGAGTAACATCCAACGCGGCCACCTGGAGAGCATGCAAGGCTTGAGCGTTGCGGCTTGGGCCTGCAGCGTGCAAGTCTCCTGCAGTCTCGGAGGCGTCGGCGGCAAGACAGGCCTGGTTGTATTCGTCAACAACCCGTATGCCGGTGCCGCCGGCAGCGCGAGTAGCAGCAACGTCCCGGGATCCTGAAGGTACAAAGGAACTGACGGTTGCTCGCAACATCCGCAAGGCAGCAGTAGGGATCTCGGCGGGAGGCGGTGGTAAAGATGAAAACGTACCCGTGCGCGGCACCAAGTCGCGGGCCGAGGATGTCGGGGCAGCTGCAGGTGGGGCAGAAGGTGTTTTCTGCCCAGCAATCTTGCCGCGAGACTTGGGAGGTTGATCAGCTGGCCGGGAGGAGGCTGTGGGCTCTTTCTCCGGGATGGTGTTGGTCGCGGCTGGCCGAGAGGGGCCGATTGCCGCGGGTTGCCGGCGAGGGCTAAGGATCTCTGCCTCAAGCCCGGGCACCCGACGCGGACTCTCCGGAAGAAGAACTTCTCCCGAGGTGGTCGTGGCCTGCACCGAGGTCTCCTCGATCACCGCATGTGCATCCGGGGTCGCAACGGTAGCCGGTGCGGCACCGGAGGCGGCAGGCTCACTTCCTCGAGTAGAAGGGCGAGGAGGTGAAGGAGAAGCCCGAGCCGGGCTGGGTGTCCGAGTCCCGGGAGGAGGAGGAACAACAGGTGACGGGAGCTCGAGTGCATCCCTGAAAGGAAGTGTCTTAGTAATAGTTGTGGAGAAAACAAAGTCAGATAACGTAAGGCAAGGAAAACGTACCCGGAATCCACAATGGGAGGACCCCTTTTTCGGCGCCGAGCAGGCTTCTCGGTTGTTTGCTTACTCGGTTTGCTCCTCTTGGGGGGGTTGCCGGAGTTATCGGCCCCCTCGGTGTCGGAAGCCGCGCGCTTCCGGCTCTCGGCACGTTTGGTCCCGGTTGTCGGTTTCGGAACCACTGCTGAGGCCCAATTCAGAGGGAGAGCGTCAATAACATCGAGAATCTGGCAGTCAATCTCATCCTCATCATCCGAAGAAATGAAAACTGGCTCTGGGGTTGAAGGATTACCCGGGGCAGCAGACTTGACGAAAGGGATGGCGAGATGGTCCTCGCCGTCGGGGTCCTCTCTCGGCATCACGTCCGGTCTCGGGAAGTTCGGCGCGTAATTCCCGTTGGCGTGGACAGCGTCTTCTTCGAGTTGACGCTCGAACAACTGCGCAAACAGATTAGGTCGTGTCGGTGTCCAGGTGAACGCATGTACGAAGGCGAATGCGCGAAAGACAGATATGAGCACCTGGTCGCATGGTTTTTTCCGGGATCCCCCAATGACACCCCAAGAGTAGTCCTCCGTCATCTCCGTCCAGGCAATAGCTCAAACGCGACGGACGACCCCGGCATGATCTAGCCCAAAGATACTGGTCCTAGTGGGGTCATAGTTCCCAGCCATGTGGCACATCTTGTGCACTCGGTTTTGAAGGGGGCAGACCCGGCGAACAATGAAGCAACGCAGGAGATCATCCCCGGTCATCTTCTCGTTTAGCACGTTCAGAACGTCGTGCATGCAATTGACCTCGTCATTATCGGGAAGCTTCTTCCAGAGACAGAATTCACGCGGAGGACCAATAACGAAATCCGGCAGATTGATGAAGTCCGGATTCGAGGATCCCGGACCATCTCCCAAGTGTTCCCGGTTCTTCACGTAGAAGAAGCTGCGCTGCCACTTCCGGCAGGACTCTAGTCCCTTGACTATAGGGAATCCGGAGTCCGCACGAGGGATGATGGTGGCCGCTCCGCAATCGACTAAGTCTTTTATCTTCTTATCCAGGTTGGGGATGGCTTGGCGGCGAAGGATGAAATACTTGGCCCAGAGATCCAAGAATGGCCATATGCCGAGGTATGCCTCCGCGTAAGTGGTGAAGACCGAGAGCATCATAATGGCGTTGGCGGGAAGATGGTGAGGTTGGAGGTCGTAGAGGTCGAGGAAGTCGCGGAAGAAGGGGCTAGCCGGAAGCCCAAACCCACGCTCGAAGTGCGCGAGGAATACCACGTATTCCCCGGGTTGGGGTTCCGGTGCAACCTCCCCCTTCGGGAGACGGCTCTCGACTTCCGGAGGAATCCGGTGAGTCCGATACAGCCAGTCCAGATCTGACTGCTTGGTCTCGGACCCATCCCAGCATCCCCGAGTACGTTCTTCGCCCATGTCGGAGAAGTATGCAGGGGTATCCGAGCTACTTTGCAGGCGCAGCGGCGGTTAGTCGGAGTTAGTCTACCGGAAACTAGGATGTCGGAGCACAAACTGCTAAACACTACCGGATTCCTGGGAAGCAAGATCTACCGTGTGCTAAATAATCAAAACAAAAGGGGGAAAATAGGCTCGTGCTGGACTCGGCCGAGGCACAAAGCGAGCAAACAATCTACATCCTACCGTAACGGTGCATCACCACTGTGCGCCTCGTGCGCGCCGCTCAAGTTGTGCTCGCCGGCGGTGGCTCAACCGCGCGTGTGCTACAGCACGGCCGGAGTCGGGCGATTGCTCTACCGAAGAGAATCATCGGAGCGGAGAAGAGGAACTTACCGGAGAAGAGAAGGTCGGCGAGGGCGACGGTGTCCGGGCTCCGGCGAACGGAGAGGGCGACGGTGTCCAAGCTCCGGCGAACGGCGGCAAATGCAGCGGCAGCGGGGCGCTCGAGACGGCGAGGGAGGAAAATACGAAGGAGAGGAAGAAGGAGGGGAAACCGTTCCGGTCCCCTATTTATGGGGGGGGGGATTCCGGAGCGGTTTCCGATTTTCCCGCCCACGATCTCCACGATCGTGGGTGGGATCTGTTTTGTGCCGCGAGCCACGTGGCGCTATCCGGAGCGCCCGATCCGGCCACACCGAGGGCCACACGGCCCCAACGGTTGGATTCCGGATCGGATGCGGCTCCCCGGCGCGGGAACCCAAGCGACGGCGTGCTCGCGCAGAAGCACTCGAGTGCGTCTCTGCTCAGACGGGACGTCGGGTGGGCCCTGGCTCACTGTCTCGAATTCATCGGGAGGCCAACGGTCGAGATTCACTGAGGAAGGTGTTATCCGGTCGCAGGCTTCGCCTCCCGGTAAACATAGTCTTAGTAGGAAGGTCTTGGAAGAACCGACTTCGGCAGAAAGGGAAAGGCTGGTGGCATGTGTTCTCGGAAGATAGTTGTTGTTTAAAGCTGATCCCGCACATCATCCGAGGTCGCTGTACAGCACCAGCTTCGGGGACTAGTGTCGGGGGGCTGCCCCCCGGGTAGGGGCAGATCCCGGTATAATCCACTAAGGAGACAACAGTACCTGACCTTTGGCGAGAGCAAGGGACACCTTCCGCTCTACTGAAAGGGCAGCTTGACCCTTGAGCGCTGGTAGAGGACAAAGTGCCTCCTGGCAGGCGCAAGGGTCAGGTCTCGCAGCTATAAATAGACACCCCCGGCCCTCACAATCGCAGCACAAGCATGAGCGGGTGGTTCCTCTAAGAACTAGCTTCTCGAAGATGTCTTTGCTGATAGGCTAAGACATCTTCGGGAGGCTAGGCCTAGAGATACTCATCCTGGGACGAGCTCGGACGTATCCGGAAAGGGTCCCGAGTCTCGCGGTCCAAGGAAACTCCCGGAAGTAGGTGTATTCGGTTTTACCGGATAGGTTGTCCGGTAGGTGCTAACCGGAATGTATGTCTCGGTGTTGATCTTATGCAGAAGAGGCTCACAGTGGCAAGCGAGGAGGTAGCCGGCGTGAGGGCTTCCGGTAGGCCGTCAACGGTCTAGAGCAGGCTTTCCCGTCTGTCGCGGGGGGAAGTACCGTTCCGCCTGACACGGAAGCATGGTCACCTCCCGCCTGACACGGAAGCATGGTCACCTCCCGCCTGACACGGGAGCGCGTCAGCCGGTACGATCGTGGTACGACAAGACCTGACATGCCTAGCCCGGCAATCCGGAAAAGGCTATCCGGGATGGGCAAAGACATGTCTTGTCTCTGACAAGGGGACAATGATGATGCAGGACGGCGCATGCCGTCCTTAGCGAGATGATGACGAAGGGGCTACACCGGATAGCCCGGCGACTAGGTCGCACTAGCCGGTGACGGCATGCCGGCTAGGCCTGTCCGGTGGGGCCAAGCCAAGTTAGGGTTTCCGGCCCTCCTGGCCGGAGCTCTATAAAAGGCGCCATAACTGCTTCTGAGAGAGAGAGACCAACTTCAGAGCCAAAGCTATAGTCACATTTACTCTTAGAGCATTTACTCCTTCTCACTTTGAGTTCATCTAGTTCTTTGTACTCCTCCCTTTGAGAGATCTTGTAGCAAGTTGTAGTCCTTATACCACCAATATATAGAGAGGAAAGGCAGGAGTAGGGGTGTTACCTCCTCACGAGGGCCCTGAACCTGGGTATATCGTGTGTGTGCTGTGTACCTTCGTGCATTTGTTTGTGTTTGTTAGATCTTCCCCTTTACACTTTGATCTTATTCCTTGTTCTTGGGAGATCTCGGTCACACCGGGATCCTCCCCGTGTGAGCTCTTCAGCTCGCTATCCCTCCCCGGATCCACCAACGTCCATCGGCCCCACAAATTAGCCATCCTATGGCATCTGCCGTGACACCACCACGACAATTTATCTTCTTATTTATTATTTTAAACCTATGCTCTGATACCAATAAAGTTGTCACGCCCCGGAGTCGGGGCTAAATGTAACAACCGCCACATGTTCACAAGCCTTAAGATTATAAACATGTTAGGCTAGAAAACTCATATTCATTTTGACAGGACTAGAACGGAGAAACCACTTTATTCATTAGTGAGCATAGCTACTACACACATGCTGCTGCACAAGTACGACTACATGCATCCATTTTTATTCATAACCCTCCCGTAGCACTACACCTACTGATTGCCATCCACTCCAACAGTGATCACCTCTGTAAAACATAGAAAATAGCAAGAATGAGTATGGTGACATACTCAGCAAGCACACAGGGATGAAAACATACTTGATGACAAAGATAATCAAGATAAGAATATGATCCATGAACAAAACAAGAGATACGATTTTTTCTAGAGCACAAAGGAAAAGAAAATAATTGGCATCACGTGTGACAGCAAGTTTCCCGACCCGGGAATCACAGGGGTGAATATTCACGCTTATACGCTCTGCAGAGGGGTACTCTAACGTCGGCAGCCCCGACCAGCACCTCATAAGACACCAGTCGGGCAGAGCTCTTTTACCCACTAGGACACCGGACACCTTGACCTACTCATGTCGGTCGCTCCTACGGATCCATCACCGACACTTTCCCGAACAAGGGCCGCCCCTAGCGGAGAACTCAGACTGACCCATTCCCGTGCTACGACCGGTACAATAAGTTTGCCGTCGTGATACCAGCATTTTCAAGAAGTGGCAAAGGTAATAAAAGTAAGAAGCATAATAAATGATAGCATGATACTTCTTGACTGTGCCCAAACTTTTGAAAGATAAAATCTCTAGCTATTGTACAAAATATGCTAGAGACATGCATGTACTTCGCCAACGGCACAAAAAGTTCAAGAGAGCTGACTTTTCACACTAGAGTAGTGTACCAGATTCTTAGCAGGATAATGAAAAAGTGAAATGATTAAACTATAGCTAGTAGTGCACATGAAATTACGGCAAGAACTTGGCATGCGAGATGAGCATGCACTAAACACTGATCAGGATCTCCTCACCTAATCTTTGTACCATATATAGTACTACTAGAAGGACATGCTTGAGCAAGAAATTAAAAGAACGGTGCACTACTTAATCAAATAGCTAGACATTGAGGAATCGGAAGAGCAAGTGTGAAAGCGGCAAGGACATAGGGTTCCATCTACTTGTCTATTCAACCCTACCTCACATAGACTAGAAAAACGGCAGGAGGTAGTGTACAAGAATCAGCCAGGACAAGGCGACAGTAGAGCACTGTGCTAGGGAAAAAGAAAGGATTTAGAGTAAGACGCATGCTTGCCTTCGACGCCTCCAGTCAACTCCGCAGCAGAAATGCCCTCTACTCGGTACTGCTCCGCCCGCAGTCTACTTTGATTAGTGTATATGAGAAACGTGTATGATCTTATCTGCTTGGCCTCACCTATATATAGCACTTACTGACCGCATAAGCGATGCGGTAGGAATTTCCGACACTGACGCGTAGCCCTTCCAGATCCTTTCTAGCCCCAGCGACGCAACACGTCAACCGGCAGGCAGTTGAGTCAGCTCTTTTATGCTAAATGCATGGTACACTCCAAACCCAGGTGAGCGTGAGCACATATCAAAATATCTAGAGACAAGGAGTATGTCTGGGGACCCACTCTCAGTTTAACTAAGTGCACAGGACTGCTATATCCACACCAAAATCAACCAAAGATTCTCCTCTAGCTATAAATATTAATCTATATGTAAGACTATTTAATTACTTTAATTTCCTACTAATGCACCCTATTTACCATGGGTATTACAGTTTCATTTTCATTTTTTTTCAAATCGCCACTTGAAACACCTCCCCCTCGGAGTCAGATACATCTTGACTCGTAACTGAAATTGTTTCTTCTTTCTAGTTGTAGTCATTTGCAACCTGACACGAAGCTGCCCCATACCCGTACCCCGTCAGACTCAGCTGCAACTTGAAGTTGCCCCATACCATTCGTAGTTCGGAGTCAGGTGTAACTCGATTTGCAACTGGCACCCCCCGCTCCAGCCAGTTACAACTTGACTTGCAACTGACATCCTCGCGCCCATTTTTTATAGTTGTAGTCCGTCGCCCGGAGTTACAGACTCAACTGTCATCATCCTCCAGCCAGTTACAGACTCAACTTGCAACTTGAAGTTGCCCCTTCCCCCGGAGTTAGTTGCAATGTAACTTGCAACTGTCATCTTCCTGTTTTCCCATTTAATGTTTTTGTAGCCAGTCACAACTTGACATGCAACTCACATCCCCTCTTTGTAGTGAGTCACAACTTGACGCGCAACTCACATCTCCTCTCCGTAGTCAACTGCAACTCGACTTGTAAGTGACGTCCCGTTTTCCTTTTTATTGTAGTGGTATTCGGTCGCTATTTGACATGCAACTCACACCTCTTTTTTGTAGCCAGTCACGACTTGAAGTTGCCCCATACCCTCCCTCGGAGTCAGTTGCTACGCGACTTTCAATTGTCATCATACCCATGGAGTCAGTTGCAACCCCCGCTAAGTTAGTTGCACCTTGACTTGCAACTGACATCTCCGTCCCCATATTTTGTAGTTTTAACCAGCCGCAACTTGAGGTTGTCTTGTACCCTTCTCCCCCCCCCCCCCCCCCCCCCCCCCGCGGAGTTAGTTGCAATGTGACTTGCAACTGGCATCATCATGTTTCCCCATTTTTGGTTTTTGTAGCCAGTAACGACTTGACACGCAACTCACATCCCCTCTTTGTAGTCAGTCGTAACTTGACGCGCAACTCACATCATCTCTCTGTAGTCGGTTGCAACTCGACTTGCAACTGACGTCTCATTTTTCCTTTTTCTTGTAGTGGTATTCGGTCGCTACTTGACATGCGACACCTCTTTTTTTGTAGCGAGTCGCAACTTGATGTTTTTTGTTGAGGGTCTCTATCGATCAGTCGACCGGGAAATAATCCTTTTCGTTTTTTATACTTGAGTTGCATCTCGACAAACGGCGTGATAAGGCAAACTTAGGGACTAAAGTGGGAACGGGCTAAACCCACGCACTATCACTTTATGTGAGTTCTTATACGACTCGCCCATAGGGATCGTTCGCATGGGCTGGCCCATGTGGCTTGCATACAACTTTTATTTTTTCTTTCTTTTTTCATTCTTTTCGGTTTTTGTACTTTTCCCACTTTCGTTTCCCGATTTTCTTTTGTTGCGTTTAAAAGCTTTCTTATTATTTTTTCAATTTCTTATTTTTGTTTTATAAATCCTGAAGAATTTTGGAAAAATCTTGATGTTTTGGGTAATTATATACAATTTTTAATTTGTTTTGGAAGAAAATCAAAAATCACAAACCAATTTTGAAAGTTGTGAATATAAATTTGAAAAATCATGTACCGATTTCAAAAATCACGGCCAGTTTCAGAAATCATGAACCAATTTTCAAAATCATGAACAAAATTAAAAAATCATGAGCCAAATTCAAAAACCAATGTTTTTAAACAAGAACTTTTTTCAATCTAAAACTTTTTTGAAGATGAACATTTCTTAAACTAAATAATTTAAAAGTAAACAAGTACTAATGACTAACCTATGTATGACAAAAAAAACTAGGACTCACGTACTGGGGATTCAAAACAAGAAAAAAGGACTCATGTAACCCGTTGACAGCATTCCCATCACAAGAGTCACCCATCTTTTTTTAGTGGAAGGACTCGGAGCGTCCTGACATCGCTGGCATGTTCGGTGGTTGCTAGGCCTGGCCCAAAACCAAAAACTAAATAATTAGGGCTCGTTCGTTTGCTGGGCCTGGCCCAAAAACGGGAATCACCTGGAGTCGTTGACCGCGAGCGAGCCGAGTTTTAGCGAGCGAACCCGTACTAAACGCAATAGCTGACGTGACGTCAGCTTGCTGAGAAATAGCTTATTTCTCAGCTAGCTGAGCGTTAGAGACCCCTTTATTTTATCCCTGTGCTTGGCCGGAAGAATGCACACTCATATCATTCTGCCTAGACACCAGGATCCTAATGTTTACCACTGGTGTAACTATTGTCGCGTGCTGGTCATTGACCCCCTCTGTGAAAGCAATTTGAAGCAACGAAAGTTTTGAACTCAGTCCGGTAAGTGGTGATGCTCAGGAAGGACGATGAGATGTGTAAGTATGGGTGGCAAAACGGAATCACATCAAACTGCCCAAATCGATTGATCGAAACAGAACCAACCACACAGCGTACATGCAGAGATGGACGGCCATGACATGGCAGGCAGTTCTCAGTGTCGCTGGAGCATCCGCGTAACGGCCGTGGCGACGTTGCACAGGCGTTCGACTCTGCGGTTGCGCGCGATGAGCTCCCACTGCGGCGGCGCCGCCTGGCACCCCCTCTGGCACAGCTTCACCTCCGCCTGCGCCGTCCCGAGCATCAGGTTGGCGTCGTCGAACTTGCTCTTCTCCAGCGCCGCCGCCGCGTCGCCCAGATAGGCCACCGCTGCTTCGTACCTACGGCCATTACCAATGGCGAAACATTCGCGCGTGGTGTTTACTTACGTCTTCCAATCAGACACGATCGGTGGGTGTCTGTTGTGAGATGTGATACATACATACCTCTTCTTGCAGCCCTGGTAGCAACGCTGGACCTGCAAGGACTTCTTCTCGAGGTCCTCGGAGTCGTACGGGCGAGGGAGGTGCGCCGCCGTCTCCGAGGCGTTCAGCTTCGCCTGCAGCACGAGCGCGCGGGCGAACCTGCTCGTGTCCGCCGGCGACCGCGCCGCGGAGTCCGGCGACAGCGGTCCTACGCAGAGGACAGCGTCCACGCCGGCGCTCTCGCACGTCTCCTGGAACAAGCTGCCAGACGAAGGCGCAGAGGCGGGGGCACGCGATGCCGTGACATCGGCCAACGCGGCGACGAAGCAGATGACGGCAGCGAAGGTGACGGCAGTGTTGGAGGAGGAAGCCATTGTTGGGAGCTTATAAATATGTACGCCGAAGGCCGAACGATGCTGCTATTTTTTTTGGGTGATATCAGAGCAACCGCTGCTGCCGTTGCTCTGATAATCCCCGGCTGCTCAATCTTCAATGGATGCATTGGTAGGGTATTTATGCTGTGAGCTCTTCTAATTCTAGAATCGTATAGATGGTTTTTTTTAGCAAGGCAGCTACGAGCGTGAGCCTCGTCCGGTTTAGTGGTTATGCTAGTTTCAAGGAAGTGTAAGGAATTAGGGAATGTGCAAGGCAAGCACGCCCGCTGTTTAGGTTTTTGACTCGCTAAAGATAGTGTTTGTTCTTAGTACATGTCATGGTGACAGCCTGACAGGAAAGGATAGGACTGGATCTGTATGTTACCGTTTGTTTTAATTTTCGATTTAATCTCTACTATATAATACGCCTTACGGTGAGGCGTCGTACGTCGTGCCATATTTGCAGTTTAGCCACTCAGTTTTGAGAAAATGAAAGCGCAGTCCAGAAAAACGTTTTGCTGGAACAAATCCCCGACACCATCTCTTATCCTGTCTCCCAGCTTCGCCGGCGAGAATCTCAAAAAAAAAAAACTTCGCCGGCGAGATCCGCCGCACCAACCAAAGGCGCTCGCCGCCATACTGCGCCGTTGGTGTGGATCCCGCACCCATCCCGGCCGCTGCGCCTCCTGGTTGACGGTGACCTCGACCGCACGCCGTTCCTCTGCGCGCTCCACGCCTCCACCAGCCCGATGCCATCTCCGCCATGGCGGGTCGGTACACGCGGTGGGCCACGCCTCCACCAGCCCGCTGCCATCTCCGCCATGACAGGTAGGTACACGCGGTGGGTGCTCCCGCAATTGTTCGCCTATGCCGCCAACTTCCCGATGCAGAAGTTCTTCGAGGCGCAGATCAAGGTGTGGACCATGACCTTCAGCTATGGCGCCGGGCCTGCACATCGCGCTCAACTTCGTGTTCGTGTTCGTCATGCGCCTTGGCTACGGCCTCTTCGGCACTCGTCTCCGTCTGCTTCCCGGAGGCGTGGACTGGTTCTCGCTGCTCACGTTCAAGAACCTCGCCGTCTTCGTCAGGCTCTCCCTCGCCTCCGCTGTTATGCTTTGGTTCGTACGCCCTTCGTAGCTACCTACACGATTATAATTCAGTTACTACACTGCAGTGTTGATCCTTGTTGGTCTCCTGAAGAATGCCAACTCCAGGTTGACGTCATGTCAATTTGGTAAGCATATTTGTCAATGGCAAACCTGTAACTGAAGTCCGTGTATATGTTCAGAATTTAAACCAGTTAATGATTAAACGGTGTCTGAAATTTACATCATAGACTACCAGCTATGGACCCTGATGGTGGCGCTAGGCTTAAATGCAGCAGGTGAGGTAACGCAATGCAGCAGTGAAGTCAGGGCGTCGAGCTCGCCTGCACCTACACTTCCGAATTTGCTTTATGATTTCTCAGACTGTTTAGTTTTTCACAAGTTAGATTAATTTGTATAAGTTGATGCGATTAGTTTCAATCTTCCTTAAATTATCTAAGCCTAAATGTTTCTTACAGGAAACATGGTCTAAATGAATTACGGGCAATATATACCTGATAACAGAATCATGGCAAACAATCAATTCTATGAGGCAACTTGGAAATGAAGTTCAAGGTGAATTGTCATCACACATTGGTTATTCACACTTCACAGACATATTCGTTGACTATGCTTAGACTATTTACACTTATATAGCAAATACATTTTCTCACTGCATATGTGTTATCTTTCCATAGTGTTATCTTATTTTTTTTTCATTTTTTCATGATCAGATTTTCAATCAATTTTCTATTGCCGGTGATAATGATAATAGCTCACTACCAAAATGAGTTACCAATTCCATTGTCCACAAGAGGAATTCAACCTTACCAAGCTTACAAGTAATACTAGGCAACCATCATTTTTTTTCTAGGTGTATGCTTGTGTCGTTGTGTGAACATGTTTTTTTAGTGTTGCTTCAGAAGGATGGTACATCTGCCTTGTTTGCTTAAACCAATTTCAGTATCAGGCTAGAAACTCAATTTATGTTTTTATGAATTGGAACTTTTTTGGTTCATCCAGTTGGCAAGGTGAGTATTTCTAATACATATTGTTACATCTATCATAGTAACACATGTACTCATCGTGCAGGAAGATTACGAGTTGAGGAAGAAATTTTATATACACGTGCTCAAGTACCATGGAAGGAAGTCAAAGAAAACATACCAAATGTCATATGAGAATACCTTAATCGTCTCTGATGGAGTGTATCTTAGTTACTACGGGATAAACAGATAGTTACTTTTTATATATTGATATTGTTATGTGAAGTAATTTAATATTTTTACAATACTATGTGCCTCTTTTTCTTATATAAAAATGAATATTCAAGTGTGTTTTATCTTAAAACGAGAGATCTAGGCCGTAGCAGCACGGACATTCAAAATCAAGAGAAAACAGTAGGTGAATATTATTCTCTATTTCCTCAAAACTGTTTACTTATACAACAGCCTCCAAACGCATGACCAAATCCTTTCAAAGTGTCATGTATGATGTTGAACGTGGAATGATTCATACGGAGCAGAGCAGCTTCTTGGTTAGGGTTCTGATATCGTGCAAAGAAATGTATATGCTCGTCTTAACGCATGTTTCTTTCGTCGATAATATTATAATGTGCGTAGTTTCTCACACCCGTTGCAACGCACGGGTATTTTAATAGTTAAAATTAAAGGACCCAAATTTTCGTATATCTCTATTTCCTAAGTTTATGACTGCAGCTTTAAAAGATTACAACTTTAACAATACAATTGTTATTTTGATAAAATATCTATCATTGTAGAGTGAAGAGTTCTTGTTCCCGAGCACCAGTGCTCCCTCTGTTTGAAACAAATAAAAAATAATAAAAAGTTTATAAAAATAGGAAACAAGTCATGCATGTTCTTAATGATGTAATCTACATGCGTCTAAAATCATAATGCAAAATACTTCGTATTCTGAAAAATAAAATATGAGAAATGGTCATATCATAGTATAGTTATTTCAGTTTTCCAAAAAATATATCTCTTGTACATCCCATGATACAAATAATTTTGCATTTTAGTTTAGCACTCTTGTAGTATATATACATCATTGAGAATATGCTTGACTTTTCAGAGTTTTTTGAAAAAATTTAATTTTTTTTTGAACTTGTTCAAACAGAGGGAGCACGTGCTCGGGGGCCAAAGTGACTTTTAGTCGTTTGTACATATATACAAAATTATCATTTGTGTAATAAGAAAATAATAATAATTAATTTTTCCTAGAAGTTAATCCAGGGCTTTATTAATTTAAAAACAGACGGTGATTCCTTTTATCTAGAAAAAATGTTTGTCCAAAATATTCAAAATTAAGACTTTTAAACAATCACATAAATTGAATTGTAAAAATGATGAGCACTAAATTGTGCAATTTATCGCTAACATAATCCAGAATTGGATCTATACCATCACAAATTCCTAGCGAAGTTATTTTCGGCTAAATTTAGCAAGATATTTTTCCTGGGCCATGATTTACATGTAGCGGTCGGTAACCGTACCTTCTATCACCCTTTCCCTCCTAGCCTCCAAAAATGTTGCTACCCATAAAAACTATAGGATAAAGTTGAATTTTAATATCTTCTTATTTTTTTCAAATGGGTTGTGTACTACTCGAGTAACATAACCCTAACCATAGTGGGTTCGTGAAGACCTCTTCTACAATCAGTACATTGCATGTTTAATCGCATTCGCAATAAAATGTTTGGAACCCTTGGCTTATTGCAAGGAAAGAATGAGGTAAGGTATGCACGTTGTGCCATATCACGTTGTGTGTAGACATAGCTAAGGAAGTTATTTAATCACATCACAAAAACTACTGAACTAAAAAAAAAATTCCTGACACTAAAACACCGCGTTCTTTGGTAAATTTTGGTAACCGTGCATTCCATTGCCCTCCAGTAAAAAGAAACTTGAATTTCCAGCAAGGAGAACCTAGGTATATCCAACTAGGTCTAAGGCACATGGTCACAACACTTTTTTCATGTACACTTCATCTGTATTAATTGTGGGGTGACACTCCAACTTTAAACAAAAATATTTATGATCCGTAGGAAGTCACCGGTTAAAGTAGTTGTTCTATTTACACCATTTTAGGTTATTTGCCCTCTTATCCTTCATCGGTGGCAAAATTTAACTAGCCCATTTAGAAAGAGAATGTTAGTGTGTGATGATAACTTGACCTGGTTTGGCGTTTCTTGAATGTAATCTAACTTAATCTATATGTAACAAAATGTAAGAAGTACAACGATCCAAAAAGGCATGCTGACCCAACATTACACTTCTCAGAGGCCGTTTTCCCCTGCAATATTGGATCCAAATATTTTGAGTAACACCTCGCCCCAGCATCTCACGGGTAGTCACCGGCTAGGAACACCTCGTCACGAGTTAATTGGAGAAAATATAATTGTACTAGACTTTGATACTTTCTTAATGTTTTATCATATAATTATTTTAACAAAGATATGCTTAAAGCTATTTCAAAAGCATTGTTAACCATGCGAAAAGTTTATTAATTTTCTTCCAGTTATATAATTGCAATGTATGACATTGAAAATAATATTTGAGTTGCACAAAAATGTTTTCCTTCGTAAGATGATATTACCATTAACACAATACAAAACAATATTGAATGTATAGTTTATAAGATTGATTACTTATACAACGTATATGTATATTATTTGTGTAAGTGTTTTTATCTATTTTAATATTATTATGTATTGATTGGATTTCAAAACACACGACATACAAATATATCATAGTTAGAAGTATGTAGTGTATGGTTATGTAAGGAAATATACAGAAACTTCTAATGTATAAACTGAACAGTCTAACTAGTTAAGGTTGGCGTTAGTAATAAATAATAATTTTATAATATATTGATGATATGTGCTTCTATTGAAATAACATTGCTTACAACAATCACCGGCAAACACAAAGTATTACGGGCTCTAATAACTTTTTAGACAAAAAAGGTGAATTCTTTTATATGCTCACGGGAATGGGCCTTTGTATCACATGGTGTGTACATGTAGTCATCTTAGTTTCCCAAATAAGAAGTTGTGCATTATAATATTTCTATCAAAAAAATTCTTATAATGTAAGGAACACATAGGAAATATTAGGAGCCAAACTAAACTTGTCACCATGATATAACCGGTTTAACCTTACGTGTTTTATTTAACTTTATACGTGTTAGAAAATATGATAAGAGTTACGAACACACTTTAGTATTTGAGGCCCCCTTCTATTTGGGTCAGAGGCGGTCACCGTGTCTGCCAAATTGAACGGAAAATTACTTTGCCTCACATGTGCATATCCTCCCTGTAATTGTTTTTTTAGAATGTCGAGAATTAATGTAGGTTTTCGAATGTGTTTTAAGTAAAGAATGCATGTGCACGCATGGGAGACAATCCGCTCTTCCAAATTATTGGTATACTCTGGACAAGCCACAAACATATACATATTTTTTTGTACAAAAAATAAATCTCATATACATATAGTATTTACACATCTACGTGTTTCTTTTTCCCGTTTTAGGCAGACTTACATGTGGCCGGGCAGACCGTTGTGTTTGCTTACATTCCCCCACAACTCGATACGTTTGTAAGTATCAAATTACCACCCCAGTTGTCGACAATCGAAGCAGATGTTTATGGGCATTTCATTTACTGATTTACAGGGCCAGTTTCTAGTGTTTGAGGAGCAACCGGGTGATGGACGCGGCAATGCCGCAGAGGAGGTCGACGCTTTTGGTGCATACCGTGAGCTCCCCCTTGGGCACGCTCTGGCACGTCCTCTGGCACAGCTTCACGACGGACTGCGCGCCGCCGATGAGCACGCTCGCCTCGTCGAACGACCCGGCGTCAATCTTGGACGACGCTTGGCTCAGGAACTGAGACGCCGACTCGTACCTATACAAATACCAAAGCCCAGATCAAACACAGCACATGATTCTTCTTCTTCTTCTTCCTTATTTCGATAAGCGTAGTGCGTGCCTAGCCTACCTCTCGGTGCAGTCCTCGACGCAGCGCTGGAGGTCCGGGCTCTTGGTCTTGATGTCCTCGGAGTCGTAGATCTGGTTCAGGTGCGCCGCCGTCTCCGTCACGTTCAGGCCAGCCGCCATCACCGCGTCGTGCGCCAGCCCGCGCGTGTCCACCGGCGTCTTCTTGGCCGCCGGGCTCGACGACAGCAGCTGCAGGCAAAACCCCTCCTGCTCGCCGGCGCTCTTGCAGGTCTCCTGGAGGGTGGCCGGCGGCACGGCGACGGCCGATGCGGCGACGAGGCACAGGGTGGCAGCGAAGGTGATCATGGATGAGGACGCCATTTGGTGTCTGTTGGCGTTGGTCCAATCGATAGGCAGGGTTGATTCCTCGTTCCTTGCCGTACTTATGTTGTTTGAGGTTTCTCCTAATTTTAGACTCGTGGTTGTGATCCTGCAGTTACATAGGGTGTCTGCGTGGTTGTTTCCGATGGATGTCTTGTTTTAGAGGCTAGATGAAGGACGTAAATATGCATGCATACCGCTGTCATGATTCAGAACCATTACAGTTATTAGTTCGAATAGCATTGAACATTCTACTGGAATAGAAGACGCCCACATACACGCGAGCACACTCAGCACTATGAACGCATACACGCACATCCTACCCCTGTTTGCACCTCTGAAATATTGAGTCGACAGATCGATTCTTGAGATTGACGAATTCACCATGTGTGCATCGCTGTCGATGGGAACATCGCCACCCGTTGAATACAAATACATGTTTAACGATAACATTAAAGTTCAGTAAAACAACAATAAATAAGTCTAATAAATTGCTATACCGAGGTAAATTGCCTCGCCGGATGATGGGGAGAGCAATCCGTGAAGAAGATCAATTGGGGACGCGATTTGGGGAAATATTGGTACTGACCAGTATTTTTTTGGGAGCACTCTTTATTTTGTTTGTGTTTTCCTTGATTGGAAGGATGGGAAGCTCTCCTGGGATGGGCTAGCACCTTCTTATCTGGGACTGATTTTGGGCTGGACACTAGCTTTCCTGGTCTGGATCCCCCTACAAGCATATGGGCTATGTTTTACTTTACTGAAGACCTTTTCTTCAAAAAAATTGGTTTGCCTTGAATTATTGTTTTTTTAAACGAGGTAAAAGTTTTACCTTTATATATAATATAATGATAAAGAAGAAGACTAAGTTAGACGATTTATAAAGGAAACCGTCCAAAAACCATACAACACAACACACCCCTCCGGCCTAAGGCCATGCTCGCCATGATTTTAGAAAGTAATTGTCAAGTGTCAGTAATTTTGACATCAAGCTCTGTTGCTACGATGACGTGGAACACTGAGTGGAGCATAGTGAAAACTTGATTTGTGTAGATTTAACACTATAGTTCTTCGTCTAGGGTGAGGAGGGGGCAACATATGACGAAGAATATAAGGTGATTTGCGACTTCTAGAGGTGACTTTTCTTTCTAAGCGCTCTTTTAGAAACAATGTTGGGTTGTTGGATTATAAGCCCAACAAGTAAAAATTTAAAAACGATCGAACACCCACTTTGTGAAAATAGAGTGATATGGATGCCAAATGGACAAAATTGGGTCAGGGGCAACGTTTGTCGGCCGGCATACGGTAATACGCATGGTGTAAATAACTTTACGTTTGTGTAATGGCCTAATGGGCATATTCATAACAATACACATCTTTTTTTGATATAAAGGGCTTCGCCTTAGCCCCATTTTCATAGAAAACGAGGCCAGCTTACAGTGTTTGACAAAACGTTTTCCAGCGCACGGGGTAAACGGCTCAGCTGCCGCCCCAGACATGGCAAACAAGTGCCAAAATGAAAGTAGCAACACCAGGCAATAAAAGCCCTGGCACCAACTTACAACTAACAAGTTTTTTACTCCTGATCCACCACCACAACTGGGAACTTAGAACAGGCGTAGATCATCACTCGAAGGGGTATTGTCCAGCAATCACTCTCCAGCCCCCCTCATCTTCGATCATCACCACCGAGGCCGATTCCAGTTTCTTGGCGAGCTCCTGAGTTGAGGCTTCCCAAGTTATCATTCACCACTTCACAAGCCCCAACCCGCCTTTTGTTCGGCAAAGAACCATCCAACATTGCAGGTTCAGGTAGTCTGTATCTCGCCATGTCAAATGTGGAGGGGCTCGAGCTAGTTGCTCCAGGCCAATCACCACCTTCTGCACCAAGGCTCTGGCATCTCCCGAGAGCAAGATCTGCAACTGGGAAAGAGTAAAACCGAGCATTCTCCGGATTACTTGCATACCGATCCAAGATTCTTTGTTAAAACAAAGGTTATTTCGAGTCTTTCACAAAACCCACATAATTGCAGCATGTATGACATTCAACCCCTCATTTTTAAGCTTACTTAGCCACATAGTTGCTACTAGCTCAAAATAAACAGGGGACATAATCTTCCGAGAAACCCTTCCTACTTCTAACCAGGTTAGTTTAGCCACCACACATTCAAATAGTAGGTGATTAACTAATTCAGGCTCAGAGCAGAAAAGGCATGAGAGATCATTAAGCTGTTGTCTCTTAACCAAATTATCTCCAGTGAGAACTCGGTTATGAGCAACAAGCCAAAGGAAAAAGTGAATCCTGGGTGGAATTTTCAAACCCCAAATTGCATGCACATGTGTGGGATTAACCCCTCTAAAGTTAACAAAGGCATACATAAATTCCTTTAGATTCTAATTTCGACAAAATAGTGTCCTCCTCAGCACCAATGTGCAAGGCTTCCACAAAAGCGACCAACTCATACCATTGCATCATTAGCCTCTGGTCAAAACATCTCCTAAAAGTTAACTTTAGGTTTTGCCCATCCTAGGCCTCTGCAATAGTAATGTTATGTTCATTACACAAGAAAAACAAGTCCCAATATTGCACCACCAGACTAGAATTACCAATCCAGTGATCCTCCCAAAATCTAACTTTCCTACCATTCCCCACCTTACACTGGTACCCTACCTAATCTGCTTTAGCCGCCCAAAGGACACCTTTCCAAAAGGGGGAGACCCCAACCCAACAGAGGAACAGTTAAAGATATTTGCAAAGTTCACATTGTACTTATGGTCAATGATCTGCTTCCAAAGCTTATTGTCCTCTAGATTGTATTTTTTCACCCAAGAGGCCAGTAAGCACAAATTCAACTCAGCTATGTTTGGTATCCCCAGACCACCAAACTCCTTTTTCTGAGACACCGGACCCCAATTTGCTAAGTGATATTTAAAATGTCCCTCATAATCATCCCAGAGGCAATGTGCCATCTGTGAATTGATCAGAGCTATTGCCCAACCAGGAAATTGAATAACACTTAGCAGGTAGATAGGTATACTTGCTAGCACACTTCTAACCAATTCTAACTTGGCAGCATGTGACATTAATCTACCCCTCCACCCTGCAGCTTTTTATTCGGAATGTTTCAGAATATTATTTATTTTTTTGTGGGGAAAGAGTATTAATTTCTTGGAGCTGTCTATACACCCATTGGCTCTGCCGCTGCCATTTGCGTCGTCGCACTTCTTTGCATTTGCCTCTGGGAACTTCCTTGTTTGCGTGCGGTACCAAATAATGGATTGATTCGTCTCATAGCCGCTCACCAAACAAATTCAGAACATTTCTCCAAGATAGGTCCAGAGCTAGCTTTCTCCTGCCAGCCTTGTAGTACCAATTGTTTACTCCACTAACGATAACGATAACCCGTCGCCGGCACAGGGCCGGGGGCGGTCATCAAGAACATGCTCGGATCAAAAGACGATAGGCTTGTCGCTTGTGAGATATTGTTAGAATTAGTGGAGGAGCTGACAAATGTAGGTGCGATCTCATTGTCGATCCCCTCTACTTGTGTACCAAGCTAGCAGATACTCAGCTGTACTTGAGGTAGATGTGCGTCGTCGTCCCCAGCGGCTCGAGCTCGAGAACGTTGGCGCACGCAGGACGCAGCCTTTCAGGCTCTCTTCGGCCATCAGCGATCCTGATGATCCCTATCTAATAGTCTAATAGATACGGACCCTCTCTAATTATCTATCCGGATGCTTTTTCAAGTCGCTGCAGCTCCTGTTCTCTGATTATTATTCACACCAACACATGCATCATCGAGCTGGCGCCGTACGTACGTCGTCCGTCCAATGTCTCCAAGAGGCAGGCACACTGATTCACCGGATGGATTATGGATATACATGGAACATGGTGACATGGCACACACATGCATGCATGCCAAGGGTAGAGAAGAGCCAGTTTACTTTCGTACAACAGTTTAGAACAATTCCGCGAACAATTCTGCAGACGATCAAGGCTTCTAATCGTACTGGTTCGGACTTCGTGAGCAGGTTTTATCTATGCAGTCTTGCATATCAACAAACATGAGCAGCTTGCGTTATGTCCAGCTTAATGCATGCCTGCCTGCCCCGATCGATGCCCCTAGCTATATGCTGCTCCGTCTGCATGATCGATCGATGATCAAACCACAATTCCAACCTGTCGCCGCAAGTGGATACTATCTTATTTGCTCCCCTTCCTTCACATGTGCCTCCCTCAGATCGTACCATTTTCGTACGTCGAGTCATTGACCAGCTACACATGCTTAAGATAGTCTGCTCCTAGATTTTTCTAATCCGGCAGATAGCGGCGGCGGAATCACCGTTGTCCTGCCCGGCCGGCATGAATTGAACGCGGAGGAGACGGCCGGACGCTCTCTCACCAGAGGATAATAGAGCTACGCCATGGCCCACGCGTCTGCGATTCTGCGCTAGGCCGATAGCTGCCGGCCGGTGACAAAAAGACGTCTAAGAGCAAGCAGCTAACGTAACGTAATTCCGGTACAGGATGGATACATTCGATCTTATCATAGTATCTTCGTTCCCTGATCCTGTGTGTCTCATATCACAGTCGAACATGTCGTGCATTTGCCGTCACTGTTGACTCGACCGGACAGGCGTGCTGAATAGTGAGTCCTATGATCTTGCAAGAATCCTACCTTGTTGATTACTTTCGTGTGGCCCAGGACGGGGTGATTGGTCCCATATGGTTGCCCGTTGCTGTACCCGTATATGCTTATGGAGAGGATAGAACAAGACAAACGTTTGCATGTCCCTTCAAGAGATTGGTAGCCGTAATCCAATGTGTTAATTATAAGTGCTGATGATTGTTTGGATTGAAGTGTGTGCTAGCGTATCATGGTTGATTTACAAACGAGGAAGTTAGGGTGTGTTCCTTTTTTTGGATGAAGTGGAATGGAATGGAATGGTGTCATGCCATTCCATCTCATTTGTGTGTTCGGTTGATTTTAGAAGAAGCGGAATGGAATGCAATCCAATTAGCTTAAAGATCCAATTAATTAGACCTTTATTTACCCTTATGCTTTATTTACCCTAATTAGTGCCCAAACCACGGGAGAGGACCAGCTTCTCCCCGAGCTCGTGCCCGTGCCCCCGCACGCACGCGACCTCCGCGCGTCTCCTGCCGCCGCCGGCCTCCGCCTCCGGCCGCCGACGTCTGTGCGCCTCCCTGCCGCCCGCGGCCTCCGGCCCCCGACGCTCGCGCGCCTCCCCGCCGCCCGCCACCTCCGGCCTCCGCGCGCCTCGCCGCGGCCCGCGGCCCGCGCACCTCCGCGCCTCCCCGCGACCTCCGACGCCCGCGCTCGTGCGCCTCCCCGCCAGCGGCGGCCTCGACGCGCCTCTCCACCGGTGGCGGCCTCCGCGCGCCCGCACGCCTCGCCGCCGGAGGCGACCTCCGCCCTCCCGACGCCCTCCCCTTCGCGCCCTCCCCACTCGCTCGCTGCCGACGCCCGCCGCCCTCCCCATCGCGCCCTTGCGCCGCCGCGCCACGAGCACAGAGGGCCACGCCGCTGCGCCTGGATCCCGCGAGCAGGGTGGGCCTCGCCGTCCTTCCTCGCCCCGCTAACCCCGCCCTGTTGCCTGCCTGCGACGAGAGAGTTCAGGGAGAGAGAGTAGCGGGAGGTGAGGGAGAGAGAGTAGCGAGAGGTGAGGGATTAGCGTTGATGCCAAGGCGTTCCACTCGGTCCGGCCGATTTGGCCGGACGAGTTGGTTCCGCATCTAGGAGGAATATTCCACCTCGGGGAATCAACCCGTTCCATTCCTTGTCCCAATTGAACTCAGGAACGGCCTCCAGGTGCGGAACGGTTCCATTCCATTCCAGCTGATTTCAGAAACGAACACACCCTTAGAGAATTAAGAGAGCTTCATTCATGCAACTGGTACTGGTGGATTTAGTATGTTGAGTTTTTTTTTAATATAGTATGTTGAGTATCTTTCTGGACACCGAGGCATAGGCCGCGGGTACATGCACCCTTGAACAAAATTACCGTTTTTACCATTTCTCCAACTCACGGTTTAGAGTTTTCTTATTTTGATTCAATCTGCTATATTGTGCCGACGTGAAAATCCAGTTGACAGTATTCTACCAGTGGGCTGGTGAATAAAGTAGGTTCCGTGAGATTTGTTTAGTAGTTCACATGCATACTTGATGGCAACAAACAATATTGCTCCATTGTTATACAGTGTCTTAATTTTTGAATATGTATTGTTTCCCTGTACAAGTCTACACACATTCGTCAGCATGAAGGGGGGCCAAAAGCAGGATCTCGTATATTTTCAACTCTCTTTCGAATACCAATTAAGAACTCGATAGAATTTTCATGGAAGATCTTTTTGTCAAACCCTATTGGAAGCTGTCTTGCCCAACCTCTGATATATAGACACATCAGCAGTGCATGGTGATGAGCTGGAATACTCAAGAATGGCCAAACCTTATTTCAACCATCATTGACAAATCAGAAACACCATATGACAGGTTACGTTACCTATGCAAGTTATATTTGTTCCTTGAAAGAGCTAAAGACTTGTCTACAGTTTCGTAAATTAGAAAAAAAAACAAGACTTAAACATCAAGTATAACCATTTCTTTAACAAATTTAAAATAACTGGGAAACCCAAGAATAGTGTTTACCAAAGGAAACCTCTCGGAAAAGATCATCTCTGGTAGTTTTTCTAGGAAGAACATAGGAAAGTTCCCCACGGAAATTTTATCATTATCAAAGAATTGTTCGATGCCGTCTTTTTCGCAAAAAAAGAAACATCTACATTGTTTATTAATGGAAGATTAAGAAAAAAGTCACCGGTGTTGATTCATTGACCCAACATACATACCCCACTAGTTTCACCCTCCTTTTGGATTTAGATGCATTTGAATGTTCTATCTTTGTTAATCCTTCGAGCAAAAGGACATAGTGTAAATATACTTATGTGAAGTTCCTATAGAACTCAAAATATTTTGAATTTTTTCTGCGCAATATTTAACAACCAAGCCACGACATCTCAACCCTAGTTTACCCTATTTCCGTATGTTTAGCATCCCCAACTGGACAATTGACCTTTGCCGAGGTATAAAATGTTTTGTCAAAACTTTTGTCGAGGTCACAATCTGCGAAACGCTCTTGAAAAATATGCTCAACAAGAACACAATGTCAAGTGTATTCGAGGACACTTGGCAAAGGTATCTTGGAGTGTTTGTTTTGTGACACTCGGTAATGATCATCACTTGCAAATGATTAGTTAACGAATGACACAAACACGACGGTGTAAGCAGCTTTTCCGATTATTTTGCTAAACACTCGGCAAAGCTTTTGAGGGTGCTTTTATTGTTGAAAGAAAAGACTTGGTAGAGTCGATAAACAGAGGAAATATTAAGGCTAGGCAATATAAACAATATTTGCAGCCACTTGAACCAGCACGAAAGAATCAATTTCAATGCATCGAGAAAACCTTTGTGACTCAACTTTCAAAATAAAAAAGCACATGCGACGGCACCGGCGATAGGCGGTGGCGCGCCACGAGGCCTCATTGAAGTAGATGTGGTTGTTGTCGCCGCATGATGTCTTCTTGTTAACTGAACCTAGTGAGAAGGAGCTCACTACGGGTCGTCGGTGCTGTTCGAGGTGGCTGGAGCAACTCCTCCTTGCGACGGTCGATGTAGATGCTCTCGCAGGTTTACATGCCTAGGGTTTGCATTGGGTTGATGGCTTGTTTGGAACAAATTAGTAATCTTATCTTTATTATATTTTCCTTTCTTATCATATTACTTCTCATTTATGTCGTCCACTGTAGAGACAAGAAGGTCGGAGCATTCTTGTTTGACATTTGTTTGAGAGGAATTGAGCTTGTGTGCATGTGTGGTGTTTATGAGGCAGAGGGGCCGACATTATTTTGTCTCAGCTTAGACTAGTCATAGTGGGAGTAACATAGGTAGTAACATAAATGTCACATAAGTAAATGGTGATGTGGAAAATATTTAATGAAGAGAGAGGGGATGGTGGTATCATAGGTGAAAGTGCATTCTTTGCACTCCCATATTTTGGTGACTAATGACAACACAAAAGGTGTTTAATGTTTGTGATGACGAATGCAGCTTCTAGTACAGGTCGGCTGATAAAGTGAATACTTATATTGCCTAATTTTCAGTATTGTATCACTTGGTCTTTCATCAGGAAATCAGTCAGGAGATTTCCGGAACTCGGAGATTTCCAGTCCCCAGACCAGAGATCTCCGAGCTAATCAAGTTTTCCACTAAGTCAAGATCTCAGATGCGCACCGACTCCAATTCGAGTTTAGCCGGAAATGCTCTAGGAGATTTCCGACGCTCGGAGATTTCCGAGCCCCAGTCCGGAGATCTCCGAGTGACAGACGAATTTCACCAAGTCAAGAACTCGTATGCGCAATGACTCCATTTCGAGTTTAGCCGGAAATACTCTAGGAGATTTCCGAGCCCCAGTCCAAAGATCTCCAAGTGACAGAATGTAACGCCCCGGGATTTATCCCCTTTTAATTTTGTGTGTTTTCTTTTTTTGCATCGACATGGCATCTCATTAATTTAATTTGTTGCATTTAAATTAATTTCCCACAATTAAATTCAAATGCATTTCAAATTAATTAAAAATGTGTTATTTTCAAATCTTTTAAAAATGTTAAAAACTAGTTTATTAAATTGTCTATTGAAAACTAAAAAAATATTTTGTATAGTTTTCGTATTCAAATTCCTCTTCGTTTTGGTTTTAAAAATATAAATCGGAAAAGAATAAACGAAGAGAAATAACAGCCCAAAGCCCACCTAAGCAAACCCTAGGGTTTCCTCTGGAAAATTCTTTCCCACCCCCTGAAAATTTGCAGCCACCCTCCTCCTTTTTCTGGGAATTTGCAAAACCCCTTCCACCCCCTTCTTTTCTTTTCCCCCCTTCCTTTTCTTTTCTTTCCTTTTCGTCTATTCTTTTCTCTCCTTTTCTTTTTTCTCTCTTTCTTCTCTTCCTTCTCCCCTTCCCGCACGAGCCTGCACGGGAGAAACCAGCCGGCCGTCGCCCGACCTCCCCTCCGCCGGCCACTCCCCAGCCCCGCGCGCCTCCTTCCCCGGCTGCCCCGCGCCCCCCTGCGCCTCCTCGCGCCTGAGCCGTCCCGGCCGCCGCTCTCCTGCGCCTTCCGCCTCCGCAGCGCGTCGCCGGTCGCCGCCCGGCCTCCTCGCCTCCACGTCCGCGCCGCGCCCCGCGCGACGCCTCTGGCCGCCAGCCGCCACGCGAGCCCTCTCCCCCGGCTGCCCGGCGCCCTCACCAGCCCGTGCTCCGGTCGCCCGCCTCCTCATCGCCGGCCACCGCGCCCCCGTGCGCGCCTCCCGGCCGAGCTCGCCTGCGCCCCGACGCCTCCTCACGCTCCCTACGCGTGCTCGCGCCGCAGCTCGTTTCTCCCGCACCGCGCGCCGCCCGTGCACCGCCTCCACGCGCCGCAGCTCCGTTGCCGCCTCTCCGCCCGTGCCCGTGCGCCCCGCGTCGCCCGTGCTCCTCCACGCCGCCGCCGCGCCACCTTGCGCGCCCGCCGCGTGCCGCAGCGCGTCGACCCGCTGTCTCCTCTTCCGGCCACGTGCACGTCGTCTCCGTCCGGTGTTCCCCCCGCGTCCGCCGCACGCCAGGTGTTCGACACAATGCCCGCAAGACCCCGGCGTGCCCCCCTCGACTTTGACTGGAACTTCAACTTGTCCGGGAGCCACACCTAGTTCGAGTTTTCCATTTGTCTCATATGCATTGATGATACTAGTGTAGTATTTTACTTTGGCGGTGTGCCTTGTTACATGCATATAGGGCGCGGCCTGTTGGTGCGGAGGGGTGTGTCCTGCGGGAGTCCGCACCCTTTTGGCCGGGACCAGCATAGCTCCTGTGGCTCCTGGACTTGTTGCGGTGAAGGAAAAGAGTTGGGTTGAAAGGCCCTAATGTTTTTGACTGGGTTGATCATGCGAGTATGGGTCCAGTAGTGCACCCCTGCAGGGTATAATCTTATCGATGAGCCACGTCCGCGGTTATGGACAACTTGGTGCGTTGCCGACTAATGAGATCTAGACAACTTACACCTAAATAATGTTAATTAATTTGACTAGTAATATAGAATTATTTTCACAATGAATGATAACTAAAATTGTTCAATGTGTGAGTTTCCCGAATTGCTTCCTCATATTTGGTTGAGGGGGTGAATCCGAGAATGGGTTATGATTGGTGTTAGTAGTAGTTGTTTACTTATGCGCTCTCTTATCCCTCTCTAATTAGACGGAAGTTGTAGCGTGTCTCTCCGCTAAGTCCACCTCCCCTATATTTTGGGAGATGGTGTAGAAAGTAGGCAAGTCGGTTTTGCTTGCCAGGGAGTGCCCTGACCCTCTTTTGGGCTGTGCTTTATGTGCAGTCAACAGGTTTGAAGTCTGACGACGTTAGCTTGGTAATCCCTCCGGCTTGGCTGGGCAGGGATATGGCGCCATCGCTTATCTTCAGAACTCTTAGTCCAATTTGCATCTTATTCTTAGACGGATACCATTTTGCTTCCGCTGTCATTTGACTCTTTGTATTGTAACATTTGTATCTTGACTCGTTCGAGTCGTTGTTGTATTTATATTTTCTGTTGTATTTGTGGATGTATCGGAACTGTTGTAATGTTATCACAATTCCACCCACATAATGCGCATGTTTCGGCGTGCACATTATGTCTGGTGGGCGACCTAAAATCTTTATTATGCGGATTTCGGCGGGATCGCTTAAATCTACATAGTACCGACTTTAGGGCGTCACACAGAAGAATTAAACCAAGTGAAGAACTCATATGCGCACTGACTCCATTTCGAGTTTAGCCAGAAGTGCTCTAGGAGATTTCCGGCGCTCGGAGATTTCCGAGCCCCAGTCCGGAGATCTCCGAGTGGTAGAAGATTTTCTACCAAGTCAAGAAGACCAATCAGCACTGACCTCGAGCTCCACTCAGGCGGAAATACTGCAGGAGATTTCCGGAGACCGGAGATCTCCGAACGTCAACCCGGAGATCTCCGAGCTGGCGGCTGTACAACGGGCAGAATTTGGAGAGGGGTATAAATACCCCTCCACCTACCTCCAGCAGTTTAAGCTTCTCGTTTTCTCTCTCCTCCATTGGTGCTGAAGCTTGTTTCTTCCGGATCTACCAATCTAGCCACTCAAATCATTTGATACTTGGGGATCTGAGGGAGAAGCCACCGTTCTACAACTCCACTGAAGCGTTTTGATTTCCCCCCTCTATATCTTGAGGGGCAACGGATCTAGGGTTCCTTTGTGGATAGATAGGTTAAATCTTGTGTGTTTTGATACTTTGTGGATTCCTTTGTGGAAGTGACCTGTTGTGGTCCTTGTGAGAGCCCCCAATTCAGTTGTGGGTGTGTGCCTCACGAATTTGTATGGGACCTTCTCCGCCCTTAAAGGAGTCCTTAGTGGAATCGTGGATTCGCACCTTTGTGGTCGAATTCACGGGAGAATAGGGTGAGGCCTTTGTGGCGTTGAGCAAACCTTTGTGGTAGCTCACACCCCTCCAACGAGACGTACACCTATGTGGTGGAACTCGGGAAAAAATCGCCGTCTTCGAGTTCCTACGGTTGTCTTGTTCCACTCTCCTTTACAGCATCTTCAATTCATGTACTCGTTTAGTTTCTTTGTTGTCTATCACTTGTATCACCTAGTTGCACATATAGACAACTTACTTTCCGCTAGCCTAAAACTGAAAAAGACATAAAAATTGGTCACCACCTATTCACCCCCCCCCCCCTCTAGGTGGTCAACTGTCGTTCAATTGGTATCAGAGCCAGGTTGTCTCTTAAAAGTTTCACCGCTTGAGACCAACCTTGGACAATGCAAGTTGACCCGAAAGAGGTTACCTAAGCGGACGCTTGGACTTTGGCGGCAACACAAGAGAAAGGTGCCACTATGGCCGATATCAACTCTTTGGAAACAAAGTTGACATCGTCCATACAAACCGAGTTCAAGAAGTTTCATGATATGCTTGAGTCTCTCAAGACATCTAAGGAAACCTCTCTTGCATTGCCCTCAAAGCCTCTAGTGCTTCCGGGCATTACTCAAGATGTGGACCCCGAATTGATAAAGGGAAAGCAATTGTCTTTGGATGGGAAGGGTGATGCTACTAGTTCCTCAAACCATCAAAACACTCCATCTTCCCAAGATGAAGTGCCTAAAGGCTACAACACCACTCCTCCCCCATCCCAATACCATACACCCGATCCCATTATTCCTCATCCGCAAGTCTCTCATAGGGGTGATCCCCCATTGCTTAAAGATTATACATTCTCTCAATGCCAATATGTGATGAAGTCTCATGTGTGCAGCTCTTCAATCGAGTTGTGGCGCATCCTTCTAGTTGGATACAAGCCGCATGATCCGACCAACTTAACAAGAAGAGAAGTGGTGGAGGCTCAACTTGATGCCACCGCTCTCTACATGATCCAAAAAGTGGTTGGGAACAAGGACATGTCTCTCATCCAACACCTCACCACCGCCAAGGATACATGGGATGCTCTATCCGAGTTGTTCGTTGGAAATGATAGCATGAGGAGGAACCGCTATGACTCTTTGAGCAATGAAGCCGAGGGCTTCTTCAAGCTTGATGGTGAAGACCATGAGATGATGTATAGAAGATTGGTGACCATAGCCACAAGCTTTCGAGAAGTTGGTGCGTCTCATATTGATGATGCATGGATCAAGAGGAAGTATGTGAGCTCTATGATGTCATGTGAGCCAACGGACGTCAAGAGTCTTGAAGGAAGACATAACTACCATCTCATGACGTCTAATGAGGTTATGCAAGAGATGGCCACGTACAAGGTGGCAACGAAGAATGCTCAAGACGCAAGAGCAAGGGCTCTTGGAATGCAAAGAGGCACAACCAACCTTGCCTTGAAGGCTACCGTTGAGGAAGATAACGATGATGATCTTGGAAGCTTTGCCGCCATGTCCGATGAAGCACTCAAGATTTCTTACAATGATCATCTCGCTCTTGCGGCTCGTACATTTTGGAAAAACCCTTCAAGAGGCAAGATGCGAATTGACAAGACTCCATCTCAAGCTGATAGGGTCTCACCCTCCAAGTCAAGGACATGTTACAATTGTCAAGACAAGTTCCATTTCGTCGCCGATTGCCCTTATGAGAAAACAGAAGAGCATGGTGGACGTCAAGTGATCAAGGACAAAACCAAGATGCCTCCCAAGAAGGCCTATGGAAAGAAGAGGCATCTTCACAAGAAGCCTCGCATCGTGTTGTTGACTCAAGAGGAGTACCCCACCGATGATGAAGAGTAGGAGGAAGAAACGCCAAATGAAGTGGCGGCTCTTGCCACCACATTAACACCTACCATTCCTTCATCAACAACAAGAACTCCCTCATCAACGACAAGAACTCCTTCAACTACGACAAGCTCTTCATCATCTCTACTCACGTCGCCAAATGAGAACTCCATCACCAAGAGCTCAAGATGTCTTATGGCCAAGGCATCGGAGGTACCTTCATCCTCTTCCTCTCTCATGAATGAAATGAATGAGATTGATGATGCCTCTAGCCTTCAAATCAAGCAAGAGCTTGTGGCCTTCGACTCTTTTATCACTAACTTCCAAGGTGATAGCAAGAAACATGTCGGTGCCCTCATGGCTCGTATTGGTGAGCTGGAGCATCTTAATGAAGAGAAGGGTAAGATAGAAAGAGAAGACGCTATTTCTCTATCTTATTTGAAGTCCTCTCTTGAGGAGGTTGAAGAGTTTCATGCTTGTCTTGAGGAGCAACTTGAAACTATTGAGTAAACTCATAACTCCTCACATGCTAAGCTCATTAAGGATCGTGATATGTACTTTGCTAAATTCAAGGTGGCTCAACAAGATAAAGCCGAATTTGCGGTTGGGCATGTTAGACTCATTGAGGACATGAAGAAGCTCGTCATAGCTCACGAGGCTTTGGAGAGTGAACATGCTCTTCTAAAAGAGTCTTATACTCAACTCCAAACTCGGCTAACTATCCTTGACTCTCTTAGTATCTCTACCTCTAATTGTTCGTGTGATAATGCTAATCTTATGAAGGAGAATGCTAGGTTGAAGAATGAGATTGCTAAGGCCTCCACATCCAAAATCATCCTTCTCAAGGGTAAGCAAGTTGTTGAGACTCCCATCATGGAGCCTCACACTCGACAAGGGAAGGAAGGCCTTGGATATGTGCCTCCCATGAAGATGAATGCCAAGAAGGGTATTCCCAAGAGTGTCAACCCCATCTAAGCCAAGAAGGCCGACTCCATTCAATCCAAGGACGGTCTTGCAAGTAGGAATGCCTCAAGGGGCAAGCCTACTCGTAAAGATCACGCCAGGGACAACAACCCTAACTATGCTTTATATGTCGATTATTATGGGAATGTTTGTGCTCGTTACATTGGATCCTACTATGGTTTTATTTCATATGCTATTTGGGTTCCTATGTCTCTTGTCGCTAAATGCAAAAATTGATCTCTTGTAGGACCTTGCTCCCGGTGGTTCAAAATGAATAATTGATAGTGGATGTACAAGTCATATGACCGGGAGCAAAGAACTCGTCACGGAGTTGAAACCTAATGTAGATCAAGTAACCGTGACGTTTGGTGACTTATCAAGGTCTAAGGTAACCGGGCTTGGCAAAGTGGTAGTTGCCCCCGACATTACTCTTGTCAATGTTATGCTTGTTGAATCTCTTGGCTATAATTTGTTATCGGTTCGTGCCTTAACAAAGTTGGGGATCTCTCCCTTCTTTGATAAGGACATTGTGGTCCTCTTGTGGAGCAAGTCGCTAAGAGTGGCTTTTGTGGGATACGTGGAGCATGAGCTTTATGTGGTGGACTTCTCCGGAGCCACCACTACTCAAGCCATGTGTCTCTTCGGAAAATCCGACGTGGGTTGGCTCTGGCATCGCCGACTAGCCCACGTAAACATGCGCACTTTGCAAAGTCTTCACAAGGGTGGCCACATACTTGGACTAAAAGATCATGTTTTCTTTTCAAGTGATTGAATTTGTAGATCTTGTGTGGAAGGCAAGATGCATGACATTCCTCATAAAAGCAAGACCATCATATCCTCGTCACGGATTTTGGAGCTCCTTCATGTTGATCTATTTGGACCAATTCCGGAGATAAGTCTCGGGGGAAGAAATATTGCCTCGTGATTGTTGACGACTATTCAAGGTATACATGGGTTTATTTCTTCAAGACCAAGGATGAAACTCTTCAAGTCTTCATCGACTTCTCAAAGGAGGTTCAACGCCAACATGACCTCCCCATATTGGTTGTTTGAAGTGACAATGGGTCGGAATTCAAGAATTACACTCTTAATGACTTTCTTAGTGAAGAAGGCATTCGTCACCAATATTCCGCGGAATTCAAAAATGGCGTTGCCGAAAGGAAGAACCGGACTCTCATCGACATGCCAAGATCTATGTTGGCGGAGTTCAAGTCTCCCATCAACTTTTGGGCGGAGGCAATTTCCACCGCTTGTCACTCATCAAACTTCCTCTACTTTCGCAAGGGCTTGAAGAAGACTCCATATGAGATCCTTACCGGCAACAAACCCAACATTGGCTACTTCCGAGTGTTTGGATGTAAGTGCTATTATATCGTCAAGGGTGTCCGGTTGGGTAAGTTCTACTCTAAATCAATTGAGGGGATATTTGTTGGATATGGTAGAGAGTCCCACACTTATAGAGTCTTTGATAATTCCTCCCGGATTATCATAGAATCTTGTAGTGTGGAATTTGATGAAAATGATGGCTCCCAAGTGGAGCAAGTTGGTGTTTGTGATGTAGGTGATGAACAACCTTATGATGCCATTAAGAAGATGGGAGTGGGTCTTCTTCGCCTCATTGAAGTTAATCAATAAGTTGTTCAAGAAAGCTCAAACTCTTCTATCAAGGAGACCTCATCTTCACAAGGGCCACAAGGTGACTCACCCATAACAAATGATGAATCCCCTCAAGAACAATCTCAACATCTTCCTCAACAAGAACAAGTTACTTCTTCTCAAAATGAAGCCCATGATGAGCCTCAACAAGATCTTCATCAACAAGTAAATCATGCCTCCCCCACCAAGATTATTGAAGATGACTACACTTCTCCAAGTTCCACTCAAGGGCAAGATCATTCTCCCCCACCACTTGAAGAAATTTATCATGATGATCAAGGCCCTAAAAAAGTTGAAGACGAGGATCCAAAGGACCAAGATGGTCAAGATATTGTCCCCACAACAAGGGCGGCAATTAAAACTCGTCGCCAAGCTCGCTTTGCAAAATCATTGGAACTAGAGCTTTATCTCTCGACAAGGTCATCGGTGATATACGAGCAAAGTTCTCTACACTAAGTCAATTGGCTCACTTTAGTGAGCATCAAGCACACATTTCCATGGTCGAACCAGAGAAAGTTATCGATGCTCTTAAATATCCCGATTGGCTAGGGGCTATGCATGAAGAACTTAATAACTTCGAGCGCAACAAACTGTGGCGCCTAGTTGAGAAACCCAAAGATTGCCGTAACGTTATTAGCACTAAGTAGATCTTCAAGAACAAGCAAGATGAACATGGTATCGTTGTAAGGAACAAGGCGCGATTGGTGGCTCAAGGTTTTTCTCAAGTCGAAGGCATTGATTTTGGAGAAACTTCCGCGCCGGTCGCAAGAAGCGAATCGATACGTATTCTCATCGCTTATGCATCTCATCATGGTTTCAAATTGCAACAAATAGACGTAAAAAGTGTTTTTCTTAATGGTCCCTTGCAAGAACTTGTGTATGTTAAACAACCCCCGGGTTTTGAGAACCCCAACCATCCTCACCACGTCTATGTCTTGGAAAAAGCTCTCTATGGCCTTAAACAAGCCCCCTGTGCATGGTACGAGCACTTGAGAGAGTTCTTGGTAGACCATGGATTTGAGGTTGGGGTAATCGATCCCACGCTTTTTACTAAAAAGGTCAATGGTGAACTCTTCATTTGTCAATTGTATGTCGATGACATTATCTTCGGTTCTACTAACCGTGTGTTCAATGATGAGTTTTCCAAGCTAATGACCGACAAGTTCGAGATGTCCATGATGGGTGAACTCAAGTTCTTTCTCGGTTTTGAGATCAAACAAATGAGGGAAGGGACTTTTATTTGTCAAGCCAAGTACATTCAAGATATGATCAAGAAGTTTAATTTGGTTGGACTAAATGGTGTGCCTACTCCTATGCAAACCAAGTGCCACCTCCAACTCAACCCCGACGGTAAAGAGGTAGACCAAAAGGAGTATCGTTTTATGATTGGATCTCTCCTTTATTTATGTGCGTCTATGCCCGATATCGTTTTAAGCGTTGGAGTGTGTGCTCGTTATCAAGCCACGCCTAAGGAAAGTCATTTGATGGCCGTGAAGAGAATCTTCAAATATTTGGTTCATACCCCTTGCTTTGGGTTGTGGTATCCCAAAGATGGCACCATGTCTCTTTGTGGATATACCGACTCCGATTGGGCGGGCGACATTGATGATAGGAAGTCCACATCCGGGACATGTCAATTTCTTGGAAGATCTTTGGTGAGTTGGTCCTCGAAGAAACAAAATTGCATCTCATTATCCACGGCGGAAGCCGAGTACGTTTCCGCCGCAAGCGGGTGTACTCAACTTCTTTGGATGCGGCAAACTTTAAAAGATTACGGTGTCCTCTTGGACAAAGTGTCGCTTTTATGTGATAATGAGAGTGCCATCAAAATTGCATACAATCTGGTGCAACATTCAAGGACCAAGCACATTGAGATTCGCCATCATTTCATTCGCGATCACGTGGCACGAGGAGATATTAATCTATCATATGTTGGTACAAGGGATCAATTGGCGGATATCTTCACGAAGCCCCTTGATAAAGCCCGTTTTTGCTACCTGAGTAATGAGCTCAATATCGTAGATTCTCGGGCCTTGGCTTGAATTCTGTGCACACTATCCAACGTTTAAGGCTTTATTAGAACTAGAGGTACGCATGGACTTAGGGGGAGTGTTTTCCTAATACATTGGATTCTTCCTCCCTCTATTATGCATATAGTGATGTATCATTGCTAAATCTTCAAATGAAATCTAATTTGTGAGCTTAAATGTTGAGATGTAGTTATGGACCCAAGATATATCTTCGCGGTGCCATGCTACAACTCATACACGGTGGTTTCGGCCACCAACACTCTTCTTGAAGTTTTTGGATACTATTTGGTTTTATTTTTGATCTTCACTTGCATTGTCTTTGGTTCTTTTGGGAAAACACACTCTTGTTGGTCTTCTCTTTTGATTTATGTTTCTTGCAACTTGAGTGTGTATTCTTTATTCAGTTTGAGTATCTATCCTAAGCCTTTCACTATCTTTAAACATGTTTTCCCCACTCATGTCCTCTTATTGATTTCTTGTTCCTGGAGTTTTTGGAGTTGAACGGAAATCTCCGAGCCTTACTCGGAAATCTCCGGTCTACCAGAGAATTTTGAGACTAAGTCTGTTCAAAAATCAGCACTGACCTGTGATGATTATTGACTGGAAATAGTCCCGAAAATTTCCGGTGTCCGGAAATTTCCGACTGAGACTGGGAAATCTCCGGTCCCTGCGATTTTCCAGCACCTAAGTCCTTTTTCAAATTCGGCACTGCACCTTGTCGAAGATGAATCGGAATTAGAGCCGAAAATCTCCGGTCGGATGTCCGGATATCTCCGAACATGCAAAAATTTCCAGGGCTAAGTCCAAATCAGATTCGGCACTGACCTCAGGCGAATCTGATTCGGAAATAGACCCAGAAATTTCCGGTACCCGGAGATCTCCGAGCCTCAGTCCGGAAATCTCCGGTTCAAATTGACCTGTCTATAAAAGGGCACGGGTGGCCAGTTCATCCACCCCGTGCCCTAATCGTCTCTCTCCTCCGAAATTCTCCTTGTTCTTGTGATCCTTGCTGCGGGTGGTTCGTCCAAGGGATTCTCGCGTGCTTCTCGGATCTTCTTCTCCTCGTCGAGGGCTTCGTTTCCATCCGCACGCTTTTCGCAATATCTTCCGGTAACTCCTCATATTTCAAATCTAGGACGAAACTTGTTTTCGTTTAACCTAGCCGATTTAGGAGGTTGTTGATTGTTTCCTCTGGTAGAATTGCTTCCCTAGGCATTCTCTACCTTCCACGTGCACAAATCTGTTTTTCATTCATAGATTTTGTTCAAATCTGACAAAATTCGTGTAGACTGGATATCTCCGAGTCAGACCCGCATATCTCCGGACCCCGGAGATCTCCGAGTCAGACCCGGAAATCTCCGGCCTACTCAGAATAAAATCAGCTAAGGACAGAAACTGTGATTGCTTAAACTTCTCTAGTACGTTCCATTTTCCTTCTCGGACATGAGTGCTTACCCCATATGCTTTCTATCCTCTCTATGCTCTGTGTTTGCAGGTTGCAGGTTCCAACCCTCGTGGTTGTGTCAAGCAAATAGCTCAACGAGGGAGGGCCAAACCAGTTCATTCTCGCCCTCCCAGCGGGTCCTCGGGTGAAGATAGCACAACCGTTGAGTCTGCAGCTCTGCTCAAGAGAGCCACAGGGCCAAGAAAGAAGAAGAGGTCCGAGCTCCGCCTTGAGGATTTCAACAAAGGCAGTTTTCGCAAGTGGCGAAGTGAGCTATCTTACAACATGGAATCTGATGATCCCAAGTTTTTCTGCACCGAGTTGGCATGGCTCTTTAGGGAAGTTTATCAGAAGTTCTCCATTGATAAGCCTATTTGCCCCATGAAGTGGATTGACTTCGACAAGTTAATGAAGAAGTCTGATTATTTTGGGGGAGCAGTCCAGGTCTGACGCGTTCTGGGTTTGGAGCATTTGATGAGCACCGAGTGCAGCTACAATGTATCTCTCATCCATTAGTTTTATGCTATTGTGATGTTTGACTCTTCTGAGGATATTGGGATGACTTGGATGTCTGACAGGCAACGCTTGACCTCCTCTTTCCGTGAGTTTGCTCGGATTCTTGGCTGTCCTTTCAGTGGTCTCTCTGTTCCAGCTGGTGCCCGCATGCACGTCCATGGCGTGTCCTACAACAAGCATGTCATGACTGATCTATACCATCCTGGAGGTAAAATTGGCTCTCAGTATGGACTCCTACCTACTTATGATATCTTGCTTCGCATGTTCCGTTGGACCATTGCTCCCATTGCCGGCAATGCGGACAATATTACCGGGGCTCTAGTTAACTTGATGGCCAAGGCTCATGCGGCCTATCTTGGGGAGTATGAGGTTGAGCAGGATGCCTACAAGGTGGACGTCATGGACTTCATTTTCCACTAAGTCAAGATCTCAGATGCGCACTGACTCCAATTCGAGTTTAGCCGGAAATGCTCTAGGAGATTTCCGAGCCCCAGTCCGGAGATCTTCGAGTGACAGAAGAATTTCACCAAGTCAAGAACTCAGATGCGCACTGACTCCATTTCGAGTTTAGCCGAAAATACTCTAGGAGATTTCCGGCGCTCGGAGATTTCCGAGCCCCAGTCCGGAGATCTCCGAGTGGCAAAAGATTTTCTACCAAGTCAAGAAGACCAATCAGCACTGACCTCGAGCTCCACTCAGGCGGAAATACTGCAGGAGATTTCCGGAGACCAGAGATCTCCGTACCTCAACCCGGAGATCTCCGAGCTGGCGGCTGTACAACGGGCATAATTTGGGGAGGGGTATAAATACCCTTCCACCTACCTCCGGCAGTTTAAGCTTCTCGTTTTCTCTCTTCTTCATTGGTGTTGAAGCTTGTTTATTCCGGATCTCCCAATCTAGCCACTCAAATCATTTGATACTTGGGGATCTGAGGGATAAGCCACCAATCTACAACTCCACTGAAGTGTTTTGATTTCCCCCCTCTATATCTTGAGCGGCAACGGATCTAGGGTTCCTTTGTGGATAGCTAGGTTCAATCTTGTGTGTTTTGATCCTTTGTGGATTCCTTTGTGGAAGTGACCTGTTGTGGTCCTTGTGAGAGCCCCCAATTCAGTTGTGGGTGTGTGCCTCATGAATTTGTACGGGACCTTCTCCGCCCTTACAGGAGTCCTTAGTGGAATCGTGGATTCGCACCTTTGTGGTCAAATTCACAGGAGAATAGGGTGAGCCCTTTGTGGCAAAGTGTAACAACCCGTTTGTACCTTTCCAATTTGTTGTATAATAAAATTGTTGAATCTTGTCATCATGCCATATTTGGTTGCATTTAATTAATTATGTGTTCCAATTTCTTTTCCAAATTGATGTCTCTTATTTTGAATTCAAATGCTTTCAAACAAATTCATTTGAAGTTTCAAATTATTTATAAATAATCAAACTAGATATTAATATGACTAATTTGAAACCATGAAAAATTATTCAAAAGTTCTTTTTATGTCTCTTCTCTTATTTGTTTTACAAATACAAAAATCAGAAGGTTTTATAAAGAAAAAAAACAAAGAAGAAAAATAAGAGTTCTGGCCGAGATGGGCCAACTCCTGGCCCATCTCAGCCCACGGCCCAGACCAGGCCATCTCCCCGTCATCGTCTCCGTACGGAGACAGAGACGAAGGAGACCTTTTGTAATGCCCCAATCCATAAATTATACAGTGATGCTATGTGTCGGTGGTCATGCTACATAATCGAAGGTTACTGGGGTTACCACTCCCAGGCCGAGTAAACATCGGCAGGCGTGCTCGGCATGGATCATCGGCAACACAACCCTTCGATCATGCCATATCCAAAGCATAGCCCTCAAAGTATAATAAAGAGACTAAGACACCGGAACACCTGGCACATGACAGACCCTACGACTCAAGATAATATAGTTCAACTCTTAGTAGAGAAAGATAGCAAATATTACAATCCAAGGTCACAGACCCATCAGTACATCAAGCGGAAGCAAATTAAGTTGTTCTAAACAACAAGATCCAAATATGGCCTAAGAGGCCTACAGATAAACAGTCCCGTGCCAGCTGGTTCCTAGTTGCCCCAGGCTGCCACCCGGGAACCCCAGACTACTCGTCGATGTCAATAAAGAACCCACCTTCGGGGTAGGTAAAGTCCTCCTCTGAAACAAAAATAAACAAGGGTGAGTTCGACGAACTCAACAAGATTTTGAGCTATTTGCTCTATGATTGGCTCTCAAGGTTTTATGGCTGTTTTGCGTAAAGCTGATTTTATTCTTAAAATATGACTCCAAGGCATCGACTATCAGAATATTTTCGAAGAGGGGTAAGAAGTAACTCTTTCTCTTTTGATTCACTTTCTCATCCTCTTCCACCACTGTACATGTTCTTCAAAGGCACCTCCCCGAATCACCCTCGAGGAAGTCAACCTTACAATCGTGAGTGGTACCTTTAGTACCCAGTTTTTAATCATTCCGTTAAAGTTATTCTATGATCCCTGAATTCGTCACCAAGTCGTCCTTAACCGTGGACACGGCTTTTCGAAAAGATTTATCCCTACAGGGGGTGTACAATGTGAAAGTCGCCAGGTTCCCGAGGGACCTCCCAGCTCCTTATCCATGCGTACCGTCCGGCCCATTGCCTGTACAACTAGCTCTCTTCCGGGGAAAGCCGGCTGGGTGGGAGCGGCTACGACCTTTACCTCGCTTCGGACTAACCTAGGATCATCAGTGACCGTAGGACAAGTTCAGTGCCTCCAACACCCTGCCCCGCGGCCACTCATTTTCCTACCACCATCATCCTCATCTTAGTCTTGGCCACCATCTCAACACACGCGCAAATGGAAAGCCAAACTAGAGGACCCTCGGCTAGTCCGACACAAGTTAGTCGGTCGACGAGGTTCCATATACCCACGCATGGTAGCACGCTCAACTTGGCTCGAAGGCGAGAACTCGCACTGAGGCGGCGAGAACGAGACAACCCACCACATACCATGTGGCCTCTCATCCCCACCTGTTAGCATTTTTATTAAATATTACCACCATTTCTCCACCATCATCCGCGGAAATTCCACATCTGATCCCAACATGGATATCCATCGGACCACTAAGCAGTTAACTAAGCATGGCTAAGCAACAACCTAGCAAAGTAATTAATTCAGGCCATCAACACAATCCTATGGATAATAGGAGGGGAAACAGGTAGTGGCTTCGGTAACTGAATGCAAATATAGGATACTCTAATCCAATCAAATTGACATTTGGAACCGCATGCAATATTATAGTGGAGAAAATAATTTGCATAAAATAGGATAAGATATGCAAGAGGGTGGGGATCACGCTTGCCTTGCTCAACAGGCGGGTAATACTGATCGTCGGGGTAATGTGGCGAGACCCCGGTTCCTTGATCTATCGATGTTTAAAAACACCGGAAAGAACACAATCAATACAAGCAATTCATATGCAATGCGCAAACACATGATGGTATGACATTTTAATGCACTGAATTAGTATAACAATTATATGACATTTAAATGGGATGCTAGGAATAATTATTCAACGATATAGGAAATATATTTTCCTATTTGTGTATATGTTCCCCTACCATTTTAATTTAGGTAACATGCTTGAAATGATTTTGAATGTGTAGAACCAGTGCTTATTAGCATTTTTATTTAGAGGGTACAATTCTAGCAAATTGAGGAATTTATTATGAATTTAAACTACACCTTTTATTTCTACCCCTTTCTTCATTTTATCAAAACAGAAAAATATATTAACAGCAATGGAAATGTGAATCATCCTATTAGATAGCATTTATTTTTCTGAGCATTTTGGTATATTACTTGCTAAATTTGGATAAGTATTTTGAAAGTTATGAATTTTTGAAGTTTGAATCATTTTCTGTCTTTTTATTAATCGCAGGAAACTATCCCGGGCGTTTTTCACCGAGGCGCGGCTAGCCCGAGCCACTGACGTGCGGGGCCAGGGGACAGGTGGCGCTGACGCGGCGTGGGGCTGGCTCAGGGTCACTGACTCGTGGGCCCAAACGGCAGCGCACGCCGGAGCGCACGGCCGCGGTGGACGCCGGCGGCGAGGTGCACGCGCTCGGCGTTCTACGGCGCCAGGGATCTCGCGGTGGGGCGCGTTCGACGCGCGCGCGCACGGGGAGCATTTCTACGGCGGCGCCGCTACCTAATGGTCGCCGGAGGACAGCGAGCAGCGACGGCGAGCGGCGGCCGGCGGCGAGCTCGCGGGAAAGGACGCTACGGATCACGCGCGGATGAACGGAGGGCACGGTCGGGTGCGGGTGCTCACCCTCGTCTCGTGTACGTGCTCGGAGTGGAGGGAGGAGCGATGTGGCGGTGGCGAGCGTGCTCGAGGCGCGGCGGCCGGAGTTGGGGAAGAAGCGGACGGCGCGGTCGATTTCGCGTTCCCCGGCACGGGTCCTTCGGCGTGGAGGAAGCTGGCGTTGCGGCGGTGCTAGGGGTGGTCGTGGCTGGGCTCGGGGAGTACCCAAACGCCGGCGATGCGACGGCGAGCTACTCCTAGGGTTCGGCCATGGCTGGGGAAAAACAGAGGAAAAGATCGGGGGAGAGAGCAGAGCACGGGCTCGTGGTGGTCTTATCCACTCCAGGGCAGCAGAGGAGGAGGGGGGGTCCGGGCGCGGCGTAGGAGAGGTCGACACGGCGACGGGGTGCGGCGGGGTCGAGGCGCTCGGTCGCTACAGCGAGGAAGACGACCGAGGTTTTCTGGAAACCCCCCTGGCGCTTTTCTCTTCTATCACAAACAGGTCCTTCCCCACTACAAAGAGGTACTTTTCTAATTATTTTCAAAACCAGAGCACTTCTTTGATTTATTTGGGGCAATTAAACACTTTAGAAAAATTTGAGAAAATTCATGTAGCCTCCCCATACCATGTAGAGGCACCACAAAAATTGGCTCCTCAAAATAAAATGTTTTGGTGCACTTTTGTTCAGAGGTGTCAAATAGGGCATTTTGTTGAAATTTCCATAAGTTGCCACCTTAATGAGTTGGAGACATTGTAATTAGGAGATTTTGATTTCTTGGAACTTCCTTGACAAATATGCCATATTCAAAGTGTTTGAGTGCAAATGACATACTAGTAGCAAAAGGATATGGATGCCATGATGCAATTACACAAAAGTGGAAAAATTACAGAGGTTTTCAGATTTTAAACCTGGGGCTGTTACAAATCTACCCCCCTTACAGGAATCTCGTCCCGAGATTCTAAAGTTGCGGAAGAAAGTCGGGATACTCCTCACGAAGACTGGACTCTCTTTCCCAGGTAGCTTCTTCTTCGGAATGGTGAGACCACTGCACTTTGAAGAATTTGGTAGTCTTGTTTCGAGTCTTCCTTTCCGCTTCATCTAGGATACGTATGGGATGCTCGCGATAGGTGAGATCCGCCTGGATATCCAGCTCCTCATGACTGACTCCACGGATAGGATCCTTGAAGCAACGGCGGAGTTGGGATACATGGAACACATCATGCACATCCGGGAAGTTGGTTGGGAGTTCTAGCTGGTAGGATAGATCTCCTCGTTTGGCCAGAATGGTGAAAGGGCCAACATAACGAGGGGCCAATTTTCCCTTGATTCCAAAGCGACGAACACCACGAAGAGGAGAGACGCGTAGGTAGGCCTTGTCACCAATTTCATAATGGACCTCCTGATGGTGCTTATCATAGTAGCTCTTCTGTCTAGACTGGGCAATCTTCAGATTCTCTCGTATGATTTTTACCGTCTGCTCAGCTTCATTGATCACATCCGGACCTAAGAGTTGCCTCTCTCCGGTCTCGGACCAATTTAGCGGAGTTCGGCATTTTCGTCCATACAGAACCTCGAATGGGGCCATACCCAGACTCGCTTGATAGCTATTGTTGTAGGAGAACTCAGCGAAGGGAAGGTATTTTTCCCACCCCTTTCCAAAAGAGATTACACAAGCTCGAAGCATGTCCTCTAGAACTTGGTTCACCCTTTCGGTCTGTCCGTCAGTTTGGGGATGGAAAGCTGTGCTGAAGTTGAGGCGGGTTCCCATGGCTTGTTGGAAACTCGTCCAGAATTTCGAGGAAACAAGCTGCCACGATCAGAGATTATCCTCTTGGGAACACCGTGAAGTACGATGATCCGGGAAGCATACAGGTCAGCCAGCTTAGCAGCTGTGATGTCGACTCGCACTGGGAGGAAGTGGGCCACTTTGGATAGTCGATCGATGATTACCCATATGGCATCGTTGCCCTTGGGAGACTTCGGCAGACCCGTAATAAAGTCCATACCAATCTCGTCCCATTTCCATTCGGGAATCGCAATAGGGCGAAGAGTGCCAGCAGGCCTTTGATGTTCAGCCTTTACACGACGACAGGTGTCGCATTCAGCAACATACTTGGCGATTTCTCTTTTCATCCGAGTCCACCAGAATAGTGGTCGGAGGTCTTGGTACATTTTGGTACTACCGGGATGAATAGAGAGAGGGGAATCATGCGCTTCTTTGAGGATCAACTCCTTCAGATTCCGCTCCTTTGGCACCACCGGACGGTCACCAACATACACGATTCACGCTTCATTCTCAGAGAAGCATTTGGCCTTTCCACTAGCAATGTTCTTTCTGATATTAAGAATGCCAGTATCCAGTTTCTGCGCCTCCTTTATCTGGTCTACTAGAGTAGATTTGATTTCCAGATTTGCGAGGTAGCCAGAGGGAACAATTTCCAGGTTCAAACGGGCGAACTCTTCATGGAGAGCAGGTTGAGCCTTCTCAACCATCAGGTTGTTGCTATAAGCTTTTCGACTTAGCGCGTCAGCCACGACGTTCGCCTTGCCGGGTTGGTAATTCAGACTCACATCATAGTCTTTAATTAACTCCAACCAACGTCTTTGCCTGAGATTTAGATCCGGCTGAGTGAAAAGGTATTTCAAGCTCTTGTGATCCGAGTAAATCTCGCAACGGTTACCAAACAGGTATGGTCTCCATTGCTTCAGAGCATAAACCACTGCGGCAAGCTCCAAATCATGAGTTGGGTAGTTTTGCTCATGAGGCTTCAATTGACGAGAGGCATATGCCACTGCATGGCCATCTTGCATTAACACACAGCCCAAGCCTTGCAGAGAGGCGTCACAGAAGACCACGAAATCCTTGCTGGCCTCTGGCAGGGCAAGCACAGGAGCAGAAGTGAGTTTGGCCTTCAGGGTTTTGAAGCTCTCTTCAGCTTGGTCCGTCCATACGAACCTTGTATCCTTCTTGAGAAGGTTGGTCAGAGGCTTGGCTATTTTGGAGAACCCTTCGATGAATCGGCGGTAGTAACCTGCCAATCCCAGAAAGCTTCGGATGTCCTTGGCAGACCTGGGAGTTACCCAATCCATAATAGTTTGAACCTTGTCGGGAACGACAGCCACTCCACTTGCAGAAATCACATGGCCGAGGAAAACGAGATTGTCCAACCAAAACTCACACTTGGAGAACTTGGCATAGAGGCGGTGTTCTCGAAGGCGTGTCAGGATCAAACGAAGATGTTCGGCATGCTCTTCATCGGTTTTGGAGTAGACGAGAATGTCATCGATATAAATGACAACGAACTTGTCGAGATAATCCATGAAGACGGAGTTCATGAGCCTCATGAACGTCGCAGGAGCATTGGTGAGACCAAAGGACATAACGGTATACTCGTAGGAGCCATAGCGAGTAACAAATGCCGTCTTTGGGATATCCTGCTCTCTGATCTTGATCTGATGGTACCCTGACCTCAGGTCCATCTTGGAAAATACCGTTGCACCAGCTAGTTGATCCAATAGATCATTGATGCGAGTAATAGGGTACTTGTTTTTGATTGTCACCGCATTTAACGGCCTGTAGTCAGAGACTAGACGAGGCACGGTAGAATCCCTCTTCTTGACGAAGAGTACGGGACAACCCCAAGGTGAACTGCTAGGCCGAATGAACTCTTTCGCTAACAGTTCATCAATTTAATCCTTTAACAGCGCCATCTCCTCCACCGGCATCCGGTAGGGCTTCTTGGCAACCGGCGCGGTACCGGGAAGCAACTCTATGACGAACTCCACACTTCGATCAGGTGGCATGCCAGGCAATTCCTCCGGGAACACATCCGGGAAGTCACACACAACGTGGATGTCTTGGATTTCCGGAGGGGATAAGCCTTCCATAAGGCAAAGGAGAAGCTCAGGTGAGTGAGGCATGGATGGAGATGGAGGTCTGGACTGTGCAGACCAATACTCCACAATTTCGCCGGAAGATGTGGTCACGGTGATGGTTCTGGCAGCACAGTCGAGGTTAGCCTTGTATTTCCCAAGCCAGTTCATGCCCAGTATGGCATCAAAGCCGGTTGAATTGAAGGCTATCAGCGGAAACGGGAAGGGGAATGAGCCTATATTAATTGAAACTTCAGGGGTCACCCTTTTGGTTTGCCAACAAGTACCAGGGCTGGTGACATATATCGGTGCTTCCAACTCTTCAAACGGTATATTGTTTCGTTGTGCAAATGCTACCGAAATGAATGAATGTGATGCTCCAGAATCAAACAGTACTGTAGCTAGAGCTTTAGCAATTCGAAGCGTACCCATGAGAACACTGGGGTCGTCCTCCACGTCTTCAACAGTGACGTGGTTCAGGCGACCACGACTAGCCGTACCCGTCTTGGCTACGGGCGTGGCAGGGGCTGGTGGTGGCGCCTTCCTAGGGCATTCTCTGGAGTAGTGGCCGGGCTGGCCACAGCTGTAGCACGTGCTTGTCGGTGGTGCAGGGAGTTGAGGACGATAACCACTTCCGCCCGGGCCCATTTTTGGAGTAGGAGGGCGCGGCGGAGGTGGCCTGTACTCCGAGGTCCTCGGCACGAACGGAGGACGGGGCACGGAGCTATAGGGAACGAAGACCCTACGCTTCTTCCCGTCAGCAGCCGAGGAGCTCTGATGATCCCCCTGAAGTGGCCTCTTAGTGGCCTCTAGTTCCTTCCTTCCCTGTTCCAGGGTGAGAGCCTGGTTGTACAGTTCCTGGTAGCTCGGGAACTTGAAGGGCAGCAACTCGTAACGAAGCCTTGGATTGAGCCCCTTGCGGAACAACTCCTGCTTGTCCGCATCATTGGTCACATCCCGAGGGGTGTAACGGGAGAGATGGCTGAACTCATGACCATAGACTGGAACGTCCATCCGTCCCTGATGCAAGTCCAGGAACTCCCTCCTCTTCAAGTCCATGAGGGGCTTGGGAATGTAGGCAGCGCGGAAGGCAGTGCGAAACTCCTCCCAGGTGAAAACATGCCCAGCAGCGAACATCGCCTGGTGGCTTTCCCACCACGCGCCCGCTGCACCCGCCAACAGGTAAGTGGCGAAGTTGGCTTGTTCCACAGCTGGAACATGCAGGGCAGCGAACTTGCGCTCCAGTGCACGCAGCCAGTCATCTGCGTCCAAGGGCTCCTTAGCATCGGAGAAGGACGGTGGCTGGGACCATAGGAACTCAGTGAGAGTATGACAATCGTTATTCCTCCGGTTCCCTTGGTGCACCAACTGCTCGAGGAGTCGGTCGTTGCGCACACGACCCTCCTCCATAAGCAGGAGGACCTCCGCCATGGTGGGAGGTGGCGGTAAATCTTCGCCGCGGCGACGGCCCGTCATTCTGGATATTGACAAGGACACAGTTAGAATCCCATCGTGTCATCCTTGTACAAAAAAATAGGGACAGCAAAACTGGTAGTAGCAACAGATAGAATAACATGCACATCACTAGACGCACGCATAGATGGAACTGAGTTCACAAATATTGGTTCTAGTACAAGCCACAGTTTGCTGAAAGAGAGGTACAAGCCTCATACATATTACACTGGATGGGTACTAGGAAGATAACAGTGACGAGTCTATTACATAACGAGCTCTACTGCTCCAGGCTCCAGAGATACAAACAAGGGAGTATTTGGCATAACTTGCAGGAAGGCACAATTACTCGAGCATCTCCTGGTAGCACACATGGCTAGTAGTACGCCATGACATCCTCATCAAGTGGCGCCGGGGGAGTGTGGAAGCGGCGCGCACTGGCAGGCTGGTTGCCATACGGCGACTCGAGTGCAGTAAGCCTCGGGTCTCGGTGAGGACCGGTAGGCGGGGTTACGCCACCAACTCCCGGACTGCAAACGTCGGTAGGCAACTCCTCCAACGGGGGTGGGCGAAGTAGTGTGAGAGGAAGCGTCCCATCCATGACATACGGGCGTACACTCATCAGAGTATGACGGTGACTAGCGCGCGCCGAAACAGCGTAGAGGTACCACTGCCTAGCTCGACGGTCCAACGCTCGGACTAGCTCAATCAGTGCCCGGTGCCTGCTGTCCGACTCCATCTCGCCGCTGCTGTACACAGCTCGGTAAACACCCGACGTGCTGTCGTCGGCAGCGGGGAAGTGGCAGAAATCCGACGCCTGGTTAGCGAGGTACGGACAGTAGCTGCGGTAAATAGAGAGGCCGTTATACGCGGCCTCCTGAACCGCCTGCTCCACGGTCATACCCACGCCTCCAGCTACGTTCTCAACGCGACCCTCGTCGTTGAGCACGCGCACCTTACAGAAGAACTGCGCCTGGCTGTACGGTGCATACTCCTCATACACCGTGTACTCCGGGTACCACCTACAACCCTGGCTGGCCAAAGCTGCGGCAAACAAGGCGGGGAACCCTCGAACACCCTCACATCGAGTGAGGCGAACAACCAAGCCCGAACCAGTCATCTGTAGCAAAAATAATTCAAATGTCAGGTCCGGAGACTCTAGAGTCAGGAATGAAAGTAGAACTCGGGTAGAGACTAGGAACGGCAAGGAAAATGATCCTGAAAGCAAACAGAGGGACGGGAGCCCCAGAAGTTGGTCGCCCCTCGCCCTGAAACCCAGAGTGAGTAAGTGTATGACACGTCATGCGCGGCGGAAGCGACACGTGATAAGGCACAAAACAAATAGAGGTAAGATTGCTCCGAGATTAGAGGGTAACCAGATAAGGAGTAAAAAGAATCCTAAGATGGTTTTCACAACTCATTTTTAGGTTAAAAATATTTTTACCAACACTAGACTCAACTTCGACCAGTAGTAAGGGTTTCCTACAGGCGGTACTGCTCTGATACCAAGTTGTAATGCCCCAATCCATAAATTATACAGTGATGCTATGTGTCAGTGGTCATGCTACATAATCGAAGGTTACTGGGTTACCACTCCCAGGCCGAGTAAACATCGGCAGGCGTGCTCGGCATGGATCATCGGCAACACAACCCTTCGATCATTGCCATATCCAAAGCATAGCCCTCAGAGTATAATAAAGAGACTAAGACACCGGAACACCTGGCACATGACAGACCCTACGACTCAAGATAATATAGTTCAACTCTTAGTAGAGAAAGATAGCAAATATTACAATCCAAGGTCACAGACCCATCAGTACATCAAGCGGAAGCAAATTAAGTTGTTCTAAAGATCCAAATATGGCCTAAGAGGCCTACAGATAAACAGTCCCGTGCCAGCTGGTTCCTAGTTGCCCAAGGCTGCCACCCGGGAACCCCAGACTACTCGTCGATGTCAATAAAGAACCCACCTTCGGGGTAGGTAAAGTCCTCCTCTGAAACAAAAATAAACAAGGGTGAGTTCGATGAACTCAACAAGATTTTGAGCTATTTGCTCTATGATTGGCTCTCAAGGTTTTATGGCTGTTTTGCGTAAAGCTGATTTTATTCTTAAAATATGACTCCAAGGCATCGACTATCAGAATATTTTCAAAGAGGGGTAAGAAGTAACTCTTTCTCTTTTGATTCACTTTCTCATCCTCTTCCACCATTGTACCTGTTCTTCAAAGGCACCTCCCCGAATCACCCTCGAGGAAGTCAACCTTACAATCGTGAGTGGTACCTTTAGTACCCAGTTTTTAATCATTCCGTTAAAGTTATTCTATGATCCCTGAATTCGTCACCAAGTCGTCATTAACCGTGGACACGGCTTTTCGAAAAGATTTATCCCTGCAGGGTGTGTACAATGTGAAAGTCGCCAGGTTCCCGAGGGACCTCCCAGCTCCTTATCCATGCGTACCGTCCGGCCCATTGCCTGTACAACTAGCTCTCTTCCGGGGAAAGCCGGCTGGGTGGGAGCGGCTACGACCTTTACCTCGCTTTGGACTAACCTAGGATCATCAGTGACCGTAGGACAAGTTCAGTGCCTCCAACACCCTGCCCCGCGGCCACTCATTTTCCTACCACCATCATCCTCATCTTAGTCTTGGCCACCATCTCAACACACGCGCAAATGGAAAGCCAAACTAGAGGACCCTCGGCTAGTCCGACACAAGTTAGTCGGTCGACGAGGTTCCATATACCCACGCATGGTAGCACGCTCAACTTGGCTCGAAGGCGAGAACTCGCACTGAGGCGGCGAGAACGAGACAACCCACCACATACCATGTGGCCTCTCATCCCCACCTCTTAGCATTTTTATTAAATATTACCACCATTTCTCCACCATCATCCGCGGAAATTCCACATCTGATCCCAACATGGATATCCATCGGACCACTAAGCAGTTAACTAAGCATGGCTAAGCAACAACCTAGCAAAGTAATGAATTCAGGCCATCAACACAATCCTATGGATAATAGGAGGGGAAACAGGTAGTGGCTTCGGTAACTGAATGCAAATATAGGATACTCTAATCCAATCAAATTGACATTTGGAACCGCATGCAATATTATAGTGGAGAAAATAATTTTCATAAAATAGGATAAGATATGCAAGAGGGTGGGGATCATGCTTGCCTTGCTCAACAGGCGGGTAATACTGATCGTCGGGGTAATATGGCGAGACCCCGGTTCCTTGATCTATCGATGTTTAAAAACACCGGAAAGAACACAATCAATACAAGCAATTCATATGCAATGCGCAAACACATGATGGTATGACATTTTAATGCACTGAATTAGTATAACAATTATATGACATTTAAATGGGATGCTAGGAATAATTATTCAACGATATAGGAAATATATTTTCCTATTTGTGTTTATGTTCCCCTACCATTTTAATTTAGGTAACATGCTTGAAATGATTTTGAATGTGTAGAACCAGTGCTTATTAGCATTTTTATTTAGAGGGTACAATTCTAGCAAATTGAGGAATTTATTATGAATTTAAACTACACCTTTTATTTCTACCCCTTTCTTCATTTTAGCAAAACAGAAAAATATATTAACAGCAATGGAAATGTGAATCATCCTATTAGATAGCATTTATTTTTCTGAGCATTTTGGTTTATTACTTGCTAAATTTGGATAAGTATTTTGAAAGTTATGAATTTTTGAAGTTTGAATCATTTTCTGTCTTTTTATTAATCGCAGGAAACTATCCCGGGCGTTTTTCACCGAGGCGCGGCTAGCCCGAGCCACTGACGTGCGGGGCCAGGGGCCAGGTGGCGCTGACGCGGCGCTGACGCGGCGCGGGGCTGGCTCAGGGTCACTGACTCGTGGGCCCAAACGGCAGCGCACGCCGGAGCGCACGGCCGCGGTGGACGCCGGCGGCGAGGTGCACGCGCTCGGCGTTCTACGGCGCCAGGGATCTCGCGGTGGGGCGCGTTCGAGACGCGCGCGCACGGGGAGCATTTCTACGGCGGCGCCGCTACCTAATGGTCGCCGGAGCACAGCGAGCAGCGACGGCGAGCGGCGGCCGGCGGCGAGCTCGCGGGAAAGGACGCTACGGATCACGCGCGGATGAACGGAGGGCACGGTCGGGTGCGGGTGCTCACCCTCGTCGCGTGTACGTGCTCGGAGTGGAGGGAGGAGCGTTGTGGCGGTGGCGAGCGTGCTCGAGGCGCGGCGGCCGGAGTTGGGGAAGAAGCGGACGGCGCGGTCGATTTCGCGTTCCCCGGCACGGGTCCTTCGGCGTGGAGGAAGCTGGCGTTGCGGCGGTGCTAGGGGTGGTCGTGGCTGGGCTCGGGGAGTACCCAAACGCCGGCGATGCGACGGCGAGCTACTCCTAGGGTTCGGCCATGGCTGGGGAAAAACAGAGGAAAAGATCAGGGGAGAGAGCAGAGCACGGGCTCGTGGTGGTCTTATCCACTCCAGGGCAGCAGAGGAGGAGGGGGGGGGGGGTCCGGGCGCGGCGTAGGAGAGGTCGACACGGCGACGGGGTGCGGCGGGGTCGAGGCGCTCGGTCGCTACAGCGAGGAAGACGACCGAGGTTTTCTGGAAACCCCCCTGGCGCTTTTCTCTTCTATCACAAACAGGTCCTTCCCCACTACAAAGAGGTCCTTTTCTAATTATTTTCAAAACCAGAGCACTTCTTTGATTTATTTGGGGCAATTAAACACTTTATAAAAATTTGAGAAAATTCATGTAGCCTCCCCATACCATGTAGAGGCACCACAAAAATTGGCTCCTCAAAATAAAATGTTTTGGTGCACTTTTGTTCAGAGGTGTCAAATAGGGCATTTTGTTGAAATTTCCATAAGTTGCCACCTTAATGAGTTGGAGACATTGTAATTAGGAGATTTTGATTTCTTGGAACTTCCTTGACAAATATGCCATATTCAAAGTGTTTGAGTGCAAATGACATACTAGTAGCAAAAGGATATGGATGCCATGATGCAATTACACAAAAGTGGAAAAATTACAGAGGTTTTCAGATTTTAAACCTGGGGCTGTTACACCTTTCCAGCTCGGCCATGGCGTGGGTCTCTGCAGCTCGCCCCCACGCCCGGAGCCCCCACTGCTACCTCCCCAACTCTCCCCTACTTAATCGACCCCGGAGCAAACCCTAACCCTATCCTCTTCTCTCTCTCCCCCGCCGCCGCGCGCTCCGAACCCGCAAACGCCGTCGCCATGGCCGTCGGTCCCGAGCTCGCCTACGTCTGACCGCCGCCCTCTCCTGCTTCATCGACGCGCCAGGGGCTGGGCCGCCGTCCCCTCCTTCCTCTCGCCGCAAACAGATGACCCTGGGCACTTCTCCGTCGAGTTGTCCGTCCCCTACACCGCCGGCCCGAGCTCCTTCCCCGGCGACCAACCGCTCGTTCCTAGCCTCCTCGACCTCCCTCCGCTCGCCATCCGCTTCCTCTCGGTGAGCAGCGCCGTCTCCCACTCCTTCCCCTCTGTTTTTCCCTCCCGGGCGTCTCGATTTCGCCGGCGCCGGAGCTCGCCCCGCCACGGCAATGGTGTGCCCGCGCGGTACCGTGACGAGCACGAAGGCTCCGGCCCGCACTCTCTTTTCCCTAACCCCAAAAATGAGTACGTCGCGCGAAACCGCACGCACCGCCACGGTTTGCACACGAGGAACGCGACCACCGCCACCGGGACGTTCGTCGCCGTACGTTTCTCGCCGCCGGCGCACAGGGTAAACTGAAGTTCTTCAGTTTCATCAGAACACCACCTGGTTTCAGTCGACAGTAAGAAAAAACAGAAACTTTGTTAGGTTAAAACTAATTCCTCGCTAATCCTATCACTAACACTACCGAGTCGCACTGGCTAATCGCACCGTCCGTCCGCACCGCGAGTCGCGAGTTCGAAACCCCTCCCACGGGCAGTGGAAAAAGGAGCCCCTTTTTGCCTCGCGACACTCGCTGACAGGGCTGGCCCACTGGTCAGTGACCGTGGCGCCCGCAGCACGTGGTCAGCGCCCGTGTGTCCCAGGGACCCACCTGACAGCCTCAGGGATGGGATCTACGCACGATGAGAAAATTCCTGGGCGCAGGTTTTTACACCGGAGCCCCTGGCTTCTGTCTTTTGCACCGAAGCCCTTCCCCTTTTTCTATCACGGATAAGTCCCTGTGTTTTTCAGAAACAACCCTAGACTTCTTTTTGCAATAACTTTTAAAATATAACTCCAAATTAAATAAACTTTATATGTTTTCATATCAGAAAAATGCTATAAACATTAATATCACATTCTTGTGTCATTTTGCATCATTTATTTTAAATGCTTAGTTTAATTTAACAAATGCAATTAATTAATTAAATATGGAATGTGTGGGGTAATAAATATATAATGCCCTAATTCCATTTAATATGCTCATATCTTTTATACCACGTCTTGCCATGATAATAAAGATTTAATTTGAGTTGAAGATAAATAATTTGCAATCAAATACTAAATATGGAATGTGTTGAGCAATTAATCAATTAATGCCTATTCCATTTAAATTAACTAGATCACCATTTTCTGCTATATATTAAGTAACATTTAAATTGTTGGCTACACAAATAACTTGCACCCTAATCTTTTTGCCGGGATTTCATCCCCGCTTTAAATATGACCTAATCATCTCATACCATAATGCATCATCATTTTTTTGCGCATTCCTTTGTATTGATTATTGCTTCCTATTATCTGTGTTTGGCTTTCTCTGGGTAGACGACGACGTGTCTGCTGCGAGTACCTATGATACTGAGGTTCCAGCTTTCGTGCCAGGCCACGAGCTGCCAGGCAAGCTTCTGCTAACCGGTTACACGATTGTTTGATTTTCATTCTTGCCTTTTTTATCTATGTTATCCTAGTTATCGATTCTTGAACTGCGATCCCATCACATGTTTATCCTGTAGACTATACAGCTTTATCCCCACAACCCATGAACCCTTGCATGTTTATCTGTTGGCCTTTGCGAGTCGTAGTGCCTGCTTAGGATTGGATGAGCGAGTCGTTCCTTTGTCCTTATCTCATATGATTAGTATGATGTATTGTTCTACTATAATAAACTGCTGTCTTATTTTGGGCTCAATAACTAAAAGATAAGGCACCAGGCGGAAGGCCTTGCGAGGTGCTTTGTTCTGCTCAGTGTCGACCTAGGAACTGAGATTTTGTCCTCGGATCCAATTTTGAGCGCACTAACCACTTGTGGGTGGCCCAATGGAGCCCCCCTCGACTTTGAACGGATCCTCAACTCGTCCATGTGCCGCAAGTAGTTCGGGTTTTCCATTCGCTCATATGCATGTGCATGATGATGATGTTCGATGAGAGGTTACTTTATACGGGGGGGTCATATAGGGGTGGTGCGCGCGTAGCGGACAGTTCCTACTGTGGTTTGAGCCGCATGGCGCGCAGACACAAACTAATGAGTCCGCAATTGAGATTCGGCCGGACTCCTGACGTGGGTAACAACTCATATGGGTGGCACTTGGACTTGCTGTAGTGAAGGAATTAGTTGTGTTGAGAGGCCCTAATGTTTTGTACTGGGTTGATCATGCGAGTATGGGTACTGTAGTGCACCCCTGCAGGGTATAATCTTATCGATGAGCCGTGTCCACGGTTATGGACGAATTTGGTGATGATGCTGGCTAACAAGATCTAGACAACTTACACCTAATCATTGTTACTTAATGTGACTAGTAATATAGAATTAGTTACACCATAAATGGTAACTAAAATTGTTAACGTGTGAGTTTTCCCGGATTGCTTCCTCGTACTTGGTTGAGGGGGTTAATTCGATAATGGGTTATGACTGGTGTTAGTTGTAGATGGCTACTCAAACGCTCTCTTATCTCTCTCTAATTAGACGGAAGTTTTAGCGCGTCTCTTTATGTTGCTAGTGCTGCTGCCGCTAAGTACACTTACCCCATACTTTGGGAATCTTACAGTTTTGTAACCTGTTAGCTTAACCTTGTTTGATACGCTTCGGTGTATTGACCCGTTCGCGGGCTGTGGTTTTTCTGCAGTTGAGGATCCTTCGCTCGACCAGGTTGGTGGATACTACGTGGAGTTCGACGACGAGATCTACGATGAGTAGTTAGAGTTCCCCTGGGCTACTTCCTGGTGGACTGCGTGGATGGGGCTTCTTTTTTGTTTCGGCTTTGAGCCCTTTGCTTCTTGTCTGTACTCAGACCGGTTTGTTTCCGCTGCATGATGCATTGTTGGGACATGTGTCCTCTGATTGGTGTCATTCGCTATATTTTTGCTCAGTGGGAGCTTTTGGATATTATTTTCCTTTCTTTGTGTCTTAGGTTTATTCTGTGGTTTTAACTTGTTAAAAATCCGACTCGTATATCATGTGTGTATGGTTGAAGTATACAAGTTGGAAGACTTTTTGGGTTCTTGCGTGCACAATCTGGAAAGTATGTGACGTTGGGGTCGCCAAGAGCTGTCGGCCGATGATCCATTCCGAGTCTGGCCTGCTTGTTTCCTGGGATTGGTAACTCCAGTATGTTCTTGGTTGTGTGGCCCAACCGATACGTTTCGTTTGTGTAGCTTGAAATCAGGGTCTGGCACAAAGTTGAGCAAACATTTGTGGTAGCTCACACCCCTCCAACGAGACGTACACCTATGTGGTGAAACTCGGGATAAAATCGCCGTCTTCGATTTCCTACGGTTGTCTTGTTCCACTCTCCTTTACCGCATCTTCAATTCATGTACTCGTTTAGTTTCTTTGTTGTCTATCACTTGTATCACCTAGTTGCACATATAGACAACTTACTTTCCGCTAGCCTAAAACTGAAAAAGACATAAAAATTGGTCACCACCTATTCACCCCCCTCTAGATGGTCAACTGCCGTTCAATAGGTAGATACCGTAACATAGCGGATTTCGAGACAAGATGAGTCTATAACCTAATAAATGCATGATTATATGATACTACTCCTATGATACTCCCTACTATTGAGATAGTAACAGTATCATATACATGATACCACTCTATGATACTCCCCACTATGACTAGTCTTAACGGCTTTAGACCCCGGCCGTCATGTCAACACAAACTTTGGTGCCCTATTTGGTGCAACGCCTTCCCATTTGAGTGTCTAGTTACATCTACTGTATATAAATGATGAGCATATCCATTCTCTCAAAACAGGTCGTAGCCCCGCTATATAAATATAGCAACAAACCGATACAACCAACATATCTGAAATACTAGGGCAGCAGCAAACACACACCCAAAGAAACGAAAAGAATAAAAAATAATGGATACATAGGCGGATCGACTAAACGATGGTAACCCGAAACTGCTGCGCCCTCTCCGACAAAGTACCACCACTCTTCTAGCACCGAGTCAACGAGTACCAAGCAGCAGCCTCAAGAGGGAAAGCCACACCGCTGCCCGAACCAACGCATTGGTTCTAGGGTTTCCCCCGGTACAAGGGGGCGGTGGACGAAAGGAAGCCACGACGCCCTTCAAGAAGGAAAGATGCCACCCCAAGGCGGCACCGCGTCGGTGTCGGACGAACCGACAAGGATTTCTCCCGAAAACCCCATCCACAACCCCGGAAGATCCGCAGCACAAGAACCCCACGAAGACGAGCCTCGAATCCACCCAACTATCCGTCCACCAGCATGCGCCAAAGCGATCGCGACACCACCAACGCCGTCTCACCGAAGTAGCTGCCCCGAGGTCTACAGGACGAGGGTGAGGACAAAAATGAACTATGGACAGCAGGACCGCAGTCGCGTGGGAGGGAACAACCTCCACCGCCGACCTCGGTGGTAGTCGACCGGACACGGCAGAGGAGAACACCGGTCCCTATCAGGTCCGGCCGGGCCAACCTGGCCCGTAAAGCCCCGCGGGGCACACCAGTCCAAACAGGGCCCAGCCAAGGTCAAAATGGGTCCGTGAAGCTCGTTGCCACGCTGCAGCACGCTGATCGCCGTCGCCACCATCCCCTGCATCCTCGCCCTCACCTCCACCTACAGAACACACCACAGGTCAAGGCGGTCCGCACCGACCCAGATGGGCCCGAAGGGCCCCGATCTGGGCCACGCGACCTGACCAGCAACCCTGCAGTGCACCGCCGCCCGCTACACCGCAGCCGGGCCACCGCCGCCAGAAGGATAGAGCCCCGCCTTCATCTGGATCTAGCACGGGGAGAGACATTCCGCCGCCCCGGCGCCTCCCAGGCTGCGCCCGGCAGCCCCTACCGGTGCCGGCGACGGTTGGAGAGGCTGGGGAGAGTTCTCGCGGTGGTGGGAGGGAAGAAGGCGCGCCGCCGCCACGGGGGGCGACGGACGCGCGAGGGAGAGGAGAGAAAAAAAGGGTCCTTGAAAGAGGGGCAACTCTCCGAGCAGATCCATTCCACCATCAGCGAGTGTGTGACGAAGACATAACGGCATCTTTCCACCCATCGCGAGTAGTAAGCTTATTTGCTAGTGACGAAACGATTTTGCACAACCCTACAATACTGTGAACGGTTGAAGAGCATGAGTTTGTAAAAGACAATCTAGAGTAAAACTGGAACTAAACCACCCCAGTCAACCTCGCGCGCCGTCGTAGTATTGTACACCTCCGAAACGCCAAGGGCCGATTACCTCCACCCGTCCACAGTTTTATAAAACCCTCATGTGCTGCACTTCCCTTCACCACCTTCATCCTTCTTCTCTTTTTCCTGCTCTCAATTAGCGTGCATTCAGTTTCTTTGACGAAGCTTTTCTTCTCTCGTGTTCTTCTTCTTGAGATCGAATAACGAACTTGACATCTCGGCGGTTTGTGCACGCCCATATCTCGCTTCCAAAGCCATCTTCCGGAGTCAGGCGCTGCCATGTCAACTGCACAGAGCCCAGCGACGGCGGCGGCGGTGGAGACGAGCAAGCACTGGGCGCCGCACGGGGCAGTTCTGACAGCCGGCCTCGTCAGCATCAACGTTCTCATGGTCCTCCTCATCTTCTTCTACTTCTGGCGGTTCTTCTCCGGGAAACGAGGGCCGTCGTCCCCCGGCGGCGCCGACGACGAGGAGGCGTCCTCGACCGACACGTCTCCGGCAACCTCGCCCAGAGGGTCCAGGCGCCTGCATCCGGACATCGCGTCTTCCCTGCCGGTGTCCGTGTACGACTCCCGAAGCGATGCCGTCGACGGGAAGGCGGCGGCTGTGGACTGCGCGGTGTGCATCGTGGAGTTCCGCGACGGCGACCTGGCGCGCGTCCTCCCTCGGTGCGGGCACCAGTTCCACGCCGCGTGCGTCGACGCATGGCTGCATCTCCACTCCACGTGCCCGCTTTGCCGCGCCAGCGTCGTCGCCCCTGCGCCCGCCGCGGCCGGGCCCAAGAACGACGACCCCAAAGACGACGGCGCAGAGTGCCCGGTGTGAGGCATCAGATCCGCCATCCGTGGCGCGCACCGACGAGCCGGTGCGCTAGCTATGAGTCCACACTAGCTAGCCAGATGAGAGGAGCACGTAACGGCGGAAGGCGACAAGCTTCTTTCGGCGTCGGCGTCGTTGTCGCTTAGCTGACTTATGCAGGTCGGCGACGGCGAGGTACGGTTGTATTATCACTCCATTCAGTTTTGGAGATCAGTGAAGTACGTATTTGGATGATCATGATGTGCCTACGACTGGAATTTGAAGATGAGCGATTCGACCTGCGTATGAGCGTGTGTGCTTGACGGAATTAGTAGTGTAAGATCGTGTACATATGTAAATTAATGGAAGCTTGATCGACATTTTGGGGCATGATGACGACAGACAACATACCTACGACGAGTCCCAAGTCATTCACTAGAAAATGTGTTCATCTGCTTGGGGAACTAATTACATGGTTCAACAAGAAATGACCACTACGCAAAAGAGAGACGATCTGATGTTTCATAGAAAAACACTGAATTAGCATCTGGGGCCAATCTGTACGTAGGGCTCGTTTGATTCATAGGTAGGGAAAGTATAGGAATAGGAATTTTATAGGATTGAGATGGCATGTCCAAGTGAATCCTATGGGAAGAGCAAGTTTGTTTGATTGTGGTGAAGGAATTTTTCCAAGAGGTTAGAGCTCATGTTATTTTCCTATGTAGTTTGTACTACAGGATTCATATAGGATTTGTTCCATAGGAAGGAAAAAATCCCATAGGATTTGAATCCTATGCAAATCCTTTGACAATCCTATGAATCAAATGAGCCCGTATTCTTTTTTTGAATGGTCAATCTGTATTCTTGATTATTTTTTGAGGATTAGAACCCCGGCCTCTGCATCAACTGACACACACAACCAATTTTATTACGACGTTCAAGCTTTAGTTTAAATATCTTATTGATAGAGTGTAATAAGAGAGATATAGCCGTGATTATTATTTTGGAGTTTTTAGAACAGATTTATTATCCAGGGACAACCTGAAAGAGTCTACGTTGATCCAAGTGAAGAGAACACACAATCTAGGTATGTAGTTGTTGTTTGCCACTAGATTCCGATGAGATTTAATTAGCGGTAGCTTTGCATTATCTGATTGCCATGCACTAAGATATAATAATCACAACATGTTCATAGTATAACTGTGGCGTGATAAAAGCACATTCCAGTGATAAACACACATGTTCCTATCATAACTTGTTATGCATATGCAGCAAATGTATAATTCGTAAAAGTGATATGGAACCTTAAGAAAATCTTATAGATTTTCCATAAGCATTTAAGAAAATAAACAGTAGGGTTTTACTGTATGAATTTGTATTTATGTGTTATTACAGGTAAGAGCAATACATTATAAGAGATTTACTATGAGAAAAAGGGGAAAACTAGTTAGATAGAGAGGCTCTCAAAGTTTAGATGAAGCTGTCCACCCAAAAGACAAAAGTCTGCATAAGTTCCTTGTTGCAGTTCATGAAAATATCTTGTCATGATGCCTCGTAGAATGGAAGCCAGAACGAGGAAAGGCAAACCACATCCATGTGGTGTCGATATTGTGTCTTCTCATATTAATCATCCTTCTTTTATTTTCTGTTGTCATAGTGTGTGGATGGTCATTACCAAATAATGAGCTAATGATCCTTATGATTTCAGATTATAATATATATTATAATAGGATTATTTCTTAAACATAATTAGAACTTCTCACAAAGGTGACACACACGTAAATGTTTTACATCCGTCTCCAAATAAGTTTGTATGAGATGGTTTAGTTTTCAATCAAGTCTTTTTTTTTTTGAAATGGAGAGCTTCCCTCAGCCTCTGCATCGAACTCATGCACACTTCTGTAATCAAGTCCAGTAAAAGTCAATCTTTTTTGTGTTTCATGAAGTAATAGTGGCTATCAAGATACTAGCTTTTTTCTGCCAAGAAACTGAATTTTGTTTATAGCAGACATATTTGTACATACTTCTTGGTTGTTTGATAAATTCATTTTTTCTAGCAAAGTATGGTTTCCAAAACTTGGTCTTGGGAGGGGTCCACTATTCGTCTCATTTGAGGTGGCACTAAGGAATTGAGCTTTGTATGCCAAAGCCGTCAAGTGAACACCACTTGCCGAGAGCCAGAGCCTCCAAATAAAAGTGTCATCCACATCGTCGTCAAGATGCGCATTTGAAGATTCAACCAAATATCAACAAATTTTGCCAAGTGAGTGAAGGAGAAATATTCATCATGCTTAATTGTGTCTATCTATTTATTCTCATGAAGGGCACTCCAAAGGTTCCGCTTCTTCCTCTTGAAGGCCGAGTGGATGAGGGTGGATGTCCGTTAGGTTAACACCTCCAACCAAGGGGCGTCCAAAAACAGGGCCTTTTTCCAGTGCCAACCGAAATGCAAGTGGCCGCGTAAAAAAATGTCCATATCCTCCTTCGTTTAAGGATTGCCCATTTCAATCCCACTCTTAGCTTGGTCCACTCACTCTAACCATGGCCACCGGAGACGAAGAGCTCTAGAGAACTTCTCAATACAAAGCACACCAAGGCCCCAAACTCTTTGGGGGCGACAAACCTTGTCCCAATTTACTTTTTACATTGAGTGTGAAGTGGTATATTTTTCTTTTCTTTTCTTTTTGAAAGGGAGCGACAACATGGAAGAGTCTACGTCGATCAAGTCAGAAAAGCGCACAATCTAAGCATGTTTTAGACTGCAGACCTTTCCACATATGTGCAGTATATACCTGGTACCAACCGGACACACACCTATAATCCCACTTCCCAGCTCCATATATCCGTGGAGTCACCGCACTGCACGCAACAGTATGGGCAATGGCAAGGTTTCCTCAGGTTGGTTGCCGCTCCATCCATGGCCCATGCGTGCATAGTACCACCTTGCGATCCAGCTAATTGTAACAGGTAGCTAGCTATACCTGGCGAGAAGCGACCTCCATCGTCGTCCAGGTCAGTTCTACCGTCCCCGGGTCGTGCCGCTACGTACGTCGACGGCGACGTGGTCACGGCGAGCTTCCCTTCCCTCGTCGCCTCTAAATTTTTAATGGCACGCACGCACGGCGACAAGACTAAGGGAAGGGGCACACGAAAGCTACAGCCATTCCAGTGCACCGGCAACTAGCTTGACCGCGGCTGAGCCTGAGCTGAGGCGGACGTGTTTGTACGGACACCGGTGACCTGTGTGTGCATATAATACTGTATATTATTATCTTATCTCTCGAAGATATCTTGGAGAGGAGAGAGGCCGTCGAGAGAGATCGATGCCAAAACAAGGAGAAGACATCTTGTCTTGTGTTTAATTAAGCCATGTGGTTGTACGGAAGCGGCGGCAGCTCGATCGAGTTGTGGAGTTATTAGTTGGCGCGCACTACAGAACTGTCTGTGTTAGTCACGAGTTGCAGGATCTTCGGCTGATTTTTTGGCCTTATAGGGTGATGCAGAATGATGCTGCATCCTGGCTGCTTGATTAATGGTTCCATTTGGACGATTTCCATCAGCATCGACCATGTGAGGAGGACGAACACGAACTGCCGTTTTTTTACTGATCGTCGTTCATTCACCAAACTGTCGCAGAATCCACGACGGCAGGCGGCGGCGGCAACGTGGGAAGACCTCGTCCAGATATCGTTTTGCAGTCTGCGATTGATATTTGTTTCGTCCCACGTTGATCTTCATGCAGTGTACGTACGGCTTCAGCAGCGACCTAGATATGCAGTGCAGCAGGTTGATATGTTCAAGTGCAACTCGAAGGAAATTTGACCAGCTCAAGCTCGGCTGTGCGTGCATGTCGTTCCATGTCCTGGTGCGATCTCTGAATCCATCCAGCATTCCCAAGAAAACCTCTCCATCCCGTACCTGTCGGCGCATTCGCAAGTGGATATTATCTTTATCGATCTTACCCGCCTCCCTCAGATGGTACCGTTTTGTAAGTTGAGACATTGACCCATCCTAGATGCTTACGGAAGTGCGCTAGCTACCTCGAGTTCTCTAATCCGGCGGCGGCGGCGGCGTCACCGTTGTCTGCCCGGCCGGAACGCTGTATGACAACAATAAGAACAACAACGGGTCGTTATGGCCTCTGCCGGCTGTCGCCCAAGGCATCTGCGCGCTAGCTGCCGGTGACAAAGACGGCGAGAAAAGGAGCAGCAGAGCGATCTCCGTCTCGCGAATCCCTGCCATTCTTGACCGCGATGCCAGTAGGATCAAGCAGAGATCGAGTCGATTGTTTCGATCGTCCACTTGCCGCCGGGACTATTGACTCCACCGGACGGGCGTGCTGAATAGTGAGTGTGACAACGAGAGTGATTTTGAGAGAATCTGAAACCTTGATATAGAGTGGTTTGGACGATATGATTGTTTTGAATTGGAGTGTGCTATAGGGACCTAGGGTATAGAGTGGTTTGATTAAGAAATCAGCATGCATGTTTGAGGATTATAGACACACCCTGCACCCACAGGTTATGCGTGCTTGCGTAGTATTAAGTGAAGCATCCATAGTTTTGTGAACCTGGTCTTAGTAACATCGATTACGAGCGAGTGCATTTTTTTTTACTTTCAGTTAATTATAACAACAACTGTGTAAGACCTCTGCTGTCAATATGTGGAATACTCATTATAATACCCACATTTGGCCATTTGGGTAAACCCTTTTTATATATTTTTAAAAAATTCGTTTTCTGTTTAATTAAATTTTGTACTGAGGATGGAAACGACCATGGAGTAAATAAGTGATATGTGGTTTGTCCTTGCTAAATTTTTAATGTTTGTTATTGAGCACCTAAATCGACAATGGTTTAACCCAACTTGTTCACAATATTTCATTAATCGAGTTCGTCACATTTTTGTTAAGAACCTACAAACTGATCGTAACACCAGGGTGTGCTCTAAAATCAAAATTTTGATAAAATATTTATTTGTTTATTTCCCTAGCTACATTTTTTTTGCCTTACTCACAGTTTAGAGTTTGTAATGTGATCTTTCCTTTGTGCTGACGTCGACAACCCAGTTTCCAGTACTCTTTCTACAATGGCCGGTGAATAAACAAGGCTTTTCAAGATGTCTTCACTTCACATGCATACTTAATGAGAACAAACAAAGTTTGCATTGTTAATATACAAGTGTCTAATTTTCTAAAAATGTTCCCCGTACAAGTCTGCTCACATTTCGTCAGCATTGAAGGGGACCATGCAGAATCTTGCGAATTTTTGTTTCCATTTTCAACAATTAAGAACTTTATAGAATATTCACACAAGATCCTTTTGTCAAACCCTATTGGATGCTGCCTTGCCCGGCCTCTAATATATTGACACATCAGCAGTACAGGTGATGAGCTGGATTGCTCAAGAACGACCCAAAAATTAAGGGAACATATAAATAGAAATACCATATGGTATGTCACCTTACTTAAAGCAACCTAGACTAATAATTCATTGAAGGGAGCTGAAGACTTGTTAAACCATCTTCAATTAGAAATCCGAATTCACGCTTGGGTCATGCGAAACAATCGACGGTAAAGATCCTACTCCGTCAGCAATTGGACCATTTCTTGTGATCCGTTTGCAATCCCGGGAGGGGGTTTCGAAGTGGTATGGTGGTGGTGTTGCCATGACGCTATGTGGTGAACGAGGGCGAAGTCTTCTTTATGACTTGGCATGCCCCCTCTCCGCCTACACACATGGGTCTAGGGTTATAAGGGGACGACTCGTTTACAACTGAACAAGTAAGTCTTGGTTCTGGAGCCTAATGATTCTAAAGATTCTGGAGCAAGTAATCCTGGCTTGCTCTATACTCCAAACTAGACGAGATTTCCTAGTCTCCAGCGTATGTCGAGTCCTCGTGCTAGACCGATCTCAGCCTTATGGCGTTCTTCCGATGTGAGGGTATCCTAGTCCTATCACTTCGACCCTATGTACAACTTAATCACTTTCTATTGATAAATGTATGAACATGTGTCAGTTGTCACACAATGCAACTGCAAGGCTATATCTCCTCCAACCCCGTAACACATGAAATATTTTTGTTCACTGCAGAAGACACTCTACAAGGGCAATTGTTTATGTCTAGAGAAAACAATAGCGGCTTTAGAATCTTTGACGAAAACAAAGACGTAACAAAAAAAGCTACATTCTCTATTCGGTATGCATTTCTCTATATGTTGCATGTCCAACTAAATTTAATTGAAATGGGCTACTATTTTTGAACGTAGTGCTCATAATACATGGGTGGTTGTTAGACAAAGTGCAGGCGGGGTTGCATTTGCTAGCAGGGTCCTACAAGTACTGATAGTAGTTGTAGCCCTAGTTGCTCGTTGGAAAACATCAGAATTAAATACTCGGGCCCAAAATAACTGTCTTATTCAAATTGATATATGTAGACATGAAACATTTCAAGATACATACACTTTTAGTCAAACTTGAAACACTTATTTTTGGGATGGAGTTAGTATGTCAAAACAAATGCAATGGTAACACACATGATTTGGTATAGCTGTAAACTAGATTGGCTGGTACACCTCCTCGGAGATTGTTTTAGGTTAGGTTCCACTAGTACAAATCAGCCATCGTACGTTTAAATTTATCCATCATAACCTATTTATCAAACTTTTACTACATGGGGGTTGGCGATTAGATTGTCCATGACTTACAGTTCACAAGTATAGAAGACAGGCTAGCGCACATGTTTCCGCAAAACAAACCGTGTGCGCAAGTGGAGGCCATCACACACCATTTTCTTGACAAGAAGCTTATGGGTTTTGGAAAGATCACCCAAGTTAGATATATTTAGCCGGGTCTGCTGGGATTTTTCACACACATGGTTAAGTGAACTAACCACCCGAGTCAAACCAGTGGATACTACTAAAACACATCACCATCATAGTATTGTACCTCCAAAACCCCAAAGGACGATGTTACCTCCCCTCAACCCTTTTTAAATTCCACCACTTCCGTCCTTTCTCGGTTCATGTTTATTACCTTCCCAGTTCTTGGCGGCATCATGCTCTTTTGAAGAGGTTTTCCTCTTTTGTGTTCTTTCTAATTTCTCAGATTGAAGAACGAACTTGACGTCTTATTATTTTGTAAAAAGTTTTGGTGGTTTGTACAGAACATTGGCAACTGTCGTGTGATGTTTTTTTTTTGCCGGAAACAGCGAGCACTGCTCCTTTTCTATTAAGAGGAAAACCGGGCAAATACCGGGAATTATTACAGAAGTTACAGAGAAGCACAAAGAAACACAACATGAACTAAGCAAACAACCCCGCAGGGAGAGCCTTCGACACCCATCGTCTCCCGACTAGCGTTGGACGCTAGCGCACAAGGGTCATCACCACCGTAGACGAAGAGCTTCAGTCAGCCGAGATTAGCCACGATGGTGCTGGAGCAGCCGAAGAGAAACACATTGCCGAGTCCACACCCGGACGAAGGGCCATGCGCCGCCGAGGTTTTACACAACAACCAATAGCAAAATCGAATGGCATCACGAAACCGAGTCTGACAACCGGGAGGCATCCTGGCACTAGCCCGGCCATTAGCCGTCTTCAGAGGAGAGCTTCCGGCCCTTCCATAGGAGCTCGAGCAGTCACGCCGAGAGCACCAACAACACCACCACACCTCTCCACTGGTCTCTCCAGCTCAGTCCAACTCCAAGAACGATGCCCCCAAGAGGGAGATGACGGCAAGCCCATCAACATCGTTTGATCGGTAAATCCGAATCGAGGGTTTCCCCCGGAGCATGGAACGGGGGGAGACGGACAAACCACCATGACAACGCCTTCAAGAAGGTGGCGACGCCCATAGGCGCCGTCGCTGCCAGCCCCAGCCGAGGTTGAGGCAAGCTTTCGCTCGGCAGTTGCTCGTTCCCCACCTCAGAGCTGGTCCACTGTCCCTCGCGCACATGGGACATCGAACGCGCCATCGCGTTCCCCACCATGACAACCTGCGCCTCCTGCGCTTGGAGCCATGGATGAAGGGACGCCGCAACCCCTCTGCCACCTCCGCGGTCGGCGCCCGCAGCTTCGACCTCCTCGGCACAGGGACATCCAGCGCGCCACCGCGCCACCACACCCACCACCAACATAGCGCGTGAACCCTAGCAGCCCCGCGACCCCAACGCGCCGCCGGTTGGCCGAGAGCCAGCCAGCGACGAATCTGGGCGGGCTCCCAGATCCACGATCTCCAACCTCCACCTGCCACCAAGACGGGGCAGGAGCTCCCCTACGCAAGAGGAAGACGTAGGGGGAAGGCAGCCATCGCCGCACGGCCAGGAGCGCCGCCCCGGCCGCCGCACGCAGAGGACCTCGATGGAAGCCTCCCCAGCCGCCCCATGAGCTCTCCGCCGCGAACCACCAGATCCCAGGCGCCCTTGGCGTCGGGGTCGCCGCCACCGCGCTCCTCGCCAGCGGCAGCGGCGGCAGGGGAGCAGCCGACTGTGGCCTTTTGGCGGCGCTAGGGGGTCGCCCCGGTGCCGCCCTGGGGGGCGACACGGGAGCGGGGGGATGGGGGATGGGAGGGGAGCACACGAACAAGTGATGTTTCTCTCGTTCAAAAAAGGCATCGTTTTGAATCAGGCAGCTGCATGTTAATGTCACAAAGCCCAACATTGCCCGGCGTTGCATCTGTTGTCAAGAAAACCGTGTGCGATCTTCCAAAAACAACCAAGCATGCATCTCGTCGAAAAAACCTTGTATGATGGCCTCTTCTATCGCACGCGATTTGTTTCATGGAAACCTTTGCACGGGCATCCCGTATTCCATACAATTTGTGAACCGTAAACAATTTACCACCCATCCTTGATCCGCTGGTAGTAAAGATGTGATAAATCGTGAGATGTACAAATTTAAACATGTGTATGGTTTGAGTGTCTGGAATGTTTTTTTCTTCGAGAAACACAAAACGCAAGCACCAATGTACACGCGCACATACTCACCCCTATGAACGCACGCACACGAATCTCTATGAGCACCTCCGAGAGACTGAGCCGGCGGGTCAGGTCTTAAGATTGACGAAGTCTCCACATGCGCCTCGCTGTCAACGAGAACGTCGCCTCTCCCACTGAAGAATATTCCGTCTAAATGAGAAACACCAGCGTCAAACCTGGGGTTTGAACTCTGCTGGGCTGGGGTAAAACCATCTTGCCACAAGCAAGTTCTAAAAAAAACATGCATGGTTAAACTAGAGAAAAATTCACGAACGGTCACTGAACTCGTCCGACGCGTGCAGTTTCATCACTGAACTCAGGAAATGCCACTTGCGGGTACTTAAACTTGTTCCGACGCTGCACGTACGGTCACTGGGTGGTTTGACGTACGTATTTTGGCCACGTGTCGGCACGTCGCACCGTATTGGGCCAAGTCAGCATAGGAGGGACCACGGGATGGAGAGAGTGTGAGTGGGAGGGGCTTTCTAGAAAATGGTCTCGGTTCGCGACGATTCGTATCCGACCACGGGATGGAGAGAGTGTGAGGGGCTTTTTGGAAAATACTCTCCCTTCCAATGCCAAAAGTTACAGGTTTGCAACTGTACAAGAACTGAGGTGAGAAAAGAGGTAAGGTAGGTAATGGCGATGGAGAAGACTCGCCGTACCCGCGCGGCTACTACCGGTGCAGCACCGACAAGGCCTACGCGGCGAGGAGGAGGTGGAGCGCTGCCGCGACGACCCAGACGCCTTCATCCTCACCTACACCGGCGGCGAGCACCATCCACCCCGCCCCCATCCACCGCAACTTCCTCGCCGGCACCACGCAGCAGCGGGCAGAACCTCTCACTGGTGGCGGGCATAGCCCAGGTGCCACGACGTTGGCGGCGGAGCAGAGCCTAGTGCAGTCCACGTCCGGCGGGTCGGCGACGTCCCCGCGCTCGCCTTCCATGGAGGAGGAGTGCAACCATGAGGAGGCCGAGTGCGACGAGGCCGGCGGCGCAAGCACGGACGTGGACAACGGACATCAACGATGCCGCCGGAGTGTCTCTGCTCCTCAACGTCCGTCGTCACGCCATGGGCACGACTCAGAGGAGAGGTGAATTTGGATTTTAGGGATTGCAACAGATTGGGGAATTTTACCTCGAGACTATTTTTCAGAAAGCCCCTCCCACTCGCACTCTCTCATTGGCGCGGTCCCTGGATACGGTGCGACGTGCTGACTTAGCCCAATATGGTGCGACGTGCGGACATGTGGCCAAAATATGTATGTCAAACCGCCCAGTGACCGTACGTGCAACGTCGGAACAAGTTTAAGTACTCGTAAGTGGCATTTCCTGAGTTCAGTGATAAAACTGCACGCACCAGACGAGTTCAGTGACCGTTCGTGATTTTTTGTCTTTAAACTATAGAGGTATTAGCACCGGAGATACATATAGTTGTATGGGAGGAACAGTTTCATACATATACTTGTCAAAGTGAGTAAACTCATACAAAAACTTGTCGTGGTGTGCAAACTCATACATAATCAGTCTGAAACCATCTGATTTGTCCAGAGTGGAAGCCACGTCATATACGTAATTTTTAGAAAAGTGTCCGTCTCTTCCTCACCATCTTCGCTAATTTGATCAACTAGCACTGATGGTTTTGTGCTTCTGCTAGCTATTGAATTGTTCAATACAAGTGTAACTTCTTGATCAACTCTCAAAATAACATCTTCCCTGAAAACATTTAGAAAGCTAGTGCGGTCCACCATCAAAGAAAGAGTTTTGTGCTCCTTGGAAGCTTATGTCATCATCAAGATATGAGCATCCTTCTCAATACAAATCACCCCATTTTCAATATGTTTCCTAGGTCTGATCCAGTACACATTTGTCTTGCCATTATGTGGATGCCCTAGCTGTTCTAAAAAATCTTAATCCACAAAACTGAGAATGTATCACTGCTGCAGTTGTCAAACAGTCAGTCGTGCTAGCATAATCCACATTACGCCTAAACCCAATCAAATATCCATTATGAGTTACCTCGATCAGCACCTGCATTGCACAGAATGACGTAAAATTCAGTTAATAGTTCATCTTCAGTTCAAACAGTCACTGCCCATAAATTTAGTCCACTCCTTATCTGACTTTTACTACATGGAATTGAAAATTTTGCAAAGCGGCGGAGAAGAACACAGTGGCGGACAAGAACATGCGGGAGAGAAGAACACGGATGCCACGACCATGGAAACATACCGTACTCCGGCGCCTCCATGTCGTATCGCCGGTAGTAGGGATCTAGTAGGGATCGTCCGCCATGATCGCAGGACGGCGGCGCAGCGACCACGGCGGTGCAGTGGCGAAGGCGTGGATGGAGCGGACAGAGAAGGCACGTTCCGTCAATCAGTCCTAGTTTCCTTTTCTTTTATGAGTCATGTGTGACCCAATCATCCAATCTGTTGTTTCTAAGGTGGTTTCTGAAAATTTTGTATATGACGTGGCTGCCACTCTGGACATATCGGATGGTTTCAGATTGTTTTTGTATGAGTTTGCACAACATGACAAGTTTTTGTATGAGTTTGTTCGCTTTGACAAGTATTTGTATGAAACTGCTCCTCCCGTGCAACTATTTGTATCTCCGGTGCTAATACCTCTAAACTATAGTATTAGTAGAAGTTTGTAGGTGACTTTCCAACTTATAACAATATACTCGAGAGGCCGAGTAGAAGCGGATCTAGCTTAAGTACAACTGTAACCAAACCACCCGAGCCTCCAATACACCAACGGTGGTTACCTTCCCGTCCACTTTTTCTATAAATTAAGCCCCCATTTGCTCCATTTTCCTTGTCCACTTTCATCCTTCTTTCTGTTCTCTGTTCTTGTGTGCTCTTGGCGTGCATTTCTGTTCATTTGAACAAGCTTTCCTCTTCCGGCCGGATCACCTCCTTGAGACGAACATCTAACTTGACGTTTGATCTTGTCGAAAAGATTTAGAGTAACTTCGGTGATTTATGCACGGCGCCATTGGCAACTGCCAACTGCTCTATCTCTCGTCCAAAGCCATCTTCTTGAACCAGGCGGCGCCATGTCAACGGCCCAGAGCCCAGCCTCGACCGCGGCAGCGGCGGCGGCGGCGGCTGTCGAGACGAGCAAGCACTGGGCTCCTCACGGCCCGGCGCTGACGGCCTGCCTCGTGAGCATCAACCTGCTCATGGTCCTCCTCATCTTCTTCTACTTCTGGCGGTTCTTCTCCGGGAAGCGAGGTTCCCCCGGCGGCGCCGACGAGGAGGCTTCGACGTCGTCCCCGTCCGCCGACACTTCGCCCGCGACCTCCCCGAGAGCGTCCAGGCGGCTAACCGACCCGGACCAGCTTCCCGTCTCCGTCTACGACGCGAGCCGCGACGATGACGCCGCCGGCGGGAAGGCGGAGTGCGCGGTGTGCATCGTGGAGTTCCGCGACGGCGAGCTGGCGCGGCTCCTCCCGCGCTGCGGGCACCGGTTCCACGCGGCGTGCGTCGACGCGTGGCTGCGGCTCCACTCCACGTGCCCACTCTGCCGCGCCGACGTCGTCGCGCCGCCGCCCGCCGCCGCCGAGCCCAAGACCGACGATCCCAAGGACGACGGCGGCGCCGAGTGCCCCGTGTGAGCTAGGCGGACGAGATCCAAGCCAGTGCAGAGGAGAGGAGGAGCACGTAACGGCGGACGCCGGACGGCGACACGATTCTTTCGATCGGCATCCCTGTTCGTTGCGAGTTGGCTGACTCGCGATGCAAACGTCGGCGAGGTATACGGTTGGCTCTGTCGTCCGTGTTGATCCTGCTATAAATATACTCTATTTCTTTTTCGGTTTTGGCCATTTTGGGGAACGGCGAGCTAGTAGTACATATTTAGATCAGTCGTCTCTCTTATATTTGATACGCGCATGATTTGAATTGTAAGATTAGTTGGTGACATATCTGTATAAGATCGACTCGCGCATGTTGGTGACGGAATTCGTAGTGTAATTAAGTTTGAAGATATGTGTAGATTGATGGAAATCTTGATCGACGTTTTGGTTTGTGGACTTGTAGATACTGTGTGTCTGCACACTGTCCATGTGTATAGTCGAGGCCGAGGTACGTATCATATGTTTCCACAAGAATAAGAAAGTGACTTCCAACCCACGTAGAACTTACCGAATGAAGTTGCGTAGCATGTGCACATGAATAAAGTTAAGAATCAAGCAAATTCAAACTTCTCAAGCGGGTCGACTGTAGACTGGTATACACAACAAGCAATGAAGGAAGAAGGTAAGATCAAACACAAAAGACATGATATTTTAACGTGGGAAACCCTCCAAATAGAAAAGAAAAAAATCACATGCACCATCCAATCAAAGTTTTATTATTCCGAGAGAGGGTGGAAACGTCGAGATCTACAAACTACGACTTATCTGTGCAACGGCTCACAGGCGGTATCTAAAGAGGTGGTGGCATGGTGGTGGCTCTGATCTTTATAGTCTTAGTTTCGTTTTGGCCCAAGCCTCCCGACGATGGTCCCGCTTCTCTCGAGCAGAGATTAATCTCTTACTTGCATAGCCTCAACGGCTCAACTTGAACCACAGTAGAGCAATATATAGAATCGACACAACATAGAATAGACATGCCACTACATCTCACGAATGGAACAGTAATAAGCTAGCTAGCACCCACTGAAGTACAAAATACCTAAGAATGTTGCAAACCAGTGATCTCTCCACATATTGTACAGTACATAGTACCATCGGGGCACACACACCTACAGTCCCACCTCCAACATAACTGTTCACTTCCACAAATGCAGCTTAGCTGCCAGCTCCCGTGGACATGGAGTCGCTACACTGCACGTAACAGTATGGGCACTAGCTAGAGATATACATCGTCTCCCTTGGGTCAAGTCACACACGTTTCCTCTGGTTTCTTGCATAATGTCATTGAAGCCAGCTCATGGTCACACATAAGCCTTGGTGCTCGATCACAGTTAACACCTGCCTTGCTACGTACCAAACTTAGCTAGCTAGCTAGCTAGATGCGCCCTACCTAAATCCTGGGCAAATCCACGACGAACGAACGCTCCCAAGAAGTAGAAGGGCTATCTAGACAGGAGCGGCGTGGAACTGAATATACAACAACAGATTCTCTTTCCGACGGATTACGTCGTCGTCGCCGTCGAACCTGGTCGGTTCTACCGTCCTCAGATCGTACCGTTTCGTTTCGAACGTAGGTACGACGTCGACGGCGACGTGGTCACGCGCGCCATGAAAGACGACCGAGCTTCCTCCCATTATTCTAAGGCACGGCGACAGGGCAGGCAGATCCGTCGCTTCCGCGGGAAAAGGGGCACGATATATACGATTGCTACGGCCACCAACTTCGCCGCTTCAACCTGAGGTTGACGTCTATGTACATAATGTACGGCATCCACTGTGTTGGAGCTACCAGGAAGATGATCGCGAGATGCCAAGACAAGGGAGAAGGCATCTTCTCATGTGGTTGTACGATTTGGTACGGCAGCAGTAGCATCTGGACAAGAGAGAGTCGTGGATTAATTAGTTTGTGCTTACTGTGTTATCACGAGTCGCTGGCTTGCTGCTGGCATGATTGGCTCCATAATTCCGTCGGCATCCACCATGTGCCGAGATCTGACGAACTGACCATGTTTTTGGAATTTACACAACATCAATCAAGCTGATCACAAGCTGTTCTTGGCCCCACGCCCTGGCCAGGGGCTGCGCCGCCCTGGGCTGAGCGATCTCGATGCCCGTTCACCATTGAAGAGCTCAAACGAGTTGTGTTTGAAACAACGGCACAAAAGGCACAAATTTGATCTCTGGTAGTTTCTTCAAGACTTCTTGGTTCGTTGTAAAAGACAATTTGATGTGTGCACCAAACTAATTCTATGTCATTAACGGCATAACATTCCACAACCTGAACACGGCCTACTATTTATGTTTTTTCTGTCGAAGGTTGACCAGCCTTCCCAGATCACCCACTAGTACTACAGGCCGATCAGCTTAATCCATGCCAAGCTCATCACCAAGACACTCTCACCTTACAGCTTCAGCTCAAGATGGACAGCCTTGTTTCGCAATGTCAGAGTGACATGTTCAGAACGTAGCCAAACATTTCAATAGGACCAAGACACCAGCCATACTGCCAATGGCGGCGGCAGCGTTTACGCTCTGTCTTCACATGAATACCCAAGATCTGGGAACGCAAAAGAAAAAATACTACTAGGCCCAGCCCACGAAGGAAGGACGTAGACAGACTCGCTCGCTAGCATCGCCTGAACGAAGGACACAGACACCAGACGCTCGCTCGCTAATCGCCATCTCCTGCCCCCGCCGCCGGCCGCCGCCACCTAGTCAGGGACAGGCGACGGCGCTCCGTCCCCGCCCCCTGCGCACCCGCCCGCCGGCCGCTCTTCCTCTTCGGCCCACGGTAGACGACCCCGCGGCCGCCCCCGTCGTCGAACACGAAGTCCACGGCAGCGGCGGATTCCTCAGCGTGCGCGTCCTCCTTATTGGCGGCGGCGGCGCCCTTCTTCAGCGGGAAGAAGTTGAGGTAGGAAGCGAGCGCGTCTTCAGTGGACGGCGCCGGAGCGGGGGGTTCAAGCTCGACGTCCTCGTCGTCTTCGTTCGGGGTAGAGGGGGACGGGAACGGCTTGTCGAGCAGGTGTAGCTCGTCGCCTCCTCTGCCGTGCCCGTCGCCGCCGACGTCCACATCGGAGGAGGGCAGTGAATGAAGCGGCGAGTGATCTCGTGCGCCGAGGGCGGGGAGGCGGGGATGATCGACGCCGAGTAATCACGGTATGAAAATCCTAAATTAACCTGCAGATTGTAGACGACGAAAAAAAACCTAGATTTCCCGTACAATTTGGCCCATATAATGTATTTTGAGCAAAAAAAATTTGGGTGAATACCCGTTGCATAGTGCTAACATTGGGCATAGCCAAGGCATTTGATACGCTCTCTTGGACTTACCTGTTGGATTTTTTAGATAAAGACTTACCTGTTGGATATGCTTGAGGGACAGGGATTTTCTTCGAGATGGAGGTACTGGAATTAGATAGCCTTGATGTTCAGAACAGCCACCTCCAAACACCTAATCAATGGCGTGCCCAGTCTAAGGGTGGAACATCGGCGATTCCTAAGACAAGGGGACTCCCTCTCCTGCTTCCTCTTTGACCTACCAATGCAACTTCTCCATCAACTTCGTGACCTATTTAGGACTTCATTTTATGCTGACGATGTCGCCTTATTCCTAAATCCGACAGGTGATAACATCAGTGGTCTTCACGTCATCGTCGGCACTTTCGAACATGCAACAGGCTTGATGACTAACGTGGCAAAAATTTCAGCTACACTGATCCAATGCAGTGATGCTATGGTACATGGTTGGCTTCAGCGCATAGGAATTCCAGTCAAAGACTTTTCATGCATCTATCGAGGCCTTTCCGCTTTCAAGAATTAAGAAAGCTAGGTGAATGAGCAAGGCAGGAACTACTAAACTTGGTTCTGTCCTCTTTAGCGGTTTACTTTTTTTTTTAGAATAACACACGTTATTAAGCAAACAAGCCATAAAAACCTTCCAGTTTCGGTATCCTGATAAGGAAAAGAGCGCGTCTGAAACTTAAAAGTCATTACATCGTCGCATAGGAATACATAAAATACTGGCGAATTCACTAGCCAAGTATGTCTACCAACACTAAGCGACGTCGAACTTTGTGCCAAAAAGTTGGCTTCTTCATTAGTCTCCATCTTTTCATGGACAAAAGACATCGCCGAGAAGCCTTTAGAGCTTGTCTTGATTTCCTGCATAATTGTGCTAATTCTTCCCAAGTTTGTGCTTCTCATGCTATTCACCATCTCAAGACCATCTGATAGTCGTTCTGGTGTCCATCAATGAGATGTCGACCTGGGTAAAAAACGAATTCGATAAGCGTCGACGTGCATGGCTATGGCCTGTGGGCTGGCGGAGGGTCCTGGAGCGGCGGAAAATGCATAGTCTGTTGGTAGCGCGTTTTCCGGCCCAAGTACCTTGGTGGGCTGGGCGTTCATGACATTACCAATTTCGGGAGGCCTCTCAGGCTATCGCTCTCCAAACAAGCCGCCGCACTTTGGGAGCGCCTGTTTGACGACCTGGTCGTGCGCTAATAGCGCACGACCACCTCTCCGCGAAATGGGCCGGCCCAATAACACTTCTTTCTTTCTTTTCAGTTTTTACAGAAAAAACATAATTTAAAAGATATTTGTATATGATTTTTTTTCAAAGTTGAACAATTTTTTAATTTAAACAGTTTTTTAATTTGAACAATTTTTCAAAATCTAAAACTTTTAATTTGAATAATTTTTAAATATGAACAATTTTCGTGTTTGAACAATTTTTCAAATCTAAAACCTTTCTAAATTTGAATAATTTTTATATTTAAACAATTTTCGTGTTTAAACAATTTTACAAGTCTAAAACTTTTCTAAATTTGAATAATTTTTATATGTGAACAATTTTCGTGTTTGAACAATTTTTCAAATCTAAAACTTTTAAAAATTTGAATAATTTTAATATGTGAACAATTTTTACATTTGAATAATTTTAAATTTATATTTTTTACGTCAACACAAAAAATCACCATAAACAGAAAAAAACTATGAACATAAAAATAATAGAGGAAAGAAAAAACATAAAAATAATTATAGTTGATTTTTTTAAAAATAGTAAATATTTAAAACTAAAAAACAGGAAAGAAAACGAAAAAAGAAACATCCTAAAAATAATAAAACGAAAAAAGAAAATATAAACAGTAAAAAGAAAAAGAAAAAGAAACAGAAAAAAGAAAAAAACCAGGCCGTGCGCTATTGGGCCGGCCCACTCGCCCCGAAGGGGGTGATCGTGCGCTAATAGCGCACGACCTGGTCGTCAAATAGGTACAGCCCCGCACTTTGGTTGAATCTACACTTAACTACAGTAGCTCCTACCCTGAAAGTCTGAAGGTTGGGCAACCCGACCATGCAATCACTACTGCCATCCATGCAACCCGACCGTCGTCTAACGTTTTAGTAGCTTTTAGCAGACACAGATCTCACTCGCTTCAGTGCAGTAGGTACTCCGTAGCATTGGTCTACTCTGCTTTGAAGCACTCATTTTCGCACCATGATTATGTTGCTAAATTAGGTCACATCAGATTAGATTAGGACAGTGGATGGATTATACTACTAGGCCTGCATCAGCACCCTGAAGTGAAGCTTGCGGCAGCAACCAGTATGATTTTTTTTAAAGATGATCAACGAGATGTTACCTGTTGGCTGTTTCTTGGTAGTAGTTCAGAGTTCAGACAGTGGAAAGAGAAGAAAAGGCGGCCCTGAAAGTCGAAGGCACGCGCGTGGGAGCAGCGGCTGCAACGGTCACTTTTACGTGCCCCCACTACTCATCACTCCGCCCATCCACTCGCTGAAACTCCCATCCGTCTACAGGACCAGCTCCCTGCCTTCTCGACACTCTCGATCGAGCTCACTCAGTTTATTGCTCCCGAGAAGCGCACAAGGAAACATTCGCTGAAACCAGAGCTTCCATTCCACGAGCTTCCCAATCTTGTCCCACGACCCATATAATCGGCTGGTGCTAGATTGGAAGTGGTCAGTGGTACAGTGATGGGGAAGAAGAGAGCGATGGCCGCTATGACGACGACTACGACGACGACGCCCGTGTTCCCGTTTATGGACGCCGCCGACGGTACGGAGCCGCCGCACCACTTCAGCGACTACGGCTTCGACCCCCAGCTCCTCTGCTTCGCCCAGCTGGTCAGTGTTGTTCTCCTGTGAATCAATTCCGCATCAAGTTCTCTGTCGACTATCCACGTCGGTCGAATCAGTTTTTGCTGAACTCTGCCGCGTGTTTTGTTTTTCAGCCCGAGCAGAAGCGGGCTAGGCGCCACCACCAGAAGCAGCCGCCGCAGCCGCCGCTGGAGCACGCGCGGTTCAAGCTCCAGAAGCCCATCTCCAAGAAACACCAGCGCACGCAGAAGCACGGCGAGAAGCAGCGGCGTCGGTGGTGGAGCTCTGTCGCCTCTGCCGCGCTCCAACTGTTCTTCAAGCGCCCCGCCGCTCGGACCGCCGGCGTGGCCTCGTCGTACTCCTGCCGCAGAGCTGCGTTCGCGCCGCCCACCGGGCCACTGTACTTTGCGGATGACGGAGGCGACGACTCCATGGGGTGCACGTGCTGGTCGCCGGCCGTCCGGTCCGGGTACGGCCACCTGACCGCCGCCGAGCTCGGCATCGCCTCGGTCGCGGTTCCGTATGTCAGCCTCAGGGAGGTCAGTCTCGGCGGTGGCGTCGGAGGGGTTGCTCCGTCGATGCCCATCTATCTCGTGACGTGAAGCGCTGCCATGGTGACCTGTGTTTGAGTGTTGCACTTTAGAACTTCTTTTAAGATCTTGGACCAATGTCAGTCAATGTTTTCTGATGACCGGCCGTCAAAGGTCAAAGTACAAGTGGATTTCCTGCTCTTCTTCTTCTTTTCATCGTGCTGTTTTTTCTTGACTTGTTATCTGATTTTCTGAGTAAAACTAGCATGATGACCCTCGCAGATGTGAGGGCATCAACTTTATTATGCTGAAATTATTTATATTTGTGATGGTGTAACTATGACTTTTATTTTCTATATATGACTATGTTGCGAAGATCTACTAATTTTAACCATGAGGATTTGTCGGTTATGATTTTCTCTTGCTATAGTTTGAAGATCCACCTGTTATGATCTTGTTCACGGGCACTAACCTGATATTAAAAAAAATCATTAGGCAAAACCTAATTGAGATATCATACACATATTGCATATATTTAAATAAATTATTTTTGAACCAAAAATAGTAAGAGCCTAAATATAAATTTTGTATATACTATTTTGATCCTTTACTTCCAAATGGTGATTAGAAAATGATTTTAATGCATTATATCTTGTTCAACCCATTAAACACATTTTGACATGCATTATATCTTGTTCAACGCCACTTATTTTATTCCAAACATCCTTTGATCATAAATGCGATAATAGCAATATAATATTTTGATGCTAGTAATTATTCTTTGTCCAAACTTATAAATGTTTTACTGGTAAAAAGTGATAAAAACAATTATAGACTTTTCAGACAGTAATTTCCTTTTCAGTGAATAAACGTATTTTTGGACAATCATGGTCATATTGCAACTGGTGGAATTGAAAATATAACGTGCTTCTATGTTAGATTTGTATCATCGCGAAGACGAATGTCACCACCCTTTCCAGGCACGACCCACCAATTGTTGTTTTGTGAGTTTTTTTGTGGAAATATGAAAATCTCTTCCTACCAATCATGACTCTGGTTAATCACGGTCAAAATAATATACACATTACCCTAATATATTAAGGGGGCAAATTTTAAAGCCCTCTCCTCGCTCGGGTTACTGTTCCTACTTAGATCATGTAGGCGCGCGTTGCTACGCCCGTCCATTATGAATATATATTTATAAGAAATTAGAATTTTTTCGAAATAATTTGAAAACTATAGTGAATTTAGAGCTGTAACTTATGTGCTACATTGTATTTATATGATACAAGTGTGGATGGATTTTGCCTTTGTGTATTAGAGCATATGGAAATGAAATGTAGATTAGGCTTGCGCGAAGCTTAGGTATGCCCAATAACTTTGACCCTTTTTTTCAGGACAATACGATCTGATCCAACCCTCTGTTACTCTGATGGGCCATCGCTTCCTGTCTTCCCAGTATCGAAATCGTTCCCTCGTTCTCGTCCGGCGCAGAGCAGTGATCTTCCGTGGATTTCAACACTAAACGGTGCCGAATGCACCATATAAGTCCAATTTGATAAGATAGGATGACTAAAAGGTGATGTGATGTCAGATGCCTCTAATTTGGCTCAGTTATTCCCTTACAAACATTTGTCCCATTTTGTTTATATAAAGAGATCAGACGGTAAAAAGTCTGAAATGTGAGGTGTCGTGAGATGCCTCCAATGTGGCTCAGTTATAATGTTCCTAATCTTTGGAAGTAAGTGATATCACCAATCTTCTAATAGATTTCCAGCTGTTGCACATATGTCCTAATCTTTTGCTTGTATAATACTTCTGCAATTTGATGGTGAAGCCTCATATTCAATTATTATTATTTTGAATAAGATATCCTATTTAGGCAGTGTAGTTGTAAATACTTGAAAGGGTCTATCTGGCATACAATTTGCAGTAGAGCTTCCTAGCATATGCCATGTCCTATTGTGGCACCACTCTCTAAATTCTTTCTTTAGATGTACTTGTTGTTGTGGTAACCCGAATTTTTAAGCTATCAATAAATTTAATAATATAGTTTTAGCTTCAAATTATGATTTTTATGAATCAATAATGTGTATTTTATATGTATTTATGTGTTGTGTTAAAAAGGTAGATGAGTTAGTCAAATATAAAATATCAGTAAACATCATCCATACATGCATACATCCATCGATGAAGCTAGCTAGGCGTTGTATCTAGCTAAAGCACTACTATGGATTATTTTGATCAAGCTGTTTGTGTATGCACGCATAGATGATCCTCACCTATGTATGACGTGAGAGATTAGGCTAGCAGAAGTCAGCGTGGCAAGCTAGCTTGGACGTCCTAACAGTGTTGGTCGGCAAAGATCGCTACGTGGAGTTGTGCATGGCGTCAGTTACTTATCAGCTAAGGGCATCGGCAGATATTTCTTCAGCTCAAGCGGTAGACGGTAACCTGAGATATTTTAGCTCCACACCAACGAAGAGCATCTATAAATACCTAGCTGCTGCCGCAGTGCTCCCTCTATACATCAATCACTTGGATCGATAGGCCATAGCAAATCCTGAGAGCACGATCAGAGAGATCAGAGAAAGAGTGATAGAGAAAGCAGGCGGCCGGCGATTTGGAGGTACCCGATGATACTAGCTGGTAGCAAGAGTAATGCCGCCGATCCATCGTATAAGAGGAGAGATGATTCGTTTGCATTCTTTAGGCGAGTGAGTGGAGGCTGTTGTATCGTCTTTGCTGGCTGTATTTCTCTTGGCGTATTGGAGTATGAGCCCGTATGCGCCCGTTGATCATAGCGAGTTCAAGCGGCCAATTGCTGGATTGCCAGAGTTAATCACCGTGGATATTATTTGATGTCTACGGTGTAGTTCTATCCAGGCAAGTCGTTCTTACCACTCTCGTATATTTTGTACGATATGCTTTCATTGAATATGCGTGATACCTTGAGTGGCACGCGCTTTGTGTTAATATATAAGGCTAATGCGTCGGTGTCGTTACGCGGTGATGGATCCATAGGAGTCACTAGTACGAATCGGACTAAGCATGTATACTTGACATGGAAATGAATACAACATTTTTATAAGTAAACTTGGTGCTACAAATGAATACAACATTTTTATAAGTAAACTTGGTGCTACAAAGGTGATCGTATTGTATCGGTCGCAGCACGGGTATGGGTCTGTCTGAGTTCTCCGTGAGGGCGACTCTTGTTCGGGAAAGTGTCGGTGATGGATCCGTAGGAGCGATCGACACGAGTAGGTCAAGGTGTACGGTGTCCAACCGGGTAAAAGAACTCTGCTCGTTCTAGAACCTGGTGGTTCTGGTCGAGGCTGTCGAAGTACCCTTTGCAGAGCGTATAAGCGTGGATATTCACCCATGTGATTCCCGGGTAGGGAAACTCACTTTCATGTGTGGCACCATGACTTCTAATTTGTTTAACAACTTAACATCATTGTTCAACTACTTCTTCTAAAACCTAGTGTATTTTACAATGTATATGGAAGTGTATTAATTGCTTGCTGAGTATGACTCTCGTTATACTCACCCTTGCTATATTGTTTTTAGCTGCAGCCGACGGTATCATTGGAGTGCATAACGGAAGACGACGTCATCATCCGAAGAGTAGGCTGGACCAGTTGGGTGGGAACGACTAGATAATCTATTTATTTCTGTAACTGTAATTATTCTTATAAAATGAATAAATAGCTGTTTGAGATCCATTGAGCTGGTTTATCCTGCTTTTCTAGCCGTTCACATGTATAGGCTTTTGGGTCTATATACGTGCGGCGGCTATCATTCTTTCGGGCCGGGTCTCGGGGCGTGACAGTTGTAGACCAATCAATTACGCTGATATCAAAGCCACAGTCAGCAGGAGTACACAAATAGATACGCTTGCACTAAAAGAAGGTGAATCAATCTGGCTTTCAATTCTAGAAAAAAAGTGTTCTCTTTTGTCACACTCTGCTAAATTTTACGGTAACCATCAGTACATCACTTGGAGGCGGATGAACCTGCACATCATAATCCGTAGTTATTAGCTAACATCAGAAGAAAATCAAAGCCATAAAGTTATCAGCTACACGAAAAGCACTAATCATGGATATCTGTTATTTGTAGGAGATGTAGACAAAGTGGAAAAACCTGCGGAACATAGACGGAATCAAAACCATCAATTAAGGAGTGCGGAAGGGTGTCGGTCATTGTCGGCAGCGCACCTGGGGACGCCGGATCTAGCTCCGTTGCCGCCAAACGACGAACTGGCTAATCGTGGTGGGTGTCGTCCCGTGAAGTCGAGCCCGGATCAGCGACGGCAGCACCGGGCCAAGTTATCTTGGATGAGACAGGAAGTTTTGGAAACTAGGAAGAAGGATTGCTCGTTGGTGGCGGCGTAGGAGGCGTGCCTAGGTTTTACGCGAGTAGGAATCAAACACGGTAGGGTGGGGTTGCCGCGCCCGTTCATTAGGTAAATAGATTGTTAGGAATAAGTTAGTGTAATACAGGGAAAGAAGACATGAAGGCCGCAATCTCTAAGTACATAATGTTCTATGCTACATCTCTTCTTTTTGTAGAGGCGAAGATGAGAGGCAGCATGTCTGCTAGAGTTTCTCCTTTGATTTTTTTCGTTGAATTTTTATTTCAATAGCCGCTCTACGGGCTGACAACAGATGGGGCACCCGGTCGTCTGGTATCTTGGACGGTTAGTTAACACAAATAGCTCATAGATGTGGAAATGACTAGCTATCATTAAAACTCCAAGTTTACTTTTCTAGACCAACTAAATTGAAATGCATGTCAAAGTTAAATTTATGTAGCCCCAACCATGGACTAATGTCGCACATAAACTCCTTGTTTTATATATTGGAGACTTACCATGTGCATAGAAGGACAATCGTTTCCCTTGAATCTGAGAGATAGATAACACATTTTTCCCACGATGATATGCATAACTTTCTCCTTCCACCTAGCTCCATTTAGCCAAAGGATTTGACTGACAAACTCTTAGTTAATAGGCTTCACTTCCTTTCATTTCAAATCCAGCCTGCATGATTTGTAAGTTAAGAGTTTTTATCTTCTAATCTTACCCTTCCAGTGGAGCTTTAATTACAGGGGGATATACGTCAATTCCTTCATGTTTCAGTTATGAACAACTCACTCTACTAACGCAGAGAAGTCAACATGTGTCCTTGAAGGTTCCTGAACTTTAACATCTTGTGGAGATATGTCTTCAGAATGGTTGCTCCTTAGCTTTGATCTTGTCTTTTTTAACTTCAGAAGTGGACATGCTTTCAATGTTAGCATGTCATTTAATTATGTCTAGCCCAAAGTATAAATTGATATATCTAACTACAAAATAGGTGTACAGTAGACTAATAAAAATACTGGATTCCTCCATTGGGTTTCATTCATTGATTAGAGCAATATTGCTAATGAAACCTCTAAAAGTACAATAGACACAACACGTCAGTTATTCAAACAAATAAAGAGAACACTACCAAGTTCCAGCAGACTTATTGAAAGAACAATTTCCCTCATGTGTGGTTTTGGTAATTGAATGACAATCTCTATGGACTAATGTTTGCATTGAGATATCATTATAGATCATGTCCATGGAATTGTGGAGTTCATGTGTTGGACTCTTGAAACTTATGTGTTGAGTGGAGCATATTGCAAGTATGTCTTGAAGGATTCAAGACATCATATTAGTGAAGAAATGTTGGAAGATACAAGGTTGATCAAGATGTTGATCAACACACAAAGCTACAAGATGTACCAAGAGCGATCATGTATCTCTTGGGATGGTAAACACTTGTTCGCATAGCTTTGTGAACTAACCCATGATATATGTGTGTGTGGTATCTCTATATGAGGTTAGGTATCTTCCCATGGGATTGCATCAAATGAAGATACATAAAGGTGAGATGTGCAAGACCAAGACCAAGAGAAGCTTCTTGAAGAAATCCTATGCTTGGTGCTTGCAATGGATACATGAAGATGAAGCTAAGCGAGACTCTCCCATTGTGAGCATGGGGGAGTATTTGGAGAAGTCTTCATCAAGCATGTGCTTGGACGCGCAATTAAGGAAAGATGAACCACTTGAAGAGATCAAGATAGTCATCATCCAACTCAAGTGGAATGCTCAAGGCAAAGGTATGATCTTGATAGGGCTATAGGATAGATAGGCGTACTATCAAGAGGGGCTCTCAAGTTAGTAAATTGATCGCATCGTTGTGGAGAGCTCAAACCTTTGCATACTTGACATATCATATTTCTTGGTTCTTATTTGGCTTTTATGGTGGTGAGGAATTAGAGCTTGGTTCATCTCCATGTCAAGCTCTTGTTCATCGAAATCGGTTTTACTTTGGACAACTTGTTGCGTTTTCGGTGGCGGAAATATTGCCGGTTCTACCGTGAGGAAAGTCCCACACCTTGCCATGTGTGGTGATTTTACTCTATTTATGGGATGCAATATTTGTTGGGTGCTCATCGTCGCTATCTTTCCAACAAAATTGGTCTCACCTCATTTGGAGTTCATTTGCAAAAGTTATAGCAGTTTTCGTTTCGGTGTTTTGCTGATTCGGATTATTGGGGCCGGATATTCCGCTCTACCGGAATTTCCGGTTCCCCAGCTCATCCAAGAAAACGGGTAAGGAAAGGAGAAAAAGGGTTCCGACTCCAGTCGGAAATTGTGCTCGGAAATTTCCGTCTACCGGAATTTCCGAGTGCACCCAGAAAGCCCTCCAGTTTTGGCTAAGGAAAGAAGGACTTTTGGTTCTGACTCGAACCGGAAATTGTGCTCGAAAATTTCCGTCTACCAGAATTTCCGAGTGCCCCCAGAAAAGTCCTCCAGAATTGGCTAAGGAAATGTTTGGTTTTGCTTCTGACTCCAGCCGGAATTTCAGCTCGGAAATTTCATGGACTCGGAATTTCCGGGTAACCGGAATTTCCGAGTCTCACTTATACCGGAATTTCCGAGTGTCGAAACAGCCAACGGCTATATTTCCTGGAGGGGTATAAATACCCCTCCCCTTCTTCTTCCCCAGCCAATCCAAGGCAGCACGTTTTTCCCCTCTCTCCTACTCCATTGTTGACCTTGGAAAGCTCACTTCCCTCTCAATCCCTCCATTGAATCTTCCATATTCTTTAGGGAAAGTTGAGAGGAGATCTAGATCTACAATCCACCAATCCATCTCTCCTCTAAGTGAGGGGAACTTAGTGGATCTAGTTCTTGGAGTTCCTTTGTGGTTCTTCTTATTTGGTCTTCCTCTCTTCTCCCCCCATAAGCATTAGTTGCTTTTGGTGGGATTTGGGAGTGAAGGATTTGACTCCTTTGTGGTTTCCTTTGTTCTTCCTCTCTTATTCCACCATAAACATTTGTTGTTGTGTTGGAATTTGAGAGTGAAGGACTTGAGCACTTCGTGTGCTCTTGCCATTGCATTTGCATCGGTTTGAGCCCTCCACGAGGATTCGTGGTGGTGATACTTGTGAGCTTGTTACTCTTGGGTCTTTGGACCCTAGACGCCTTTTGTGGCCAAGACCTTTTGTGGTCAAGATCTTTTGTGGTCACTTGAGAGCCCCCAATTAAGTTGTGGGTGTGTGCCTCAAGACTTGGGAGCCCCCAATTAAGTTGTGGGTGTGTGCCTCAAGAGTTGTAGCCCCAAAGGAGATCAATAGTGGAAGGTGAACTCGCAACCTTTTGTGGTTGAGTTCATCAGGAGAAGAAGGTGAACCTTTGTGGCGTTGCGGCTAACCTGTTGTGGTTGCGCACACCTCTCCAAACGAGACGTACACCCTTTGGGTGGAACTCGGGAATACATCCTCGTCTCCGCGTGCCTCGGTTATTTCTATACCCGAGCTCTTTACTTATGCACTTTACATTGTGATAGCCTTCGTGCTTGAAGTCATATATCTTGCTATCACCTTGTTACTTGTATTTCTTAGCATAAGTTGTTGGTGCACATAGGTGAGCCTAGTATTTATATCTAGGTTGTATGCTTGTTAAAGTAAACCTCTAGTTTTATTCCGCCTTTATCAAGCATACCGGAATTTCCGGTCATTCTTGGACCGGATATTCCGGCTCCTCGGAAAAAGTTTTAAATCGCCTATTCACCCCCCCCCCCCTCTAGGCGACGTCTATCCGTTCACTTATGGATCATGTCTCATGAGTCATGAATCCCTGATAGTCGATTTAGCATGGCAAAATCCTAAGGTAGCGAGGAACTGAAAATATAGTGCACTAACCTTCCAGGCTGATCTCCATTTAGGCTGATCCAGCAGCATCTCTCAACTTGGCAACAATAAAATTGCATTCATACACGGATAATATGAATTCCATGCTTTGAGGTAGCGCAGTAATCACGCCTCCTGATATAGCTCCTCGACGCTTGAAAAGGTGGCCGTTGAGCATAGCGGAAATCAGGCCGGTGTAAACCCTGGATGTTCTCTTTGATCAGATTAGTCTGTAGGTAAATAATTTCATAACACATTCCAATTTGTCGCTCATTGCATCCAACAAATGTAGCAACCAGACAATTCTAAACGTCCGTACCATCCAAAAAGCGAGTAAAGTTTAGGCTTCAATACCTACCCTTTGAACTCGTTGTCTAATATATCCTTGCACACAAGGGAGCTGCATTTCACAGCATCGGACCAGGCCTAGTGGACGGTGTAGCATGGCTGAGGTGGCTAGTGATTCTGGAAAAGACACCGCAGTGGAGTCCTTTCCCTTGGCGGTCGATGAATCTTTACATCACAGTCCATACCTAACATGGTCCATAAGAAAATGAAAACCATAGGGTTATCAACACTAATCCTGTAAGCCATCTGTTGTTCATAGATGATATAGACACATAGAAAATAGAAAACAACATGGGGAAGACATACGTAGGATATGGCGGTTGGGGAGCGGAGAAGGGTTGCATCCATCTTGGTGGCAGCGCGCCCAGGGACGCTGCATCTTGCGCTGCGACCGGGCAAACTGGCTAATCACGGTAGGGGTCGCCGCTCGAGGTCAAGGGAAAGAGGAGGGCGTCCCGTGTGGAGGGTGGACGGTGACAACGGGGCAGTGGACGCCCTTGCTTGCCAAATCGTCTCTTCTCCTACCCTGCTGCATCATTCCTCCTTTGTTGCATTTTTTTCTCGATCTGAATCAGCTCGCTTGCCGCTCGGTGGGGCGAGTTGTCGCTTGGATCTCACCAACGTGGGAGAATAGCTCGTACGCCTGCTGGTCCTTGTAGAAGAACATACACCGTTAAACATACCGAGAAGGGCCCTTCGAACCCCTCCTTCATCCAGGGATCTGCCTATCTATATCACCATGTGTACTAACTACACTTAGATCCTGGAACAACAAAGATCCAGGCCGTTTTAGCGGAGAAACAGGGAAAATCGAAGCTTTGGTTTGGGTTCTAGGGAACCATACCTTGAAGAAGAACACCATGAGTTCTCAGGAGGCGCTGAGAGTCTGAGAGACAGAGCGACAATGAGAGGAGGAGGAAGAGGAGGCGAAAGGGGACATCCAGCGAGAGAGACGGTGTGTTTTCGCGTGTTGGGCCCAAATCAACCACAGCGGGCCGATTTGACGCCAGGAGCAGCGTCCCCTAGGGATTTTGGGTTGAGAGAAAATGAACGGTCTTTGATTGAATAAGGAGAGTAATCGAACGGTTGAAAAAGATGGTAGCCTGAGAGAGCTTGTTTTTGATGTAGTTATAATATCCCTAATGAACAGTAGCCAACAGTGTTTACATTCCGCGACGTCCTCTCCTGATATACCTGGCCATCGGGCCGGCCCGGCACGGCACGGCACGCGGCCCGCCAGGCACGTCACGTTAGCGGCACAACACGCTAGACCCGTTAAGCTAACGGGCCGTGCCCGGGCCGACCCACGTGCCTGAGCGCAGCCTCTGGCACGGCACGCTCGGCACGATTTGAGCCGGCGGCCCGACACGGCACGTTAGGCACGGTAAAATAAATAATAAAAAATATGTATAAATAGGTATACAAAATAAAAAAACATGTATAAATAGGTAAAAAACCTAAAAAAAAATATAAACCGTGTCGTGCCGGGCCGGCCCGCGTGCATCAGCTCGAACTTGGGCACGGGCCCGTAACGGGCCGGGCCGTGGCACGGCACGTTAAGAGGCGTGCCGGGCCAAAATGCCCGTGCCTCGGGCCGGCCCGTTGATCCCTCATTTCTCCTCCCATCCCTCCTCCCCGATGCGGCTACCTCCACTCCACCGCCGCCGCCGCCGCCGGTCCGCCGTTTGTCCATGTCCCTTCTCTCTCCCGCTCCGGTTGCCGACCCTCGCTGCCGTTGGCTCCCCGACGCCATCCCCACGCCACCGCTGCTAACCTGCTGCGACTCTTCCTCCAGTTCCTCACCCCCCTGCGTCTCGCCTCCGTCTCGGCTCCAGCTCAAGCAAGGACGACGACAACCGGAGGAGCAGCCTCACCGGCTTGGTCTTAGGATTTGGGGCTCCGCTATCGCGACGGAGAAAGGCTTCCCCCATGCTCTGATTTTTGCTGAAGTTTTGTTCGACTCTACAGGTCGAGGGATGGATCGGTGGAGGTCAAGGCCAATTGGTCTGGCCGTGGCGCCTCTGCAGTTTGCGGCGGCTGGGAAAGTACCACGTGATGCCCCGCCCTTTCCCGATAGCATTACTCGCTCGCCTTACCCTCCACCGCCTCATCTCTTTATCTCATGCCCTCTCTTTCCACAGGCTGGAGGCTTGCGAACGAGCAGAGCAATGGCGCGCGCAGGAACAAGACAAGGTCCCACCAGCGTCCACGCACAGGAAGTTTACGAACGCGTCGAGTAGCAGGTACGCGTGACTTTTCCACTGAATCCAGTGATTGAGCCACAAAACCCTGCTACCCCCGATTCAAATCAAACCAAAAAGATTTTTTATTGGGTGATGTTGTCTGCAATATGGTAGGTTTCAGTTTGGCGATTCAACCACCAACATGTCCCCATGGATCTTGGATATGCAGTTTTCCTGAAGAAGGCGCAGTTGCCATAGCCGCTGCTCTGACGGCGGCATATGGCAAGTGATGAGGCTGAGAGCGTGGGTCAGCCTCAACCCCAGCAGGATGCGTGTCATGATGCAGAGAGCGGTGGTGGATGTGGAGGTGCCACACACACTCTATTGCGCTTACACAGACTGCTCTATATTCCTTGGGGAAGAGAGTTTTTATGGACGGCCCAGCTGATTCAGTTCAATCACCATTGAAGATAATCTGGAAGCACCTGGCTGGACTAAGAGGTATGTACTAATGGATTGAATCCTAGATTTGACTTATATGAATGTAATTGAGTGTTCTTGGGTTAATGTGTGCTGCCACTAGATTGTTAACTGAAACGAAATTCAGAAAAATACCATCTGACTTGAGTACATCATAGATACATTTAAATGAGTAGGCTGCCATGAGATTCATCAAAAAATATGACTTAAGTTGAATTGAACGGAGAGGTGGCTCTACAAGAATTACTTCCTTCTCCATAAATTCAGTTAAGATTGTGCAGGTGCCTTGAGCAAATTCGCCTATATAGACTAAAGTTTTGTCAACAGACCAAGATGACAATAAAAGTCCTCGTCAAGGGAGCTTTGCAAGAAATTAACACCAGTCATTGTACTCTTGCTCCCTTCCTAGTTACTTCTCTTGGTTTGAATCTGCACGAACTAATAGGTGGTGCCTAGACTTGTGTGTAGCTAATAGGTGATGCATCGAGTTGTCTCTCAACCAACAACCTTATGAGAAGTGACATTTTAGGCGGAGTCAGAAGATAACACAAGATTTGAATCAACTACTTGAATTGAATAAGAAAAGTTCATCTACTTGACTGATGGTAACACTTCATTGTTAAAATCTGTTGAAGTATCTTTGCCTAAAGGTCATGCTTCATCTACGTAATTTTAAATTCTTAATTTTCTTCTTATAGTAAAGTAAGTTACATACCATTTTGCTAATTTCACTGTTACACCAAGCTACCAACTATGGAGTAACTCGATTGTTTCCTAGGGTAGTGCAAGCTTTATTATTTTAGTCTCTTATTTGACCAGTGGCTATATATACCAGATCTAGCGAAATGATCGTACATTGTTCTGTGGGCTGTCAATCTACAACTTACTTTGACTACCATGTAAAAATTATCCTTTATATAAATTATGCAGCCCATTTTCAGGAAGGCATATATGCTCCTACTTGAAGATAGCATGTCAGACATTTATGTTTCTACTTTGTGTAGAAACTCAACATGTACTTCTCTCCGTATGCGCTGTAGCAATCTTGCTGCCACATTGAAGAACATAATCAAGTCTTCCTTTGTTGCATATTCCCTTGCTTGTACACCTCTAATTTTCATAAGCTAGGATGTTATCTATTATTTATTGTTTCAAGAAATTGTCTGGGTTACGTTTCACATCCTTCTTCTCCTTCATGTATTTCCTCAAGTAATAAGTTTCAGATATTTTAGTTGGTCTTCATAATATCGTCAACATTGTAATGAGATATATAATAGTCCAGCTGAGCAATAATGTAGGATAGGATGGCAATGAACTTGAGTTTCATTTCATTTTTCTATATACTCTTATGTAGTATGTTAATTTCTTTGTAGGCCTGAGGACTTTCCCTAAATATCTATTTTCTGGCTATATAGTGACTGGTTTTTTCTATTGACATAAAGGATTGAAATTTGCCGTTTGACACAATCACATAGCGACGATTGACAGTCTGCCATAAGCAGAAGTTCATTTCATCGAGTTAGCTTTTACAAGGCTTTTATTAATTAGTATGTACCAGAATCACATATTATCTTATGTCATGCTGGTTTTGCAACATTAGCTCTCTTATGCAGTCATTTGTCATTTTATGATTTATGCAAGCCTTTAAGGTGGACGGTTGTAGGTTACTAGAGGGTACGAGATGGTCCATCAAACTGTTCATCTAAGAAGAAAATAAAGTGCCGAGTAAAGAATTAGCCAAATTTGTTGTATGAGAAATGCTAGAATTGTTTTCGATACCCGAAAATTGCGGTTTTTCTTTGCCCTTGATACTTACATGCAGATGGATATCAGTAGCTCAAAATCTTAACTCCTAACCGGAGGTTTCTTTTACGCTTTATTAGTCTGCAAAAAATGTTGCATCTGACTTATTTAGGGCTGTTTGATGTTTCATGTCTATGCAGCCGAGTTCGTGAGAAGAATTGGTAGGTCGGTATTGAGCTGGAACACTTCATGATGCTGCATTTTGTTTCAGGTATCTGATGACGATGATCAGTTCATGTATGAATGGAGAGTTGAAACGAATGAAGAAGTTGATATTCAAACTAAATTTAGTATGACCATGAGAACTAATTGTCTCACTCCTAGGTCACAATTGTCAATGTATGTGTAGCAGTTATGCTTTGTTGTGCAATACTTGAAGCCACCAAGAGGACACTCTCAGTTTTCTACACTGAAGTAAGTTCTAGATATGGGGATAGTGTGTTTTGCAATATTGTGCATAATTGCTATTGCTGATAAATTAAGTGTACGAACCATTCGACCAAACACTATTCTTTGGTGTATAGATCAATCAAAACAAAAATATTCATTTATATACCCGCGTAAGCGAAGAGAGGTTGCCGGTTGCCGACCTGGCGTTCCGGCTCCGCGGCCTCGTCAAGGCGGGGCTGGTGAAGGCGGTGGAGGGCGTGCCCATGCGCACCCACGACAACCCTCCCCTCGAGGTAGATATCTTGTTCCTTGCCCCTTGTTGATAGCTTCGCCGGCTAAAATTGACCTCCATTAAACTTGTCTTCTTTTTCAGCTCTCCGACTTGGGGGAGGATGACCTGGCTCCCGACTTCTACGAGTCGGAAGCCGGGAAGACGAAGAAGCGTAAGGCATCTGGCGCCGCTTCCTCTACGGTGATTGCCGAGAGGAAGAAACAGATCGCATCGGCTACCGAGCCGGCTCTCACCAATCTTGGCGAGAACGCGGGGATTAACATCCCCCGAAGGTACTCAATTCTGCCTTTAATAGACGACAAACTTCTTCAATACTGGCAACCAATTGACTGTGCTTGCTTTTTATTGACAGGGAAAGGGTCGCAACTTCCCGGTTGACGATCAGGCTTCTTGGCAAGGGTAAGCGGCCTCAAGGCAGCTCGCCGGCTACCGTGCCGCCAACTCCTCAGCTCCAAGCCGGCAACTTTATGGGCGACGCTCGTCGTCAGCCCCCGGCTCCGGCTTCTGGCGCTCCGCCAAGGGCCTCCTCCACCGACCGCACGCCCAAGACTCCCCTTCTTCTGGCTGAGGCTACGGCCGATGAAGCCGCTCAATCGCGCGCCGCCAAGGAAGGGTTGCTGGAGGCGACTACCGGCGGGTCCCAGAGGGCAGCCCCGACTGCGGGAGGCGGCAAAGTCAGGGACCCTTGGTCCACCTTTAAGGAGGCCAAGGAGTCAACTTTGGCTTTTGCCAACTTCGCCTTGCAGGCCTTCGCTGACTTGGAGGGCGACCTGTCTGTAAGTTTTTACCACTCCGGCATATACATAGTCTTTCCCCCGAGCACTTAGATGGCAGGTCAAAAATAAAAGAAATTTGACTGCCGGCTTAGTGGTTATTCGACAATATGTTTTATGCTTTTGTTTTGTCCTGCAGGGCCTTGTGTCCGCCAACGTTGAGCTTGTCTCCTCCCGAGTCGAGATAAATCGGCGCTGCCGCGACCTGAAGAAGGAGTGCGAGGCTAAGGACCTGCGGATTGCCGAGTTGGAGGCGGCCCGCAAAAAAGATGAAGGTAGGGTTGATCCTCTTTGCCCTCAGCTATATTTTCGACTTATGTTGTCGTCAATCATTTAGTCAGCGAATAGAACTGCTAGACCACGCCTAGGATATTCTGAAGGCGTCCACTGATATGCAAGCTCTTATGAATGAAGCTTCTGATTTGGCGGCCGCCAACTTGGAGTTGAAGGAGGCTCACCAGAAGGAGATGGAGGCCCAGCAGCTCAAATTTGCGCAGGAATCTAGCCAGCTCACTGGTGAGCTAGAAAGCCTGCGCAAGAAATTGGCGGAGGCGGAGAAGACGGTTGCCGAGGAAATCTCTAAGCAGGCTTGTCGCGCCCAAACTGCTGAGGATGCGCTGGCAACTCATATGATTGAGCTGTCTGCTTTCCATAACTCGGCCCTTGGTAATTTCTCACTCCTTATTTGACGTTGCCATTTCGCTTAGCCTGAACCAAACTGATGGCTTCATTTTTTATACAGTTCCCGCCGGTTTAGGCGACGACAAGGTTGTCAGCCCCCGCCTGGATCGCCTTGCGCGTCTAGGCGAACTGATCACCGAGACTTTGGCGGCGTCCAAGCGGTTTGCCGCCAAGTTCTTCACCTCCTCCGGCAGCCAGGAACCGACCGAGTTCAGCGACGTGCCCGCTATCTTGGAGCAGGCGACCAAGCTGCACAAGAGCTCGCTGAAGTCGGCGGCGCTTGGTGGTGCCAAGACCGCACTTGGGTTATTCATGGCGCACTACCCCGAGGCGGAGATAGAAGCCGTCACCGAAGGCATGCCGTCTACATATGAAGACGGCAGCGAGGTTGAGCCAGCCGCTGTTCTGGACAGCGTTGCCGGCTACGCCACGCGTGTTGCCGATATGGTGGACACTTCAATCTTCTACCGGCGCCATCCTGTGCCTGGCGGAGTGGAAGCTGGAGCTGCCGGCGCGGCCAAGGCGGAGGGGAGTGATAGTTCCGGGGCAGAAGTTGTCAGCCCCCAAGCCTGATATAGACGCTCCCCCGAGCCATAGCTTTCTGTCCTTGCCTCCTTTTAGCCTTATTTATCAGCCCCTGAAACAATGCAACTTTGACTTGTAATATTTGTATATACTTTTGTTGCTGCTTTGCTAGGCGGAAACTAGCTGACAAGTTTTATTTTGTCTTTATTTATATGGCTCGCCTTAATTTTACCCTGACTTATATGTTTGACTTTTTGTATGTTGATGAAACCTCAGCCGGTAACTTTAGCTGAAACAACCAGGGCTAAACCATACGTTTAGAATCAGAGACCAAAGCCAACATGTTGGTGTCAAAGACATACTACTAGGCGAACCACATATAAGTAATCAGAGGTAAAGGAATTAGGCGGCGCAAAAAAATTATTTTTGCTTTGGGTTGGCTCGAAAGCTGCAAGTATCTACCAGTTTGAACCTTTGCACGGAGCTAGAAAAATAGGTAACTTACATACATTGCAAGAAAAGACAAAACACGGCATGCTTCTCAACACAGATGAGGAACCATAGACTTTTATTTCATAATCATATTTAACTTATTACAATTATAAATTGCTAAGTGTAAAAAGGACGTAGCTGCTCAATATTCCAAGGCCGTCTTGTTTGTTCGAACGGATCGTCAATGCCTTTTTTGCGCTTGGTTCCCCTTTTTCCTGCCGCCTTCTTGCGCATTTTCTTTTCGTCTTCGTCGCGGATGTCGGCCAGGTAGTAGGAACCATTGAGCAGCGCCTTTGTGACTATAAACGGTCCTTCTCATGGCGGGGATAACTTGTGCAAGCCTTTTCTGTCTTGAATTAGGCGGAGAACTAGGTCACCTGTTCTGAAGCTTCGCTTCCGCACTCTCCGGCTATGATAGCGGCGAAGTTGTTGCTGGTACAAGGCGGAGCGATGTAGAGCAACGTCTCTTTCTTCGTCTAGCAGGTCTAGGCTATCCTGTCTTGCACCTTCTACGTCTTTCTCGATGTAGGCTTGAACTCTTGGGGAATCGTATTTCATGTCGGTAGGTAGCACCGCCTCAGCGCCATATACTAAGAAGAAAGGAGTGTAGCCGGTAGACCTGTTTGGCGTTGTGCGCAAACTCCATAGTACCGATTGTAACTCATCTGCCCAAGCGTCGGCTGCCCTGTGTAATGGAGCTTCGAGACGAGGCTTAAGTCCTGATAAGACTAGGCCGTTTGTACGCTCTACTTGTCCATTGGATTGAGGGTGTGACACGGATGCCAAATCAAGCCGGATACCCAGATTGCTGCAGTATTCTTCTATGTCGCCTTGAGACAGATTGCTGCCATTATCAGTGATAATGTTGTGTGGAACTCCAAACCGAGAGATAATTCCCCAGAGGAAATTGGTGGCTGTTCGTGCGTCAAGTTTGCTGATCGGTTTAGCCTCGACCCATTTGGTGAACTTGTCGACAGCGACCAATAGGTGGGTGTACCCACCACGCGCCTTCTTGAAGGGACCCACCATGTCTAAACCCCAGACCGCGAACGGCCAGGTGATTGGAATCGTCTTCAGTTCCTGTGCCGGCAAGTGAGGTTGACGAGCGTACAACTGGCAGCCTTTGCATGTCTTTACGATGCTCTCGGCGTCTTCTTTGGCGGTAAGCCAGTAGAAACCTTGGCGGAAAGCTTTGGATACAATGGACCTGGCGGAAGCATGATGCCCGCAGGTGCCAATATGTATGTCCTTCAGAATTTTTCTGTGTGAAACAAAGAAGAAGGCAAAAGCTATGGACAAATTAAAATGGAGCTTGGGCTTTTCTAATGGGGTTGCGGTGGATTGTGTGGGAAGAAGCGGGGGTTTAGCGTTGTGGTGGAAGGATGGGGTGGATGTCTCTGTTAGACCTTGGTGCCAATACTATCTGGATGCTAAAGTCTCTTTCGAGGGTAAGACATGGCGGCTGAGTGGTATCTACGGAGAGCCACGCACAGAGCTTCGGCACAAGACGTGGGAGGTGATCCGCTTCCTGCGATCTCAGGACGATCTTCCTTGGCTTTGTCTTGGAGATTTTAATGAGACTGTTTGCCAAGAGGGGCATCTAGGGGGCAATGCCAGATCGGAGACAAATATGGCAGCCTTCCGAGAAAGCTTGGAGGTTACTGGTCTTTCCGATCTTGGTTTTAAGGGGTACCCCTTCACATGGAATAAAAAAAGAGAAGGGGAGGCGAACGTGCAAGTTAGACTGGATAGAGCTACGGCGACTGCGCCGTTCCTCGAGATGTATCCGTTGACGCAAGTTGAACATATAGTCACAGAAGAGTCGGACCACATGGCTATTTTGGTGCGTATGCTAGATGTGTCAAATGGTGGAGCTCGGCCAACAGCCAGAGGCTTTATGTACGAAGAAATGTGGGCAAAACACGAGCAGTATGAGGACATGATCAAAACTGTTTGGGAAAATAGCCCAAATGGGGAGCTGGGTATTCAGGGGCTATGGAGACGGCTGCAGGAAATGTCACAGGACATGAAAACCTGGAGTTATGAAACGTTTGGGTATGTCCGGGCTGAACTTAAACAACTCCGGAGCCAACTGGAGGTCGCCAGGACTGAGGCCTTGATCACTGGAACAACTGAGGTCGTCAAAGGCATTGAGAAAAAGTTGCATGATTTGTACGAGAGAGAAGAAGTGATGTATAAGCAACGATCCCGCCAGGATTGGCTGAAGGCGGGGGACAAGAATACCAAGTACTTTCAGAACCGTGCATCTCATCGGAGGAGAAAAAATACGGTGCGAGCGTTACGTAGGGAAGATGGCACCCTCTGTGACACAAGTGAGGGGATGAGGAACATGTCACTGGCCTTTTATAAGCAGCTCTACTCTTCGGAGGGGTACTCAAATGCTGAAACGGTCTTAAACTTGATCGACACCTCGATTACTCAGGACATGAACCGAGCACTCACTGGGGTGTTTTCGGATAAGGAGATTGAGGAGGCTCTGTTCCAAATGGGTCCGACCAAGGCTCCTGGTCAGGATGGGTTACCTGCACTCTTTTATCAGAAACACTGGTCTCTGTTAAAAACTTCGGTATGCAGGGCTGTACGCGAGTTTCTGGAGTGCAAGGAGTGCCCAGATGATTTTAATAATACAATCCTTGTCCTGATTCCTAAGGTCAATCATCCAGAACTCATGTCTCAGTTTCGGCCTATTAGTCTGTGTAATGTGCTATACAAGATCGCTTCTAAATCCCTGGCAAATAGACTGAAGAGAATCCTTCCAATTCTAATCTCGGAGGAACAAAGTGCTTTTGTCCCGGGAAGGTTGATCTCAGATAATGTACTAGTTGCATATGAGTGTGTGCATGCGATACGCAAGAGGAAAAGAAAGAAGCCGCTTCGCGCGGTTAAGCTGGACATGATGAAGGCGTATGATAGGGTGGAATGGTGCTTCCTAGAGCAGATGATGGCCAAGATGGGGTTTTCTGGAAGATGGATCCAAATGATTATGAGGTGCATTACATCAGCTCGGTTTGCGGTTAAAATGAATGGAGGCATCTCGGAGGGTTTTTGCCCGACTAGGGGACTAAGACAGGGTGATCAACTTTCTCCCTATCTTTTTCTCTTTTGCGTTGAGGGTTTCTCGGCATTGCTGCGGCAACCTCAAGTGGACAAAAATATTGAAGGTGTTGGGTTTGGGAAGAATGGACCGATAATTACTCACCTCTTGTTCGCCGACGACAGCGTGGTGTTTCTGGAGGCGAGTGAAACTTGTCTGACGGCGCTACGTAATATTCTTCATGCTTACGAGCTGTGCTCGGGTCAGAGGGTAAATCTTCAGAAGTCGTCCATTTTCTTTGGTAATGGGTGTGATGAGGAGGGAAGGAATGTCCTGAAGGGGATTGTTGGTATTTCATGTGAAGCATTGTCGGAGAAGTATTTGGGTCTACCAACGGTTGTGGGACGGTCGAAGGAGGGTGTTTTCAAAAATCTGCCTGAGCGAGCGTGTGGCAAGGTTCATGGTTGAAAAGGTCAGGGGATGTCGATGGAAGGGAAGGGTACATTGATCAGATCAGTGTTACAAGCGGTTGCAACCTTTGCTATGGGTTGTTTCTTGCTCTCCAAGAAAACGTGTGGGAAGATGACATCTATAACGTCTCGTTTCTGGTGGGGAGCGGCTGACGGCAAGAGGAAAATCCATTGGATCAGTTGGGAGAATATGTGTGCACCTAAACAAAGTGGTGGGATGGGGTTCCGAAATTACCAGGTATTTAACCAGGCGTTGCTGGCTAAACAAGCATGGAGAATCCTCACCCGCCCGAACTCCCTTTGTGCAAGGGTACTGAAGGCGAGATATTTCAAAAATGGGACTTTCTTGGCAGCAAGTTGTCCCAAGGCTGCATCATATACTTGGCGTAGCATTGTTCATGGAAGGAAGCTAATTGAAAAAGGTTTGATTTGGAGAATCGGAGAGGGACACCAGGTACGAGTGTGGGAAGACAATTGGATCCCTAGAGCTAGTTTACAACGCCCACTAGGACACAAACAGGGCACGTCTCTCGAGTGGGTTCATGAGCTGTTATTGGATAATGGAGGAGGCTGGAACGAGGACAAGCTGAATGAGGTGTTCTTTGAGGAGGATGTCGCTGATATTCTGAAAATTCCCGTAGGTTGCGCTGGATCAGATGATTATATTGCATGGAACTACACCAAAAATGGGATGTTCTCAGTCAAGTCGGCATACCATCTTCAGATGCAACTCCGCCTGAGATCGCTACACTCTGCGAGCTCGTCTAGCTCCTGTGATGACCACCGTGGCTGGTTAGCTCTGTGGGCGGCGGATGTCCTAGGGAAAGCCAAGGTTCATGTGTGGAGGCTTATTAAAAATGGACTGGCCGTTGGTGAGGAGCTCCAAAGGAGAAAGATCAAGGAGGGGGTCAAGTGTGTTGTGTGCTACCGGGATGAATCTCTGATCCATAGGTTCTGGCAGTGCCCACAGTCCGTTGCGACGTGGGATTCTCTGAGAGAATTGTCGCAGTTGAGGCTGATCGCTCCCGATCGCAGTGTCCAAAGGCAAGGTCATCTACAACACTGGCTGTTGGACTGTTTGGGCTCTATGGACGAGAAGGAACTGGCCATTGCTGTGATGATGTTATACCAGCTCTGGTTGGCTCGGAACGAAGCAAGGGACGAACCGAGTATTGCGGATCCTCGGGCAATCGCTAGGAAATCAGTGCTGCTCGTGGAGGAATGGCTGAGCTTGAAATCACCTACTGTGGTCACCACTCACCAGGTTGTGGAACACTGGTTCCCACCGGAGGTTGGCTGGCACAAATGCAACGCCGACGGTTCTTTTCTGAAGGAAACTGGACAAGGAGGGTGCGGTGTGGTTCTTAGGAATCACCATGGCGAATTCCGTGCGGGAAGCAGCCATTTTTGACCTCTGCGTCTGACCCAGAACGGACTGAGTTGCTGGCATGCAAGGTCAAGGCTCTGCCTGGAAATGGATTGTCTTGCTGTGGTTTCCAAGTTGATGAATGGTGAGAAGGATAGGTCGTCTCACGGACCGTTGGTAGAGGAGATCAAGACGTTGCTCAAGGGCTTCGAGGAACATGTTATATTGCATGTGAAGTCGAACGGCTAATGGAGTAGCGCATAAGCTAGCTAAGTTAGGCTGCGGAAATAAGTGTAATGTGACCTGGTTGGGCAACCCTCCAGTAGACATTGTTGATCTGCTGGCATCGGACATGGGTGAGCAATAAAACAGTCATAAAAAGTCTAAAAAAAAAAGATGACGCTTATGATGCAAATCATCTAGATGATGGTAAGATTGAGTGAAGGATTAATTACCTTTGCATAGCCATACAACTTTGACATCAAGGCTGCACGTACCTATTATGCCCACCATATCTTGGTAGTCGCCATGGATTGGAGATGATCACCGGCTGGAGCAATCAGAGGAAGGCAGGCGGAGAGGAAGGCAGACGGAGGATGGCGTGGGAATCATCCAGATTTAATCTACGCGCCAATGAAGGGACCATGCATAGGACGACGCACAGGTTCTCTCTTTAGATTTTACATTAGATTGGATCTTATTCTTTGATCGTTAAAATATGTAGTTATATACGTGACCAGTCATGTACTTTCCCAAAAAAAAAGTACATACGTGACATAAGTTTCCCTTATACAGGTTTAATGTTTTACGTAACACCTATTAACTTAACCCCTAGATTAAATCTTAGTGGTTAATTTTTGATCTAACTGCTACAAATCCAGTTTGGAAAACTCTATGGCGATTAAAAGTTCCGAGCAAATTTAAATTATTTATCTGGCATGGGATAATTCCACTCAAATGCATTTTAGCAAATCGGCATATAGGAAATTAGGCGGAATGCCCTGTCTGTAGACAAGGTCCAGACGACATTAGACACTTATTATTTGAATGTCCGCAAGCACATGAAATATGGACAGTCTTGGGAATTGATGCGAATATTAGTGATGCTCTACGGGCTAATCGTGCTGGCTCAGCTGTCCTGGAACATGTTATTAATCTACAGAACAATACCTTTCCTGAAATTGATCATATATATTGGACTCAAAGAAATAATTTCAGTAGCATGTTGGTATATTTGGTGGCTTAGAAGAAGAAGGGTACGGCCGGAACCTGTTCCTCCGGTTTACAAATGCAAGATGTCCATACTTGGCATCACTTCTATTGCCGCAAAGGTTTCTAATCATCATAGTGCTCCACCAGCTAATAAATGGAAGAAGCCGAATCCCCAACTGGTAAAACTTAATGTTGATGCTTCATTCCATGTGGATAGTTGTGCAGGTGCAGTGGGATCTGTTCTAAGAGATTATGAGGGGAATTTTATTGCTGCATAACTTACCTCTCTTATGTGGCAATGCCAGCGATGGCGGAAGCACTGGCTATGAGAGAAGGTCTAGAACTTGCTTCAAGGATGGGCTGCAATAATATTATTGCAGAGTCGGATTCGATTGAAACAATTGAAACTTGTACTGGTGAAGAACAATGGTGGAATGAATCAGCGGATGTCTTTGCAGATTGTATGGATTTGGCGGCGCTGATAGAGACAGTTTCATTTAAGCATTGCCCAAGGGAAGCAAATGAAGTCGCTCACGAGCTTGCTAAGTCTTGTTTTTAGTAAGAATTCTTATAATTGGGTCGATGAACCCCTAGTGCTATCTTAGATAAATTAATGAACGATGTAACTATTTGATTGCGGGCATCAAGTTTCTGACGCGCTCTTTTCCTTATCAGGATACCTAAGGGGACTGAAAGGTTTTTAATGAGCCGGCTTGCTAGCTTAATATACAGTGCTTTTAATTCAAAAAGGTAGTGCCTCTAAAAACTAACTTATTTTGCTTTTAGTATATAATAGATGCTGAGCGAAGACGTGTGGAGAGCCAAGTCACCTTGTCTTTCTCAACAAAAATAAAAAAGCATACCTTTGTTGTTCATATTCGTTTTAGTTTTTGCACTAGGCAAAAATATTAGGATGAGAAATCATTCATGATATAGCGCAGTGCCCGTCCGATCAGATCCCACAGATGTCGTACCGTAAAAACTTCCTTTATTTTCATGTGAATATTTGATTTCGTGCAATAATTAATTCAAATTCACACAAGTACACTCATTTGCCAGATTAGAGTAATAGTCATTTACAACAATTAAACAAATAAATAATAATTTAAATCAGACACTAGATAAACCCAATAATATGAGGTTATCTCTCATATAGTTGCCATAGTTGCTCAATGAAAACAAATGAACAGGTATATGATTTCTTGCTTTATCCATCTCGTACATCTCAATAAATACTTGGACCTGGTCCGGATTTTGGCGAGGTGTCACATGACTATCAACATTGTCATAGTCGAAGTCTAGATCCAAACACATATCATACTCGACAATCATGTTGTGAAAAAACAAACAAGGTGTGATAATATTTTATGAGGAATCCTTTTGTCGTAATAAGAGAAGGACGTCGGAAAATAGCAAAAAACCGAGTTGGCAACCCATCAAATGCTCACTTGGTGTCATTCCGGCAATCTTCTTGACACTAAAAAAATTGATATTATTGACACTCAGGAAATCGATTATTATTATTTCTTATGAATTTGAGATAGTCTTCACAAATGTCGGTTATGAAAAGATAGACGTGCTTAGCTAGATAGTACCTATGTAATATGCATGGCTATAAACAGTGATGTTACAAGGCAAAGCATCAGCACTTACGAGCCTAGCAAATAGATAAGATCTGTGTAGACAATTGATATCATTGAGTGACCACCATGACCAAATAATGCAGTGTCAAACCCATAGGTCTTCAAAACCCACTCCTTAGGTATGAGGTGTAAGATCACGATAGTGACTAATGTACAGGCACTGCCATGTCGATACTACCAAGCATGTCTGACTATCCCCTTACTTCATTCATCGCCATTAGTCGCTTATTATCCTCTCTACTGGGAGATACTTTGCAACGATGACCTTAATCGGCGTCGCCGAGAACTTCCTTTTCAAATAAAAAGTGACTTACCATTCAATTCACAAATGATATTTCTTTTACTAAATTTAGTGCCTTTTTTACAGTTATTTAGTGCCATTTTGGATTGGAAGGAATGTCGTAAGAGTTGTGGAGAACCCCAACCCATATGATCATAAGATTGAGGTCACCTCCTATGCTCTCATTTTTATAGGAATCTCAATAAAAGTTCAAATCTCATTTTTTTAATTTCATTCGAGATCTCCAAACCACTTACACTCTATTTTGTCAATCTTGTAGAGTTTGTGTGTTTGATTTATGTACACTATCTAAAGACACATCTCACATAATTTTTGTGTCTACAAATCCTGTAAGAGTTCACCATATACGTGACACCCCATTCATATGTTTTTTCCTATATTTTTTGACAAATAAAAATCATCTAGTTTGGAAATCTAGTTTGGAAGGGAGAGAGTATTTCTGAATTTCCTGCAATTCAATGTGACAGGTCCATTGCCGACCTTGCTGTCCGTTTGCCGTCGTCGCATCTCTCCCAAGATTGAAAATGTGTTGCTTCTCCCGGTGTCTGTGAACGATCGCCGCGTGGATTCGCGGTCCCACACACGACCGCTCCGCCATTGATTCTCCGTCCCCAAAACCAAAATTCCTCCATGTTCCAATTCCAATTCTTGCGTTCGTAGAGATTTCTATACTGTTTTCTCCTCCCAATTCCAAGTCCCCAAAACCGCGGAAAATTTCTCGTCTTTTTCCCCGTTCCGCCGCCGCCCCTGCATCCCTCCCTCCCGGCGATCGATCGATCGCCGACAAGGCAACTTTCCGCGGAAATCCGCCAATCCGGCCAGATCGGACGACGAACCCCCCACCGTCGTCCGAGCTGTTCCCCGCTCCCCTCCGGAACCTTCCACCCATGAACGTGGAGCGGCTGCCGGCGGAGCGCCACGGCCACCGGTACGCGCGGATGCAGCCAGACCCCGACCTCGAGGGCGGCGGGGACGCCGCGTCCTCGTCCTCGTCCCCGCCGGCGGCGCGGCGGCCGGAGGTCCTGGCGGCCTCGGCGTCGTTCCGCCTCTCCGAGGCCACGACGACGCGGGTCTTCGAGGAGCTCCCGCGCGCCACCATCTTCTCCGTGTCGCGCCCCGACGCCGGCGACATCACCCCCATGCTGCTCTCCTACACCATCGAGATCAACTACAAGCAGGTCCGTCCCTCCCCTTCCTCGCCTCACGGTTCGCAACAACATTTCCTAGTACTTTTTCATGGGTCCTGTCGATCTCAGCTTCCGAAAATTTTGCTTGCTTTTCGTGGAAAAAATCAGTGATCAAGTTGGTCGTTCCATCTCAATTGGACGGCATTTACTGTTAAATTTCACGTGCTCAGTTGGTTTTAGTGGCCTGCAATCCAGCATACTAGGTGGGTGGGGCACGAGCATTTTAACTGAGGCTCGACTTTCTATGATTAGTGATGTCTCTAGTGGGATTCTCCACTCCTCCTAAGTCCTAAAGGTGTGGCTGTAGCGTTGTTGGGTGCTCAACCTTCACGGTTTGGTGTTGGGAGATAATGCCTTCAAGTATGAAATTTTGTCCGGTGATTCGTTCCCTCAAATGTGCTACCCCTAAGCATAGTGACATTTCTGCTTTTGAACCATGGTGCAAGCAAATTAGCAATGATGGGTTTGAGTTTAGCATGTTCAGAACTGGCTTGTGTATGCGATTTGGATAGTCAAGAGCTGCCCCTGCAGGTGCATTGCAACGTGTTCCACTACTTGCTCACAAACTACTGACTAGGACTTTTGTGGTTTCCTTACTTAAACTTTGCTGAAAGTACTGTGCTACAGTAGGAATGCATATAATTTATGAACTGAGATTTCAGATAAAATTTCTCGAATATGCTTTGTTATCTGTATTGAGTATTGACTACAAAGGATTCATGACGTAGAATGTACAAAATATGTATGGCAAACTTCCTTGTGTATCCAATAACTTTAAATGTTCCATATCAGCGGCAGATATGTGGTCTTAAGTTCCTGGATAAAAAGTATCTGTCTGCTTCTTTTGGTATTGTTAGATGATTACTTAGTGCTGGCACATGTTTTTGACTAAGACCGATCAATTACTTAATTGAGCAGTAATATATTTGCGATATTTTAACCTGTTACATTTTAATTAATTATAAAGTGGTAATTGTTGACTGGTCTGTCCTTAATCCACTTAACTGTTGGTCGGCCTGGTAATATGGTGCATGATTTTGTGGTCAGCAGGTTGTGAAAACAATTTCTGTTACTTTTCGTATCACACCTTAACAGTTATTCCCTCCTAATACATTTTTTGATGTTATCATTTTTTAAATACAAATATATCACATGTTCACTGAATAATGTTCACTGCTTCTATCAGTTTAGGTGGCGTCTTTTTAAGAAAGCTTCACAGGTTCTCTATCTACACTTTGCATTGAAGCGACGTGAATTTCTTGAAGAATTCCATGAGAAGCAGGAACAGGTTGGCTCAACGAACATAATGATTAATGTTAATATCTTGGAACTAGAGTTCAATATGTAGTGGATAGTGTATGAGTTTTATTAGGTTACAATACAGCATGAGAAATGGCACCTTTTATTTGTATGCATGAAACTCATGAGAAAAGTAACAAACCCTATTAGTACTATAATTTTCTTATGCCTTAAGTTGGTAATGTTGTTTCATAATTGAACTAGACCCATTTCTTAACGCACAGAAAACTGTTGCATATCTTTTCACTAAGAGGACAATCAACATAGATACAATTCTTCAAGAGTTTGGGGAAAAAATACTCCACTGCCACTGCAAGCGAACAAACACACGCGAGACAACCAAGGTTTCAAAAGGCGTTAGGTGCCAAGCAGGTGTTTTGCCACTGCCTAGCTCCTAGCCTGCTTAAGCGTGCCTAAGAAGCTACCTAGAAATGCTAGAGTAAGAGGTATATGGTTGAACAAGACGTGAAAATAGGAAAAAATAGGAAGGGGAAAGGACAAATAGGCTGACATGGGCTGACCTGCCCATTAATACACCAGGACAGGCCTATTTATGCCTCCTACTAATCCAGGAATCTAGGTGATACTGGTAGTATTCCCCATCCAGCCACCTTCCTCCCTCCCTCTCGCAGTAACGGCCACATGACATACCGTAGCGCTTAAGCGTCGCCTTACGGACGCTTTAAATACCATGGCATTTAGTTTGCAGAAGCATCCGTATGAAATAAGTGACAACAACTGAAGTAGGAACAAATATGTGCTTGAAAATAGTAGGGAAGATAGGACATTCATTATGCATCCACTGCCATGGATTATTCTGTTTGGATTACTACGATTTCTGACATCGAGAGGTCACTTTGGGCCTCTCTTTAATTGAAGTGTCCTTTTGGGTTGACTAAAACTTGGATAAGTGCCAGTATGATAAAAACAGTCTACTTTAATCCTTCAGTACTGAGTTGATTTTATATACTGTGATTGAAGGTCAAAGAATGGCTCCAAAATCTGGGAATCGGGGACAATATGCCGGTAGTACATGATGAGGATGAAGCAGACGATGTAAATGTTCCTTCACAGCCTGATGAAAGCTCCATCAGAAATAGGTAAACATCTTCATATGTTGATGACTCGTAAGCAGTGGCAGAGCTGCATGTAAGCTGTCGGGTCAGCTGACCCCACAGCTTTTCTGCAGAAGCCCTTCAATTTGTAAATATTAATTTCTTCATATTTAGTACCTAAGCTGTGTGACCCACAGCTTATTGCTGCTGGCTACGCCACTGCGCGTGAGCGGCTGATGCATAGATTCTTTTTCAAACCACAAATGTCTGTTTAGAGCAGTTGAGTCTCCATATGTTATCCCATGCATGCAGTAAGCAAGACATTGAACCTGTTGTGGCAGAAATGTTCCTTCAATTGCTGTTCTGCCCGTCATTCGACCAGCTCTTGGACGCCAACAGTCTATTTCGGATCGAGCAAAAGTTGCCATGCAAGAATATCTTAACCATTTCTTCGGAAACTTGGATATTGTGAACTCACGGGAGGTACAAACACTTCGTACATTCAGTTTATCAGTTCCAGGAGTTATTAAGCATTAAAAAACCGTTGAATAACCCATCCAGCATTTTATCTCCTTACTTTATGACCAAGTCTAAAAAACTTTCAAATATACAGGTTTGCAAATTTTTGGAGGTATCATGTTTGTCATTTTTGCCTGAATACGGGCCTAAGCTAAAAGAAGACTATGTTTCAATTGGCCACTTGCCAAAAATTCAGAAGGGCCGTAAGGATAAATGTTGCTCATGTGGATTATTTAGCTGTTGCAAGAGCAGCTGGCAAAAGGTATTGAGCATAATTTTTGATGTTCAGGTTTGCTATTTTGTTATCATATTATATCTGAGCTGTTAATTCGATTTTTGTAATAGGTTTGGGTTGTCCTGAAGCCAGGATTCTTGGCTTTACTCAAAGATCCTTTTGATCCAAAGCTTTTGGATGTCATTATTTTCGATGCGTTGCCACATATGGATATAAATGGAGAAGGTCAAGTCTCTCTAGCAAAGGAGATCAAAGAACGCAACCCATTGCATTTTGGATTCCAGGTACATTTTATATTTTATAATCTACTGCTTTCACTTAGGGGTCGTTTGGCACCCTTCATTTCATTTCATTTCATTTGGAAAGTGTAATGACAAGGTTAGGGATAGGAATTGGTATAACATACAATAGAGGTATTTGCTGGAATTCCAAATAATTTGACATGCCAATTCCATGAAAGCCAAACAGGAGAACTGAGTGCTAGCTCAGTGGCAAAGGCAGCGAGTGTGCTCCTAGCCGGCCCGGGTTCGAGTCCCAGCAGCGCCTAAAATGGCTGCGCTGAGGCACACTCAGTAAAACGGGCATCTCACCTACCTAAGGCCGTATAGTCAAGGGAGGGATCATTCCCCCGTTGGCCACGTTTTTATGAAAGCCAAACAGGCTGGGTGTGGAATCACAAATGAATTCCATGATTCCGTCTTGAAAGGATGGGTACCAAACGAGCCCTTAGCATATTTGTCATGTACCCCCGCAATTGCTACAAAGTTCATGGATTTTTTTAACAAGTACAGTTGACATGTTAGCAGAAGCAACTTTACTAGGCTACAAATTCAAGAATACCATGAGTATCTCAGACCTACCAAGTTTATTATTTCTGTCATCTCAAGTATTTTCTAGGCATCTTTGAAAAGTACGGCTGAAGTCGCTGCCAAAAATTATGAGTAGTTGAAGAAGTTACAATATGGGAATGGCCAGTTACTGCCAGTTTTTTGGTTGTTGTGCTGTGTAGTATTGCGTTGTGAAATCTAGTTGATTGAAGAAATATTTTCTTAAATCTACTTATAATTTGCTGTTATAGTTCTAAAGAAGATTCTATCAGATAGTTTTATACAAAAATAGAAAACTATAACAGCTTTGGAATGGTCAGCAAATGTCAAACAAAGCTTTAGTAGGCTATGATATACAGCTGCTATATGGATGTTCATGAATATTTGTTGTAATATCTTGATATAGAGTTGGGTGTCAAATCCTTTTAGATCGACGACCAGTTGTAAGAGTGACACCATTTTAGCTGCTAGTACCTACCATGAAATATGATAGTTGTCACTTTGTGACTAGTTTGTCCCTATAGCTTTCATTTATGTAAGAAATTCATTGTTATTGCGCAACTATGTTGGACAACTTTATATGTCTGGTGAAGGCATGAGATTGTGCCATTGGCCCATAAAAAACTGCAGAAACTTATAGCTCATTTATAGAGCACTTCCATAGTTAAATGGTATAGATATTAGCTCACAAAAAGTACCACAAACTCCCAGTCAACTTGGTTATAGTACAAATTTGATTCAGCATTAGCCTTTTTCCATTTATGTTTTGTCAAGTCTGAATCTGTTAGTGATATTCACTGGAAACAAGGTGTCCTCTGGTGGCCGGACAATTAAGTTACGGACAAGAAGCTCTTCTAAGGTGAAGGATTGGGTTACTGCAATCAATGCTGCTAGACAACCACCCGAGGGCTGGTCTTACCCTCACCGTTTTGGTTCATTTGCGCCACCAAGGGGCCTGTTGGACGATGGGAGTATGGCACAGTGGTTTATAGACGGGCAAGCTGGTTTTGAAGCAATTGCCTCCTCGATTGAGCATGCCAAATCTGAGGTTCGCTTTTTATTTTTTCTTCAGTTACTTGTAGGGGAGTATCTGTCATCTGATGCAAGTCTAAGATAATTCAAATTTTGTTTCAGATATTTATTACTGGCTGGTGGCTCTGTCCAGAATTGTATCTTCGACGTCCCTTTGAACATCATGGGTCATCTAGGCTTGATGCTCTACTGGAAGCAAGAGCTAAGCAGGGCGTGCAGGTATTGTAGCTGCTTTTCATTTTCTAATCAGCAACTGGCAAGAACCTGTTAAATGAACTCGTGAAGTGTGTCATATTTGAACAATCACCCTCACCACGTGTAGTTACATGTGCCAATCACATTAGTTGTAGATGTCTATAATGCACTTCTGGCAAATATCCCGCTTCACAAGTTAAATGTTCATTCTGACCTAATCATAAGGTCAAACATGAACATAAAAACAACAGTACAAGCTAGGCAGTATACTATCATTGGATTGATTTTCCTTGATAAATGCTTCCATGATATATAATCATTTTTATTTCCGACTAGTATATGATGATAAAAACATAGTTGAAGACTTGTGGAGCGGTTGTTTGTGACAGCGGAGGTATGTTTATTGGAGCATCTACAGCCACATTTGAACACGTTGCTGATATAGTTTCTGGAGGCTGCTGCTCTTGTGGAGGGGTTTAAGTTGGCGCTGAGCAGTGGATGTAATTCAGTTCTGGTGCAAATTGAAAACTTGGTGGTGGTGGAAGCTCCTATTCTTGATGAATGTCGTGGGTTAATGCTAGAGTTTGGGAAGGTTTTGATTGAGCACTGTAATAGAGATTGAAATAAGGTAGCTCATGCGCTAGCTCGACAGGGGCGTGTTGATACTTGATCCACCACCAGCGTTTTTTGACTCACCTCCTAGTTTTATTTCTGGTTTACTAGCAGACGATGGAAGTGTTGTATGAGGTAATAAAGCTAGCCGGAAGGCCTTCCCATTAAAAAAAGCATTAAAAAAGCCAAGAGTATTTTTTGGGTACCAAACTGTAGCTTTTAGAGAAACAGAGGGATTAATATTTAAGAAGTCAACTATGTACCCTTTTTCAGAATGAAGTGTCATCTGATTCTTGTTATAAACCATTAATTGCTAATTATTAATCTGGATTGTGTACCTTTTGCAGATTTACATTCTAATGTACAAGGAAGTTGCTCTTGCTTTGAAAATTAACAGCTTGTACAGTAAAAATAGGCTACTTAACATTCATGAGAATGTTAAAGTTCTGCGCTACCCCGATCATTTCTCAAGTGGTGTATACCTGTGGTACGGATGAGTTTTTTCAGTTTTTTGTTTTGTTTATTAGAAATTTATCTAATTATGAGAATTTGTCTGTTCTATTGACTTAAGGTCACATCATGAGAAAATTGTGATCGTCGACAATCAAGTATGCTATATTGGGGGTCTCGATCTATGCTTTGGTCGCTATGATAGTCCTGACCACAAAGTTAATGATGCCCCCCCAGTGATATGGCCAGGGAAGGACTACTACAACCCTCGGTAACTGCAATTCAGTCTGTTGTCTTTATCATAGCTTTAGATCTTCCTAGCTTCCGATATGCTTCGTTTTTATATGTACCTAAATTAATCTCCTTTTATAAGGGAATCTGAGCCAAATTCCTGGGAGGACACAACAAAAGATGAACTGGACCGTACTAAATATCCTCGTATGCCTTGGCATGACGTCCAGTGTGCTCTTTACGGACCACCTTGTCGGGATGTAGCACGTCATTTTGTCCAGCGCTGGAATTATGCAAAGGTTGGTTGCTCGATTCATCTGCTCAAGAGAAAGCGATTGCATGCTTCATCATTTTAAATAACTTTCACTTTTTCAGAGGAATAAAGCTCCAAATGAGCAAGCAATTCCCTTGCTGATGCCTCATCACCACATGGTAATCCCACATTACAAGGGAAGAAGTAAAGAAACAAATGGTGAGGCTGAGGGTAAACAAAATCATGATGAGGTTAAAAAGAAAGCCTCGCTGCCATCATGTGCATCGTGTCAGGACGTTCCATTACTTTTACCTCAAGAGCTTGAACCCCAGGCATTGCCTGATGGAGATCTAGCAGTAACTGGCTTTGACACGGACCAGGTAGATAACGTGAACAAAACGGGCTTCAAACAGCCTTTGCTCAACCGAAAGGCAAAACTTGATGCTTCCCGTCAGGATTTACCTATGAGAGGTTTTGTAGACAATCTTAGTTCCATTGAGTCTGCATCTATTAGGTGTTTTGATTCAGCGAAAGAAGATAGACATCACATGGATAAGAAATGGTGGGAGATGCAGGAGCGAGGAGACCAAGTTGCTTCAGTACTTGACATTGGACAAGTTGGTCCGAGGGCAACTTGTCGTTGTCAGGTCAGTATTTTGGTACTATGCAGTAAATTTCCAATTATTCAATTGACACTGACTCGCCGAGGATTGAGGATTCATGTATATCAGTTGCATCTCCAAGACATTAATTAATCTAAGTTTTGGCTCAGGTTATTAGAAGTGTTGGTCAGTGGTCAGCTGGAACCACTCAAATTGAAGGAAGTATCCACAATGCCTACTTTTCTCTAATTGAAAAGGCCGAACACTTTGTATACATTGAGGTCTGCATTCTTTGTTTTTAATGTTCAACACTAAGCTCAATTCTAATTGTTAGTAGGTTTATGTAGATAATATTATAGTGATATACAGATATTCACCATGTGTCCTTGTTACTTCCGTGTTTCGCTGCATTTGTGGTGTTTAGTGTGATTTAAATTATTCAGTTTCTTTAGCTAGACAAAAATATCACTTCTTTTTTCATACATTTTAAGCATGTAATGTTTTTAATAGGAAGCTTGTAATCAATTATCATTCGACTACATCACCAAATTATTAAGATGTCTTTTTGGTTTGCTTTCTGCAGAATCAATTTTTCATATCGGGCCTTTCAGGAGACGACACAATTAAAAGCCGTGTGTTGGAAGCATTATACAGGCGCATACTTCGGGCGGAGAGAGAGAAAAAGCGCTTTAAAGCCATCATTGTTATACCCCTTTTACCGGGTTTTCAGGTAATTTTTGCTACAGCAACGAGTTTTGCTTTGTTGCTGGGTTACTGAAACGATCTCATGGTAGGGAGGGATTGATGATGGTGGAGCTGCATCTGTGAGGGCAATCATGCACTGGCAGTATCGGACTATCTGTAGAGGCCCTAATTCTATACTTCAGAATCTGTATGATGTGATTGGTCTGAAGGCACATGATTATATCTCCTTTCATGGTCTTAGAGCACATGGTAGGCTATCTGATGGAGGTCCCTTGGTTACTAGCCAGGTAATCTGAATCTTTTTGAGTTTAATAGCTTGTTTTGTTTCTCTCCAGGGTGCTGACTTTGTCCATTTGACTTGTATAGATTTATTTATGGTATAACAGACCTGTGTCAATGTAGGGCTGGTTACCATGATGCTTTATTACTATGTGTCACAGAAGTTTCTTTTAATAAATGATTTATGATGCTCTTCCCCTCTAATGTGGTCTACCTTACAGATTTATGTACACAGCAAGTTGATGATCATTGATGACCGCACTGTAGTGATTGGCTCAGCTAATATAAATGATAGAAGCTTGCTTGGATCAAGGGATTCCGAGGTATGAGTTTCTTAGATTCGTTTTCTGTAATACACACTGTATTTTGGTATGCTGGTCCTGTTTTAGTTCAAATGCAGTCATTAGAACAGTCCTGATTCTGTAATGTAGAGATGACACAAGATTTAAAATGTTTATAAAATTACACTTCATTTCAGCTTCATATCACTTAAAATGTAGTTGAACTTAACCTGATTATTATATTTGCTTTCATGGCAATTACAGCTAATAGCTTACCACAAAGTAAGGTATAAACCACTTTTAACTAAGTAATGAGTAAATCGCTTGCTGATGAAAGTGGACTACATGATGCTTTTCTCTTCCTACTTCTAGATTGCTGTGGTCATTGAAGATAAAGAAGTTGTTAACTCCAAAATGGATGGAAGACATTGGGAAGCTGGTAAATTCTCTCATAGCCTACGTCTTTCTCTGTGGGCGGAGCACCTTGGCCTTCATCGAGGAGAGGTTTGGACTATGTTTTCACTCTCATTCTTTCTCCTTGGTTACCCCCTTAATCCATTAATCCTAAATAAATGTTTTGGGCATTGGCATGGTCTCGAAGACTCGAACACACATCTCTGAAGTACTTTTGATTGAAAAATTTACTATCATTTCCATGAGACATATCTAAATATCTCATTTCCACGATACAAAGCTTGGTAATTACCTGGTCAAAGAAAATCCACTACCTCATGTTGGTGAAGCACCATTGTTGAATCCACTCTTGTCCCATGTCTCCCCTCACGTACTCTTGCACTAGGCCAGGCAGTAAATATATGCATTGAATTGGCACTTTTAGCAATGGTTTTTAAGGCGGCAAGGCTTCCTAAGGCGATCAACCCCCGCCTTAATGCCTAAGCGGCTCCTAAGCGCCTAAGGGGTGGAAAATGCTAAGACGGCCTAAGTGCTGCCTAAAAAACCATGACTTTTGGTGCAATAATCGAGTGTCATATTGTCAGTTGTATTGAAGTTGGATTGTATTTGCTAAGTCCATTTTATTTTGGACTAGAATGGTATTATATGGATTACAAATCGGATTACTGGTTTATGAAATATTGTCATGTGAAGTTTCTAGGCAACAAATCTTCTCTCCCCTCTATGTTCAGGCATAGCAGCAATAAATCTCTGACAATACAATTGGTCCGGGTGCCTACTATCAACGTTCAGTATGTATGATCTAAACTTCATGCTGCGGACATCTTCCAAGGCCCAAACTCGAGGGCGTTTTGGCGTCATATCCTTGAACCTGTGCTAATGTAGACCCGGACCCTGTCACTCATCTAGGATGGCTTGGCCTATGTGGTTCTAGAATCTAGATTGCCTTGTATATATAACATCAGCCTCTACGTAATGCAAGTAACTGTAAAGTTGTTTAAAACTACTTCTTCTCTTCTTTAAAAGAGAAGAACTAATAACCACAATGAAGCTTCGCTTTCGCTTTACTTGATTGGTGGGCCTTTTCAGATGTTGTGTTGTTAGTTCGTGGTTGTTGTAGGTTGGGCATGTTCTTCACCGGGGGGTTGTTGTTGGGTAGAATGAGGTTGTCGTTTTAGGTGTTGCCCGTTGTGGTTGTGTTGGCTCCTCCCGTGTTGTTGGTGTTTGTTGCATGGTTTTCGCCCGGTTTCTTCCACTAATAAACCGGGCACCTTCTTCTTAATAAAATAATAATAACCACAATGAAAACTCTTGGCATGAAGACTTTCCAAGATCCCTAGAGGCATCAAACCTTTGCGCAAGATCCAGAGTCCTATGTCAGTAATTTTGAGGAGTCTGTCCTAGCCATCTGAGGACCTTCAGAGTGGTTTACCAAATTCCTGTTTACAAGAAGAATGGGATATGTGAAAAATATTTCATATTGATGCTCTCGCAGTGACCCACTCAATGTCAAGTTTTATACATTTAACTGTATTTCTGTATGGAGATTATAAAGCATTTATTTATTGTTTGACATGAGATATATAATTTGATATATCAGAAGTATGATTGATGAGCATGTCTTCTCTTTATTATGGCAGACAAAAAAACCATATGCATTATTCAAGTTGGTCACAAAATACCGTTTTCACTTCCAGGTTAGCCACATTATGGATCCTATGGATGATTCGACGTTCAAAAATATCTGGATGGCCACTGCTAAGGTGAGAGAAACAGAAATGTTGTACCCTGAAGTCAATAATCCATTCATGCCTAACACTCAATACTGCTAGTAAATTAGTCCTAGAGACAGTTTCAAAATGACTAATCTATACCTCATTTTATATGACGATTGTTGCCTGTTCAACTGCCAATCATTTATCAATTGCACAGAATTCGGAAATTATTTTGTTGATATGCTTTATGCTGCAATTGAATTAACTGCGCGTTTCTGGCAGACAAATACCATGATTTACCAGGATGTATTCTCTTGTGTTCCAAACGATCTCATCCACTCAAGGTATTTAGTATCTACTCCCTCCGTCCGGAAATAATTGACTTAGATGTTTCTAAATTCGGCTGTATGTACACACTAAAACATGTCTAAATACATTCATCTTTGGATAAATCCGAGACAAGTATATCCGGACGGAGGTTGTAGTATTCTATTTCAGTATTATTTTTGATGAGTTGCTGTGTTCTCTGGAACATTCTTCGAGAACATTTGGGAGCGCTGCATATTCTTGTATTTTCTGAAACACCATGACCATGCAGGACCCAGTTTCGGCAAAGCATTGCTTACTGGAAGGAAAAAATTGGTCATACTACAATTGATCTAGGTGTTGCCCAAGAGAAGCTAGAAACCTATCAGGATGGTGATCTCAAAGGTATAGACCCTATGGACAGATTGAAGTTGGTCAGGGGCCACCTTGTATCTTTCCCTTTGGATTTCATGTGCCAAGAGGACTTGAGACCATATTTCAGTGAAAGCGAGTATTACACATCTCCACAAGTTTTCCATTAGGTTGCTTTCCATGGAAAAGTTTCTCTCCCATGCCGTAGTTGTACATAGTACATGCGCCAGCTTGTAGATGTTCACAGAAAATGAAGAAAATATAGGAAAGTTCACAAATATAGCTTATTCACCAGGTGGCTCCTTTTTTGGGGCGATTTAGCCCTTCTCAAATTCTTTCTTCTTCAAAGCAAAGAATATAGGAATATAGTTAGGTCATTGGACTCGCCTTTGTTTTTTAGGTGAGAAATACCCCTGTTCAGTTCATACTTCTCAATATAGAAATCAGGCTCTTTCGCCAAAGCTGTCTCTGCACGTGTACATTATACATTGTCTTCGGCTGAATAAGTACATTCAGACAGATTATCTATTATGAGAACTAGTTGGCCTTGCCTTGTATTCACTGCCAGTCGCCCCTGTGTGATTTTTGGAACTTTTAATGCCTTGTGTTTGTATCTTTCCATGAGAATTATTGCTGCTGTAATTTAGAAGAGTGATTCCTTCTATGTACGCTGGGAACTTGTACATGCTAGTGTCGCTGAATTCATGAATACATAAAGGGCCAAATAATTACCTTTAATATGTATGCGAGAATAATGTCTCCTTCACCTCTTCACCAGTGCTCACTAAAGCATCATTACATCTGTTCTGGTAGTAGAAACTGGTAATATTAAACAACAAAATATTAAGTACATCATGATAGAGTTCCATTACACCCATATCTTCCCCAACGCCCATGGTTTCTCCAAGAATTCACGGTCATCTCTTGAATCGACCACTTTGTGTGTTGGCATGATCTGTGCCAGTCGTCTAGATGCTCTCCAACACAAACTCCAAAGAACTTTGTTGCTTCCTGCAAGCAGAACAAACAAATCTCCAATCAATCAACTGTCCGCAGCTAATTGAGCACATAAATAAGATGCATACGATCATCCGTGAACAGCATCGCGTAAAGGGTTGATCCAACACAAAATATAAGTGGCTAGAAACGAACTGTACGTGTACGTGTAAAGTAGCTCCCCCACATGTACTATCATTTGCAGGTCAGTTCTAAAATATAAGCCTTTTTTGCAAGCTAAACTAACAACCTAAAAATATTTACATCGTGAAACGGAGGAAGTAGAAGATAAGTCCAGTGTAAGCTACTTCTGTACCTTTCTTTCTTATGTATTTTAAAGAGACATAATATATAGGACCGTGTCATCCGAAAACAAGACACCCAATGAAATACTACCACCAATCCGATAATAGTGTCGGAGAAACATACTGCGTACGCACAAATCGGAAGCTCATTTTGCGTCACTTTTTCCGGTTCGAAGGGAGTATGTAAGTTTGATCTGCTTCCTTTGACAATTGATTCATTTGTTATGTTATATGCGACCGTGGAACAATAGTTTTTTTTTTCGAAATGGAGGTTTAACCTCAGTTTCAACATCAAAATGATGCACACAACTGTTTTATTAAACAATGGAAGATCCACAAAGCCTTACAAAGAAAATACATGAAAAACCGAAAGCCATTTGTCTGGTAACAAATGTCGCTACATCTACAAACTTTATGAAGGGGTGGACCAACCACACACATCATCTAAATTCAGTGCCCTCACCAAGCTGCTCAACAGGGAGCACTACCCGATCCAACAGACCCTCAACGTGCATGACATGCACACGGTCAAAAGCCGCCGCCACCACCACCGTCTTCAGCCATCCCATCTTTCAAACCAATGAATACAAATATACAATGACTTGGTGAGGCCTGCTGTCAACGCCGCAACGACTACAAACAACACAACCTTTCTACGTGCGTCCATCAACAAGCATCCATGCCGAGACCGTGGAACCATAGTGCATTGTCAAGCTTCATCATTTGCGCGAGACTCGCCTTATCGATTGTAGTGCTGACAAAATCAGCTGTCCTGACTACTTGCTTTTCATTAAGCCTCTTGACTGTTGGCGGAAATGAAAATAGACATAAATTACATGCATAGGCATTTCGATTATCAACACTGTACTTGCGAAACTGAAAATTTCCAGAATGTGTGACCTCGTTCCATGCCATATTTTCAGCCAAAGCAACCACTAATCTTTTTGAAAAGGCGCAGGAGAGCTGCGTTTTCGATTATATAGAAGGAGGCGGGCTACAAGGAGCCAAACTGTACAAAGGGCAAAGAAAAAAGCCAAGTGGCAAGGCCGGAAGCAACCACTAATCTAGGACCCGGGTGATTAGATCTGATTGCTAGCCACACAGACACAGGACGTCTGAACTGGACGTAGTGGTATCATATCGCCACTCATTGCCTCATTGGTCTCGTCTGGTCGTGTCCTTTTTCTTGCCGTCATCCTCACGGTATAGTGGGCTCACGCATGTTGAGGTGGATCCATGCCATCTTGTTGGCTTTAGTTTCCCTCTTAGAATCGAGATTCTACTGTACCTAATTATTTCCCGTACACGCGGTAGGCAGATAACCGGCCGTGTACTCCACTCCATTAGCTCACCGGCGGCGCCGTTGGTTTCCAACTTCCAAGTCACATTTCAGGCGATCAAAACACGGACAAGTATCGAATTACTGATTCCGACAGGGGATCCAAACGGTTGGTGCCAGTAGATTGATGAACATATATACAGTAGATGCAGAACCGCTTTGCTCACTGAGGTAGGACAACTGCAACGCAGAAGCTCACTAGAGAAGCACTTCGGATGCGGAAGAACCAATTGGGTTTTGTCTGGACAGGGTACGTCGTCCATGATTCATGACCTGGATAACACCAAGGGCAGGTGCAACACGTCAGAAAGACGAAGAATGTTTTGCGCCGCCTGGGGGACAAAGCAAGCACCTGCATGCATGGTGGGGCTGCTCTTAGTTGGTAGAACCACACTTGCTTGACTCATTTCTTCCCTGGCTAGTGGACTCATCCACCATGCATCTGGAATCATCTTCCCCCAAGTTGCATGATAAGATATGTCTTTTGGAATTCCAGCTGGTAAATATGGCGAATCTAGGTTTCGATATTTGCACCGACATTGTTACCGAAAGTTGCTGGCATACACGGACCTACTTATGGTATGGGTTTCAGGCTGTTAGTTCTTCAAATAAATTAACCAGCTAGCATATATACATTCTTGACGCTGCTCCAAACCGATCAACCTCAGCTCCGTCCGTTCCGTCAATTTTTTGTTTAAGCTAAGCTAGAAAGGAGCTCTGGATTGAATCATTGGAGCAGATGAAGACGAGGTGCCACTGGATCGTCATGGCCACGGGCGATCGCATCACTGCATCAGTACAGCAACAGCAGAGCAGACAAAGATGGATAAATAGGCATGGATAGGAGGAGACTGATTAGTGATTGATTACTAGGAATACCCGTTAGCTCTATGTCGACGAATGCGTCCATCGGAAATAATTGCAAGCATGCATCCATTCCCTGGTGATGCAATCCAATAGATGATCTTGGTGCCATTGCCAACTGGAGATCAGGTTGCACCCTGCCTCCGCATTTGGTCGGCATGCAATGCGTCTTTATGACTCATACCAGTGTCATTCGCTACACAAAGTCACTTACCTAATGGTCACATGTCCTTGGCATTTCTAACAAGGCTCGTGGTTGTTGTGCTGTAAGCCGGATGCAACTTGCAGTTTGCAGGTGCCCGGACCCCGGATGGCGGTCCATCAGGGCAATGCACCTTTCCTGTCCAAGCTCGAGGAAAAGCTCTATGTGATTTATTACGTTTCTTTTCATTTCTTGTGTACATGGTGTGAATAGTTACTTAGAATTGGAAAATATGACAACCGGTTGGAGGTCACCCTTGTTTGCGGGGAAAGATATACTATCATTAGGGAGAGCATACAATTAACCATCACATTATCAGAGCTACGATAGTTCCTCAATCTAAATGATGTCCTATTGGACGATCGACGAGGGGAGGCTAATTCAGGACTGACACACTTCTGATCTCTAGTTATTTTCCTTAAAACATTGTTTTTGGGATCATTTGTCGTCGGCAGTGAATTTCTGGTGTCTCATTCGGGTGGGATTCTACTATATCAAAAAATCATGGGTGCTAGTGCCTATGAAATTTCCTTTTTTAATTAACCAAATAATTTCTTGTATATCTTAGCCCATTCATTCATGAAAAAGATGAGACTAAGTAATCTCATCATGCTGAAAAAGAAAGACAACCTTTAGTCTCATATTCATAGTCAAGATAATTGGATGTCATTGCAGAAAATGCTCTTCTACCACCCACAATAGTTTTGGTTACTGGTCCGAAAATCCGGTTACCGGTCAGTAACAGGATACCACGAGCTCCCCCGGGAGAATCTTGATTTTTTTTTGATGATTGTTTTTGAAAAATGGTCAACCGGGAATCAATTTTTCTGAATACTTAACTTTCAGATTTTAAATTTGTCCGCTAACCAGTCGGGATTTTTCGGTAAAACCACGGTAACCGATAATCCCGACCCCCCTTGTGGAAATTTTTCCTACTAGTGACCAATTACTAAACATCCACTGAGAAGAGCAATCTTATTTAGAACTATATTGTTTCTTTTACTATCATGATGTAGTTCGTTTGACCATCACCTAAATATTGTTCGATGTGTGTTTTGTTGCTCAAAGACCCAGGTTCTCCACGAGCTCTTCTTCCGGACAGAGGTCACGATCTCATGAGCATTACCTCGAATATGCAGGGACCAGCCTTCCTTCCGAAACAAGGCCTCTTGTGATTCTGCAACCGGAGAGGAGCTATAAAGAGTTTTTATTGAGTGCCTTGACGTGAGTGCTCGCGTGATCGGCTACTTACTCCACGAGAATGAGCATTCGAGTCAAGAATTATACAAGGGCATCTATTACTAATGTCACGGTGATTTAAGTGTTTGTCAGTCTATCAGTGTACAATCTACAAACTTACTCCGGCAATTCTAAGCAATATTATGCACCGTTTTCAATTTTAGAAAAAAGTGCTAATAAAATAACTTTTCGTTGTTAAGACCTTTATTTAACTACCTGTTTCTTCCTTGTTTCCTTACGAGTAGAAATCAGTGTACATGCGAAGTGAGCTAGCTCAGCTGGTTTGGTTACTTATGGTGCAATCAGCCCACTCAAGTTCAATCATGGGTGCTCGTATTTTTCTGAATTATTTCAGAATTTATCCGTGTTATGCTTTCAGTGGTATATGACGTGTCTGGTAACAGTGATGCGCATGTGGTGATTTTGTCAATCTCAAGATCTGCCGGACCATTCTCTCAGAGGGGGTAGGGTTGCGTGTGTGAGCGTCTGTAATTTTTTTTGAAGACAGTGTACATATAATATTTTAAACGGTACTCCCTTCGCCTCACAATATATAACTTTTTAGCAAACTATTTAGACAGAGTGAGTATATATCAGCTCATCGAATCGAATGCAAGTTGCTGTCAAAACCAACTTTAATTATTACATGGAAGTTGATAGATCGAGCACATAAGTGCCTAGGTTACCCGCAAAACCTTTGGCAGAAACTGAAAAGATAACTCCAAAACCTATGTGACAAGAAAGTGACACAATTTAATAGTAAATCAGGTTCAAGTGCTGTGAGCCGCCCAAGCACTGACAGCCACGAACAAGATTACACGGCTAGATTTGGTGGCTAGTGCTCAACTTTTTATATAATTGGCGGATGTCAGTTTAGGCTTGTTTACGAATTATGTGGATGAACCCTTTTTCGCAATAAATGTCAAGTAAAAAGTTGAATTCGTGTTCACAAAAAATTGCATTCCAGATGACGAGGCTGTACATTTCACAGCTCAGCCAGGCTCACTTTCTTAATTTTCTGACATACTAGTGAATGGGCCAAAGCCAAAGGAACGCAATCTAGGATCCATCTACCCTCCATATGCATATTTCTATTATGTACTTCAAATTAGGTGAACCGTTCATATTGGTGTGTCATTCAGGGACTGATTAGTAGAATGGGTTTCCTGTCACTGTGTGTCGTTGCGTACACATAGTCCCTTATTAAATCTGGATTCATCTAGAGTGAGTGTTTGGCAGCACTGTGTTGTAATTTTAGTCAAAACCAACTGGTACGTGAGAAGACAGGCGGAGGCGCGCACATGCTATTAGGGTTTCGGTCGGGCCGCTGGTGACATGACCTGTCTTCTATGTTTTTGATGACTTTCTAGGCTTAAGAGGGGCGGCGGGCCAGGTCTCTCGTCGATGGAGGGTTTATGTTTACTGCTTTTCTTAGTTTTTATGTCTTCATCTGGATGGTGAAATAGCGGCTACATCCATTGTCAGAATAACATACTCTCCACTCTATCCCCGTTCTAGTGGTGCATATAGCGTTAACGGAGGACGCGTGGAGTAGTGTGTACGGCGGATCTTAAGATCTTCTTTGCTTTGGTGTCCGTCCGTGTAAGCAGTCTGATTATTCCGATCTACGGTTGTCATCTTTGGTGATAGTTGTTGCTCGCCCTTTAAGGTGATGGAGGGGTGGGAACAACGGCTCGTCTTCGGCTTGTTCCAATGTTCGTAGTCATCACAAGGTGGTCTATTAACCTATTTGTAATTTTTATTACTTTTTAAATCTTTTGTACTATTGTGGATGATTAATAGATCAGTGGTCTTTTTCGTAAAAAAAACATGGTAACCAATATATGTTTCTTATGCAAGATTGAAATAATAAAATTTTTACTCCATCCAATCCGATTTAGCAACAATTACTATGTATCGGATGGAGTACCACATTTTGTACCTTTTTAATTTCCGTGGATTCCAGTAACTACTTTGGATGTTTCTATCCGCTACTCCCTAGAGTCAATTCAAAATATGTTTTATTTTCGCCCAACCCTAGCTGCAATATTAGATTGCGATTGGATGTGTTTTGTGAGTTCCCTTACATCGTTCTGCATTATTAGTTCTACTGCAGTGTGTGGTGGTGCTATATTTTTCTGTCTAGAATGTTTTGTTTTATCCGTTACTTGTCAACTGAATTTGCTGATGATTACCTGTCCACTACATTTTTGTCTAATGGAACTGAAATATTGTTAAGTATCGTCTCAGATAAAATCATGCAACACTTATTGATGATTTTCGCTTGGTGTGAGTGAAGTTGATAGATCTGCTGCAAGCCACGTAGCTATAGCTAGCAACAATTTGAAATAGATAGCTTAGAAACACGACGGGAGTGGGATCCCACGTGCCAACCTACGCGTAGCCATCACAATTTTGCGGGAGATTAAGATTCATGTCAGTACGTATCTAGTGTGGATCAGCTGTTTAGGTCACTCGTCGCGGTGGTCCTGACCACGAAACGAGTTGCAGATGCATCTGCATGTATGCCGACATACGTTTCTCGACAGATATCGGGTGCCTGACCGATGTTCACTCGCCAGCTGCTGCGATCTGGATAGTCGCCAAAAAAATCTAATGAAGGGCGGTATCACGCGGAACATACTGCACTGGCTGAATTTGGCCCGGAATCTGGGAATGGGAGTAAACAATGATTGGAATAAACTTCAATACGGTCTTAATACGTCGTTATCGATAATCGGCTCGTATGGGACGCACGTTTCCATAGCTAATGATCAGGTCATTAACGGAAGGACGTGTATACCTGTTCTGAGATAACTACGAGTAGGGATTAACAAGTTTTATTAGCCATTTGTGTATGCTAATGCTAGTGTCAACGAGATTAGTTGGGGGTCACGCATCCCCTACGTCTGCGTCATTAATCATTAGCTCTTCTTCCGTTTCACAAAATAATAATCATTAGCTGTTCTCAGTTCTGACCAATTACAGTAATCAATCAAAAATCTGAAAAATCAACAGGCGATCTCGCTTGACAACTGGAAGTAAGACGCATTGCAGATCGAGCACCTGGTTGAGTTCGATTTTCTTATCGGCTGGCATCGTGTTGCATATCTTAACGATCTTGTTTTAGGAATGACGATGGTTTTTATATTTATTCCACATAAGATGCACATGCCGTACGTCGACCAGATGCGCCTACATACACTCGCGCGAGCACTGAAAAATCCATGAATCGATCACCAGCTCAATCAAACATCAACCAGCGGTAGCCTGAGAAATAAAATGTCGATCCACTGCATCGGTTCTGTAGGCATCGATCACAGCGCCGAAAGCATGAATCGATATTCTAATTTACATCAACCAAGCGATGAGGAGAAGAATCAAATCAATTGGCCGCGATTAGAGTCACCTTCTGTTTGCACGCCGCCGGTAATAAGACGTGTTGATGTTGCCTAATAGGTGTTGATGTTATTAGGACATATGAGGCATTGGACATCCTTGTAGAGAAGAGTAGAAGACCACGTTGCGCCGCAGCCACACACGGAACCAACGGGGCGAGTGCTTGTCCAGGTCTTCGTGCCCTCTGGGTTCTCCACGAACGGTGGGCGCCGTCCGGCATGGTAGAAAACTCAAAAAATAGTGGCGATTACGAAGGCATCATCTTCTTCATTGCTTGCAGTTGCAATGCACACGGTGGAGATCACCCCTAGGCGGCGGCAAGCTCATGCAATGCAATGGCGTCATGGGTGAGATGGTTACGAAGACCATTTGTGGCCTCCCGGACGTATTCTATATCGATGTTCCTCTCGCTGATCGGTTGGAATTCGGATGTATAAACAAGCATATCGACTCTTTGTGGATAGCCTTTTGTATTCCATTGCTGCTGATGACGCTTATGGCATATCGAGTTTTGTAATGTAGGAGTATATTGGTAGTTGGAACTAGGGTTTGATTTGACCAACAGAACATGCGAAGAATGGATACTGGTCCAACTCTGAAGCGCACCGAAATCGAGTAATAGAGAAAAGGGTTCTGAAGCAAACTATCCTTTTTTTTGTTAGATTTTTTTTAATCTTTTAAAAGATGGTATGGTCTAATTATTGTTATTAGGACATTTTTCTTGTTCGTGTATGCAGTCATGGCGCGATTATTGTTAGTTGGTATACTGTGATGTGATTATTATCATTATTTACTTATTTTATGTTAGGAATATAATCTAATTGATAGTGTGTGACGAAAGGCTGCACTTTCTTTCTCTCTCAGAAAAGGAGAGAACGCATCAAAGGGAAAATCTATGAAAAGTTGCCTCGCTCAACAAAAAATACATATGAGTTGACCACGTCACGGTGAGTACTGAAACTTCGATCAAGTGGTCAATTCCTTGTGGCCATCATCTCTTCTACCACATTCTATGGCAATATGTCGTTGTTGGCAATTAGCTAGGGTGATTACTACCCAAGCAATATTTGGGGACGATCCAACCAACATTAACTTTACACCGGCTCTCAACAATTTTGGATGTGTGATTGGTTGTGTGAGATTGAAAATTCTTTAGCACGAACTTCAGTATGGACTTTCATAATATGGGGGATAACATTCAAAATTAAGCGAGAAACTTCTGAATCAAAGACCGTGAGCTTTAATCTTGACAAACTTTGTCTTTCAAGAATCTACAAATAACTTCTACGCTGGCTTCTCAACTTTGTGTTGTTGAAGAGTTTAACACTTAACCCTAAACCCTATGGCGGTAGAATGTCACAAAGTTAGCGGGAAGAAACCTGTTTTACCATCTCCGGTACCTAATTAATGATGTGTCTCCGGTACCTAATTAATGATGTCTGAGCGGAGTTACGAGAAGTTGGATTCAAGTCAAGTGATAGTAACTATAAGACGATAATGTTTGATAGAGGTCACATATATGTGTCTTAAATGACGAATCAACGGTGAAAACATATGCCCAGTAGATTTTCAACGGTTGAAACACACCCGTCCGTTTTATTGGCCTCGCACACGCCGTATTGCATCGCGACCGTCGGCATCGGCTGGACACTCCAGAATGTCATAGGGAGCACAACATGACCGTGAAAGGCGGATATGAGATACCCCAAGTCCCCGAGGAACAGTCCCGTTCCCAGTGCATCGGCCTTGTGTTGCTGTGCAAGCGTGGCTTCCGTCTGCTGCATGGTGTGGTGTGAGCTTCCCCTGCAACCACGGCTCCTCCTCCCACCTCTTCTCCCCGGTCTTTCCTTTAAAAGCTCCCTCCCGAGCTTTCACTTCACCTCCACCACAATTTCCCGCCTCCCTCCCCCTCGTGTTCCAACAATCCTTGCTTCCAGTTTCACTTCCTTCCTTGCTGAAGCTGGTCCGATCCATCCTATCCATATATCCAGTCCAAGCTCGTTTCTTCAATCCAAAGGAATACCCTGAAACAAGAAAGATCCAGGAGAAACGATCCCTCGATCGGAACATCTCCTAAGCTAAAGGATCCGTGCTTCCGGACGGTCCATAGCCCCTGCACAGCACCACCGGCCGGCGGCCGGTGTTGGTCAGTGGTCACCGCGAAATCAAGAGAGGAAGGGGGAGAGAAGAAGGTGTTGCACAAAGTTGCTGAACCAACCGACCCTTTGATCTTAGCTAGCTAGCTAGCGAGAATGCGGCAGATCTCCTCGATGCTGCACGGCCTGGCCCGTTCGATGTCTCTGGGGAAGGAGAGGAAGGGCGAGGGCGAAGAGGAGGGGGAGCAGGGGACGGTGCTGCGGACGTCGGGCACGCTCTGGGGCGAGGGCTCCGAGACCTTCGCCGCCGTGTGCTCCCGCCGAGGCGAGAAGGGCACCAACCAGGACTGCTCCATCGTCTGGGAGGTGAGTGAGTTCTTTCATTCCATCGCAGCTGCTCTGTTTCTTGACCCTATCGTTCCTTGCTTGCTCCCCCTCTGTTCTCGAAAGAAAAAAGAAGCTCTGCTATGGTACAACAATGGCGGTAGGACATGCATGGGACTGGTTGCTGGCCGCTTGTTTTCGTTTCTGACCATGGAAGGAAGAGATCAAACAGTTTCCTGTGCTGTGCACTAAAATACTGGTTCCTCTCTCCGTTGTTTATACCTAATCATTTTTCTGATATTCTTGCCAGTGTTTCAGTTCGTTTTGTGGTCTTCGGTAGCCGAGCCAAACTATTTATTAGTATTAGGCAATTCATTAGGCCGCGTACGTGTCAAATTAGCATATACAGGTTTTGGATCATGTTCTTGGACATGGTGCTTCAGTTTGGCTTGTAGCTGCTGTATCTGCCAAAAGAGGGATGTGTATACGTGTCTTGCGTTGCTGGAGCAAAAAAGGTGTTCGGTTTCTTGGTATCTCAATCCAAAGTGGCTTTCTTAACGTTTAGGTAAACAGTTAATAAACTCGATGATTTTGATCGGAATAAACCAAGTTCTAACTTCTAAGTCGATCGACCTACCAGCAGAAAAGGGCCGGGTAGTTCAGTTGGTTGTCAATTCTACCATGTCCCGCCGAAACCTTGGATTTCGCCATGATTGTTTGTTGCTGATATCTTCAGTATTTGGATGCTTTTTCTCATCCTTGCTGATTTTGTGTATGCAGGGATTCGGGTGCCAGGAGGACTCCATCTTCTGCGGCGTCTTCGACGGGCACGGCCAGTGGGGCCACTACGTCGCCAAGGCCGTCCGGGAGTCGCTGCCGCCGTCGCTGCTGTGCCGCTGGCAGGAGGCCGTCGCGTTGGCTTCGCTCATCGAGGACGAGAAGATGCTCTGCGACTGCCAGTTCGACCTCTGGAGGCAGTCCTACCTGGCCGCCGCAGCGGCGGTCGACGAAGAGCTCCGCCGGAGCCGGCGCCTCGACGCCGTCAACAGCGGCTGCACCGCGCTGTCCATCGTCAAGCAGGGGGACATGATGGTGATCGCCAACGTCGGCGACTCGCGGGCCGTCCTGGCGACCACGTCGGACGACGGGGGCGTCGCCGCCGTCCAGCTCACCGTCGACTTCAAACCCAACCTGCCCCGTAAGTCGTGGCGAGAAGACGGCCAGTACACGCGTCATGCTTGCCCTTGTTTCGTAGTACATTCTTGACACGACCGTCGCTCACGTATATGGTCAAATCTGATATGCAGACGAGAAGGAGCGCATCAGGCAATGCAAGGGCCGCGTCCACTGCCTCGGCGACGAGCCCGGCGTGCACCGGGTGTGGCTGCCCGGCCGTGACTCGCCCGGGCTCGCCATGTCGCGGGCGTTCGGCGACTACTGCGTAAAGGACTACGGCGTGATCTCGGCGCCGGAGGTGACGCAGAGGAGGGTCACCGTCCGGGACCAGTTCGTGATCCTTGCCACCGACGGCGTCTGGGATGTGCTCTCCAACGAGGAGGCCGTGCGGATCGTGGCCGCGACGCCGGACAGGGAGAAGGCGGCGAAGCGGCTGGTCGAGTGCGCCGTACGCGCGTGGAGGCACAAGCGGAGAGGCATCGCCGTTGACGACTGCTCGGCGATCTGCCTCTTCTTCCACTCGCCGGCGGCGCCCTGAACAGCTCACTGTTCCTGCATTGCCGTCAGGAAAGAGGCAGATCGCCGGCGTCCATTTTCTCGGTGCGCGACGTCCCCGTCGAAGACTCCTTTCGGAGCAGAAGGTGCAGTTTGTGTCGTGATTGGGACGTTGCAGGACTGCTGCTGCTGGATCAGCAAAAGGTATTCCCAACCTAGCCAAAACTGTACGAGAATCAACGACAGGCACCAGCAAAAGGAAATATGAAGCCATTCTGTCGTGATTTTCATCATGTATATGCCCCTTGTTTGTAGAAATTTTAGAAAAAAAAGGGCTTTGTACTTGTCAAGTTAGACACTGGATTTTGGTTTTGATCACATCGTAGCAAGAAAACAACGCTTCATTAACAGTTCATACATATAGATACATAAAACAGCTTAGGGCTAGATTTTAACTTAAAATCTTATCTAACACTAAAACACGTCCACAAAATTTTTGAGGTTAAGCTTTCTTAGTCTGGAGTAACTAGACGTTTAGTGACCAACGAGGAAGTTTTTCCCGGGTGCCCACGAATAAGTGTAATGTGTTGGAATATTAGGCACACTTTTCATGATTAATTCCAGTATATTACACATTACTAAAACCGCTACTAGCATGTTAATCTCGTAAATATTAGAAGTATTAATTAACACGAACAGTAGCAAAACGTCTACACACATAGACATACTAAATCGGCACATCGGCACGTGAAGAACGTACCGAACAACTGTAGATGAAGTAGTCGTAGTAGTCGTAGTGGTCGTCGTAGTTGTTCCAGCAGCAGCAGCGACGACAACAACTTCCTGAAGGCGATGGCGACGTTGTTGACGAGCAGTCCGCGAGTCCGTCGAGCGTACAGTAAGACGAGCCGTGATGAAGAGTTTGAGAGCAGTCGCGCGGAGCGCTTCCCAAAAACCTTATTCGCCCTCTCCCGTACACGATCACAAGGACGGGGGTTTTGGAGACCTGCTGTTCCGTTCGCCGGTGCACGCCGGCGCTCGGGATGTAGTAAACTACGGTGACGGCGCAAGGCACGAGTTGGCAAAACCTAGAGGGAAAACCCTAACGGGTACAACATGGGCCAAGTCCACGTCGCGCACGTTTAAGTCGGTTACAGTAGCCCACGACCCGGGAGCGACCCGAACCGACTATCTGTGACGCGTCCGTCCAAACCGTTTTTCCCAGACTGCAAAAATAAAGCTCGGCTCGGTGAGATCCCCGCAACCCGCGGCGCATCGTGACGAGATGGCGGGCGGTGCATGCGTGCGTGCGTGCGAGCGGCGACGGAGGAGGAGTGCGTGAGAGAGGCTCATCTTCTCACAAGCTTACCAAGTAGCAACACACTCCACTATATAAGCTGGTGCTACTCCTTTTTCACTAGCAGTATGGGACTAAACTTAGCTCCCACTCCACTCACATGTGCTGCCACTAAATTGGGTCTTTGAGATTTCTGAAATTGCTTATTGGGCTGCCCCACTAATGGGCCCAATTCTAACAATCCTCCGCCAGATCTCAAATCCCCATTTAGAGATATTTGCCAGACCTCGAGTCTTGTTTATATACCAGTGTTTCAGCAGAGACTGTTAAGTTGAATTTCTGCCTAGAACCTTGAGCTACGTCTATCGGCAACTTGAACAATGGACGAACCTTTAATTGCAAGTTTGGTGTTTCTAGATTTCACACAAAATCATAACTGGTACTTGGCTGCCAGTAGCCTGCATATGCGTCATACTACCTGGTCTCTTCATGAGTTTACTAGAGATCACCCAAATCTCATAAATTGCGACGCTTAACAATTTGACTCATATAGGTGTGTTCTTTCAAGAATGCTCTATAGAACAACATCTTTGCTATGAATAGCCAACATAACCACATTAAGGCATGTAGCCAACCTGCCTTACAGATATTGAGAGTTGTGCATCTTCACATAGAGAGGGTTAGGTAATAACTCTCCTCTGTCACACCACTAGCTTGTTCTTCCTAGTTCCTAATCCACGGGATCTCCGATCACATAGGTTGGGTTACAACTATGGACTAACACTCACGTGTCTCAACCCCATCTCCCTCGATGCACTTTCTATCACATTACGTGATAGTCCCTTTGTAAAGGGATCTGTCATGTTTTTGTCTATTTGAATGTACGAAACAGATATTATTTTGGAGTTTCTCAATTTCCTGACAGAGTTCAAACGTCTTTTAACGTGTCTTGATGACTTTGCATTATCCTTATCATTGTTCACTTTGACAATAACCGTTTGGTTGTCACAGTTCATAGATGGCCGGTAATGGTTGCTCAACCACCGACAAGTCCATCAAGAGCTCACGCAGCCATTCTGCCTCAACAGAAGTTGTATCTAAAGCAGTAAGTTCTGCTTCCATGGTTGACCTCGTCAATATGGTCTGTTTGCAAGACCTCCATGATACTGCGCCACCACGAGAATAAACGCATATCCACTTGTGGCGTAGAGCTCATCAACATCTGAGATCCAGTTCAAATCACAATATCCCTCAAGCACAGCAGGGTGCCCTGAATAGTAAATCCCGTAACTCATTGTACCGTTCATATAGCGCATGAACCTTTCAAGTGCATGCCAATGATCAGTACCCGGGTTAGACATGAACCTGCTCAATTTGCTCACAGCAAAAGAGATATCAGGTCTCGTCGCGCTCGCAAGGTACATGAGTGAACCGACCACTTGAGAGTATCTTAATTGATCTCTTGTCTCTTTCTTGTTCTTTTTGAGTGTCACGCTGGGATCATAGGGTGTTGGAGAAGGCTTGCTGTCTATAAAGCCGAATCGGCTCAAGACCTTCTCAACATAGTGTGGTTGCGTTAACGTAATCCCACTCTCATCCCTAATCAACTTGATGTTCAGAATCACATCAGCTTGTCCCAGATCTTTCATATCATAACTCTTTGACAGGAAAGACTTGACCTCATTTATCACTATCATGCTTGTACCGAAAATTAGTATGTCGTCAACATACAAGCATAATATGACACTATCGCCCCCACCATGGCGATAATACACACACCTATCAGCCTCATTAATGGCAAAGCCCGCATAAGTTAAAGTTATGTCAAACTTCTCATGCCATTGCTTAGGTGCTTGTTTCAGCCCATACAAAGATTTTAACAATTTGCACACTTTTTCTCTTCACCTTTTACTACAAACCCATCAGGCTGATCCATATAGATTTCCTCTTCCAACTCTCCGTTAAGGAAAGCTGTCTTTACGTCCATTTGATGAACGATCCATAGGAGGCAGTCATGGAATGTAGTACACGAATGGTGGTCAGTCTAGTGACAGGTGAATATGTTCAAAGTAATCTTCGCCTTCAAGCTGAGTGTAACCCTTGGCTACAAGTCGTGCCTTGTACTTATCAGTAGTATCATCAGGCCTTAGTTTTTTCTTGAACACCCACTTACAACCCACAGGTTTGCAACCGTAAGGTCGTTCAGATAATTCCCAAGTTCCATAAGAAAGAATCGAATCCATCTCATTATGGACAGCTTCTTTCCAGTCATCTGCATCAGGAGATGTAAATGCCTCTGCAATGCACGTAGGAGTATTGTACACAAGGTACATAATGAAATCATCACCAAAGGATTTTTCAATCCTCTGTCTCTTGCTCTTCTTAGGAGCTTCATTGTCATCCTTCTCGAAGACTTCCTCAACATGTGGTTGTTCAGAATAATCAACAGATGTACTAGATTCAGTAAATATCTCAGAAGAAATCCTAGCAGCGCTATGAATATCCATCATATGAAACATGTTCTCAAAAAATGTTGCATCACAAGATTCCATAATACTATCAACATGCATATCATGTACCTCAGATTTAACTACTAAAAATTTATAGCCGATGCTCCGCTGAGCATAACCCAGAAAGACACAATCCACTGTCTTTGGTCTGAGTTTACGTTTCTTAGGAATTGGAACATTGACTTTCGCCAAACACCCCAAGTGCGTAAATAAGAAAGTGATGGTTTTCTCCCAGACCACTCCTCGTAAGGGGTCTTCTCTTTATTCTTGTTAGGAACTCTATTCAGGACATGACACGAAGTCAATAAAGCCTCCCCCACCATGCCTTAGATAAACCAGCAGTGTCCAACATGGCGTTCACCAAGTCGGTCAGCGTGCGGTTTTTCCTCTCGGCAACCCCGTTTGATTAGGGAGAATAGGGAGGCGTCCTCTCATGAATAATACCATGTTCCTCACAGAATACATCAAATATTTTGAAGAAATGCTCGCCACCACGATCCGACCTAAGACGTTTGATCTTTCTCTCTAATTGATTTTCTACTTCGGCTTTGTAAATTTAAAGTAGTCTAAATCTTCATCTTTAGTTTGTAACAGATATATATAAAAAAATCTAGTAGCATCGTCAATTAAGGTCATGAAATATTTCTTTCCACCTTTTGTCAACACGCATTCACCTCACACAGATCAGAATGTACGAGTTCCAGCGGTGCTAAGTGTCTCTCCTCGGCTGCCTTGTGAGGCTTTCGAGGTTGCTTTGATTGCACACAACTATGGCAATTGGAACCTTTGGCAATAGTGAAATTTGAAATTAAACTCATACTGGACAACTGAGACATCAAACCAAAATTAATGTGACACAAACGAGAATGCCAAACACTGGTATCATCAGAAACACCGCCAGAAATATGGTTTACTGATTTATGACAGAAATCTGAAAGTGAAAAACGGAACAAGCCTCTGCACTCATAACCTTTACCAATAAATTGTCCAAACTTTGACACTACACCTTTATAGGACTCCAAGACTAACTTAAACCCATCTCTGCATAGAAGGGAACCGCTAACGACATTCTTGTTCATAGTAGGGACATGCTGCACGTTCCTCAGCTGCACGATCTTCACCGAATTAAACTTCAGATCTACCGTGCCAACACCACAAACAGTAGCATGTGATCCATTCCCCCATTAGGACGGAAGAATCCCGAGCGACCTGATAAGAAGTGAACAAACAGATGTCAACGCACACATGAACGTTAGCACCCGTATCAATCCACCAACATGGAGAATGAAATACTGAAAGCACAAATCGTAAATTACCATACCCATCAGTATTGCTAGCGGTCACGACGTTGGCAGTCTTGGCCTTCTTCCCTTTCTTGTCTGCACGATCTGAGAGTCCATTGAGAAGTGGCCGAGCTCTCCACAGGTATAGCAACCTAGCTCAGACTTGTTCATCATCTTCTTCTTCTTCTTGAAAGAATTAGTCTTGGCAGGTACATTGAAAGCAGGCTTGTTCTTTCCTTTGGTCTTGTCGTGGTTATGGTTCTTCTGCACCATGTTGGTGCTAGAATGACCTTCACCAGCTCTCTCAGCAGTGTCCTTAGCCCGAGCCTTCTCCTCAACATCAAGAGACGCTATCAGGTTTTCAACGATATCCATGAAGAAGACAACTTTGCAATAATGCACCCGGCCACAAACTTGTCAGGTAAGTCACACTTAGCATGCTCAAGCTCCTTCGCAATGCACTGTATCTCATGAGGCTGTTCGACTACAGAATGGTTGTTAGCCATCCTGAAGTCATGAAAACTCTCCATGATGTACAGTTTACTGCCAGCATCTGCTACACCGAACTTAGCGTTCAGTGCCTCCCAGAGCTCTTTGCCTTCTGAGATGTGCATGTACACATCAAACAGCTTGTTGCGAAGAACACTCAGAACGAGTCCCACAAAGGCAATGTTGTTATCCTTGAACTTGTTCAGATCCTCGTCAGATATAGTTTCTTCAGGTAAACCCTCACTGGACTCGAACACTTTCAGAGATCGCAACCACGACGTGGTCTTGATCTTCCATCTCTTAAAATCCACACCGGTCAACTTGTCCGGCCTCAGCGAATCAGATAGATGTCCCATGTTTAATTCAGGAAATTGCCTATAACACATATACGGTTTTTGGATTGTTGGAATATTAGACACACTTTCCATGATTAATTCTATTATATTACACATTACTACAACAGCTACTAGCATGTTAATCTCGCATATATTAGAAGTATTCATTAACACGAATAGCAGCAAAACGTCTACACACATAGACATACTAAATCGACACATCGGCACGTGAAGAACGAACCGAACAACTGTAGATAAAGTAGTCGTAGTAGTCGTAGCGGCCGTTTTGCCTTTTTTCGTTTATGCTCTTACCTTTGAACTCTTGTACTCTCTATACCTTCTTCTAATTGCAATGAAAAGCAGGTCAGTCTGCCTTTTCGTCCTTGTGTCGACACTGAACACATGATCTGTGCTAAGGGGGAGGATATGTCCCTAATAGAATTGATAGAATAATCACATCAACAAGCTATATCTTCTTTTCATAAGCTTATCTCCTAAGAATTTCAAAGTAAATATGTTTAGACTTTGGTAATTTGAGCATGGGTGACCTACTGAGAAGTTATTCCTACTTATGTTGGGATGGTAAGCACGAGCGAGAAGGAAGTGGGCCAAAAGACGAGGGACCACGAACCGGTACGAGGCAGCAAGCGATAATTATTTCTTGTTAGAGATTTGCATTTGGGATGGCTATAATAAATAATTATCGCTGCATGAAAAACTCTTCGACGAAAATTCTAGGATACATAGCGTACTCAAGCATTCACTAAATATAAAACGATATAAACCTGTATTAAAATGTACAAATGAAGAATTGAATGATGATATCACTAAAGATAAGGAAAAAAATGAACATGTCTTCCATATAAGTGAAGAACTTTTCTAATATGGTTTCTCTTACCGAGTTGAGAGGAACAAATAGATGTCAGTTTTAATACATGTGGTTTAATAGCTTTTCATTTATTCCGTAAATGGTAATATCATAACAATGCCACACAGGATAATTGATGAGGTGAAAGAGAGAGAAACTAAAAAAATGTTAGCCTTCTCTCAGACAATGCGGATTTTCTACCCATGGTGGTAGCTACGCATAGATCGTGCGCCGTAGGATATGGAGCGGAGATGTCCCTTGATAAGCAGCGCATACGGAGCCAAACGGAGCAGTGAATTTTGTTGGCGGCATCGTCTGTGTATCCTAACGTCTGCACAAACAAGAGCACCGTGATGCTCGATCCTTGATGTCGCATGTAATATACGGTTGGCAGCGAGCATCAGTGGTATCCTTGTTTTGCCACGAGAATGACGCAGACCGCTGTGTGATTCTCTATGCCCTCCATTATATATCACTGAGGCAGGTGTGATGGACGCTGGATGCATAACCGTTGTGGGCTGGCTGCGTGATGATTGTGGGTAGCCGCTTCAGTGAAAAACCGTATAAGAGGGACTTGCCGCTGTACATGCGATTGATGACCCTGGCCGTGCGCGTCAGGAGAGCCCGTACTATATGCGATTCCGAATTTCCTTTTCATATCCCAGGAATAGGCCGCCCATTTGCTGTCCACCATGACTAACGTGAAAAGTTGTCCCTCCTAGATGTCCTCACGTACTCAGGCCACTCAACCACGTCCTTGGTGGCGTTATGCACGCGAACGGTGGCGTTTTGTATGACGGTGCAAAATAGTCAGAGCTTCCCATGTGGTGTCGTCTGAGCACGGTGGCCGCGAGAATTACACCGGCCGACGCGTGTGTTCGTAGATGTGTGCATCTGTGAGGTGCGTGTTTACCCACCGAGGACGGTGGGTTATCACGTGAAATGCATACCGTTCTCGGTGGCTTCGAAAACAATTACGGCGCGGACTGATATCCTCTCATTACGACGCCGATGTTGGCTCCGTTAGCTAATCGTTAGCTGCGCCAGTTTTCAGCACACATGTAATCTACTCCCTATATTAGAAATGATGGTTGGATGTGGGTGCGCAGCTACCACCATGGGCAGCCAGCTATTTTGCAGCTAAAAAAATGATCACATAAGTAAACACAATAGAAAATGGTATCTTTGCAAACACTTTTTTATAGTGCCATATTATTTACTGATAATTTTTAAATAAATAGAAGCTAAGCTACATGCCTATTCAAAAGACATGGGTGAAATTAATTTTACTTTCAAAAGACATGAGTAGATGTAATGCTTACATGATTCATGTATGGATTTACTGACATGCATTACTGATACAACGTCATAAAGGCAAATAATATTTGCGTGGCGTGGGGAGAAAAGAACTACACTTTCTTGACTCATGTCTCGCCTAGTGGACTCGTCCACCATTGGGAATATTCTGGTTCCTCCTGCAAGTTGCATGACAAGAAGTATGTAAAGGCCCTCCTTATTATAAGGTAGCGATCTCCTGTGTATAGTGCTAGTCCCTGGATCGACTTGCTAGCACACACATTTAAGATGAAATACCATAACATTGCGTCAATATTCATTACACGATGATCCAGAAATAAAAGGGGTTCGATACAAGGTACATAGCCCATGGCTAGATCAAACCGAAATAAACACACAGCGGAAAGCAAATGGATAAATGAGCTCCATCTTCATCATGTGCCACAGGCAAGGCATGTTGGTTGGAGACTCGCGACCCTAACAATCCTTACTCCTCGTCTGAGGGTCCTGCAATGGCGAGTTGCAGCCCAAACTATATTGGGTCAACACAATTGAATTGTGGTGGCAAGATGACACTTTGTAACTAAATTTACTAAGACTATATCTACATGCATATTTGGCTCGGTGGAGTTTCAGGCTGATTTGCATAAAGCCAGTTTTGTCCTATCATTTATAAAACATCTTCTCATCTTAGACAAAGAGTACCACTGATAGAAAACAGTGAACACCTTTGACAACAAAGAGTACCACCGATAGAAAACGGTGAACAACTTTGAAAACTACTCACAACAAGCACCACCGATAGAAAGCGGTGAGCTCTCCCAAACCCTTGTTCACCCATCAAATTTTATTATAGAAATTGGGATGAGGAGATCTTCAACATCTGCCCTGTCTAGTTGCTCAAATGTCCATAACCGGGGACACGGCTAAGTATACTTAGTTTTTAACTCTCGAGAGGGTGTGCACTTTCACCACAATACCCAATCATTCCCTCGTCCATGTCAACCAATTATGAAATGGAAAAGAGAAGACCGAGACGAGACCTTTCCGAAGTAATTCCCCGAGTCACAACGCGTGACCCGAACCAACCTATCATCCCCCTACATCTGCTGGTCACGACGGATCGGGGTCTCACAACATGTATGGTCAAGACAGAGCCCATTTGACAAGTGGTTGCACCAGAAGCTACTAAACAAGGTGCATCTACAATCTCTTTAAGCCTGGGTGACTTTCCACATTTGTGCGCTTCCACCAAGGGTAATTACCATAGACATGAACCATAGACATGGACCCCCTGAGTAGCCACCCACCATGGTTCTCCAACCAGCACCCAGGTAGTTCATTATTTAACTTCATTAATTTTTTCACTATCCAACTAGTCAAAACATTTTTGATTGCTTGGCTAAGCATCCTACTAAGTGTTCTTACTTCTATGATCAGGGTGGGGGATAGCTAAACACTACATAGGAACATAGCATAATAAAGTAACCACACACAACTCCTAACATTCACTACAGAAAAACACTACTATGCATATAGTGAAATAATAGGTGGTTTATGAGCGTCACTTGCCTTGGCCAACTGAAGAGTTGAAGTTACACTCTTCACAACACGTAAGACACTCCGCACAATCTAGCACACAACAAACATTCAACGATTCAATACATATGCACAATACAAAAACAATGCTATGCATTTATGAATGCATGTTCCGACATTAAATTGTTTAATAGTTCTCTGGTTACAAAATACATGCATGATGGCATGAATCAAATTTTAATTTAATTGCATTTTTAAAAATCATTTGATTTAAATAATTTTACGCAAAATAACTACACTTGTGCAATTGATCATCCATAAAATTTATATTTTTAGTCCCTCTGGACAGAGGGTACAATATGGCAACTTTTAACATAGGTTTCACTTTTTAAAAATATTCTTGGAATTTTTGTTATGGACTATATGGCCGAAATGGTTCTCTGTGAAAAAAATCCATTTTAACAGATGCAAAATAGAAAAGTAATGATGCCAAATTAATCTACATGAGGAGAGCTTTCCAGGGACATAAAATTTACTAAATTTGGAGTTGTAGTTTGAAAGTTATGAATTTTGAAAGTTTGAATTAGTTTCTGTCTTTTTAGTAAATTTTTTAAAGCGTGATTAATCTCAGCCGTCCGATCTCACTTACGCGGACGCTCCGGATAATTAGATACCGATTCGAAAATATGCTAAATCGGAGCCGTTAGATCGCGATCCAACGGTCCTGGCTACCGTGACCTAAATCGGGCGGCGCTTTTCGCCGGCGACGGCTCCGGTCGCGGTGGCGCCATGGCCGGCGAGTATGGACGCTGCGGGGAAGGAGGGCCGGGGTGTAGGGAGCTCACCGAAGGACGGGTGTGCTCGGTGGTGAGGTCGTTGGCGCGGTAGGGGTGGAGGGGAGATGCTCCGGGTCGGCGGGGTCCTTCGCCGGAGTTGAATGGCGGGCGGCGGCGGCGGTCGCGGATGCTTTGTTCGCTCTAGTGCACGGTAAAGGACGGGACCATGTCAGGGGCGTGCGCAAAGATGAGGGGATGCGAATGGGAGGAACGAGAGGGAGAGAGGTCTAGCGGGCTCACCGGAAACGGAGATGGACGGCGACGGCCGGGGCGGTTCGTCGAGTTCGTGTGGCCGCAGCCTGGTGGCGCGTTTGGGGGGGGAGGGTGTGAGATGGGGAAAACGGAGCGGGGCGTGGGAATTTAAGGAGGCGGGGTCAGCGCGCCGTTGCGGACTCGGGGGCGTGCGGGTCGTGGCGTCGTGGGCGTCGGCGTCGTGGGCGCGCCTGGAGCGGGAGCGGTTGGAGAAGAGAGAGATGACGTGCGGGGCCCGCCTGGCAGAGGGAGAGAGAGAGAGAGTTGCTGCGCGCGCGAGCCGTAGCTGGGCCGGCCGGGCCGGCCTGGCTTCCTCTTTTTTTTTTATTCTTTCTGTTTTAAGATTCAGAATTCAATTTAAAAAAATAATCTGATTCAAAACTCTTCAGAAAAATACAAAAAAATATATTTTGAAAAGCTTATCGAAAATAGAATCCTATAGAAATACTTAGGGATAAAAATGGTTTAGTGAAAATTAAAATATTTTCTATGACACAAATTGTGGTTTTATAAACTTAATTCTATTTGTTATTTGATGAAAGAAGACAAGTGTCAACCAGAGATTTTAAGTGCAATGATGATATGGTGGATGTATGCATGCTTTTGAATTTAAAAAAAAATTGGGATGTTACAAGACTAACCCCCTTAAGATGAATCTCGCCCTCGAGATTCGGATGGAATAGCAAATAGGTGTGGGTGGTCCTCACGGAGATCATCTTCTCGTTCCCATGTTGCTTCTTCTTCTGTATGGTGTTTCCATTGAACCTTGCATAACCTGATCGTCTTGGTACGGGTGAATCTTTCCGTTGTATCAAGTATCTTGACAGGTTTCTCTTCGTAAGTGAGGTCACTTTCCAATTGGACTTCTTCTATTGGTGTTGTATCCTTCAACGGGGTTTCCGCCATCTCGAGATGACATTTCTTCAGTTGACTCACGTGAAACACATTGTGTACTGCTGAGAGGACTTCAGGAAGTTCCAACTCATAAGCTACTTCTCCCTTACGAGAAAGGATCTTATATGGACCAATGAACCGTGGTGGTAACTTTCCTTTGATTCCAAATCTCTTCACGCCACGTAGTGGAGATACTCTAAGCTATGCTCTATCGCCAATTTCATAAGTAATCTCCCTTCGCTTAGAATCTGCATAGCTCTTCTGTCTGGATTGGGCCATCTTTAATCTGTCTCGGATCAATCTGACCTTTTCCTCTGCCTCCTGGATAATATCTGGTCCGAAGAGGCTACGCTCTCCTACTCCACTCCATAGTAATGGGGTGGTGCATTTCTTCCCATACAAGGCCTCAAATGGAGCCATTTCTATGCTAGCTTGGTAGCTGTTGTTGTATGAGAACTCTGCATATGGCAGATTTTCATCCCAACTTGATCCATAATCTAATGCACATGCTCTCAGCATGTCCTCAAGTATTTGATTAACTCTTTCGGTCTGTCCGTCAGTCTGTGGGTGGAATGTTGTGCTGAACTCCAGTCTAGTTCCCAGGGACTCATGTAGTTGCTTCCAAAAATGTGAGGTAAACTGTGTTCCCCTGTCGGAAACAATGCTCTTTGGAACAACATGCAGACATACGATCCTACTCATGTATATTTTGGCTAGCTTAGCACTGGTGTGAGTGGCTTTTACTGGTATAAAATGAGCCACTTTAGTCAAACGGTCTACCACTACCCAAATGGAATCATAACCTGATTTGGTCCTGGGTAGACCCGTGATAAAGTCCATTCCGATCTTATCCCATTTCCATTCGGGTACCGGTAACGGTTGTAGTAGTCCTGCTGGTTTCTGATGTTCTGCCTTGACTCTGTTGCACACATCACACAAGGCAATATACTCTGCTATGTCTTTCTTCATGTTGCTCCACCAAAATCTACTCTTTACATCAATGTACATCTTGGTGTTGCCAGGGTGAATAGAGTATGGTGAATCGTGGGCTTCCTGTAAAATTAACTTCCTAAGCTCCTTGTCTTTGGGCACGCAGATGCGCTTTTCAAACCATAGTGTACCTAGTTCATCCTCATGAAACCCTTTTTCCTTATCCTTGCTCATGTTAACTCTAATCTCTTCCATTTCTTTATCCGTTTTCTGTGTCTCTCTGATCTTGTCTGTCAAGGTCGGTTGGACTTCTAAGGATGCTATAAATCCTTCTGTTACCACTTCCAGTCTGAGATCTTTAAATTGTCCACACAAGTCTTCTGGCAATTCACCCTTTGTAAGGCCGTTCACGTAGACCTTACGGCTCAAGGCGTCTGCTACTACATTGGCCTTCCCAGGGTGGTATTGAAGGCTAAGGTTAAAATCCTTTATTAACTCTAACCATCTCCTTTGTCGTAAGTTTAACTCCTTCTGGGTGAAAATGTATTTCAAACTCTTATGATCGCTGAACACTTCACAACGTTTTCCCATCAGATAGTGTCGCCATGTCTTCAAGGCATGCACTACTGCAGCCAACTCTAAGTCATGTGTGGGGTAGTTGCCTTCATGCTTTTTCAGTTGTCTAGAAGCATAGGACACTACTTTACCCACCTGCATTAACACACATCCTAGTCCTTGACGTGAAGCATCACAATATACTTGAAAGTCTTTCTCTAGGTCAGGTAGACACAATACAGGGGCAAACACTAGACGCTTCTTTAGCTCTTGGAAACTGGCCTCACATGCATCGGTCTATTCAAACTTCTTTTCCTTCTTCAACAAGTTTGTCATAGGTTTGGCTATCTTGGAGAAATTCTCGATGAACCTCCTATAATATCCCGCCAAGCCCAGAAAGCTGCGGATTTCTGCCACATTTTTTGGCGACTCCCATTCTGTCACCGCTGCTACTTTTGCGGGGTCCACCGCAATCCCTTCCCCTGACACTATGTGTCCCAGGAATGCTACCTCACTCAACCAAAACTCACATTTGCTGAACTTTGCATAAAGCTTGTGCTCTCTAAGCTTCTCCATAACTAAACGCAAATGTTCTTCATGTTCCTTTTTGTTCTTGGAATATATCAAAATGTCATCTATGAAAACCACAACAAACTTGTCCAAGTATTCCATGAATACCTTGTTCATCATGTTCATGAAATAAGCAGGTGCATTGGTCAGCCCAAAAGGCATCACCGTATACTCATATAATCCATACCTGGTGGTGAAGGTTGTCTTAGGTATATCATGTTCTCTAATCTTTAACTGGAAGTATCCAGATCTTAGGTCGATCTTGGAAAACACACTAGCTCCTTCCAGCTGGTCAAACAGGTCATTGATTCTCGGCAGTGGATATTTGTTCTTAATGGTCACTTCATTCAGGGAACGGTAATCCATGCATAACCTCATACTCTTGTCCTTCTTCTCCACGAACAACACAGGTGCTCCCCATTACGATGAACTAGGACGGATGAATCCTTTTCCCAACTGCTCCTCAAGTTGTGCCTTAAGCACCTTCAGCTCTTCCACAGACATGGGGTAAGGTCTTCTTGCTATTGGTCCTGTTCCTGGTAGCAATTCTATCAGGAACTCTACATCTCTATCTGGTGGCATTCCTGGTAGTTCGTCTGGAAACACATCGGGGTATTCCTTCACAATCGGTACCTCTTCCATACTAACCCCCTTAAGAGAATTCAACTTAGTCTCTTTTGATCCATAGAAAGACTGGTACCGGATTTTCTTCTTTTCCGGGGTGGTGAGGGTGATTGCTCTACTAGCACAATCAATTTGTCCCCTGTACTGGGACAACCAGTCCATGCCTAAAATGACATCAATCCCTTGGTTTTCCAGTATGATAAGTTTGCTAGGAAAGTTATGGTTCCCAATATCCAGTGTCAATGTGTGACTTCCTGAGTTAACCAACATGTTTCCCCCAGGAGAACTTACTCTAATTGGTCTTGCTAGGGTCTTAGTGGGTAATTTATGCTTATCCATGAATGCCCTTGATATGAATGAATGGGATGCTCCAGAATCAAAAAGTACTAGAGCTGAGCACGAATTGATTAAGAACTTACCAATCACAAGGTCGGGATTATCCATGACTTCCTCCACATCCAAATGGTTCACATGCCCCTTCTGGAATGGGTTTGGCTTGTTGGTATCTGCTTTCTTCTCCGGGCACTCGTTGGAGTAGTGCCCCATCTTCTTGCACGAGTAGCATTGCACTTGACTGATATCCCTTTTCTCGGTGTGGCGGTGACGGGGTTGTCCATTGTGGTTTCCCTGACCATTGTGGTTGTTACCTCGATATCCTCCATTTGGGTTATGGCCGTGGTTGTGGTGGCCATTGTTTCCCTGCTGGTGTCCATTTCCACCATGTTTGTGAAATCCCGAGCTGCCACTTCCCTCATGATGGCTACGCATTTTCTGAGGTGTTCCAGAGTAATGCTTGTCGAAGTTGTGCTTTCTCTTCCTATTCTCGGCATGTTTCTGTTTGCTCTCCAGGATAGTGGCTTTATCAAGTAGGGACTGATAGTTGGGTGCATAGACAACTGATAGCTGAACGGCTAGTTCATCATTCAGACCATCCAAGAATCTTTCCCTTCTCTTGGCGTCGGAGTCCACATCATCTGGTGCATAACGTGCCAGATTGTTGAATTCTTCTATGTATACTGCAACCGTACGACTACCTTGACGTAGGTTGCGGAATTCTCTTTTGTTCAAACTCATTACTCCATTGGATATGTGGGCAGTGCGAAAGCCTTCTTGGAACAGCTCCCAGGTAACCTCCTCTATTGGGTGGGTGATTTGGAAATTGTCCCACCAGTTGGCCGCAGGTCCTTCTAGCAGATGTGCCGCAAATCTGACCTTCTCGGCATCAGTGCATCCGATGGTCACCAGGTTCTTGTTCACGGAGCGCAGCCAGTCATCGGCCACTACGGGTTCTGAGGCGCTGGTGAACGTTGCTGGCCTCAACCTTAGGAACCTAGTGAGCATATCCACTTGAGGTGGTGGAGGTGGGTTGTTGTTGTTGTTGTTGTTGTTGTTGTTGTTGTTGTTGTTGTTGTTGTTGTTGTTGTTGTTGTTGTTGTTGTTGTTGTTGTTGCTTGCCAGGATCTGGGTCATCACTTGCAAGAGCTGGGTCATCACTTGCTGCATCCCATTGTTGTTGTCCTCTTCGTTGTTGCGGTTGTTGTTGCGACGAGGAGGCATCTGTGGGTAGGGCATAGATGAGAAAAGGGGTGGAAAGATCTAAAAGGAAACTACTACTCAACAACCATAAACAAACAAACAACAAGTCACTCACAAACAACCAACACAACTCATACTAGAAATCAACAATAAGTTTTTCTTGGAAAGTAAAAACGTTCTAGTATTGCCTTACCACAAGCTTCGGTAAGGTCAACACTCTAATCGAATGATGAAAACAAATAAAATGGTGGTCAAACTACTACCGCCGAAATCCTCTAATGGCCTTGGTGCAAATGACCTTACAAGAGTGGGATCGGGTGTTGAACGCGGGTTTGTCATCCTTCTCGGGGACGATCCAAAGTGTTTCTCCCTCATCCGTCTCTATGGTGCGTTCTTCTGGGTCCTCCTCCACCTCAGTCATTTCTTGGTCCTCCTGGATAGCCTTCTTCTGTGCTGCTAGTGCCTCTTCAAGCTTCTTCTTCAACTCTACATTCTCCTAGAACAACATGTCACGTCTCTCTACTGTCAATGACAAAGTCTTGATAATGACTCTGTTATACGCTGTCTTCTCTAGCAGTTCCTCTTCCATCTTCTGGGGTTCCTCCAACATCTTGATCCTTTCCTCCAGCTTGGTCTTCTTTTCCTCCAGCCTACTGTTGGCTTCCCGAAGTTCCTCCATCTTTTGATCCAAATATAGCACTGTATTCTCCAACATCTCAAGCCTATCATTAGCCTCCTTGACTACATCAAACGCTTGATCAACGAACTTCATCTCTTCCTTCAACAAATCCTCAAGAGCTGCTGCACCACACTCGTGCTCCATCAAGTAGCGGCGCTGCAACGGCCAATGCTCGGTCATGGTGTAGTAGAATGGGACACCATCCATGTTGCGTCTGCCAAGGGTACGATAGGGGGAACCTGTGGGTATGCGATGACGATAAATCCCACAGATGCGTCCAATAGCTCCCTGCATGGCTATCGACAGCGATATCTCCCAGTCTGGGTATCTCTCCTCATAAATCTCCTCATGAGTTGACGGATCTTCGGGGTTAGCCGGTATGGTAGCCTCAATCAGCCACCTCTCCATCTCGGATTGCTTATACAGCTGCTGGCCCTGGAATATCGGCGGAGGTATCCCAACAAGGGTGGCGAGCTCAGCCAAGTGTCTGTCAAAAAAGACAGTCACTCCTTCTCCGGCTACAGCACGATGCGTGAAAGTGGACATCTACAAAAATGTTTTTAAGGTAAAAGATTAGATAAGACTACAATAGACATTTTATGCAAAACTTGATAAAATATGATTTTATTTCCTATGGGCATTCCTAAATACTAATCCAAACCTAGGGTCACGAACCTACAGGCAACACAGTGCTCTGATACCATCTGTAAAGGCCCTCCTTATTACAAGGTAGCGACCTCCTGTGTATAGTGCTAGTCCCTGGATCGACTTGCTAGCACACACAGTTTAAGATGAAATACCATAACATTGCGTCAATATTCATTACACGATGATCCAGAAATAAAAGGGGTTTGGTACAAGGTGCATAGCCCATGGCTAGCTCAAACCGAAATAAACACACAGCGGAAAGCAAATGGATAAATGAGCTCCATCTTCATCATGTGCCACAGGCAAGGCATGTTGGTTGGAGACTCGCGACCCTAACAATCCTTACTCCTCGTCTGAGGGTCCTGCAATGGTGAGTTGCAGCCCAAACTATATTGGGTCAGCACAATTGAATTGTGGTGGCAAGATGACACTTTGTAACTAAATTTACTAAGACTATATCTACATGCATATTTGGCTCGGTGGAGTTTCAGGCTGATTTGCATAAAGCCAGTTTTATCCTATCATTTATAAAACAACTTTTCATCTTAGACAAAGAGTACCACTGATAGAAAACAGTGAACACCTTTGACAACAAAGAGTACCACCGATAGAAAACGGTGAACAACTTTGAAAACTACTCACAACGAGCACCACCGATAGAAAGCGGTGAGCTCTCCCAAACCCTTGTTCACCCATCAAATTTTATTATAGAAATTGGGATGAGGAGATCTTCAACATCTGCCCTGTCTAGTTGCTTAAATGTCCATAACCGGGGACACGGCTAAGTATACTTAGTTTTTAACTCTCGAGAGGGTGTGCACTTTCACCACAAGACCCAATCATTCCCTCGTCCATGTCAACCAATTATGAAATGGAAAAGAGAAGACCGAGACGAGACCTTTCCAAAGTAATTCCCCGAGTCACAACGCGTGACCCGAACCAACCTATCATCCCCCTACATCTGCTGGTCACGACGGATCGGGGTCTCACAACATGTATAGTCAAGACAGAGCCCATTTGACAAGTGGTTGCACCAGAAGCTACTAAACAAGGTGCATCTACAATCTCTTTAAGCCTGGGTGACTTTCCACATTTGTGCGCTTCCACCAAGGGTAATTACCATAGACATGAACCATAGACATGGACCCCCTGAGTAGCCACCCACCATGGTTCTCCAACCAGCACCCAGGTAGTTCATTATTTAACTTCATTAATTTTTTCACTATCCAACTAGTCAAAACATTTTTGATTGCTTGGCTAAGCATCCTACTAAGTGTTCTTGCTTCTATGCTCAGGGTGGGGGATAGCTAAACACTACATAGGAGCATAGCATAATAAAGTAACCACACACAACTCCTAACATTCACTACAGAAAAATACTACTATGCATATAGTGAAATAATAGGTGGTTTATGAGCGTCACTTGCCTTGGCCAACTGAAGAGTTGAAGTTACACTCTTCACAACACGTAAGACACTCCGCACAATCTAGCACACAACAAACATTCAACGATTCAATACATATGCACAATACAAAAACAATGCTATGCATTTATGAATGCATGTTCCGAAATTAAATTGTTTAATAGTTCTCTGGTTACAAAATACATGCATGATGGCATGAATCAAATTTTAATTTAATTGCATTTTTAAAAATCATTTGATTTAAATAATTTTACGCAAAATAACTACACTTGTGTAATTGATCATCCATAAAATTTATATTTTTAGTCCCTCTGGACAGAGGGTACAATATGGCAACTTTTAACATAGGTTTCACTTTTTAAAAATATTCTTGGAATTTTTGTTATGGACTATATGGCCGAAATGGTTCTCTGTGAAAAAAATCCATTTTAACAGATGCAAAATAGAAAAGTAATGATGCCAAATTAATCTACATGAGGAGAGCTTTTCAGGGACATAAAATTTACTAAATTTGGAGTTGTAGTTTGAAAGATATGAATTTTGAAAGTTTGAATTAGTTTTGTCTTTTTAGTAAATTTTTTAAAGCGTGATTAATCTCAGCCGTCCGATCTCACTTACGCGGACGCTCCGGATAATTAGATACCGATTCGAAAATATGCTAAATCGGAGCCGTTAGATCGCGATCCAACGGTCCTGGCTACCGTGACCTAAATCGGGCGGCGCTTTTCGCCGGCGACGGCTCCGGTCGCGGTGGCGCCATGGACGGCGAGTACGGACGCTGCGGGGAAGGAGGGTCGGGGTGTAGGGAGCTCACCGAAGGACGGGGGTGCTCGGTGGTGAGGTCGTTGGCGCGGTAGGGGTGGAGGGGAGATGCTCCGGGTCGGCGGGGTCCTTTGCCGGAGTTGAATGGCGGGCGGCGGCGGCGGTCGCGGATGCTTTGTTCGCTCTAGTGCACGGTAAAGGACGGGACCATGTCAGGGGCGTGCGCAAAGATGAGGGGATGCGAATGGGAGGAACGAGAGGGAGAGAGGTCTAGCGGGCTCACCGGAAACGGAGATGGACGGCGACGGCCGGGGCGGTTCGTCGAGCTCGTGTGGCCGCAGCCTGGTGGCGCGTTTGGGGGGGGGGGGGGTGAGATGGGGAAAACGGAGCGGGGCGTGGGAATTTAAGGAGGCGGGGTCAGCGCGCCGTTGCGGACTTGGGGGCGTGCGGGTCGTGGCGTCGTGGGCGTCGGCGTCGGCATCGTGGGCGCGCCGAGCGGGAGCGGTTGGAGAAGAGAGAGCTGACGTGCGGGGCCCGCCTGGCAGAGGGAGAGAGAGAGAGTTGCTGCGCGCGCGGGCCGTAGCTGGGCCGGCCGGGCCGGCCTGGCTTCCTCTCTTTTTTTTTTATTCTTTCTGTTTTAAGATTCAGAATTCAATTTAAAAAAATAATCTGATTCAAAACTCTTCAGAAAAAAACAAAAAAATATATTTTGAAAAGCTTATCGAAAATAGAATCCTATAGAAATACTTAGGGATAAAAATGGTTTAGTGAAAATTAAAATATTTTCTATGACACAAATTGTGCTTTTATAAACTTAATTCTATTTGTTATTTGATGAAAGAAGACAAGTGTTTACCAGAGATTTTAAGTGCAATGATGATATGGTGGATGTATGCATGCTTTTGAATTTAAAAAAAAATTGGGATGTTACAAAGTATCTCTTGGTTATCTCAGCACTCAGCTGGTAGGTTTAGCGGCTGTAGTAGAGTTTACAAAATGTACGTAGTCGTTTAGTGCACCGACAAGGAGGTGTTGTCTTTGGAACTAGTGAGGTTATTGGATCTTTACACACGGTCATTCGATGGATCATGGTCGGACGGCGCATCCATCTGTTCAGACCAGAAGAACAGTAACAAGAGCGGAGTAGCAACGAAGATAGATCTAGATAGGCCACCACTCATCTCATACAAGAGAGACTGACTGCTAGAACATCTGCTGTAGGTTCAAGTCCTTGCTCCTGACTGATGTGTGATGTGTCCATCGGGCTATGCAGTGTTTCTAGGTGATCCAGTGGACGATGGTTGTTGTTTGGTGATGATCACGTACTATTGCCGACATTGCCAACTCGACAACCTGCAAAGTGCAACCTGACCATTAGATCGATCGACAGTGTCCGTGCGTTTCTAACTCGTATCCGCGTCACTCCCCATCCCCAGCCGCCACAAATACGTACCAGGAAGTATCTAGTAATACCAACTCTCTCACATTCTATCAGGTAAAAAAAAATTGTTTTTTATTTTTTTTTAAAAAATGTGATTGCTCAAGAAGGAACGTGTCTACAACCTCTGCAAATTCGATGCGCAAATTCAATGCCATATTGAGAAACAAAAAGAGAAATCTAGTACTATGAATGAGTTCACTAAGGGTGTGTTCGTTTTTGGGATGGGGTGGAATGGAATGGAACCGTTCCGCACCCAGAGCCCGTCCCTGTGTTCAGTTTTTAGGTGGAATGGAATTGGGTGGTTCCTCGGAACGGAATATTCCGTGTAGATCCGGAATGCACCCGTCCGGCCAAATCGGCCGGACCGAGTGGAACGGGCTCTCTCTCGCGCTAATCCCTCCCCTAACCTCTCTATGTCCGCTCTCTCTCCCGTGGCTCCCTCCTACACGGGCGCGGCGACCAGGACGACACGGGCGCGGTGGCCACGCCCAGGCGCGGGGGCGACCAGCAGGCCGGCAGCCTCGCCCATGCGCGGCGGTCTCGCCACGGAGCTGCGGGCCAAGGACGCGGACCTCGCCGCGGAGCTCCGGGACGAGCGGGCCATGGAGGTGCGCCTCCACCCGGGTGGCGCGGGGCGGAGGTCGCTGGGGCGGGCGAGTGCGGCGCGGGGCGGAGGCGAAGGTCGCCGGGGCGGGCGCGGGGCGGAGGTCGCTGGGGCGGGCAGGCGCAGCGCGGGGCGGAGGCCGACGTAGGCGGAGGTCGCTGGGGCGGGCGGGCGCGGCGCGGGGCGAGGCCGGTGGAGGCGAAGGTCGCCGGGGCGGGCGCGGGGGTGAGGCCGGCGGAGGCAGAGGGGGGTGAGGGTGGAGGTCGCCGGGCACGAGGCGGAGGAAGGAGGTTGCCTTGGTCCTCTCCGGTGGGTTTGGGGAATAATTAGACTAATTAAATATTTAAATTAAATTATGGTCTAATTAATTAGGTGTTTAGACTAATCAGACTCCATTCCATTCCGCTTCTGAAAACAAAACTGAACACACGGATGGAATGGGATGAGATGGAATGGAATGGAATGGAATGGTTCCATTACATTCCATTCCACCCCATTCTAGAAATGAACACACCCTAAAAGCCCGTGCAGTTGACCTAAGTGCAATGTACAATACTTAATATCTACATATCCCGGTCGATCTAGCTAGTGCATTGCGACTGGTGATATCCTTAGGGCATGGTACTGCATTCCATTTATTCACCGGGCCATGATTTACACACGATCGAAAGGACCAAATTGCTGTGTTTGCTGGAGGTCGGTAATGACCAGAGAACCACAAGGACATATGCAGCGTCAGAAAGGTGAATAATGTTGGCGTCGCCTGACGAAAGCTACCTGCTCCAGGGTGGTGCGCGGGATCTGAATATCTGATAGCTAGAACCGCAATTGCTTGACTCAAGTGGGCTCATGCATCCCCATTTGGATCCATCCTCCTGCAAATTGTATGATAATATGTCTTTGGAATTCCAGCTGGTAAGTTCAGTGCATCCGTAGTTGTTCATCCTTCATATATTTGCGCAGCACCGTGCATGCGCACCGACATTGCCACCGAAAGTTATCGTCATGGATCTCTTGTTAATTCTTCAGGCTACTGGATCATCTAACATGGCGCGCGCGGCATGGCCTCGATAGCTAGCTTCATGACGATTTGGCCTTTTTAAACCTATAAAGAAGCTTAAGATCATTCGAGACCCCGTCGATGGGGTCATGGGGATGAAGACGATCGAGATGCCGGCCGGGGCCACGCGCGCACACGCCCACTGGATCCGGATTGATCATGTCCGGGCGACGTATCAGTGCATCAAGAAAGCAGGCAGACCGCAGACAGAACGACGTGGATATGTAGATATATATCGCTAGTGCTTTATCTCCTGACTGAATACTGATGCGTCCATTCCACAGGGTGATAGGTGAGCCCGCCAAGGTCACGTACTTCAGGACTACTCCATGCCATTGCCAACTTGAGACCCTGCAACCTGCCTGCTTATTGGTCGGCCTTGTGCCCTCTGTGTGACTCATACCAGTGTCACTTGCCACACATGCATTCACCTACTTCTGTAGTTTGTAAACCATCAGAGGATGGCTAAGAAAATTTCCATTGTAGCAAGGATTACAATCGTGTTTAACAGGAAAACGCAATGCCGTGACAGGAAGCGATATATTAAGAATTTGTTTAACGGGGTGGATGACGGATAGGTTCGCACAAAACAGGTGGCTAAATTGTAGGCTTTGTAAGCTATGCAACCAAGTGCGAGAATGGGCTGCCCATCTTCTTTTCAAATGTCGCTTCATCACGAGGATTTGGTCATCCTTACAGAGTTGGTTTGGGACTGAATGGGAGTTGGGCAAACTTCTACTTTGTCAAGGAGTGTTGGACCGAAAGCATTCACAAGAGCGCCCCCTATAGAAAGGCGATGGCCTCGCTCTTAATGCTTGTCACTTGGGAGGTATAGAAAAAAGAAATGTTTGTGTCTTCGAAATCAATTTTCGACCGCTACCATGCTACTAGCCAAGATCAAAGAAGAGGCGTCGCTTTGGTGCCTTGTCGGGGCAAAAAGTTTAATTAATGTAATGCCACGAGAGTAGGATATAAGTATCGGGCCATGGTTTGTAAAACTCTAAAAACCCTCTTCCTAATTAATTAAAAACAAAAATATTTTGCCTTGTTAAGAAGTTATTTGAATGGGAAGAAAAGGTGACATTTTCTATATGTACCTTTTTTTTGCAAAACGTTCGCCGGTCTGTTAATAATCATAAAAAACAGTACAAAAGATCGCCAGGAGTAATATTAAAATTACAAATAGTTTCTTGGACCACCTAGGACCTAGCAACGATTATAAGCACTCAAGTGAACCGAAGACGTGAACCATCTTTGTGCCTCACTGGAGATGGACATAACTTGCCGTAGACTTGTAGTATAGATAGTTCTTATCCTCTCCTTGGTGCATGTCGAGAAGAAAGGTCGGTAAGGTTCATGTGATTCAATTGTTCGCACATGGAAAAAAAATTAAATGTGGATGGATGGTGATTTTGGGTTGTTAAACCAAGACATCCCCTGCCTCATATTTACTACCGGCTTTGAAAATTAGGTCCGCTTGTCTAGGACTTGATCTTGGTACCAATCCATAACGATCAAAGTCAAAACTCCATCTGTTTCATAATATAAAATGTTTTAGGTATTTAATATAGACTAGTTAATTTACAAAGTAAATAGGGATATCCATGTTGACTTATGGAACTAGATTCTCCTATTATGAAAAACTTATTTAGTAATGTATAAATTTCTAAAAGAAAATCGGGTGTACATCTAGACAGTTTATGTAGGCACAATTGTTTTTACAAAAGGAAATTTATGTGCCATATGTAATAGACCAAAAATAAATAGTAGTAAGTAATTAATAGCACCAATTTTGTGTTTTATACAGAATACAAAAAATTGTTTTTTTTCTCACGAAAGTTCGTGTGTCAACATAAAATGTTAGGAAGTACACTCGAAAATTTATTTCATATATTTTTATTACATTTTAAATGCACCTCGCATAATAGTACAAGATGTTCCTGCAAGGCAATACTCCATGTCTACTAAAATACGTCTATATATATGTCCAAATACAAATAAGATAAAACATCTTATAATTTAGGACAGAAGGAGTATTTTTCATTTGACTGAATTTGTAGTTATAAAAACTATCAATCCACATCCAATAGTCACAGTAAGTAACTTGAGAAATATTGCTCTTGCAGCTATGTAAATTAATATATGAATCAATATTTTTTATCAGTTCTTTTGCAGATGTCTAAGTTAATACATGAATCAGTGAGTTTCATCACATTTAAACTGACATAGTTTCTTTTTTTGAGAATTAACTGACATAGTTGTGTAGTGTTAGTGTAGGGGGCCGAGCTACTTTATTGCAAAATTGGGCCATGTCCGCCCAGCCAGCCCAGGAGCAAACATAGTTTAGACTATGTATAGTGAAGCCCAGCCCATTTGCAGATCAACGATGAAGATGAAGGGACAATGACATGCGTCTAATCGATTACGTGTTGCTATCAAGCTCTGCTTTCATGATTACAAGAAATAGAATGTGTAAAATATGTGATCTACAGATTATGCACTCCTAGATTACGCAAAAACCAATGTGATTGGACAGTGGCAGGGTTAATAAGTAAACCTGGTTGTTCGACCGCTGTGTGCCGCCCAAGCACTGAGAGCCACGAACAAGATTGCACAGCTAGATGTTATGGTTGATGGAGATTTACATAAGCACACATTGTTTCATTGTTTTAATGTTTAGATGGTTTGCAGTTCTAACTTTGGCCCACAGTTTGGACTATCGCCTTAATTTTGTGAGCTCTTGTGAAAGGACATGCATCCATCTACCATAAGATTTGCATTCAAGTATTCCAGCTACACGTACAATTAGGTGAGCCATCTGTGTTTGTAAGTTGGAGCTTAACCGTGGATGGACGTACTAAAAATGTCGGCAGAACCTAATCTAGCTTGCGGATACGGTTGGATGGATTTGCTATTTTTTCCGAAAAGGGTAATCCCGGCCTCTGCATCAATCGATGCACACAACCATTTATTGAACCAAACGTGACATACTCCCTCTGTCCAGAAAAAACATGTCGTTAAAATATAGATCTATCTAGACATAATTTAAGAACATAAATGTGCTAGATGTACATACACAACTACATTAGTCATCTGCCACATTTGAAAGAAAGGACCATCATGTCTTGAATGGTACTTTGCAAACTTTCACAGAGGTAGCTAATGAGACATTTTGATGTACATCCGTCTCCGTAAAACATGTGAGGCTTAGGGGTTTCACAACCTCCGAATGTGTGCATCTGAATCCGTACCCGTCAATTTCCACCCTCTTAACACCATCCTACATATGTATCGTATGTCACATATGGATAGACAACATAGTTTGACGGATACAATTTCAGATAAGAGAACAGAAGCGTAGAACGCTGAGGAAGAAGGTCGATCGGGAGGGGGAGGGGCACCTTTCTCGCTGCAGTGTTAGCTAGGGATTGATGTCAGTGTTCAGCACAGTGGTCCTGATCACGAAACGAGTTAAGCTTCTGTCGCCGCATGTGCATGCGGCGCTTGTCGACGAACGGGACAAGGTGCCTCGGCCCGACTGTCACCCGCGGCCAGCTGCCGCAATCTCTGAATCTCGTGGGTCGCCAATGAAAATATCTGAGATCAGGTCAGCCTACAGAGAACGCCATGCCATACATGCATGATTAAATTGTGTGCATTATTCAGATCCAACACTTGGACGGTCAAATGCGATCTTCATCTGATCCCCGCGTGCATGTGCATGCGGTGCATGCAATGCTATATTTTCCAACCACGTAACCCTATCATGTCCTGTGTTAACCACTAAAGAAAAGGAAAAAAAAAAGAGAGCTTTACACATGGCATAATCCCCGTGCTTATCATGTCACGTGCACACTTTCGTCGGAAAAAACAATCACCCTGAAGATTAAAATTAGCAATATTTTTTTTTCCACTATTTTTATACACATTTGTCAGTCGGTCGACTGTGTATATATGTTTATTATGCACAATCGGGATGTAAATTTCTCAGCGCCTATGTATTAAGAATTTGTATAACAATCATGTGTGAACAAGTTATTTTGGTTGATTCGCGAAAACCGTGTGGACGACTAAGAAGAGGGTGGCCTAAATTGTAGGCTATGTAAGCTATGCACCAAGTGTAAAAACCAACCATTCACCAGCTTTAAGTGTCGCTTCACCACGACGATTTGGTCATCCTTAAAGAATAGGCTTGGACTTCATGATAAGGCCATAGGAGATTGGCAAAACTTCCAGTCTGTCAGAGAGTGGTGAACCTAACCTATTCACAAGGGAGCACCCCTATGGAAGTGTGATGGCCTCGCTCGCAACGCGTGTCACTCTTGGGAGGTATGAGAAGAATGAGAAATGTTCGCGTCTTTGAAATCAATCTTCGACCCTACCATGCCACTAGCCAAGATCAAAGAAGAGGCGTCGATTTGGTGTCTTGTCGGGGCAACAAAATCTAAGCAATATAATTTCACAATAGTAGGATATTTATATCGGAGTGAACCTTGTGTCACGCTGTTTATAAAATTGTAAAAAAACTTCTTCAATGACAAATGTTTTGAATATTCGGAAATCATTTTGTACATGCACTCATGGGTGTGGGAGCTATCTTGTCCCTTGACATCATGTCCTGTGCTTTGAGATCCGTGAAAATAGAGTTGGAGAGAAATGTTTTTTGAGAGATTTATCACCATTTCAGAACAGTGGAAGACACTGCTAGATTGGACATAAAGTTAGCAGCCCCCCTCCCCCACCCCACTCACGAGGCAAAAGCAGTCCATGATTCGCGCTGCCTGCTCTACACGGCCTAGAAATCCTTTGCTTGGCTCAAAATCCGCGTTCCCTGGCTTTCCCTCTCACCTATTGTATATTTTATTTATTCATTTTCTTTGGTGTCAAGTCACATCGAAGGCATGGAGCAGCGCGTCGCACATGCTCTGTAGCATTGTTCATCAAAGCCGGCCATGCTATGCACACATCTCACATTATTCTTATTAGTCTACCCTTGCTCTGCTATCAGCTCTCTGTACTTGCTTGCTCAGGCACCCGGAAGCGAAGAACGCCATGAACTTGAGCAACGGGAAGAACTCAGACAGAGGGACTGTAAGTTTGATTCATACTTAATCCTCTCTGTTTTTGAAAAGCATTGCCTTCCTCACGTTGTTTCTGGATCCACCTCTCGAACATATATCTCTCTGTTTTGCATGACAAAAAAATCAGAGAGAAGATTCGTGGTTGACATACAAGTTGAGGAGTTTACGGAAAAGGTGCGCACCGACGGAGCAACGATTTCTCGATGATCCAGAGGCGGCAACATCTCATTCAGAGTTGTCAGAGAACGAAGGAACTCGTACATGTTGGTCTGGAACTCTGGATTACGGGCTGCTCTCTGCTCTCTGTATGTTCGCATGTCGGATGCGGGCCTTTGCCTCGTTGATCCGCCATATCCTCGTCTACAACGAAAGGACAAAATGTGCCGGCTTCGTGTTGAATCCATCGGGTCGGCGGCGTCTGACAGCGTTGGCTCAGATTTTCTTTCCTTTTTTGTTTGAGTGTAGTAGCAGCAACCACACCTTGGAGATTTTTATGTCCTTTATGTTCGAATCTGGTTGATTGGTTGAACTAACCGTCCCACGTTGGGAAATTTGTTTATTTTTTCCATTTGAATCGGGTAGCTTTCTGAAGAGATGTTCTAGATTTGATGCAAATTAAAGTTATATCATAGAGAATTTTAGGTGTTCTGCCATGTTTTTCTTAGCATCTGTAACAACACAAGAATGTAGCGGTTGAAGGAGTAACATGTTCATGAGGATGTCTATCTGACTATGTTGTTTTTCACTACATTCTTTTAACTGAATTCTTGTCTGTGAATTTCTTACTACCACGATATAGTTCTCTTAGCTTTTTAAACTGAATTCTAGTTCAAACCAGCTCTCTTGCAACGCAAATCTGGTCTCTAAACAGCCGTGGACGAAACATAGTTGGGAGGTGACTAGACCGACGTCCCGGGGACATGCCCGCCCGTTTGGACCGTGAGAAGCAGCTCTGACGGGGTCCTGGGCGCGCCCTGCTTAGAGGCGGGGAGGCGCAAGCATGGCTGCCACGAACATTACACCAAAAATTGAGAACATCAAAGATAACATGGTGCTGGAGTCCAGGTGCCAAACAGAGAAAAACTCGACGCTACAGTCATTACAACCGTCACAGCAACTAATACTTGGCGTAATTCAGCGAAAACCACATGACAGGGGATAAAATTCAGATTCAAACATATCAAACTAACAGAAAAAAGGGATACATTGCGATGACAGATCAAATCCGTTTGGTCTACACAAACAAGTGAAAAACATGAATCTAGATTAGTACAACTCTAGAATTATATCATGTCTTCACTACAAGCATGGTAGCTACTATCTCCATTACAAGTGTCACAGCTACTAATACGAACAGTCCCATACTAGCAAAAACGAGGCAGAAGCGAAGTATCTTAATCTTCATAGCTGTTTGATGGAACATGGATCTCTGGCTTTCAATGAAACATACGTGGAGTTTCAGATCACTGACAGTCTGCACCTTCTATGCTAGTTCTTTCTTTATGTGTCCCTATCCGGCTTGAGCAGCTCCAGATCATAGCCATGTGATCCCTGAGTCACACTGTCTTTCACACAACATGGCTAAATCTGAGATCTCAAAACAACTACTTGTACAAACAAATCACTAATTTACAGTAAGAGCATCAAGAATCAGTTACTTAATCTGCAAGCGGTGTATAGCAACTACAGACTAAACTGTAACTAGTATGGAAGATTTGGGAGAAACACCGGTGAACAAACCTCCACGACCTACTCTTCCCTAGAGAGAACTTGCGCATCGTCTCGACGTTGGCGTCCAGGCCTCCTCCTTGGGCTGCTGCTCATGAAAGGTTCGATTTTTCCATTCAGATTGGGGAAAGGTTTCTAGTGGGATTGTGGAAAGAAAGATTTTGAGGCAGCGGTGTATAGCAAGTACAGACTGAACTGAACTAGTATGGAAGATTTGGGAGAAACACAGGCGAACAAACCTCTACGACCTACTCTTCCGCAGAGAGAACTTGCGCATCGTCTCGACACTGGATCCTCTAGATATGGAGGATGACCCGCCGGGCCGGAAATAGGAACGCTGACGTCCTCTCTGTGGATCCTCCTCCCACGGCCGCATTGCTACGGCTCCGGGAGTTGCAGGTCAGGTCGAAGCACCTTGTTGTTGGGCATCGTCTTGCACGGCCATCTCCGGATGGTAGCGACCTCCCCTGCACGCGCTACTGCTGGTTCGTAGACGGAGGCCCAAGATTCGGCGTCCGCACGGGGCCACCACCAGGTCCAGCAGGCGGGACGTCGGAGGCGAGCCACCACCGGCGCAGGCGAGCGGTGGAGAAAGGGGATCTCGCCCGGGTGTGGGGAGTCGACCGGAAGTTCTTTAGTTCCCTGCCATCGAGATGAGGGCGAGGAGGAGCAGGGGAGGGGATTGAAGGAGGACGGGAGGAAGAGAGGCATGGGCATGACGCGTGCAGTCGTTGTGGCCTACGCAAGGCTAGTCAAGATTCGCTAGAAAACGAGGCAGAGAGGTACAATGTCGAAATGACAGATTAAATCGATATCTCTCCATATAGCAAACTAAAATGTTCTATGGCACAGATCGCGATGAATCAATCAAAGGACATGATAGCTCCCACACCCATGAGTGTGTGTACAAAATTCAGAAAAAGATACTTGCATGGGAAGAAAAGGTGACTGTTTCGAGACGTAACTTTTTTGCAAAAGGTTCACAAATTTATTAGTAATCACCAACAACTATACAAAATATCTCCAAGAGTAATAAAATTACAAATAGTTTATTGCACCACCTTACGACGATTATAATTTAGTAATCAAGCGAGCCGAAGGTGTGCACAATCCTCGTGCCTCCCTCGCTGGAGATGGACATAACTTTATCATATTACATACTAGTTCTCCTTGTCTCTTTTGTTCACGTCGAGAAGAAGGGTCGGTATGGTTCATGTGACTCAATTCTTTGCACATGGAGAAAAATAAACGAGGATGGATGGTGATTTTGGGTTGTTAAGCCAATACATCTCCTGCCTCATATTTACTACTCCATCTGTGTAAATATATGAGATATCTTAATGTAGACTATATATAGATCCAAATGAGTTAATCTACACACAGAAATACATTTATTTACGTCCGAATCCGAGAAAAATAAACATCTTATAATTTATTTTTCATCAGACTGAATCTGTAGTGATAAAAAACTATCAATCCACATCCACTAGTCACAAAAATTAACTTGAGAAATATTGCTCTTGGAGCTGTCTAATGTAATACATGAATCAATGAGTTTCATAACATTTTAATTAACCGACAGATTTGTGTAGGCTGGGCGCTATCTTGATGACGAAACCGGGCCATGTAGGTCCAGCCAGTGCAGGAGAAAATAAAGTTTTATACTTTTATTTATAGCTTGTATTGTGAAACCCAGCCCGTTAGCAGATCGCCAGTAATGATGTAGCGAAAATGACATGCATCCAATCGATTACGTGTTGCTGTTGCCGTCAGACTTAAGTTTCATAATAATGCGTGGAACAGAATGTGTCGAATATGTGATCTACAGGTTCTGCACTCCTCGATAACACAAAAACCTATGTGATAGGACAATGACAGGATTAATTAGTAAATCTGTTTGTTCGATTGTTGTATTGCCGCCCAAGCACGGAGAGCCACGAACAAGATTGCGCGGCCACACACATTGTTTCATTGTAATTTTTAGAGAGATTGCAGTTCTAACATTGCCCCACGGTTTGGACTATCGCCTTAATTTTGTGAGCCACATCTTGTGAAAGGGACTACACGTGCAACTAGGTGAACCAACGGTGCTGTTAATTGGACATTATGGGTTGATTAGGGTCGTTATCATTCATGTGATTTCTTAATCATTGATGGGATTAACATGTCGGCAAAATTAGGACTAAAATAAGGGGACATATACAATAAAATGTATCTAGATATAAGTGTATAACTATAAATATGAATGTGGAATAAGTTTAATACATCTTAAATTGTGAAACGGGGAAGTACTTAAGAACACAAAATTGTTAGATGTCCATATAAAATCTACATTAGTTATCAAGCAGATCTTGAACAGCAATATGCCAAATTACAGAGATGTTGCTAATAAGATTCTGGTGGACACATTCATCTCCGCAAAACATGTAAGGCTTTCTATTTTGCATGAAACAACACGACCATGTCCTGCTGTGAGTTATAATAATTAAATAATTGATATACATCATCAATTAGCAAGGAGGCAAAAAAATTGGCGATCGTTAGCACAAACACGCGGGAGAAGATCCGTCTCTTTCGATAAACAATCTACAACTGCATTCGCCTCCCTATCATAAAAACTAAACTCACACACAAAAAACTTAAAGCCTGACCATAAATGTCATCAAACAAAGCAAACACCACTGTAAGAGGGAAACACACAGACTGAAGAGTTTCAATCACCTACAAACAATTGGACTGGATAATTATCCTTGAGCATCCAATTTTATGAACTCCAGCTATACCCTTACTAAGGGCAGGTACAACGCTAGCCTCTTAAGTGGGGCGCTTAATTAGTTGGTTACACAATGAACCGAGCTTCCGACTCCAAAAGTTCACAATTTCACGTATTAATGAAGCGCCCAGACGTCTAGGTATTCGTTGATGCCAGGAAAACCATGGGAATCAGGCAAAACTATCGGTGTTTAATTCCTAGCTCCCGATATGTACATGCCCTAACAACTTTACTTTGGAGGGTATAAGCATCAATGGCCTACGATTTTGGATTGTCACAAGCTGGAGTAATAGCACCAGTGCCTCCAGAAAATGTATCCCCATTAAACTCACATTTACGTTTATCAGTAAAAAAGCCTTCCCGCGACTTAATCCATTTACATTTCCTCGTAGCCATTTTCTTTCATTTATGAAGGCGGTTCCACACGCTTTTAACTCTTATTTTTCTAACGAATGACTTTCATCTATCAAACCTGGACGTATAGTCTTAAACCCTTTGTCATGGCGATACTTAGCGTGTCCGAGCATCATTCTTAGATATCTGCATACCTAGCATGATCTCGTTACCGACATCGCTATCTTCTACTCGTCTATGATATTATGTCAGCTGGTGACCTAGTCACATGTTTGCAAACTCATTTGACATAATCTCACCGAGTGGGCCCTAGAGTATCTATCCGGCTATGCGGACTGACAAATCCCGTTGTTGACCCCTCGTCTCAACTACTCCTTTCCGATACCCAAAAGTATCACCGTTATTGTCATACTAAATAAGATACGACGTTTGGTGCGATCAAAGTATCTTCCAGGAATACCAATAAGAGTTGATCTCACGGTCTTAAGGCGTAACGACTATGTCCTATAAATACTGGGTATGTCCATCACATCGTTACTCCTAACGATATGACTTCCGTTGCCGACCGGCGCCATGCCCTATGATCGGAAAACCTCGATCATCAATCGCGCAACGAAACTAGTCTCTAGTAGAGGCTACTAGGGACCTGGTTGTTTTATCTACGACACCTGTATTAATGTTTCCGCTTAATACAGTTATAGCATGGTGTAAAACATATAATGAACGATTGGGATATTGCCAATAAACTATGTTTATTAAGTGCCTCTAGGGCATATTCCCTTCAGTCTCCCACTTGCACTAGAGTAACACTTAATCTAGTTTACAACCTGGTAAAAGCTCAACACCCATAGCATCTTGGTGCCTGCTCGTATCGTGGAAGAGGAATACAGTCAATAGACCTCACACATTGAGACCTATATAAGCTTTGCAACACTTCTATGTCACCTAGTTTGACATCAACCCGTATCTTACGATAACGGTGAAATATATCCCAGTGGATGGAGTGAGACTCGAGCATTCGCATAGCATGCGCCTTAAAAGTCTAAGAGATCTATTAAGGGGACCACCTACGCTCGGAAAACTGCTCAGTCCAATCACACTTGCTACTTCTGAAGTCGCTATATATTTCTATACCTATGTAGATTGTGTGACAGTGCATTCATATGCGACTTCGCAAACTAACCATGTCTTTTTTCAAAATAAAGGACATCTCCTATATGAGATTTCTAGTCGTATGCATCAGTGTAATAACTTGCATCATCGTAACCGCTTTACGGCAAGTTGCCATTCCACTCTTACCCGTTACTAGAAAACCTATCTTCAGTTCTCATAGACACTGAAGAATAAACTTAACGTTTGTTCATTGATCCACACAAGGATCACTCTAGAACCTGTTCTTGAACCAAGAACTCGGGTCACACCAAGTCGAGCTTTCAGCCTGATAGACTCTATGTGTGATACATAGAGAATGTCGAACATCATTTTCTATCACTGAAAAAGCCAAGATTAACTTAATCTTTTACCTAGTCATACAAGCAAGAACCTCTTTCTTCGCTTGTCCTTTTCTGAAACACTTCAGAATCCTGACTTAGGAAATACTCCGACTTAATGTTATTAAGCCCCCTCTGATCTATACAATTATAAATCGGATGCCTAATACTCCTAACTTCATTTCACAAAAAATTTAATCACTTAAATAATCCTTTACACTCTACTAGAGGATCTGTGTCATTCAATATGTCGTTACATACAGAATCACAAATGACACCTAGCTCCCACTCAAATATGCCTTCCGCATATAAGATCAAGGAAAAGCTACTTAGCTCCCACTCAAATATGCCTTCCGCATACAAGATCAATGAAAGCTACTTTGCTCCCACTCACTTCTTTGCAAATGTAGGTTTCTTCAACTATTTTGGACAACTCCAAAATCCTTTGATCACATTATCAAAGTGAAGATTCCAGCTCCGATATGCCTGCTTCTGCCCATGAATGGACAACCGAAGTTTGCACACATGTTTAGCATCCTCAGAATTACAAACCATTCTTAATTACACTATTAAGAACCATGGTTTTCTCATCCATCTATCAATTTCTCATTCAAAATTATAGTAATTGCTAAACGACCCAGAATAGATTTAGGCTTCGCCACTTGAGACAAAGTCTCATGTGGTCTGTCGGAACTGTTTCACGACAAATCGAATCTGCTCAATATCTACTCTCTCATAAAACTCCATATACTATCAACATCCTAGATGTCATCAAGAAGATCTCCCAAGTTATTACCTGGTAACCGTATATGGATTTTATTTCGGATCATAAATGACTCACAGCCATTTCTCGGACTTAGGTTCACCATCTCTTCTTCACAGTTCGTAGGTCTATCATATTCCATTAATATGACCTTCATAGCAAGATTGTCGTAACACACAGTGTGGAACACAACCTCATATGCCTACGCTTTTAGTATGAGCTCAGAACATCATGATCTCGAATCATTAGCTTTTTCAAGCTGTGGGGCCTGACACCGAAAACACTTTCGATTGCGCCACTCTGATGTTTGGAGAAGAAGTTCACCAACTTCGTCTTGCTCTACTTTCTTTCTCACTTATACCCTCGGACAAGAAACTATTTCTTTCGCAAGGTATATCCCGGCAAAGATTTTGCCTATGTCGTGAGACATGTACCCAACTAACTCTTTAGGTAGGGTATACTACAAAGATTAATCCATTTTAGGTTCGATTACATCGAAACACTAAATTGCTGAAACGACAATCCAGGCTAAAAGCCACACCATGACTCATATGGTATTGTCTCCATGGATTCAAATGGTTTCCCTATTTGCTAACGTGAGTGTTTACGTTTCTACCATATGACTCTAATGATTACAATAATTCGGTAAGAGATTCATTTACCACACACCATCCGATAGGGTGCGATTACGACGCCCTAACACACCATAACACTATGGTGTTCCATACGACGTAATTTGTGGAACTCTTCTCACAAGTCTTCCAATGATGTGCCAACATTATAACTCAAATCTTCATTCCTCGATTTGCATCGCGAGAATTTGATTTTCTTGTTAGGTTTATTTCCTACTTCATTCTGAACTTCGTTTGATCGAATCAAAAATTCAGACTAACATTCCCCGGAGTGGATATCCATATATCTACTCGGAATATTCATGAAGTCTATGAAATAAAGACTTCCACTACACGTTAAAGTACTTCATTGATTCACATACACCCATATGCATGATTCTCAACAAGCTATACTCAAAACGTTCAGTGAAGTTCACGAAATAAAGGTCTCCACTGCCCGTCAATTAATTCATTGAACCACATACATCTCCATGTATGACTATCCATAAGTTATATGCCCATTTTCCAAAAACGGTGTCACAGTTATTTTGCAAGTGTCAAAAGATCAAATCTTAGGACTTGTAGGTCCATCCAGTGTGGAGCTAATGCATATAACATTGACATGACTAAACGGTAGTGCCACACATATGTGGTGTCTTTATTAAGTTTGTATCCTTTGGCATTAATATTATGAATGTGGGAGCTTCTACCATCTAAATTCAAATCGGCATATGATCATTACTCCATAAATATAGGACACCAATTTATCACTATCATGTATGAACAAGTGTCTCGCTAGAGGAGACACACTTGTAACGATCATACCAACACCCGATCATAAAGAATTTACCCAAATGGTAGATCTAGAGGGAGAGTGTCTATGGCCATCACAACAACTTGATTGCCATTATCAACACGCAATGTCGCCTCATCCTTTTAAGCTACTCAAGCAGTAAACCTGGTTTTTCACAAAACATGACTAGTTCAAGACTTAGTCACTACTGCGAGCACTTGCTTAGCTAAAGCATTCATAACATGTATATCATATATACACCATCATCATTGATGACTTCCGGCGATCTGTTTCATCTTCTTGATACTTCCACCGTAATCAAGAACCATGAAGGTGAACGATTCCCCTTGCATGACATAGTCTATGACAGAGGATTTGCACTTGGCAACGATGTCTGTCATCCAGTGATTGAGCTGAGCGAGGCGTCTCAATGTTCATTAATCATGAACATACATCATTAAGTATGACCGCCACGTGCTCCCTCAATGTGTGCATTCTCTTCCATCTTGGTTGAGAAGACAATCAGTCAACGTACTGATAAACTTCATCAACCCAACTTTAGGGGTACCCCGAGTTTTAGCGACCATATCATATGTCCGCGATCCAATAACTCGTACCCACCGTTGGTTCTCTATGGCAGAGATCATAGCATAGACTGGACTATGATGATATCATCCGCATAAAATCCAATAATCAAAATTATCTTTTGTTAGCGGAATCTCCGGGTTTATCTCCTAGCGGGCATTGTAACACAAAGAGCTAACGGTTTAAACAAGAAGTATCCTCAAGCTAAAGTATAAAACTATGAAGTTTGGACCCAACCTCTTAAGTTTCTCAATCGCAGGAATGCGCCTAATTTGAAAAGATGATATCACAATGGTTAATATCTACAAAGGTTTGCAAAACAGACTCTGTTCATTATATTCTGAGTTCTAGTATTTTAGAAAATGACTATCCGAACTCCCACTCAAACGAACATCCCTCCTGGTCGTTTAAGCGATTACACGACCCCCATCCATTGCACCACCCCTCATCATCAGAGCCGGCGGCACAACTTCAAGAGTAGACAAAAGTCCGCCACACCAATTTTGTGACTCGTGCTCGACCTTTCGGTCTCCCTGTTCCGAGGCCATATTTCTGAATATGCTAGGCTCGCCACCATAACCTTCACGCTGACGCTTGTGCAACATGGCTTACACCCACCGTATGCGAACGAAGATATGTCTGACACCCGATCATCACGGCCTGCCTCATAACGTAGAACTTTCTTGGTGGTGCGCGTTGGAGGGAGAACACTGGTGGTATTTTGAAGGGATCATCTTATATAACTACCGCCGTGTAACTAATGTATACTATACACACAATCACACAATATAAGATGCACACAAAATATCAAATGTAATGCAATGTGATATAGTCCATTGCGCCATGGTCTTCTTGGCGCCCGCAGTTTATAAACAATTTAATAAACCTACCTTGACCATATCACATAGCCACTGCAAAATAAAGTTAGACGCTTCTACTTTATCTTTTGCATATTTTACGTGGCTCGGGGCTTTCGTAAATAGAACCGCTTCATACCTACGAACCTTATGACCACAACAACGATCCAATAATTGCATGTTTAAGCATCCCTTTCGGGCCCTCCATTGAAAATGCAAGACCAACTAAAGAGAGAGAAACAGGCACCCGCCAGCCACAGATACGGTACAAGCCGTATGTCAGTAGTGGAACCAGTATCGCGTAAGCGTACGCGTAAAGTCGGTCCGGGCCGCTTCATCAACTCGATGCCGCTGGAATCACAAGTGCACGCTAGAGGGTAGCAAATAACAGGAACGGTGCCCCCGTGCAGAACACGGGTTCTAACAGCGTACAGCTATATCTACGATAGATCGGCTCTGATACCACTGAAGGGGATCGTGTGCAGAAAACAAAAAATTTCCTAGCCACGATATCCTTAAACTAGCCAAGATCTACACTATGCAGATATAGAAGTACGGCGGAGATCGGAATACATACCCTCGTAGACCGAATAGCGGGGATTACGCTCCCGCACAAGCGTTGACGATGAAGACGCCGAAGCCGACCTCTAGGTCACGGAGAACTCGGCGCGACGAAGATGACGAAGATGACCCCGAGGTCGGGTGGAGGAAGTAGGCCTCCGAGTACCACTAGCGCAGCACCTCGCAGGGAGTCGCACACATACGGTGGAGACGACGGTCTCCGAAGCTCCAGTCCAGGATGAGCAGCGGAAGACTTGGACCGGAACACCAGCAGCGGAAGCCCCATTTGGCCCACCTAGGCCGGCCAAGCCTCCCCCACAAAATTCCCTTGAGGGTTTTCACCCCCATGGGCCTTCTTTCGACCAGAAGGCCCATTTAGGGAAATCCGAAAATAAATATATAAAATCATATTTGCATATTAATTACACTAATTAATATCAAACATAATATATATAATTTTTCCTAGCTCCGAAAACTCTTTCGGCGCTGCCCGATCTCCATCGGACCCCTCCCGGGACGTTCCCGGTGATCTCTTTCCTTTCCGGTTGTCTTGTCGAAACCCCTTAAGTGTGTTACCCTAGCGGTTCGATATAATATCAGGTATGATCAAGACTCCTCAATGATCAACGACTAACTCGTAGGCCTGGACCCCATGAATTAACCCCTCAGATATAACGAATGACTTTCATCTATCAAACCTGGACGTATAGTCTTAAACCCTTTGTCATGGCGATACTTAGCGTGTCCGAGCATCATTCTTAGATATCTCCATACCTAGCATGATCTCGTTACCGACATCGCTATCTTCTACTCGTCTATGATATTATGTCAGCTGGTGACCTAGTCACATGTTTGCAAACTCATTTGACATAATCTCACCGAGTGGGCCCTAGAGTATCTATCCGGCTATGCGGACTGACAAATCCCGTTGTTGACCCCTCGTCTCAACTACTCCTTTCCGATACCCAAAAGTATCACCGTTATTGTCATACTAAATAAGATACGACGTTTGGTGCGATCAAAGTATCTTCCAGGAATACCAATAAGAGTTGATCTCACGGTCTTAAGGCGTAACGACTATGTCCTATAAATACTGGGTATGTCCATCACATCGTTACTCCTAACGATATGACTTCCGTTGCCGACCGGCGCCATGCCCTATGATCGGAAAACCTCGATCATCAATCGTGCAACGAAACTAGTCTTAGTAGAGACTACTAGGGACCTGGTTGTTTTATCTACGACACCTGTATTAATGTTTCCGCTTAATACAGTTATAGCATGGTGTAAAACATATAATGAACGATTGGGATATTGCCAATAAACTATGTTTATTAAGTGCCTCTAGGGCATATTCCCTTCAAATACAACATTGCTCAACAAATACTCTTATTCAGTTACTTCATACCAGCACGATAGAGCCAAATTAAAACCCTTGAGATCAAACACATAATCGATCACATGCAATTTTTACTCACTTTTAATTTTGTTTACAATAAGAGGTGCACGAAAAAACTATGGAGTTAGCTACTCCACAACATCATCATCACCACTAATATAAAAAGATCCAAAGGGTGGCTGATCCAAATAATATCAACCGTATGATTGCCTACATCTGACGCTTGAGAATTGTCAAATGATGAATCCACTTAAGCGATACCCCCCTAATCAGAACCATTCATCGCCTAAATCTAATCATCATCACCACTAATATAAAAAGATCCAAAGGGTGGCTGATCCAAATAATATCAACCGTATGATTGCCTACATCTGACGCTTGAGAATTGTCAAATGATGAATCCACTTAAGCGATACCCCCCTAATCAGAACCATTCATCGCCTAAATCTAATGGTCAAGATTGTCCTAATGATGTACTATATTCCGTCAGCCGCATTTCTCTCTCTCTCTCTCTCTCTCTCTCTCTCTCTCTCTCTCTCTCTCTCTCTCTCTCTCTCTCTCTCTCTCTCTCTCTCTCTCTCATAACTATTCCTTTTAATTCAGCTATTATAAGGGAGAATGAGCCCACATCAGAATTTCCAAAGCGTGCATGCATAATCAAAGGCAGAGGAAACGGGAAGATTGCCCACGTCCATACCTTCCTAATTAATAGGAAATTAAACTATATCTTGCCCTTTCTCAACCAGGCCTTTATTACACGCCTTACAATCTTGACTCCTACTTTGACGTGTTTAAATAAATTGGTTTTAACGGGACTTATAATATTCATAAATAAAACTTTGTAACAAATCCGATAGTAGAAAATTAGAATGTTTTAGATATTTTGTTTCGTAATAAACAAAAATATGAGATATATTATACTGTGCATACCTCTATATCATCAATTTGAGCAATGTAATACGATACAACTTTGTAATAAATCTGCATCACTTAATATGGGACACATGGAGTGCTGATAACAGTTTCATATATAGTAAAAATTAGAATGGATTATATTTTTGTTTCCTAACATCAAATATAGGCTATATTGTACTGTACATATCTCTACATCATCAATATGAGCAAAGTAATAAGAGTTATGTACTATAAAATACTATAAACACTTTAGATGCTAACTATTTTTTTACTGTACAATTCACATTACATTTGTAAATACTTGCGTATATAGGGATACGCGTATGGCCCGTGAATCGAAATGGAGAGAATATTCAGTCACGTGCATTGCACGTGCTTTATTACTAGTGTTTATAAATTCGCCAAAGGGGACTATATGGACCATGTTGGGCTGCGGATAAAGACCGGGTACAGATTTGAAGACGGATATATGTGGTGGTGGATTCGGGAATGAAAACAGGGCGTATTCAGAGCGATAATAAAATTAATCGGCCATTTAAGTGCAAAAGTAAATTATCAAACCATACAACCAAATTCATTGTTCAATAATCTAATAACGAACTAACTTATACTCCATAGTCTTTACAATGATTATTTGAGTGAAATGTTGTTCAACGGGCGAACTCAGCAACTCACTAAATGCAAATTATCCATCTCTCTCGATAAACAATCTATTATTGTATTTATCTTCCTATGGAAAACCTAAAGTCACACATATAATACTTAAACCTGAACGTAGATGTTATCAAACAAAGCAGACACCATTGTAGAAGGGAGAGAGCCGGACACTGAAGAGTTTCAATCACCTACAAACAATCAGACTGGACAGTTATCGTCCTTGAGCATCCAATCTCGTTAGATTAAATACCCTTATTGCTAAGGAGGGTACAACACTAGTCTCTTAAGTGGGGCGCTTAATGTGTTGGTTACGCAATGAACCAAGCTTCCGACTCCAGGAGTTTTATTTCACGTATTAATGAAGCGCCCATACTCCTAGGTATGCGTTGATGACAAGAAAACCATGTGAATCATGCAAAACTATCGGTGTTTGTTTTCTAGCTCCCGCCCTGTACCTGCCCTAACAACTATAGTTTCTAGGGTATAAGCATCAATGACCTACAATATTGGATAGTTGCAAGCTGCAATAAAATTGCCCGTGTCATCTCTAATAATAGAAACAATGCCCCAAAAAAATGTATCCCCATTAAAACTCTCACATTTACATTTATGTATAAAACCTTTCCCTTGGCTTAATCCATTTACTTTTCCTCGTAGCCGAATTCTTCCAAATAAAGGGGTTTCTCACTTTATAACTCGTATTCTTCTAATTGAAAAGCAGAGCTCTACATGTTTTCTCTAAGAAAAACACAACATTACTTAAGACAAACTCTTATTGAATTACTTCATATCAGTGGCAGAGCCAAAATTTGAAATATGTGAGGTAAAACACGTAATCGGTCACATGCAGGTTTTACTAACTTTTAATTAATGAGGTACGAAAAACTATGGAGTCATATCTTGTACATAGATCCGACACGAGGGATTCGATGGACAATGTCAGTTGGCTCTAACGCTTAACGTTATGATATGTGGAAATATGAAGTTGATATTGGAATTTTAGTTTCACTGGTAAAAAAGGTAGATGGATAAGAATTTAAATACATAAAAATGTGACGCTGACATATCTGGGTACAACATTTTAGAGGACGTCGTTAAAGACGATGTTTAGTTGAACTTTTGAATAGTCAAATGCGTCACCTCTAACGAAGTAGTCGCCGGTGAAAGAAAAAATTAGAAGGAGACAAAGCTAGATGATAGTGGTGGTGGCTTGCATTGTACAGGGGAAGAGAATACCATGATGGTATGGACTCGGAATGTACTCTGCTTATGACGGTCGTCCGGGCTATCTACCACGGTGGTTGGCGTAATCTGAAGAGACTAAGATGTTCAGAATACTTATCATTCCTGATTTTCTTATCTACACTTTAGGTGATCAGCGATAGTAATATTAATTTTACTCCGCTACTATCACAAACTCAAACCTGGCAATAAAATGTCGGGAGGGAGCCGGGCACCTTTCGCGCTGCAGTGCTAGGGATCGATGTTCGTATTTAGCACAGTGGTCCGGACGACGAAACGAGTTAAGCATTTGTCGCCGCGCGCAGGTGCAGCCAGCTCTTGTCGACAGGACGAACTACCCCGCCCCGACTATCACTCGCCGCCAGCTGCTGCGATCTGGATCGTCTGTCACCCGAGAAAATATCTGATCAAACCAAGACAGTGTGCCATGCATGATCGTGAATTATTCATATCTATCGACAAAACGTACGTGTCACTTAGCTCTAGCTGGCTTACTATTTCGCCCGGAATCTTGGAAGGCAAGAAAATAGACAATGCGATAATGCGAATATTGGTAGGTATGGATGGGTGTATGGCGTGCAGCACGTTATGGTCTTTTCCAACACTTGGACTGTGGGTCAAATGCGATCGACATCTGATCGCGTGCATGTTCATGGATGCTATATTTTCCAACCACGTACCCCTATCTATCTTGTCATGTGTTCACCACGAAGAGGAAAATGAAAAGGAGCTTTACACATGGCGCAACCGACAGTCCCGTGCTTATCTCATGTCACGTGTCCACGCTATGAAAAACCAAATCAACATGCAGATTAAAATTGTAAATATGCACGCCGGAAATGCAATCCCACACATCGGAGGGTGTCTCAGTCTTATTCGAGACGTCCAAAATATTTTGAGATTCATGCACAAATTGTTAATAAATTTTTGAATATCAAAGCATTAACAGTAACTTTTGGATATATGTAATTTAAAATTTTAGATTCATGTACTAACAAGGAATTTCTATACATGCATTGACCAAAAAAAACTAAAGCTACGCATTAACCTAGTTTTATTTTTATCAACATATGAATTAGTAGGATTAATAGCGTCCATCGGATGTAAAATCAACGATAAAAAATAAGACCGAGACACCCTCCTACGTGTGGAAAAACCAAGTTGCATGCATGCAGGTGCGTACGTAATGCTGAACTATCTTCTCTCGACAAAGCGTAACATAGATTAAGCGACACGATGACTATTATCATATGCAGTATGTGTTTGTCGTAGATCTAGGTATGTATAGCTACGATCAATGCAACGTGTTATACTTATACCTACTCCGAGATGATTAATTAAATTGTTCTTAGGCTGCTCATAGTGGGAAGTAATATATGTAGTGATATCATGAAATATTTTATTAACGTATGTTTGGAAATAAATTAATAACAAATGATCTCAATAATAAAATCCATACCCAAAAATATACTAAATTTGATAATCAAACAAATATGTTTGGCTATTTTTATTAGTAAAAGTATAGCTCTAGTATCACATTCACCAATATGTTGATCCAAATTTGTGGCATTAGAACATCTTTGAGACTGAGGCAACTGGCCTAAAAAAATCTATTTATGGTATCTACTTATGATACCACTACCCGCTCACAATCACGTCAGATGCGTTGCGGCATGGAGAGAATGATACCCACAATAGGTAGTCATAGTTTGATTTGTATTGTTGGTCAATGATTTGTCTCAATGACATTAGCAGAGAGGGTTGACGCACCGTGATTAACTATATACTGTCCTCGCTGATCAATTGTCCAAAAATCAGCTGAGAAAATCAGCTGAGGATATGGTTGGTGTAACCGGCTAGCTAACAGCTCGCTGCATGCTTTGATTAATCGGTGCATAATCGTAACATACACATTTTTGTAATCATTCGGTCCTTAACCGAAGCAGACTTTCAAATCATTGTTGTATTTGTTTTGTACGAACATAATTAGCAGCATGATTATTGTATGTTCTGATGTGCATAAAAGTTGAATCACCCACTGATAATTGTTTCCTGGAATTAGTTTAATTATTTATATGCATTACGCACACAGATAAAATTTAATAACGAGCCCCCTAGACGATATTCAGGAAGAAATCGCCACTATCATACCATACGACTGTTACATGGTTATATTTTCTGAGGGGCGTATAAGGGCAATGTGGTCAGATTGCTACTTCGTCTGTTTTAAAATATAAGATGTTTTAGCTTTTTCATATTGGCGTGTATCTAGATATGATGCATGGGCAACACCTCTCTGGCATTCCGTAAAACCGACGCCTCAGTTTGCGTTGAGTGTATGTTTTTAGCTCTCCTGCGTTTCAAGGGCCAGTAGACTCGAGTCCTTCGACTCCGACTCTGAAAATATTGCTAAAGGCTATGCAAGTATTAGTATTTTCTCTACGATTGGAACAACATGATCATACGAAAACTATGACACATCGACCGTATAGGTGTACTATCATGAGAGCCAATACGGGAAATACAGCCCAGCCCGACGGCCATTTCAACGTCGACGGGGGCCGTCGGCGTCACAACGTGAAACCGACGAAACGAAAAAACCGTCGACGTCGTTTTACCGTCGGCGTTCTAGTTTTAAGGCCGACGGCCACCGTCGGGCTCGCAGTACCGTCGGCGTTTATTAAGTGAGCCCGACGGCCACCGTCGGGCTTACAGTGTCGTCAGAGTCCATCTAATCACATTGTAACCCCGACGGTATTACCGTCGGGCTCACTATACAGTTTTTTAGTTTTTCTTAAAAAATTAGATTACATTTTAAATAATATGAAAAAATACTAAAAAAAAAGAAACCCTTTGGCATGAAGTCTTTTGACGTGTACTAGTTTTTAGAAAAATGATAAACTTGAGTTTTGGCAACTTTTTAAAACAAAACTTTACAAAAAAATATCAATCATATACAAATATGCAATAGTTTTAACACATATGTGTGACCATTATCATGTCATAGTTTGTGATAAAGTGCTCATAATCAGCACATATGTGTGTCATGGTATGTAAAACAACGTCGCCGAAGCGATTTTCAAAATTCTTTTTAGAAATATCATTTTCCATTTTTTAAGTGTGAAAAATGACTTTTTTGTGAAGCAAGTACATAAAATATGGTCCAAAATGACACCTATTTAATTTTCACAAAGAGTAGAACAAATTTTATGGATAATATCTGAATATGAGGATTTTCCTTACTTTCTATCTAAATTTGCCTCTTTAATTGACTTTATGTCAATATTCCGGAAGTAATTCAAATTTGAACTACAACTGTGTGGTAGTTTGCTCTGAAGTTCTTAAAAAACAATTTTAAGGTACACAAGTAGTGGTTAAAACATAGAACCGTCAATAGTTTTGAAAAAATCGACCACTTTTGATGAATAGCCATGCTCTCCATTTTGACCGTTTTTTAAAAGAAATGGAAAAATATGAAAAAGTACTCAAAAAAAGAAACCCTTTGACATGGCGTCCTTTTACGTGTACTAGTTAATAGGAAAAATGATAAACTTGATTTTTGGCAAACTTTTTAAAACGAAACTTCACAAAAATATCAAACATCTATAAACATGCATAGGTTTCAAGACAAATGACCAATGTATGACCATTATCATGTCATAGTTTGTGATAAAGTGCCCATATTCATCACATATGTGTGTCATGGAATGTAAAACAACGTCACCGAAGCGATTTTCAAAATTCCTTTTAGAAATATCATTTTCCATTTTTTAAGTGTCAGAAATGACTTTTTTTGTGAAGCAAGTACATAAAAAATGGTCCAAAATGACACCCATTTAATTTTCACAAAGAGTAGAACATATTTTATGGATAATAACTTAATATGAGGATTTTCCTTGCTTTCTATCTAAATTCGTCTCTTTAATTGACTTTATGTCAATTTTCCGGAAGTAATTCAAATTTGAACTACAACTGTGTGATAGTTTGCTCTGAAGTTTTACAAAAATAATTTTAAGGTACACAAGTAGTGGTTACAACATAAAACCGTCAATAGTTTTGAAAAATTCGACCACTTTTGATGAATAGCCATGCTCTCTGTTTTGACCGTTTATTGAAAGAAATGAAAAAATATGAAAAAGTACTCAAAAAAAGAAACCCTTTGACATGTAGTCCTTTTACGTGTACTAGTTAATAGAAAAAATTATAAACTTGATTTTTGGCAAAATTTTCAAAACGAAACTTCACAAAAATGTCAAACATCTATAAACATGCATAGGTTTCAAGACAAATGACCAATGTATGACCATTATCATGTCATAGTTTGTGATAAAGTGCCCATATTCAGCACATATGTGTGTCATGGTATGGGAAACAACGTCACCGAAGCGATTTTCAAAATTATTTTTAGAAATATCATTTTCCATTTTTTAAGTGTCAGAAATGACTTTTTTTGTGAAGCAAGTACGTAAAATATGGTCTAAAATGACACCTATTTAATTTTCGAAAAAGAGTAGAACATATTTTATGGATAATAACTTAATATGAGGATTTTCCTTAATTTCTATCTAAATTCGCCTCTTTAATTTACTTTATGCTGATTTATGTTGGTTCTTGTTTGTTTTAAAAGACATCATTCATTATGAAAATGATGGCATGGATGTCATATTTGGATTCCTCTCATTTTTATGATCGACATAGACATTTATTTATTAAATTCTGATATATCAATATGAAGATATGAATTATTTCTTATTAAATGGAAAAGACAAAACAAAAATAAAATAATTGATTATTATTATTATTCAATTATTATTAAACATAGTTATTTTGTTCATTCAAATCTTATTTTTGAAATTTTAAAGATTAAAAAGTATAATATCTCAGAGAAGGTTAATATGATTGTTATCATACTAATAGCAACAAGGTATGACATCTCAACTGGAATCTCATTTGAATAGAACTCAATAGTTAAGCGTGCTTGGCCTGGAGCACTCTAAGAATGGGTGACCGTCTGGGAAGTTTGACTAAGGATGAATAGTTTGGGTTAAGATTATGATTAAGTGTGTGAGTGGATAGTTTGAGCTAAGATTATGATTAAGTGTGTGATATGAGATTAAATATATGACTAAATTAGAGTTAAAATAATAATAAAAAAAGTTAGAAAAAAATAATTTTGAAAAAAATTTGGTAGAGCCATCTATGAGCCCGATAGCATTATTGTCGGCGTCCTAGTTGTAAGGCCGACGTAATACCGTCGGGCTCACTATGAGCCCGACGGTATTTGCGACGCCGACGGCAACGGTGTGAGGCCGATGGATTACACGCCGACGGCCTTAGCCCGACGGCCACCGTCGGGCTCATGTACGCCGACGGTTTTTGGCGTGAGCCCGACGGCATAGCCTGTTAATCCCGTATTGAGCGTGATGAAAAAATAGAATGGAAGATAAAGTACTAAGATATTAAATTTTTCAGACCATGACGCGAAGAAAATAAGTGCTTGTGATCTATGAATCGAAATAAGATCTCACGCGTCTCAAAGTGTGCTTGTGTACTCATCGTCGAGGCGTCGACTTTTCGGTTGTGACGAACTGACGGACATGATCGCTTGAATCTAAAGCTATACATCCATGGCATGTCCCAATCAACTTCCTGAGAAAGTTAAGCGGTCGAACCTAAGAGTACGTTAAGACACCAAGTAAGCAGCTGCAAGATGCGAAGCGACGTCAACAGCAAGCTTAATTTGGAATGGACCGACCTGAATTTTAGTTTATTCAGCGAAATGTCGCTCTCCGTCGGCACATTGATGAGCTAGAGTGGGCTGGGTATTTGATAATATAACATATCTTCTCAATCTCAAGTAGTACTAGCAATCTTTAAGAAAAGTAGTGATAGTGATGAAGTGACAAGTGCTTAGAAATATACTTACGTTGCGACCTCCTCCAAGGAACCCAGCACATATACCCTTTAATTTGTCTCCGAACTACTCAATCGTGGTACGTTCTGCTAATTCTCTAAGATGGGTAAGAACTTAGAACATATATAGGTTTGGATCTTCGTAGGAGCCAGTAATTGATTGGATAGGTTCGCTCGATTTCGAAGAGAGCTGTTGTCTAGCTCAGTTAAAAGGGTCAAGTTATGCCGACAGACTTTGGAAACTCCGTTCTGTTAATTAGAGGAGAAGCCAATGTCTTCGCACAATCTTACTACTCACGTTTCAGCACCTAACAAAAATCATTGGACCACTACAATCAGATAAAGATCAGCATGTGCGTAAACAGTGGCAGATATAGTAAACCCTAGTACCCTACAGCCATATGGCATCTTCTCATAAGAAGCAGCACGCCGCGATGAATCGCCGGTCAAATCAACATCAAATCGCACGCGTGCGATAAGAAAAGGAAATCAACTTAAGACCATGCACTATGTTGTAGCAAAGCGATTCAAAGAGCCAAATGAATCGATTCCATACATACTAGAGAACCGCATCATGGATTCTGACACAAGAAGCGTTCAAGTATTTGGTTCGATTCATCTTACTAAACTATGCCTATTTTATTGACCGGTGGTGGAAAGGGAGAGGTCCATCCAATGGAGGGATATGAAAGAGAGAGTTGAATACTCGTTTTTTATTTAATCTGGACCCATAGCTGCAGTGTTGGTTCGGTTCGGTACATAGCAAGCAATTGCTGATCGATTCAAACCTGACAGGTTTTTCCATTGAATCGGCACCACATAGTACATGGCCTAAGTGGTCGATCATTTGCCAAGAATCCACCCCGCGCGTCGTGACAAAAATCTGTATGCGAACGTGGAGCCAGGTGTCCAGTGGCCGTGTTGTGCAGACGGCGCAGTGTGTGAGCTGCCATGCAGCCATTTTCGCCCCGGACGTTAAGGGTGTTTGGTTCATTGAAAACATACAAGAATGTAAAAAACATGGAAATTTCACAGCTTTCTAAGTGTAAACTAGTGGATTGTAAAACATAGTAAAATTGCGGATTTTTTTTTGAATAAAATGTAGAAAAATATAAAAAATGTCTCGATCCTACGCACTTGAGTGTAAAAATGAGGCTAGACATAGGAACCAATCCATAGGATTTTAACAATCATTCATTTAAACCAAAGGCAATACATAGAAAAATTGCTAAAGATTAAAATCTTATGAAATTTCTACAATCCAAAGACCCAAAAACGCTCTAAATAAGAACTCTGAGTTAATCAGAGCAACTCCACATCATCACCTAAAAATCAATCCAGTAGAACCAGTTTAGAAGATAGGGCATCATATTCTTTTCAGATCGCATGAAACTGCACTTTTGCATCTAGTTTTGTTGTATTTCTCACATGTACACTTATATAAACTCTACTCCAACTCGAATTGCCCAACAACATATTTCATAATCCAATAAGACATTTAACATATAATCAAAAAGTTGCATTTTAAATTGAAACGTAATTTAAGGTTCGATCAAGACATAAAACAAGCAAAAAGCAGTATTATCCAAATTTGTGCCTGGCAATGGTCTTGTTAAAGGTATTGTTTCAAGAGCTTGGACTTTTTACAGGATGAAAACCTAAGATCTATGATTGAGGGACGACTGCGTATGTGCATGTTTCTTTCTCAGAGGCATCGCTTTTGGAGATTTGGACTCCGAATGTTCTATTGATGATGGTTGTGTTGAAGATACAAGGAATTGATCACTGTAGCGGGATCTTTTTTTAGTGTTCTGTGCATCCATAATTCCTTTAGGACATAGCATTATTGTGGAGGCTTGGTTTAGTTGGTATCTCCACGATATTAAATATAGTATCTTTAACAAAAATAAAGCTCCCGACTACGTGGAAAAACATAGTGAAAAGAGCATCACACTTTGTCGGCCAAAGCACTCCCACCTATTAAGTGCGACGGGAGGCAAGTGCGGAGGGTCGAGGGTAGAAGCAGGTGCAGGAAAGCCTCACATTTTGGAGCCACGTGGGAGGTGTCGCCTGCTCTCTTTGTCTTGGGCATGGATCCCTTCAATGGATACGTAGGCACGACCACACGGAGAAGTCATACTAGAGACGGTGTGCTCGCCATACCGGGCAGCGGAGACACACGCAGGGAGTCTCCGGCCTGTGGAGGACCGGAGTTTCCGGTCTGAGCCTGGAAACTTCAATCTAGGGCAAAACTGAACTAGAGTTTGTAATGCCAACAAAAGGATCTACACCAGGCAGTACAAGTGAATCTCCTCTCAAACTGAGATCTAGAGTGAAAGGCTAGGGAGAGAGAGGAGAGAGACCTTTTCCTGACATGGTGGAGGGCAAACACGGGGAAGAACGTTCCCCAATGCTTGGAAAGTGAGGGAGCCGGTGGCACGGCGAGATCCGGCGGCGGTGAGCAGCCGGAGCAGCACTTCGAGGCAGCGGCGGCGGCTGGAGAGAGGAGTTTGGGTCGGTGGTGTGATTCAACTCCTCACCCTGATCCCCTTTTGATTCCAGTGAAACTGCCTAGACCGGAGTTTCAGGCCTAAACACACCGGAGTTTCCGGCCTAAGCCAGAGATTCCGGGGTTTAGAGCGGAAACCCCAGTCAGACCGGAGTTTCCGGGCCACTGGACTGGAGTGTCCGGCCCCATCGACTCAAAAATGCCAGATTTTGGTGTTTGGACATGCAAGATGCAAGAGGAGCAATTTTTAGATGAGATAGGCCTGGGATTTAGAGAAAAAGTCACTGAAGATGGTACTTCACACTCAAACTTGGTAAGAGGCACAAAAACAAATAAGAAGCATCATTTTGAGTATGTTTTCCATAAAACCAACAGATTATGCAAAAAGATCATAAAGCCCCGAAAAGATCAAATCTTCACAAAGAAGATGTTGGTGGTCGAGGCCACCATGTATGAGTGTATGTGGTGTGACACCGCGAAGATATATCTTGGGTTCACCGGAACTACTCGCCATTTAGGCTCACAATTCATAAAATGAACAAAAGAGACAAAATGAGTTCTTACTATCGGCATAATGGGGGGAGGGATAGTCCAATGGATTAGGACCGCACTCCCCCTATGTCCATGCCTAGACCTAGATCAAATAGATAGTTAAGATAGAGGTGTGTATGCAAGGTGATCAACCGCCGCTCCTCGAATCCACGATATTTCGCTCATGCCTCAAGAATGTGAACCTTGCTTCATCAAGTGGCTTCGTGAACATATCGACAAGTTGAATCTTCGTGGGAATATAACCATGCTCAATGTCACCCTGGTTGATGTGATCTCGAATGAAATGATAACGAATCTCAATATGCTTCGTTCTTGAGTGCTCCACCGGGTTTTGACCAATCTTGATAGCACTTTCATTGTCGCACAAAAGAGGCACTTTGTCACAATGGACATCGTACTCCTTTAGAGTTTGCCTCATCCAAAGTAATTGAGTGCAAGCACTAGCGGCCGCCACATACTCGGCTTCGGTGGTGGATAAAGATATGCAATTTTGCTTCTTGGAGGACCAACTCACCAAGGACTTCCCAAGGAATTGACATGCACCAGAAGTAGACTTCCTATCATCCTTGCAACCGGCTCAATCCGAATCGTGTAACCCGCAAGAGAGAAGTTGGACCCCCTAGGGTACCACATACCAAACCTTGGGGTATAAACCAAATATCGGAAGATTCGATTCAACGCTATCAAGTGACTTTCTTTAGGAGCCGCTTGATACCTTGCACACACTCCTACACTCAACACAATATCGGGTCTAGATGCACAAAGATAAAGCAAAGAACCAATCATAGAGCGATAGAGTTTTTGATCGACTTCTTTACTCTTTGGACTAAGTTCAAGATGACATTTGATGTCCATAGGAAACCTCTTCTCTTTAGCATCTTGCATCTTGAACCTCTTGAGCATGTCTTGGATATATTTGGCTTGAGAGATGAAAGTCCCTCCACTTAATTGCTTGATTTCAAAACCAAGGAAGAATTTTAACTCTCCCATCATGGACATCTCGAACCTATCCGTCATAAGCTTTGAAAATTCATCATTGAAAGCTTTGTTAGATGAGCCAAATATAATATCATCAACATAAAGTTGACATATGAAAAGCTCCCCTGTTACCCTCTTTGTGAAGAGAGTGGGATCGATTTTCCCCACTTCAAAGCCACGGTCTAGCAATAGCTCTCTTAGGTGCTCATACCAAGCACGAGGTGCTTGTTTGAGACCATAGAGGGCCTTATCAAGCTTGTAGACATGGTTTGGGAAGTGTGGATCCTCAAATCCCGGTGGTTGCTTTACATATACCAACTCCTTTAAAGGAACATTAAGAAATGCACTTTTCACATCCATTTGTTGCAACTTAAAATTGTGATGTGATGCATAGGCAAGAAGGATACGAATGGACCCAAGGCGAGCCACGGGAGCATAGGTCTCTCCAAAATCAATGCCTTCAACTTGAGAGTACCCTTGAGCTACCAATCTTGCCTTGTTCCTTACAACCATTCCATGTTCATCTTGCTTGTTCTTGAATATCCACTTGGTGCCTATAACATTTCGGCAATCTTTTGGCTTCTCTACTAGATTCCATACTCTGTTGCGCTTGAAGTTGTTGAGTTCTTCATGCATGGCTTCCAACCAATCCGGATCTTCAAGAGCTTCAAATACCTTCTTTGGTTCCACCATAGAGATATGAGTTTGATGTTCACTAAAGCTTGCCAATTGACCTCATGTGGAGACCTTGCGAGATACATCACCAATGATGGCTTCAAGCTTGTGACACTTGATTTCCAAATTTCTCTTAACTCTTGCTTGACGACGGGTTTCGATATCCCCATTGTTGCGAGGGATTTCGACTTGATCACCAAGATCATTTGAGTCCCCGTCTTGACCGTCTTGATGAGCATGTCCATCTTGTTACACATTTTCAATGATGGGAGAAGATGGTTGCTCTTGCTCTTGATCTTGACTTGTGTTGACAATAGGAGAATTTGAGTCATGTGTGGCCTCTTTGTCAACTTGAGGAGGAGCTTGTTCGTGTTCTTGGATAGGTGTCTCATTTGCTTCCATAGTGGGTGCCACTTCAACTTGTGATGATGGATTCTCCACTTGAGTGGAGCTTGTACTTGCTTGAGGAGACTCATGATGAACCTCAATGGGGCGATGAAAGCCAACTCCCATTCTTCGTATGGCATCTAGAGGTTCCTCATTATCTACATCACAAACATGAAATTGCGCCACTTGGAGCCGTCATTCTCATCGAACCTCACACTACAAGATTCTACAACTCTCTCTAAGGATTTGTCATAGACTATAAGTGTGATAGTTCGCACCAAACCCAACAAAAACACCCTCTAAGGCTTTAACTTCAAACTTAGAAAGATGAACACCTTTGATTTTGTAGAAACACTTACAACCAAAAAACCGATAGTAGGAGATGTTGGGCTTGTTGCCGGTAAGCATTTCATAAGGAGTTTCCTTCTTCCCTTTGCGAAAGAACAACCGGTTGGAGGAGTGACACGCCGTGGAGATAGCTTTGGCCCACAAGAAGAGTGGAGACTTAAACTCCGCCAACATGAACCTAGCCATATTCATAAGAGTCCGGTTCTTCCTCTCGGCTACACCATTTTGTTGAGGGGTATATGCGGCGGAATATTGATGTCGAATTCCCTCATCACTAAGAAACTCATTTAGGGTGTAGTTCTTGAACTCGGAGCCATTGTCACTTCTAATGACCAAAATAGGAAGATTGTGTTGACGTTGAACTTCATTGGAGAAATCGATGACGGTTTGTTGAGTTTCATCCTTCGTATTGAAGAATCACCAAACAATATTTCTTCCCACCAAGACTTGGTTGAGGTACGGCACAAAAAATATCAATATGAAGAAGTTCCAATATCCTTGATGATGAAATGATGGTCTTGCTTGGATGGGGAGAATCATGCATATTTCCTTCAACACAAGCCGTACAAAGACGATCTCTAGAAAGAAAACATTTTCATTTAGTCCAAGAATGTGGCCACCCTTGTGAAGACTTTGCAAGGTTCTCATATTGACATGGGACAAGCGGCGATGCCACAACCACCCCACGTCGGCCTTTCCGAATAAGCATATTGCCTGAGTGTTGGTTGATCCCGAAAAGTCCACCACAAACAGCTCACTTTCAACATACCCAACGAACATGACCTTTAGAGTATTGCTCCTCAAGAGTACCACCATATCAAGAGTAAAATGGACATCAAATTTCATCTTATTAAGAGCACGAACGGACATAAGATTGTAACCTAGAGACTCGACAAGCATGACATTTACAATGGTGATATCCTTTGCAACTACCACATTGCCGAGACTCTTTACCTCGGCTTTGGACTTGTCACCATAAGAGACGGTTGAGTGATTGATATTTGGTCTCAACTCCATCATGATCTCCTTGCCTCCGGTCATATGACTAGTGCATCCACTATCAACCACCCAATTAGATCCACCGGAAGCATAGTCCTACACGAAATCATATCTTGCATTTAGGTACCCATTTCTCAATGGGTCCCTTTCGGTTAGCAACAAGGGTCTTAGGAACCCAAATAGAGTAATCAATGTAACCATCATAAGGACCAACATATTTTGCATACACATCACCATAATGATCAACATAAAGAATGTAGTTAGGATTGTTATGACCCGCAAAGTCAGTACAAGTGGTCTTGCCCCCAGTGGCATTACCACCTGCAATGGAAGTCTTGACTTGTGCGGACTTGGTCTTGTTCTCCTTGGTGTTGCTCACTTTCTTCTTTGCCTCGACCACATAACCAAGATCCTCCTTCCCTTTGTGTGGTTTTTGCTCAAACAAATGAGCAATACCCTTATCTTTACCTTTGGGAGTAGAGGCCTTAGCACTAGTGGCTTTAGCAAGATCCACCTTCAACCTAGAATTTTCTTCAATGACATTTTCATGAACACTAGGAAGAATAGTTATACTAGTTGAGCAAGTATTGGAGAGTTGAGTTTGTAGTTGCTCATGTGACTTAACAAGGATGGGGTGGGTTGTTTCCAATACGTTGTGAGCTTTATCAAGCTTCTCCATATTATCAAGAAGTCTAGCATTCGCAACCCAAGTTCAACTTTCTCCTTTTTAATCATTTTATATTTGGCAAAGACATGATCTCTATCCTTAATGATTTCATCATTTTTAGTATCAAGAGACTCAAGTCTTTCCTCTAGAGTGGTTCTATATTCACTTTCTTAATCAAGAGAGCCATTTAGAGATGCTATGGAAGCATTCAAAGAGGCAATGGTGAGAGAATCCTCTCTCTCTCAATCTGACTCTTTTCTTGAAGAAGTTCTTCGGCCGCACATAGTTGTCTCATGAGAGACTCAACATGTTTTTTGGCTTCACTTTGCAAGTTAGTCACCAAAGTATCGAAGGCAACTAGCTCCTTCTTAATCTCAAGACTAGATTGATCATGAGTAGTCTTAGGAGAGGGAGATGATACATCGGTGACATGAGCCATGAGGCAACGTGCGTTGTTGGTGGAGACGTTGTCATTGGGGGATTCAAAAGGAGACCGCGATGATGATGGAGTAGATACAATAGCCAATGCGGCAACCTCTTTATTAGGTGTGTCTTCATCATCGGAGTCACTTGTGGCATATTCTCCTTGTGCCACCAACACAATTCTTGGTGCCTTCTTGAAGAAAGGCTTCATGGTCTTGCGGGATTCTTTTGAATCAATTTTGAGTGGTCCTTCGAGACAAGCTTCCCACCATTTTGCTCACGGTTCTCATAAGGACATTCTCTTTTGTAGTGATTCTTGTCATGACAATTGTAGCAAGTCTTTGTCCTTTAGGCAAGCTCTTTCTTGCCACTTTAGTTGTTATCTCGATCAACACGAGCTTTAGCACTAGCCGGGTCATTCCAAAACACTCTTGTGGCAATAGCAATGTGACCATTGAGGGCTTGCTCAAGATCATGTGGAGCAATGTTGCTAGGACAAGCTTCAACCTCATCATTCTCATCTATGCAATTCACCTTGGCTTTCAAGGCAAGTGAGGGACCTTGTCTCATTCCCATGGCCCTAGCACGGTTATCTTCGGCATTCTTGGTGGAAACCTTGGAGGCTTGGACTTCTTGCATAACTTCATGGGAGGAAATTTGATGATAGTTGTATCTTTCTTGAATAGATTTCAACTCCATTGGCTCCGAAGGCAAGAGAGCATTCACATACTTCCTCTTGACCCAATCATCATCCACATAAGTTGCTCCCACATCATAAAAGGCGTTGGCAAGAGTCTTGAGTCTACCATACATCTCTTCATGGTTCTCGTTGTCAAGCATGTAGAAGCCTTCGGAAGCACTGCTCAAGGATTCATATATATTTCTCTTCATGCTATCATTTCCAAGGAAGGCACACTCAAGACAATCCCAAGCTTCTTTGGCGGTAATGGCATGAAGAACATGATGCTTGTCGTTGTCGCTCAAGGAGAGTTCAATCATGTGGAGAGCGGAAGCGTTTAGTTGCTTTTCGGAGAACTCTCTCTTGGTCATGTTGCTTGGATCCTCCACCATGTATCCTTCTTCAATAATCCTCAAAAGCTCGATGGAGGCACTGTTGACATGAGATTTCATTGAGCGTTGCCAACTAGCAAAAGCTAATGCATTAAGCTTAGGTGGGGACCTAAAGGGTTTATGCGGGTAGTGATAATTGGATTGGGAGAGTACCATCTGAAAGAGCATTTTCCCTCATGTGTGGTTTTGGTAATTGAATGACAATCTCTATGGACTAATGTTTGCATTGAGATATCCTTATAGATCTTATCCATGGAATGGTGGAGTTCATGTGTTGAACTCTTGAAGCTCATGTGTTGAGTGAAGCTTATTGCAAGTATGTATTGAAGATTCAAGACATCATCTTAGTGAAGAAAAGATGAGTTGTGCAAGACCAAGAGAAGCTTCTTGAAGAAATCCTATGCTTGGTGCTTGCAATGGATACATGAAGACGAAGCTTAGCGAGACTCTCCCATTGTGAGCATGGGGGAGTATTTGGAGAAGTCTTCATCAAGCAAGTGATTGGACGCGCAATCAAGAAAGATGACCCACTTGAAGAGATCAAGATAGTCATCATCCAACTCAAGTGGAATGCTCAAGGCAAAGGTATGATCTTGATAGGGCTATAGGATAGATAGGCGTACTATCAAGAGGGGCTCTCAAGTTAGTAACTTGATCGCATTCTTGTGGAGAGCTCAAACCTTTGCATACTTGGCATATCATATTTCTTGGTTCTTATTTGGCTTTTATGTTGGTGAGGAATTAGAGCTTGGTTCATCTCCATGTCAAGCTCTAGTTCATCGAAATCGGTTTTACTTTGGACAACTTGTTGCGTTTTCGGTGGCGGAAATATTGCCGGTTCAACCATGAGGAAAGTCCCACACCTTGCCATGTGTGGTGATTTTACTCTATATATGGGATGCAATATTTCCAACAAAATTGGTCTCACCTCATTTGGAGTTCATTTGCAAAAGTTATAGCAGTTTTCGTTTCGGTGTTTTGCTGATCCGGATTTTTGGGGCCGGATATTCCGCCCTCCCTACCGGAATTTCCGGTTCCCCAGCTCATCCAAGAAAATGGCTAAGGAAAGGAGAAAAAGGGTTCTGACTCCAGTCGGAAATTGTGCTCGGAAATTTCCATATACCGGAATTTCCGAGTGCCCCCAGAAAAGTCCTCCAGAAATGGCTAAGGAAAAGTTTGGTTTTGCTTCTGACTCCAGCCGGAATTTCCGAGCTCTCTTAGACCGGAATTTCCGGGTGGCCGGAATTTCCGGGTCTCTCTAGACCGGAATTTCCGGGTGACCGGAAATTCCGAGTCTAACTTATACCGGAATTTCCGAGTGTTAAAACTGCCAACGGCTATATTTCCTGGAGAGGTATAAATACCTCTCCCCTTCTTCTTCCTCAGCGAATCCAAGGCAGCACGATTTTCCCCTCTCTCCTACTCCATTGTTGACCTTGGAAAGCTCACTTCCCTCTCAATCCCTCCATTGAATCTTCCATATTCTTTAGGGAAAGTTGAGAGGAGATCTAGATCTACAATCCACCAATCCATCTCTCCTCTAAGTGAGGGGAACTTAGTGGATCTAGTTCTTGGAGTTCCTTTGTGGTTCTTCTTATTTGGTCTTCCTCTCTTCTCCCCCCATAAGCATTAGTTGCTTTTGGTGGGATTTGGGAGTGAAGGATTTGACTCCTTTGTGGTTTCCTTTGTTCTTCCTCTCTTATTCCGCCATAAACATTTGTTGTTGTGTTGGAATTTGAGAGTGAAGGACTTGAGCACTTCGTGTGCTCTTGCCATTGCATTTGCATCGGTTTGAGCCCTCCACGAGGATTCGTGGTGGTGTTACTTGTGAGTTTGTTACTCTTGGGTCTTTGGACCCTAGACGCCTTTTGTGGCCGGCCTTTTGTGGCCAAGACCTTTTGTGGTCAAGACCTTTTGTGGTCACTTGAGAGCCCCCAATTAAGTTGTGGGTGTGTGCCTCAAGACTTGGGAGCCCCCAATTAAGTTGTGGGTGTGTGCCTCAAGAGTTGTACGGGATTCGATCTCCGCCCCAAAGGAGATCAATAGTGGAAGGTGAACTCGAACCTTTTGTGGTTGAGTTCATCAGGAGAAGAAGGTGAGCCTTTGTGGCGTTGCGGCTAACCTGTTGTGGTTGCGCACACCTCTCTAAACGAGACGTACACCTTTGGGTGGAATTCGGGAATACATCCTCGTCTCCGCGTGCCTCGGTTATTTCTATACCCGAGCTCTTTACTTATGCACTTTACATTGTGATAGCCTTCGTGCTTGAAGTCATATATCTTGCTATCATCTTGTTATTTGTATTGCTTAGCTTAAGTTGTTGGTGCACATAGGTGAGCCTAGTTTATATATCTAGGTTGTATGCTTGTTAAAGTAAACCTCTAGTTTTATTCCGCCTTTATCAAGCATACCGGAATTTCCGGGTCATTTGTGTACCGGATATTCCGGCTACTCGGAATTTCCGGTCACTCTTGGACCGGATATTCCGGCTCCTCGAAAAAGTTTTAAATCGCCTATTCACCCCCCCCCCCTCTAGGCGACGTCTATCCGTTCACCATCCCCGAACGGCATGATACCCTTCCTTCTCCTCATGCGAATTAGGAGATGATTTAGGCTTATCATTGGCTTTCACCCCCTTTTCTCTTTTCTCTTTATTCTCCTTGGAACCACCCTCATCGGAGTTAGAAGCTTCTTCAAGCGGCATGATATCCATGATATCTGAGGGCTTGTCTTTAACAAGTTTTTTTAGCAAGTCACGAAACTCGTTAAACCTAGAATCTATGGAAGATGTCAAAGTTGTTTCTAAAGCTTTGATATCGGCCATGGATGTCGCGACGGCTTTGTCCTTTTGAAAGGACTCATTAGACTCGGCAAGCCTCGCGGCCTCATCCTCACTTTGTCTCATACTTCTCTTAGGCGGTTAAACCCAACAAGAGAGCCTTAGCTCTGATACCAATTGAAAGGATCGGTATGACACCTAGAGGGGGGGGGGTGTGGATAGGTGCTAACTCAAATTTTAGTTCTTTTTCAAATTAGGCTTGACACGAAAGGTAAATTCTCTAGATATGCAACTGCGGTGAATTTATCTATATGAAAAGCTAGCAACTAAGCAAGATACAATAGTAAAAGCGATAAACAAGGATAGAAGAAACCGAAGTGAAAGCACGAGACGAGAAGGATGTATTCCCGAGTTCCTCCCTTAAATGGGAGTACGTCTCGTTGGAGAGGTGTGAACCAGCACAATGGTTCAACGGCCACAAAGGCCTCACCCAAATCTCCGGTGAAACGCACCACAAAGGTTTGGTCCACTTTCCACTATCGGAATCCTTCGAGGCAGAATCTGGAGCCTTTACAACAACGATTCGGGGCACGGTCCACAAAGGGCTTGGGGGATCCCGAGCAGCTACAATTTGTCACAAAGACAAGAAGGTACGTACAACAATGGGCTAGGTTTTCCTAGTGGAAACCCTAGCAAGTGTTCCCTCAAGTGAATGAGGGGGAAATGAAGAACGGCTCGGTGAAGATGTAGATCGGGGCCTTCTCCTTCAATCCTCCAAAGATCGACGAGTTTGGACGGAGTGATTGAGAGATCTAATGATTCTTGGGCTCGCAACAATGGAGATCCTCTTTTTCTGGTCGAGCAAACTGGCTAGAGGTAGGGGGAGGGGTATTTATACCCCTCCAGAAATCTAGCCGTTGCAGCCAATCTTCACACCGGAGTTTCCGGCCTAAGTGATCGGAAACTCCGGCCTACAGGGGCCGGAAACTCCGGGCCCCTCCAGGGACTGAGCACTTCTTCGACACTGAGGCTTGGGCAAGCCTTAGTGAGCATCTTGGCTGGAATGTTTGAACAGGGGCGGAAACTCCGGTGTTGGTGACCGGAAACTCTGCCCACACCAGGAGCTGAGCAGCTTCTTCGTCGCCAGTGTCTTAGGGAAGACTCCGGGCCCGTGGGCCGGAAACTTGAGCATGGGGCGGAAACTCCGGCATGCGGACCGGAGACTCCGCCCCCCACCAGGGGTTGAGCAACACTTGGACGACTGAGGCACGGAAAGTTTCCGGTGGCCAGGGGCCGAAAACTTTTGATAGGGGCGGAAACTCCGGCCCATTACAGGAGATGAACACTTCCACAAGTCTCGCTCCTTTTTCTCTTTTTGGTGTCTATGCATATGATTTGAATCTAAACATATCTGCATCACTTAACACCATATCAAAATATCGAGAGTGTTGTTAACTAACACACAAAATTAAGAGATGCAAAAATGTCCTTTTAACATATCAACGTTTCATGGGCAGCTTTTAGTATTGGCATTGCTTACGTTTACAGAGATTTGGTCATTTGGTGTCTTCAGCAAGTTGGAAGTGTGATTTGATTTGATTTGATTTTGATCAATAAAGATAGGAGCTAAAAAGCATCATCGTAAGATGCTGAACTGGGAGATAATCTAACAAAACTAAATTATATCTCCTTTTTACGCCAAATGATCCGTACTTTGTTGGATACCAAAATCATATTATATTTCCTATTTATGCCAAAATGATACGGCCTAAAATAGACCCACCAAATTTGCGGCTTCGGTGATCGGTTGCCTTACTTGCAAAAAAAAAAAGTATTTTTACAAAAACTCAACCTGCTACGAAGTTTCATAGACGAAACTTAGATAAAAGTGGACTGCGAGTCGGGTTAGATAAAATATACAGTACAACACCCCCTTACAAATAGGGATAATTGGTTTTGTGCCATACCTAGCTGAGTTTTATCTGTCTGTGCCATACCCGCGTTGTTTCTCTATTATGTGCCCTACTTTCTCAAACAATAGCTGTTTCCGTCTGATCAATGGTCGACATTAAACTTTTGGTCGGGACCCATAAGTCATAGATTTAATAATTTCTGGAAAACGTTTGGATTTTCGAATTTCGAATCTACGATTCAAACGGTGCAAATTTCAATTTCAAGTTTGAAAAGTTAGAAAATGTGAAAAAAATCTCCGATGTTGTTAATGATGTAGGAAACAACTTTGCCAATGCGATTTTTTAAATTCTTGTGTCGTTTGCCCTGTGTAAAAAAAGATAAATTTCAAAATCTGACATCTATATCAGAAATGAACGGTGCAGATTTCGAAAAAAATTCAACTTTCGAATTCATGTGTGAAAAAAATCTCCGAGTTGTCAATAATGTAGGAAACAACTTTGCCAAAAAGCGATTTTCCAAATTCTTGTGTCGTTTGACCTGTGTAAAAAAAGACAAATTTCTAAATCTGATATCTAGATCTAGATAGGCTAGCTCGAATACGTGTACGTCGCAGTGCTCGATTCACCTGTGTTTAACCTCACTTTCCACTCTATCGTGCTCAGGATGAACCGAGTGTCCTAATACGCAAGGTGTTACATGAGAGAGGGTTTCTCCACGATCACAAGCAAGCAGCCGTCGTTGGACTATCATCGAACAGCTTGAATGCGTGATCTGAGCATACCAATATTGGCATCAGCATGTTCCCACTGATTCCCAACTAATTGAGAAGAAATCTTTATATGTTTGTGTGTAGAACTGGATTTTCTACAACTTTCCAGTTATACGTGTTTGCTAGTTTTGAACTTCCTCTATCATGTTTTCATGAAAACCTGATCTAGTCCGATCTCCCAGTCCACTTTATCGTGCTCAGTATGAGCCGAACGTCCTAATGTGTATCCACGAGCGAGTGGAGCCGGTAAACTACTGACGAACACCTTAAGGGTGCGATCTTGACATGGTCATGTCGACATCAATACAGCCATTATCGTGTCATATTTTGTGATAAAGTTCTCATATTCAGCACATATGTGTGCCATGGTATGGAAAACAACGTCGTCGAATCAATTTTCCATGACACACATATGTTTCACATACCATGGCACACATTTGTGCTGAATATGGAAACTTTTCACAAACTATGACACGATAATTGTCATATATTGGTTATTTGGCTTGAAACTTATATATGTTTGTAGATGATTGACCTTTTGTGAAGTATTGTTTTGAAAAGTTTGTCAAAACTCAAGTTTATCATATTTCTTAGAAACTAGTACACATAAAAGGACTCCATGTCAAAGGGTTTATTTTTTAAGTATTTTTTCACTTTTTCTCATTTATTTCAAAAAAATGTCAAAATGGTGAGCATGGCTGTTCATCTAAGGTGGTAGAATTTTCCAAAACTATCGATGGTTCTATGGTGTAACAATTACTTATGTACCTTAAAATTATTTTTGTAACAATTTTAGAGCAAACTATTACACAGTTGTAGTTCAAATTTAAATTACTTTAAAAAAATTGACATAAAGTCAATTAAAGAGAGGAATTTAGTTAGAAAGTAAGGAAAATTCTTAAATTTAGATTATCTATAAAATATGTACTACTCTTTGTCAAAATTAAATGGATGTCATTTTGGACAATATTTATGTACTTGCTTCATAAAAAAAGTCATTTTTAACACTTAGAAAATGGAAAATAATATTTCTAAAAAGAATTTTAAAAATCGCTTAGACGGCGTTGTTTCACATACCATGGCACACATATGTGCTGCATATGGGAACTTTATCACAAACTATGAGACGATAATGGTCATACATTGGTCATTTGGCTTAAAACTTATATATGTTTATAGATGATTGACTTTTTGTGAAGTCTTGTTTTGAAAAGTTTGTCAAAACGCAAATTTATCATTTTTCCTAAAAACTAGTACACATAAAAGGACTCCATGTCAAAGGGTTTATTTGTTTGAATATTTTTTCACTTTTTCTCATTTCTTTCAAAAAATGGTCGAAATGGAGAGCATGGCTACTCATCTAAGTTGGTAGAATTTTCAAAAACTATCGATATTTCTATGTTGTAACCACTACTTGTGCACCTTAAAATTATTTTTATAACAATTTCAGAGCAAACTATCACACAGTTGTAATTTAAATTTGAATTATTTTCGAAAAATTGACATAAAGTCAATTAAAGAGGGGAATTTAGATAGAAAGAAAGAAAATTTTCAAATTTATGTATTATCCATTAAATATGTACTACTCTTTGTGAAAATTAAATGAGTGTCTTTTTGGACCATATTTTATGTATTTACTTCACAAAAAAGTCATTTTTAACACTTAAAAAATGATATTTCTAACAAGAATTATGAAAATCGCTTTCACGACGTTGTTTCCCATACCATGTCACACATATGTGCTGAATATGGGAACTTTATCAAACTATGGCACGATAATGGCCATACTGATGCCGACATGACCATGTCAAGATCACGCCCTCAAGGTGTTCGACGGTAGTTTGACGGCTCCACTCGCTCGTAGTAATTGAAGAAACACTCTCTCGTGCGTCAAAACATACTCATTAGGACGCTCGGCTCACACTGAGCACGATAAAGTGGACTAGGAGGTCGGACTAGATCAGTTTTTCACGAAAACACGATAGAGGAAGTTCAAAACTAGCAAACACGTATAACTGGAAAGTTATGAAATTCAGTTTTGCACACAAAGATATAAAGATTGCTTGCCAATTAGTTGGGAATCGGTGGGAACGTGATGATGCCAACATTGGCATGCTCACATGACACACTCAAGCTGTTCGACGATAGTCAAACGACGCTGCCCGCTTATGATCATGGAGAAACCCTCTCTCGCGTAACACCTTGCGCATTAGGATACTCGGTTTATCCTAAGCATGATAGAGTGGAAAGTGAGGTCGGACACAGGTCAATCGAGCACTGCGGCGTTCACGTACACGAGCTATATCCGATCTAGAAATTTGTCTTTTTTACACAGGCCAAAGACACAAGAATTTGAAAAATCGCTTTGGTAAATTTCTTTCCTATATCATTGACAACATTGGAGATTATTTTTCACACTTAAATTCGAAAGTTGACTTTTTTGAAATATGCACTATTCATTTCCGATCTAGATGTCAGATTTAAAATTTTGTCTTTTTACACAGGGCAAACGACACAAAAATTTGGAAAATCGCTTTGACAAAGTTGTTTCCTACATCATTGACAGCATCCGAGATTTTTTTCACACTTAAATGCACTGTTCATTTCTGATCTAGATGTCAGATTTAGAAATTTGTCTTTTTTACAAAGGTCAAACGACACAATAGTTTGAAAAATCGCTTTGGTAAAGTTGTTTATTATGTCATTAGCAAATCCTGATTTTTTTCATATTTTCTAATTTTTCAAACTTGAAATTCAAATTTGCACCGTTCTAAACGTAGATTCGGAATTCAAAAATCCAAACTTTTTCCTAAAATTATTAAATCTAAGACATATGGTCTCACCCAAAAGTTCAATATTAACCATTGACCAGACGGAAGCAAGTGTGGTTTGGGAAGTAGGGCACAGAACAGAGAAACAACGCGGGTATGGCACATTCAGATAAAACTCAGTTAGGTATGACACAGAACCAATTGACACTTATAAATATGGCAATAATGTGATATTGTGGAGTATATTTTTATGAAGATGACAGCAGCCAATAGATGCAATGAGTGTCCAGCCATATCTGAATCTAGGTTTCAAATTACGCTTTAACCTCACAGACGCCATTACCCATCACCGCGTATTCCTGAACGGAACGTGGACAAAACGCAACATGGGAATGATTTTCCACATCACAGAAAGGGTGTTGACGGAACACGCCGAGTCGCCGAGATAGCCCCGTTTCCCAGGGGAGAGATTAGAGAAGCATCTCTGTGTTGCTGTGCAAGCGACGGCCCGCGTGTCCGGCTTGCCACGGCTCCTCCTCCACCGCTTCTTCACTTCTTCTTCTTCGTCTTCCCTGCTCCATCTCTCCTCTGCCCCTCTCCTTTAAAGGCTCCCCGAGCTTTCACTTCACACCACGGCTCAAGCAATTAGCTTCTTCCTTGGTGCCTAGCCAGTGCAATCCTTGCTTCCCCTTTCTTCCACTACACTTTCTTCCTCGGTGAGGAGGTTGATCCTGTCGATCATATATCTATATATTTCCGGTTCAAGTTCGTCGCTTTGATCCAAAGGAAACAAGAGAGGTCTGTGCTCTGTTCTTGCCCGTCGATCGCCATGGCCGGTCTGTGCTATGTTCTTGCCCGTGCACACCACCACCGGCGTCGTCAGCCGCCGAGAAACTAAGAGAGAAGACCAGGAGGGAGAAGAAACACTCTTGCGCGCAGCAGTAGCGGCAGAATTTTCTTGGGTTCGTTGTTTCTTTGGCCAGCGAGAATGCGGTCGCTGCTGCACGGCTTGGCCCGTTCCATGGCTCTGGGAGGAAAGGAGAAGAAGGAGCCGCAGGAGGAGGGGGAGCAGGGGACGGTGCTCCGGACGTCGGGGACGCTCCGGGGCGAGGGCTCCGAGACGTTCGCCGCCGCGTACTCCCGCCGCGGCGAGAAGGGCACCAACCAGGACTGCTCCATCGTCTGGGAGGTGAGTGAGTTCGTTGGAATCGATCGCCGGTTCCCTGTTTCTTGATTCTGCCACTGCGTGTTATATCTTCTGTTTGTTCCATGTATGTGAAATTGTTTATGCTCCTTTCAATCATTAGTAGCGACAACACAGATGAGTAATATTCGATTATCTGAATATCCAGTATTCGTTCATACTCTCAAGTGATTTTAGCTGCCGGGCTATCTTATCACGTGGATCGAGATAGACAGTCAGCATAGAGCTCTTTTTGATGAAAGTTTCAAGGAATCTAGCTAACGGCCTTTCAAGCAGATTGTGAACCGATGTTTTTCAGTTCTGTTCTTAGTTTGCTAGCTAGCTGGTTTTGGTTGTTGTGCATGGTGTCATGGTTCGTTAGCCTTGTCCTGACCTTGATGTGGGGAAAAGTCTACGAGAATTAAGAGGAGGTAGTACCATACGTAGTTCGTACAGTACTGTTAAGAATTAAGAGGAGGTAGTACACGTAGTATTCCTACAGTACTATTGCTGGCTTGTTCTCGTTCTGACCACGGAATAATCAAACAGCTCCACCTCTACCTGCTCGCCTAAAATATGGGCTTCTCTCTACCTAATTAATTTTCTGATATTTTTGCAAGGTATTTTAGTTCGACTTGTGCTCTTCAGTATAGAGTTTTCTTTTGCTGGAAGTCTTGAGTACAATTAGACCCAGTTTGTAAGCTGTACTGTGACGAATTGATCACAGATAAACAGGATTATCTAGTAGTAAACCCGAGGCTCACCCTCTTTGATAAACATATAGTGCATGTTGGATTATTTTCCAACTCAAACTGTGTAAACTTTGACCAAGTTTATACAAAAAAAATCAACATCTAGAATGTCAAATCAGTACCATGCATTAGATTCATCATGAAATATATTTTCATATGATATATATTTGGTATTGTAGATATAGATAATTTTCTCGATAAATTATTTCAAAGTTAGTGAAATTTTACTTTCACGGAAACCAGTATGCACTATATTAGTACTGCCAATGCGAGAGTATGTCTTCACTGGGCATAGAATCTGAGCACAGTTGTTCACGCGGTCAATGGATATAATGCTTGCTTTTTGGCTTCCGGATGATTATATTCTCCATGCCAAAAAGGCATTATACGAGTCTTAATTCGTTAGAGGGGAAAAAGGTGTTCGGTTTGTTGGTATCCGCCTCCGGTGTGGGTTTGGTTAGCCAAACCGACTGACTGTGACGGAAGAGAAGGGCAAAATACGTACTGCACTCCACCGCTAAGACAGGTCGCATGAGGAAAACACCTCAATATTTTCACGAACGAAAACACCTCTAGAGTAACCCGAAGAGTAAGGAAAACCATGACTTCTTACCAGCTCAAGAATGCTGGTTGGTTCAGTTCGTTATCATTCATGATGACACAGAAGTACTCCAGAAATTAAGAAATAAGCACACCAGAAATTCAGACTTCCGCTCTATCAAGATTCAAGAGTTCAAGTCCAGACGTCGTCTGTGAATTTTACTTGGTCTCATGGTGTCTGATTTTGTGTATGCAGGGATTCGGGTGCCAGGAGGACTCCATCTTCTGCGGCATCTTCGACGGGCACGGCCAATGGGGCCACTACGTCGCCAAGGCCGTCCGGGACTCACTGCCGCCGACGCTGCTGTGCCGCCGGCAGGAGGCCATCACGCTGGCGTCGTTCGTGGACGGCGAGAAGATGCTCAGCGACCGCCAGCTCGACCTCTGGAGGCAGTCCTACCTGGCCGCCGCAGCCACCGTCGACGAAGAGCTCCGCCGCAACCGCCGTCTCGACGCGGTGGACAGCGGCTGCACCGCGCTGTCCATCGTCAAGCAGGGTGAGACGATGGTGATCGCGAACGTCGGCGACTCGCGGGCCGTCCTGGCGACCACGTCGGACGACGGCAGCGTCGCCGCCGTCCAGCTCACCGTCGACTTCAAACCCAACTTGCCCCGTAAGTACTGTAAAGAAACGGACTGCACATTCATGAATTCTGGAGGCGGCCGTTGCTCACTCACCGTCGCATCTGAATTGCGCAGAGGAGAAGGAACGCATCACGCAGTGTAACGGCCGCGTGTACTACGTCGGCGACGAGCCCGGCGTGTACCGGGTGTGGCTCCCCGACCAGGAGGCGCCGGGTCTCGCCATGTCGCGGGCGTTCGGCGACTACTGCGTCAAGGACCACGGCGTGATCTCGGCGCCGGAGGTGACGCAGAGGAGGATCACCGCCCGTGATCGGTTCGTCATCCTAGCCACCGACGGGGTAAGTAACCTACATCAACACTGGTTTTCATTCCATGGCAATTGGCACAAACAATCACCCCGTTGGTTTGCTTTGGTGCATCATCTGATGAATGGTGGCTTCTCCGGCAGGTTTGGGACGTGATCTCCAACGAAGAGGCCGTGCAGATCGTGGCTGCCACGCCGGACAGGGAGAAGGCGGCGAAGCGCCTCGTCCAGTGCGCCGTCCGTGCATGGAGACGCAAGCGGCCGTGCTACGCCGTCGACGACTGCTCGGCGATCTGCGTCTTCTTCAACTCGCCGTCCTAGTTAGACAGCTTCGTCCGGCATGGAATTGCCGTCAGGACATACAGTAGAAGAAAAAACCTGCCGTCCTTTTCTCGGCAGAATGTGGCGTCGCGGTCACAGACCAAAATGGCAGATCACTGCAAATCAGAACGTGCAGTTTGGCACACGCGACTGGGACGTCCTGTATGGTGGGCGAACTGCCGCTGCCCGCTGGTGGAAGACCCGAAAATCTCTGGGCTTCACACCGTCCATGCCAAAATGTACTTGAATCAACGACAGCCACCGGGCAAAGGGAGAAAGGTGGGAAACAAATTGCATTTTGTCCTCATTTCTGCTCGTGTCAGTATCTGTTATGGTGGGTAACAGTCACAATTATTGGTGTGTACATCAATCAGGACAGGATAGTAAACTGCATATTCGGCGCCCAACAAGTGCGCCAAAAATTGGAATCTTATATATTCGGCACTGAAGTGTCATGCATTATTGGGCACATCACCGTTCATATCGATTTGGGAGGCAGCACGCGGGTGAAAATTACCATGGTCATGGTGGCTGTGACCACGAGTCACGGCCGATATTGGCTGTCGATTTGGTAGGCAGCACTCAGGCAAGATTCCCCACCGGTCCTGGCTGTGATCGTGCGACGCTGTCGATTTAGCCACCGTAGCGACTTTTTAGCGACTCCGGAGGCTCCTCTTCCATGATGCCAGCTCCAGTCGTGGCCAAGTACTCCCTTATTGTGGTTTTCCGGTCACCCAGATAGGTGTGGTCTAAAAAGTTGCCATATGCTGGCTCCCCAAGATTTTTGGCAGCAAGAACACTGCAAGGCAATCACAACCGTGAGAGGTGCTTGTAATATTTGAAGGATCAGGTTTTACACATCTAATGATAGGGTGGGTGGTGATGATAGTGACAGTTCAATAGAAAACGCATTCGTACAGAATAACTAGAATGTTTAACGCAAAGACTGATGTTAGCTTCATGACATATCTTGCTTTCAGATGACACAAAGCAAAAATATCGTTTTGCTTGGGAATGCACCTTGCTTTGAGATAAAACTAATGTGCTGTACCAGGAGAACAAATATATTGCTACAAAAATAGGTACCTTGGTAGAGTTTACGCGCATACGGTGGTTCAAGTTTGCACGACAAACTATTTCTGATGTCATATGCGGGTTTATTGAAGAAACATAAAAAGAAGCAACTTTGTGGACTGTACAAAATAAGATAATTGAAGAGAAGATGCTTACCAATGCCTGAGATACAGACGGCAGGGCAAAATATCATCCCTCCATATTTTATCAATGTTGTAGCGTCCATAGTGCTGATTATATATCTCCTTGCTTCCTGCAGAAGGATTTGATCAACGGTTCAGCTAGTGGTGGATTCAGAAATGGGATTACATTCTGGGCTGAGTCATGAATAAGTATAGAAGATAAACAGCTTGTAGACTGCATAAGATAGCTGTACTCTAAAGGGATAACAGAAATATTATGCTCAAGCTTCATCCATCATCATGAACTTTCACTAACTGAACAAGATTCAAACATATCTAACTTAATTGCACTTGATAATTTTGTATCCCACGATTCTTTAGAATCCTGATATTTTAACCAAATTTTTTATAAAAAACTGGGACTTGATCATGCATTTTGAATCACTTGTGCTGTCCTGTTCAAAATAGTTATTTTACGTTAGCATACCGTACTCTGCCTAGTAAATAATTGTTGATATCTCACTGTATTTGCATAGAGTGCCCATGATTATCTTATGTAATTTTACCATAGCCGGTCTACAGCCCACAACTACGATGATAAGAGGGATGATATTTTATATGCTAAAATACCTATGGGAATGACATAGTACAAAATCATTCACATCAGTCAAGTTATTGATAAATTAGTACAACCATGCATCTTCTTATAATTTTATATCAAATACTGTATTCAAAGGAATTAATAAAATAAATAGGTCACTGGACACAAAAGCGTAAACTGAAATGATAATTTCAATATAAAGGGGATGCCATGTCACCAAAAATAAAATTTATATTAAAAAGGTCAATAAACGTCCTACCGTATCCCAACAACACTCAAACAGCAAACCAATATGTAAATAAAAATAACAGTACCATTAGTCAGGAGCAAATGATAGAATGAAATGCACAACTGGAACAAATTTTGTGATATAAATTCAACCTTTGCATCTCATTTGGAAATATTCTTCATCACTGTAGCGTGCACAGACTACCTGAATCAATAAATTCCAGCAAGAAGACTTATACTTCATTGCAGGAAGCCGCGGCAATAAGCAAAAAAAGGTTAAGCTAGGACTTTATTTTAACACAGAATGCAAGCCCTTACTGCTGGATTTGGAAACGACACTCCATCCAGTCCTTCAGGAACCACCTGACAACACATGACAAAAATAAACCCAAATTACAATTCAGGACTGGAGAATCTAAACCCAAACAGCTTCATTCTTGAGATGAAGAAATTGAATTAACCGAATTGGCAAGCACACAGTATATTAATTGGTCACCCACCGCGAGAAATCTGAATTCAGTCTCCCTCTCGATGAATGCTGGCACCTGTGTATATCCCAATTCAGTACTTCTCACGAATAAGAAACCTAGAAATTTTCCATTTGGGTGCATGTGAACAAAAAGCTGCAGATTATCAGAGTACAGTACCTCCTCCTCCTTGATTTCAAACACAGTGATAACTATCATTTCTCCCTCACATTGCTCCACGCTTAAGCTTGAGAACTCCTACAGGGGCCCAATACTCCAACGAGATCAGAATTTATGGGAACAATCAAATAATAAAGCGTCTTCCTGGCAGAAGTACTCAAGTACACACTAAACTTAAACTATACATCCTCAATCATACAGATCCAAAATCAATACTTTTGATATCTCAATAAATCACCATACTTCCATTTCTTCCTTTATCATAGACAGCACAGACAAGAGTTTGAGTGCTTCAGAAAATCTTCTTAAGCCAGAGACCAAATCATCTTCTGCTTGTACAAGTGCAACACAATAATTCTGTTATACATCGCTAAACCTGTTTTCATGCATAGATTTTGTTTAATGCAACATGAGTTCCTCTTTTATGGACTCCACAAGATAAATTGTAAGGCATTCTCAATGTACAAGGGATGGTTTTACTGGAATACTGGTCGGTTTTGTCAGTGTCAAGTTACAAATGTACCATGTAAACCAAGAACCAAGTGAGTGGGAAAGCATGGGTTATTACTACGGCACACCAGTAGAGCCGAATATGGTGGTAATAGCCTTATCCAATGTAGTGTGCATTCACATAGTCAAAAGATTGCACTAACATCTAACGAACCGATTGACGTCACGGTTGCTTGATGTGCTATCACTAGCGCACGACCAATCGAGATCAGCTCATGTGGGGATAGTCGGCTGAGGGTTTTGGGGTGTCTAATATGCAGTTATGCACCCAAAGCCCAGCGCGCGTCAATCCAATATAGGAGGCTAAACCTGCACAGACCATAAACTGTCGATCTGCAGCAAGAATTGGCATCTACTAACATCATGAACCTAACAGAATTATACGTCATCCAAAGGATTAGAACATTTTAGGCAGAATTAAGGGTGTCACAGCTCCAAGCTATCCATCCATGCCCTACGAAAAAATTGATATACTGAACACCTTGTAGAGTCACACACTACAACACGAGTAGGGAAAGGGAACATACAGGAATTGCGAATTGCAACCAAACGAACGATGCGTACACAAAGAAAAGTAAATTTATTTACAGTACTGACAGAGCATGATCCCTGCATACTTGCCTTGGTGGCCTCAATGGCGATGCCGCGCTCGAAGAAGATGGGGGCGGCGTGGGCGAATACGCGCCGGAACCCGCGCAGCGCCGCCACACGGAACCCCTCCAGCTCGGGGAACGTGCTCCTCGCGCTCCGCTCTGCCATCGGGGACACCGAAACTAAGGCCTATACCATACGGTGTGGGTTCGGAGTTAATTACTGACGGGGGCGCTCACCGGAGAGAAGCGAGCCAAAGCCGACGACGGAGACGCGGCCGCCGGTGGAGGCAACGGCGGAGAAGTCGGCAGCGGAGGTCAGCTCGGTGAAGGAGTCGCCGCCGCCGCTGGCGCTGGTGGCGACGGCCGCGGTTAGGGGAGGCATGAGTTGGCGGCCGCGGTGGATGGGCGGCTGCGAGGGTTCCGACGATCGCCGGAGGTGGAAGAGGGGTGGTCGCCGGAGGTGGAGGGTGGGGCGGTCGGGCGCGATGGATTTTGATCGGACGGCTGGGGATGGCCCGGGGCGGAACGTTGCGACGGTGCCGCGCATTATTGGGAAAAGGCAGAGGCGAGCGAGCGTGCGGCCAGTGGTTGTGTTGGCGACTTGGCGTGATGATTTTTTTTTTGAGGTTTAAGCCGGTCGAATCCGCCTCCGATTAGATAGAATAGAGTGTTATGTACAGAATTATGAGGTAGGAAAAAAAACCCTCTACAAGCAAAAACTACAAAAACTAGTCTCCAGCATCTTGCGTGTGGACGAAACCCCGCAGCGCAAACTCCTCCAACACCAAATCCGCCACCTCGGAAGGCAATAGAGCCCCACAGACACGGGAAGAACCTCCTCCCAACGAATGGAGGAGTGCCCAAACATCATAAGCTTCATCATCAAACCACCTCCGGCGGCAACTGCCGCTCCATCCTGGTCACTGACAACGTCTTCTTCTTCTTGGTCTTCTTCATGGCGAGGACGAGGTCGTCGATGGCTGCCACCGCCTGGTCCGAAAAGGGCTGGTCCGAGACATCTAACAAGACCAAGAAGTCCTCCCGTCGGCGCCCCGAGAGGGCCTCCTCAGGCAGCGCGCCAAGACGACGTGCCACGGTCTCCCTAGCCAACTGCTCGATGTTGGCGACATTCGGATGCAACTTGGCGAGCCTACCGCTCCTCCACACAGACGGCGCCGCCACCTCCACCTCAGGGGCCAACGTCGTGGCCGGCGTGCCCAGGATGGTGGTCGCGAGCGGCACCGTGATCTGGGCGAGGAAGCTCGACAAAGGCCATGCACCGCCCTCCACGTCCAGCTGCTCAGTGCCAGTCCTCACCGATGAGGCGGTGCCCCTCTCAAGCTTCTTCCCGGCCTCCTCTTTCCCAACATGTTCCCCCTGATCGGGAAAAAGGGCGGAGTCCGAACTGGGAACGACATTGCCCTCCCCTTCAGCAACAATTTGTACCATCTCATTCACGTTCCTCTCCTCCTGGAAGGGCACCGAAAAGCCCTCAAGCTCCAGCAGGTTGGGCAAGGTCTGCACAGCCGTAGGGGCGCACTCTGGAGCAAAGGCGGTAGCTGGCGCCGAGTTGATCGTATCCCTTGGGGAATAACAACCGAAGAGTGCGTGTCCACTGTCAACACAAGCAAGGTTGAACCCAGCAAGCGGAGGTTGCTCCAGAGTCATCTGCGCCACATCTTGCATCGAGGAGAGCCTTTCAAAAGCAGACTCAGCCCGCCCAAACAAGCCACCAAAGCGCTCCAGCAAACCATCAACAGATTCCTTCATCTTGAGCTGGGTTGCGCCCATCTCCTCAAGCTTAGCCCGCAAAAGCATCACCTGCTCCTCTAGGTTTTGCAGCACATCTGACGGTGCTGCTGGACTAGCAGGTGTAGGACTAGCCTTCTCCTTTGGTTTGCCAACAACAGAAACCCACGAGCGATGGTCAGAAGGAGCTAGAGGCGAACAACTGTCGGGGCAAGGTGCCTAGGGCAAGTCCTTCGAACGACTTGGTGGTGTTGGAGACGAGCTGGAGTGGTGATGAGGCTCCTGGCAGGCTGGAAGGAGTGCCTCGCAATCCCTCTCACGGTGACCAGCCTGGCGGCATCTCAAGCAACGAACAGGGCCCCGACAATCGACGACGAAATGCTCTGACGACAAACACCGAAAACAGAGACCATAGGTCCGCCGCTTGAAGGCGGGAGGGAGTACCTTCACCTTGCTGGGCAGTGCATCAGGTGTCTTCTCCGGACGACGCCGTCCCCCAACGACCTCCCATTCCCTCTCCGCGCGCAAACTCCCAAGAGGAGGCAGGGAAGGAGAGACGGGAGCTCCAGCTTCAACAGCATCGGCAGCAGGCACCAGCGGCGCCTCAAGCATGGTGATAGAGGCCTCCTTCATGCCGAACAGGGAGGAGAGGTCACCAACGACCAATGAACGGAGATGGGGGCGCGGAGGATCTGGATCGAGGCCGGCGGGGGCGATGATCGGCGAGGGCGGGACCAGTGCAGGAGGGGGCGGTGGAGACCGGTGTGGGCGTAGCGATACGGTGGACGACGGGGACGGAGCGGCTGCCGCCGGAAGGGGCCGGTGTTGGAAAGGGGAGGTCGGGGTCACCTCCGCCATTGCTGGGCTGCTAGCAGCACCCAAAGAGGAACGGGGAGCTGGAAAGGGAAGTGCTGAGGGAAAGTGGTCGGTGGCCGGAGAGGGGCATTGCTCGGGTGGAGGCGGGGTTGGTTAGGCGGCGCTAGGCGGAGGCGGCGGCGGCGAAGTGGTCGCCAGCGCGTCGCGGGAGCCTTATCCCTGCTCCGTAACTTAACTTGAATCTGACACTTGGCGTGATGATGAGTGATGGCAGTTCTTCCATTTGAAAACTATCTTACAGTTCAATCTTTTTTGGGGGGACGTCCCAGATAGGAGGTCCTTTTTGTAAAAATATTTTCATCGCTCATTCATTGTGCAAAAGCATCCGCATAACTTGAACTCTGTCTCAGCACCTGCCTGTTTGTCGTCCTAGCTGAACTTTTTTGCTGCTGCCCTAGTTGTGAAGCAGGACGTTGAGGTACTTGCGTCCTTGGAGACCAGGTCCGCTGCCTTTTTTCCAGCCCACTTCCTTTTTTTTACGCGAGAGCGGATTCAATCTTCCAGGTCGAACGGGCACGTCAGCCTGTAGCTTTTTTACGTATCACAGCTAGTACTGATTTGACCAGCGTGAGCCTCCCCGCCTTCGACTTCATACCCTTCCAAGTTGGCAGCTAATCCGTAAGCCGATCAAGAAGGGGTTGGAGAGCCTCGCTCAGTAACCTACATAGGCAAGGAGATGCCCAGATATTTCACCGGGAAGGCCACAAGATAACATCCTATTGCTTCTGCCGCCTTGTTGACAATCTCCTCTTCACACCTAATAGGAGAGACAGAGCACTTGGCAAAGTTGGTATGCAAGCCTGGAGTGTGATTAGGTAGCACAGGTATCTCACAAATCTTTTACAGCTCCGCCACGTCTGGGTGACAAAGGATGACAACATCATCTGCATATAGCGAGACTAGTGACCAAGTCCTAGCAGGCCACCCTTCAAAGGATACCCAATTCCACTTCCTTGGTCAATGTTTAGTGTGTTGATTAGTAAAACGAATAGTTGTGGTGACAATGGGTCTCCAGGCCCCGCCTATGCCAAATAGGAGGACCTGGCTCGCCATTGAGCAGTAGATAGAAGTATGGCCACTCCATTCCATCTTTGTGTTCATTCCATTGGAACGAAGACATTCCATTTCAATTCATCCCAAAACCAAACAAGCAAGAAAATGTGTCAAAGTATGTAGTATTATCTAATCCAAACTGTTTTCATCCCTGCATAAAGCTATTTTGTGGACGGGTAAAATAGAAAAGTGGGAGCATATCAGCACCCTGTTTTTCCGGGATGAAAAAATAATCACAAACCTGATTTACACCGAGTAGCTCCGGGTAATTCTATGAGCATGGGAAACATGGCCAATGATGATTATATTAACACATGTCATTACTTACAACGCTGCACACGTTAGGATACAGGATACACCAGAAAATAAGCCTCGAAAATAAGACGATACAACATGCCTACCTATGTACACAATATTTACAGTATGTACATTAGATTAGCTTAGCAGAGTTCACCAGAAGGGACACCACCTGTCGAACAGAATATGAAACAAGCAAAGGCAACAGTCAGAGGTTGCAAAATTCAGTGTCAACTAACATACGTTGATAAAACCAAACGGTCATACAAATAAATCCTAGGTCTGTTCTTATGAACCTATTAGAACCTCGTCTTTTTTTGCACATATAATTTGTCATATTTTTTGCTTGTTAACGTTGTAACATGTTATACTAGTGTTATGCCATTTTTTCGTACTTCTTTCAAACCGCACTATCTGAACAAGAGGTGCATGTTATCCCAGAAGAATTATACATGCCTAAGATTATCAAATGGTAAAATAATACATACCCGACATAGTTCTGACATAAATTTTCATGAGAAGTCGCTTGAAGTATAAGCTTCTGAACCTGAACCTTAACGGATAATCCAGGTTCTACCTCCCGAGCATCAACGGCTAAATGCTCACTGCCATGTTGGCTCGAACTGCCAGCTCCTGCTAACGCTGACCCAGAAGAAAAGTCACGCCCTGTTAGCTTGTGACTCATCCGAGCCATGACAGCTACAGCACGTTCATTTAAAACCTCATTAGCGTCACCGAGTTGATTGACCGCCTGCATGAACAACATAGATAGTCATCACTATAGGCATGTGGTTAAGACAATATAATACAACAAATCGGAAAAAGGAGGCAACCTGTAGCAGTTCCTTCTCACGGGCTCCCCGAGGAGGTTGCATGAGCTCTTCACTAGGAGCAGCTTCTTCACTACTGACCACTGTATTAGTATGAGCATTTCCATAGTTTGAAACTTGAGGAACTTCATTGAAATTGAACAAACGCCAATTGATTAGCGGGTCATGTACAAATGCCTGAAAAAATATAGATTAGAGATTGCATAGCAATATTATCACCAAACATACTGGATAGGTACAAGAGATGAAGCATAACAAAACACAATAGGCTAGAAAAAAATGGCCATGGGCAGAGCCAAGACCCAGCAACACTGGGCAGCCGCCGGGATCACCAAAATATGACCCACTGAGCTAGACCATGTGCATTTTACTTTGCCAGGCAATCGCCTAGCTTTCTCTAAGGAATGTGTGTGCAATAAGTAGACCGGCTTGCTCCCAAGGGCTGACTTTGCAAAATGCTAACCAGATGCTATGCAGTATGCACCACCAAAAATAATATTAGTATTTCAGCAAGCAACAGACAGCAGTATTTCCGCCTCGTTTATCCACAATTTTTGATGCTCTGCCCTGGAAAGCAGCGGTGGTGGCTGAGATGGTGTCAAGTGCTCCTGTTTTTCTTCCTGTAATGGTACAGCGGCAAAGCAGCGGTTTGACTGCCTACCTTGCAAGGGGTGTATCCCCGGCCAAAACTGATTCAATGATCCAAGATTTTACCTATTGGGGTGGGCAACTAACGCGGCTCTACAAGACCTTTGAGTTAGTCCAGTTCGTGCAGATTTCTTCTTCCGCATTATTTTCACCTACATGCAAAAGATAAAGACGAAGACTTCGAAGTAGGGGTGGGCAACACGTGGAACACCAACCAAAAAGCAAACCTGAAAAGTCGAGATATGCAGTTTATTTGGTTTTCAGTGTCCAAACCGGTTGGCAAAGCCCCAAAGCACCAGACTCTAGCGGCCACCACCCTTTGCTCTTCACTCCCAGTTCCGGTGCCACCCTTCTGCCTCTCCCATTACTATGGAGCATCAACGGTGCCCCCTCTCAGCTGTTCTCTACTCCTGTGGTGCCCTGCAACCTGATCCCTTGCTCCTCCTCCTGTCGTGTGTGCTACAGCTCTCCTCTCCCCAGCCATGGTGCAGTGGTGCAACACCACCCCTTCTTACTTCCCATGACGTTCCACCATCCTTGCTCTCACTTCCAGTAGTCCTGGTGCCACCCTTCTTCCTCTCCCATTCATATGATGCATCGATGGTGCCCTCTCAGCTTCTCTCTACTCCCGTGGTGCCCTGCTACCTGACCCCCTGCTCCTCCTCCTGTGGTGTGCGCCACAGCTCTCTCTCCCCAGCCATGGTGCACCACCGCCCCTTCTTCCTTCCCATGACGCCCTGCTGCCTCCCATGCTGCCATTGTGGACTTCACCTTTCCAACACTGCCGCATGGCTGGCCATGCACACCTTGGCTGAGATCACACTTCTTTTCGTTATGACATGAAGCAAGCTTCTGTGATGCCGTATTCTCCTCTCATTTGTCTCATTTCTTAATCTTATTTGGTCATTTTGGTCTAACAAGAAACCGAACCAAAGTCTTCGCTTAACCCAGTTTTCAGTTCCCATTAATTCGTATGTCAATTTGGTTGTCGATTTTAGAAAACTAAAATAATTAACAAAAAAAACTGTTTAGAGTACCATGATGTAACTTTTGGTTTTACTCTTTGTTGTTCATGTTTACTTCTCGAGATTACTGCTACTCAGCTAAGGGGGATTTATTCAAAAGAACGATTTGACACATGGGCGCCACATAGTATGAAAACCCATCTGAAATCAGCTAAGGGGGTAAGGTAGACTGTTTGGAATTTCAGGCTTCATTTTAGACGGTTTCAAGTTTTAGGACAAAGTGTGGACTTGGGGTAAGCTTAGGGTCTAGAGAAGAAGAAAAAATATTTCTACAATCTAATTTCAAATATACAATATTGGTGTGGACTTGGGGCAAGCTTATGGTCTAAAGAAGGGAAAATTTTATTTCTACAATCTAATTTCAAATATACAATATTGGCCAGGCAAGGTGCTATGTGCTATGTGCTATACAAGAATGTGAATAACTTACCTCCATCATAGCCATGACACTGTCCCTGTTTGTTCGAAGAACTTGCATCACATTTTCACAAGTTGTCCTGAAAGTACCCTCAATACCACTAACTTCCATAGCTTTCACGAGCATTCTAGTCAAACGGAACGGTACCTACACCACACATAAAAAATATGTAAGTGCAGTCACAAGAAAAAGTCACGCATCCAACAACAGTCTTACAATACACGACAAACTATAGCATTGAGTTATCAGTTAATCTGGATGCAATAAAGCCCAAAACACAGCCCACTTACTTTTTCAGGGAACTTTTCTCGATTCATTGATGCCTCAAAGCAATCTCCAAAATCGATATGTAAAATTTTCCCACTGAAGCAAAAAAATCATTTGATTAGAATTCAGACAACAAAAAACAAATTCACAATATTCATGGCTAATTCAACGATAGCTTTGTCGACATACCTAAAGCGATCTAACATAAGATTGCTTGGATGCCGATCTCCTAAACCAAGCAAATAGCCAGCCTGGAAATTTTAACTTTTTAGCATCTTAAGTTGAAAGGAACATCTTAAATGAATGACAATTTGTTGCAGTAATTCATACCATGCTCATAACAGCCAGGCTTCTTGTATAATTTGTACGCCGCTCTAGCCATACTTCAGAAGTTCGACTTTTCAGCCAGAGAACCTATCACAATTTTGTTGAAGTAGATTAAACATTGCCAACAGAAAGCATCAAAATTGGCATGCTCTTTTTTAAAGAGCACAGAGACAAGAGACAGCATTATACCTTTGCAAGGTCATTTCCTTCGGTGTTCTGCAGAGCATGCTGAAATACTTCCACCTTCGCGATTAGGGGTAAGTTGTCATAATCGGGTGCAAACGCCAACATAAGTCTGTGCTCTTGATTTAAGAAAATCTGGACAAAGAAAAACAGGAAAATTAATTGCCAGATGACTTAAGTAGAGCATGTTTATCTTCTGTCAAAAGGAAACAAATTACCGAGACAGACTAACCTTCCTTGCATCTCTGTATTCACGGATCAGAGCATGAAGTGTGTCACAATTTGGAACCCATCCAATTAATCCACTGTTAGGAGACAAAGGAATAACAGCATATCTTTGGATGGACAAATCTTTCTCTGATGTTTTCCTAGAGTTCTCCAGGAGAGTATTCACCAGACCAAAAAGCTAAACAGAGGGGGAAATTATTTAGATACATTAAAAGTTAAATCACACAAGATGGCAGCTTGAAGTAATATCTAAGGCTAAGTTATTTCTGCGTAGCTTGTGAGGACACCACATTAACATAATTCTGTTTTTCGAACATAGATTAACATAATATGCCCAAGTGTTAATTTTTTGAATGTTACAGATGGGCTCCAGCTTATCTACAATACTGTTAGGGCTTTGAAGAGCAGTTTAGTCAACTAAGCAATCATTCATCCAAATTCAACCTGTCAATCACCATGTAAGATCAAGCTAGTTAACTAAGCATGGACTTGAGAGCAGTTCCTTTTTTCGATTAGTGCTGTTTTCCAAAACATGAGATAAACCATAGTGGTGAGGAATCGTCACTGTAAGGTGGTAAACCACAAGGGCGGAGGGAAAAGAAACAGCTGGCCTCACATAAAGGAAGAGTGGAGGACAAACTATTTATGGGCACCACATTTAAAGATATGCCTGCTACTTCGTGCCCCATTGCTACCGCCCCAACCAGACAAATCAGTGCAAAAAAGAGCTTGCAATCTATATACAAACCTGCATAACACGTTCATCTTGCCTTAAATCTTCATGACCTTTAAGCAAGAATGCATAATCATTGCCATCACTTCCATGAATTGTCAGTTTCCTCGGTCTTTGTTTGGATGTTATAACAATCAATTGAGGAACAAAATACTCGATAGTCACAAGTGGTGAATCTGGAGAAGTTTAATTCTTAATGTCAAATTCGAAGTCGGTATAACAATCAATTGAGGTAGAAAATACATGATAGTGTCAATGGGTGAATCTGGAACCGGAGTTCAGTTTGCGATGGCAGAATTCTGGTCTGACAAAAGGAAATATACATTTTTTTAAAAGAATCTAAGCAAATTGTCTTATTGTTGGCATCACTTAACAACTGTATTGCATGGTTTCAGCAGGGACCTAACATATACAAATAAGGGGGTGTTGAGACGCAAATATAACAAAAACTAGTGGATAATAATAATGTTGGTAAAGATAACCCATGTATGCTAGATAATCAATCCCATAATTGTGAAGACCTTTTAGAGTTCTGTAGACTCGTAAAGGCAAATGAAGGGACTACGAGATTCTGAAAGAACTAGATAACTAAAATAAATGGTATAACCAAGGTCAAATACCTGCAGAATAAGTTCCAGGTACAGCCAGCTCCAACTTTCGACATTTGAGTAGCTCAGGTGAAACAGACTGAAAGATACATCACATGATCAATAAGGGAGCTAAAGGAAATAAACTGCAGAAAAAAAATGACATACTTACGTGCAAATCAAGAGTTGTAAGACTTGGGAGCTGTTTGTCGATTCTTCTGAAAACATGGTAATACAAATCCCATGCCTAAAGAACACAGAAGTAGTTCTCAGCAGTACTCAAGAAGGAAAAATCAGAAGTCAGTGTATCCACACTCTTATATACCTTAGTTAGCTCAGCGTCCTCTCCAGTAGCACGATATTTTAAGCAGCATTCATGGGCTTCAAGTAATTCATGTCCATAGGCCTGGATAAGTTTTCATAACATAAGATATCAAATACTTCACAAAACAAATTCAAATTGAAATCCGATACTAGGCTTTGCTAATTCAATTGGGTCAAAGCACCAAATGATCTATTGTTCAAAACAGACGAAGATGTAAGGATAATATTGAAAATTCTCATGAAGTAGCTCAAACAATAGACAATAGAAATGGATTTATGATAAGATATACTTTGATGGGGACTTGAGGGTAAAGTTTTGGTGACGACACTACCTGAATGAAAGTATTCTCTTTTATTGTCTCAGCTCCCCTCTCAAGCATTGCATGCAATGGCTCAAGTACTGCAAGCATTCCGTCGATATTGTGCTCACCAAAATACATTCTGCTAGCTTCCTCAAGAGCTTCATGCCACATCTCATGCCACAAAATGGCAACTCGTATCAGTTCCTTTGAAACAAGTTGTGCCTGGAGGAACGAACATCAACAGTCAGGAGTGCTATGTGTCTTCCACAGAAGCTTATAAGGTAATGATGCTAACCTGATCAACAAGGCCTCCACTATGCTGGCGGATCTTATCAACGACTTCCTGTGCTGCATGTTGCCTTAATATACTAATTGATTTGCAAGCAACCAAAAGAGGATACATCAATGCCTGGTTGAAATGTCAAGGAGTGGCCAAAGTTAATATTAGAATTATCACAGCATATGATCACAAAAGCAGGGTCTAACTTTCCGTTGGATACTTGGCCTGTTACAAGTTATACTAGTTCTAACTAGTATGGCTAGTATGCACCAGTATTAAGGTACATATGTTTACAAAAAGGAGAAGTGTAATTATTATTATCACATAGAAACACCAGAACCAGCATACAAGACCCAATGAACAATTCAGGAGAAAAAACGCAAGGAATCCTGGACAAAAAGTAAATGATGAAATAACATACCTACATCAAAGAAAAAAATAGTGCTGTAAGACAAACAAGATTCTCAAATGACAAGGCTTATATACTCATTTTTATATTTTTATTCTCATTTAGAATATTACTTCAATTATCCCCACTACTACTCTGTTCTCAAAATAACAGGAAAAGCAAAGGAAGCATAGTTTATGTTTAAAAGAAGTCAGCAAAATTTGTGCTGAGCATGTATTGAGCTAAAATGAGGAATGCAACAAGAACCAAGCATCACTCAGTTGTTTAGGGGTGTGCTGGAGCCAGGCCGTCAGCCAGAGCTTGACGCAATGAGGCAGAATTAATTTCGCAGAGTGAACCATTTACTTGAGTCTTTGGTTGTTCATTTTTTTAACAATGCCACTGTGTGCTACTGCCTGGTAGGCCTCCTTGTTCTCTCCTCTACTATAACTCCACTCCTTTAGTTTTTTTAGTTGTTTTTCTAGATCATTAGATAAGAAGACAGGTCGTCTTGTGCCACTTAATTATTATAGCAGCCACTAGGATTCTACGAATCGCCATAGCAATGCATAAAACTCGTAACCAACAGCTTCTAAGGCTAAGAAGAGAAATGCAAACCTGTGGATGCCCTTTTCCAATTCGAACTAGCAATTCCTGTATCAGTTCTCTGACTATTCTATTATTTGAATGAATCCTTGCAATTATCTGGGGCAGCACAACCAACCACATTTCAATCTTGACAAGTGAAAAGCCTTTCTCCAATGCCATTTGAACCTCTGAGGTAGCCCCATGGTTGAACCAAAGAGTCAAGAGACGGAGAATATCCTACAATACATAATCATTGATATATATATTATTCAAAAAGCAAGGTAGACAAAACTACTTTTTATGCAGAATCACGTAGCAGAATAATTTAATATATCACATTTTAAACCCTCTAAATATAGTACGAAAATGACTAACAGACCAAATATTGTAACTTGTGTTTTTGCCAGTCTCAGCACAGGGAAGGGTGTTAAAAAAGTATTCATAAATGTGACGGGATCAGCTATTATATAAAGCCTTTGCTCAATATCTACTTTGCATAACAAAAACACACAAAAAGGTAATTTTACCTGTAAGCTATCATCGACACCTTTAGTTGTGGATGCACAAGCAATAGAGTAGAAATATCCCGTTACTGCTGCAACAACATATTTTCCCGCTACATCTGGGCGGCCTCGCAAAGTATATCGGGACATGACTTCAGTGTTGAACAAAGCCCACGAGTGCCATGCCTTGCCCCAGTCCTTGGCACTTAGTGTGGCATTTTTGTATGAAACCAATATTTCTGAGGAAAGATATTCATAATTATTTGAAATAAAAGGATAGGCAAACAATAAGTGAAAAAAACTGAAGTTTTTCGGACCTTGAATTGCATCGTCATCTAACCCAGGAGACAGTGCTCTCTTCCAGCTCGCAAGTGTCAAATAGACACGAGCGATAAGTGGTACTCCAGCACTTGATACAGGACCTTGGCTTACTAACATTCCAGAGTAACTATTCGTGGCAGTAGCAATCTGCATAGACAAATCCTATCCCACCAAAAACAAGGGTCCATCAGTACAAACACTTGAATATATGAGTGTTGCGATGTATTGTCAGAGTACAAGGACAATGACAAAGTTACCTGTAGCCTAGAAAATGCGTCCTTTCGTTTAAGCTCGTCGCCAACAGCATACTGGTACTTCAGGTAAGCCAGGACTACTTGAGGATGCCCATGATCCAATGTCAACTCAGGAGAAGATTCAGGATCAAACTGCATGTATTATAAAAATTATTTGTGTTATAAGGAGGATCACAGATATAAACAGGCACACACCGATTCACATTGAGTCATTGGCTACTATTATCACCTGTAAGAGTTTGATTAGAGTAGATTTAGCCTGACTAATACGTCCACTCTTCCAGCAAAGTTTCGCAAATTTTATCCAGGTATCTCTGTCTTCATTAGGAGGAAGAACTAACTCTCTAACAGCAAGTAGCGCTTGCCACACCTGAGAAACTTTCTGAAGTCAATATGGAGAATAAGAATTATGCAGGCTACAACACAACATTCATTAGCAAAGACATCATATGACCTCAACATTCCTCTTTGTTCCTTTGATGCGCTCGTTCCACATATTGCGGATAAGTTCCCTTCGCCCATCAGCAATTGGACTTTCCATAGGAAGAGTACAGTAATCGATCACCTAGATTACGCACCTTTTGTTAGTATAAAACATTCACTAACTTTCTTCAAAAAAAAATTATAATACCTCTTCCAGTTCTGAAAGCTGCTGAACCCGCACCATGTTATTATAAGCACGCTCATAACTCTCAAGTACCTAACAAATTGGTAACAGGCAAGTATTGGTATACTGAAGAGCAAAAGCAATTTGCAAACAGTTTATAAAACTTTTTTTAAGGCCTTCATACAGTTTTGGTTCAAAACGACAAAAAATATCCCACCTTTCATTCCATGTTGAAGAAAACACCACTAAGGTATGCAAAATAATTAAATTCGTAAGACAAAATTACAGAAACACCTTCTGAGAACAGACAAGGGCATTTTAAGACTCTTGTATATTTTGTTGAATGTATGCTTTCCCAAAGTTTCTCTCTAATTGCTACAGATACTACTAGCCTTACACATTGATCCACTTTAGGCTGTAACACAAACCATTTAGGGGCTGCAGTGGGTGTAAAATTAGTTGACCACTGGTATTTAGCTCAACTTTGAACTAAATAGCGGAGGCTGAAAATGTAAGTATATTTGAATCACATTAAGAAATCTGGCAAAAAAATTGAACTAAATACGAAAGGCCACACTAATTTATACCCATTCCAAGTGGTGCCTTGCTATTTTGAGCTTTTGATCACAGTTAAAAATTCCTGTAATCACCCCCAGTGAATATCGTTTGAGTTGCACAGCTACAGACCGACTCAGAACAGACTAATCAATGTGCTCCCTATGTATCTCAAAAGAAATGTACTCCCTATGTAAACTGTGTTTGACAATTTAATCGTATAATTTGGACCACTAGCAAATTTAACTCCTGTTATCTTGCATCTGTCCGACGTACAATAATTCTGTCTTCCCAAATCAATGCCTGATATTAGATAATACTACATACGATCGCTTACTATATTAAATAGTTCCATTTTGGGACTTCGAAATAATGAATAAGCTACTCAAATAATGAATAACAAAATAAAAAAAAGTAATTCAGAAAAAACTTGTATCTTCAAGATCATACGAAAGAGTATTTAATGTCTTTGTGTCATACCAGTGCTGCAAGCTCGGTTGCCAAACAACGCCGAGCTCTCTCAACATATACACGAGCTTCTTCATACTGTAAACAGAACACAAAATCTCCCAAAATATGATAAAATTATGGAAAGAATGTAATCTGACTTCAAAATAAGAAAATACTGTACCTTATTGCAACGAACTGAAAGAACAGCCCTAAAGAAAGCACCATTACTGCTTCCATCACCACTAGCAGTAGTGTTACCCAACAAGCGGAGCTTGTTTTCATCCCCGTCATCCAGACGAGAAACATATTCAGACATCTGGTCCCACTCACCCATATGCCAAGCAGCATTTGCAGCCTATAGAAACAGAAACAAAATTAAAATAATAAGTACATGTTAAAAGTCACCTATAAACGGATAATAAGATATATTCACAACCATTGGAGCCATTTCCAGCCGAGCCGATGGTTCTGAACCAGTCCATTGCTCCCTGCATAATGTGCTTAAATCTTCCCAACGAGCCAAGGATGCCAGGCACCTCATCCTCCCTAACACAAGCATGATTTTTAGTTAGCTACATTTGTACAACACACTGAAGAAATATTTCTATACAAATTACTACGCAAAAATAACTCCCTACGTGATTTGCTTTGCATTTTTCTACCACTGCACAATCATACTTTGCACACAAATGACCCAACTGGCTTCCACGATAAGATAATTTAACAAGGTGCTCAAGTGTGTGTGTGGGTGTTATGGGAAACTATGTCTCACTCTCACGATTGGGAAAGTGACAAGTCTTTGCGAACCAAGGGTACGACACAACAAAAAAGAAGTAATGACCCTACCCAATGTAGCATCCAAGTTTTGTAATGGGCCAGATGCTTGAGATGACTTCATGGTATATGCCCTCAGAGCTTCATCCCAACGGTGCAATTTCTCATACCTACATTGCACAAAGTTTTAACAGATTTTAAAATGAAAAAACTTGAAACATCACAAATGATAATCCTGTTTCAGCAAGTGCTCAACCATATTTATCATTACAAGCCAGAAGTTACAGTAGTTATAAATGACAGATAGGGATCATAAAGATGTGAAACAAAGAACTATTTGTCCAACTAAATAACACGGAATATACCAGGACTCCTTCAACTGAACTTCTAGATTCTGTTGTGAGTAAGTCAATATTCCAATAGCTGCCTGTATAAAGAACAAAAAGAATTTAAATAACTATAACGGATAACTCTTTTATCCTCTTATGTGACACAAGAACAAACCTCATGCTGGTGTAGTTGATTGTTAATATGAATAAGGGATTCAACCACCGTAACAGGATTTGCACCCATCTTCTTGGAACATACAGCTTCAAACTCCATTTCTTTATAATGGAGGGCTTTTGCATATGCTCGACACTTGAATGGTAGTTCAGAAGTTTCAATAAAAACACACGTTGCCATGAAGATCACCTCAATTGACACAACAACTACAGCTAACCTTCTCAGCAAGTGCACCAAGTAGCCTAGTATCAATCGGAAGAGGCTTCTCGTCATGTTCCATAAACTCTGCCTACTTACAGAAGTGAAAAATTAATAGGAGGAGCAACATGACAAACAAATACAAAAACTTGTAAAGCTAGTCCTAAGGGCATACTTACCAAGTTCAACAGCGTTGCAAGAATTTCTGGAGGTATATTTTGAGATGAGAATGCTGTCTTGAGACTTCTCACTAGTTGCTCTTGTGACGATTCGGTCATTTGGGCCCAGCAACTTGCAAACCCCGCAGCAAACAACTCACGTCCAACAGAGGGCTGTATATTTGTGTCAGAAAATACTTCACAACATGCTTAACGCATTATAAAAAGTTACAAAGGCTTCACCTGGAGCTGTGCTAGCCTTGCGCAAGTGCGTAGAGCTGGAGATGGTGACTCTTTGAGAAGTGCAATACTGAAGTGCCGCATCCATTCAGCCCAATCTTCTCTAGTACTTCTCTGAGAAGCCTCGCCAGCACTTCTCAATCGAACATCATTGACCTGCAGCAGCCAAAAGTCTATAATAAGCATAAGAAAGAAACGGAGCTAATTGAAAGAGACAAGAAGATACACTACAAGGTTATCAATTTTAGAAGAGAAGCAAAACCATCAATTAGAACAACCTGATACCTAGTGGCAACAAACAGTGAAAGAAGAACAAGAAACACAAAGATGGCAGCCCACTATAAGACAAGCAACACAGCCCTTAGATAACTACTAGGTTAAAAAAAAACTCTCATGATGCTCAAAGTTGTTCTACTCTAGAATAACTATGTAAAACGAGCTTCCCAAAAGCCCTCCAACAGACACTCCCACTGATTCGAACAAGTGGTTTTAGCTGTGGGGAGTAACACAAAATAGGCTTTATGGTTGGTGCCCTGTATTTATTCTCCCAATTTATCGGAATCTCTCATAAATATATGTTGGGAAGGAAAAACTGAAAAGTGATTGGGAAGGAGACCTGATATTTTGAGCATATGAGCATCCATCTCAGCAAAGGTATAGTATAGGAAGAATATGAGCATCATCCCAACTAAGGTTACAGTATTTTTTTCTCTATATAACAGAAGATGGTTAGCAAAGTGGTCATCCCACCTTTATGCACATATGCAGGTTGGTTGTATTGATATGTATACATGAATACTTAAGTGTGTATGCGGTTGCTGCAGTTCCTACTTAGGAACACTGAACAAGAACAATAAGACTTTATGATCTTAGCAAAAAACAAAGGTCTTCCCAAGTGTGATAACAGTCTTCAACAAAGCAAAAGGTTTCAAAGGGAGTGTGCTCTGATGTCTTAAAAATAGGCAAAATGGTCAAAAGAACAACGATCACAACAATTAGTCAGAACCAGAATACAATACAAGGAAATCTATAATGTCTCGTTTAAAACAAAGCATATTACTTGATGACTTCTTGGTTGCCTCTGTGTTTCATCAGCTTCCTCAGAAGGAACACCATCAAAGTCCTCAAGGGGGTCACTAATGACATCAGGTGGACACTGTGTGTACTTCTGTACTGACAAGTTATCGGAGATGAGCGGCTGTCGCCTTAGCAATCGATTTTCAATCTCATCCCATTTTCTGTACTGTAAGAATATATGAAAAAATAAGCAAAGACATAAAAAGGTACATGGATAAAATCAAAACAGGAGTTGCTCTAAAAAATCAAAATAGGAGTACCCGCAAATGGTGCTTCACAAGAAGTTTATGAATGGTTGGTATGAAAATTGTAAATTCCTCGCCAAGAGCATGTGCGAGCGAGCAGAGCGCCTCTGCAGCATCTTTCCGTAAATCATCATTGTTTCTACTCACAGAAGGGTAAAGAACAGCCAAGTTAAGAAAAGTGATGCTGATGCACAAAATAAAATGTATTAAATTGATAAAAGAAAATTCAGTTAAAAAAACTGTAAGCATATGGTGATCATAAATGAGAGCAGACAGATGGAACCCGGATTATTCAAAAATCCAAAAATGGTATTTCTATGTTTTGGATTGATATGATTTTTTCGTACAAAGCATAAGGCAATTTCTTGTAACATGTAAATTTCTGTTGAAAAATACGTTGTACTTTGGAGTACACAAAAATGTAGCTCTAAGTGGGCATTACAAAATTAGTTTTTGGTTTTCACTATTGTCATTTTCATGCAGGTCACATGTGAAAACATTATTCTATAACAATGTGTGTGTAGGTACTAGACATCTATATGTACTTGGATAGATTTTCAGATTTTTTTTAACTAAGAGTTGAAGATTTTAAATTTTCCAGAATTCGGACTACATGGAACCCAAGCTCTGTTTGAGATTTTTCGATCATAAGTATGCTATGAAAACAACAGCTTACTGAAAAAGTTCGACAAATCAACAATGTGGGAAATAATAAGTTATTTCTAATCATAAGTCTTACCCATCCAAGACGAGCTTCAGATGATGCACTAACGACGACACATGAGTACCAACCTGGACAAGATCATATTTAAGATGCATGTGCAGTACAAAAGCACATAAGCTTTTTTTAATTAAGATCTTTTTGGTACAAATCATATGATACGTCAAAATGGATCAGAACATCAACTTACCTGCACCTTAGGTATAAGCTTGGTCAAAGTGACAATGGCACGCCGTCTAATGTCGACTAGTTCCACTTTAAATAAACGAACAAGCACCGGAGCAACCAAGTGCATGTGCTCATCCAAATTTCCTAAAAGGTGCCATTAAAGTTAATACATGTTAAGTTTCACCAAACATAAATTAAGGCCGTGAAAAGAAGAAATGTGTACATACCGCCAAACACTTCAAGCGTGTGTAATATGTCAGGAACATAGTAATAATCATTGCACCGTTCAGCATCACCCAAGACTTGAATACAACTTGGTAAAATATGGAGTAGATACACCCTGAACTCATCATTCAATGCTAAGCATAGTTGTTCGACAAGATGAAGAACCTGGAGAGGCAAGATAGTAATTACGAAAATGATGATATGAAACAGCAGAATCACAAAACTATTACTCAACAATTTTTGGTGGGCCATGACATAGTTATAGGAATACACAGAAAGTATATCATTTGAACTGGACTTCCCACAAACGATGGTCAGAAAACATAGTCACTCGCCCAGCCAAAGAATCAGTTCGGGTACAACTGATCATTATCAGCAGGCTAGTAAAGACATAAGGTAACTGCAGACTCCCAATACTGATTTTCTTAGGAATTGATAACTATCGACTTCAGTAGATAACTGTGCAATGGTATTTGGTGTAGGTGGGAAAACCGTGAGACTAGATGGCAGGAGTATAGTACTATAGTATGAAATGCTATCAAATATTCTCCTTGAAAGTGTAACACGTCATGTAATATTGAACATTAATAGATGCCTAATAAGTCATCTATTTTCTAATAGAGGGAATACATATTACTTGATGGCAGCTAACAACATTTTTGTCGCAACAAGAGTAGCCCTATCTTATTCGTTAGCAATTCTACATGTTATTATCTAGCAAATCAATATGTCATTTGCTGTGTTATTAGCTGATATGTTTTATTAATATTACCAACTATAACTGTATAACTTTCTTGAAACTTTACATGTCAACTTTCAACTTTCAGAAACTAACATTTTTTCCTAGCGAGTATCTCCGAAGTGACTAAACTATTGCTATCTGCGGAGAACTACGCTGTGTTGGGAAATATCAATATTAGCTGGAAATAGGTGAGTCTGGAAATTCAACTATTATATGCGTTAATAATTTTGAGATGTGTGGGTGATGTGTGGGGAGAGGGACTGCTACTGCTATCTTGGCACCAACTTCACATGCGTATAGTTATGTCAATAAAAATATATGGAAACGCTGATCTTATTTTGTTAAGCCCTTGTGTACAACATCAGTTCATAGTTTGCAGAAGGAATGAAATAACTCTTCCAATTTCTCTCCACATATCATGCTAGCATCATCTGTGAAATCAGCACTTTCTTTCTACGGTTATCTAAACCCTGAATCCTCCAGTCCCAAATTCACATCAGAGAAGCATGTGGTGACAAAAGATGATACTAGGTGTGGAATTTAATTATCAACATACCAAGCATGTGGCAACTAAAATAAGTGGGATAGCTGAAGTTGAGCATCAAGCCTAAGGTAAGAATGATGAAAATATTTGCAGTTTAGTGATCACACTCTTTTTTCTTTCCCATGTACAAAATGTCGCTATGCCTCACATAGGAAAGTTAGAAACTGTAGGCTTGCAGCAGTATTATACTGTGAACAGAATGTAACAACAGATAGCAGAGAAAATCAAGTATTATTACTGGAGAACCCTGCGGACCCTGTATGGTCCGCTTTGGTGCAGGCAAGCTGAACGAGGAAGTCCATAATTCAGAGACAAGAGAGAGCATGTCTTGTAAATACTTCCGAATGTGCTGAAACAGGCAATTTGATGACTAAGCTGGATTCCAACTGCAACAGAAAGAACCTTCGAAGAATGAAATGAAGCAAATGAGCAACACTAGAAGGACCATATTACCTGCCGAACAATAGATACTAATGTCCCGAGTTTCCAGGTTATGAACTCTTTCAGACCACCATCCTCGCACATACGAACAGCACGGAATAGCTCGGGGAGAACCTTTCAATCAAAAAAGGAAGTCTTTCAGACATTTCTTCGTGTATCTTGTAAGACTTGCTCTCTTTTCCAACAGAGATACATGAGCTAAATCGTTTGCCTTATATCCAACCCCAATAGATTGAAAGCCTTGAACTACAAGGGTTTAACTTTGTGGTTGTGATTCACTAAACCAAATGAAACCTTTATATGTTCAATAATAGATTTTGGGCCCCTTCAAGATTTTAATAAATGGAGATTGCAGATAATCTTGAAAAAACAACTGATACTGTTAGAAGATACTTGCTAGGTGCAATGTTTTCATTACATAAAAAAGGTTCTCTGGCAATTAAACTCGAAGCCTGACATCATTATTAAACCCTGTCACATAAATCATTAACTGGTTTCATGAAAAGGAATTCAGTTAATGCAACAAACTGGTTATTGACTCAAATCAGCCACAATTCCAGAAGTAACATGTATCGGTTAGAAAGTTAAAACAACTCAAGGCCATGCATGCCCAAAGCATCAGCTAGAAGGTTTCATGCATGAGCATCGCAGCAGTCAAGATCACACATCTGGATTATACTGTGGTGAAACATGAGTAGTGTGGAATGAAACATGACTAATTTATATGCATAGGACTAGCAGTACAGTCAAGGAAATTAAGTCTCTCACCTTTGGTAAATAAGGAACACAGCCAAGGCCCATTGACTAGATCCAAATGAATCACAAAGAAACATTAAAGTGATAGTGCAAAAAAAATGTTGAAGGAAAGACTACTGAAAATAAGAATAATACCTTAAAAACGAAAATGAGAGAGCCAACAACCATTTGATGATAACTTGCAAGGGAAGGATCTCGAAGAATTCTCATTAGAGAGCTAATTGCAACCTAGCAATTGATAATTAAGGTTAGAAGGGCTAACACAGGAGCCCATCACGTTTCCCATAAAAGCAACATAAAATCATACTGTTGAATAGTAGTCCTCGGATGCCGAAAAAGATGGCCAGAAATCAGTTGGTGTCTCTTCCATGGAAACAATATGTTGTGCAGTCTCAATTGTTGGCCGCAGAACCTCTCTATGTTGACCAGGTAAATTATGTTGATTGCGCTTATGTGCATGAGGGTCCAATGCACCCATAATCCCCAAAACCTGGAAAATATATTGCATTATATCTTAATAAGGGCAGTATATAAATTTCATGAAACAGCAAAGCATCAGTCAAATAAATACCTTCAGCACTTCCAGTCTAGTTGACCATTCCAATTCACCATTTAGCAACTTCAAGAGTAAGCCAAGCAACTGGGGATACTCGTTATAGGGAGCAATAACATAGCTGACGACAATCCATGTAAAATCAGAGAATATAAACGATGACCAAGCCACAGTAAAATAGTCAAAATAATTAGTCTACATATCTATGGAAACAAGTACTTGGATGTTACACATTAGTAGCTGGGCGAGCGACCAGTTCGTTAGTGGCACGCAACCAGGTGTGTGCCATGGTTTTTAAGGCGGACGCTTTAGGCGCCTAGGCGCCAAAGCGCTCCCTCCTGTCAAGGCACCAAAGCATGGCCTTAAAAACCATGGTGTGTGCTCTACCCACCACCCACCCATGTGCTCCGCATGGTGTGTTCCTTGGTTATTTCTTCTTTATTTAAAAGGCCTCCCTGTGGTCGATCTGTTTTACCTATTATTAAACTATTATCAATGGTCAATACTCGAGAGCCATTTCCATTTGTGCCCGCAAGGATGGAAATGAAACAGGTAATTATTCCAAACAAAAATAGTAATCTATTGCTAATACTGTGAGTACCCACATTTACTTTTTCTCTAAACCTCAAGTTTGGAGTAGGAAATGATGCAAATATGCTAACTCTGCTAAGAACAGAGATAACAAACTTTCACTGGCAGACAGATCAACTTTACATCGAGAACTTTTTTTCTCAAACACATGCCCAAACATGTCTGTTTTGTATTAAAAGGAGAACTCTGAGATGGCGCAAAAGTTACAACGGAAGTCAGCCAACAAACAAAGCCAAATAAAACAAAACTAAGCTAGCCGAGCCCCTAAATCATCAAAGCAAAAGAACAAAGAAACCAAAATAAATACTAAAACTACGAGATGTAGATGTGTTGTGAAATTGAAACATGCAACTCACTATGTACAGAAATGAGAAGAAAATAGGCATCTACCCTGTGCTTTGAATAACTTGTCCAAGGGTTGCTACTGCAACTTCCCTTTTACTCACAGCACCTCCATCCAAAAGAGCATCCACAACCAGAGGCATTAGCTCAGGAAGATATTGCCTCATTGCAAAACCACCCTACCATGCACAGCATAAATTACCACAAGTCAAGTCATGTCCGGATACTCTTTTTACCCCTTCCACCTCTACTTTCAAAGAAGTCCTGGTTAGATCCTCTGTAAAAGTAGAAGGGCTAAATGAAACAAGCATCAGGTAATAAAGAAATATATACCACTTTGGCCAGTTCTCCAACAGTTGCAAGCACTCCTGCAGCAAGCACAGTATTGGCCGTTGGTCCTGTTCCTTCACGAAGCCTAGCGACCAGCGCCTGAAAGAAAACAACATGGAACTAAGAAGTAAAAACTAGCACAAGAAACAGTAGTGATGGTCTCATTTCTTACTAACCTTGTGAATTGGAGCAATATAAGGAAGTATTAGCCGTGGACAGCTCCTAATTAAGCAGCCCAACAATCTAGCACTTTCCTCTCTACATTTGCTATCCATACTGCAGACAACATAAAGATCTTCAGAAGCATGATGCTGGAGTAACACGATATGAATTTGAAATCAGCACTGGTCATTAGCACCAGGATTTATGTTGCGCCAAACCTTTGATCAAGATACGTGAGCAACTGTATAAGATAGCGACGAAGGGCAGGCAGTACATATGCAGGATTCTTTTCAGACAATCTTCCTGCCACTAATATCGCCAGTTCTCTTACACCATACTCCTAAATCATGGCATATCAAAAAATTGTCAATGAAAGCAAGGGCCATAATGTTTAGAAAAATACTAGCTACCAAGAACCACATGATGGGAACGTGAATTGGAATAGTTCAAAGAGAACAACAAAGTGCCTAATGTAGCTATTTCCGAGCATGGTTAAAATAACCAAGGACTACTCCATTTTGCTTGCAAAGATGTTGTATTAAAACACTGTTTATCTAATGGCCATGTTCCAAAACAATATTTTCACAACTAAATTTAGTGATAGCATCTGGTACAATATCTAATAAATATTTAATGCCCACTCTATATGATAATTGATAAACATGTCATATAACTTACCTCATCGTTTAAGGCAACAAAAATTGAAGTCAAGATGTCGGCTTGAGCCAAGAAGTCATCAAAAGTCGGATTTCGGTACAGGGCCTTGAAGACTGAACTCCTAACACCAACATCAGCATCAGCAACTGCAGCAATAAGAAGCTTCTCCACTATCTGCAGAGGGATAAAGGAATGTCAACATGATCATATTATGTCAACCAAAATATATCATAGGAATTCTTATTACAATGCCTATGACATAAGAATATGAAGTTGCCTAACTCCAGGAACAAAGTCCAAGTCTGAAATAAATAATGCGTCAACTGTCAAAGATCAACGATTTAAGCATGATTGACTATCCCACAGCTGGTAAATGGATGACAAGCTCCTGTTTGCAGGCCCTTTCTGTGTGTAGGTCCATTCTATATTAGCCATTAGCTAAACAAACTCACCCTTGACTCCACCAGAAGCCCTCACTCAGCACTGTTACATCCACCAGCCATTGCGCCGTCTCTTGCTCTCCCGAGTCGCCGCACCCGCTCAACTCCACCCCATGAGCCCACCGCATCCTCTATTAAGGTCAGCTTCAATCTTCTGGTGCATTTAGATTGCTAGTCCACTGATTTCCGTGTGGTTTTCTAGTAATTTAATGTTTTTGATGATTTCCTAGTCTATTCATTTGCTGTTGTTTGGTAAGGAGTAGCTAAGTATATTTGGTTATCTGTTATTAAAGGAAGTAAGCTGTTACTAAATAAATTGTTATGGGAATGGCAAGTAGAGGCTCTCCATCTTCTGATGACACAGCAGTACCAAGTCTGCTGCTCTTCCGGCCTTATATATTGCCTACATGATGTTTTTCGTTGTTCTCTAGATAAGATACCTGGTGTATCGGGTTATCCACTTTACCTGTTTCTGGAAATGCCACAACTTAATAATCATGAACTATGTTGATAGGCATAAATACCCTAACTCTCAGATGTACCAAACAGTATGATGTGAACTAGCTCATCCATCCTTCTACTATTTTCCTTATCCTCTTCTCATACATAATTTGCATCCATGCCATTACTTTGAAATTCTATTTTCCCACATGAAACTGAACACAGGCAGTATTAAGAAAATCGCATTCCTTACAAAATGTTAAATTTCAGAGACCTGCAGGCTATAATCAAGGTATTCCATGCATTGGAAGATGGTAGAGTCATCTACCCTGTTAGATTAGTTTAACTAAAACACTTCACAGATTTAGCCCCCAAACATAAATAAATAAATAGCAAAAATAATGAAGATCTTATGAGGCGTTGACTCAGTTTACCGCATTCCACATTTCCATGTACGTTATGCACTTCAAAGTAAAGCATGTACCAGTTGTTATTAGTCAATTCTCTAATACTGTCTAATACCCTAAGCCATTTAGTGTATCGAGTAGCTAGTTAATGCAATTACTATGTCCACAATATGAAATTTGTGTTTACGGTACCACCATTGTCTCGGTGAGAATGCACCACCCATGGTTTTTAAGGTGCTAAGGCGTCCTACAACATTCGCATTATTAACTATTCAGTGGTTGTACTACAACATTTAACAGAAGTATACACAGGCCAGTATTATTAACTATTCCTAACAGACGGTGTCTCCTGCTAACATTCGCATGGTAAGCTCAGACCTAAATCGTGAAACAGAGAGGTGTCTCCTTGGACCATGTGTATGCAAGTTCATCACAGACTAACTTGGGACTCCCTACATGGGATTGGTTACGATGTTCCAAGGCAACTACCATCGGACAAGATTAAGTCACTTGACAGCATGGCAAAACATGTGTGTTTGTACTACGGGCCTATGTGAGAGTGTTGAGCAAGGCATATGATGAGGCTCCACACTAACCACACTATAGATGTTGACATGTTTTCTTAGGGTTACGGATAGATGGTCACGTGTTGTAGAGCAGAATAATAAGTTTTACTCTAAAGATTGGCATATTGAAGGCTTGAATCATTTATATGGCTCTTCAGAATGCTATTACCTTGTCAACTTATGTTTCTCAACCTCGATAGTACAAAATTGAGGAATTCCTCCATGGACTGTGATTAATTTTAGCTTAGCTGTGTCAAAACAATGGTTGCTTCAGTTATTTCAATTAATAGTATCCGTCGTATCCGATTAAAATGTCGCCATGATTGTACTGGCCACGTACAAGTGCAATGTACACCTCGCGACACTTTTTATGGATCAGAGGAGTACCTCATTTCAAAGTGCTTACCTCTGCTATTCCCAAATAGACACATTCTAGTAAGCATGTCTAGTACAGTACTAAGTAATGATAAGCGTCAAATAGGATAGTTTACATATGCATGTCAAAGAAATAATGAACGTGTGATGAAGTTTGAGACAGACCTCTTCTACAAGGCGACGTCGCTTAGCTCCACCCATACGATTTGAGCGATTTGAACTGAACTGTGAAGTAGACGAAGCAGAAAGAGAGTGTGCGACTAATCTGCAACAGCATATCGCAGCAGCTTTTCGAGTACTGCTATCCTCATCTTCCAGATAAAGGATGACACTCTCTCTTGCCAATTCCAGGAGCTCATGACCCTGAAACCAATGCATAATTTAAAGCCCGAAGATTGTTTGAATCAGATAGCTCGTGGAGCATTTCGAACCTTAAAGTTGAAGTTTGCTAGAGTACGCAGAGCAAGTTGCACAAGCACTGGACCACTAGAATCCACAAACTGCTGCAAACTATTGGATCTGGTTGTCCGATTAACAGTAGCACCCGGCCTCATAGATGACTTTGGAAGTGCTTGAGAAATACAATCCAATAAACGCTCTTGTATTGTTGGCAGTAGAGACGGGATGCTGCAGGAAGCGGGGAAGTTAACGTTTTCATGCCAAAGACATAATAAAGTAAGAGAACTCAAATCAAGGAACAGTACCTAGTACTTATAGACTCAAGTGCATCTACAAGTTTATCAGAAAGACCGGCAGAAAACATTGCATCTAGCAGTCCACCACGAATATGTCGTTCCATTGCAAGACCCATAGCTTTTGCAAAGCTTCCAACACAAGTAATAGCCTCAAGAGATGGCCGTCCTCTGCGAGGAGCAATCTAAGAACAGAAACGATATTAAGGAGGATAATGATAAAGTAAACATCAGAGTACAAAATGGGTTCTAAAGCATACCGCTTCATGCAAAAGTGGAGTAATTGAGGGTAAACTGGGCACAAGTTCTGCACCCAAAGCACCAGCCATCTCTCCAAGAGCAACAAACCCACTAGCACGCTCATCCGGAGTTTTTAGAACAAAAAGGATATGCTCCATGCATATCTGGGAACGAGAACAGCATATGTCAGCTATGGCACCATCTTTCTATTACATCTTCAAAGTTTAAAAAAGCTTAATGCAAGAAATGGAAACATATAAGCTGAAGAGAAGGAAATGGTTCATTTCCAGAATTGTGGTAGCGAGAAAACCTTTAGGTAGTTGGTCACAAATCTGTCTCGCAGGAAGTGAGCAATTCGAGGAAGAAGAGCTGTTATACTGCGACGGACAAGCTGATCCCTGTGTTTTAAGTATGTGAGGACTATATCAGCCACTTCTCTGTACCTAGACATCATAAATTCCCCAGTATTCCTGCAACATTTTCATGCAACAACAGAATCAGAGGATGGGAAGCTTTGTATTGCTGCCACAAGAAAGAAAAAAACTGCTGATGCTGGTTTGGCTATATCCAAGTTCATTAGTGACAAAGTTAGACATGTGTTCCATATTAGAAGGAATACACAATCATATGTACACGAGCAAACAGCCAAGAGAAACAAAATACTTGCAGAAGTGTGAATATTAAGACAAACTTCTAGGGAAAATATCATTCAAAATGAACTTTAACTTACCTCAACAATTCTCCAACAGCCAATAACGAGCCATGAATGCTATGAACAGAAGCATTTTTGCCAAGTCCAACTTGCGCCGCTTCACACATGCGGTAATACCTGGGCATAAAACAAAAATACTAAGATGGATAAAAGGTAATATTAGCTCATATAGTAAGTCAAGCCAAAAACTGACATCACAATTAGTCCAGACTAGTGGTTGACTACTATTTGTTAAAATGCTGCAGCAAAGATACAGTGGTACACATACTAAAATCAGTGGTAGTGTGGTACACAGATGAATCAGTATTGGGGGGTACTTGCTACTGCTGCAACACTAGGAGAAGGGCTTAGCTCATTACTGATCAAAGCAGTTGAGTCGTTGGCCCAAGAGACCAAGCCCGAAATGCAGATTAATCTGCATTGAAAATTGGTATCCTAAGAGTACATGGGCAGTGATTTGCAGATCAATACCAGGATGTGCTTTGGGCATTATTCCAAGTCCTAACAAACTAGCATAAATAGGTTGCTGAGGGCACATGATGTGTACACAACCAAATGCATAGCTTACCACTGTACACGCCACCGCGTCTCCCGCTTTTCGATAACATGAAGACAAGCACGCAAGGCTTCTACTGCTCGCTCGCGTACAGCCTGCTTGGGGTCTCTCAGTGCTACCCATATAGCATCAACAAATTCAGGAACATGAACATTAAATGTTGTAGAACCATTCTCAGCCATCTCCTACAAATATGAAGGAAAAGGACACATTTTATACAAATCATAGTGTAGTACATCTAGACAAAATAGCATTAAGTCAAACTAATGCAATCACATAATAAACTTTTTTTTTAAACGCAACACCCCAGGATGCTAGGGGTACTGGTTCATGGGATTCCTTCCTGGATAACTTGCAGTGCACAAAGAGACCCAGAATTAATTAAGACCGATGCATAATATCTGCACAGTGTACAGATATAACAGTCCAAGAGATTCAGAATACACTAACTGTAAACTAGACAAGTCCGCTGGATGATACGCAAGATGGAGCACACTCAGATCCCCATAAGGGTAGTTGCTGATCTGCTTGATTAAGACCGATGCCTAAGTTTACAGAATAGCAGAGCTTGTTACTAGTTCTACGTGACTGTAACATAACATAAGAAGATTGTCACTGTATGCCATGAAGCAGGGTTTAGGAGCCAAGTTCCTTTGTTATTTGATCAGTAAAGGGGGGAACAAAGAACTCATATGACTTGGTACTCATATTCACTAAGTACATAATATGAAAAAATGCAACAAGTTACCAAGTTTAGCCTAACGAATATGTGTAGTAGTATCGCAAGGAGAATTGGCGTATCCAGCGGGTGGGCCGGCGAGGCCCTGGCCCACCCAGAAATTTGGGGAAAATTTGAAGACCCTCATATTGGAATACTAGTTGGGCCTCGGCGCCTGCTTGGTGGCCTTTTTTGCCTGTCGCTAGAACTGCTGGCGTCGCTCGAAAAAATAAAGAGAATGTAACCCTCACCCTCGCTTGCTGCCTCCTGCATCGCTCGAGCTCGTGCGGACGCGCCGTCATGGCGTCCGCGACCAAGCTGACTCACCGGCCCGCCCGCTGGACAGACCTGCACTCCCGCCCCCTCGCCAGACCTCACGCCTTCTCCCTTGGCCTCGCCTGCTCCAATTTCCGGCCACCGCCGCCACTCGGCCAACTGTGGTCCGCCTCCACAGGTAGCTTGATAATTTCGCTTGTCTACTTTGTATAGGAAAAAATACATGTGCTTCAAGACTTGTTTTCAAGCCAAACCGTATAGTACATGCTCCAGACTGCTCGGCCACCTAGGATTTTTGGAAAAAAATCTTGCGTTTCTAACCTTTTTCGGGTACTGCATAATGTTTAGAAATTGGTGATTTATGTTTGTAAATGAAATGAAATAGCTTATATATGTTTACAAATGGAAAAACCCTTCGATTGGAGGCCACGCCTATTTACTTCTTTTAACAAAAAAAATCCACGGTGCGACATTTTTATTGCAGTGTGCCCACCCTTCAATTTTTTCCTGGATACGCCATTGGCAAGGACGAATATCATGACCTTGAATTAGACATGTAACAACTAACTTACTTTCAGAATAAGAACAGCTGCAAAGCGACGATACTCCACTCGATCCCCACCAAGCCACCCTAGAGCAGTTTTAATCTATACAAAAGAACCGCTTGTTAGTAAACTGAAGAACATGTATTCAAGAAAAATGGAATCAATTATAATTTTATAACTTACCTGTCGCTCAACTTCATCTGCAGCCATTGCTCCCCCAACATTTGCTAAATGACCAAGCACTGTGCTCGCTGGAACTAGGATTTCAGGGTCACGCTTTACTTCAAACACATTTCTTAAGAAACTGGCGAACTTAGAGACCTTTGAAGCACCCTCTCCGAAGGGCATATCAATCAATGCATCAATAGCACGAAGAGCCAGCAAATTTTCAGATACATCGTTACTTTGCAATAAAGCATATATCTGGTCATAGAGCTGATCCATAAACCTTAGAAAAGCTTCACCACTGAAATCTCGAGCTTCTTCCTCAACATGTTTCCGCAGGGCATCAGCAATAACATCCTAATGGAAAGTACATAGCTCAATCACATGAATATAAGGGCCAGTCAACATAAGGGATACACAATGTCAACTGCCAGATAGTCTTGTGGTTAACAATTCAAGGACCCAAACCTCAAAACCCCCAAATTAGGAATGCTCGTGAGAGCCATATATGGGAACTACTAACTTTGCATCATTTCCACCATATGACCAACATTTGTCCCTAGGCTTTAGAACTCAAGGAAGTATATGTTGGGAAGCTATAGAACCAGTACTCCATTCCAATATCAAGCTAGTCCCTACACTAGTACTAACACAAGAAAAATAACTCGATCAGGTAGACCCCTATCCCAAAGCCAACATGAATTACCAACAGACGGCGCCATCACTGGCAACAGTAACAATCGATCAAAGTAGCTTCCAGCAAGATGATAAGACCTGCCCCGTGACTTTTCATCCTCCATCCCAGCCCAAAACCCTAGCTCCAGCCTAAGCGCGCGCAAACAGCCACACTGAAATCTCAGAGTCTATAAAGAGAAGGTAGTGAGGAACGAACCGCTCCGGATGAGATGTAGGCCGCAATGTTGAAGCTGTGGTCCTTGGCGACCAAATCTGTAAGCGAAACGGAGCTTGGTTTTTTAGCCACGCCCAGAAGAGGAATCCCGGGGAAAATCGGCGTGGTTTTAGGGACGGAGTAGTACCTTTGGACTTCTTCCCGATCTCCGGGAAGTGCGGCGAGGGCTTCATGTCGACGGCGCCTCCAGAGCCGCCGCCGCCGCGGGAGGCAGCGAAGAGAGGAGCGGAAACGGGAGGAGGTGGAGCGGCGAGCGGCGCGGGGGATCGAATCCTCGAGACGGGGCGATGGCAAGGGCTTTAGAGCAGGAGGGAGGGAGCACCACGCAGCCGGCCGCCGGGGAGCGCCCTGCACGGGATAGCGGCGACTGTGCTCGTGCGGCGATGCCCGCGGAGTGGTAGGGCGACGCCGCGCAGGAGAAGGAGGCGGCGGCGGCGAGTAGGACAGTAGGGCGGAGGATGGGCCGGCAAGGAGCGTGGATGCGGCGTCGCGAAGAGGAGCAGGGGATTCTTTTTTTTTTCTTGTTGGACGCCAATAGCCAGCGAGCGTTCGCTCGATGGGCAGCACGGGCGCACACTCGTCACGGAAGACGATGTTAGTTGCAGCTGCCACCGAGCAATGTCGCGATTCGGGGAAATTCGATCCCGGGCATTATTAGTTTTTCCAATTTATAATATGCTGCACACCTAACATGCACCAATTTCACTACTGCTTCCTCCCTATAGAGATGTCACAAATTTATCCAAACTTACATGTATACATCTTTTTATGAACAAAGAGAGTAGTTAACTTCGCTGTAGAAATAGGTAATCTCGTATTTTTAACGATGAACTAACTTTACAAAATGTGGATAGGCAACTTCACTGCACAGGTGCAGCTAGGGGCGATAAGTTTTTTTGCCATATGGTTAAGTTAGAATTAGTTCGAGAGAAAACTACCATATTTGACCCAATGTTTCACTTTGGTAAAAGTCAACTAATATTGTTGGTAGGTGACTTCACAAATCACAACAACACTAAGCGACTTCACTCCCTTGGTAGGAAAAATCAATATCATATAATTTCTAAACAACAAAAAATACAGCTTAACATTCTCGGTCCTCACTACATCGGTAGCAACTCCAAAACCACGGGTAGGCAACTTTTCGAACTAATTATACGGAAAAAAATTGATCGTAGACATCTTTGTAAAAACGGTAGGCAATTTCCAACACCTAAAAAACAACTAAGCCCCATAGGTAGGCAATTTTGGAACCAAGATATGTCGATCATGGTATGAAGAGTCTGACAAAACAATTTTGTTGCATGACAAAATAATTTTGATGCGCGATGAAGAAATTATATCAACAATTGTGGTAGAAGACTTCACAATATATCGGTAGCAACTTTGTTGCGTGATGAAACAACTTCATTTCAATTTTAGGCAAATTCACAACAAATAAAACTAACTTAGCAACTTCACTCGACCAGTACACAAAAAATTACAGTACTTAACTTCCACGCTCGTGGGTTTGGTGGGAGGTGAAACAACTTTGGTAGGTAAATTAGGAACAACTAAAAGCAACTTAGCAATAACAACGATGCAAAGGCAGCTAGTTCAATAAAAAACAAGTACTAAAGTTATTATTTTGATTCTAGGCAAGTTCGTGACAAAAGGGGGGTCAGCGATTTCAAGCTTGGGCAGCTTTCCGACATCCTCCTTCTATACCATAAAGAAAAGAACCTGAGATTTTGACCCACCCTTCTCTAAAAAAAGAAAAGATGGGTTTGATCAGCTTGATTATGAGAGAGATTGAAGTGAAAGAACCCGGTTTCAGAGCGTGGAAACGGAAAAAATCATTGATATTGGCATCTTGGCGTTAAACAATTTGTTTATATAAAAACTGTTTACATAGCAGAATCCTTCTTAGGTTGATTTGTATGCCACTCATCATCAGACAGTGAAACGTCCGGTCTAGCCCTTAGCTGAGGGATCTTCACTCCTGTCCTGCCATCCATATCCGTGCCCACCCGAACCCATTCTAACTATCTTGCAATGGCATTTCGAGGTGAGAGTTAAACATATAGCTAGCGTTCCTTCTGAGCCAGGCCCAATAATCCTTTTTTTTCATGAATAATACAAAGTCCAAGAAAATAATCAAACCTTTGGTTGCATCTACTTTAGATATATCTTCTGAAACTTTTTTCAAATCCAAAAGTCCAGTACCTTCCTACAAATTAGTGAATTAGGAGGGGGGGGGGGGCTTTTTTGTGTAGAAAAATGAACTTTTAGATGTCCGAATGTTGAGCCGATATAGCTTCTTTACAGCCGGTGGGAAGTATGGAAAAAATCATAGCCTCTAACATGTAGTTCTTTCTAGCAATCCGTCTTCCGGGCTACCTGACGTCACTGCCTTTCATGCCAAGCTTGACGCTCTTGCTCCCAAGTTTCACTTTTAATACCCCTGCCTTCCTCTCCTTTCGGTAAGTTTGGTATTCTGTCTTGTGAGCGAAGCAATCATAAAAGCAGGAAATTGCAATGCCTTGGTATTGAGCTCATGCACGTCTTGTTAGGGAGGTTCAAGTAGGTCATCGTGATTCCTTCCATCAGTCAACTTTGTTGCCTACATAAAAAATATGGCAGGCGATTTGCAATACCTAAAAAGAACTAAGCAACCTAGGTAGGCTACTTCGGAATGGATATACGAAAGGGAGCGATAAAACGATTTTGATACACAACAAAGCAAGTTTGGTGTGTGAAGAAAAACTAGGTTAACAAAGTCAGCAGACAACTTAACAAAACTATGGTAGACAGTTTTAGTGCACAGCGAAAAACCTTAATTTACAACAAATAGCAGTAAGAATTTTTTATAACATAGGTATGAAACTTTGATGCGCGATGAAATTGGTGAAGTGATAGGGAATTCCATAACAAACAAAAGCAATTTCACTTTGTTCGTAGAAAAATCCATAAACTAACAGTAGGGAAGTTTCACAAAACCAACTTCCCTATGAGACAAAACAAGCTATTGTTGCACGCCGAATCATCATCTTGATATGGAACTTCACAACAGATATAGGAAACTTCACAACAATTGTGGCAACGAGCATGCCATCATTAGCATTGACATGGGGCCATGAGGTCTTCTTCATTGGTGGTGGAGTTGTCGAACTCATAGTTCTCATCACGGAGAAAGGGGGGAACCTCAGTGTATCGGAAGTAAAAAAATTGGAGATTTAATGATATAATATAGTATTGTACTAATATTTACAATCTAGCATGAATCATTGAACCGGTATTGTACTTATATATAATGATATAATGTGCTAATATTTACTAATATTTAAAATCTAATCGTTTGATGGCATTCTTGGAATTTCCTCATCTTCACAAATGCTATACAGTTTTATACTAACGTAGACCTCTTTCCAGGATGTCAAAAGCATTTAGACTTAAGAGTAAAAGCATAAGAGATTCAAGTGTTGCCAACAAAAACGGTTACTGTTATAAAATCAATACACCAAGAGCAAAGCCAAGTATTCCAGAAGAAAAGAAACTCCTGCTAACAAGAGCATTTTGCACATGCGAGAACCGAGTCAACCAGAACATGATGCAAGTTCACGAGCAAATGACCATAGCATTTAAACCCGACACAAAACTGGCACTGCATTTTGATTGGACACAACACAACTCTAGTATCGATCCACAACATTTAACATGGTCATTAACAGGTGAGGTATTCAAACACATTCGTACGAGAAACATTTGCGATGTTTGCACGGAGGACGAAGACAGGAAAAAAGAACTCTCATGGGGCATCAACCTGGTTTGCCTTCTCTGCACAATCGACACGAAGAGCTATCAAAGGGATCAAGCATGGACAAAACATGATTATTGTGGTGATAGCCTCTTCGAGAACACCCGGTAGCTTCTGCACGGCCAGAGTAAGATCGAAAATCAAATAGAGCATTTCGAGAAGCCCTACTATCAACCTGTAGCTGCTTGTATTGATCAGTTCTCCAACTCTGAGTGCATCTGTCCCAAACAATAAATTTCATTAACTCGAGCACCTTAGCATTCAACACAAAGAACTTAGCAAAATCGACATCAGGCTTCTTGCCCACGTAACACTTCAACTCTACATATCTGAGATGGCCAAGGCATTCAATCGTATCTGTTGGGTCTAGATGGTGCACATTTTTCATATCCATCTGCAGGGTTGACTGAAAAGAGTAGACAATTCAAAGCACAGTTATTACCTATCTCCAAAAATTAAATAACTTCTACCTGGCAAGTAAAAAAATACTAACTGGATATTATTAGAGAAGAGTGAAATTTTATTTTACCACTAAAAAGCTACCAAGTAAGAGATTCATCAACTCACCATGATATATAGCTTCTCCAAGAAAGGAAAGACTCTTAGAAACCCAAGCACTGCATCAAGATTAGGGCCACTAGACGTCAGATGTAAAACCTTCACACTGCGGATCAACATTTCCAAGTTGCCAGCAACCATTACCTGGTAACAAAAAATTACAAATATTATCAGCGTATGCCTCGCGGAATGTCAAATCTGAGATAGCCAGCCGCAGGTACCTGTGAAACTGCGGTTCCAAGCTTGAGTTTATCAAAGTCGTCTGTCAGGGAGCCCAAGATCTCCAGTTTTGGGGCCCGGATAACTCGGATGACTGGTATGCTACTCGTTTTCCGAAATCTACCTGAGCTGACGAATCTTTCCAGGCAAGGGGCATTCTCGATGACGATTTCCTTCATCTCGCCTTGATAATCACAGACACCGATGCTCCTAAGTGTCGGCGAGTTGATCACCAGATGATTAAAGCCATCACAAACGTCAAGCAGCAGGTTCTCGAGGACAGGGCAGCTAGAGATCAAATTTTGGAGGGTGCGTCCACATACAGTAAGGTAACCCAGGGCGAGTGTTTTCAGGTGTGGGAAATTAACTACTGGTATCCCATCCTCAAAGAAGCTGCAGTGGGCAAAGAGGGCCACGCGGAGGGTCGGCGCGAAGCGCAGCACAGACAGCGGCAGTTCATCATAAAATTTAGCGACATAGATGTCGATCTCCTGAAGATTATCAAGGACCGGGGACCTGAACCAGCCATCAAGGTCAGCATCGTAGAGGCTGTGGAGGTGGAGGCGGCGTATGGGGCCCTGGTGCTGGGAGAGAATCTCGTTTACAACCTCAATCTTCTCCGGACAATACCCACCGATATGGGTAGTGTCGAGGTTAAGCGGAGCAGAGTTCCACAGGTGACGCCAGCGGCGAGAAAGGGCAGAAGTGCGCACGGCATCATTGGTGGGGAGGAAGGAGATGATGATCCTTAGTATATCATCAGTGAGGAGGCTGAATAGATCGGCCCCCTCGAGTTTCGCCTTCTTCACTGGGCAAACCGCCGTCGCCTTCATGTTTGAATGCGCAAGAGCACTCACAGCTTCAACTGCTTGCTCACGAATAACCATTTCAGGGTCGCTCAATGCTATCAGTATAACATCAACAAATTCAGGGATATAATTCTTGAAAACTGTGAATGCGTTTTCAGCCATCTCCTGCAACAAGAAAATGAGAAACTTAATACAAATCATAGTGTATAGTGTATACTTCCTCAGGAAAAAAATTGGCATAAAGTGTCGTAATAATAAACTTATTTGTACATTGCATCAAGTCAGGATGCTAGCTTGCACAGTGTTCTTTTCAGGGCATCCCGGGGTTGCAAGAAATGGTCCTTATGGCCTCATAAGACAGCAAGCGCTAAGCAATATTATTTAAGTCGGACACTCAATTCAGGGTCACTGGGGGCAGACTTGCAGATCAGTCAGGACTAATCATTATTAGTGGTTCACTAATCGTTGACCATTACTTGCTTGCTACAATGCAGAGAAAACAATCATACACCTACTACAGATCAGTGGTACAGAGTTACAGACTACACATGCTAAGAATCAGTGGTGCCATCTTGATCTTAATTGTTGATTAAACACACTACAAGCTGACCAGTTCAACTTACTTTGAGAATAAGGAGAGCTGCTAAGCGACGATGCTCCACTCGATCCTCACCAAGCCACCCTAACGCAGCTGTAATAATCTGAAAGAAGTGCCTGTCGGAACACTGGAAAACATATGCACATGAAACTTCGAACCAATTATAACTTACTTGTCGCTCAACTTCGTGTGCAGTTAATGCTCCCCCAACATTTGCTAAATGACCAAGAACTCTGCTAGCTGGAACTAGGATTTCAGGGTCACGCTTGACTTCAAACACGGTTTTTAAGAAATTAGCAAGCTTGGCAACCCTTGAAGCACCTCCGAAGGGTAAATCAACCAAAGCATCGATAGCATGAAGAGCCAGCAAATTTTCAGAAGCATCATTGCTCTGCAATAGTCTAGATATTTGCTCATAGAGTGGATCCATAACCATAAGAAGATCTTCACCGCTGAGATCTCGAGCCTCCTCCTCAACATGTTTCCGCAGGGCAGCAGCAATAATATCCTATATTTCAACAAAGAAATAATATTGCTAAATACAAACGAAAGTACATTGAACATAAAGAATCTGGGGGCTAGCCTCGCAGGAAGTTAAACCTCAAAAAAAAACTGCAGAGGTAGTACTAAAACTGTGAATGCCATTATTCTGTATTACCACCAACACACAAGGCAGACATGTGAACTACTCACTTAACATTATTTCCCCCACAACTCCATAAGATCAGCATTTGTTTCTTGACATTAATGCTACATGACAACCCCCAGCAGTACTTCAAGTCTTCAAACAAACACATATAGTGCGCGGGAAGCCACAGAACTACAGCACTCCGGAATCCGAACTCACTGACTCGTTTACTGCTACTGAGCAGCATGATAAAGCTCACAACCCGCAATTACCAATACACCTAAAAAGCACTAGCACAAGCAACTAAGCAATTGATATCATGCCCATTCATCCATTCCAAAATGGCTCAGCAGTGCCCTAATGAGAAACAATCAACTATTTTTAGTTCCCAGTATCGTCTGGTTAGCCTGAACAAATTTAAGTCCGCCCAAAACCAAACCCCATCTAAGCCCTCACAACGGCGACGACGGGACCTCACAATAACAAGAAGAGGACGAGGCGCATACCGGTCCGGATGAGATGTAGGCGGCTATGCTGAACGGCTGGTCCTCGGCGACTGAATCTGCGCGCCAAGTAAAGTAAATCGACATTTTTAGCCACGACCAGGAGCAGAAGGGAAATTATGTGCAGATTCGGCGGGGAGGGAACAACCCCTGGAGCGCGAGAGGTCAAGGAGACGAGCGCGCCTGGATATGATACGAGGAAGTGAGGCGTACCTTCGGCGTTCTTCCTGATCTCCGGGGAAAGCCGAGATGGCTCCATGTTCCCAGACCCGGCGAAACGGAACGGCGGGAGTGGGAGAGGGCTTTCGCAGCCGCGCCTCCTATATGCTCGGAACGGCCGAGTGGGGGTGGAATGGAGAAAACAGGGATATTTATGTCTCTGATATTCCGAGCTCAGGTGCACCCGTACGTGCAGAAATTCGTGGAGAAACTATGGTCGTGGTGCTGGTGCTTGGGAATATCAGGTGAAAAGTTTATGCAAATCTGATAAATTCACGTCCGTGCCGTCGAATTAGTTAGGAACAGTCAGATACTTGCACACATTGCAATTTGCAGAAATCTCCCTAAAGATTTTCGATTCGTGCCCTCGTGCGAGTTCATATGGGGGAGCCACGCCCCCTCCAAAGTTACATTCTTCGCCTGACTGCTCTCCAAGTCGAGGGTCCATTCCTGCAGCACCCTCCTCCGAAAACACGGCGGCCGAAGCCCACTGCCCCATCTCCGACAAGCCTGAAGAAACTCTGTATCACATCATCTTCGGGTACGTCGTCGCGACGCGTCTCTGGTCCGCTCTCGGCTTCCTCTTCCTGCTGAGCCCGGATGTCCGGTTGTGGTACAGGTGCGACACCCCCGCCGCGGTGCCCAGTGCCTCAGCAACCACTTTCGTTCACCTATATGCGTGGAACATCTAGAAACACCGCAATGCGGTGGCCTTCCGGGAACAAAATCCCAGCCTCCCCTTGCTCCTCAGAGCCTGTCGAGATGATGCTCTCATATGGCGGGTGCACCTGCCCACTGCGAAGGACGCGGACGTCGATGCCTGGCTCCTCTGCCTAGACACCGCCAGACGTAGTTTGACCTAGAGTCCTCTTTTTCTTGGTTTTTTGTAAACAACTTACACCGCTGTAAAGAAAGCTCTCTCTACCCTTGATATATGAGAAAATTCAGGTGGGATTCGTCCCCCCCCCCCGGTGACCATCAAAAAAATTAATTGTTTTTCAATTTTGTATGGGTCATTACTTTTGAACCAAATGTCTGATTTGTGATATTTTTTTAATATTCGAGTTCCTGGCGACGACATCTTCATCAATAGTGGACACATTAAAATGACTTATTTCACATTGACGCGGGGCTACTCTTCGACTACCCCACGATGAGGCTACCTAGGTCACGCCAAGACTGCGAAGGCCCAAGGAAGTCCCAATAGGGATAGCATGTGGCCTAATTCTAGTCGGTTAGGTCACACGACTCTTAGCATATCTGTAATCGCCATCAGCACCGTTCACCCAAGACCTAGCCTGTCATATAAAGGTTAGGAGGGTTGCTCGTCCAGGAGGACACGGAGACATACATACGCTCATAGCCGCCACCACAAACCCTAGCGAAACCGTCATCTCGCCATTGTAATCATAACTCGCCATCAATACCAGACAAGCAGGAAGTAGGGTGTTATCCTCCGGGAACCTGAACCTGGGTAAACGCCTTGCTTGTCAGCCGTCATGATCACCAACGTTCATCTATCTTCCCCTCAGTCAACCCGGGTTGGACAACCCTGGGATTTGCCGAGTTACACCCTCGTCAATTGGCGCCGTCTGTGGGAAGGAACGAGCATTGGAATCATGGTCGCACCGGCTCCATCAGCGAAGAAGATCGACATTTGCATCACCCAGGAGCCCATCTGTTTCGGCTCCTTCGAGTACACCTTCCACCCACCGGTCAGGGGCTCAGTGTACGCCGATCTGCACGTAAGTATGTGTGTCACCTTCGGTACCATACACTACTTCGTAGACAGTCGTGGAATACTCAGGTCCATGGCGACCGCACCACACGCGGCAACGACACCCGCATCGACCACCATCGTGTTGCCCCCGTCGTCATCTGTCGCGGAGATCGCAACCACCGCGACTGCGAAGATCGCATCTTCAGCCGTTGAACCTGCATCTACGTCGACTACGTCAACCCACTCGGCGACTGCCACGCAGATCGGGTCTACTAGGACCACCTCGATCATGATGCTGGTGAAACCAAGATCTACGCCAACTTCGACTACGTCGACCGCGTCTACATGTGCGACCAGGGTCGCGCTACCGTCACCTGCGTCGCACGCATCTCCATGGACTCACCAAGTCTTCCCCGAGCCAATCGCACTCGCGCCGGCGACCCTCAAGTCCACGGCAAAGATCGCAGAGTTCCAGGAAAGCATACGCAGCGACCACTGCGCTACCTATCACGTTGCAGCGATTTTCGATCCCGAGCAAGGCTCGGATGATGGAAGCAGCAGCGGCAGCGTGCACACCCCGACCCAAGTCTACCCCGCGCAAGTCTTCATGGTCGGCACGGTGCCGCCCGAGAACAACGACGAACCAGCATATCCATTGGAGGTGTTCATGCCCGAACAGGTGACGCGGCTCACCATCACGCGCGATATGGCGACCAGAGCTATGAAGCACGTCGACGACGGCACGTTCCCACCACCCGACGCACCTCGGGAGGATCAGCTGGCAGTCCAGTACTTGCTACGCAAGGAAGGCGAACGACTTCGCGCGGAAAAATCTGAACTCCTTCTGCGCAAGAGGGAGGCTGACGCATCAAGCGCCAGGAGGGCCGCTTATTCGTTTACCTCCTCCACGGAAGTCAACCAAGGAGCGCGGCGCCACAGAGCTCGCGTGCCCCTTATGACAGAAGTCGATCGAGCCAGGGTCACCCGCAACCTCGACTCGTCCTTCGTAACTAAGGATGAAAACGAGATACCCGTCCCCAAAACGGCCAACACTGCTATCATTGCAGTCAAAACATACTTGCGGCTCACGCAGCCACCGGAGGGTGACGCACGCGCCCTTCTCCACAAGCAGCAAATCATGCCCATGAAGACAATCGAGGACGCCTTGGCAAACAAAGCGCCAAGTAACCGGGCACGAGAGGAACGAGAACACCATGCTCGCGAGCCTGCAACACTAGATGGCCCAGCAGCCAGGCCACTACGACAGCCGCAACCAGGTAAAGACCTCTGCAACGTCATCGTGCAAAGGACAATGGATCGCAATCGCACCCAGCGTACGACCAGCACGACAAACCTGGACGATCAAGCTGACCGCGACTTCGAGCCGTGCGGCGCCGCGTGCTTCAGCTTCAACATCCGCGACACTCGCATGCCCAAAGGCTTCAAGCTCGCAGCGGGAACACCCAAGTATGACGGGAAACAAGACCCACGCCTTTGGCTCGAAGACTACCTCCTCGCCTGCACCTGTCAAGGCGGAACTTTGACCACGGCGATGCAGTACATCCAGCTCATGCTCACGGATTCAGCACGCAGGTGGCTTACTAGCCAGCCTAAAGACTCCTTCAGAACCTGGGAGGCATTCCAGGATACTTTCATCAAACGTTTCCTTGGGACGTACGCGAGGCCAACAACCTACATCGAGTTGCAAGCCTGCAAGCAAGGGCGAGATGAGTCGCTCCGATCATACATCCAACGGTGGACACTTCTTCGCAACACTATGGAAGCCGTCTCAGAGGATCGGGTGATGGATGCCTTCATGCACGGCGTCTCCCGCCGCGACCTCCGCGAGGAGTTCGGTAGGCTCCAGCCAAAAATCATGATCGAGCTCATGAAGATAGCCAACCAGTGGGCGGAAGGAGAGGACTACGTCCGCGATAACTCCCCGAATAACGAAGCCGGAACAAGTAACTGGCGAGATGGATGCCAAAAGAAGAAGCCACGTTTCACCAACCTCGACTCGATCGAGCTAGTAGCGGCGGGATATCAAACCCCCCGTGATGAAACTTGCGACAACAATCGCCAGTACGATCAAGGTCGCCAATACAGCCGCAACGGTGATCAAGGTCAACAATCCGACCCAGGACAGTACAACCGAAGCGGCAGCAGCATCAACCGCAACGACGGAAGCCAAAAACGCGAGTGGAGACGCACATTGACCCCAGCCGAGGAGTTGGCGCAACCGTGCAAATATCACATGTTCCGCAACCCAGAAACGGGCAAATGGGGCGGCAACCACCTGTTGAAGGATTGTCGCAAAGCACGCAAGATATACGAGGCCATGCAGCACATCATCACTCCTGCACCGGCGCTGCAGCTAGCCACGCGGCTCGCCATCCAGGCAGCACCCGCGAACAACACCCCAGCACATGCGGCGGGAGCTTTTCCCCAACAGCAGCAGCAGCAGCCGCAACACGAAGCCCAGCCGATGGCACACGACGCGTACCCAGCCGCGCGTGGACATCTCAACATGATACAGAAGGGACGCCCTTCAAACAGGGTCCAAAAGCTCATCACCCGCCAAGTTCTCCAAGCCACCACCTGCCCACGCGCAGTACCAAACTACCTGAGAGGGTTAGAGACACCGATCACGTTCTCAAGGGCAGACCACCCGTCGGAAGTACCTCGACCCGGGCACGCTGCCCTAGTAGTGGAAGCTCTAATCGGAGACTACAACCTGAAGAAGGTGTTCATGGACGGAGGCAACGACATTAACATCATATTCGCTGACACACTCTGAAGGATGAAGAAGTCGACAGAGAAGTTGCCAGAGTCTGAGACCACCTTCCACGGCAGAGTACCAGGGCAAGCAATCACGCTCATGGGAACGATCACACTCGACGTCATCCTCGGCACACCCGAGCACTTCAGGAGAGAGTCGATCGACTTCGAGGTCGTCGGCTGGAAGTCGCAATACCATGCGATACTTGGGCGCCCAACCTTCGCCAGGTTCATGGCAGTACCTCACTACGCCTACCTGATGCTCAAGCTACCTGGACCCAAAGGCATAATTACAGTGCGGGGCGACTTCGACCGCTCCAACAGTTGCGACCACGAGTTCAGCAGGATCTCTGAGTTCTTCGGGGTCGAAGAGCACTTCGAGGCAATGGCGGCCGTCAACGACAAGACCATCTCCCCACCCCAAAAGAAGCCAGCCAAGGACGCCGCCTTCAATACAAATGACGACACAACAACACATCAAGTCCACCCGACTGACGGCAGCAAGACGGTCAAAGTATCGTCAAGTCTGACTCCCGCATAGTAAACCGCGCTCGTCGAGTTTCTACGTGAGAACTGGAAAATCTTTGCATGGCAACCCTCTGACATGCCAGGGATACCCAGAATCTCGCCGAGCACTGCTTAAAAGTCCACAAGGACGCCAGACCCATCAAACAAGCCATGCGACACTTCTCCGGACCCAAACGGGACGCGATCACTATGGAAATCGACCGACTACTGCATGCCAAGTTCATCTGAGAGATCAAGGACTCAGACTGGGTCGCCAACCCTGTCCTGGTAAAGAAGAAGAAGACGAAGAAACTACGCATGTGCGTCGACTTCACTGCCATCAACTAATGCTGCCCCAAGGACCACTTCCCGCTCCCGCGGATAGACCAGATCATCGACTCAACAGCAGGCTGCGAGCGCCTGTCTTTTCTGGACGCCAACTCAGGTTACCAACAGATCAGACTAAACGTCGACGACGAAGAAAAGACAACATTCATCACACCAGACGGCGTCTTCTGCTACCGGACCATGCCCTTCGGGTTGAAGAACGCTGGTGCCACATACCAGCACACAATAAAAGCATGCCTCAAAGGGCTCATCGGGCAGATTGTCCAGGTCTATGTCGATGACATCGTCGTCACCACCCGCAAGGAAGACACCCTCGTTGCCGACCTCCGCAAAGTCTTCGCCGCGCTCGACGAGTACCAGATCAAGCTGAACCCGGACAAATGCGTCTTCGGTGTGCCAGCCGGAGAACTGCCAGGGTACCTTGTCTCTGCAAGAGGAATCGAAGCAAACCCCGAGAAGGTGCAAAACATACTCACAATGCCAGCACCGACCAAGCTCCGTGAGGTGCAACGCCTATCCGGCCGAGTCGCGGCTCTCAGCCGGTTCATTAGTAAGTTGGGTGAGAAGGCTCTGCCCTTTTACCAACTGATGAAGAAGACAGACAAGTTCGAGTGGACAGAAGAAGGGCAGGGTGCATTCGACCAACTCAAAAACACATTGACAACTTCCCAGTATTGGTGGCACCACTGGAGAACGAGCCGCTCTATCTCTACGTCTCAGCCACCAACAGGGTAGTGAGCATTGTACTCGTGGTAGAACGAGAAGAAGAAGGGCATAGCCACCCCGTCCAAAGACCAGTCTACTACCTCAGCGAGGCTCTAACACTGTCCAAGCAAAACTACCCGCACTACCAGAAGCTGGCCTATGGGATCTTTATGACTTCAAGAAAGGTCGTCCACTACTTCTCCGAGCACCCGATCACGGTGGTAACCTCCTCCGGGCTATCAGACATCCTCGCAAATCAGCGCGCGAGAGGACGAGTCGCCAAGTGGATTGTCGAACTAGGACCCTGGGGGCTGAACTATGCTCACCCGAAGTCAATCAAGGCCCAAGTCCTTCCAGAATTCACCACCGAGTGGATAGAAGCCCAGCTACCAGACATTCCCGACTTGTCCAATGCATGGACAATGTACTTCGACGGCTCCAAAAAGTTCAGAGCAGCCGGGGCAGGAGTCGTCCTCATCTCCCCAAAGGCGACAAGCTAAAGTACGATTTGCAGATGGACTTCCCAACACCCTCCAACAACGAAGCAGAGTACGAGGCCCTAATCCACGGCATGCGGATGGCCAAAAACTGCGGCGCCACTCACCTCACGATTTACAGCGACTCCTACCTCGTCGTACAACAAACTTTGAAGGCCTGCGACGCCATCGCTGACAACATGGTCGCCTATAGAGACATGTACAACCAGCTGGAGGGCACCTTCGACGGCTGCGAGTTGCGGCACATCGGCCGCGAAAGCAACGAGGAAGCCGACGTCCTCGCCAACATGGGCTCAGACAAGGTGCCAATGCCACCCGGCGTCTTCCTCGAGCGTATCACGCAGCGATCCATTAAGCTCCGACCCGCACCAGTCTCCTCCGCACCTTCAACGAGCACCGCCAACCCGCCAAGCAAAGAGAAGGAGCCCATGGAGATCATGCTAGTCGAAGCCACATGGATAGGCCCATATCTAACTTACATGCTGCATCAAAGACTACCGGTCGATCCAGTCGAAGCCAAGCGCATCATTCGGCGCTCCAAAAGTTTCACCATCATCAACGGTGAGCTCTACAAGAGAAGCATCTCAGGAATTCTACAAAGGTGCGTAGATCCAGTCGACGGTCAAGCCATCTTACTCGATATTCATGCTGACATCTACGGGCATCGCGCTAGCAGTCGTGCCTTGGTGGCCAAAGCACTACGGGCCGGATTTTACTTGCCAACAGTTATGCACGATGCTGAAGACCTAGTAAGGTAGTGCCCTGGCTGTCAGGAGTTCGCCAACAAGCCACATGCGTCGGCATCCGCGCTGAAGAAAATACCACTATCCTGGCCGTTCGCTCAATGGGGACTGGACATGGTAGGCCCACTCAAGAAATCATCACCCGGAGGACACACACATCTCCTGGTAGCAGTTGACAAATTCACCAAGTGGATCGAAGTCGTGCCTTTCACAAGTTCGATTGCATAATCAGCAGTTAACTTCATCAGGTCCATCATCTTCAGATTCGGGGTAACAAACGACATCATCACCGACAACGGCTCGAACTTTACAGCCGAAGAATTCAAGGACTTCTGCTTCGATCAAGGCATCAAGCTCAAATATGCATCTGTCTTGCACCCGCAGTCCAACGGGCAAGTCGAAAAAGCCAATGACCTAGTGTGCAACGACATCAAGAAGCGCCTGCGAGTGCCGCTGAGACGCGTTGCGGGCGCCTGGGTCGAAGAACTGCCATCAGTACTTTGGAGCCTGCAAACCACGCCAAACAGATCCACCCAATACACGCCGTTTTTCATGGTGTATGGCGCAGAGGCGGTCCTGCCTTGCGACATCAAGTTTGACGCACCACGGGTGGTGGCCTACGACAAGTCTGACGTAGAAGAAGCACTCGAAGACGACATGGACGTTCTGGACGAAGCCCACGACATCGCCCTCGCACGATCAACCGTGTACCAGCAAGACCTGCGCAACTACCATGGACGGAGGTTGCGGCCAAGGGCATTCGTCGCAGGCGACCTAGTCCTCCGCCTCAAGCAGAAGAAGGTGCACAAGCTCGCCTCCCCATGGGAGGGCCCGTACATTGTGACAGAAGCAATTGGCGGCGGAGCTTACCGCCTGAAGGATTCGAAGACAGGAGCAGTCTGCAGCAACCCATAGAACGTCGCACAGCTTCGTCGTTTCTACGCCTAGTAGACTATATCGTTGCACCAAAACCAACATGTCAAGGCGACAAGTTTCAGACGCACTCTTTCCCTTACCAGGGTACCTAAGGGGAATGGAAGAGTTTTAACGAGGCGGCCTGCTCGCAAAAATCAATACAGTGATTTGTGGAACAAGCTCTCCCCTTTACTTTTTTAGACAAAAAGCAACTTCAAACCTAGGCCGCCACTCGAACTACTCGGGGGCTGCGCCATACAGGTCAAATCAAAATCCTAGGCCGCTACTCGAACCACTCGGGGGCTGCGCTATACAGGTCAAGTCAAAAATCCTAGGCCACCGCTCGACATACTCGGGGGCTGCGCTTTACAGGTATCACTTGAAAATCTAGACCGCCACCCGAACCACTCGGGGGCTGCGCCATACATGCCTTATTCGTAAAATCCTAGGTCGGCACTCGAACCACTCGGGGGTTGCGCCCTACAGATCAAGTAAAAAATCCTAGGCCGCCGCCCGACACACTCGGGGGTTGCGCTTTACAGGTATCACTTGAAAACCTAGACCGCCACTCGAAGCACTCGGGGGCTGCGCCATACAGGTCCGTGTCAAAACCCTACGTCGTCACCCGATCCACTTGGGGGCTGCGCTACACAGGTGTAAGTTAATCCTAGGCCGCCACCTGATGCACTCGGGGGCTGCGCCATACAGGTCAAGACAAAAACACAGACCGCCATTCGAGACACTCGGGGGCTGCGTCGCACAAGTTAATTATATCTAAGTCATACTCGATCCGCTCGAGGCTGCACCACAGAGATTCACACAGGTGATGCAAACAATTTCAATTTGCTTACTCGGGGGCTCCCCCAACCTTAGCTTACATACATTGATATATACACTCGGCAAATTTGCCTCTTAGAACTAATATTATACAATAGAGCCTACTACTCCTACTCTTCAGGCTCATCCTTCGGCGCATCGAGCGGCCCCACAAGACGCTCACTCAGCCTCTGGACCAGCTGAATCATCTGACGCGCAGCCGGCAAGGTCTCGGCGTAGTCGTCATCTTCAGGCAAGCCACCTACCAACCTTGCCAGAGGAAGATTCGGCCGATGCAGTCGGACGTATGCCAACGCCACGTTCGCCCCGACAACGAGTTGGGCGTCGACAACCTCCTTCAGTGCGCCACCCTCGCGGAACCTCTCCAGCAATGTGGCCAGCTCGTGGGGCTGCCTATTGTGCGGAAAGTACACGCGGTGGATGTGCCAGAGAGTCTTCCTGCACCCTTCCAGGAAAAAAGCAGCTCGCTAGGTGCGGTCCAACATACACGCGAGGATCCGCCCTCTCGATCCATTCGACCAACAATGACGCGCCTCGTATGAGTCACCAGTTGCTTCTCGGGCAACCCGCTCATCAATCTGAGTCTGCTCAGCTCGCCAGTCAGGGTTCACGTCTGCATCAAGAGAATGCAATCAGCACATCGCAAGGAAGAGGAAGTCAAAAGCACAAGTGCTACAAAAGACCAACCTTGCAGCTGACGACTGATCAGATCAATCTCGCCGAGCAGGAATTTCTCACGTTGAGAGAACTCTGCAACAGGACGCGACCTGGAACGCTCCAACTCCAACTCGGCATGTTTCAGCTTCGCCTCGAGTTCGACCACCTTATTCCTCATATAAGTGATCAACCGTTGGTCGTTTGCACTTCGCGCAGGAGCCGAAGTTGTTCGACGACGGCGGAGAGCAGGAACAGTCAAAGGAGGACCTTCTTCATCACCCGCGCCAGTCGTCGCAGAAACCGGAGTGGACTCGCCCGTGTCAGGCTGCCAAGAATCAACAATGTCAAAGCAGAAAAATAAAGGCGATTTCTCACTCAAGACAGACTCGAAGGGAAAGAATTCAAACTTCAGCACCAACATGATTCAAGGCCAGCAGACCCGCAAAATATAATTGATTACAGACTGCAGACTCAAAAGCAGACTACAAGACTTCTACGCTACAGACTCCGACTGGGAGTGACTCTTCCTAGCAGCAGCCGCTTCAATCGCCTTGGCAATCTCCCTCTCGAAGGTGGCGACAAGCTTTGCAGCCAGCTGACTCGCCTGCGCCTTCACCCTGCTAAGGGACGCGGTCTTGCCGTCAAGCCTTCGAGGGAGGCCGCTAACAACTCTCTCAAAGTCGCCCGCGACTCGATGGCCAAGGAGAAGTTGGAAAGTAAGCTCGGAGCCGCGTATTGTCTGCGTCCGAGTGAAGTCTGTGATGGTGGTCGCATTGCCTTCAAAAGGCGCTGCGAGTGCATCCACGGCAGAAGGTGGCGGCCTGCTGGGGAAGATACTCCGGTGCACAGTCGCCAGCGCCCCGGTCGACTTCTGCAGCGCCGTCGTCGACTGGTGCAGCGTTGCGAAGGCATACGCGCAGACGCGGTCGAGGAACCCGACCGCAGTTGCCAGGTCGACGTCGTCGCTGGACAAGCCTTCTGGGGGAGCGCCTCCGCATTTCTCTGAACAAGGGTCAGAAGTCAACTGAAGGAAAATTCAACAACTATACAAGTAAGCGTCAAGCCAAAAAACTTACCTCCGAGGACACCGGCGAGTGCGAGTAGGCGGTCGACTTGGGTCTTCTCCTAGTCGACCAGAGCACGCTCGCACTCCTGCGACTCGCGCAACGCCTTCTCCAGCTCCAGCTGAGCCTGAAGTTTCTGCTCCAGCTCTGCAACTCGCCTCGTGGCCTGATCTAGGGAGGTGCGCAACTGATCCCTCTCCTTCTCCAGGCGACCGAAGGCAGCAGCTCTCTCAAGTTGCTGGCGGTAGTATGGCTGCAAACAAACAAGCATATGTAAAGTTGCGGCCGACTATCCTAGTCACCCACGCCTTCGGGGGCTACTCCCATCGGGAGCGCTGTTCGCGCACCCGATGCAACTACTTAAGACCAAGTCGAAGAATACTCGGCACCAGAAGATGACAAGCCACCCTCCTCCAAGTCTGCATCCGCATCCTTCACAGGGGACAAGGCAGTAGCAGAGTCGCCACTTCGCCGCCTCTGCCTCTTCCGCGTTGGCTCCTCATCATCATCATCTCCCACCTCTTCACTCGGGGAAACGGCGGAAGGAATGTCCTCGTCAGCACCCTCCTCCTCCAGGAACGTCGCCTCGTCGTGAGGTCCGTTCTCTAGGAGCGGAGGAAGGCTAACAAGGAAAGAACGACCCTGCAATCAATAAAGACAGACGAATCAAGAAGCAGAAGATCGAAAAATCAAACAAGGGAGAACAACAAACAAAGATAAAAGGTTACCTCAGGAACAGGGTTCGTCGCTCCATAAGCTGCGACTGGACACTTGACGTTGAAGGGGTCTACGGCTCGGAGGCTCATAATGCTCCTCACCTTCGACTCCACCTCCTCGTCGTCAAGCTGCGGGTCGCCAGTGCCCTCGTGTGCCCACATTGGGTGGGGGCGAGCACGGAGCGGCTGGACTCGAAGTCTGAAGAAGGTGGCGATGAGGTGGACGCCGCCCGACTCGCGCCCCAAGGTCTTTAGCAGATTGCAGAGAAGGCTCAGCAGCGGCTTAACAACCTCCTTCTCCTCCTCCGCGAGTGGGTGCGCCCATACACGTGTCTTCCGCAGCTCGCGCTCACCGTTGAAGTCAGGCAACCCCTCCTGGTCGCACCTGACGTAGAACCACCGCTTCCGCCAGCCTTGGATGGAGTCTGACTCCTTCATCTGGAAGTACGAGGTGTCACCCCGCACTTGGATGCCGAAGCCGCCCACCGGGTACGTCAACCCGCTCTTCCCCACGTTCTTCCTGACGAGGAAGAGCGATTTCCACAAGGCCTAGTGGGGAGCAATCCCCATGAAGCACACGCAGAGCACGATAAAGCTCGCGATGCTCAAGACGCCTTTGGGGGTCAGATCGTGGATCTGAACCCCATAGGCATACAGGAGACCACGAACAAAATCTTGGAGAGGGAACCCGAAGCCCCGTGGAAGGAAGTCCACAAAGCAAACACGCTCCCCCTCACGAGGGCAGGGTACACCTCCTTACCAGGCGCGCGCACCGTCGCTTGGTCCGCCGGCGGCAGCAGGCCCTGCGTGCGCAAGACCTCGAATTCGGTCTTCTTCACCGACGACTTCTGCCAGTCGTCGTCAGGCTTCTTCATCACGCCCGCCTCGGCGGCGGCGCTGGTCGCAGCCTTCGTCTTCCCCATCGCCTTTGACGTCCGCGGAAGGTGGAGAGGGGAAGAAGCAGAAGCTCAAAGAGGTAAGAATGGCACAGGAGAGAAGGCAACGGCAAATGGAGTAGATGACCTGTTTCCCCCGTCGCGGTATAATATTTATACCGCGCCTACAGTCCATCTCAGCCGTTTCCAAAGAAACTGCTCTCCGCAACTCCATCCAGCCGTCCATGTGTCGCACGGAGAGACTAACCGTCAACGCCCACTCCGCCCACTACACACGAGAATCAAGGCACCATCATCACGCCGTGAAATTTTCGCGCCCAAGACAGAAATAAGCGGGCAACTGCTATCTGCAGTAAGAACTGACAGTGGGGCCACTTCCGTCACATCCCATCGGACGCAGAGGCGTGCTACGAAGCGTCATCGCTAACATCAGCAACACAAAAGCTCAAAGGTAAGCCGCATAGCTGAGGAAGAACTCAAACACATGATTCGAGTGAGAGGTACATACAGTAGGCTCCACATCTGAAATCGCCTCAGTAAGCTACATTGCTGATTCCAATAACTCGAAACATGCAATCGGGTGGCAAAAAGACCAAGTAAGTCTCGCAAGCTGAATCAACTGATAGTAAGCCAGCAGGCTGAACAAAAGCAAGTTCCACAAAAGGCACGACTTCACTAAGTCGAATGCAAATCTTACTCCCATCGGGAGTGGGCTCTTCGACTGAAGAAAACGAGTTCAATCTCAAGTGCAAGCAACCTTGCGACGTGCCCAGGAGGAAAGAGTTCTCTGCCCGACTCTACGATTCGACCAAGCACTCGGGGGCTACTAACGTGGGGCTACTCTTCGACTACCCCACGATGAGACTACCTGGGTCACGCCAAGAGTGCGAAGGCCCAAGGAAGGCCCAATAGGGATAGCATGTGGCCTAATTCTAGTCGGTTAGGTCACACGACTCTTATCATATCTGTAATCGCCATCGGCACCGTTCACCCGAGACCTAGCCTGTCATATAAAGGCTAGGAGGGTTGTGAAAGGACAATGATGTCGCCTAGAGGGGGGGGGGTGAATAGGCGGTTTAAAACTTTTCCGGTTTAGGCTTATTAATTGCGGAATAAAACTAGGTGTTTAAATTAACAAGCCGACAACCTAAATAAACTAGGCTCACCTATGTGCACCAACAACTTATGCTAGCAAGACAAACAACAAGGTGATAGCAATATAGAATACTTCAAGCACGAAGGCTATCACAATGTAAAATGCATAAGTAAAAGCTCGGGTATAGAAATAACCGAGGCACGCGGAGACGAGGATGTATTCCCGAGTTCCTCCTTGTTAAGGGAGTACGTCTCGTTGGAGAGGTGTGAACCGACACAACGGTTCAACAACCACAAAGGTTTCACCATCTTCTCCGATGAACCGCACCACAAAGGCTTGATTCACCTTCCACTATCGGAATTCCTTCGAGGCGGAATCCGGAGCCTTTCAACAACAATTCGGGGCACAACCCACAGTGGGATTGGGGGCTCCCGAACGGCCTCCAACAACAATCCGGGGCACAACCCACAATGGGATTGGGGGCTCCCGAACGGCTTCAAGTGACCACACAAGGGTCCAACCACCACAAAGGCGTCTAGGGTCCAAGGACCCAAGAGTAACAAGCTCACAAACTTTCAACTTCCACGAATACTCGTGGAGAGCACACCGATGCACCAAATGCAAAAGGCAAGAGCACAAGTGCTCAAATCCTTCACTCTCAAATTCCAACAAAGCAACAAATGCTTATGGGGGAATAAGAGAGGAAGAACAAAGAGGAGATGCACCAAGAACTCCAAGATCAAGATCTACTAGGTTCCCCTCACTTAGAGGAGAGATGGATTGGTGGAAATGTAGATCTAGATCTCCTCTCTCAAATCCCTCAAAGATATGAAAGAATCATGGGAGGAAATGAGAGAGGGGCAAGCTTTCCAAGGTCAACAATGGAGGAGAGATAGGGGGAAAATTCGTGCTTGGAAGAGCTGCTCTCTCTGGGGAAGAAGGGGCCTTTTTATAGGTCCCACGAAAAAGAGCCGTTGCAGGAAAACTTCACACCGGAGTTTCTTCCCACTAGGGCCGGAAACTCCGGCCAGGGGCGGAAACTCCGGCCTACTGGGACCGGAAACTCCGGCCCCCACCAGGGGCTGAACACTGTCAACACCGCCAAGGCTTGGGCAAACTTTCCGGTGCCCTGGGCCGGAAAGTTCGTCCAGGGGCGGAAACTCCGGCCTCTAGGGCCGGAAACTCCGCCCCCCACCAGGGGCTGAACAGCTTTAAAGCAGAAACATTGAGTCCGGAGACTCCGGTCCTGCACAGACCGGAAACTCCGGTCTAGGGCCGGAAACTCCGGCCTAGGAAAAACTGCAGCAAAACAATAACGAAAACGTCAATATCTTTTCCATCCGGACTCCGTTTTCGATGATTTTTGGCTCGTTGGAATCACAACGAAGAGCTTTACAAGATCATGCAGATAAACCTCATAGTCCAACAATGGAAGATAAAAACAAATGGAGGAGGTTAAAACCTCTCTAAAAAGGAATGATCGGCAAACCTCCAAAACCGAAAACGCAACAAGTTTTCCATATGAAATTCGTTTTCGGTGAACTTGGGCTTGTTGTGAAGATCACAACAAGCACCAAAACCCAACAAGGAGAAAAACCAAGTAAGAACCAAGAAAGATGAAATGGCAAGTATGCAAAGGTCTGAGCTCTCCACAAAGATGCGATCAAGTTACTCACTCGAGAGCCCCTCTTGATAGTACGCCATCTATCCTACAACCCGGTCTCCCACTAACACCATGAGACCGGTAAAATAGAAAACCTATCAAGATCATACCTTTGCCTTGCGCATTCCACTTGAGCTCGATGATGACGATCTTGACTCTCTCAAGTTGAAACACCTTTCTTGATTGTGCTTGCTAGCACATGCTTGATGAAGACTTCTCCAAATGCTCCCCCATACTCCGTTATGGGAGGGACTCGCTAAGCTTTGTCTTCATGTTTCCTTTGCAAGCTTCAATCAAAGGATATCTTCCGATATGCATCATATTGAACTTGCACTTCATCTTCTTCTCTTGATATGTATGATGGCTTGGAGATAAACATGATTGTTCACTCAATCTTCTATTCCAATCCATACTTGCAATAAGCACAACTCTACACATGACCATTCATCATATAAATCCTTGAATAGAGCATTGGTCATTATGTCATCTTGAAGAGTCCACCACAAGAACTCCTATATTTTCCCATGGACAAGATCTATAAGAATATCTCAATGTAAACATTAGTCCATAAGGATTGTCATTAATTACCAAAACCACGCATGGGGGCAACCATGCACTTTCAATCTCCCCCATTTTGGTAATTGATGACAATCCCTTTTACGAGGGTTTATATAATGAATTTAAGCAGCCATGCAACACAAAGAGCAAGGATGCAAGATAAACGCAAGAGAACAAACCCATATTCCCTTAAACCCTCTAAATTTCTCCCCCATTGGCATTGATTGCCGAAATGGGTGAAAAGTAAGAAGGCTAATATAATAAGAGCTCCCCCATAACGTGTGCATTTCTCATAATGTGAGTGAAATCAAATGCACATATCCAATGAAGAATAGATGGAGGGAGATCAAACTATATTGAGGATCCAAAGATTGCAAGAGAATATCAAATAGAAAGATACTTCAACGAAAGAAGCAATCAATCAAAAGGATCCAAAAAGTGTTCTAAATATCATGAGGGAACTCCCCAAGGTACGTGCACAAATAGGATTTGTATTTCAATATAGTGTGCACAACATGGAATCCTCACTCCCTCCTAGATAAAATCGAACACAAGCACATGCAAGAGAATATAAATGAGAAAAGAAACAAAACAATTTGCAATAAATAAAATGTTTTGCAACATGAGCAAGGAGCGGCAAATAAAAGGATGGGTGTGAGATATAAAGACATTTTAGGAGACTAATACAAGGATGAGCAAACACATCAACATAGTCTTTCAAAAAGAGTTGCACATGGTGCATATCATGTCTTACCCATACTCACACACCAAAGGAGATATAGCAAGTAGCACCACAAGCTTATTAAAACTCAAAAAGCATAACACATGAAAATAAAGCTTGTGCCTTTAATTAGAAACCACCAAAGAAACAAAAGCAATAAGAGGTGGTCACTAAAGAATTGGAATATCAATAAAAGATGTAACTAATATCATGTGTATAAGTTTCTAAGTAGACACAAATCACTAAGATATGGGTCTACAAATAAACATGTACACACAAGATAGGTACAAGGGAAAAGGTCATGATATCCAAGACGAAGTCATAAATACACCAAAAGATCTTTGCTTAAAAGCATAGCACAAAGCTCAATTTTATCTTAAAGGGATATAGATGAACTTCCAACACACACTAATCATAGCATCAAAATATCCACAAGGGATAAGGTGATAAAAGGGATGCTCCGAGAAAGATAACAAGTATCACAAAGGGCAAATGATTTGAAGAAACAATCAATATTGCATATGCGAGACATAGAGTAGAAAGTGCTAGATTAACATATTTGGGATTGGTGAATCATAAAAATGATTATATATATATTCCCCTTGATATGTAATCATCCTAACTTGCCCACATTTGCAATAAAGATGTTTTGCAAGAACCAAATTAATTGCAACAAAAGATTCATGCCGAGATACAACCTACACAAGGTTGAAAGCTAGAAATGAATGCATGAGGTAGATACTTGTTACCGAGATAGCATTGGTGATGTAGAAGATAGGAGCTCATGGTCATCCAAGCTTGGCTCCAATAAGTACATGGTGACAACACCTTCCTTGTAGATGAGACAAGCTTCCAATGCATCTTAAGTGTACCTAAAACAAATTTAAGTACAACATGGTACCCAAACTAATTGGGTCCAAAGTAGTTAGAGCAACTACAACACATAGGACAAACTCCACATAAATATGTGCATATTGATATGAAATTGAATTTCATGCACATCTTAACCATTTAGGATTTGATGGAGTTTATCCTATATATTGGATTAACGAAAGTAAGCATGCCATAAGATATACATATAATAAATATGCATGCACAAGACTTTCAAGAACCAAGCGAGATATAATTTAGACAAAACACCAAGTAAACCAACAAAGCACACACACAAGTGTGACAAGAAAACAAATTGTCCAAAATATATCAAATACCCAAATCAACACATGATTGAAGATACCACTTTGAAAAGATACCAATGAAAACAAGAGACCAATTGATGAAAAATATCATCAAGGAATAAACCAAAACCTCTACACTTTTCATGATGGCACAAAGTACCAAGACGAAAAATGTTTGTCTTCCAAGGAGACATGTCATCGGGATCAAATATCATATGAAGACAACTAATGTTCTAAAGCATATAGGATTGCTCCCCCAAGATGTGTACATTATTTATGATTTTGCATTTGAATACAAAATGCACACAAATGAGATCATCACTCTTCATATATATATTCAAACACTAGTCATGTTCAAGAAAGGGCAAGAAATTGCAATACCAATTTAAAGAACGGTGTTTTACTCAAGTAGGATAGCTTCCCAAAGAATAGTGCATTATTAAGAAGTATGACTCTTGAAGGTCAATGCACAAGAATTGGTTCATTGCAAGTCCCAACTCAAGAAAGCACAAAACAAATTTCAAGTAGAGCAATAAAGGATCCAAAAGATACAAGGAAGACAAAAGAAAGTTAGATCAAACTAAATTCTTGGCAATCAAATAAGGCAATTCAAAGCAAGAGTCAAAATGAATATGATCAATATATATACCACAAATTATGATTATCACTTGTCACGACAAGTAATGTATGGAGATATTTCTCGGGGGTGGATTGCAAAGATATATTCAAGACCATATTCACAAAACATAAGCATGTGGCAAAGTATAGGAATTAAAAGTCATGCTTAGATAGATATTCTTGATAGATTCACAAATCATGTGATAATGCAAAGCAACTCCAAGGAGTAGCTTGAATCAATTGGCTTCCCAAAAAGATATATGAGAACATATTTAGGGAAAGCCATATCAAGAACATCCTTCACAAACAAGATCCAAAAGAGTGAGAGACAAAGAGCATTTAAGTAAATGGGAACTTGTTTGAGCAACATGCCACATAGGAACAAGATAATTAGCAATATCAATGCTAGGTGGCAAAACCTCACATTTTCACATTTTCTAGGCTTGTAATATGCACATAGCTTATTACTCCCCCATAATGTGATAATCCATTTATTTTAACACAAGAGGCAAACAAAAACAACTAGAGAAATTAATGGACATTATAATTTGAATTTCTCATGGGCATGACATACCACAAAGAGAATAGATAATATTGATATATCAACACTAAGTTGTATTTCTCATGAATACACAATTTTAGGATTGTGAAGTGCACGAAGCATATCACTCCCCCAAAATATGATAGTCCATTAATCTCTCAAAGAGAGCCAACAAGATAAGATATCAAATAAAAGCAATAAGGCTAAAAACAAGTAAATGGTGTGCAAACCAACATACACATACTTGATTTCTCAAGATAAGTAAGTAGAGAGCACAACACATACAAACACTAGCAAGGTACAAAACCAAACACATGCAAGGGTGCAAGCAACTTTCAATGTATATGTGATTTAAATAAAAGTTACCGCAAGGAGGAACATTGGATATGAGATAGAACAATATGATCCATATGACTTGACTTGATAGAATATAATTGATGAAGATCCCTTAATTCTTCATAATGTAGCCAAGTCTCCAATGCCCTCCAACAACACCTATTGATCAAGTTTTAGCTTGTTGGTCCCCAACCAAGTTGGGTCCTAAGAGGTTAGTCACAATAGGTTTGGCAACCCAAATGGTTCTTTTCTTGACACCACTTTAAGTACCAACAAATTTGGCAAACACATTGCCAACCTTATCCTTCCGAAGAGAATAAACATCATCAACTATAATGGGGTTGGATAAGGTACCATCTGTGCATGAAGAAGCAAGGTGACCCTTCTCACGGCATAGGTAGCAACATCTACTTCCTCCTCTCTTCTTAGTTGGAGTCTTGACTTGAGGAGGGGTAGCTTGATACTTCCTGGGAAGAGACCGTTCTTCAACTTGAGGAGCTTGAGTTTGAACTTGAGTCTTCTTCCCTTGTTGCTTCTCACTAAGAGCCTTCTTCTTCAAAGGGCAAGATCTAACATGGTGCCCTTCAACTTTGCACTTGAAGCAAACAATCTTGGCCGAATCCTTGACTTGTTCTTGGCCCTTGTTCTTCTTGTTAAGCTTGGACTTGTTCTTGATATTGGAGTTGAATCCAAGTCCACTCTTGTCACTGGGGCGTCTTTGAACACTCAACATATTGTCAAGTGTAGAACCCCCAACATGACGCTTTTCCAAGTCTTTCTTCAAAGAAGTGACTAGGGCCTTGAGCTCATTTAATTCCTCTACATGGTTAGTATGAACACAAAAACTAGAGGAAGTAGAGGCTTCATTGTTAGAGCAACAAGGCATGGAAAGTAATTCATCACAAGATGTAGCAACATTATGAGTTGATGAATCACTAGGACTAGCATATGGCAATATAGCATTAAGAGTAGAAATTGTGCCATTGTCCACATGAGGCTCACAAGATGTTACCTTTGACATAATAGTCTCATGAGCTAACTTTAGCCTAGCATGGGATGCTAGAAGATCATCATTAGAGCTAGAAAGCTTTTCATGACTTTCTTCCAATTTCCCATACTTACTAGATAGCAACTCAAGTTGAGCCCTTAGCTCAACATTCTCCTTCAAAATAGATGCTTCACAAGAAGTGGAGTTAGTAGCACAAGCATCATTAATATTAGAGATGGAAGAAGACAATTTGACAAGCTTGTCATTCTTAGATAGTTGAGTTTGGAGTTGATCATGAGACTTGATAAGGAGAGAATGTTCACTTTCTAAAGCCTTGTGAGCTTTGTCAAGTCTCTCTATGTCCTCATTTAGTCTAGCATTGCCAACACCAAATTCAACTTTTTCAATTTTAAGCACTTTATACTTAGCAAGGGCATGATCTCTTTCCTTAATGATTTTAGCAATAATAAGATCATTAGACTCATCAAGGGATTCAAGTTTCTCTTCAAGAGAAACCCTAAGATCTTCTTCCTCTTCAAGAGAAGCTTTCAAAGAAGCTATGGTGATAGAGTCATCTCTCTCAATTTGACATTTCTCATCAAATTGACTTTCCAAATCCTCAATGAATTCCCTACTCTTAGTAACATAATCAATGATTTCACAAAGAGGAGGGATAGCTTTACTACCTTTGGGGAGAACACTAAGTACCATCTCACCCATCTTGGTTAAGGATTCAAAGTCAAAACCTTCTTCATGAGAATCCTCATCCACATCATCACAATTTGGATTCGAGGTGGGAGATACCTCGGAATCCTTAGCCATAAGGCAAACATGATTAATGGGTGAGGAGGATGAAGAAATACTTGAAGCTCCATTGAGGTCCATGTCTTGTTCCAACAATTGTTGGGATTCCTCTACATTGTTAGTCATGCAAATACTAGAGGATATGGAAGAGTAATTTTCAACACAACAAGACATAGAGAGCATATCATCATTATATTTAGTTAAGCAACTACTACTTCATATGCAAGGACAATCACCTCTAGCATGTATGACATTTGGAGTGCTAGAAGATTTTAAGTTCAAAGATAGAAGATTGCAATGTGATAGAGAATAGGTATAATCAATAGTAAGTTCACCATCACCAATGCAATTTCTATCGCCACTCACCATATCGTTACCGTGTGACAAATCACATGTTGGTGAAGTGGAAGAAGTTGTGAACTCATCACGGCCGGAGGTGGAGGAAGAAAAATCATCCTCAATAATTTTGGACACTTCATATATATCTTGAAGCTTGGTCCAAAGCTCATGTGCATTTCGAAAAGGCATGATTGAAGAAAGAACTACATCGGTCAAAACACACATAAGACCATTAGTAACTTGAGTCTCGAGATGAGAGTTTATCTCATCCTCTAAAGATAATTCATGAGAATCCTTTGGAGGAGATAAAAACACATCTACAATCCTCTTAACATAATTTGGACCCATGGCCCTAAATAGATTAAGCATGCGAATTTTCCACACATCAAAATTTGTGCCATCAAATATAAAAGTGGGATCGTGCACTAATTCCCTAAACGACATCTTTTACTCTCTAGGCGGTAAAGCCCAAAAAGAGAGCCCAGGCTCTGATACCAATTGAAAGGACAATGATGTCGCCTAGAGGGGGGGGGGTGAATAGGCGGTTTAAAACTTTTCCGGTTTAGGCTTATTAATTGCGGAATAAAACTAGGTGTTTAAATTAACAAGCCGACAACCTAAATAAACTAGGCTCACCTATGTGCACCAACAACTTATGCTAAGCAAGACAAACAACAAGGTGATAGCAATATAGAATACTTCAAGCACGAAGGATATCACAATGTAAAGTGCATAAGTAAAAGCTCGGGTATAGAAATAACCGAGGCACGCGGAGACGAGGATGTATTCCCGAGTTCCTCCTTGTTAAGGGAGTACGTCTCGTTGGAGAGGTGTGAACCGACACAACGGTTCAACAACCACAAAGGTTTCACCTTCTTCTCCGATGAACCGCACCACAAAGGCTTGATTCACCTTCCACTATCGGAATTCCTTCGAGGCGGAATCCGGAGCCTTTCAACAATAATTCGGGGCACAACCCACAATGGGATTGGGGGCTCCCGAACGGCCTCCAACAACAATCCGGGGCACAACCCACAATGGGATTGGGGGCTCCCGAACGGCTTCAAGAGACCACACAAGGGTCCAACCACCACAAAGGCGTCTAGGGTCCAAGGACCCAAGAGTAACAAGCTCACAAACTTTCAACTTCCACGAATCCTCGTGGAGAGCACACCGATGCACCGAATGCAAAAGGCAAGAGCACAAGTGCTCAAATCCTTCACTCTCAAATTCCAACAAAGCAACAAATGCTTATGGGGGAATAAGAGAGGAAGAACAAAGAGGAGATGCACCAAGAACTCCAAGATCAAGATCTACTAGGTTCCCCTCACTTAGAGGAGAGATGGATTGGTGGAAATGTAGATCTAGATCTCCTCTCTCAAATCCCTCAAAGATATGCAAGAATCATGGGAGGAAATGAGAGAGGGGAAATCTTTCCAAGGTCAACAATGGAGGAGAGATAGGGGGAAAATTCGTGCTTGGAAGAGCTGCTCTCTCTGGGGAAGAAGGGGCCTTTTTATAGGTCCCACGAAAAAGAGCCGTTGCAGGAAAACTTCACACCGGAGTTTCTTCCCACTAGGGCCGGAAACTCCGGCAAGGGGCGGAAACTCCGGCCTACTGGGACCGGAAACTCCGACCCCCACCAGGGGCTGAACACTGTCAACACCGCCAAGGCTTGGGCAAACTTTCCGGTGCCCTGGGCCGGAAAGTTCGTCCAGGGGCGGAAACTCCGGCCTCTAGGGCCGGAAACTCCGCCCCCCACCAGGGGCTGAACAGCTTTAAAGCAGAAACGTTGAGTCCGGAGACTCCGGTCCTGCACAGACCGGAAACTCCGGTCTAGGGCCGGAAACTCCGGTCTAGGAAAAACTGCAGCAAAACCAATAACGAAAACGTCAATATCTTTTCCATCCGGACTCCGTTTTCGATGATTTTTGGCTCGTTGGAATCACAACGAAGAGATTTACAAGATCATGTAGATAAACCTCATAGTCCAACAATGGAAGATAAAACCAAATGGAGGAGGTTAAAACCTTTCTAAAAAGGAATGATCGGCAAACCTCCAAAACCGAAAACGCAACAAGTTTTCCATATGAAATTAGTTTTTGGTGAACTTGGGCTTGTTGTGAAGATCACAACAAGCACCAAAACCCAACAAGGAGAAAAACCAAGTAAGAACCAAGAAAGATGAAATGGCAAGTATGCAAAGGTTTGAGCTCTCCACAAAGATGCGATCAAGTTACTCACTCGAGAGCCCCTCTTGATAGTACGCCATCTATCCTAAAACCCGGTCTCCCACTAACACCATGAGACCGGTAAAATAGAAAACCTATCAAGATCATACCTTTGCCTTGCGCATTCCACTTGAGCTCGATGATGACGATCTTGACTCTCTCAAGTTGAAACACCTTTCTTGATTGTGCTTGCTAGCACATGCTTGATGAAGACTTCTCCAAATGCTCCCCCATACTCCGTTATGGGAGGGACTCGCTAAGATTTGTCTTCATGTTTCCTTTGCAAGCTTCAATCAAAGGATATCTTCCGATATGCATCATATTGAACTTGCACTTCATCTTCTTCTCTTGATATGTATGATGGCTTGGAGATAAACATGATTGTTCACTCAATCTTCTATTCCAATCCATACTTGCAATAAGCACAACTCTACACATGACCATTCATCATATAAATCCTTGAATAGAGCATTGGTCATTATGTCATCTTGAAGAGTCCACCACAAGAACTCCTATATTTTCCCATGGACAAGATCTATAAGAATATCTCAATGTAAACATTAGTCCATAAGGATTGTCATTAATCACCAAAACCACGCATGGGGGGCAACCATGCACTTTCAGGTTGCTCGTCCAGGAGGACACGGAGACATACATACGCTCATAGCAGCCACCACAAACCCTAGCGAGATCGCCATCTCGTCATTGTAAGCACAACTCGCCATCAATACCAGACAAGCAGGAAGTAGGGTGTTATCCTCCGGGAGCCTGAACCTGGGTAAACGTATTGCTTGTCAGCCGTCGTGATCACCAACGTTCATCTATCTTCCCCTCAATCAACCCGGTGTGGACAACCTGTGATTTGTCGAGTTACACCCTCGTCACACATCGACATATTTTTGGGTATAATATAGGTTTCATGCAAATTATATTAATATTTTTAGACCACATTTTCTTAGCAAGATTTCGCATGTATAAAGATTTTCTGGCATATTTTAAACACACCTTATACAAAAAAATTGGTACATGTGCGGAGGGTCTAATATAAAATGAAGATGAGTAAAACATGAGATATGTTACAATGGACAAATCTGTTCACATTTTAGATGAACTTCCGTTTGTAGGGAACTCTTGAAACCAACATGGTGTGTAGGTAAACGAATATTTGATGCTAAACCTAGGGTAACACTTGAAATGCTTATAGTTTGTTGGGCTTATATTTCCTAAGCCTTGGATCTTGGAGGTACTTGTTATGATTATAGACAGCTTGTATTACTAGGGGGCCAAAGGCCACAATATATAGTACAGGTGCAGGTGCAAATATACAGAAAGCCCCCTAACACATGGGGAAAATACAATATACATATATATACTCTAACACCCCCCCCCTCAAACTCATGGTGGATCCACAACACTGAGTTTGGAGAGTAAGAAATCATGTTGTGCTCGAGTTTGTGCCTTTGTGAAGAAATCCGCCAACTGCAAATCTGAAGGCACATACTGAAGCGCAACGACTCGAGCCTGCACTTGAGCACGTGTATAAAAAGCATCAACACCAATATGCTTGGTAAGCTCATGCTTGACCGGATCACGTGCAATACTGATAGCACCTGTACTGTCAGACAAAAGTAGAGTGGGTGTCGTAATAGAGACCCCAAAGTCTGCAAGCAACCACCGTAACCAGGTCACCTCAGCAGTCAACAAGGCCATAGCCCGCAGCTCAGCCTCAACACTCGAGCGAGAAACCGCTTTCTGTTTCTTCGTCTTCCAAGCAACAAGCGAACCACCAAGAAACACACAGTAAGCGGAAAGGGAAGAACGATCTGTGGGATCACTCGCCCACGTAGCGTCCGAGTAGCACTGGAGCTGGAGAGAGCTGGAACGAGGAAAGAAAAGGCGACGAGTGATCGTGCCACGAAGATAACGAAGAACACGGAGGAGATGACTATAGTGAACGGTGGTAGGAGCTGAGACAAACTGGCTCAGAATATGAACTGGATAATAGATATCAGGACGAGTGACAGCAAGATAAACAAGACTCACAACAAGATGGCGATAACGTGTCGGATCAGGAAGGGGATCACCATCAGTAGGTCGAAGCTTAACATGAAGCTCCATAGGAGTCTCAACAGTGCGCTCATCCCCAAGGGCAGCACGAGTAAGAAGATCCTGAATATATTTTTCCTGAGAGATAGAAAAGCCATCAGAAGTGGAGGAGACCTCAATCCCAAGAAAGTAGCGGTGAGGACCAAGATCAGTCATAAGAAACTGATCACGAAGACGAGCCTTGACAAAGGCAATATACTCAGGATCATCACCAGTAATGATCATGTCATCAACATAGAGAAGGAGAAGAGTGCGTCCACGCGGAGAAGTGTGAACAAACAGTGTTGGATCATGAGCGCTAGGAGAGAAACCAGCAGCGGTCACCACAGAGGCAAAGCGCTCAAACCAGGCGCGAGGGGCCTGTTTCAGGCCATAGAGAGAACGCCGAAGACGACAAACCATCCCATCGGGAACAGAATACCCAGGAGGAGGCTGCATGTAAACCTCCTCACGCAACTCGCCATTAAGAAAAGCGTTCTGAACATCAAGCTGAGACACAGACCAGCGTCGCACAGAAGCGACAACAAGAAGAGTACGAACAGTGGTCATATGAGCCACAGGAGCAAAAGTCTCATCATAGTCACGGCCGTGCTCCTGCTGAAAGCCACGAGCCACAAGACGCGCTTTATAGCGCTCAAGAGATCCATCAGAGCGGGTCTTAATTTTATAGACCCACTTACACGTGATAGGACGAACACCGGGAGGGGGAGAAACAAGATCCCAGGTGCCAGTGCGCTCAAGCGCAGCAATCTCCTCAGCCATGGCAAGCTGCCATTCAGGATGACGCTCAGCATCCCGATAAGAAGTCGGCTCGGAGGCAGCAAATAGACCATACTGAGTAGGAGAGTAACGGTCTGGAGCACGACGCTGACGAACAGGCCGTGAAGAGGAAGGCTCATCAGCGGAGGACGACTCATCGGAAGAAGAGGAAGAAGGAACAACAGGGGAAAGATCCGAAGCCAGAGAACGAGGAGTACTAGGAGAACTAGACGGAGGAGAGGATGGCTCCGAGGTCAAAGGGGTCATATCAGGACTGAGATGTCTGGTAGAAGGGACAGAGGGAGGTGTATCAGGGAAAAGAAGAAACGATATATCATCCACCTGGTAGATACCGGAGGTGGGACGAGGATAGAAGGGACGCGTCTCATCAAACGTGACGTCACGAGAGATGCGCATCCGACGACCAACGGGGTCCCAACAGCGATAGCCCTTATGCTCATCACTGTATCCGAGAAAAACACACTCAACAGACTGAGCGGTCAGTTTGGTGCGTTCGCGAGGAGGGAGGAGGACATAGCAAACGCATCCAAATAAACGAAGAGTCAAGTAGTCTGGAGAACTACCAGAGAGACGCTCGAGAGGAATACCACCCTGAAGGGCAGCAGAAGGCTGAATGTTAATGAGATAAGTCGACGTAGCAACAGCCTCAGCCCAGAAATGCTGCGGAAGAGAGGAAGCAATCATCATGGCACGGGTAGTCTCAAGAATATGACGATGCTTACGCTCGGCGACACCATTTTGAGCATGGGCGCCGGGACACGAGAACTGAGCGAGGGTGCCATGCTCAGCAAGGACACCACGCAGGTGCTGGGAGATATACTCACCTGCAGAATCAGCACGAAACACACGAATATGCGTGGAATACTGAGTACGAACCATGGCCGCAAAGCGCTGATAAATAGAGAGCACCTCACTGCGAGAGCGCATAAAAAACAACCAGGTGTACCGTGAAAAATCATCAATGAATAAAATATAGTATCTATGGCCCCCTTTTGAAGCAAAGGGAGCCGGACCCCAAACATCTGAATGAACTAAATCAAAAGGTCGCTGAGATGCAGACACACTGGTAGGATATGGAAGCTGAATCTGTTTGCCTAACCTACAACCCTGACAGTTTAAAGACACATCTCCTGAGACAGACCCTAGAAGACCACGATGGACTAATGACGATAAACGGGAGTCACAAAGGTGACCCAGACGATGATGCCACTGCTGAAAAGAGCTAGTGACGGAAGCAGCAATCGCAGGAGAACTAGCCGATGAAGGGGCAACAGATGGAACGCGAAGCCAGTCTAACTCCCATAGCCCCGGGGACTCATGGCTGCGAGGGCCAGCTCCAACCAGGGCCTGTGTACGGCGGTCCTGAACAATACAAGAATCAGCGTCAAGGATGACGCGACAACCAGAATCGGTAAGCTGACTAGCAGAAAAAAGATTCATCTTAAGGCTAGGAACATGAGAAACGTCAGGAACGGAGAAAGAGGAAGTAGAGAGGGTGCCTCGACTAGAAACAGGAAGGGAGGTACCATCAGCCGTGATAACACGGACAGGAGAAATAAGGGAACTAAGAGCAGAAAGAATAGAAGACGCAGAAGTCATATGAAAAGAAGCTCCAGAATCCAGATACCACGGGGACGACGTACCTGACTGTGTAGAAGATGGTGGTCGCGCAGTGTCAGAAGAGCTAGGCACAGAACCAGCAGTACCCGTCGAGGAAGAGCCTGTAGCAGCGAGTAGACCACGAAGACCACGGATAATGTCCTGCTCAGAGAGTGCAACTGCAGAAGAGCCTGAAGAACCAGCCTGCTGACGAGCGAGATACTGCTGACGTAAACTGGGATCCCTCTTCCAGCAACCAGAGATATCATGACGAGGCTTCCCACAGTAGGAGCAGGGAGGACGAGTAGGGCGAGGCTGACCACGAGGCTGCTGAGGCTGGCTCTGGCCCTGGACCGGAGGGCTGGAGAGTAGTGGCGGTACTGGAGGCCGCAACGAAGTCGACGACACAGAAGGACCACGAGCAGCAAGTACAGAGGGAACCTCAAGAAGTCCAGCACCACGAAGACGAGTCTCCTCAGCACGAAGCTCAGACAGTACCTCAGAGAGCGGAACACGACCACGAGCAAGCAGCTGGGCACGACGAGGCTCAAACTCCTTGCGGAGCCGAGACAAGAACTCATATACACGCTGAAACTCCAGATCCGCGCGCACAATCAGACAGCAGGGACAGGTGGCACACACAGCTGTACGAAGAGAATCAAGCTGACGCCAGATAGCAGCACTCTGAGTGTAGAACTCATCAATAGTGGAATCACCCTGCTGAAGAGCATGCTCCTGGCGAACCACAGACAGGTAAAGAGCATCCCCAGAAGGCTGGTAACGCTGACGAAGAAAGGCCCACTGAGCGGCAACAGTGGGAAGACCCATAAACTCAGCAGCATGCTGAGGCAGAACACTGGAAGTGAGAACAGCAGTAGCACATGCATCCTCATCCATCCACTGAGTGTAGTCAGTCAGATCTAGCCGGTAGGTCGCAAGAGCGTCAGAATACTCCTGGGACTGCCGGTCATACTCAGCCAGAGCAGTATCATCAACACCCCTGGCTGCATCCTTCACCGTCTGAGTAGCATCAGGAGCAAGGGAAACGGGCGTCGGTGGAATAGGAGCCATAGGAGGAGTGGGGCGCGGCGGACAGGGGACCTCGCCAGAAAGCACACCCCAAAGACGAAGGCCGCGCACGTGGACGCGCATAAAGGCAGCGAAATCGGGGTAATTCGCGCCATCAAAGGTCACCGGGCAGCGAGGAATCGCAAGGTAGCCCGACGGAGACATAGCCTCTCTCTCTGTTTTTTTTTTTTTTTTTTTTTTGGAATCAGCACAGCACAGCACCTGCTCCCGATCGGCAGAAGATCACCAGCGGCGGGGGAGGTGGGGATCAACTCCGGCGGGGTCCGGCGAGCGGGGATCAACTCCGGCAGCGGTTCCGGCGGGTCCGGCAGCGGTTCCGGCGGCGGCGGGGGATCAACTCCGGCAGCGGTTCCGGCGGCCGGCGCGCGCTTCTCTTCTTCCTGTGGATTGGCGCCGGGGGAAGCGGAGGACTGGCACCTGGGATAGCGCCAGGGATGAGCACAAATTGGATCGAGCCAGGAGAAGCGGAGGCCAGGGGATGAGAGCAGATCGGGGCCGGCGGGTCGGGCAGCGGTTCAGCAGATCGGGGCAGGAGATCAGATTGAGCAGATCGGGGCCGGCGGGTCCGGCAGCGGTTCAGCAGATCGGGGCAGGAGATCAGATCGGGGCAGGTGGGGAGGTGTTATCGAAGGCAGCAGCAATCACGGCCAGGACGGGAACCGGCGATGACCGGGGCGAACTGGCGAGCGACGCTAATCAGAGATCTAAACCTGCTCTGATACCATGTTATGATTATAAACAGCTTGTATTACTAGGGGGCCAAAGGCCACAATATATAGTACAGGTGCAGGTGCAAATATACAGAAAGCCCCCTAACACATGGGGAAAATACAATATACATATATATACTCTAACAATACTCAAATGATAGGCCAGACCCTTCTCGAGTGAGGGTTCACCGAATGGCTTCCTCGCGGCTTGACTGAGAAAGGCGACCTCTTTGTATGGATGAAATCCTAGTATTCTAACGTCGGGATCATAAACGCAAGTCTCTTGAGGCAAGCACAAGGTGTGGCTGTTATTATTGACGGACTCAACATTCCCTTGTACTCCTTATTGAATCTTGTCTTGGTTGTCATCAAGATCCTCATCATCAGAGTTCCACTCAAAGTTGTGTTGAGCTTGAGCTTCGTTTTTGTTCTTGTATTCCGGAAGATGAGAACAAAATAAGTTGTAGTTGACATCCTGTAAGGCCCATGAATCATGAACTTGTGGGTGAGACAGGAGGGGCTGGAGGTCTTTGTCGCTCTTCAACATCCACTCCATTCGTTCATCGAGTATCCAAACCCGAAGCCGGTAGTCGTTGAGTGCTGCAAAGTACACACCCTTCTCTGATTTTGCTAGATGACGAGTTGGATGTCGGCTCTGTGGCATGCCCGCCGGGGGTGAAATTACGTGGTAAATGTTGTCTGAGAGGGATAATCTGCAATCACGTGCGTACTAACGTTGAGAACAATAGTGGTAATATAGCAATGGATAGTGAAGAAGAAAATATACTACAGTAGTAGGCACCTACCTTACAACAAAGTTAGCTTTGCGTTGCACATAGAGTGCGTCTCGCCAGTAGAAAGCGCATTGTCGTACCTTCAACGTCTGCTTCAGCCTGAGGATGGGTCCTGCAACGAGCCCCCCTCGTCGAACAATGGACCTCTCCTCCCAGCCGCCGGACCTGGAGCTGAAGACACGCAGAACGCATGCCGACGACCATCTAGGGTGGTCTACCAAGGGATCATAATCATCCTTGGTATCAATGGAGCAGATTTGTGGGATCATGAAGACCTCGTAGTGTGGCGACACGGCAGGATCAAAGACCAGATACCTCCTGAAATAGACCATGTGAGGCTCGGGAGCCTGCAGCGGGCATGGCGGCAGAGGATCCCAGCGTCGTGTAGCGGGGTTGACCACGCATCCTTTGAGCAAGAGGAGGCCGTTGCAGTGATCCAGAATGTTGTAGTCGTCAAAGTCATGGTAGTAACTTGGGTGAGAGACCTTGATGGAGGTGTCGCTGGTGGGGAGGAAACCTAGCATGCCGTTGATCATTGTGGAGGAGGAGGAGGAGAAGGAGGAGGAGGAGGGGCGGACGAAGAATTCTGGGAACTTGTGGCAGTTGAAGTGGACGAAGATGCCGCAGAACGACAACGGTAACAGATCCGCACGCAGGAATCGGCGGGTGTCTGTGGTGGCGAGCCAGTCCCGGCAGACACAGCGGGACGCGGCGAGCCACCGGGACGCCAGGCGGCGGAAGACACCGGCTAGCACGTCGTCGGGCAGGACACGCCCCAGATCCTGCTGTTCACTGTTGTCGTCACCACCATGCGCACCATCCTCGGGGCAACCAGCGCACAGGGCTTTGGAGGTGATATCCATCGCCGTTGATAACCCCTCCCCCTCGAGGATCAGTTTGGAACCCTGCGAGATTTTCGACCTGTCTTCCTGCGGAGAGGCATGCATGCATCAGTGTCCCGCATCAAGTTATGTGTCCGTTCGGTCTCAGGGTTCCGATTCAGATTACAAATCCAGCAACTCGGCCGTGTGACCGTGTCTCTTCTTTTGCTCTCCCGAGATCGGCAACGAGTCAGGCTCCGCAAGACGTCGTATGCATCTGCGTTACGGAAATAGTCTCGGAGTAAGATTACAGAACTATATACACCGAGTAAGATAGCTGGTCGTTTATGTGTGTACTAGTTCATTTCATTTTTAATCTCTGGCAACGAAAAGCTTGGCTTGGAGCAAATTAGGTACGGTCATGGCTAGGATAGAAAAGTGAGGAGTAGTTATAGAATGGCTAGGATAGAAAAGTGAGTAGTAGTTTAGAAGCATATGAAAACACAAATGTAAACCCGGGTTTCTTATTATTGTTAAGGGAGCAAGTCTTATTAGAAAGGTGTGAGTCACCACAAGAGATTCATGTCAACGTCGTCAATGATTTAGCTCCTTCTCTGATGAAGCGCATTATAAATGTTTGATTCTTCTACTATTGATCTTCTTATAGGCGAAAATTGAGTTCTCTACACACAAGTTTGGGACGCACGCACAACAAAATTGGGGCTCCTAAATGACCACAAGAGTCTGTGACCACAAAATGTCTCAAGTATAACACCCAAGTACCAATGGTGGCCTAGGTTTTCGTAATGGAAACACTAGAACCGGTTCTCTCAAGTGAATGAGTGGAAAATGAAGAACGTTTTAGTAAAGTTGTAGATCGAGACCTTCTCCTTCGAGTTGTAGGTGATTTCAGCTTCAAATTAATGAAGAATAGAAAAGAAAACTCAGCTGGTTGGAGGTAGGTGGAGGGGTATCTGGGTCCGGATTAGGCCGGAATTTTCGGTCGCCCGGAAAGTTCTGGCAAAAGTTCCGATGTACTCCAGTACCGAATTTGCTAATGACTTGGCGAAAATTCTGTCACCTTAAAGTTTCCGTCAAGCCCGGAAATTTCGGACGCCTCCAAAGTGAAAGTAGCCGGCACATTTTTGTTATCTTTATGCCTTTCCTTTTACTCCAAAGTTACTTAGAAAAGCATCTAAGCCTGTATACACTTAGACCCCGCTAGAACCCACTTTACGTTATCATTATTCATCAAAACCTAGGAGACCGAAATGCATTTTCAACCTTTCCATGTTTAATGAATGATGACAACAGAAAAGGAGAAAGATTTGACGAGTTTTCTCTAGGTACTAGATCATGTAGGCGCGCGTTGCTGCGCCCTTCCATTGGGATGATTGATTGTTAGGAATTTATTAAAATATAATCGGATTTTAACATCTTCGAAAGTATGAACCATGACATATTTTTGTTAAAATATATGGTCTTGTTTTTTACGCGATCATGCGTGGGTTTTTGATTTAACGGGCCGTAACACATCAGAAAATTAAGTTTTGATGCCCAGAGCAGCGTATCATTTAGCCTGCACACAAAAATTGAATGTTCAGGATTGTGAGATGAGTCGAATCTAACGGTTTAATGGTGAGATGGCCTGAGGGAGCTCGTTTTTGATGCAGTTATAATATCCGTAATGTGCACGGTTAAGTAGGAGACAGGAGAGGAGGGGAACGGGGCGCTGGTCGAGCGACGCAGGGGCTGTCCGGTCTCCCACCAAATCCGTAAACTTGAATTCGGCTATGTATCGTGTGGATTGACGTGGCATAGCCGCATAGGTTGTTCCAAAAGTTTGGGTTGCGCTTGGAGGAGGCAACATGCACGATTCAGTGGAATAATTCTCCAAAGCGAGCCAGCACTCGTCTTCGGATCAACTCTACTCTCCGGTCCGCGGTCTCCACCAGCAACTAGCACCGAGCAAACAGAAAAGGCACCGAGCGAGCAGACGAACGAGGAACCTGTGATGGAATCGCCGCAACCTCTATCCACCACCATCCTGTACCGACGCTAGATCGGCCGTCCATGCGGTGTGGGGGCAATGCACGTTACAGGTCGCGCGCGAGTGAATGCCAGGGCAGAACGGAACACATGGCATGGGGGCGGGCGCAGGTCAAGCAGGCCCGTGCTGCGTAGTGCGCATTCATGGCGGCCTTGATCTGAATCTGATCGCCGGTGGTGGACGGTGGTGCCAACTGCCAAACCATCATGCCAGGAGGACCCGACGACGCCCCGGGGTTTCGTCGTCTCGTCGGCCTGGACGACCCGGCAAGATTAGTCCAGTATTATTTATACGAGCGGCGCTCTTCTGTTATTATGTGCCGTCGCTCCCGGGCACGACGAACGAGCTACGAGATGCCCCGGTTTGTCCCGCTCCCGCTAGCTAGAGATGCCTCCTTGGTCCGTCACCAGCTTGTCTCGTTCATATGTACCACCCCATTCCCCCTTAAAATTAATGATGAGTTGGCCAAGTGGAGTCATGGCTTCTAGTGGACTCCCCCAGAAATCTGCAGCGTTGGTATGATAGGATATGATATCTTCCTCTGCTTTTTCGTATGATTCGTCCTAGTGCTCAATCTCCTTGGCCTAAAGTTTCACTTTGGCCGGTAGCATCTGTATGATTGTGTACAGTTTTTTTAAAAGAAAATTAACTGATTACGAAAGCAACGCATGCATGGGTAATGACTTTGTATATAGATGGAGGAGTACATGGCACCACCGCACCGGCGCACTACCACCAAAAACCCTATGCCTATCACAATACGTCAGCCGAGGGCTGGACGCATATAGAGCCGCAACCCTGTGTATGACGTGTTAGCGGACCACGTGCCTAGTAAATTATGATCGTGAACACCGTTAATTACACTGATGTAGTGATGCGCGTGACATTTTTTTCCTCATACAACATCGATGAACGAAGCACATATCCAAGTATTGTACCAGCAGCGATGAACGTTTTACTACAAATGCTAGCGATGAAATTTATAACCGGCTAAAATCTGGCTATTCCTAAGTACGTAGTACTAAATTTGCCTTGACGGTTTGATCCTCGGCTGTGATTATGTGAAGTCTAAGTATGTGCTTTCACACAAATGCCTAAACCCAGCATGTTTCTGAGATACACTTTTACCATCTTCATTTTGTCACGATGCATGCTGCCTCCAAACGACAAGTAAATAGGTGTTTGTTCGGAACTTTTGCTAACTTTTCAATGTAAATAGGTCCTAAAGAAACTAAACGGGGTGCTTTGGTTGTGGTCTTTGCCAAAACTAACGAGTGAAATAGACATACATGAAGAAGCACCGGTGCTTCCCGTGTCTTCCCGACGAGTTTTTATGAGTAAAATACTAAAATGTCACCCTGTGCTTCCCGAAGAGTTTTTTTTCTTTAGTTTGCTTCCCCATCGGCATCGAGACCGAGTTCCTCCCGGCACCGTCGGACGTCTCCTCGCCGCCCGACCATCCTCCCCATTGTACTCTCCTGAATCCCGACCCCCACCGACGTACAATTGTTTTTTATTTTTTTGGTCATGAATTGTTTTAGGCTGATATAATTTGTAGAAAAATACATCATCTTCATCAATTATTTTGGACGATATCTTATTTGTGTAATGGTATGGACATGTATTTTGGACAAATTTATAGCTTACCAATTACTCCCTCCGTTTCAAATTATGTGACTTTTATTTATCAAAAAAGAGCATGTATCTAGACATGTACAAATCTAGATACATGCTCTTTTGACAAATGAAAATCATCTAATTTAGAACGAATGAAGTCTTTGTTATGTTTAATGTTGATATTTTATATTGCCATTACGTTAGTACACTACAATCATAAATACATACGTGCTTGGAATTTCTCAACACACATTTAAATAGTGATACAAGTTGCTAAAGAGTGACACTCAGAAAAACAGCTTTACCTACATAATAGCTTAATTAGCTACAACACAAACATACACCCCCTATGACCTATGTCACATCACACTTTTGCAAAGAGATATTGAGAGTCATTGTAGAGTTGTTTGCTTGGACATGGCATGGACGAGATCTTTGTTCGCGTGGCATACTGGCATGTTTGCATTGGGATTTCTTTTGTGGTGTGGTGTTCAATGTGTGGTGGACTTGCTATTGTAGCAAGTTGGTTATTTTAGACTATCTAAAAATTGCATGTTTTGGAAGTAGTCTGTCATAGTAACTGTTTTATTCTTTATTTCCGTAATTAATTGGTTAAATTCTCGTTTTCTAATTAACAAATAGATTGGGTAAAACTTGTGCTCCCGTTTGTGAGCAAAAATCATCAGCATGGCAGGTGAAAACTAACATAAACAGCAGCATGCATATATAGAGTAGTACATGAGTGACGGGTCAACAAAACCGGGCGGCTAATTAAATCAGGAAAGCGACAGAGCTAACTCAGCACAGTGAAGCTAATACTAGGATGTGCAGGACGCCTAAACGGCAGTCAGCTAGCGCTACTCTGTTTTTGTTTTCGTTCCAAGAAAAACAGTTATAAGTGCAGGGCAGCTAGCTAGCAGAGCACTCCTCCTGCTCCTAGTAGAGCTAGAACATACTCCCTCCGCCATTACACGAACCACCCACCATTCTCCCACGCGACGCAGAGATCACAGCATCAAGAAGCTCCATGGCAGGCGCCTCCGGCACGGGCACCCGCAAGGGCGGCATCAAGGCCTACCGCAAGCTCCGCGGCTACGACCGCCTCGACGCGGCCGCCGCGCAGCGCCGCCCGCCGCTCCCCACGGCCGAGCTCGGTGCCGGCGGCGCCGGAGCGGCCACAACACCAACAACAGCATCAACCACCCGGCGCCGCGGATGGCGCGTGCGCCGGCGCGGCCTCGGCCGGCGGGTCCTGCGCGCGCTCTCGCCGCGCCGGTGGCTGGTGCGGCTCCGCGACGCCTACGTGAGCGCCATGCTCCGGCTCGCCTCCTCCGCCGCCGTCGGCTACGGCGCCTCCCCCTACTGCGTCGCCGGCGCCGAGCCCTTCGGGCGCCCGCGGCCGGCCAAGGAGTACGACGAGAAGGTGCTCGTCGAGATGTACCGCTCCATCCTCGCGCGCGGCGGGGTCATCCCCATCTCCGGCGACGCCTCGCTCGTCGTCGGCGCCGCCCCCGCCACGCTGCCCGCGGCAGCGGCCGTCTGATGCAGGTCGACTGGTGCGGAGGCTAAGCTCAGCTAGCTTGTCACGCCATTTCCCACCGTGCAGAACTTGTGAAGCACTCCACTCCTGAATTGTCCATCGTAGTAGCTCGAGCTCATCTTCTTCACGGCTGTCGATCGTGTCTGTTACTAGAAGCTCTGTATTGTACCCTAGTACATCTTGCTGCAATTTGCAAAGTTGTTACAGGTTTAATCAAGCTATGCTACATCTAGCTTGTCACGCCATTTCCCGCTTTGTGTCGCCGTGCAGAACTTGTGAAGCACTCCACTCCTGAATTGTCGATCGTAGTAGCTCGAGCTCATCTTCTTCACGGCTGTCGATCGTGTCTGTTACTAGAAGCTCTGTATTGTACCCTAGTTCATCTTGCTGCAATTTGCAAAGTTGTTACAGGTTTAATCAAGCTATGCTATGTCCAGTTGATAGGGATTAGTAGTTTAATTCTCTGGCTGAATAAGGAAGCATGGATGGTAACAAAATTGGACTGCAAGCAAGAATCAAGCGGCAGATAATCCGCAGAATCAAGATTATATGATTGTTGTTGATCGTCCCAGACAGACTGGCAGGGAGACAATTTTAAAGTCAGTAGATTCTCCAAAAAGAAATACTGCGTGAGGTGGATGTGCATGTGCTAGCTCCCCACTCATTTTCCTCTCGACGTCATGTCCATAACTCCATAATACGTTCGTTCATGGCTGAAGGTTTCTCAGCTGATTATTGTTTATTAAGATGTATTCGAGTATTGTTTTTTATCGGTATCTGAGTTTTTACATACAAAAGACACTCGAAGGCATCCTATATTACTCCCTCCGTACCGGTTTATAGGATGCAATTTTAAAACCAGAATTTTCTTAAGTATAGGATGCAATTTAGCAATTAATACCCACTTTAATTATGTATGTTGCTTCTCTCCACCAATCATCATGTGTTTTATTTAAAACTCCAATTAATTAGGATAATGCATGTGCTAGTCAGTGGTCATTTGTACAATAAATATTGTATTTAAAAAAATTCTCATTCAATAGACACATGCCTTGGTATAGAAAATTGCTAATTACATCCTATAAACCGGTATGGAGGGAGTAATTATCAAGTAAAATAGAGAGTACAAAGAAGATACAACTCGACGCAACACAGACTTTATAAAATAAAGATACACTGGATCTCATGTTGGTCGTCTTATTCTTGTTTATTTTTAGGCCCGATGGAGTTTGAAGTATGCACTAAACAACCAGCAAAATATGTGTCACCTGCAAAGGCCCTGGCCAACCAATATTTTGAAGAACACAATAGCCACTCATCGTGAACAATGAGATCAAATAAATGTAGATGGAACATCGGTGGGTATACACCCCAAGCAGTAACAGTCTTGTAATGCTCCACCACCTGTTTACATACATGCCTTTACTATAGACCCAAACAAACGAAGAGATAAATAATGACCCACAATGGACAAGCGAACAACTTTCCTTATAAACACACAAACTGCCAAAATTCAACGGAAATCGGCATATCTGACAATACCCTACCCTTACATTCCTTCGCCAACACTAAAAACATTGACAAGATAGGAAGAAACCGGAGAGACCTAATTCCAATGCACCATCTGTCACCACCACCTCGCCAATGCCATTAGGAAGACCAAAACCAAACTCTAACATTGTTGATGAGATATCTAAGTATCGTTGAAAAAAAAGATTAATTAATATAGCATTGGGAAAGTGCGTACCGTTACGGTCAATTTTTGGAGGCGCCTTTTCGTGTTACATCCACGTTAGTTTCACTAGCTGAATATCGGTGTGTTGCTACGGAGAGAAGAAACCGTTGTATCCCGAGTTTATGGCGACGAAAACGACCTGACGGAAATAGCCTTCTGCAATAGCGCGCTCAACCCAACCACTTAGGCTCAGCTCCAAGTTGCTATATGTGTTTACTGTCTAAAAATACCTGAATCAATGTTGTCCATCTCCTCGGTGCACGGTTGCTTCAACAGTCAACATAGGTCCAGTACAGATGTAGCAAATCAACCGAATCTGCTTGTAACCACCATGCATATGCAGGTTGTCCTTGCTATAATGCGACGCTCCTCTGTTGCGTGCATGGCACGAACGGTGGTCGGTTGATAATGGAAATCAAAACATGCCTTGTTCCCCTCTACCAGTTGTTGCAGGTCAACTACAACTAGCATATCAAGCAAAAAATGAAATAAAATAGAAGGAGTAGAGGACAAGTGAAGGCTGGATATCGATGTACGTAGGCCGTGATGTCTTCTCCTCTTGTGGTGTCTATTTTAGAGAAGAAGGTTGGTCACGATATGCACTTATAATAAGTAAACTAGGTGGTACTTCTAGTAGGTCTTCGGAATCCAGTCGGCTGCTTTGTTTTTAAAGGTCTGTTGTATGAGGGCTCATTTGATTCATAGGAACTTTATAGGATTTTCAAAGGAATTTATCCTATAGGAATTTTTCCTACATTGGTCATTTGATTCATAGGATTGATTTCTATAGGAAGTTTTTCCATAGGAATCATTGAACTACATCACATAGGGATTCTAACATTCACTTGAACCTCTTTTTACAATTCCTTTACTCCATCAAACACAACTACTCTTTCTAAAGGATTCAACTAGACATGACATTCCAATCATATAGATTTTCTATTCCTACACATTACCTATCCTATGAATCAAACAAGCCCTGATTGGTTTTCAAAGAGATGCGATCTTCATGCCGTGGTCGAGGTGGCTACTCAATCTGCATGTTCTACTCCACCCAGGCGATTGATCAGCACTTTCAAACATCATGAAAAGTGTCGCTTTGGTTTGTACAGAAAGATGATATAACAGACCTTTAAAAGAACCAAAATTTAGGTGCTTGCTTGATTTAAAGGAATTTCATAGAAAATTTGGAATTTTTTACCTGAGTATGCCAATCGTTGTCAGCGTCCATGTCGACCTCACCGTCGCCGGAGCAAACTGAAAATGCGGTGCGCGCCCAACTGCCCGTGGCTATCTGCTGGCCGGCGTAATTAATTGGTGTCTCCATGATCCATCGATCGCGACATTACGCATGACGTGACGCCTGACGATCGAACTCGGGCTACCTATATAGGGAGTATACTGTATTTTGTTCCGTGACATCAACTCAAAGGTCTCATTCGATCGGTGCATGTCCGTGAAGTCAGTGTGCTCGCTATGGCTGGTTGCCACGTCGGCAGCATGTACATATACAATACAAGCAACGAAAACCAATTCCGAATCAACCTCCAGAATATCAATCTATTCCAAAAGACTTACCTCTAAGCTCGGCACCAATGGCCTTGCGCAGGTAGGCTTCAAATCAAAGTAAGGCAGACGGCAATGCCTTTCGGGCCGAACCCTTGAAGAATATTTTTTTGTAAATTTTATTGTTGTCTACCTGCACAAATCCGACTCCGTCCCCGATAAACACCAAGCTCCAGGGTCACCTCGAAATAGTTGGTGAGGAGGCTAGACTCGAAATTAGGCTGGATTTTAGCAAAACGAATACAGAATAACGGCGACAAAGGCGCAGGCCAGCTTTCGCGGCCGAATATGAGGCGCCCGCATCTTTCGGGAGAGCGATGTGCAGCCTGCAGTACCATATGATCAGGCCGAATCCGCGTGAACTGAGGTATCTACCGTATCTTAGAGTATGCACATTATCACAGGCACATGCATGCATATGGATCGAGGTCGTTAAGGAGTTGGCCAGGAACTGAAGGTGTCCAGGTTCAGCTGATGGATCGAACAAATAAACAATGGTGTCAAGCGATTTTGATATCCCATGTCGCGTGTTAATTCTGTTAGGCTGTCTTTACTGTTTTTTTTCCTGCTAGCTAACGCTGGCTTCAGCGCCAGTATTTTGTAACAGGACAACGGAGTATTCGAATGGTAGTCTCCCCTGATTGTTGTAGGTAAAGTGAGCAATGTTCACGTCCCAGTCCCAGATGGCCAGATGGTCATCGGCGTCCATGGCCAAGCTGGGGAAGTCCCGATCGAGATCGGCATTAATAAGATCGGGTCATGTCTCATGTGGCGCCAGCATACAAACAGCAGGGAGGCCCTCGAGACCGGCGGTGGTTGGTCGCGTCTCCTCGCGCCTTCGATCTCTACTGGTTTGGTTGAACGAGGAAACATCCGGATGACACCACGATAGGCGAAGGTGAAGGTGCTCGTCTAGATCCTCCGGCACAGCCAGGTGCTCTAGCTCTGTGGTGTTTTGGGGCGTGCAGCCTTGTCTAAAGTACAGTACTCCCTCCGGTCCACAAAAATTATCGTTGTATGCTATGACTACGTCGCTAGTTAGTTTGTGGCGACATATTTTTTGGATTGGAGGTAGTAGTAAATTTTAATTTCCGATCGTATGATCTCTTGGTCCACATAATCTCTAGAATTGTCGTATCGATCATCCAGTTAGGTATGTGATACTCGATAAAAATTCAAAACAACCTTTCGATGTGGAGGTTGGTCCCTCCCGCATGGTGGTGCTACGGCTCCTAGGTGTGTAGGCTTCTATTCTCTATGCCGTGGTGGCTATGAGCAGTTTCGCGGTCATGTGGTGCTGGGTGGTGGACGGTATGGTGGAATGCTCCAGAGCGTCTGAGGTGTTAGGAGGTTAGGATATATATTCTAGTCGGCTTGTCCGACTCCAACACGATGGCGCATGCGGGTGCTGTCAATCCTTCCTGAAGAGTGTCGGGCGTTCCCCCTCTTCTCTGTCGCGTATCAGGGAAACCCTTGACAACAGCGTCGGTGTCGCATCCCTTTCTGAAGATGTTGTTTGATACTGATGCTTCGAAGCACTAGGAGTTTGGTGGGAGGCCTCTAGTGGGCGCAACCGTCATGGAGCCTGTTCTCTTTTGTCTATCCGACATTGTCGGTATTTTTGTTTTATATTTTCTGTTCTCTTCTTCTTTGGATGTGCTTGTGTTGTTTCTGCCTCAACACCTATTGAATAATTGTGGTTGTGGCTATATTAATATAGCGGGACGAAAGTTAGTTTCGAGAATTGATATCAGCGGGCTACGTAAGGCATTTCAATTTCAGTAGGTATTCCTACGGTTCACACATGCCCGCACGTGCCCGCATTCACAAAATATGAATAATTGGTCCAACACAATTACATGAAACTGAAATTCGTGTAATAAACTCAGGCCATGGGCGGAGTTATATGGATACATTAGTACATGGGTGTAAGATGGACACCCATTATTTAAAAAAAAAATCCAGCATATAGGGGTACCTTGTAAAAGCTGTACGATAGTATAGCTTCAATTGTTCGATTCTTGTTTTCTTGGACTTCGAAATTTGGTGGTTTATTTGATCCCAGAACGAGCAGCTCACTTTGTGTCCCCAAAGCCCACCTACTGGTACTGATTTCCTGGCCCAACAAGCAACGCGTAGAAAGCCCATTTGGCTGCTCGGCTCTAATTCGCAATTGCCGATCCATTTTAGTTCGAGACAACAACAAGGAGCAAAAGAAAAAAACAGCTACAGCTACACCGGTGTTCTTTGAGAGCAGGGACGAAGCTGAGAAAAATTGGCACTGGGGCATCACTGTAATCTCTCAGTTTTATTGGGGTAATTCTGTATAAATTTACACTAGCTAATGAAGATTAGTGAAGGATTTTGCTTTTTCCATTGATGTCACCTCACAATACTAAAGGCAGCTTCGTCCCTTTTGAGAGCTTGAAGACTTCGACGAGAGACGATTTGTAGCGTGCGTCATGGTGCACTGTTGTTGTCGTGATATCGGCATAATTGATAGGAGACGGGGTCCTCTAACCTACGTATGGATTGTGGGGAAGAAGGTTGGTGTCGTCGAGGACGGGATTGAACACGGCGAGTTTACCCAGCTTCGGATCCCACAGCGGTGGCGAGATCCTACGTGCTGCTATAATTCACTATGAGGCAATAGCCGTGAACAGGTTACAATGTGTATGATGCGTATTGAAGCGTCTTCCCTAAAAGGCTCCCTGGTTGTCGGCTTATATAGGCGGCCAGACCCAGAGTACAAGGCAAGTACTTGTCCGGCAAGTAAACAGAGTCCTAAACCTAGCCGGCTTAGTTGCCGCCTTCCGTCTTGTGCTTGGTGGCTTGATGGGCTTCGGCCTTCCGCCCTCCTTGGACCGTCCGCCTACTTCCTTGTACGTCAGCTATCTGGGCCGCTCGGCAGGCTTCAGCCTTACCACCCTTGGACCACCCTGTACTAGCCGGATTAATCCATGTTGGTTACACCCCTAGTTGATATATCCCCAACATTAGCCCCCAGAAAGGTTGAAGTTCTCCAGGCGCCGGCTTCTTCTTGATTCTTCATCTGCCAATGTTGGCGGCTGCATGACTTGAACCATTCTGAAAATCAACGAGGCACGCGCGTCTTGATACTGACGCGCGGCCGCCTTTATCCAACACGGGAAAAGACGGCTACTCTGCAATCTCGCGGAGCATTCTTCTTGACGGATTCCACTTAGCCGGCTCACGACAGTTTGAAAACGGCCTAGGCGGGAATCTCGCCATGATCACAAATCGCGGGAAAAGAGGAGGCGTGGAGATCGTGCGATCATGCGTTGCAGCGGATCCTGGACACGTGTCCGACTAAAAGTGCCGTTGCACAGGGAGCAACGCCTGGCCCTATAAATAGGGGACCAAACGGTTCATTTTCGCCTCCCTGCCTTTGCTCTCCTCGACCTCTTGCCTTTTCCACTTCTCCGCTTCTTTCTTCCGAGCGAACTCCGGCGAGCACATCCCCTCCGACGACCTCCGCGCGCGGCGATGTCCACCGGCCAAGACCTCCCTTCCACGGCGTCCAGCGGTCCGGCGACCGACACCGCGCCCGCCGCAGCGACGGGCGGCGCGGTATCTCGTCCCTCGACGGCGGCGGCGGGCAATGTCACCATTGTTCCCCCTCGGGTTCCTACCGCGCGCGCATCGGCGGCGGTCTCCTCGGCTCCTCCATCATCCACCGCGGCGACGACGGCTAGAGGCGCTCCCGTCGACGAGGAAGAGGAAGCGGCGGACCTCGGGTCCCGCTACTGGCTTCCCTCCATAGTCGACGAAGACGCCCTCCAAGACTTGGAGGCCGTCGGCTACCTCCCCACTCAGGAAGACTGCCGATGGAGGGCCGCCTTCGGAGACGTCATCCCGGCTCCGAGAGCCGGGGAGCGGGTAATCCTCACCTCCCACTTAGTTAGGGGAATGGCGCTGCCGCCTTCTTTAGCGAGGTTTTAGATCACTATGGGCTCCAGCCCCACAACATAGCACCCAATAGCATATTAGTCTTAGCCGGCTTCACAGCTCTGTTCGAAGGCTACCTAGGTGTTAGGCCTAGTCTATACTTCTTCAGATACTGTTTCCGTTGCCGGCGACAGACTGTGCCGGACGGCGGGCTGGCAACCTGCGGCAGTGTCACTTTCAACTGCCGCCAGGGCCGCCAATGGTATCCTAAGATACCATACCTTGAATCCGTCAAGGGCTGGACCTCCACATTCTTTTACTGCCAAGACATGGCAGCTCCGGGCCGCCAATTTGGCATCCCGGAATTCGTCAACGCGCCGCCTATGCCCAGGCCATGCTGGGACGAGGCGGTGCCCAAGCTGACGGAGGAACTCCACCCTTTTCAAAGGCGGATTGAATTCCTCACACGCACGATGGCTCCCCCTCCGCTGGATGGGGTCGACACCGTCATCTGCTGGCTTGGCCGGCAGATCCTCCCCCTGCGGTACAACCCGCACAAAATGTGTCAGTATTCGCCTACTGACACGGCCTCTCTCCGCGTAATCGAAGAGAGGTTGCCGGTTGCCGACCTGGCGTTCCAGCTCCGCAGCCTCGTCAAGGCGGGGCTGGTGAAGGCGGTGGAGGGCGTGCCCATGCACACCCACGACAACCCTCCCCTCGAGGTAGATATCTTGCTCCTTGCCCCTTTTTGACTTTGCCGGCTAATCTTGAGTTCCATTAACACTTGTCTTCTTTTTCAGCTCTCCGACTTGGGGGAGGATGACCTGGCTCCCGACTTCTACGAGTCGGAAGCCGGGAAGACGAAGAAGCGCAAAGCATCCGGCGCCGCTTCCTCTACGGTGATTGCCGAGAGGAAGAAACATATCGCATCGGCTACCGAGCCGGCTCTCGCCAACCTTGGCGAGAACGCGGGGATTAACATCCCCCGAAGGTACTCAATTCTGCCTTTAATAGACGACAAACTTCTTCAATACTGGCACCCAATTGACTGTGCTTGCTTTTTATTGACTGGGAAAGGGTCGCAACTTCCCGGTTGACGACCAGGCTTCTTACCAAGGGTAAGCGGCCTCAAGGCAGCTCGCCAGCTACCGTGCCGCCAACTCCTCAGCCCCAAGCCGGCAGCTTTATGGGCGACGCTCGTCGTCAGCCCCCGGCTTCGGCTTCTGGCGCGCCGCCAAGGACCTCCTCCGCTGACCGCGCACCCAAGACTCCCCTACTTTTGGCTGAGGCTACGGCCGATGAAGCCGCTCAATCGCGCGCCGCCAAGGAAGAGTTGCTGGAGGCGGCTGCCGGCGGGTCCCAGAGGGCAGCCCCGACTGCGGGAGGCGGCAAAGTCAGGGACCCTTGGTCCACCTTTAAGGAGGCCAAGGAGTCAGCCTTGGCTTTTGCCAACTTCACCTCCCAGGACTTCGCCGACTTGGAGGGCGACCTGTCTGTACGTTTTTACCACTCCGGCGGATACATAGTCTTTCCCCCGAGTACTTAGATGGCAGGTCAAAAATAAAAAATTTGACTGTCGGCTTAGTGGTTATTCGACAATATGTTTTATGCCTTTGCTTTGTCCTGCAGGGCCTTGTGTCCGCCAACGTTGAGCTTGTCGCCACCCGAGTCGATATAAACCGGCGCTGCCGCGACCTGAAGAAGGAGTGCGAGGCTAAGGACCTGCGGATTGCCGAGTTGGAGGCGGCCCGCAAAAAAGATGAAGGTAGGGTTGATCCTCTTTGCCTTCAGCTATATTTTTGACTTATGTTGCCGTCAATCATTTAGTTAGCGAATCCATATTTGTAGAACTGCTAGACCACGCCCAGGATATACTGAAGGCGTCCACTGATATGCAAGCTCTTATGAATGAAGCTTCTGATTTGGCGGCCGCCAACTTGGCGATGAAGGAGGATCACCAGAAGGAGATGGAGGCACAACAGCTGAAATTTGCGCAAGAATCTAGCCAGCTTACCGGTGAGCTGGATAGCCTGCGCAAGAAGTTGGCGGAGGCGGAGAAGACGGCTGCCTAGGAAATCTCCAAGCAGACTTCTCGCGTCCAAACTGCTGAGGACGCGTTGGCGGCTCATATGATTGAGCTCTCCGCTTTCCATAACTCGGCCCTTGGTAATTTCTCACTCCTTATTTGATTTTGCCATTTTGCTTAGCCTGAACCAAACTGATGGTTTTATTTTTGATACAGTTCCCGCCGGTTTAGGCGACGACAAGGTTGTCAGCCCCCGCCTGGATCGCCTTGCGCGTCTGGGCGAACTGATCACCGAGACTTTGGCAGCGTCCAAGCGGTTTGCCGCCAAGTTCTTCATCTCCTCCGGCAGCCAGGAACCGACCGAATTCAGCGACGTGCCCGCCATCTTGAATCACGCGACCAAACTGCACAAGAGCTCGCTGAAGTCGGCGGCGCGGGGTGGTGCCAAGACTGCAGTTGGGCAATTCATGGCGCACTACCCCGAGGCGGAGAAAGAAGCCGTCACCGAAGGCATGCCGTCTACGTATGAAGACGGAAGCGAGGTTGAGCCGGCCGATGTTCTGGACAGCGTTGCCGGCTACGCCACGCGTGTTGCCGATATGGTGGACACTTCAATCTTCTACCGGCGCCATCCTGTGCCTGCCGGAGGTGAAGCTGGAGCTGCCGGCCCGGCCGAGGCGGAGGGGAGTGACAGCTCCGGGGCTGAAGTTGTCAGCCCCCAAGCCTGATGTAGACGCTCCCCCGAGCCGTAGCTTTCTGTCCTTGCCTCCTTCTAGCATTATTTGTCGGCCCCTGAAACAATGCAACTTTGACTTGTAATATTTGTATATACTTTTGTTGTTGCTTTGCTAGGCGGAAACTAGCTGACAAGGTTTATTTTGTCTTTATTTATATGGCCCGCCTTAATTTTATCCTGACTTATATGTTTGACTTTTTGTATGTTGACGAAACCTCAGCCGGTAACTTTAGCTGAAACAACCAGGGCTAAACCATGCGTTTAGAATCAGATACCAAAGCCAACATGTTGGTGTCAAAGACATACTACTAGGCGAACCACATATAAGTAATCAAAGGTAAAGGAATTAGGCGGCGTAAAAAAGTTTATTTTTGCTTTAGGTTGGCTCGAAAGCTGCAAGTATCTACCAGTTTGAACCTTTGCACGGAGCTAGAAAAATAGGTAACTTAGATACATAGGGAAATATGATTGCAAGAAAAGACAAAAGATGGCATGCTTCTCAACACAGATGAGGAACCATAGACTTTTATTTCATAATCATATTTAACTTATTACAATTATAAATTGCTAAGTGTAGAAAGAACGTAGCTGCTCAATATTCCAAGGCCGTCTTGTTTGTTCGAACGGATCGTCAATGCCTCTTTTGCGCTTGGTTCCCCTGTTTCCTGCCGCCTTCGTGCGCATTTTCTTTTCGTCTTCGTCGCGGATGTCGGCCAGGTAGTAGGAACCATTGAGCATCGCCTTTGTGACTATAAACGGTCCTTCCCATGACGGGGATAATTGGTGCAAGCCTTTTTTGTCTTGAATTAGGCGGAGAATCAGGTCACCTGTTCGGAAGCTTCGCTTCCGCACTCTCCGGCTATGATAGCGGCGAAGTTGTTGCTGGTACAAAGCGGAGCGATGGAGAGCGACATCTCTTTCTTCGTCTAGCAGGTCTAGGCTATCCTGTCTTGCTCGATGTAGGCTTGAACTCTTGGGGAATCGTATTTCATGTCGGTAGGTAGCACCGCCTCGGCGCCATATACTAAGAAGAAAGGAGTATAGCCGGTGGATCTGTTTGGCGTTGTGCGCAAACTCCATAGTACCGACTGTAACTCATCTTCCCAAGCGCCGACTGCCCTGTGTAATGGAGCTTCGAGACGAGGCTTAAGTCCTGATAAGACTAGGCCGTTTGTACGCTCTACTTGTCCATTGGATTGAGGGTGTGACACGGATGCCAAATCAAGCCGGATACCCAGATCGCTGCAGTATTCTTCTATGTCGCCTTGAGATAGGTTGCTGTCATTATCAGTGATAATGCTGTGCGGAACTCCAAACCGAGAGATAATTCCCCAGAGGAAATTGGTGGCTGTTCGTGCGTCAAGTTTGTTGATCGGTTTAGCCTCGACCCATTTGGTGAACTTGTCGACAGCGACCAATAGGTGGGTATACCCACCACGCGCCTTCTTGAAGGGACCCACGATGTCTAAGCCCCAGACCGCGAACGGCCAGGTGATTGGAATCATCCTCAGTTCTTGTGCCGGCAAGTGAGGTTGACGAGCGTACAACTGGCAGCCTTTGCATGTCTTTACGATGTTCTCGGCATCTTCTTTGGCGGTAAGCCAGTAGAAACCTTGGCGGAAAGCTTTGGATACAATGGACCTGGCGGAAGCATGATGCCCGCAGGTGCCAATATGTATGTCCTTCAGAATTTCCCGGCCTTCTTCCGGCTGTGTGCACCGCTGATAGATGCCGCACGTGCTTCGCTTATATAGCTCGCCTTTTATTATCGTGAATGCCTTGACTCGCCTTACGATTTGTCTTTTTAGCACCTCATCGTCCTCCGGCAACTTTCTGTCGATTAGGAAATCGAGATATGGGACTGTCCAATCCGGCTGTATCGACTAGACAGCGAGACTTGCCGCTTCTACCGGTTCTTCTGCATCGGGGTCCATCAAGTCGGCGCCTTTAATGGATGGCTTGTGCAAATGTTCCAGGAAAATATCTTTTGATACCTTTTTGCGTTCTGATCCTAGTCTTGCAAGTGTGTATGCCGCCTCGTTCTCAGCTCTTGGAACATGCCGGACTTCGTAGGCCGTGAAGTTTTTTGCGAATTCGTCAACTTTGGCTCTGTATGCCGCCATTGTTGCGCTTTTCGCATCCCATGTTCCGCTTACTTGCTGCGCGACCAAATCTGAGTCACCATAACAGAGGATTCTTTTGACGCCTAGGTCGTTTGCCACGTGTAACCCATGAAGCAAAGCTTCGTACTCGGCAACGTTGTTGGTTGCTGTGAAGTGGATTTGCAACACGTAGCTGAGTTTGTCACCTTTAGGCGTTCGTAGCACGACTCCAGCCCCCGAGCCTTTGAGCATCTTTGATCCGTCAAAGTGCATGACCCAATATTCTCATTCGGGGAGTGTCGTTTCCTCCATGGCCTCTGTCCAGTCGGCGACAAAGTCTGCAAGCGCTTGAGACTCAATGGCGGTCCGTGGTTTATAGACTATATCAAAGGCGGCAAGTTCGATGCCCCATTTGGCAACTCGACCTGTTGCCTCTGCATTGTTGATTATGTCTCCCAACGGTGCCTTGCTGACTACTGTCACTGTGTGTTCTGGAAGTAATGCCTAAGCTTTCTGGCGGCGAAGAATACACCGTAAGACAGCTTTTGGTAATGCGGATACCTCTGCTTGGAGGCGGAGAATACTTCACTGATGAAGTAGACCGGTCGTTGCTCACACGTCGCGGCTTCGTTCTCCTTTCTTTCCACAGCCAAGACAACGCTGACAACAGCTCCTGTTGCCGCGATGTACAGCAGCATTGGTTCCTGTGATCGAGGTGCTGCCAATATCGGAGCGGATACGAGGGCCTCCTTAAGTTGTTGTAAGGCGGTGTCTGCCTCTGTTGTCCACTCAAAGTTGTCGGATTTCTTCAATAGCCGGTAGAGAGGCATTGCCTTTTCCCCTAGGCGGCTTATGAAACGACTGACGGCTGCCGCCGATCCGGCTAGACGTTGCACGTCCTTCAGACAAGTAGGTCTGGTTATGTTTTGGATGGCCTTGATCTTCTCCGGATTAACCTCGATCCCTCGTTCTGAGACGATGAATCCGAGCAGTTTGCCGGCTGGAACGCCGAAAACGCACTTGGCGGGATTGAGTTTCATTTGATACCTCCGGAGATTCTGAAACGTTTCTTCCAAATCCTCTAGGAGATCTGCCTTCTTTTTTGACATCACCGCGATGTCGTCTACGTAGACGTGAACATTGCGGCCGATCTGTTCGTGCAGGCAGTTTTGCATACAGCGCTGGTATGTTGCCCCTGCATTCTTCAGGCCAAAAGGCATCGTGATGTAGCAGAAAGTCCCGTATGGAGTGGTGAAAGATGTTTTCAGCTGATCCGACTCTCTCATCTTGATTTGGTGGTATCCTGAGTAGGCGTCCAAAAAACAAAGCAGCTCGGAGCCTGCTGTGGAGTCTACGACTTGGTCAGTTCTAGGCAGCGCAAAGGGATCCTTTGGGCAGCACTTGTTAACACCGGTATGGTCAATACACATCCTCAGCTCTTTATTCTTCTTTGGAACAAGTACATGATTTGCCACCCAATCAGTGTGTACAACTTCTTCTATAAAATTGGCGGCCTTTAGCCTATTTATCTCCTTTCCTATAGCCTTGCGTCTCTCATCTCCAAAGCGTCTTGTTGCTTGCTTCACCGGCTTGGATCCTTTTATGACGTTGAGTGAGTGCTCGGCAAGTTCCCTCGGTACACCAGGCATGTCGGAAGGCGACCATGCAAAGATGTCACGATTCTCACGGAGGAACTCGACGAGCGCGCCTTCCTATTTGCTGTCAAGGTTGGAGCCGATGACAACTTGCTTAGACTTGTCACCTGGGATGAGGTCCGCCTTTTTGGTGTCTTCTGAAGCTTCGAAGGTCTTCTTGACATCAATCTTTGGCTTTGGCATGGAGTTGTCTGAATCCGCCCCGAGCAGCGCGAGTTCTTCCTTGTGGATGACGGCTTCTGCGAAGGCGGCCATGCCACACTCGCACTCCTTGGCTTTCTTGAAGTTGCCGGAAATCGTGATGGTTCCATGCTCCCCCGGCATTTTGAGCTTGCTGTATATGTAGCACGGCCTTGCCATGAACTTGGCGAAAGCCGGTCGGCCGAAGATTGCATGATAGGCGCTTTTGAAGGGGACAACTTCGAACCGGAGGAACTCTGAGCGGTAGTTCTCTTTTGGTCCGAAAGTTACCTTCAGCCTAATGCTCCCCATTGACTTTGCTTGCCTGCCGGGCACTATGCCGTGAAAAGTGAGGTTGTTGTGGTCCAGCTGATCCTCAGATAGGTTCATGCGGCTTAGTGTGTCATAGTACATGATGTTGAGGCTGATGCCGCCATCCATGAGTACCTTCGTGAGTCTGAAGTTGTCGACAATGGGATCGACGACGAGGGCGTACTTGCCTGGGTGAGGAACATGATCAGGGTGGTCGTACCGGTCCCAGGTGATCGTTGCTTCCGACCAGTTCAAATACTGAGGGACGTCCGGCATTGTCGCGTTGAGTTCGCGCATTTCCGCCTTATCCGCCTTAGCCGAAGGCGTGCCGACAAAGCACACAAGAGATTCTTTGACCTTCGGATATGGCTTCTTTTTCTTGGCGGCCGCGTCATCCTCGCTTGAGATAGACATGTCGTCGTCATCCTCATCCCCCTTGTTGTCTTTTTTGTCGTTCTTCTTTGACTTCTTTGACTTCCAGCCGACTGTGGGGTCCTTTTTGAAGTCGTCCATGAAACGACACTCGCCAAGCATATGGTTGACCTTGCCCAGTGAGGCGTGGATGGGTCATGGCAAAAGTTTTGCCTGTTCATAAGTGATTCGCGCCGCCTTAGGCCCTGAGCCGGCGTCGCGACCATCTTTCTTATTCTTCCACTTCTTTTTGCCGGCATTCCCTTGGAATGCTACGGCTACCTCGTTGGAAGGTCCGGCTTTGTCATCTGCCGCCTGCTTGCGCTTGTTGTTCCGCTTTGGTATGATGTTGACGTCTGGGTCATCGTCCCGGGCGTCGTCATCCGCCGCCGCGTATTGGGCGGCTAGGTTGAGCATCTCACCAAGGTCCGTGATTTGCTCGCGGACGAGCCGATGACGGAGCAAGGACTTCTTCTGCAGGCCCGTGTAGAAGGCGTGGATAGCTTGTGCGTCCGAAACAACATGACAGTTGGCTTTTTCGGATATCCAACGGCTGACAAAATCTGTCATGGTTTCGTCCGGCTTTTGGATACAGCGTTGCAAATCCGTGTAGGTATTTGGACGCTTGTATGTTCCTTGGAAGTGCTGGGAGAAAACCTTTTCCATGTCGTACCAGCTATGGATAGACTTTTCAGGAAGGTTGTCGATCCAAGCTCTTGCCGTGCCCTCCAACATGAGAGGTAGGTAACGGACGGCAATGAAGCTGCTCCCGCCGGCAATTTCTATGGCCATGGCATAGTCGTCTAGCCATGAATCCGGCTTAACGAGGTCGTTGTACCTAGAACAGTTTTTTGACACTGATGTCATGTCCTTAGGGAACGACTCTCTGCGGATGGCGTCACCGAAGCACTTTGGTCCAGAGTATAGCGGCTCCTTTCCTCTTGCTATGTCTTGTAGGCGGTGTCGTGCGTCTTTTGGATCGAGCTGCCGCGCGCCTCTGTTTGCGTCTGGCTCGTCCTGCGCTGCCCGGCTTATGCTGCGCCTGGGTCCTTCTGCCTCCTCTTTCTTCTTGCTGCCGGTGCTATGCTACGGAGACCGTCTTCGACCTCTCCTGGGAGGGTCGTTGCCGACATCTTTCCTAGGCGGCGGCCTATTGTTCCGGCTACCGTCGTTGTCGTGTCTTGGCTGGGATGGAGGTGGCAGGTCTCCTCTGCTTCCTGTCCTTGAATTCTCGTCCCGCCTTGGCTTTGGCGGTGGCGTCTTCTTTGGAGGTGGCGTTGCCTTCCTTTTGTCGCCTTGGCTACTGGAGCCAGACGGGCCTTCGGGGTCGCCGCCAGGTGCAGCTTTGCACTTTCCTGACTTAGACTCTAGGTCTCCCCCGCGAGCATCCGCCATGTGGCCGTAGGAATCAGCGCGAGCTTGTTGTTCTAGGGCCTTGCTTACGAAGTGTCTTGCATTGGCCAGCTTTTCTTCCGCCGTGTAAGTGTTGTCGTCCAAGGTATCTAGTGCGGCGGCCGCGTTGAGGACGGGGGTGCAGAAGACAACATCTCCCCTTCTGTCCACGCGTTGTGGTGCCGTACGCCAGTCGAACCCGAGATCTTGAGCCGCTGCCGTTGCTTGCGTTGGCGGCTCTTTGCCACGGCGGTTTTTTGATGACCTTTTCTCCTCGAAGAGTTGCCGGCTTGTTTTGGCCGACATCTTCTCCTGTTCTTTCTCGATCTTCTTCGCAAGGCTCTCAACGTGCTCCTCTCTTTTTCGCAGGAAGTCAGAGTGCTTAAGCATGTTAAGCCTAAGATCTTCCACTTCGTCAAGTGGGGTGTCTTTATTCACCGGAGTATTCATGATCTCGTCTACTTCTTTGATGACGGAGAGCAAATCCGTGGGTTTGCTGCTGCCGCCTTTCTCGAGGCCAGTTTTCTTCTTTGCGCACACCTTGTCGGAACTTTCAATGGGTTGACCGGCAGTGGTGTCGCCGGCATCTTCCGCCGGCTTGTTTTGCGCTTCCGAAGCAACTGGGGTTGTCTCGTGACCGACAACAACTATCATAGCCAGCTTGTCAGGCATGTCAGTATCCGCTGTGCCCTCTGAAGGAGCCGGATTACCACTGGAAAAGCGGGTTTTGATCTTCTCTTCGAAGAGACTAGCATCATCATCAGAGTCAGAGTCTACGTTGACTTGAACAGTAGATCTGGATCCGGCATCTGACATCGCATCCTCCTGGAGAGCAGGGAGGATTGACTCAGGATCGTTGTTTTCCGGCTGGGAGTCTGATCCCAGTCCGACAACTCCGACGAAGTGGAAATCAGATTTGGCCGACTCCTGGGAGAAGGCGGACTCAGATCCATCTTGTCGGTCGACTGCTTGGTCGAAGGGTTGGTGGGTGGGGTTGTAGAAACGCGGTAGGCCGTACGCCTCTGGCGTATACCCGATGAAGACGTCGATCCCTCCGATCGGTACGATTGCGCATCCGATAAGGTAGTCGTCCGCCGGGAGCCAGGACTCATCCGATTGACGTAGCTGTGGCCGCCATACCTTGTGACGCGACCGACGGCGATCTGCTTGCCCACGCCGCCAAGTGTTCCCGCCTGGAACGTGACGCCAGGAACCTTATGCCCCACGGTGGGCGCCAACTGTCGTGGTATCGACATAATTGATAGGAGACGGGGGTCCTCTAGCCTACGTATGGATTGTGGGGAAGAAGGTTGGTGTCGTTGAGGACGGGATTGAACACGGCGAGTTTACCCAGCTTCGGATCCCACAGCGGTGGCGAGATCCTACGTGCTGCTATAATTCACTATGAGGCAATAGCCGTGAACAGGTTACAATTTGTATGTTGCGTATTGAAGCGTCTGCCCTAAAAGGCTCCCTGGTGGCCGGCTTATATAGGCGGCCAGACCCCAGGGTACAAGGCAAGTACTTGTCCGGCAAGTAAACAGAGTCCTATACCTAGCCGGCTTAGTTGCCGCCTTCCGTCTTGGGCTTGGTGGCTTGATGGGCTTCGGCCTTCCGCCCTCCTTGGACCGTCCGCCTACTTCCTTGTACGTCAGCTATCTGGGACGCCCGGCAGGCTTCAGCCTTACCACCCTTGGGCCACCCTGGACTAGCCGGATTAATCCATGTTGGTTACACCCCTAGTTGATATATCCCCAACAGCTGTTGTGCAGTCGCACGATCTAGAGGGTGGAGGAGTAGATGAAGTTTAGGGAAACTGGATGCCATTCCAACTGCTTGTTGTCCAAATATTGTGTAGATGAAGTCCAATTATTAGAGAAATTGAGTGAGTTTAGCTGAAATTTTCTTTTGTTGTCAAATTGTTGACCAATTATTTATTAAATTGTTGTCTAATTGGTGTCAAACTGTTGTCCAATTTTTGTCAAATTGCAGTCCATTGTATCCATGTCTCAATTGCTCTGAATGGATGTGTATATTGATGAAGTTTTATTTGATGGCAGATCCATGTAGTGTTGATTTGAGCTCAAGTTCAAAGAAAGGAAAATATTTCAATGTGCACGAGAATAAAGCTACTCGGCCTAACAAAAATAGGTTTGAGGATGAAGCTGTGGATCACAACATAGAAATTACCGTTGTTTCGACAAGACCAATTGGTAGTAAGGCGGTGAGAGCGCAACAAGCTAAATTACTACATAGATGGCCTACAATACTATGTAGGATTGAGTGAATATTTTTGCCTCGTTGGACATGATACACGTGTTGTATGGATTATTTGCTATTTGGTACTTCTGTTTGTTTTGTCAAATTTATGAACTACTTCTTGTGTTGCATGAATTATACCTGCGAATTATAGCGGTTGTGAAATAACCGTTCACAATGTTGGTTATGAAATATTGTTAAAATATAGATGAATATGATACAGGGGCAATAATTAGGGGAACTGTTGAAGATGATGAAAATATAGGGAGGGATATTTTTTGAGGAGGTTCCTACATTAATATATAGGGGAGAAAATTTAGGGAACTACTAGAAGGAAAAAGACGCGCGTTGCCACGTCCGTCCTAATATGAACGACGATTGATTACAAAAACTTTGAGTAAAACATACTTATAGAACAAAATTAATGATAAAAAATAGTACAACTCGATCACTACATGGATGTGGAGAACGGACATGATTATTTAGTTGTAATTCCATGAAATTTAAATTATGTACATGGTTTTATAATGATTTGATCAAATTTCAGACAATTTAAAGACATTGTATGATGAACATTAGAACTCAAAGAGACAGATTAGGCATCGAGATCAGACATGATTTTAATATAATGAAATTAAGTATATTTTCAGACATAAATTATCCCAAATCAATAATAGTTGGCATAATTATAACCTAACATATTTAAATAAACTGCATCGAACGACTGATACTATATAAAAACAAAGGAACATTTCACCAATGAATACTAAATAATTCATAAAAATATAGAGTAAACTAAGAGATTAAACTGTTTATATACAATATTAATATGTACATTAGATCTAGATAGATTGTATAAAATAAATTATTAAAAATTATATGGTATGAATACCACCAACCATTATATATTGAACTGCAGAAATGCACTTATTTTGACATATAGTATGAGCGCACGTAGCATGCAAGTTACCAATAGATTTGAGGGACGACATTAGGATTGGAAGAGTCGACCACTACTAATATAGCGTTGTTCGGTGTGGGAGGCGACATGGGTGTTCTCATGCAACTACTATGAGGATCGTAGAAGTCCGATCAATGGCGTGTTTTCGATACAATTCGACTCGAAAGAGGCGGGGGAGAGGATTGGTGTCACGTGGCATCAGGGATGAGGTGCCATGTAGTCCGAAGTGCTTGACGAAGCCAGAGGTGTGTGGAGAGAAGGACAGACTTTGCGTAGAGGTATGTGTGGAGAGAAAGGCAAACTTTGCGTATGGACGGTTGTTTTCGGTACAATACGACTCGAGAGAAGCAGATGGAGAAAAATGATGTCACGCGGCATCATTGATGAGGTGCCATGTAGTCCCAAGTGCTTGACGAAGCCAGATGTGTGTGGAGAGAAGAGCAAACTTTGCATAGAGGTGTGTGGAGAGAAAGGCAAACTTTGCATAGGGATGGTTGTTTTTGGTACATTACGACTCGAGGGAGGCAGAGAGGGAGAGAAATTGTGTCGTGTGACACAAGCGGCATGGCGCTATGTTGTACGCTAGGCAAAGATAGGAGAGAGGGTTATCGGATATCTCTCCGGTAGCTCCAAACTCACCACATGTCATTTTAAAAAAATCGAAACGACATGGTTTGCTTTCATTTTTTTAAATAAAACATATCACTACGTGCACATATTTTACAAACTCTAGAATTTTTTTATATTTTCCTAAAAAAAGAGTATTTTTCAGGGAGATGAAACTGTTTCTTTTTGTTTTTAAGATACGAATCCCTTCTTATTTCACAAAAAATTAGTAGATAAGTACAAACATATGTATATATTATATATCCAATAGAATATATATTAAACTAAATTTAAAATTATGAACTATAACTAAATATAAAGTGAAAAATGAGTGGGATCCATCATGATTTGACATGTGGGAGAAGGAGAATGCTCTATTCCTAAAGAGCTTAGGGCATCTCCAGTCGTCCTCCCGCGCTGGCGGAAGAAATAATCTACCAGTCCCCCCCCCCGGAAATTGATTTAGCGCCGTTTTTTGCACCGTTTCACGCCGGCGATCCCAGGCCGATCCCAGGTTCATGGGAACCGTCTGGGGGGGGCAAAAGGCGTGCGTGTGGCAGACTTGTTGGCGAGATTGGACGATTTCCCTCGATAACTTTGAGCTTCCCTCTCTTTTTGTCGCCCAAATAGCTCGCCCACCGCCCGATCCCGCCATTTCCCCCAAGTTCTTCACTTGAGTCTGCCATGCCTCCCGCCAAATTCGCCGGCCCACGAGCCGCATCGACCAATGCCGCCGCCGCCCTCGCCGCTCTCCATGTCAAAAAGCCGCGCAAGCCGAGACCACCGAAGCAAATGCCGTCGGGCATGACCAACAAAGATTGGATCGCCGAGCAGGAACGCCGGAGGGCGGAGAACCTCCAACGCCGGGGAGAGAGCTCAAGCAGCGACAAAGGGAGCTGGACGAGAAGCTGCGGCCGTGGAGATGGAGATCGCCCGGATGCTAGAGGCGTACAAGACCGACGAGAAGACGGACTTCAAGTACTTTCACGTCTTCGTCATCATCGAAAATTGTTAGAAGTGGACCGAAACGCGCCGATCGCTGGCGAAGGCCAGCAAGGAGTATGTCCCGGACGCACCGGTTGCAGGTGCTTCGGATGGCCGTCCCCCAATAGGCAACAAGAAGGCCAGAGCTGCGAGGGACGCCGCGCCGGCTGCGGCGAAGCTATAGGCGTCGATCGAGATTTTGCATCGCCGATGCCCAGGGCCACGCCGTGAAAAGGGAGGAGGCCTCCAAGGCGCGGTGGGCGGCGGTCATGGACAACTTGAAGGTCAAGCTCGACCTCCTCAGGACCGGCACCATGGCGAAGAAGAGGAACCACAACCTCGCCTTCCTCGTGGGCGGCGGCGATCCGGACGCGATGGACCCCGAGGTGAGGGAATGGTTTCTGGCGCAGCGCCGCCTCATCCCGAGCGACATCAGCCGGCCGGTCAACAGCCCGTCAAGCTCGGCGACGCCCACTGCTGTGACGCCGAACGCCGAGCCTGCAACGCCCACTGCTGCGACGCCCGTCGTCGACCTCGAGGCCGGGGTGGAGAACGCCACAACTGCTGCGACGACCATCGACCTGGAGGATGCCGTCCCCGAAGATGTCACTCCTACCGCCGCGCCAGCTCCGAACGCCGCGCCCATCTACGACGTCGACGCCGCGCCGGGCTCTGCCTGTCTGCCGATTGCGCCATATCGCCCAACATTGGCGTCTTTTTTGTATGATCGCTCGTCCATCTGTGGTGCTTTTTGTATGATCGGCAACTGCGGCCGATGATCGCCGAACTTAGTCTGTATTTTTGGGGCGGAAAGAAGAACTTTTAAATTTATGTTACTGGGCACGCTGAACGATTGGTGAAATCGTCCCCCTCCAGATTTTTCATTAGCGCCGGCGTTTAAAACCGCCGGATCAAAACTGGGTGGAGATGCCCAGTATTTTTTGAGATACATTTTCGATCCACAATTTGGACCGACCCCACCCAAGCAAAACGCCAACAGACACCGCACGCCCGCGCGCACGGAAACACACACACAGAAGCAGTGGAACGAGAATAGTGGACAGAAAAAGGCCTGCGCCAAAAAAGAAAATCACGACGAACACCTACCGAAAGGGGAAAAGATTGAGAGAGGAGAACCAAGCAAGCTAGGGTTCCGTCCGATTCCGCCATGGACGCCGGCGACGCGTGGGGCCGCTCATCCTCATCCTCCTCCTCCGCCGCTGCCGCGGCCGCCAGGCGCCTGCAGTCCCGCTACGGTAAACATCGATCGCCTGATTTCGTCTTGGTTGGTTGTTTTCTGATTCGACGCCGGCCGGGGCCTGATGCGTGGTGGCTGGCTCATCAGATCTGTACATGGGGTTCGACGACGCGGACGCCGGAGGTGGGGACGAGGTGGAGGCGCGCGGGGCCGAGGCCTACAACTGCCCCTTCTGCGGCGAGGACTTCGACTTCGTCGGCCTGTGCTGCCACATAGACGACGAGCACGCCGCCGAGGCCAAGCGTGGGGTATGGCGTCTCTTCGCCCTATCTATCTGGCGATTCACGGCCCCGTGATTCGATTTGCTCGCGCGGGGCTGTTTGAGCATTTGACAGCACAATTTAGCCGAAATGTGACATTTTTACGCCTATCTAGCTAAAGTTTTCAATGGTTTGTCACGGTGGATGCCGGACATGTTTATTAATGTGCAATTTATTATGGTTGCATGGAAAATATTTCATTGCTGTTGTAATTTAGATGCCTGGTAGGTTTATTGCTATGTGGATTGCTCGAAATATGAGATCTTTATATGTTCATCTAGGCAATTATGTTTGTTTGAGGTATTTTGGTTTAAAAATTTGGAAATCAAGTTTCCTTGTAGGTTGATTATTGCCTATGGAAATTTAGAAGCCAAGTTATTTGAATATGACATTTTTATGGTTTTGCTGGTTCGAATCATGGATTGGGTTGGCCTCTAGCGATCCCGTAGGTTTATATATGTGCTGGACATTTAGTGGTTATGATGTTAGCTAGTACCTTCGTCAAAAGATGTTCGGATTTCCTTTTGGTTTGTTTGGTTTTGGGATGTTTTTCCTTACTTCCCTTTGGGTTTATATTGGGTATTATTTGTTCTGGGCCAAGTGAGTGATGTAAAGAGTTTATTAGCTGAAACAATTTTGTGTTACTGCTGACCAATACAATTGGCTTTATAAGTTTATTGTAAACGCTCTGCAAATTAGGTGACATGTAATCTTTTGCGTTTTCCATTTTGGTCTCAACCTTCTGCCTTTCTTCTAAAGAATTCAAGCTCTAAACCCTTTAGATTGTTTTAAAGTTTACCCTTCTTTTGGACACATTCGTTAAGTGTGTAATTAAGAGTTTGGATCTATGGTTATTACACATTTCATTAGGTGAAAGTTGTGTCACACTGATTAATTTGTGGTGGTGTTGGAGTAGCGCTTCTAATGGAAGGAAAAGAGTGCTACTCATGTTTTTATCTGTTGTTTGTGATTGCTAAAATATTTTTCACTTACATTCATGTTTACTCTGTAATTTGTGATTGTTAAATGTCTTTTCACTTACGTTAGCAAGACTCATATTTAATGTTTAGGGACATTCGAGAGTTAGATGCTTCTTTTTTATTACACTTAATATGTTAGTTGCTGGTTTACCTCTAGTTTATTTGGATAGCCAAAATCCTAGAGAGAGGTAGCTAAACATGATTAGTCGTTCACTTATATTAAGTGATATTTGACAGTTCGTCCTTATTTTCTTTCTCATAGGAATTGATGTAAACAGCGCTGCAGTGCTTAACTTCCATGTCCAGAAAAAATGACTATAGACTGAATTCAAATAATAAGCACTCATTGACGATGAACTGCCCTTTCAGGTATGCCCCATCTGTGCTGGAAAGGTCGGGATGGATTTGATTGGCCATTTGACAATGCAGCATGGAAGTTACTTCAAGATATCCTTTTTTCTTTTCCTTTGCAGTGCGGTGCTGTCAGTGAGCGTATCTGATTTTACAATTTAAGATTTTACTATATCATCTCTTGAAAATACATGGTTTTCTTAGGAACATGATTTATTCCATTGCTTTCCTTAATGAAGAATACATGCAACGCAGACGCAGAGTACGAAAAGTATCATCTGGGTCCCATTCTTTGCTATCTTTGTTGAGGAAAGATTTGAGAGATGGCAGTTTACAATCCTTTCTTGGTGGATCGTCCTATGTATCGAATCCTGCCCCTGCTGCTGCCCCAGATCCATTTTTGTCATCTTTAATTTGTAGTTTGCCTGTGGCTGAACCATCGAAAGATTTTCATTCCGACTCATCTGACAAAACATTTTTGCTAAATAAATTTCCAGATGAAAAGCCTGTTGAGAGGTACGTCTCCTCAAGCTTTGTTCTTTCTGCCGCCTCACTCTACTCTCTTTGCCATGATACTAGTGTATCTGGTCAGTGGATGATAGCTTTCCACATTCTATCGTTTGCCTGGCCCTTTTACACAGTATATGTTTATGCTCTCCAATGAATAAAAATTGCAAAGGCTTGGAGTTGTTATTATTCTTGCTATTGATTATGTAGTAGGTTGTTCGCTATGGTTATTGTTAGTTTACCTTTTTGACAGATTACTTGATCCCTTTTCTGCTGCTAAGATGTGCTTTGTTTTGATTACATTCTTAAATTTGTTTTGCCTCAGTTGATTTGGAATCAAGTAGGTTTAACTAATCATGTCTTTACCTAGGTTTGAAATATATGGTAAGTCGAACCTTTTGAGTTTTGGAATGTCGGAATAATCTCATGAATCATCTTACAACTTCTTTGCATACGAGCTACTGTCTGTAATTCTTAACTGTCAAATCTTTTATTGACTATCTATGGTCAATTTACAGAGCTAAGACATCTCTGTCAGAGAAGGATCGGAAAGAGAGGGCTCAGAGGAGTGTATTTTCCCGTGGGCTTGTGCTCTCCACAATATTTGATGATGATAGCCTTTAAGGGAGATCGACCTTGATAGTGGTTGCATTGGTTAAGAGCACGCAACACAAGAGAATATTATTGGCACCACTGCAACAGCAGGCCCTCACGACCAGCATGAGGCCCATGTTATGTATGTACTGGTGTATGTTTCTCTCTCTGCATTGCACAGAGCGCAGCAGGAGAACAGTGAAGGGAGATCTTGTAGATCTCCATATGGAATAAATGAGGACATTTGTCCTTATGGCATTGTGCATATTTGAAGAGGGGGCAGCTGCTCACCATGTATTAGGGCATTATGTTTCATCAATGTAATAACACACTGTTGTATAACCATGTCAGTATTCATATGTGAAAACTTCCTTTCATGTGTATTTCGCATGTGGTAAGTTGTAGTGAAAAGAAGATCGATCGAATTTGTTTTTTTTTGTGTTTAAAGCGTAGGAATTTCACAACAAACAGTTGTTCAAGCTGAACGAAATAGTATAAAAACTAATCAAGCAATTTATTAATTCAAGCACGCGCAGGAGGCTGGAGTGCATCTTCCGATTCTTCTTCTTCACATGGAAAGCTTGCTGACGAACCTCTTCTTGGGCCTGAGCTGGTTGGTGTGGCCGCACTTCTTCTTGCGGCAGTTGGTCGCCCTCAGGGGAAGCCGCGCATAGCACTTGCGGCAGACCATCTTCTTCTCCCTGTACTTGAGCGCGAGCTGCAGCAGGCTGGGCTCCTGGATGATGTAGCCGCCCCTGGTGCCGCCGCGGAGGCGCAGCACCAGGTGCAGCGTCGACTCCTTCTGGATGTTATAGTCGGCCAGGGTGCGCCCGTCCTCCAGCTGCTTCCCGGCGAAGATGAGTCGCTGCTGGTCCGGCGGGATGCCTGGGATCGATAAGCAAGCAATGGAATTAGCATATGCAATGCAATGCGATGACGATCATTGCTCGGCGACGAACAATGGCGGCCGGGGAGATGAGATCGACTGTGGAATATGTATATACGCACCTTCCTTGTCCTGGATTTTGGCCTTGACGTTGTCGATGGTGTCGCTGCTCTCCACCTCCAGCGTGATCGTCTTCCCGGTGAGGGTCTTGACGAAGATCTGCATCTTGGCAGATTAACCGGCGGCCGCTCCCTTGCTCGGTAGATCGATCTGCGTGGGTTAGGGAGTTGGGTAGTGGCCGTCGTGGTCGATCATCTCCTCGATCTCAGGTACGTATATATAGGAAGGAACCAGGGAGCTAGGAAACGCGCCCACTACGAAAGCCCAAACCGATCGACGTGGCGACGTGGAGTAATTTTCTCGCGTGATTTTTTGTTTGAAATAATTCACTAAATAATGGGGTATGGGCCATGGAAAATGTCTAGACTACATCTCCTAATTTAAACGCACACGCCGTCATCAAGCAAACTTCCGCCGGTGGATCCCATCCCGAGTCCCGAGAAAGAAATCTCTATGCACCCCGTTCGAAAATGGTACCGATTAAATAGATTTTTTTTAAACGACGCAGACGATTACAAACACACACATACAAACACACCTATGAATGTACGCACACAAACCCTACCCCTATGAGCACCTCCGAGAGACTGGTCCGACAGATCTTGAGGTTGACGAAGTCATCACACACGTCTCGCTGTTGATGGGCACGTCACCTACCACTGAAAGCATAGCGCCGGATAAATCCTAAAAAATCTAAAAAAGTGTGAGCACCCATGTCATGTCTAGGACTTAAATTTGGGTGGGCTAGTTTCACTACATGGAACCAACCAGCTGAGCTAGCCCCACTTTAACCGGACATATTTTTGTAAACAGACCGAGTATAATATGTTCACTTATCTTATCTGTAACTGTAACCACCACGATTAGTTTCTTTTTCAAACTCGCATGCTACCATATTATCTCCCCGATACGTGATGGAGCTAACCTCTTTTTTCAAACTTGCCAACCACGAGAAATCCAACGTCCGTACATAAAATGCACTGAACTATGTGCTTGTTGAGGCTTGGCTTTCAATATGCAAGCTAGTTTGTCCATGTTCCTTTTCATTGAACTGAACCGAGTCCATATACTCTCTATGTTCCAAATTATGTGTGTCAAATAATTTGAAATGCATGGAGGAGTATCACTTAGAGCATCTCTAAAAGTGACCGAAACTGAAAAGTACATACAAACGCAAAATAAAAAAGGTGATTTAACTTTTTTTTCATTCTCGCGAACATGCGATTACGTACTAGGGAAATTTCAGTTCGCGTTTCGCCACTTTCTCAGTCCCCATTTGCTCGGCGTAGAACGTAACCAAAATGTCCCGACAGTTATCACCAGAGTAGCACAAAAAAAAAACTAAACCCTAACCTACCCCGGTCGGCTACATCGGCGACGCAGAGACGGCGTAGTGCCGCTCATTTCTCGTCGGAGACGAGGTCGACGAGCTCGACCGGCCCCCTTCTCAATGGCGACGAGGCGTCACTTGTCGGCCTCCATCTGAAGGCACTCGGCCTCGAGGCCCTGGTCGAGGAAGATCCGGTTGAACTCCTCGCTAGTACGAAAAGACTTACTAGTGACACACAAAATAAGTTTACTTGTACAATAGTTGAGGGTGAAACACGTGGCATATCCACCAACTGCTCCAACAGGAGGTTGACATCTTTGTCGATATTTTGTTGGATAGTTCAGATATAAAAAATACCATGATGTAGATTTGTCAACTAATATTTTTGAAATTTTGTTGGATTTATCTTTTTCACTGACTTCAAAATACGAGGTATTTAACATTGAAAATTTGCACGCTCGATAGTGCATAGAGTTGGCTACATCCTAGTATTTTCTTTTAAAAAACAAATTGAAACGTATTTAGCAAAATGCAAAACACGGGCTACTTGGAGCCCGTGCTCACAATGACTTTCTGTACTTTTGAGTTTAAGAAGCAATATTTAAAAGCAAGCAAGCCGACTCGTTAAAAACCTTCTCAGTCCCCTTAGGTACCCTAAGAAGGAAAATAGTGCGTAAAAAACTCGTTACATCATTTTGCAAATAACGAGTAATAAAACTAGGAATATAATTTATCCAAATGCATCTACGTCTATACTTCGAAGCTTGCTTTGCACAAAGATGTGCCCCTTTGTTGGCCTCTCTTCCGACAAAATTTAGCTGAAAGAACTCAAGATTAGCACTCATATCATCAATCTCCTGTAGTATTGCAGAGATTTCCGATCTTCCCTGCCTCCTCTCCTTCCATAAAGCTGAAGGAGATATGCCCTAAAGGCAAATAAATAAGTAGTATTTATTGCATTATCTCATAAGTTTATAATAGGTTTGTGTATTATACTTTAACTGTATTAATCGGAATTATTAATACACGTGTGATACATAGACAACCAGAGTCCCTAGTAAGCCTCTATATGAACTAGTCCATTGGGCAATAGTTGATCGAGATTCCCGATCAAGGACAATGACGTCGGTTGACAATGGGGTCATCTTATTAGTTGAATAAGGTGATGGACATACGCAAATTATTGCAATAAGATCGTATTACGATGTTTGTCATTTGCAGTAGATATGAATGTGATAGCTTATTCCTTAGACCGTGAGACCGTACTTATTGATACTTCGTAGGGGTACTTTGAGAGCATCAAACGTTGTGTCTTATTTAGCATGACAATAACGGTGTCCATCTTGGGTATCCCGAAAGAGTGCTGAGACGTAAGGATCAAGAGCGGGATTTGTTCATTCTTGTAATGAAAAGATACTCTGGGCCCACTCGGTAAGATTGCATCTATATAGCTGCGCAACTTATGACTAGGTCATGGAGATATAATATCACAGACGAGTTAATAACCTTTGTCGGTAACGAGATACAACAAAGACATCGGATGTTTACGATCATATCTTGGACAAGGTAGTATCGGAAAAACAAAGGGAATGAATATCATGTTTATGATTCAACGACGATATTCGTAGAATGCACAGGGGCCGTCATATGCATACAGGTATCCCTGGCGGTCATTGGTGAGCGGAGTGTCTCGACCATGTCTGGAGTGTTCTCGAACCATAGAGTAACAAACTTAAGGTATTAACGACACCGTGAGAAAGGTTCTGGAATAATATAGGATTTTATTAGAGAGAGAGAAATGATTCGGAAAGAGTTCCGTCGGTCCGGAAGGAGTTCCGGGAAGGTCTGGAATGGTTCTAGGAATGTCCGAAAGATGTTTGGGTGGTCCGGAAAATGTTTCGGAGTCACGGGAGATTAAATTATATGTAAATATTATAATTATGAACTAATATTATTTTATATTAATTTAATATTAATTGAAAAAGTAGAAAAACGGGCAGCCCACCTAAATGGGCCAAGAAGGCCCAAGAGGGGGGGAGCCGCACCAATGAGGCTTTGGAGCCCATTGGTGGTGCGGCTCAACCCCCCACCTGTCCTTTGTTTAGTCCCACATGGGGGAGCTAGGGAGTTTGCACACCCCTCCCCCCTTTATATAGCAAGTCATATTAATTGGATTAATTTATGGGAAATACAATTAATTGTATAGCAGGCCGGCCGAGTTGCTTCTCCGCCCGTTTTTTCCTCTCTCTCCACCAAAGCTATACCGTCGGGCGCCGTTGCCCTGCGGGATTCCAGAAAAGTTCTACCCCTGCGATTTCAGCTGAATCTGAATGACCGGGGGTTGTTGTTAAGCTCCGTATGTTTGCGAGTGCTCGGAGGCACCAGATTTGAGGAGTCTGGGCGACGTCGTCTCGCCCACCTAGCAGCCCTGCCGCCGGCGCCACCCTCCCGTCGCCGGCGCCTCGTCATCTTCCGCCCGACGCCCGTCGACGCAGGTCATCGTCGACACCCCAGCGTCATCGTCTACATCGTCGCGGCAAGTTCTCCGCGAGCTCGAGGTCGGCAACGTACGACTTCATCGTCAACGCTTGTGCGGGATCGTAATCCCCGCTATCGGTCTACATGGAGGTAATGTAACCCGTTCCGACACTGTTATCACATGTACTAGGTAGATAGATCCTGGCTAGTTAGGGTTTCATACGCTAGAAAAATTATTGTTTTCTGCACCGGAACCCCTTCAAAAGCAACCACCACTTTTGCATCCGTTTCAACAATAACACGAGAAGAGCCACCATGGACCGCTATACGAAGCCCATCTCGAATGGCAATAGCTTCCATGGTCATGGCATTTGCAGCATGTTCATACCATATGGATTGACCTCGCAACATTACACCCAAATGATTTCGCATCAGCATGCCCAAAGTTCCTTGCCCAGTCAGTGCTTGATAGCTCGCATCAACGTTAATATTGACAGTACCCACGTATGGTGGCTTCCATCCATTCACAATCTTCGACGGCTTTGGCGACATCTGTTGACCTGAGATGGAAAGGTCCATAGCTATGTCCGCAGTCCATTTAACTGCTTGTGACACTTACCTCACGTACCCGTCATGATCCCTTGCATTTCTGTCAGACCCTGAATTCAAGTTACACAAACAAAACGTATCGGTTGGGCCACACAACCAAGAACATACTGGGGTTACCAATCCCAGGAAGAATCAGGCCATGCTCGGAATGGATCATCGGCCGACAGTTCTTGGCGACCCCAACGTCACATACGTTTTCAGATTGTGCACGCAAGAACCCAAAAAGTCTTCCAACTCGTATACTTCAACCATACATACATGGTATACGAGTCGGATTTTTAACAAGTCGAAACCACAGAATAAACCTAAGACACAAAGAAAAGAAATAATATCCAAAAGCTCTCACTGAGCAAAATATATCAAATGGCACCAATCAGAGGACACATGTCCCAACATTACATCAAGCAGCGGAAACAAACCGGTCTGAGTACAAACAAGAAGCAAAGGGCTCAAGGCCGAAACGAAAAAGAAGGCCCATCCACGCGGTCCACCAGGAAGTAGTCCAGGGGAACTCTAACTACTCGTCGTAGCTCTCGTCGTCGAACTCCACGTAGTATCCACCCAACTGGTCGAGCGAAGGATCCTCAACTGCAGAAAAACCACAACCCGCGAACGGGTCAATACACCGAGGCGTATCGAACAAACTTAAGCTAACAGGTTACAAAACTGTAAGATTCCCAAAATATGGGGGTAAGTGTACTTAGCGGCAGCAGCACTAGCAGACTAAAGAGACACGCTAAAACTTCCGTCTAATTAGAGAGGGGTAAGAGAGCGTTTAAGTATCCACCTACAACTGACACCAGTCATAACCCATTCTCGAATTAACCCCCTCAACCAAGTATGAGGAAGCAATCCGGGAAACTCACACTTAACAATTTTAGTTACCATTTAGGGTGTAAGTTAGGCTATGTTACTAGTCACATTAATTAACAATGATTAGGTGTAAGTTGTCTAGATCTTGTTAGCCAGCATCATCACCAAAGTCGTCCATAACCGTGGACACGGCTCATCGATAAGATTATACCCTGCAGGGGTGCACTACAGTACCCATACTCGCATGATCAACCCGCTAAGGCCTCTCAACACGACTCATTCCTTCACTACAGCAAGTCCAAGTGCCACCCATATGAGTTGTTACCCGCGTCAGGAGTCCGGCCGAATCTCAATTGCGGACTCATTAGTTTGTGTCCACGCGCCATGCGGCTCAAACCACAGTAGGAACTGTCCGCTTCGCGCGCACCATCCCCTATATGACCCCCCCGTATCAAGTAACCTCTCATCGATCATCATCATCAACATGCACATGCATATGAGCGAATGGAAAACCCGAACTACTTGCGGCACATGGACGAGCTGCGGATCCGTTCAAAGTCGAGGGGGGCTCCATTGGGCCACCCACAAGTGGTTAGTGCGCTCAAAATTGGATCCGAGGACAAAATCTCAGTTCCTAAGTCGACACTGAGCAGAACAAAGCACCTCGCAAGACCTTCCGCCTGGTGCCTTATCTTTTTATTATAGAACCACAAAATAAGGCAGCAGTTTATTATAGTAGAACAATATATCATACTAATCATATGAGATAAAGACAAAGGAACGACTCGCTCAACCAATCCTAAGCATGCACTACGACTCGCAAAGGCCAACAGATAAACATGCAAGGGGTTATGGGTTGTGGGGATATAGCTGTATAGGCTGCAGGATAAACATGTGATGGGATCGCAATTCAAGAATCGATAACTAGGATAGCATAGATCAAAAGGCAGGAATGAAAACCCGACAATCGTGTAACCGGTTAGCAAAAGCTTGCCTGGCAGCTCGTAGCCTGGCACGATAGCTGGAACCTCAGTGTCGTAGGTACTCGCAGCAGTCACGTCGTCGTCTACCCAAAGAGAGCCAAACATAGACAATAGGAACAATAATCAATACAGAGATATGCGCAAACAAATGATGATGCGAGATGGTATGAGATGATTAGGTCATATTAAAGCGGGGATGAAATCCCGGCAAAAGATTAGGGTGCAAGTTATTTGTGTATCCAACAATTTAAATGTTACTTAATATATCGCAGATGGGGTGATCAAATTAATTTAAATGGAATAGGCATTAATTGCTCAACACCTTCCATATTTAGTATTTAATTGCAAGTGATTTATTTTTAACTCAAATTAAATATTTATTAGCATGGCAAGATATGGTATAAAAGGGATGAGCATATTAAATGGAATTAGGGCATTATATAATTATTACCCTCATACCCCATATTTAATTAATTAATTGCATTTGTTAATTTAAAATAAGCATTTAAAATAAATGATGCACAATGACATAAGAATAAGATATTAATGTTTATTACATTTTTCTGATATAAAAACATATAAAGTTTATTTAATTTGGAGTTATAAATTAAAAGTTATGCATTTTATAAGTGTAGGGGTGGTTCTGTAAAACCCGAGGACTTATCCGTGATAGAAAACTAGCAGAGGAGGTCCTCTGTGCAAAAACAGAAAGGAAGGGGCTTCGGTGCAAAATTGACAATGCCCCGGAACTTTTCTCACCGCAGCGGGGGCGCACACCGCGATTGACATGCGGGCCCAGGTCGCGCTGGCTCCACGGTCACTGACCGGTGGGGCCAGACTGTCAGCGAGCGGCGAAAAAATGGGGCATTTTCCACTACGCCCGGGGTTCGAACTCGCGACGCGCTGCGGACGGATCGGCGCGCTTAGCCAGTAGGTTAGTGTAGCGATTAGTGATAGGTTTGGTTCAGGGTTTTGATTTAAACAGATCCAGTGATTTACTAACGTTTCTGACGAAACTGTCGACATAACAGACAGGGGAACGGCGGCGAAAAGTTCGACGCCGGCAGCCATTTCCTGGCGGCGCCGCTGCGTGCGTGTGTGCGTTGGGTGCGGCGAGTTGTGCCGGAACCGTTCCCGTGGTCGACAGTGACGGCGGGACGTGGGGTGCTCGTGTTCGTCCTCGACACGCTCGGGTCCGGCGGACGGGAAAACAGAGCGCGGATGGGCTCGGGTTCTCCGGTGACTAACCGAACGGAGGAGAGGGGGAAAAGGGGTAGGGCGGCGGCGGCTCACCGAGGGGAGGTCGCTGGCGAGGCGGGAAGGCGCGGGAGCGACGGAGAAGAGGAGACGGTGATGGGGAAGAAGCTCGGCCGGCGGTCGTCGAAGGAAGAAGAAGAAGGAGGAAAAGGTCCCGTCGCGGCTCCCGGTGTTGAGGACGAACTGGTCCTGTCGGCGCTTTTCCTGGCGTGAGGATGAGGCAGGGGACGCACGGGTTCACGCCGGTGTCGAGGACGGAGCTCCGGTCATGGCGACGGCAGTGCGAGGGGAGCGTGCGGCGGCGGGGGAGAGGAGAAAAACTAGGGTTAGGGTTTCCGGACGCGGCGGCTAAATAGAAGAGGAGGGAGGAGGTGGCATTGGGGCTCGGTGTGGGGCGACCTCGGCAGGGGCTCAGCCATGGCCAGCTCTGCTCCTCCACGCTGGAAAGGGAGGTCTGTACGGAGGAGGGAGAAGAAGAAGTGGGCTGGGGTGGAGTTTGCTGGGCCGAGCTGGCCCAGCTCGGCCAGGGGGTTATTTTTCCTTCTCCTGTTTTTATTTTTCTTTTACAAAAACTTTCTGATTTTTGTATGTGTGAAACAAATAAGAGAAAGAGACAAAAAGAACTTTTGAATAATTTTTACAAGTTTCAAATTAGTCATATTAATATCTAGTTTGGTTATTTATAAATAATTTGAAACTTCAAATGAATTTATTTGAAAGCATTTGAATTCAAAATAAGAATTTAAATTTGGGAAACATTTGGGAGACATATTTAATTAAATGCAACCAATTATGGAATGATGACATGATTCAACAATTTTATTGCACACCAAAAGGAAAGTTACAGTAGGGCTGTTACAATTTCTTTCAGACCACACCGCCTAGCATCCACATAAAATGACAACTGCGTTCTTTGTGGTAACACGATCACTGTCCACCAGATCCATCGCCCAGGTTTCCGGATGAAGTTTCGGTACCTTGACTGAGGTGACGTCTTGAATCTCCTTCCAAAACAGCTTCGCCCATGTACATTCAAACAGTGCATGCTGAATAGTTTCATTACGGCCACAAGACTTGCAAAACGATAGCTTCTCAATATGTCTATTTTTCAACAAAGCCTGACATGGAATATAAGACTTGATAGTTCTCCACCAAAAATTCCGGACCTTTGGGGGAACCGGCATTTTCCACAGCTTTTTCCAGAAAGTTTTATCGTTGCTAACCGAGCCGATTTCCTGAACATGAATATCAGACTTTTGGAGTAGCGCTCTGTATGCTGATCTAACTGAAAACATACCATTTTTCTCAAATTGCCAGGCCCAAATATCTTCATATAATCTCCCAATTGGTATACTCATGATCGCCCGAGCATCTATTGATGCAAAGTTTGTGTCAATAGTATCTTCCCTCCACTGGCCTGTGATGGGATTTAGCAGCTCATCAACGTTGGTCACAACCGAGTTGTTCATAGTAACAATAGGTCTGAAATAAGGATTAGAGGGTATCCACGGATCCTCCCAAGTTCTACTTCTGGTAGAACTGCCATCTCCAATCCGTTTAATGAGCCCAAGTTTCAAAGCTTCCCTTCCGTACAGAATAGCTCTCCATGTGTGTGATGATTGTCGTTTATTTCCCGCTTCCAAGAAGCTAGTAGCATGGAAATATTTCCCTTTTAGTACTCTTGCACATAAAGACTCTGGATTGCTTAATAATCTCCGGTTTTGCTAACATAACTTTATTGAATAAGCTAAATTCTTTGAAGCCCATTCCTCCCCAGCACTTACGTATAGTTAAATTACTCCATTTAATCCAGTGCATCTTCCGTTTATTCTCATCTCCACCCCACCAGAAGCGTGCAATCACCGAGATAATTTTCTTGCACATCTTTTTGGATAATTTGAAACAACTCATCAAGAACGTGGGAATGGCCTGACAAATAGCTTTGATAAGAACTTCCCGACCAGCACTATTCAGAAATTTTGGAGCCCAACCATTTACCAGCTTTTTAATTGTTGCCACTATATGCTCAAATTGCTCATCCGCTACCCAGTGCCGTGGGGAGGCCTAGGTATTTCTGAAGGAGATATGCCGTAGAGGCAATTAATAAAGTGTATTCTTTATCATATCTCGTTTGTTGTCGTGGTGGTGTCACGGCAGATGCCATAGGATGGCTAATGTGTGGGGCCGATGGACGTTGGTGCATCCTGGGAGGGATAGCGAGCTGAAAAGCTCACACGGGGAGGATCCCGGTGTAACCGAGATCTCCCAAGAACAAGAAATAAGATCAAGGCACGAGGGGAAAGATCTAGCAAACAGGAACAAATGCACGAAGGCACACAACACACACACGATGTACCCAGGTTCAGGACCCTCGTGAGGAGGTAACACCCCTACTCCTGCCTTTTCTTCTCAATATAAGTGTGGAACAAGGACTACAACTTGCTCTTAGAGCTCTTGAGGTGAAGAACAAGAAGAACTAGATGAACTCGAGGGAGGATGAAGTAAATGCTCTAGGAGTAAATGAGACTATAGTTTTGGCTCCCAAGTTGGTATCTCCTTCACAGGAGCAGTTATGTCGCCTTTTGTAACAGCCCAACTGTAACTTTCCTTTTGGTGTGCAATAAAAATGTTGTATCATGTCATCATTCCATAAGTGCTTGCATTTATTTAATTTTTGTGCATCAAATTCAATTTACAAATTTCAAATCCTTATTTTGAATTCAAATGCTTTCAAAATAAAATCATTTGAAGTGTCCAATTATTTATAAATAATCCAATGAGATATTAATATGACTAATTTGAAACTTGTAAAAATTATTCAAAAGTTCTTTTTGTCTCTTTCTCTTGTTTGTTTCACAAATACAAAAATCAGAAAGTTTTGAAAAAGAAAAATAAAAACAGGAGAAGAAAAAAATAAGCCCCTGGCCGAGCTGGGCCTGCTCGGCCCATCTCAGTCCAGCCCGACCCAACTCCTTCTTCCCCCACCTCCGTACGCCTTTCCAGCGTGGAGGAGCAGAGCTGGCCATGGCGATGGCTCTCTGCAGCTCGCCCCCACGCCAGAGCCCACTGCCACCTCCTCCCTCCTCTTCTATTTAGCCGCCGCGTCCGGAAACCCTAACCCTAGATCTTTCTCCTCCCCCGCCGCCGCTCGCTCTCTCCTCACAAACGCCGACGCCATGACAGAGAAGAGGTGGAGCTCGGGTTCCCGCTAGAACTCGCCGTCCCCTCCGTCTCTCTCGCGCCAGGAGCAGCAGCAACTCCTCCTCCTCCTTCGTCGTCCAGGAGCAAGGACCAGGACGTCCCCAAAGCACCGCTCCGTCCCCTCCGTCCACGACGACGCCGCGGACCCGCAACTCCTTCCCCGACACAGACGAGCCGCTCCCGACCTCCCCGCGCCTCCGCATCTCGCCACCGACCTCCCTCGGCGAGCCGCCGTCGGAAACCCCTCCTTCCCCCTTCGTTTTCGCCGTGGTTCGCCGGTACTCCATGGCGCCGGTGAGCACGCCATGGACGCGCACGGGTCCGAGCGTGTCGATCACGATGGCGAACACGCCCCACGGTCTCCTTCGAAGACGAGTACAAAAACCGTTTCCCCGCACGCGCCGCAACTCGTTGCGCCCGAGAACTGCACCTACCGCCGTCGAAAATGTCGCCGCCGGCGAGTTTCTTGCCGCCGCCGCGCGCTGTATGTGTTCTGTCCGTCAGTTTCGTCAGAGAAACGAACCAGAGCCCCCCTGTTTTTCTTAAAACGTGTTAAAACAAAACCTTTACCAAACCTATCACTAATAGCTACACTAACCTACTGGCTAACCAAACGCTACGCATCGAGCGCGTCGCGCGTTCGAATCCTATCGCGGGCAGTAGAAAAAGGAAGCCTTTTATTTTTCCTCGCACCCACTGACACGCGGGCCCCGCGGGTCAGCGACCGCGGAGGCCAGCGCCGTGCGCATCTCGCCCGCGTGGCACCAGGTCCCACCAGCAGTCGCTGGGTGTGCCCCGCGCCCGGTGAGAAAAGTCCGGAGCGAGGGAACTTTGCACCGAAGCCCCTGTTTTCCTGGATTTGCACAGTAGACCTCCACTGCTAGTTTTCTGTCACGTTTAAGTCCCTGGATATTTCAGAAACACCCCTACACTTATAAAATGCATAACTTTTAATTTATAACTCCAAATTAAATAAACTTTATATGTTTTTATATCAGAAAAATGCAATAAACATTAATATCACATTCTTATGTCTTTTTGCATCATTTATTTTAAATGCTTATTTTAAATTAACAAATGCAATTAATTAATTAAATATGGAGTATGAGGGGTAATAATTATATAATGCCCTAATTCCATTTAATATGCTCATACCTTTTGTACCATATCTTGCCATGCTAATAATTATTAAATTTGAGTTAAAAATAAATCAATTGCAATTAATTCCTAAATGTGGAATGTGTTGGGCAACTAAGTAATTAATGTCTTTTCCATTTTAAATTAATTGGACCACCACTTCTGCTATTATTAAGTAACATTTAAATTGTTGGCTACACAAATAACTTGCACCCTAATCTTTTGCCGGGATTCCATCCCCGCGTTAATATGACCTAATCATCTCATACCATATCGCATCATCATTTGGTTGCGCATATCTCTGTATTGATTATTGTTTCCTATTGTCTGTGTTTGGCTCTCTTTGGGTAGACGATGACGTGTCTGCTGCGAGTACCTACGACACTGAGGTTCCAGCTATCGTGCCAGGCTACGAGCTGCCAGGCAAGCTTTTGCTAACCGGTTACACGATTGTCGGGTTTTTATTCCTGCATTTTGATCTATGCTATCTTAGTTATCGATTCTTGAATTGCGATCCCATCACATGTTTATCCTGCAGCCTATACAGCTATATCCCCACAACCCATAACCCCTTGCATGTTTATCTGTTGGCCTTTGCGAGTCGTAGTGCATGCTTAGGATTGGTTGAGCGAGTCGTTCCTTTGTCTTTATCTCATATGCTTAGTATGATATTGTTCTACTATAATAAACTGTTGTCTTATTTTGGGGTTCTATGATTAAAAGATAAGGCACCAGGCGGAAGGCCTTGCGAGGTGCTTTGTTCTGCTCAGTGTCGACCTAGGAACTGAGATTTTGTCCTCGGATCCAATTTTGAGCGCACTAACCACTTGTGGGTGGCCCAATGGAGCCCCCCTCGACTTTGAACGGATCCGCAGCTCGTCCATGTGCCGCAAGTAGTTCGGGTTTTCCATTCGCTCATATGCATGAGCATGATGATGATGATCGATGAGAGGTTACTTGATACGGGGGGTCATATAGGGGTGGTGCGCGCGAAGCGGACAGTTCCTACTGTGGTTTGAGCCGCATGGCGCGTGGACACAAATTAATGAGTCCGCAATTGAGATTTGGCCGGACTCCTGACGCGGGTAACAACTCATATGGGTGGCACTTGGACTTGCTGTAGTGAAGGAATGAGTCGTGTTGAGAGGCCCTAACGGGTTGATCATGCGAGTATGGGTACTGTAGTGCACCCCTGCAGGGTATAATCTTATAGATGAGCCGTGTCCACGGTTATGGACGACTTTGGTGATGATGCTGGCTAACAAGATCTAGACAACTTACACCTAATCATTGTTAATTAATGTGACTAGTAATATAGCATTACTTACACCCTAAATGGTAACTAAAATTGTTAAGTGTGAGTTTTCCCGGATTGCTTCCTCATACTTGGTTGAGGGGGTTAATTGGAGAATGGGTTATGACTGGTGTCAGTTGTAGGTGGATACTTAAACGCTCTCTTATCCCTCTCTAATTAGACGGAAGTTTTAGCGTGTCTCTTTAGTTTGCTAGTGCTGCTGCCGCTAAGTACACTTACCCCCATATTTTGGGAATCTTACAGTTTTGTAACCTGTTAGCTTAAGTTTGTTCGATACGCTTCGGTGTATTGACCCGTTCGCGGGCTGTGGTTTTTCTGCAGTTGAGGATCCTTCGCTCGACCAGTTGGGTGGATACTACGTGGATTTCGACGACGAGAGCTACGGCGAGTAGTTAGAGTTCCCCTGGGCTACTTCCTGGTGGACTGCGTGGATGGGCCTTCTTTTCCGTTTCGGCCTTGAGCCCTTTGCTTCTTGTCTGTACTCAGACCGGTGTGTTTCCGCTGCTTGATGTAATGTTGGGACATGTGTCCTCTGATTGGTGCCATTTGATATATTTTGCTCAGTGAGAGCTTTTGGATATTATTTCCTTTCTTTGTGTCTTAGGTTTATTCTGTGGTTTCAACTTGTTAAAAATACGACTCGTATACCATGTGTGTATGGTTGAAGTATACGAGTTGGAAGACTTTTTGGGTTCTTGCGTGCACAATCTGGAAACGTATGTGACGTTGGGATCGCCAAGAACTGTCGGCCGATGATCCATTCCGAGCATGGCCTGATGGTTTTCCTGGGAGTGGTAACCCCAGTATGTTCTTGGTTGTGTGGCCCAACCGATACGTTTCGTTTGTGTAGCTTGAATTCAGGGTCTGACAGTTGGTATCAGAGCTTAAACACCCTCAGGTTCCCTTCTACTGGTCGTTGTTTGAGTCTAGAAAAATATTTTTGTAGTTATCAGGAAATCTTAAACGCGAGAGTAGGAATTCTGTTCTTTTTCTTCTTTCCCCACCCACCCTCCCTGTTCTTCTGGTAAGGAAGTGTTACGATAATTCCCTTCTCACCTTAATTTTAAAATTTAGGACATCACGTGTTCTGGGTTTTCCGTAGTACCATATTTGCAGGTGGTTTTTGTCATTTTGGTGGTTATCAACTTCTTCGGCTATGTTCAGTTTCAATCTCGAATCAATTAGTTATTGTTCTACCTTTCTCTGGTTTTCATCTCATTGTCATTGTACAATTCGTTCTGTGCAATCAATCCTTTTTGTTTCCGGAGGCTAACTTCTACTTCAAACTGCTATGTAGATGGCACACTATCAGGTGGTGCGTAAGACCCACTGTGAGCAGACTACCGGTTACCCGAAGCTTCTCAGAAGCATGGTTGACTATGTCGGTTTCAGCTACCTCCCGGAGTACCAGGTGTCCGAGATCCCCAGAGATTACGGACATACCTTCTACAGAGCTACTGTTTGGATCAGTGGAGATGATGGTGATACTGTGCACAAGCACGTTGCTGAGGCTTCCACTGTGGACATGGCAGTACACTTGGCACCTTACGATGCAGCTCTGGCTCTGCGCAGGGACTACTACTGCTTCAACAACCATCCATTCTGCTATGTTCCATACTACCCCTACACGGACTCTCAGTACGAGCTCGAGGTTCTGGACATGACCGCTCAGTTTGGCCAGTCTTCAGACTCAGTTGCTGGGACTCTACGCTTGGAGCTAGCAGCAGTCCGTCAGCAGCTGCACCGGGCACTCTCTCACCTGGGGCAGTATGACAGGGGGAACGTCACACCAGACGCTTTCCCGAGGTTCCAGCTCGCTTTTCCGAGTCGTCTGTCTGCTGTGGGTGGATACACTCCAGAGCGTGGTCCTCTGATCACTACTGATCCAGACCACGTTGGACCACTACTGTACGGGACACAGACGCCAGATGCCTACTCCGTTCAGTTGCGACGCATTGTGCGAGAGTACCGCTTGTACTACGATCGTCGCTACACCCATCGCAGCAGCCTAGTTTCGTCTTCTGAGGGAAGCGAGAGCTAGTCTTCGAGTTGTATCTTTTCCTTTGTTGTAGTAGCTATCCTTTGTACTGAAACCGTGTTGGTTGTACGGATGGTTAACTTTGTACTAGTAGCTGTCCTTGTAGTACTGAAACCTTGGTGGTTGTACTGATGGCTAACTAAGTGTATGGTTATGAACCTTTGTTATGAGAAGCTTATCCGTGTTATCCTACAGTTTGCAACTGTTTTTCTGAGCAAGAATTCGACTTTCCAAGTTTTCCCTGGCTTTGTGAATCTTGTCGCTGTTCTAATGTCCAATGTCTTCAGGATGACGAACACCAGGAACAACCGCAATGCGGAAGACGCACCACCACTGCCTCCAATCACTGAGTTGCTTGGTCAGATGACCCAAGTTCTGGCTCAAATGGCCGAGAACCAAGTCTACCAGAACAACCACGGACAGCGCAATGAAGGCAATGCACGTGTGACCATCAAGGACTTCCTCGGTCTGGGCCCAAGGAACTTCACTTCCCCCACTGAGCCGCTGGAAGCTGATGACTGGCTTCGCGAGATGGAAAGGACCCTTGCTATCGCCCACGTGGCTGAGCATGACAAGGTGCCTTACGTGTCCTACCTGCTTAGGGGCAAGTCTGCCTCATGGTGGGAAAACTTCCAGGCTATGAGAGCTCCCGGGGTGGTTACCACTTGGGGGGATTTCAGGGCAGCCTTCCTGCGCCACCACATCCCAGAAGGTCTCATGGACAGGATGCGCGAGCAGTTTAACTCGCTGACGCAAGGCAAGATGGACGTGATGGAGTACAATGGCGAGTTCAATCGCCTTGCTCGTTACGCTGGAGATGAGGTGAACACTGAGGCCAAGAAGATGGCCAAGTTCCGCAAGGGTTTCAACCCCGCGCTCAAGTACAAACTGAACCTCGTCAAGACCGACAACTTCGAGGACCTCGTCAACATCGCGCTCAATGAGGAGCATGGGCGCAAGGTCGTCGAGGAGTCGCGCAAGCACTCTCGTGAGAACAACTCTTCTTCATCGTCAATCGCCGCCACTCCTGCTCAGAAGCGTCGGCTCTGGGTGCCTAACAGCGCCTTCGCACGAGCTACCTACGTGCCAGGACCTCCAGGACTCGCGCCTCGCCCACCGAACCCGGCTCTAGCTATGAGGGGTTTCGGAGGACCGCCAAGGCCAACAGGCGCTCGCCCCAACGTGACCTGCTACCAGTGCGGGAAACCGGGCCACTACTCCAACAACTGCCCGGAGACCCGTACACTTCCTCCACCACCTCTCCCTTCTCCAACTCAGGCGATGGTCCGCGCACCTGCCCCGACTAGGCCTTTCGTCCCCAACACCAGGCCTCCGGCACGTGCCGCGCGGGTGAACCACATCAGGGCTGAGGAAGCAGAGGAAGCTCCAGAAGTTGTCCTCGGTATACTCCCTGTTAATCATATTCCCGCTAAGGTCTTATTTGACACAGGCGCATCGCATTCATTTGCATCACAAGCTTTTGCACAAATACATGATCTCTCTTTCGAGTCTATGTCCAATGGTCTTAGCGTCACTTCCCCCGGTGTTGAGATGTACTCTTCCAAGATAAGCCCCAACAACGAAATCCAAATTGGAGGCCATATCTTCTTGGCATCTCTAATAATTCTCGGCAATTCTGATATTGATGTCATTCTGGGCATGGATTGGTTGAAGGCCAATCAAGCTAAGATAGACTGTTCCACAAAGACTGTAACTCTTTCTCATCTTTCTGGACAGTTAGTCTATTCTCCAAACCAAACATCTTCGGCTCGGCTTTTCGCTCTCAATGTTGATCCTCTTCCTTCCATAGAAGCTATTCCGGTGGTCCGAGACTTTCCTGACGTCTTTCCTGAAGAATTACCAGGTATGCCACCTGACAGAGCCGTTGAGTTCGTTATTGAACTAGAACCAGGCACTGCTCCTATCTCCAAACGTCCTTACAAGATGGGCCCCAAAGAACTGGCTGAGCTTAAGAAACAGCTAGAGGAGTTGGAAAGAAAAGGTCATATTCAACCTAGTACTTCTCCTTGGGGTTGTCCTACTCTGTTTGTCAAAAAGAGGGACACGACGGAGCGACTGGTTGTTTACTACCGTCCTCTGAACAACAAAACCATCAAGAACAAGTATCCTCTCCCTCGCATCAATGATCTGTTCGATCAACTGGCTGGTGCTAAGGTTTTCTCCAAGTTGGACTTGAGGTCAGGTTATCACCAGATCAAGATCCGCAAAGAAGACATTCCAAAGACAGCTTTCACTACTCGTTATGGTCTCTACGAATACACTGTCATGTCTTTTGGTCTCACAAATGCTCCGGCGACTTTCTCACGTCTCATGAACTTCGTTTTCATGGAATACCTCGATAAGTTTGTGGTAGTCTATCTCGATGACATTCTTATCTATTCCAAAACCGAGGAAGAACACGGAGAACATCTACTCTTATCTTGTTGAAACTCCGAGAACACCGTCTCTACGCCAAGTTCTCCAAGTGTGAATTCTGGCTTCCTAAAGTATCCTACCTTGGTCATGTCATCTCTTCTGAAGGCATTTCTGTGGATCCAGAAAAAGTGAAGGCCATTGTTGAATGGTTGCCTCCTACATCGGTGAAACAAGTCAGGAGTTTCCTTGGCATGGCTAGCTATTGCCGTCGATTTGTTGAGAACTTCTCCAAAATTGCTAAGCCTCTCACCGATCTTACAAGGAAGGATAGAAAGTTTCTTTGGACTCCAAAATGTGATGAGAGTTTCAATCTCTTGAAAGCTAAACTCACTTCTACTCATGTTCTAGTTGGCCCAGACACTTCCAAACCTTTCCAAATATTCTGCGATGCATCTCTTCAAGGACTAGGCGCAGTCCTCATGCAAGAACGCAAAGTTGTGGCTTATGCATCTCGCCAGTTGCAACCTCATGAGCTCAACTATCCTACACATGATCTTGAACTTGCAGCAATCATGTATGCCCTCAAGGCTTGGAGACCTTATTTGTTGGGGCACAGCTGTGAGATCTTCACTGATCACAAGAGTCTCAAATATCTCTTCACTCAACCAGACTTGAACCTCAGGCAAACAAGGTGGCTTGAGAAACTCTCAGATTACGATCTTACCATCTCTTACACTCCAGGCAAAGCTAATGTAATGGCTGATGCTCTCAGTCGCAAGTCCTATTGCAACAGCCTCATGGTTGAGGACATCCAACCTCCTATTCATGAAGAATTCAAGAAACTCAATCTTCAAGTGGTTCCCTCTGGTTATCTTGCAAACTTGATTGCCACTCCTACACTTGAGGATAAGATCCGTGCCGCACAGTTGCGTGATTCTGGTGTCAAGAATATCAAAGACAACATTGGCAAGGATAAGTACAAGAGTTTCTCTCTCGATGACAAGGGTACCTTGCTGTTTGAAGAACGCATTGTAGTGCCCAAACTTGACAGCTTAAGAGAACTCATTCTCAAGGAGGCTCATGATACTCCGCTTTCTATTCACCCTGGCAGCACAAAGATGTACCAGGATCTCAAGTCAATCTATTGGTGGACCAGGATGAAGCGTGAAATTGCTCGCTATGTGTCTCATTGTGATGTTTGCTGTCGTGTCAAGGCAGTTCATCAGAGACCACCTGGACTTCTTCAACCACTGCAAATTCCTGAGTGGAAATGGGACAAGATCGAAATGGACTTCGTTACTGGGTTTCCAAAGTCCAAGAAAGGCAACGATGCAATCTTTGTTGTCATTGATCGTCTCTCCAAAGTGGCTCACTTCTTTCCAGTCAAAGAGACAGTATCAGCTAGTCAGTTGGCAGAACTCTATATGACAAGACTGGTTCCTTTACATGGTGTTCCTTTGGCAATAAGCTCAGATCGTGGAAGTATCTTCACTTCTCGATTTTGGGATAGCTTTCAGAAAGCCCTGGGTACCAAACTTCTGTTCAGCACAGCTTACCATCCGCAGACAAGTGGACAGGTTGAAAGAGTGAACCAAATTCTGGAGGATATGCTCAGAGCTTGTGTTATCTCCTTTGGCATGAAATGGGAGGATTGCCTTCCGTATGCTGAGTTCTCCTACAACAACAGCTTCCAAGCAAGCCTAGGCATGGCTCCATTTGAAGCTCTCTATGGCCGCAAATGTAGAACTCCTCTCAATTGGTCTCAAGCTGGTGAACGTCCATTCTTTGGGCCGGATATTATCCAGGAGGCTGAAGAAAAGGTTCGCATCATTCGTGACAATCTGATGATTGCCCAGTCTCGGCAGAAAAGCTATTATGATAGCAAGCACAGGGACATGGTCTATGCACCTGGTGATCAAGCTTACCTTCGTGTCACTCCTCTGAGAGGCACGCAACGCTTTGGCATCAAAGGCAAACTCGCTCCACGTTATGTTGGGCCTTTCAACGTTCTTTCAAGGCGTGGTGAATTGGCTTACCGTCTGGAACTTCCTCCAAACCTCTCCAAAGTGCACGATGTCTTCCACGTGTCACAACTCAAGAAATGCTTCCAAGATCCAGGTCGTGCAGTTGATCATGGATCAATTGAACTTCGAGAAGATCTCTCTTATGTGGAACAACCGATTCACATTCTTGACGAAGCTGAACGTCGCCCCCGTAACAACACTGTCAAGTTCTACAAGATTCAATGGTCTCATCATTCTGACAAGGAAGCTACATGGGAACGTGAAGACCATCTCCGTGCCGAGTACCCCAACCTCTTTGTTGCTCCATGAAGAATCTCGGGGCGTGATTCCTTTGAGGGGGGGAGTGTTGTAACAGCCCAACTGTAACTTTCCTTTTGGTGTGCAATAAAAATGTTGTATCATGTCATCATTCCATAAGTGCTTGCATTTATTTAATTTTTGTGCATCAAATTCAATTTACAAATTTCAAATCCTTATTTTGAATTCAAATGCTTTCAAAATAAAATCATTTGAAGTGTCCAATTATTTATAAATCATCCAATGAGATATTAATATGACTAATTTGAAACTTGTAAAAATTATTCAAAAGTTCTTTTTGTCTCTTTCTCTTATTTGTTTCACAAATAAAAAAATCAGAAAGTTTTGAAAAAGAAAAATAAAAACAGGAGAAGAAAAAAATAAGCCCCTGGCCGAGCTGGGCCTGCTCGGCCCATCTCAGTCCAGCCCGACCCAACTCCTTCTTCCCCCACCTCCGTACGCCTTTCCAGCGTGGAGGAGCAGAGCTGGCCATGGCGATGGCTCTCTGCAGCTCGCCCCCACGCCGGAGCCCACTGCCACCTCCTCCCTCCTCTTCTATTTAGCCGCCGCGTCCGGAAACCCTAACCCTAGATCTTTCTCCTCCCCCGCCGCCGCTCGCTCTCTCCTCGCAAACGCCGACGCCATGACAGAGAAGAGGTGGAGCTCGGGTCCCCGCTAGAACTCGCCGTCCCCTACGTCTCTCTCGCGCCAGGAGCAGCAGCAACTCCTCCTCCTCCTTCGTCGTCCAGGAGCAAGGACCAGGACGTCCCCAAAGCACCGCTCCGTCCCCTCCGTCCACGACGACGCCGCGGACCCGCAACTCCTTCCCCGACACAGACGAGCCGCTCCCGACCTCCCCGCGCCTCCGCATCTCGCCACCGACCTCCCTCGGTGAGCCGCCGTCGGAAACCCCTCCTTCCCCCTTCGTTTTCGCCGTGGTTCGCCGGAACTCCATGGCGCCGGTGAGCACGCCATGGACGCGCACGGGTCCGAGCGTGTCGATCACGATGGCGAACACGCCCCACGGTCTCCTTCGAAGACGAGTACAAAAACCGTTTCCCCGCACGCGCCGCAACTCGTTGCGCCCGAGAACTGCACCTACCGCCGTCGAAAATGTCGCCGTCGGCGAGTTTCTTGCCGCCGCCGCGCGCTGTATGTGTTCTGTCCGTCAGTTTCGTCAGAGAAACGAACCAGAGCCCCCCTGTTTTTCTTAAAACGTGTTAAAACAAAACCTTTACCAAACCTATCACTAATAGCTACACTAACCTACTGGCTAACCGAACGCTACGCATGTTCAAATCCTATCGCGGGCAGTAGAAAATGGGAAGCCTTTTATTTTTCCTCGCACCCACTGACACGCGGGCCCCGTGGGTCAGCGACCGCGGAGGCCAGCGCCGTGCGCATCTCGCCCGCGTGGCACCAGGTCCCACCAGCAGTCGCTGGGTGTGCCCCGCGCCCGGTGAGAAAAGTCCGGAGCGAGGGAACTTTGCACCGAAGCCCCTGTTTTCCTGAATTTGCACAGTAGACCTCCCCTGCTAGTTTTCTGTCACGTTTAAGTCCCTGGATATTTCAGAAACACTCCTACACTTATAAAATGCATAACTTTTAATTTATAACTCCAAATTAAATAAACTTTATATGTTTTTATATCAGAAAAATGCAATAAACATTAATATCACATTCTTATGTCTTTTTGCATCATTTATTTTAAATGCTTATTTTAAATTAACAAATGCAATTAAATAATTAAATATGGAGTATGAGGGGTAATAATTATATAATGCCCTAATTCCATTTAATATGCTCATACCTTTTATACCATATCTTGCCATGCTAATAATTATTTAATTTGAGTTAAAAATAAATCAATTGCAATTAATTCCTAAATGTGGAATGTGTTGGGGAACTAAGTAATTAATGTCTTTGCCATTTTAAATTAATTGGACCACCACTTCTGCTATTATTAAGTAACATTTAAATTGTTGGCTACACAAATAACTTGCACCCTAATATTTTGCCGGGATTCCATCCCCGCGTTAATATGACCTAATCATCTCATACCATATCGCATCATCATTTGGTTGCACATATCTCTGTATTGATTATTGTTTCCTATTCTCTGTGTTTGGCTCTCTTTGGGTAGACGACGACGTGTCTGCTGCGAGTACCTACGACACTGAGGTTCCAGCTATCGTGCCAGGCTACGAGCTGCCAGGCAAGCTTTTGCTAACCGGTTACACGATTGTCGGGTTTTCATTCCTGCCTTTTGATCTATGCTATCTTAGTTATCGATTCTTGAATTGCGATCCCATCACATGTTTATCCTGCAGCCTATACAGCTATATCCTCACAACCCATAACCCCTTGCATGTTTATCTGTTGGCCTTTGCGAGTCGTAGTGCATGCTTAGGATTGGTTGAGCGAGTCGTTCCTTTGTCTTTATCTCATATGCTTAGTATGATATTGTTCTACTATAATAAACTGCTGTCTTATTTTGGGGTTCTATAATTAAAAGATAAGGCACCAGGCGGAAGGCCTTGCGAGGTGCTTTGTTCTGCTCAGTGTCGACCTAGGAACTGAGATTTTGTCCTCGGATCCAATTTTGAGCGCACTAACCACTTGTGGGTGGCCCAATGGAGCCCCCTTCGACTTTGAACGGATCCGCAACTCGTCCATGTGCCGCAAGTAGTTCGGGTTTTCCATTCGCTCATATGCATGTGCATGATGATGATGATCGATGAGAGGTTACTTGATACGGGGGGTCATATAGGGGTGGTGCGCGCGAAGCGGACAATTCCTACTGTGGTTTGAGCCGCATAGCGCGTGGACACAAACTAATGAGTCCGCAATTGAGATTCGGCCGGACTCCTGACGCGGGTAACAACTCATATGGGTGGCACTTGGACTTGCTGTAGTGAAGGAATGAGTCGTGTTGAGAGGCCCTAACGGGTTGATCATGCGAGTATGGGTACTGTAGTGCACCCCTGCAGGGTATAATCTTATCGATGAGCCGTGTCCACGGTTATGGACGACTTTGGTGATGATGCTGGCTAACAAGATCTAGACAACTTACACCTAATCATTGTTAATTAATGTGACTAGTAATATAGCATTACTTACACCCTAAATGGTAACTAAAATTGTTAAGTGTGAGTTTTCCCGGATTGCTTCCTCATACTTGGTTGAGGGGGTTAATTCGAGAATGGGTTATGACTGGTGTCAGTTGTAGGTGGATACTTAAACGCTCTCTTATCCCTCTCTAATTAGACGAAAGTTTTAGCGTGTCTCTTTAGTTTGCTAGTGCTGCTGCCGCTAAGTACACTTACCCCCATATTTTGGGAATCTTACAGTTTTGTAACCTGTTAGCTTAAGTTTGTTCGATACGCTTCGGTGTATTGACCCGTTCGCGGGCTGTGGTTTTTCTGCAGTTGAGGATCCTTCGCTCGACCAGTTGGGTGGATACTACGTGGAGTTCGACGACGAGAGCTACGACGAGTAGTTAGAGTTCCCCTGGGCTACTTCCTGGTGGACTGCATGGATGGGCCTTCTTTTTCGTTTCGGCCTTGAGCCCTTTGCTTCTTGTCTGTACTCAGACCGGTGTGTTTCCGCTGCTTGATGTAATGTTGGGACATGTGTCCTCTGATTGGTGCCATTTGATATATTTTGCTCAGTGAGAGCTTTTGGATATTATTTCCTTTCTTTGTGTCTTAGGTTTATTCTGTGGTTTCAAGTTGTTAAAAATCCGACTCGTATACCATGTGTGTATGGTTGAAGTATATGAGTTGGAAGACTTTTTGGGTTCTTGCGTGCACAATCTGGAAACGTATGTGACGTTGGGATCGCCAAGAACTGTCGGCCGATGATCCATTCCGAGCATGGCCTGATGGTTTTCCTGGGAGTGGTAACCCCAGTATGTTCTTGGTTGTGTGGCCCAACCGATACGTTTCGTTGTGTAGCTTGAATTCAGGGTCTGACACCTTTTATAGAGTTCCGGCCAGGAGGACCAGGAATCCTAATCCGGCTTGGCCCCACCGGACAGGCCTAACCGTTATGTCGTCACCGGCTAGTGCGACCTAGTTACCGCGCTTTCCGGCGTAGCCCCTTCGTCATCATTCCGGCAAGGACGACATGCGCCGTCCTGGAACATCATTGTCCCCCTGTCAGAGACAGGACATGTCTTGGCCCATCCCGGATAGCCTTTTCCGGAATGCCGGGCTAGGCACGTCCAGTCTTGTCGTACCGTTGTCATACCGGCTGACGCGCTCCCGTGTCAGGCGGGAGGTGACCATGCTTCCGTGTCAGGCGGGAGGTGACCATGCTTCCGTGTCAGGCGGAATGGTACTTTCCCCCGCATCAGGCGGGAAAGCCTGCTGCAGACTGTTGACGGCCTACCGGGATCCCTCATGCCGGTCACCTTCTTGCTCGACCCTGCGAGTCCTTCCTGCACAAGTTCAGTAATCTAATAGGACCGAGATAAACGTTCCGGTTAGCACTTATCCGGATTGCGTATTCGGTAAGCCCGAGTACTTTTCCTTCCGGGAGTCTCCTCGGAGTTACAAGGTCCGAGATCTCTCCCGGATGCATCCGAGTTCCTCTTAGGATGAGTATCTCTAGGCCTAGCCTCCCGAAGATGTCTTAGCCCACCAGCCAAGACATCTTCGAGAAGCTAGTTCTTAGAGGAACCACCCGCTGATGCTTGTGCTGTTATGAGGGCTCGGGGTGGCTATTTATAGCCGCCAGAGATGACCCTTGCGCCTGCCAGGAGGCACCTTGCACTCTACCAGCTCTGAAAGGTCAAGTTGCCCCTTCAGCGCACTAGGGGATGGCCCTTGCTCTCGCCAAAGGTCAAGCACTGTTGCCACACTGTTGAATTGTGCCGGGAACTGCCCACCCGGGTGGCAGCCCCCCGACACTAGGCCCCGAAGCTGGTGCTGCGCAGCGACCCCGGATGATGTGCGGGATCAGCTTTAATAACAACAATTACCCCAGAAAAGATGAGACGATATTTTGACTTGATGCCGAGATGAGTTTTACCGAGATCCCCGCACCGAGATCTGTTCGACCGGAAGGCCATGCTCCTAACCGGATAGTGCCACGTCAGTGAATATTATTGTTGGCTCCGAATTGAATTCCAGATCTTTGGATGGGTCCCACCCGAGGTCCTGTCGAGTCAGAAACGCACTCGAGTGCTTCTGACCGAGCACGCCGCTGCTCGGGTTCGCGCGCCGGGAGCCGCAGCCGATCCGAAGTCCAATCGTTGGGGCTCTATGGCCCCCGGTGTGGCCGGATCGGGCGCTCCGATGGACGCCACGTGTCGCGCGGCATAAAACAGATCCCACCCATGATCGGAGAGATCGTGGGCGGGAAATTCGGAAACCGCTCCGGATCCCCCCCATAAATAGGGGACCGGAACGGTTACCTCTTCTTCTTCCCCAATTCCTCATTTCTCCCACTACCGTCTCGAGCACCTCGCCGTCGCCGTGCCCGGAGCTCAAGCGCCGCCGTTCCCGCTGGTCGCCGGAGCTCTTCGCCTCCACCATCGGGTCACGCTCTTCTCGCTCGTCACCGGCCTCGCTTTCTCCGGTGAGTTCTTCCATCCGCTTTGATGAACTTCACCACGGTGACGGTGCTCCGCGCTCGGCCGTGAAAGTACGCACCCGCGGTGGCGCCGACGGCGGCGAGCACGAGCCGCGCGGCGTGGACGAGGATGCGTTCCACACTTTAGCTTTCGCTTGCACTAGGCCACCTTCGTACCTTGCCCGAGCATATTTGCGTCGATTAAGTTTTGATTTATTCGCGTGCGGTAGATCTTATTTGCTGGGAATCCGGTTGCATTTAGGAGTTTGCGATCCGGAATCTTAGCTCCCGGTAGACTAACTCGACTAACTGCCGTTGCGCCTGCAGAATAGCCCGGACACCTTCGCAGGTCCCTCCGACAGGACTGAAGAAAGTGTTCGGGGGTGTTGGGATGGGTCCGAGACCATGCAGAAGGATCTAGACTGGCTGTACCGGACTCACCGAATTCCGCCAGAAGTTGAGAGTCGACTTCCGGAGGGCGAGGTCCAACCGGAACCCCAACCCGGGGAATACGTTGTATTCCTCACGCATTTCGAGCGTGGGTTCGGGCTTCCGGCTAGCCCCTTCTTTCGTGACTTCCTCGACACCTACGGCCTCCAACCTCACCATCTCCCAGCCAACGCAATAATGATGCTCTCGGTCTTCACCACCTACACATAAGCGTATCTTGGCGTGTGGCCTTTCTTGGACCTCTGGGCCAAGTACTTCATCCTCCGCCGCCAAGTCATCCCCAATCAGGATAAGAAAGTCAAAGACTTAGTCGACTGCGGGGCGGCCACCATAATTCCCCGCGCTGATTCCGGATTCCCCAAAGTCCAGGGGTTAGAATCCTGCCGGAAGTGGCAGCGTAGCTTCTTCTACGTGAAGAACCGGGAGGCGTCGGGAGATGGTCCGGGATCCTCGAACCCGGATTTCATCAATCTGCCGGAGTTTGCAATTGGTCCTCCCCGCGAATTCGACCTCTGGAACCGGCTTCCGGATACCGAGGAGGTCAGATGCATGCACGATATCCTCAACGTGCTGACGGATAAGATGACTGGCGACGATCTCCTGCGTCGCTTTATCATTCGCCGCGTCTGCCCCCTACAGACCCGAGTGCACAAGATGTGCCATATGGACGGGATATTAGATCCCACCAGGACCAGCTACTTCGGGTTGGACCATTCCGCAGTCGCCCGACGCGTTCGAGCTATTGCCCGAACTAAGATGCCGGATGACTACACATGGGGTCTTGTCGGGGGTTCCCGGAAAAAACCACTGCGGCAGGTGCTTGTGTCTGTCTTTCGCCAACTTACATTTGCACCCGGATTTTGCTGGAAACCGACATGGTTATCATGCAATGATTTGTTCGTGCAGTTATTCGAGCGGCAGACCGAAGAGGACGCGATGCACGCCGGTGGGAAGTTCGTGCCGAACGTCACGCCACCGGAAAAGATGCCGAGAGAGGATCCCGACGGCGAGGACCACCTTGCCATTCCTCTAGCTCGTGCCGCTGCTCCGGGTAACCCTTCAACCTCAGAGGCTATTTCTGTTTCTTCAGATTATGAGGATGAGATTGATTGTCAAATACTCGATGTGATTGACGCTCTTCCCCTCAACTGGGCTTCGCCAGTGGCTCCGAAACCCACGGCCGTGACGAAGCGCGCCGAGACCGGAAGCGTGCGGCTTCCGACACCAACCCTGCCGGTGCATCCGGCATCACCCCCAAGAAGATCAGGACGAACAAGCAAACGGCCGAGAAGCCTCTACGCCGAAGGAGAGGTCCTCCCACCGTCGATTCCGGGTACGATCATTTTTGCTTCGAGTTATATGGTTCTGTCTTCTCCCGAAGTCTTTTCTGATATATTTCTTTCAGAGATGCACTCGACATCCCGGCATCCGCGGCTTCCGAACCTCCGGGATCCCGCACTCCTAGCCCGCCTCGGGCTTCTCCTTCTCCATCTCGCCCTTCCGCACGAGAGAGCGAGCGTCCTGCTCCTGGTGCCGCGCAGACTGCCGCTGCGACTCCGGGTGCTCATCCCGTGGTGGACGAGATTCCGACCCAGGCTACTGCCGCATCGGAAGACATCTTCCTTCCGGACAGCCCGCGCAGAGTACCTGGGCTTGAGACGGACATCACAAGTCCTCCTCGGCAGGTCGTGCCGGGAGTCTCCTCCCGGCAGGCCTCGGGCAAGACTGCTCCGCCGAAACAGCCCACGGCCCCTTCCCGACAAACTGACCATCCTGCCGGGAAATCACGCAGCAAGGCCGTCGGGCAGAAAACAGCCTCCGGCAAACCTACTGCGCCCCCGACATCTTCGGCCCAAGACTTGGCCCTAAGCACGGGTAAGTTTTCGCGATTACCGCCACCTCCTGCCGAGATCCCCACTGCCGCCCTGCAGATGCTGCGAGCAACCGTAAGCTCCTTTATGCCTTCAGGATCCCGGGAGGTCGTAGCTGCTAGCGCGCCTGGCGGTTCCGGCGTGCGTGTTGTTGAATAATACAACAAAGCCTGGATTGCCTCCGACACCCCCGAGATCGTGGAGGACTTGCATGCTGCCGGCCCTAGCCGCAGCGCCCAAGCTCTACATGCTCTCCAGGTGGCCGCGCTGGACGTTACTCGGGTGGTCGAGGTAAGTTTGTTCCCTTTACCTTTTCCAAAATTTAATTGTTCCATCCCCACTAGTCCCCGAGATTGGTGCTTAGTGCTCTAGATTTCACCGAATAGCAGACCACTAGGCTCCAATCTTTAGAAAACTTCACAATACTTTGAACACGAGTCCCCGAGATTGGTGCTTAGTGCTCTAGATTCCACCAAATAGCAGACCACTAGGCTCCAATCTTTAGAAAACTTCACAATACTTTGAACATGAGTCCCCGAGATTGGTGCTTAGTGCTCTAGATTCCACCGAATAGCAGACCACTAGGCTCCAATCTTTAGAAAACTTCACAATACTTTGAACACGAGTCCCCGAGATCCTCCCTACCGAGTAGCTTTAGCTGATATAGATCCCAGAAGACACCGAGTCCCCGGTATCCTTCCCGAGATTGACACAACTTTCTCTGTTTGAATTCAGGACTGCGGCAAGAAACGGGGCAGCATCTTCAACCGGCTTCTTGCTGACTTCGGTTAGTCCAAGAAGTGCGAGGGGCGCCTCCGGGAGGAGCGGGATGCCGCGCGCAAAATCGCGGTGGAACAAAAGGCTGCGCTTGCCGCTACCCAGTCCGAGATCACGCGGCTAAGCGCCGAGCTCGAGAAGGCCAAACTCGCCGCGACCGACATGAAGACGCGCTTCGTGGAGGCGTCGAAGAAGCAGAAGGAGACCTTGGATCAATCCGAGGCGCGCGCGCACCACGCCGAGACCGGGCTGGCGCTTCTCCGGTCACAGGCCGATACTTGGATTTCAGAGCTAACCGGGTTGAACCGGGATCTGGACAGTAAGTTTACCGACATCCCTTTTTCCTGCTCTTTTTCTTTACTGCTACCATCCTCATGACCTAGTCGCTTGACATCTCTTCTTTTTAAAGGGCAATTCGAGCACTCCCGCGACGCTGCCAATCTTGCAGTCGCTGCTGCCCGGGAGAAGCGTGCCGGGAAGGGCCCTGTCTCGGACTCTTGGGACATTGAGGATCACCTCACTGCCCTGAAGGCCCGGATAGTGCCTCTCCAGTCGATCGGGACAAAGCTGATCAGCGCGGCGGTCCATGTCCATGGAGCTTTATGGCTGGGCGTCAGCGCTACCCTCTCGGTCAGCGAACTGGCGACCGCGCTCCGAGCTGCCGGGCTGGCGCCGATCAAGTCTTGACCCATGTACTTAGTTGGTACGAGGGTCTCGACCTTGATGTGGTCCAGCGCCTGCGCACCATCTCGGCGTGGTGCACTGATCCGGTCAAGGTCCAGCGGCGCCAAGAGGTGGCGCATCGCATCGCCTCCTGGTCCGACATCGGGGTCTTCACCACCAGCCTCGTCACTTCTGACTCCGAGTCAGATTATGAAGACGATGGTGAAACCGGTGCAACCGATGACGTGGACGCCGAGATCCTGGAGGAGGACGACGCCGCTTCCGGTGCCGCCACCGAGACCGTGGTCTCCCCGGATGCTTCTACTCCAACGCCACCCGAGGCCTCTCAGGCCGAGGTGCATCCGGATGCCCCGAGCACTGCTGCTGGCGCGGAGGATACCGTCATCGCCGCTCCTGCTGCTGGTACCGCCGAGAAGCCGGCTTCTCCTATCCCTTAGAAATACCTAAGTGTAGAATTGTTAAATCCCCGGGATGCCGGGTGCAAGATGTAATATATACTCTTAAGATTCATATTTCGGACTATGTTAAATATAAGAACGAGCTATGTCCGTTTACTCTGCAACGAGTCCCCGAGTTCCTTTTCATGTTTATCGTACTTAGGCAATCTCTGCTCTTGTCTACCATTTCGGCGTTCGACAGTCGATTCACAAAATTCCATGTACGGCATACATTACTTAAGAATATCCGAGTTCTAGTTAACCGAATTCCCGACATAAAAAATAACCGGGTTAGTAAAACATATATGCCGGATAAGTTCCTGCTCCGAGTCCCCGAGACCGTTTTCGTGTTCCCCATATTTGATTCTCTTTGCTCTTGACTACCATTTCGGCGTTCGTCAGTCGAGTCACAAGATTATTTCACATGTCATACATTACTTTGACTTGAGAATCGATCTCGGAACTTTCCCGGCATATATAGAACATAAGAAATAGGTACCAGGCAGTCCCCGGGTTCCTCCCCGGGATGCCGACATGAAAAAATAAATAAATGGAACAAAGTAAATGGGCACACAACGAGGCAGTCCCCGGGTTCCTCCCGGGGTGCCGAACTTTCATTAATAGACAAAAATTGAAATACAACATACACTGTGCCCTTTACGTGTAAAAGGGTCGAAGCAGGGCTACATTCCATGGACGCTTGGTTTCCTCACCGGATTTGTCCATTACACCTTTCCTAGCCTCCTGTGCATCTACAAGGTAATAAGAATCATTGTGCAATGCCCTGCTTATCACAAAAGGTCCCTCCCATGGAGGTGACAGCTTATGCATTCCGGCCGTGCGTTGGATGAGCCTCAGCACAAGATCTCCTTCTCGGAACACTCTCGGGTGCACCTTCCGGCTATGATAGCGACGGAGATTTTGTTGATAAATTGCAGACCGAGATAATGCCAATGCTCTTGCTTCTTCAAGTAAGTCAACATCATCTTCTCGGGCCTCTTTCGCCTCGGTCTCGGTGAACATTGTCACTCTCGGGGAATCATATTGTATGTCGGTTGGGAGTACTGCCTCGGCGCCATATACCATGAAGAATGGCGTATACCCGGTAGATCTATTCGATGTGGTCCGGAGACCCCATAATACTGCCAGTAACTCCTCTATCCAGCATCCCGGAGTTCTCAACAGTGGTTCGATCAAGCGGGCTTTGATGCCGGCCAAGACCAATGCATTTGCTCTTTCAACTTGCCCGTTTGCTTCTGGGTGCGCAACTGATGCTACATCCAACCGGATTCCCTTCTCAGCACAAAATCGAGCGAATTCCCCCACAACAAAATTGGTGCCATTATCCGTGATGATGCTGTGCGGGTATCCGTACCTCAAGATGATGTCTTTCAGGAATTGCACGGCGGTGTGTCCGTCACACTTCCGTATTGGCTTGACCTCTATCCATTTGGTGAACTTGTCCACCATTACCAGTATGTGTGTCATATTGCCTCTTGCCGGCTTGAACTGCCCGACCATGTCCAAACACCATACCGCGAATGGCCAAGTGATGGGGATTGTCTTTAGTGCCGATGCCGGCATATCTATCCGGTGAGCAAACCTCTGGCATCCTCCACATTTACGGACAATGTCTTCTGCCTGCTGTAACGCAGTAGGACAGTAGAACCCATGCCGGAACACTTTTGCCACCCGGGCCCGGGATGATGCATGATGTCCACATTCCCCCTGATGTATTTCTAGCAGCATCTCTTTGCCTTCTTCCGGTTCCACACACCTCTGGAGTACCTCGATGACACTCCTCTTATATAGCTCTTGATTGATGACGGTGTATGCTTTTGACCTTCGCACTATCTGCCGGGCTTCCACTTCGTTCTCCGGGAGGGTTCCTTCCAAGATGTAAACCATGATGGGCTGTGCCCATCCCGGGACAGGTCGAACCGGGAACACGGGAACATCTGTTTCCATTGGTTCTGCCGACATCACCTCCATCATCATCTTCCTTTGCCTTTCTGAGCACTGTGATGCAGTCCCCGGGTTCGATGCGATGCTCCCGACTTCCACTTCCATGGGTACAACTTCCGAACCAGGCTCCTTCGGGATGAAGATAGAATCCGACTCGGGTGAGGGCTGAATAGATGGCTTCCTCAAGTGTTCGAGAGCGATCCCGGGAGGGATGGCGTCTCGAGATGACCCCAGCCTTGACAATACATCCGCTGCCTCGTTTTCTCCTCTGGGTATGTGCTTGAACTCGCATCTCTCGAAAAATCCGGATATTTTCTGCACATGAAACCGATATAAGGCCATGTTGGCATCCAGTGCATCCCAGTTCCCCGACACCTGCTGCACCACGAGGTCGGAATCGCCGAAACATTCTATCCGGTGGATGCCGATCTCCTTGGCGACATTCAGTCCATGAACCAAGGCCTCATACTCAACGACATTGTTAGATGCCCGGAAATGAATTTGCAGGAGATATTTCAGCACATCTTGTTTTGGTGAGGTGAGAACCACTCCGGCGCCCAACCCGATCCTGGCCTTGGAGCCATCGAAATGCATCCTCCAGAAATTGCAATCCGGCATCGGAGGTTCATACTGCATCTCGGCCCAGTCTACCAAAAAATCCGGCAGCGCCTGCGACTTGATGGCATCTCGTCTCTCGTATGCCGGAGCGTATCGAGAAAACTAGATGGCCCATTTGGCAACCCGGCCGCTAGCATCCTTGCAACCGATGATCTCGGCGAGGAGGGCCTCACACACCATTGTGATTGGGTGCTCTTGGAAGTAGTGCTTGAGCTTGGTCACTGCCATGTACACTCCATATACCATCTTCTAGTAGTGCGGATAATTCTGCTTGGATTCCAAGATCACCTCGCTGAGATAGTACACTGGTCTCTGTATCAGTTTGCCCCCTTCTTCCCTTTCTACCACAATGGCTACGCTGACTACCCGGTTGGTGGCAGCAATATACAACAGCATAGGTTCCTTGGGCAACAGGGATGCCAACACAGGTGCTGTTGAAAGCATTCTCTTCAAATCTGAACGCCGCATTGGCCTGCGGGGTCCAAACGAACGTTTTGCTCTTCTTCATCAATTGGTATAGGGGTAAGGCCTTCTCACTTAATCGGCTCACAAAACGACTTTGGGATGCAAGACAACCAGTGAACTTCTGCACATCTTTGAGACGTACGGGCAATTTCATGCTCTCGATTGCACGTATTTTACCCGGGTTGACTTCAATTCCCCGGCTTGAGATGAGGAAACCGAGTAACTTTCCTGCCGGAACGCCGAATGTGCACTTATCCGGATTCAACTTCATCCGGAACCTTCTCAAGTTCTTAAATGTTTCCCTCAGATCATCGATCAATGAGGCTTTTTCTTTTGTTTTTATGACTATGTCATCGACATAGACCTCGGCATTCCGGCCTATCTGGTCATGCAAGCATTTCTGCATGCACCTCTGGTATGTAGTACCAGCATTTCTCAAACCGAAAGTCATGACACGATAGCAATAAGCCCCATATGGGGTAATGAAAGCAGTTTTCAATTGATCATCTGGATTCAAAGGTATCTGGTGAAAACCAGAATAGGCATCTAAAAAAGTCAAAAGCTCACTCCCGGCAGTGGAATCGATCACTTGATCTATCCGGGACAGTGGAAAGGGGTCCTTCGGACATGCCTTGTTGAGGTTGGTGAAGTCAATGCACTTGCGCCACACCTTAAGCAGGAGGGGGTCATATTTCTTCTTCTCTACCAGGACCGGATTCGATATCCAATCCGGGTGCAGCACTTCCATCACGAATCCGGCAGCCAGCAGTATAGCGAGATGCTCCATGATGGCAGCTCTTCTTTCATCCGAGAGGCGCCTAGTCGGTTGCTTCACCGGCTTCGCATCCGGTCTAACAAATAGAGAGTGCTCAGCCAACTCCCTCGGAACACCTTGCAGATCGTCACTCGACCACGCGAAAGCATCCCGATTCTCACGGAGGAAGTCGACGAGCTCGCCTTCCTATTTGCTGTCCAGGTTGCTGCCAATGATGACTTGGCGCTCCGGGTTGCTGGGGTCCACCCCCACCTTTTTCGTCTCCTTAGGTGGCTGGAATGATGCGCCCTGCTCGGGTTCACCATCCCGGGCATTCCGAGTTGGGAGGTCTTGGCCAGCGCCACCACCTGCTGAATCCTCTTCTTTTCTTCAGCTATCACCAGGGACTCGGCTAAGCACGAGCCGGCCGAAGCACACTCTATGGAGCGCTTGTGGTCTCCCGAGATGGTGATTATGCCGTTAGGACCCGACATCTTCATCTTCAGGTAGCCCATGTGAGTTGAGATCATGAACTTGGCCAAGGCTGGCCTGCCAATCAGGGCGTGGTACGGGCTTTCGAGATCCACGACCTCGAATTCCAAACTCTCGGTTCGGCAGTTTTCCCTGGTTCCGAATAACACCTCAACCCAGATTTTACCCATAGGTGAGCAAGAGACCCCGGGCACAATGCCATGAAAGGTCGTCTCGGTAGGTAGCAAGGTGTTCAGGGACACCCCCAGTTTCAACATCGTATCCTTGTACATGATGTTAATGGCGTTGCCATTGTCAATCAGAACCCGACTGAAGCGGACGTTGAGGCTTGGCCCGACAAAGGTTGGGTCTACCACCAAGGCGTACGCCCCGGCTTAGGCATAACTATGGGATGATCCTTCCGGCTCCACGTGATCTCCATCTCGGACCAGTGCAAGAACTTGGGCACCGCCGGAATCACAACGTTCACTTCCAGGGCGCGCTGTCGCACACTCTTCCGGTCAGTGGGCTCGGTCACGAAGACCACATAACTCTGATGTGCCTCCCGGTAGCTGCCTTGCTGATGTCCGGCTTGATTACTGGGGCCTGCATCATTGTCGTTCCGGGTGTGCACCACGTTCACCGGCCGAGGTGGAGGTCCTCAGTGAGGTTGATTAATCCGGATCGCGTTGGCTCCTGAAGTTGGAGGGGGAGGTCTTGGAATGTTGGGTCGAGATGCCGGAGCACCCGACCGAGTAGCCCCCGTGCTGCCCTCCTGCAATGTGCGCTGATACCAGCTGCACTGCCGGGTGGAGTGGTTTGCCGGCATGTTGGCCTCCAGGGTATGGTAACAGCATGGCTTGTTCAACATCTCTTCATACGTCAGGGGCTTCTTCTGGTCCACCCAAGTTTTCTGTACTTCCTGGCTCTGCCCCCAAGCCGGGCCACTTGTTTTCTAATGCTGACTGTTGCCGGCATCCTCTTGATCTCGGGTCACAGCTGCGACATGCTGTGCGGCATGGTGGTACTCGGGCTGATTTCTCTTCTGGCCAAAATCTTGGCGATCATGGCCTCTGCTCGATCCCGAACGCTGAGGTCCCGCATTCCTCCTGTTGGAGTCACCGACATCCACCAGGGGTTGCATGGGATCTCCAAGCGTGTAGGTATCGGCGATGCGCATGGTCTCTGCCAAGGTCGCCGGCATCTTCCTTTGCAATTTCTGCCAAAGCATTGAGCCGTGCCGACATCCTTGCGCAAACCAGGAGATGGCCTGTGCCTCTACCACTCCTTCGCAAGAATTGCGAATGTTGCTCCACAGGGTAAGGTACTCCTGGTCAGTTTCGTTGCTCCTTTGCCTACAGATGGCGAGCAGTTGAGGTCTGTTTGGCCTTTTGTACGTGCTGGTGAAGTTGCTGATGAACGCCTCCTCGAAATCTAACCAACAGTCTATGCTGCCGGTTCTCAAGTTGTTCAGCCAGATTCTGGCAGGTCCTTCCAACATCTGCGGCACATAACGTACCGCCTAGCGTCTGTTTCCACCGGCTATGCTTACTGCAGTTACATAGTCGGTCAACCAGTCCTCCGGCTTCTTGCTGCCGTCATAGGTCTTAGCACCTTGGTTGAGCTGGAAATTCCGGACAGGCGGCTCCCGCATGATCCGGGGTCCAAAGCAGGCAGGCCCCGGAGGTCCTTGCTCTTCCACTAGCTCGGATTGGTGAATCCGGTCGAGCCGGATTCTGGCATCGGCCGGATCCAGTTGTCTGGTTCCTATCCGAGATCCCAAAGGATTCTCATTGGGTTGATACCCGAGCTGCTGCAACCTTGAGTTGCCATCGTTGTGCCTGTCTTGCACCGGGATCACAGCCTGCTGCGGGCATGAGGCGGCCTCCCTTCGCGGGTTTCCCTGAACATGGGGCGGATTCCGGGGTGGATTACCGCGGCTAGCCGGGTTATTGTTTCCTACACCCAGGTCGCCACCAGCACGGGTACTCTCTGCCTGCCCCGAATTATGCTGCCCGGCTTGCTGGATACCGGCAAAGGCCGGGTCATAAGTCTGCAACTGCTTGTTTTTCCCGGAGCCCCGGCTTCTGCTCCGGCTTTTGCTCTTGCTCTTGCTTCTGCTTGGATGCGGGGAGGAGGCCTCTCCGCCCGATCTTTGGCTATCGGCCCTAGCTGAATGCACTTGTGATCCCGCTCCGGGGTTCTTCTTCTTGAAGGCCTGATCCTGCCGGTTGGCCTCGACGACCAACTCATTCACCCGCTCCTGCTGCTTGCGCAGAGCCTCACCGGATAGCCCTGCCAGCTCCGCCATGGCGGCTTCGGCAGCCCTAAGAGTTTTTGCCGGCGAGCTATATACTGGCTTCCCCGCCGAGATCATGCTACCCGCATGACTGGTTGCGGCTCTAACGGCCAGCTCATCATTCACTATTCTGCCTTTCTTGCGCAGATCCGCGATGCGCTTGTCCCGGGATCTATCTTAAGGAACCTGTGAGCTGCATTGTACTCCCGGAGGCTAGCACTGAGCTCACGCCGGATCTCGGCGATCTCTTGCGCTTCGGCGAGTAGCAACGTACGTTGCTCATCCAAGTCAGCCGAAGTGGCTTGGGTGTCTGCCTCAGCTGACAAGGGAACAGCCAACTTGGCCACCAGACCCGAGAGGGGATCCGGGCGACGACGTGGCTGGGACGGCCGCGGATCGTCGTCTCGGGCCGTACCTCTCTCCTGAGGGGGGTTTGGCCAACCAAACATGGCCGCTACCGGCATCGCCGTCGGCGTCCTGGTACTCCTCCTCGGTTGCCCCGACCATCATGACAGCGACGGAGCTCGGGGAGCGACCGACACGCGGACCCCGAGTGCCGCAGAGCATGGGAGGATCCTCTGCTTCCAGGACAACGTCTGGGTAGCTGCAGATAACTTCGGTGGCGACGTAGGTGGTGAAGCCACCGAAGTTGATGAGGCATCCGTTCACCGGGAAGGGTTTGTTCCGGAAGCATCCGACGTTGTCACTGATGAAATCCATCTCGCCCAGCCTGACGACAAGGCCAGAGAGAACCCGGACACCGAAGTGAACAGGGGAACCCGTCCGGATGTGTACACCAGCCAACGCCTCTGTCAGCCCCACGGTGGGCGCCAACTGTCGTGGTGGTGTCACGGCAGATGCCATAGGATGGCTAATGTGTGGGGCCGATGGACGTTGGTGGATCCGGGGAGGGATAGCGAGCTGAAAAGCTCACACGGGGAGGATCCCGGTGTAACCGATATCTCCCAAGAACAAGAAATAAGATCAAGGCACGAGGGGGAAGATCTAGCAAACACGAACAGATGCACGAAGGCACACAACACACACACGATGTACCCAGGTTCGGGACCCTCGTGAGGAGATAACACCCCTACTCCTGCCTTTCCTTCTCAATATAAGTGTGGAACAAGGACTACAACTTGCTCTTATAGCAGTACTCCTGCCTTTCTATCTAGTACATGCGATAACGGTGGCGGAACGGGTTACATTACCTCCATGTAGACCGATAGCGGGGATTACGCTCCCGCACAAGCGTTGACGATGAAGTCGTACATAGCCGACCTCGAGGCCACGGAGAACTTGCCGCGATGACGAAGACGATGACGCTGGGGTGTCGACGATGATCTGCGTCGACGGGCATCGGGCGGAAGAAGGCAGAGCGCCAGCACCAGAGGTGGTGCGCCGACGGCAGAGGGGAGAGGGGCGCAGCGGCTGCAGGGGCGAGACGACGTCGCCCAGGCTACTCAAAAGGAGTTACCTCCGAGCACTCACAAACATACGGAGCTTAGCGACAACCCCCCGTTATTCAGATCCAGCTGAAATCGCAGGGGTAGATCTTATCTGGAATTCCGCAGAGCAAGGACGCTCTGCGGTATAGCTTAGGTGGAGAGAGGGGGCAAAACGGGCGGAGAAACAGCTCGGCCGGCCTGCATACAATTAATTGTATTTTCCAATGAATTAAACCAATTAATATGCCTTGCTATATAAAGGGGGGAGGGGGTGTGCAAACTCCCTAGCTCGTGACTCCGAAAACTCCTTTTTCCTTTATTTAATTAATATTAAATTAATATAAAAATCCCATTAATTCATAATTAATATATTTATATATAATTCAATATCCCGTGACTCCGAAAACTCTTTCGGACCACCCGAACAACTTTCGGACAATCCTGGAACCATTCCAGACCTCTCCGGAACTCCTTCCGGACCACCGGAACTCTTTCCGGATCATTTCTCTCTCTCCAACAAATCCCTATAATATTCCAGAACCTATCTCCTGGTGTCGCTAAGACCTTAAGTTTGTTACGCTATGGTTCAAGAACACTCCAGACATGGTCGAGACACTCCGCTCACCAATGACCGTCAGGGATACCTGGAAGTATATGACGACCCCTGTGCATTCTACGAATATCGTCGTTGAACCATAAATATGATATTCATTCCCTTTGTCTCTGCGATACTACCTTGTCCGAGATATGATCGTAGACACACCGATGTCTTTGTTGTATCTCGTTACCGACGAAGGTTATTAACTCGTCTGCGATATTACATCTCCATGACCTAGTCATAAGCTGCGCAGCTATATAGATGCAATATCACCGAGTGGGCCCAGAGTATCTTTCCATTACAAGAATGAACAAATCCCGCTCTTGATCCTTACGTCTTGATGCTCTTTCAGAATACCCAAGATGGACACCGTTATTGTTATGCTATATAAGACACAACGTTTGATCCTCTCAAAGCACCCCTACGAAGCATTAATAAGTACGGTCTCACGGTCTAAGGAATAAGCTATCATATTCTTATCTATTGCAAATGACAAACATCGTAATACGATCTTATTGCAATACTTTGCGTATGTCCATCACCTTATTCAACTAACAAGATCCCATTGTCAACCGACGTCATTGTCCTTGATCGGGAATCTCGATCAACTGTTACCCAATGGACTAGCTCATATAGAGGCTTGCTAGGGACCTGGTTGTCTATGTATCACACGTGTATTAATAATTCCGATTAATACAGTTATAGCATAATACACAAACCTATTATAAACTTATGATATAATGCAATAAATACTACTTATTTATTTGCCTCTAGGGCATATCTCCTTCAGTCTCCCACTTGCACTAGAGTACAAATAAACTAGCTGCATTTTACTTTATCAGAATCCCTTATCAAATAAGAATCATTTGATAATGCTTGCTTGTGGAAGAGTGTTACTGCACAATCCATGACTGTACATGCTTTTGCGATTCACTGACATCAACTTGCTTGATATCACCATGTTGTCTAACAACATATATGCAAATACCGTAACTAAGTGATACTTCTGTTTCCCAGCACTTACTCTGATTATACTAACCAGATAACTGCCCTGAAAAACACACTCAGCCATACAGAGCCCCTTGTAACAATTACAAACCCGCGATATCTACAAATTTTCACACCAATGCAGAAAACTTGACATTCTAATGTCAGTCCAACAACTAACACACCTCTACTTCCAGTAAATTCTAAATTTACTTTCATAACTGCTCTTCTTCCAAGAACATCGGTTATACTTCATCGAGCAGATAATATGGTTTCTGTATGATGTCTAATATTACATAATAGACCCACATGTCATACAACCATTACTTTCATGCATCATTACTCTTAATGATCAATTGGATTCCAAAGGACCATCCTTTTGATTCTATTCTGACTCCTCAGATATAATCCAAAACAACTCGACTAACTATTTAAAATTCCCGTTCTATTTCAAAATAGACACTAACTTTCAAATAGTTTCACAACTTCATCCTATTCTATTGGTACAGTTTCACAATGTGTTAACTACACAAGATGAATTCGACTCCCACTCAAATTATGTCTCCACATATTTGATAACACGAGCTCCCACTCAAAAACGTGTCATCCACATATTTGAGTTCCTGAGTTCCCACTCAAAAATATGTTCTACACATATTCCACCTGAGCAAACTAACATTGACTCCCACTTAAATCGACATTTTGGTCAAACCAAAATCATTGATCTATTATCAATTCGAGTTTAATACAAACTACAGTATTACATTAATACAAATCCCTCAGACTTCAAGCATGTCTACACAAATGTAGTCAACAAATTTGATCTTGTCCAAGACACATTTCTTGACAAGACATGCTACCGCGTCTTTCTTATAGTCACATTTCTCATATAACACCTTATATGACGATTAAACAATCTTATTCCTCCAATAAGAATTGCAGCAACAATTACTCTCTTAATCCTTTCAAATGCAACTTTAGATTTCCAGGCTCAAAAAGCCTTTGTTCGTACTCTGATATTTTCTCAACTTTCTTTGTATTCGTATAGTGCACCTTGATCTGTCAACAAGATCCGAAACACTTAATACAGTGCTGTGACCCGACAGCAATATTAAATATAACAACACTTTATTTAGAAGTTTCTTTCATGAAAATATTATGATCTTTATGAAGAGGATTGCAAGCAGAAAACAATTTTCTAGTCTCCCTCACTCTTAATCACTAAACTTTCATTAGCAGACATATACTCTTTGGAACACCTTCCAACATAGGTCTGACACTTTATTCCAAACTTCCAATTCCAATCCATAAACCATAATTCAAAAAATCATCTTTTTCTCGGAATTACATAGACAACAAACTAAACTTTGTTTCTAATTGGTTTTGGAATACACTCCCATTCAATGCGAGTATTATACAAAGAACTATTCATGTATATACCGAATTATCGTGTAATCATATACATGTCGACACTACTGTCGATCTCACGAATTCTCGTTGAGAAAAATATCTCTTTTCTAAAGTGGACATCGACTATAATGTTTCGAACATATTAGGAGATTCTAAGACAGATTCTTGACAGACCACCCGAACAACTTTCGGACAATCCTGGAACCATTCCAGACCTCTCCGGAACTCCTTCCGGACCACCGGAACTCGTTCCGGATCATTTCTCTCTCTCCAACAAATCCCTATAATATTCCAGAACCTATCTCCTGGTGTCGCTAAGACCTTAAGTTTGTTACGCTACGGTTCAAGAACACTCCAGACATGGTCGAGACACTCCGCTCACCAATGACCGTCAGGGATACCTGGAAGTATATGACGACCCCTGTGCATTCTACGAATATCGTCGTTGAACCATAAATATGATATTCATTCCCTTTGTCTCTGCGATACTACCTTGTCCGAGATATGATCGTAGACACACCGATGTCTTTGTTGTATCTCGTTACCGACGAAGGTTATTAACTCGTCTGCGATATTACATCTCCATGACCTAATCATGGAAGAATTCGGATCATGCAATAACACCATTGATTAATCATTAAAAATGACTCTCAATCAATTTCCTCTAGTATTGCAACTTCAATACTGCATTTCAAACTTAATCAATTTTGGCACTCGAAATACTTAAATGGACCAAAAATATCCATTACTTCTTTCTTTGCCTTTATGACTAAATTCGATGGTATTTGTTCTTTGGACACATAATTTTATCATTCTCGCTATTATAAATGTATATAATACGCATAATGTAATTGAGATGTGATGCAAATTACTCATAACATGAAACAACTGCTTTGTTTCATAACATAAAACAACTGATGTGTTCTATATGAATAATTGTGTCTTGTAACATTCAAGACACCAAACTAGATCACATTCTCACTATTACAAAATGTCTTATAAAAAACTATTGATGATAACTAATATGATATCTCGAGGGCGTGAGCACTACTGGCCATGAACTTGCCATCACTCGTGCACTGTCACGTCACCCTTCGCCACATACTTGTGATAATCAGGGACTGTTTCACAAACAGAACAAGTATCAAATACTTTTCATCAAGTATGAGAAGAATACATTTATATCTTCGTATATCAAATATACCCGTAGCGTCGAAGAACTCTTCTTCGATGGAATCAACTTTTAGAGATTTGAACTTGTTCACAAATGTGAAGAAGCTCACCGTGTCTCTATAGCATATTCACGCACATGCTATTCACAGCTAGGAGGTAAAGCACAATCTCTATTGCACTGGAGTTTGCTATCTAGAAATCGTAGATATTCGTAAGCCTGAAGTAGATGTCACACAACTTCTTCAACTGAGTCTCCAGACAGGTATGCTCCCCATGTGAATGGTCCGGAACTTTCTAAGCTGTCTGAACTGCTCAAGACTCAATTCATCTTTGAAGTGACCTCTGATCGCATCAATCACGACATATGGCTCCATGTGTTGAAACAACTTTCAACTCAGGTGCTAGGCATACGCTCATGACGACCTTCACTTCCATGAAAATACCATGATGCTTACGGAACTCATCATCTTGCTCCTTGCTATCAGAATCATCTGGTCTAACTCCTAACTAATGTTCTAGCACATATAGGATGTTTGTTGTGTTTGGAGAATGTTTCTAAAACCAATGTACCAGCTGATGAAGTTGGACCCGTCGGCTTCTAAGGTAGAATCCGAGCTCTTGAGGAAGCAACCGAAGTGTAGTTCCGTAGTCTCCAGATGTGATCGCAAAAGAGGTAAGATAAGTTTATAATAGGTGTGTTTTAGTTCTATAATCTCATTATCAAAAACACACCACACCAAGATTATTATCCCTAAAAATAATAATGGCGATTACACGACCCTCATCCACCACACTACCCCCGATCATCACGGCCGGCAGCACAACTTCAAAGGTGGACATAACATGTGGATCACAACAACTCTGTGACTCGTGCTCGATCTTTCGATCTTCCCGTGTTCCGAGGCCATACCTCTGAGTATGCTAGGCTCGCCAATCAAACCTCGAAGACCCTGCGCGTGCAACATGGCTTACACCCACTGTATGCGAATGACGAGATGTGTGACACCCGACCATCACGGCCTGCCTCATAACGTAGAACTTTCTTGGTGGTGCGCAACGAGGGAGAACACAATTTTGGTATTTGTTAGGGATCATCCTATTTATGATGCTACCTTGTATATCTAGCATATAAGAAATCAATAGGATGCACACACAACAGCACACAATAATGATGCAATGAAGTGCGATGTGACATGGTCGATGCGCCTGGACCTTCATGGAGCCATGTGCCTGGCCCCCGGCGCCCCGGTATGGCTCCGAGTCTACAGAGCCCTCCATTGCCTCCGACAGTACGAGTAATATCAAAACTTACCGTAACCATGTCACATAATATAACGCCTCTGCAAAACAAAGTTAGACGCCTCTAGCTTTATTTAGTTTTGCAAATTTTACGTGGCATATAGGCTTATTCATAAGAGAATCGCTTCCCTACCTACGAACTTTGTACCACAACGTCGATCGTATAATTGCATGTTTAAGCATCCCTTTCGGGCCCTCCATTGAAAATGCTTTGCCGACTAGAGAGAGAGAAACAGACACCCGCCAGCCACAGATACGGTGCAAGCCGTATGTCAGTAGTGGAACCAGTCTCGCGTAAGCGTACGCGTAAAGTTGGTCCGGGCCGCTTCATCAACTCAATACCGAAGGCATCGCAAGTGCACGCTAGAGGGTAGAAAATATAAGAAAGACGCCCTCATTCAACATGAGTTCTAACCGTACCAGCAGTACTACGCATAGATCGGCTCTGATTAGCAAGTTAAGAAATGTGTCTTGGACAAGATCAAATTTGTTGACTACATTTGTGTAGACATGCTTGAAGTCTGAGGGATTTATATTAATGTAATACTGTAGTTTGTATTAAACTCGAATAGATAATGGATCAATGATTTTGGTTTGACCAAAATGTCGATTTAAGTGGGAGTCAATGTTAGTTTACTCAGGTGGAATGTGTAAAGAACATATTTTTGAGTGGGAGCTCAGGAACTCAAATATATTTTTGAGACGAGCAGCGGAAGACTTGGACCGGAACACCAGCAGCGCGGCAGCGGGCTATGGTGGAAGAGATCCCCCTCCTCAGCTCGACGCGGCTCCGACTTGGGAACCACGAGATCGAGAGAGAAATCGGGAATTAATTGGTGAATTAAAAGGCCAGGGGTGCCCAGGGGGGAGCTAACTTGCTTACCAGGCAATGTGGGACTAACCCCCACATGCCTGGTGCGGCATGGCTGGGTGCGCCGGCCCCCTAGTGGGCCTCTTGGCCCACTTGGGTCGGCCCCCAAGCCCCCCACCGAATTCCCCTTGGGAATTTTCCCCTCTTGGGCCTTCTTTCGACCAGAAGGCCCATTTAGGGAAATCAGCCTAAATAAATTCGAAAATTCGAAATCAGCCTATATAAAATCATATTTGCATATTAATTACACTAATTAATATCAAACATAATATATATAATTTTTCCTAGCTCCGAAAACTCTTTCGGCGCTGCCCGATCTCCATCGGACTCCTCCCGGGACTCTCCCGGTGATCTCTTTCCTTTCCGGTTGTCTTGTCGAAACCCCTTAAATGTGTTACCCTAGCGATTTGATATAATATCAGGTATGATCAAGACTCCTCAATGATCAACGACTAACTCGTAGGCCTGGACCCCAAGAATTAATCCCTGAGATATAACGAATGACTTTCATCTATCAAACCTGAACGTAAAGTCTTAAACCTTTTGCCATGGTGATACTTAGCACGTCCGAGCGTCGTTCCATAGATATCTCCATACCTAATCCCGACCTCGTTACCGACGACGCTATCTTCTACTCGTTCATGATCTCATGTCTCCGTGACCTAGTCACATGCTTGCAAACTCATTAGACATGATCTCACCGAGTGGGCCCGAGAGTATCTATCCTGCTATGCGGACTGGCAAATCCCTCTCTTGACCCCTCGTCTCAACTACTCCTTTCCGATACCCAAAAGTATCACCGTTATTGTCATACTAAATAAGATACGACGTTTGGTGCAATCAAAGTATCTTCCAGGAATAACAATAAGAGTTGATCTCACGGTTAAAGGCGTAACGACTACGTTCTCCAAATCTGGGTATGTCCATCACATCGTTCTCTAGCGATATGACTCTCATTGCCGACCGGCGCCATGCCCCATGACCGGGAAACCTCGATCATCAATCGCGTAACGAAACTAGTCTTAGTAGAGGCTACTAGGAACAAATGTCGGGGGGTTGCCCCCCGGGTAGGGCAGATCCCGGCACAATTCTCAGGCCCTACCCGGGGGGCAGCCCCCCGACATTTGTTCATAATAGGGTTTTGTGTCATGCTAGAACTGTATTAAGCGAAAACATTAATACGGGTGTGATACGTAAACAACCAGGTCCCTAGTTGCCTCTACTAAGACTAGTTTCGTTGCGCAATTGATGATCGAGGTTTCCCGGTCATGGGGCATGGCGCCGGTCGGCAATGGGAGTCATATCGTTGGAGAACGATGTGATGGATATACCCAGATTTAGAGGACGTAGTCGTTACGCCTTTGACCGTGAGATTTTATTGTTATTCCTGGAAGATACTTTGATCGCACCAAACGTCGTATCTTATATAGTATGACAATAACAGTGATACTTTTGGGTATCAGAAAGGAGTAGTTGAGACGAGGGGTCAAGAGCGGGATTTGCCAGTCCGCATAGCAGGATAGATACTCTCGGGCCCACTCGGTGAGATCATGTCTAATGAGCTTGCAAGCATGTGACTAGGTCACGGAGACATGAGATCATGGACGAGTAGAAGATAGCGTTGTCCGTAACGAGGTCGAGATTAGGTATGGATATATCTATGGAACGACGCTCGAACATGCTAAGTATCGCTATGGCAAAAGGTTTAAGAATTTGCATTCAGGTTTTGATAGATGAAAGTCATTCGTTATATCACAGGGATTAATTCATGAGGTCCAGGCCTACGAGTTAGTCGTCGATCATAGAGGAGTCTTGGTCATACCTGTTATTATATCGAACCGCTAGGCTAACACACTTAAGGGGTTTCGACAAGATAACCGGAAAGGAAAGAGATCACCGGGAGCGTCCCGGGAGGGGTCCGATGGAGATCGGGTAGCGCCTAAAGAGTTTTCGGAGCTAGGAAAAATTATATATATATATATTATGTTTGATATTAATTAGTGTAATTAATATGCAAATATGATTTTATATATTTATTTTCGAATTTATTTAGTCTGATTTCCCTAAATGGGCCTTCTGGTCGAAAGAAGGCCCAAGAGGGGGGGAATCCCCTTGGGGATTCGGTGGGGGCTTGGGTGGCCGACCCAGGTGGGCCAAGAGGCCCACCAGGGGGCCGGCGCACCATGGCTGGCCGCACCAGGCATGTGGGGACAATCCCACATTGCCTGGTGAGGAGGTTGGCTCCCCCCTGGGAGCCTATATAAGAAGGGGCACCCCTGGCCTTTTAATTCACCAGTTAATTCCCAATTTCTCTCTCGATCTCGTGTTTCCCTTGTCGGAGTCGCGCCGAGCTGAGGAGGGGAATCTCTTCCACCATAGCCCGCTGCCGCGCTGCTGGTGTTCCGGTCCAAGTCTTCCGCTGCTCGTCCTGGACTGGAGCTTCGGAGGCCGTCGTCTCCACCGTACGTGTGTGACGCCCTGCGAGGTGCTGCGCTAGCGGTACTTGGAGGTCTGCTTCCTCTACACGACCTTGAGGTCGGCTTCGTCGGTCTTCATCGACAACGTTTGTGCGGGAACGTAATCCCCGCTTTCGGTCTACAAGGGTACGTATTCCGATCTCCGTTCGTACTACTATATCTGCATAGAATAGATCTTGGCATGCTTTCAGGATATCGTTGGTAGGAATTTTTTTGTTTTCTGCACACGATCCCCTTCAGTGGTATCAGAGCCGATCTATCGTAGATATAGTTGTACGCTGTTAGAACCCGTGTTCTGCACGGGGGCACCGTTCCTGTTATTTGCTACCCTCTAGCGTGCACTTGTGTCTTCCAGCGGCATTGAGTTGATGAAGCGGCCCGAACTGACTTTACGCGTACGCTTACGCGAGACTGGTTTCACTACTGACATAGGGCTTGTACCGTATCTGTGGCTGGCGGGTGTCAGTTTCTCTCTCTTTAGTTGGTCTTCGCATTTTCAATGGAGGGCCCGAAAGGGATGCTTAAATATGCAATTATTGGATCGTTGTTGTGGTCATAAGGTTCGTAGGTATAAAGAGGTTCTATTTACGAAAGCCCCAAGCCACGTAAAATATGCAAGAGATAAAGTAGAAGCATCTAACTTTATTTTGCAGGGGCTATGTGATATGGTCAAGGTAAGTTTATTAAATTGTTTATGAACTGCGGGCGCCAAGAAGATCATGGCGCAATGGACTATATCACATTGCATTACATTTGATGTTTTGTGTGCATCTTATATTGTGTGACTGTGTGTATAGTATACATTAGTTACACGACGGTAGCTATATAAGATGATCCCTTCAAAATACCAGTGTTCTCCCTCCAACGCACACCACCAAGAAAGTTCTACATTATGAGGCAGGCCGTGATGATCGGGTGTCAGACATCTCGTCGTTCGCATACAGTGGGTGTAAGCCATGTTGCACAAGCGTTAGCGTGGAGGTCTTTGGTGGCGAGCCTAGCATATTCAGAAATATGCCCTCGGAACAGGAAGACCGAAAGGTCGAGCACGAGTCACAAAATTGGTGTGGCGGACTTTTGTCTACTCTTGAAGTTGTGCCGCCAGCTCTGATGATGAGGGGTGGTGCAATGGATGGGGGTCGTGTAATCGCTTAAACGACCAGGAGGGATGTTCGTTTGAGTGAGAGTTATGTTAGTTATTTTCTAAAAATACTATAATTCAAAATTATTATGAACAAAGTCTTATGTTGTTGCAAATTCCATTGTAGATGTCTCGCCCCTCGTTTAACCTAGGTCTGTTCCTTGAGAAAGAAAAGCTTAAGACCAATGGGTCAAACTTCATGGCCTGGTTCCGCAACCTGAGGATCCTCCTCACTCCCCATTGGGTGGCCTACCTCATTGAGGCCGCCATAGGTGACCCTCCCGCAGATGATGCCTCTGAGGATGAGAAGAAGGTCTTCCAGACCAGATCAGAGGATTCTGCCTTTGTCCAGAGTGGCATGCTCTACGCCATGGAAGCCGACCTGCAGAAGCGCTTCGAGAAGATGAGCGCCTTCGAGATTATTTCTGATCTGAAGGCTGTCTTCGCGCCGCAGGCTAAGGCTGAGAGATATGAGGCTTCTGAGCTTTTCTTCTCAGCCAAGATGGAAGAGCATAGCAGTGTGAGCGAGCATGTAGTCAAGATGTCTGGCTACGTTCAACGCCTGAATGCTCTGGAATGCAAGATTCCCGATGAGCTGGCGATTGACAGGGTGTTGCAATCGTTGCCACCAAGCTATAAAGGCTTCGTCATAAACTACAACATGCAGAGCATGGCTAAGTCCCTGGGTGAAGTATTCGTGATGCTCAAGCCTGCTGAGGTAGATATTAAGAAGGAGCACACGCTGTTGATGGTCAACAAGGCCGTTGATTTCCAGAAATCCGGTGGTAAGGGAAAGCAGAGCTGGAAGTCCAGGAGGGAAGGCAGGATGAGTGCCAAGCCCAAGACTAACAGATCTGGTCCCAGAGCTAGCGTGGAGTGTTTCTACTGCAAGGGGAAGGGTCACTGGAAGTGCAACTGCCCCAAGTACCTGGAGGATAGGAAGTCTGGCAAGACGGTCGACAAAGAGCAAGGTATATTTGATATACATGTTATATATGTGTACCTTACATCCGCCCGGAGCAACACGTGGGTATTTGATACTGGTTCTGTTGCTCATATATGTAACTCTCAGGAGGAGTTACGGAATAGACGTCGGCTGGCGAAGGATGAGGTGACGATGCGCGTCGGCAACGGATCGAGAGTCGACGTGGTGGCTGCCGGCACGCTCCCTCTGCATCTACCATCGGGATTAGTTTTGGTTTTAAATAAGTGTTATTTTGTGTCATCCTTGAGTGTAAACATTATAAGTGTGTCTTGCCTGTTACAAGACGGTTATTCATTTAAATCAGTGTCAAGCAATTGTGTTATTTATATGAATGATATCTTTTATGTTGATGCTCCCGAGAATAACGGTTTATTCTTGTTGAATCTCGATCGTAGTACTCACATCCATAACATAGAAGCCAAATGGATTAAGTGTAGTGATGATACCGTCATGTATTTGTGGCATTGCCGTCTTGGTCATATTGGTGTAAAGCGCATGAAGCAACTCCACTCCGATGGACTTTTGGACTCGTTGGATTTCGGATCCCTCGATACATGCGAACCATGCCTTATGGGTAAAATGACCAAGACACTGTTCAAAGGTTTCGTTGAACGGGCGTCGGATTTGTTGGGGATCATACATACAGATGTGTGGACCGATGAGCATTTCGACACGCAATGGTTATCGTTACTTCGTCACCTTCACTGATGACTTGAGTAGATACTGTTATATCTATTTGATGAAACACAAGTCTGATACTTTTGAAAAGTTCAAAGAATTCCAAAGTGAAGTTGAGAATCAGCTTAATAGGAAAATCAAGCACCTCCGATCCGATCGCGGTGGCGAGTACTTGAGTTTTGAGTTTGGCACACATCTGAAGAGTTGTGGCATAGTACCCCAACTTACGCCAGGCGGAACACCGCAGCGTAACGGCGTGTCCGAGCGACGTAATCGTACTCTACTGGATAGTGTTCGATCTATGATGTCTCTTACCGATTTGCCAGTGTCCTTCTGGGGTTATGGGTTAGAAACAGCCGCATTCATTTTAAATAGGGCTCCGTCTAAATCCGTTGAAACGACACCGTATGAATTATGGTATGGCCAAAAGCCTAAGTTATCGTTTCTGAAGGTTTGGTGTTGTGAGGCGTACGTTAAGAAACTACAACCCGACAAACTCGAACCGAAGTCGGAGAAAGTCGTCTTTGTACGATATCCGCGGGAAACCGTTGGGTACACCTTCTACAATCAAGCTGAGGGCAAAACTTTTGTCGCGAAGACCGGTACCTTTCTAGAGAAGGAGTTTCTCGCGAAAGGAGTAAGTGGGAGGAAGGTAGACCTCGATGAAATCGTTGATCCTGAACTCGAGATTCCGAGTGGCGGAACGGAAGCAATTCCGGAAACGTCCTCCGTGGAAGGAGTGGGAGAAACTGTCGAGGAAGGTATTCTACCTCGTAGGTCTGGTAGATCTCGGATCGCACCAGAATGGTATGGCAACATGGTTTGCACCGTCATGTTAGTCGAACAAGACGAACCTACGAACTACAAGGAGGCGATGGCGAGTCTAGAGTCCGAGAAATGGCTTGAAGCCATGAAATCCGAAATAGGATCCATGTATGGTGTGGACTTTGATGGATATTCCCGAAGGGCGCAAGGCCGTCGAGAATAAATGGATCTTTAAGAAGAAGACTGATGCTGATGGTAATGTGACCGTCTATAAAGCTCGGCTTGTCGCAAAGGGTTTCCGACAAGTTCATGGAATTGACTACGATGAAATTTTTTCACCGGTAGCGATGCTTAAGTCTATTCGGATTTTGTTAGTAGTAGCTGCCTATTATGATTATGAAATCTGCCAGATGGACGTCAAAACAGCCTTCCTAAATGGAAACATTGAGTAAGAGTTGTACATGGTACAACCGGAAGGTTTTGTCGATCCAGGGAATGCTAACAAGGTGTGCAAGCTTCAGTGATCCATCTATGGATTGAAGCAGGCATCTCGGAGCTGGAATCTTCGCTTTGATGAGGTAATCAAAGGTTTTGGATTTATCCAAAATGTGGAAGAGACCTGCATTTACAAGAAAATGAGTGGGATCTCGGTTGTGTTCTTAGCACTGTATGTACACGACATATTGCTGACTGGGAATGATGTGGAACTTCTGAATAGCGTGAAGGAATATTGAAACAATAACTTTTCTAAGAAGGACTTAGGAGAAGCTGCGTATGTTTTAGGCATAAAAATCTATCGTGATAGATCAAGGCGCCTATTAGCACTGAGTCAGAGTAGTTATCTTGATAAAATACTGAAGCGTTTCGGTATGGAGAAGGCAAAGAAGGGTTCTCTGCCGGTTATCAAGAATAAGATATTGCGGAAGGCACAGTGTCCGTTAACGGAACTGGATAAGGCCGATATGACTAAATATCCTTATGCTTCAGCCATAGGATCGATCATGTATGCAATGTTGATTACTAGACCGGATGTGGCATTAGCTCTAAGTTTGACAAGCCGGTTTCAGAATAATCCTGGAATGCCGCATTGGATAGCTGTTAAGAGCTTTCTTAAGTATCTCAATAATACAAAGGAAATGTTCCTTGTGTATGGTGGCTGCGATGAAGAACTTGGCGTAACGGGTTACGTAGATGCAAGTTTCTGCTCAGACCCCGATGACTCTAAGTCACAGACAGGTTATGTGTTCAAGGTGAATGGAGGCGCCGTGTGCTGGAGAAGTGGGAAGCAACCCATAGTCGCACAATCTACAATGGAGTCGGAGTATATCGCTGCCTGCGAAGCCGCGAATGAAGCTGTGTGGCTGAGGAAGTTCGTCATCGAACTTGGAGTGTTCCCGAGCGTGCAAGACCCCGTGATCCTCTTCTGCGACAATACGGGTGCCATTGCGAACGCAAGGGAGCCAAGGTATCACTCCACCGCCAAAAACATTTTCCGACGCTTACATGTGATACGTCAGTACGTACAAGGAGGCGATGTGAAGATTTGCAAAGTGCATACGAATCTGAATGTGGCAGATCCGCTGACGAAGCCTCTCCCGCTTGATAAGCATGAAAATCACCAGTTAGCTATGGGTGTTAGGCTATTACCAAGTTGTAATCTAGATTAATTTGTACTCTAGTGCAAGTTGGAGACTAAAGGAGATATGCCCTAGAGGCAATTAATAAAGTATATTCTTTATCATATCTCGTTTGTTCATAATAGGTTTTTTGTGTCATGCTAGAACCGTATTAAGCGGAAACATTAATACGGGTGTGATACGTAAACAACCAGGTCCCTAGTAGCCTCTACTAAGACTAGTTTCGTTGCGCGATTGATGATCGAGGTTTCCCGGTCATGGGGCATGGCGCCGGTCGGCAATGGGAGTCATATCGTTGGAGGAAGATGTGATGGACATACCCAGATTTGGAGGACGTAGTCGTTACGCCTTTGACCGTGAGATCAACTCTTATTGCTATTCCTAGAAGATACTTTGATCACCCCAAACGTCGTATCTTATATAGTATGCCAATAATGGTGATACTTTTGGGTATCGGAAAGGAGTAGTTGAGACGAGGGGTCAAGAGCGGGATTTGCCAGTCCGCATAGCAGGATAGATACTCTCGGGCCCACTCGGTGAGATCATGTCTAATGAGCTTGCAAGCATGTGACTAGGTCACGGAGACATGAGATCATGGACGAGTAGAAGATAGGGTTTCGGTAACGAGGTCGAGATTAGGTATGGAGATATCTATGGAACGACGCTCGGACATGCTAAGTATCGCTATGACAAAAGGTTTAAGAATTTGCGTTCAGGTTTGATAGATGAAAGTCATTCGTTATATCATAGGGATTAATTCATGGGGTCCAGGCCTACGAGTTAGTCGTTGATCATAGAGGAGTCTGGTCATACCTGTTATTATATCGAACCGCTAGGGTAACACACTTAAGGGGTTTCGACAAGACAACCGGAAAGGAAAGAGATCACCGGGAGCGTCCCGGGAGGGGTCCGATGGAGATCGGGCATCGCCAATAGAGTTTTCGGAGATAGGAAAAATTATATATTATGTTTGATATTAATTAGTGTAATTAGTATGCAAATATGATTTTTTATATTTATTTTCGAATTTATTTAGCCTGATTTCCCTAAATGGGCCTTATGGTCGAAAGAAGGCCCAAGAGGGGGGAATCCCCTTGGGGATTCGGTGGGGGCTTGGGTGGCCGACCCAGGTGGGCCAAGAGGCCCACCAGGGGGCCGGCGCACCATGGCTGGCCGCACCAGGCATGTGGGGATAGTCCCACATTGCCTGGTGAGGAGGTTGGCTCCCCCCTGGGAGCCTATATAAGAAGGGGCACCCCTGGCGTTTTAATTCACCAATTAATTCCCAATTTCTCTCTCGATCTCGTGATTCCCTTGTCGGAGTCGCGCCGAGCTGTGGAGGGGAATCTCTTCCACCATAGCCCGCTGTCGCGCTGCTGGTGTTCCGGTCCAAGTCTTCCGCTGCTCGTCCTGGACTGGAGCTTCGGAGGCCGTCGTCTCCACCGTACGTGTGTGACACTCTGCGAGGTGTTGCGCTAGCGGTACTCGAAGTTCTGCTTCCTCTACACGACCTTGATGTCGGCTTCGTCGGTCTTCATCGACAATGTTTGTGCGGGAACGTAATCCCCGCTTTCGGTCTACAAGGGTACGTATTCCGATCTCCGTTTGTACTACTATATCTGCATAGAATAGATCTTGGCATGCTTTTAGGATATCGTTGGTAGGAAAAAATTTGTTTTCTGCACACGATCCCCTTCAATTTCTCCACGAGTGCTTCCGTCGGAATATCAGTCCCAATATGTACCTCATTTTTCATAACATCATCAGTATTTGCGCTGAAAAAAATTGCCGACTTTTGCTTATTAACCATTTGGCCCGATCCAGCCCTGTAATCCTCAAGAATTTCTTGAACCCTATTTGCACCTGCCGTTGTAGCCTGCGTAAACACCATGCAATCATCCGCAAATAATAAGTGAGAAATCCAAGGACAGTGAATTCCCACCCTTATCCCTCTTGACAAGTATCCCGTACCGTAGTTTTTCAGCATGCACGAAAAACCCTCTCCACAAAGAAGAAACAAGTAAGGCGAGATGGGGTCGCCTTGCCGAATTCCCCTTGAAGGTTTAAAAGCTTCATAATGTACCCCATTAACTTTTACCGAGAAGGATACACTTTCAACACAACACATAACTCGATTAATCCAGTCCTCTGCAAAACCCAACTTGGTCATAATAGCTCGTAAATACGACCACTCCACCCTGTCATATGCTTTCGCCATGTCCAGTTTAACAGCACAAGCCCCAACTTTCCCTTTCTTCTTTTCTAAATAATGGATACTTTCATATGACAAAAGTACATTATTAGTAATTAATCGTCCAGGAACAAACGCACTTTGTTCCTCCGAAATGATATCCTCCAAATAAGGTTGTAATCTCAAAGCCAACACTTTTGAAGCAATCTTATATAAAACATTGCATAAAGAAATCGGCCGACATTGGGAAAGTTGTTGAGGGTTTTTTACCTTCGGAATAAGAACCAACACTATAGAGTTCACCAATTCCGGCATGTCACCACCATTCAGAAATAACCTTACTGCCTCACATATATTATTCTTAAATAAACCCCAACGGCGAATATAAAACCCTGTCGTAAACCCATCAAGACCTGGAGACTTGTCCGGATGCATCATAAATAAAGCTGGCTCAACTTCCTCATTGGTGATAGGGGCACACAAATTATTATTCATCGCATCGTCTACCTTTGTATTTACCCACTTGGTAATTAAATTCGGATCAGTGACATCCTGAGCTGTGAATAAGTTCCGATAAAAAGAGGCAGGCTCCGACTCCAAAGCTTCCTGGGCAGTGATCACCGAACCATCATCCCTGCGCAAGGATTTAATTTTATTGATCCTAGACCTTTCCTTTGCCTTACCATGAAAAAATGAGGTATTGCGGTCACCCTCCTTGAGCCAAAGTGCACGAGAGCGTTGTTTTGCAAGCGCTTCTTCCTTGGCTAATAGATCAGATATCTTATTCATCAGTGATCGCTCCTCTCTGCTTGGACCTGATCTTAAGGAAGTTCCCCGAATTCTCCCTAGTCTGGCACGCAGAGAGATCAACTACTTCCTAACCGACCCAAACTCAACACGGCTCCAAGTTTTTAGTCTATCCCGGACACCTCCTAAAGCCTCATAAACACCTTGCCAGTCATGTACATCACGGTGCCAAGAATCTTCGACTACTTGAGTATATCTCTCATGCTTAGTCCATGCATTTTCAAACCGAAAGGGTTTCCCACCCCCTCGATCATCTACCAGTCCGATTTTCTGACAGAGATCAACAACACACAATGATCCGACTCTATACATTGTACATGGTTGACAATTGTATTATCGAAACAGTCAGCAAATTTATCATCCCCCAAAGCTCTGTCCAGTCTAACCTTGATGTTTCGATTACCTGCTTGTTTGTTATCCCATGTGTACGGCAAGCCATAGTAACCTAGATCTTCAAAGCGGCAGTCATCAATCACATTCCGGAAGCCTTCCATCTTCCATTCTTCCCTCTCATTGCCTCCAATTTGATCCGTTGCCGCTAAAACCTCGTTGAAGTCACCCGCGCATATCCATGGGTTATTAAACTCTATTCGCATGTATCTCAACAAATCCCAGCATCTCTTCCTTCGCTCTTATTCCCCCATAAGCATTTGTTGCTTTGTTGGAATTTGAGAGTGAAGGACTTGAGCAATTTGTGTGTTCTTGCCATTGCATCTTGCATCGGTTTGAGCCCTCCACGAGGATTCGTGGTGGTGAAATTCGTGAGCTTGTTACTCTTGGGTCTTGGACCCTAGACGCCTTAGTGGCCGCCTTTGTGGCATAGGACCTTTTGTGGTCAAGGCCTTTGTGGCTAGTTGGGACCTTTGTGGTCAAGACCTCTTGTGGTCATTTGGGAGCCCCCAATTCGGTTGTGGGTGTGTGCCCCAAGGTTGTTGTACGGGATTGTTCTCCGCCCCAAAGGAGTTCATAGTGGAAGGTGGACTCGGACCTTTGTGGTCGAGTTCATCGGAGAAGAAGGTGAAGCCTTTTGTGGCGTTGAGCAAACCTGTTGTGGTTGCTCACACCTCTCCAACGAGACGTACACCTTTTATGGTGGAACTCGGGAATAGATCCTCGTCTCCGCGTGCCTCGGTTATCCCTATACCCGAGCTCTTTACTTATGCACTTTACTTTGTGATAGCCATCGTGCTTGAGGTCCTTTACCTTGCTATCCCATTGTTGTTTGTGTTGCATAGCATAAGTTGTTGGTGCACATAGGCGAACCTAGTATATTTAGGTTGTGTCATTGATAAGTTAAACACTAAGTTTTATTCCGCATTTATCAAGCCTAAATTGTAAAAAGTGTTCCTCGCCTATTCACCCCCCCTCTAGGCGACGTCTTTCCTTTCAATTGGTATCAGAGCCCAGGTTATCTCATAATTAGGCTTTACCGCCTAGAGATAAAGATGTCGTTTAGAGAATTAGTGCACAATCCCACTTATATATTCGATGGCACTAATTATGATGTTTGGAAAATTCGTATGCTTAATATCTTTAGGGACATGGATCCTAATTTAGAGAGAATTGTACATATGGGTTTTTCTCCTCCAAAGGATTCCCAAGAATTATCTTTAGAGGATGAGAAAAACTCTTATTTCGATACTCTAGCTTGTAATGGTCTTATCTATGTTTTGAGCGATGTAGTTCTTGCGTCAATAATGCCTTGTCAGAACGCTCATGAATTATGGACAAAGCTTGAAGATAAATATGATGTGTCCAACACTACCAAGGATGATTGTCCTCCTTCCACGTCTAACCGGGATGAGCTCACGTCTTCTTCCACTTCACCAACATGTGGCTTGCCACAAGGTAATGATATGGTGAGTGGTGATAAAGATTGCATTATTGATGGTAAGTGGGATCATCAGACTTCACATCATAGGAGAGGTCACTTCGCCACTTGCGAAAACTTCCTTTGTTGAAGTTTTCAAGACGGAGCTCGGTCTTCTTCTTCTTATTAGCACCAATAGGTTTCCTGAGGATGGCTGAGGTCTCAGTTTGTGAGTTGTCTTCACTTGAGGACCCACTGGGAGGGCGTGAGTGAACTTGTTTGGCTCTTCCGCGATTAGCCATTTTCTTGACGCAGCCACGAGGGTTGGAACCTGCAGGTACACAGCATAGAGTGGATGGAAAGCATATGGGGTAAGCACTCATGTCCAAAATTGAAACAGGAACATACTAGAAAAGTTTTGACAAACACAGTTTCTGGACTTAGCTGTTTTGATTCTGAGCAGGGTGGAGATTTCCGGTTCTGACTCGGAGATCTCCGGGGTCCGGAGATTTCCGAGTGAGGACCGGAAATTTCCGGTCTGCACGAAATTTTGACAGATCTGAACAAAATCTATGGATGAAAAACATATCTGTGCATGTGGAAGGTAGAACATGCCTAGGGGAGCAATTCTACCAAAGGAAACAACCAACAACCTCCTAAATCTGCTAGGTTAAACGAAAACAAGTTTCGTCCTAGATTTGAAATAAGAGGAGTTACCGGAGGACATTGCGAAAAGCGTGCAGATGGAAACGAAGCCCTTGACGAGGAGAAGCAGATCCCCGAATCACGCAAGAAACCCTCGAACGATCCACCCGCAGCGAGGAAAGGAAAATTTGGAGATTTTCGGAGGAGAGAGAGGATTAGGGCACGGGGTGGATGAACTGGCCGAACCGGCCGGTCCACCCGTGCCCTTATATAGACAGGAAAATTTGAACCAGAAATTTCCGGACTGAGGCTCGGAGATCTCCGGGTGCCGGAGATTTCCTGGGCTATTTCCGGATAGGACTTAGCCCTGGAAAACTTTGGCACGCTCGGAGATTTCCGGACATCGGACCGGAGATTTCCGGCTCTAATTCCGATTCAGCTTCGCCTGAGATCAGTGCCGAAATTGAAAAGGACTTAGGTGCCAAAAATCGCAGGGGCCGGAGATTTCCGAGTCTCAGCTCGGAAATTTCCGGACGCCGGAAATTTCCGGGACTATTTCCGGTCAAAAATCAACGCAGGTCAGTGCTGATTTTTGAATGGACTTAGTCTCGAAATTTTCTGGTGGCCCGGAGATTTCCGCGTAAGGCTCGGAGATTTCCGTTCAAACCCAAAAACTCCAGGAACAAGATACCAAAAAGGGACATGAGTGGGGAAAAGCATGTTTACAGGATAGTGAAAGGCTTAGGATAGACACTCAAACTGAAAAGAAGACACACTCAAGTTGCAAAAACCATAAAACACAAGAGAAGACCAACAAGAGTGTGTTTTCCCAAAAGAACCAAAGACAATGCAAGTGAGAATTAACGAATAAAACCAAATGGAATCCAAAGAGAAAGAGTGTTGGTGGCCGAGGCCACCGTGTATGAGTTGTAGCATGGTATCGCGAAGATATATCTTGGGTCCATAACTACATCTCAACATTGAAGCTCACAAATTAGATTCAATTTGAAGTTTTAGCAATGATATGTCACTATATGCATAATAGGGGGAGGAAGAGTCCAATGTATTAGGAAAACACTCCCCCTAAGTCCATGCGTACCTCTAGGTCTTATAAAACCTTAAACATTGGAGTGTGTGTACGGAGCTCAAGCCAAGGCCCGAGAATCTATGATATTGAGCTCATTCCTCAAGTAGCAAAAGCGGGCTTCATCAAGGGGTTTCGTGAAGATATCCGCCAATTGATCCCTTGTACCAACATATGATAGATCAATATCTCCTCGTGCCACGTGATCGCGGGTGAAGTGATGACGAATCTCAATGTGCTTGGTCCTTGAATGTTGCACCGGATTGTATGCAATTTTGATGGCACTCTCATTGTCACATAAAAGCGGCACTTTGTCCAAGAGGACACCGTAATCCCTTAAAGTTTGCCGCATCCAAAGAAGTTGAGTACATCCGCTTGCGGCAGCAACATACTCGGCCTCCGCCGTGGATAATGAGATGCAATTTTGTTTCTTCGAGGACCAACTCACCAAAGATCTTCCAAGAAATTGACACGTTCCGGATGTGGACTTTCTATCATCAATGTCGCCCGCCCAATCGGAGTCAGTATATCCACAAAGAGATAAGGTGCCATCTTTGGGATACCACAACCCAAAGCAAGGGGTATGAACCAAATATCTGAAGATTCTCTTTACGGCCATCAAATGACTTTCCTTAGGCGCGGCTTGATAACGGGCACACACTCCCACGCTTAAAACGATATCGGGCCTAGAGGCACACAAATAAAGAAGAGACCCAATCATAGAACGATACTCCTTTTGGTCTATCTCTTTACCGTCGGGGTTGAGTTGGAGGTGGCACTTGGTTTGCATAGGAGTCGTCACACCGTTAAGTCCAAGCAATTTGAATTTCTTGATCATCTCTAGAATATACTTGGCTTGACAAATGAAAGTCCCTTCCCTCAATTGCTTTATCTCAAAGCCAAGAAAGAACTTGAGTTCACCCATCATGGACATCTCGAACTTGTCGCTCATTAGCTTGGAAAACTCATCATTGAACACACGGTTAGTAGAACCGAAGATAATGTCATCGAAATATAATTGACAAATGAAGAGTTCACCATTAACCTTTTTAGTGAAAAGAGTGGGATCGATTACCCCAACCTCAAATCCACGGTCCAGCAAGAACTCTCTCAAGTGTTCGTACCATGCACGGGGGGCTTGTTTAAGGCCATAGAGAGCTTTGTCCAAGACATAGACGTGGTGAGGATGGTTGGGGTTTTCAAAGCCCGGGGGTTGTTTAACATAGAAAAGTTCTTGCAATGGACCATTAAGAAAAGCAGATTTTACATCCATTTGTTGCAATTTGAAACCATGGTGAGAAGCAAAAGCGATGAGAATACGTATCGATTCGAGTCTTGCGACCGGCGCGAAATTTTCTCCAAAATCGATGCCTTCGACTTGAGAGAAACCTTGAGCCACCAACCGCGCCTTGTTCCTCACAACGATACCATGTTCATCTTGCTTGTTCTTGAAGATCCACTTAGTGCCAATAACGTTGCGGCAATCTTTAGGCTTCTCAACTAGACGCCACACTTTGTTGCGCTCGAAGTTGTTAAGTTCTTCATGCATAGCCCCTAGCCAATCGGGATCTTCAAGAGCATCAAAGACTTTCTTGGGCTCGACCATGGAAATGTGTGCTTGATGCTCACTAAAGTGAGCTAATTGACTTCGTGTGGAGACCCTTGCTCGAATATCACCAATGACCTTGTCGAGAGATAATGCTCTAAGTTCCAAAGACTTTGCAAAGCGAGCTTGACGACGAGTTTCAATTGCCGCCCTTGTGGTGGGGACAATGTCTTCACCATCTTGATCCTTTGGATCCTCGTCTTGACCTTCTTGAGGGCCTTGATCATCATGAGAAGTCTCTTCATGAGGTGGAGAAGGATGATCTTGCCCTTGAGTAGAACTTGGAGAAGTGGAGTTGGCTTCGATAATCTTGGTGGAGGAGGCATGATCTTTTTGTTGATGAAGATCTTGTTGAGATTCATCATGAGCTTCATCTTGAGAAGAAATAGCATGCCCTTGTTGAGGAGGATCTTGAGATTGTTCTTGAAAGGAATCATCATTTTCTATGGGTGAGCCACCTTGTGGTTCTTGTGATGGTGAGGTTTCCTTGATGGGAGAACTTGAGTCATCTTGAACAACTTCTTGATGGACTTCAATTGGGCGTAGAAAGCCCACCCCCTTCTTATTAATAGCATCAAAAGGTTGTTCATCACATACATCACAAACACCAACTTGCTCCACTTGGGAGCCATCATTTACATCGAATTCCACACTACAAGACTCTATGATAATCCGGGAGGATTTATCAAAGACTCTATAAGTGTGGGACTCGCTACCATAACCGACAAAGATCCCCTCAAGAGACTTAGAGTGAAACTTACCCAACCGGACACCCTTGACGAGATAATAGCACTTACATCCAAACACTCGGAAGTAGCCAATGTTGGATTTATTGCCGGTGAGGATCTCATATGGAGTCTTCTTCAAACCTTTGCAGAAGTAGAGGCGATTAGATGAGTGACATGCGGTGGAAATAGCCTCCGCCCAAAAGTTGATGGGAGACTTGAACTCTGCCAACATAGATCTCGCCATGTTGATGAGAGTCCGGTTCTTTCTTTCGGCAACGCCATTTTGTTGAGGAGTGTAAGCAGCGGAATATTGATGACGAATGCCTTCTTCACTAAGAAAGTCGTTAAGAGTGTAGTTCTTGAATTCCGACCCATTGTCACTACGAATAACCAAAATGGGAAGATCATATTGGCGTTGAACTTCCTTTGAGAAGTCGATGAAGACTTTTTGAGTTTCATCCTTGGTCTTGAAGAAATAGACCCAAGTATATCTTGAATATTCATCAACAATCACGAGGCAATATTTCTTTCCACCAAGACTTATCTCCGGAATTGGTCCAAATAGATCAACATGAAGGAGTTCCAAAATCCGGGATGACGATATGATGGTCTTGCTTGGATGAGGAATGTCATGCATCTTGCCTTCCACACAAGCTCTACAAATTCGATCCCTTGAAAAGGAAACATGATCTTTTTGTCCAAGAATGTGGCCACCCTTGTGAAGACTTTGCAAAGTACGCATGTTTACGTGAGCTAGTCGGCGATGCCAAAGCCAACCCACGTCGGCTTTTCCGAAGAGACACATGGCTTGAGAAGTGGTGGCTCCGGAGAAGTCCACCACATAGAGCTCATGCTCCACGTGTCCCACGAAAGCCACTCTTAGCGACTTGCTCCACATAGGTGGGTCAAGAATGACTAAGGACTAAGGTCTTAAGTTGAATAAACACACTTTGTTTTATATCTTCTTGAAACAAGCACTATAATGGCTTAGCCATGATGTGCAAAATACTTAGAGAAAAATACTAAGTCTATAAGGTGATCAGCAATTACTATCAACTCTTTGTAAATTGGATATTCGCTAAAGTGAGAGAGACAGACACCCGGCCAGCCACTTAAATTGTGGAACAGGTCTCATGTACGTGGACATGTAAGGTTTGTTTCCAGGCCGCTTCATCTCACTATGCCGCTAGGATCCAACAACTTCAAGATGATAACATCATGATCAAATTTTTTTTAAGTCTAAAAGACAAGATTAGGAAAGAGGGAAAAGATAGAAAGAAAGATGTAGTTGTCCTCCAGGCTTGTAACTTTCTTCTGGATGATGTCTTGATTGAGTTCTTGGTAGTCTTGATGAATCTTTAGACTTGATGATTCTTGTATCCTTGAGGAAGGTCTTGGATTTACTTAGTCTTCATGAAGTCTAATAGAAGAAGAAGGGAGAAGAAGAAAGAGGAAGAAAGACTTAGAAAATATTTCTGGTTGGTCTTCATGAACTTCTTCTTGATTTTCTTCTAAGTGTTTCTTCTCCTTGAAGATACTTCTGAAGTCTTGTTTTTGGCTAAGTCCTTCGTTGGTCTTCCAGCTCCATGTTGAAAATTACTAAGTGTCTGTATAGCAATTTTCCCAAAATACTAAGTTTGAAAATAATTCTAACTTAGAGAAAATGGGGAGGAGTTTTCTTTATGGAAAATATAACTATAAAATATGTTATGCATGAAATGCAATTTTAAGTCACAAGCAACATAACACTAATTTTTGTGAAGTTTATAAAATATGCATAAAGTTATAATTACCATTTTAATTAGTTTCTAATTTGCAAAACATAATACAAGGAAACATATAGATTAAAGTTTTATGTGATTTATATTTTATAACACAATTTTCTTTATAGATGGTGTTAATAGCCAGAGGTGGTTTAATTATATTTAATGCAATTTGATTTAATCAAAATAATATTTCTATTAATAGTTATGTTGAAAATATTCAAATTATTCAAATTAAATATATATAACTATGAATTCATTCAAAATTACTCAAAAATATTTTATAGCAGTGGCATTAATTTACACATATTCTAAAGTTTCTAAAACATATTTATTTGCAATTTTTGGATTTATAGATTTAAAGTTATTACAAATATACTCAAATTCAGCATTTGAAATTTGAATATTTTATACTAAGTCAAATTTGAATTTTGGCCGATCTAAAATAATCTACATGTCAAGAGCTTTCGAAATATATAAAAATTATTAAATTTGGAGTTGTGGTTAAAAAGTTGTGACAGATCTAAGTAGCAGGGGTGTTTCTGTAAAACTGCCAATTAAATTCAATTAAGAAAATCGTTTTCCACGTGGCAGCTGACTGGGCAGTGACGTGGCGCTGACGTGGCTGCCACGCGGGCGCTGACTGGATAAGTCAAAATATCTGGGCCGTCAGATCTGGATCTGACGGTCCCGATCGGATCGTACCGATTCGTCTGCGACATCTAATCTGGGCCGAAGGATTTCAATCGGACGGCGCTGGGGGCTTGACCATACCGTGGGTGGCGCTGCTCGCCGGAGATGGCGCGGATGACGGCGCCGGCGGCTCGGCGTGGACGCTCCAGTCGTTTCAGTTCCTCCCCGGGCTCGTGGAGGTGGCGTAGAGGTGCGGCTGGGCAAGGCGGAGGCGATGGAGAGGTCGGTGCCGTGTCGTTCGTCTCGGTGAGGCGGCCTCGGGCGGATGAAGAGGTGCGGACGCCGGCGAGCTTTGGGTTGAGCACGGATTTGGCAGTCCAGCTGCGGATGACGGAAATTAGGGACATGGGAGGGTGCGTAAGGGCGAGGGGGATCGAGTGGGAGGTTCGGAAGCTCCTGAAGGGGTCTATACTCACCGGACTCGAAGAAGTGGCCGGCGGCAATGGCGGCGACGGCGGCTCGATTTTAGGGCAGCCCGGTGGCAATTTCTAGGTATTTTCGGGGGGCCGAGAGACGCTACAGGTCGGGGTATTTATGGTGGCGGGGAAGAGATAGAATCTCGTTCGAAAACGGCCCGGGATCGATCTCCGGATCGAGGCAGGATTCCAACAAAAGTTTGTTTCGGAGGTTGAAGAAGATTTGCTGACGTCACCGCTGACGTCAGCAACTATTTTCTTTTTCTGATTTTATTTATTTAATTCATATCTTTTGATTTAAATGTCCAAATGATGTCAAATTAATTTCTAAAAATTTGTAAAAATAATCTCTTGCTGTTAAACCAGTTGTGGTTATGTTTTGAGAACTTTTTAAAATTAATAAATTTGAAATGTTGGTTTAATACAAAATTGATACTTAATATCAATTTTGAATTTATAACTTAATTAAATTTTCTTTTTGCTAAATAAAATTTGTAAAATACCCACATTAAAATATGTTTGAAATTTAAGTTATTTAAACTTATTTTTCTGAAATCACTCATCTTTATTTTTGCATAATATTAAAGAACTAAATATAAATAATGTTTAGAAAATGGGGAGTATAAGGTTTTCATTTTTTTAATTGAAAATAATTTGTGCAACATTATATTTTATAATATGATAATGCATTTGAACTTCATAACAACTTTGGACAAGACCTTTGTTTTAATTTTATTCTTATTTAGAATATATTAATCATTTCATGCTTTGAAAATAGATGAAATTCATTTAAGCAAATGAAATGTTTATTTGGCTAATTCATTAATTTACAATCTATGAAGTTTTAAAGTTATACACTAAGGCTTATAATTTCCAAACTATATTTTGAACTTAGTTAAAGGAATGAAACCCTTTAGTAATTATATACTATTTTGAATAATCTTGTATTTATTAATAGATATGGCTAAGTGGTTTAATTCAAATACTTATAAAGAAACTAATTTATTTAAAATAAAATGGATTGTAGTTTGAAAAATATTTGTCAAATTATATTTTAAGGTTTTTGAAACACAGTGGATAATAAAATGTTTAACTGTGACATTTGAAATATTAAACTCAAGTTTAAAGTCTTTCATAGTTGGTTTCCTTATACTTTTAATATTTTATTTTAACAAAAAGAAAAGTTTTAAATTTTAGTGATTTTTGAACATTATAAAATGTTGGGATGTTACAACAAATTATAGCCAAGAGATTCAACAAGCATGACATTGACTAGAGAAATGTCGGGGGAAACTACCACTTTGCCAAACCCGGTTACCTTAGACCTTGATAAGTCATCAAAAGTTACGGTTACTTGATCTTCATTAGGTTTCAACTCCGTAACAAGTTCTTTGCTCCCGGTCATATGACTTGTACATCCACTATCAATTATCCATTTTGAACCACCGGGAGCAAGATCCTACAAGAGATTAATTCTTGCATTTAGCAACCCATTGCTTCACAATGGGTGCTTTATGGTTAGCGACAAGATATTTAGGAACCCAAATAGCATACGAAATAAAACCATAGTAGGGTCCAATGTAACGAGCACAAACATTCCCATAATAATCGACATATAAAGCATAGTTAGGGTTGTTGTCCCCGGCGTGATCTTTACGAGTAGGCTTGCCCCTTGTGACATTCCTACTCGCAATACCTTCCTTGGATTGAATGGAGTCGGCCTTCTTGGCTTGAATGGGTTTGATGCTCTTGGGAATGCCCTTCTTGGCATTCATCTTGATGGGAGGCACATATCCAAGACCTTCCTTTCCTTGTCGAGTGTGAGGCTCCACGATGGGAGTCTCAACAACTTGTTTACCTTTAAGAAGGATGATCTTGGATGTGGCGGCCTTAGTCATCTCACTCTTCAACCTAGCATTCTCCTTCACAAGATTAGCATTATCACAAGAACACTTAGAGATAGAGATGCTAAGAGAATCAAGGTTAGTTAGCCGAGTTTGAAGTTGGGCATGTTCGACTCATTGAAGTTGGGACGGTACCACTCGCTTGTGTGTGGATTACCGTAAGATGAATGATGTGACTATTAAAAACAAGTATCCTCTACCCAAAATTGAGGATCTATTTGATCAGCTTAACGGAGCCCGAGTCTTCTCTAAGATCGATCTCCGCACCGGATACCATCAGCTAAAAGTTAGAGAATCTGACATCCCTAAGACAGCCTTCGTCACTCGTTATGGGTTGTTTGAGTATACGGTGATGTCCTTCGGCCTAACTAATGCCCCTGCCTACTTCATGAACCTCATGAACAAGGTGTTCATGGAATACTTGGATAAGTTTGTAGTTGTCTTCATCGATGACATCCTAATTTATTCCAAGTCAGAAGAGGAGCATGAAGAGCATCTGAGGTTGGTTCTCGGTACCCTGCGAGAACACCAGTTGTATGCTAAGTTCAGTAAGTGCCAGTTTTGGTTAAAAGAAGTAGGTTTTCTTGGACATGTTATCTCAGCGGGAGGGATATCTATAGATCCTACCCACATCAAGTCCATCCTTGAATTCCCAACCCCCACCAACCAAACCGAAGTGAGGTCCATCCTTGGATTAGCAGGTTATTACCGCAAGTTTGTTGAAGGATTTTCGAGTATCGCCAAGCCCCTTACTCAACTTTTGAAGAAGGACCAGAATTTTATCTGGACCGATAAATGTGAAGCCAGCTTCCAGGAACTGAAAAAGCGCCTTACTACCGCACCTATTTTAACTATGCCCGATGTGACCAAAGATTCCGTGGTTTATTGCGATGCCTCCAAACTTGGACTTGGGTGTGTCCTTATGCAAGAGGGCAAAGTGATTTCCTACTCGTCGCGACAGCTCCGCAAGCATGAGCAGAATTACCCCACCCATGACCTAGAGCTTGCTGCAGTGGTCCATGCACTCAAGACTTGGCGGCACTTTCTGATGGGCAACCGCTGCGAAATTTACACCGATCACAAGAGCCTGAAGTACATCTTCACCCAGAGGGACTTGAACATGAGGCAGCGAAGATGGATAGAACTCATCAAAGATTATGACTTGGATATCCATTACTACCCTGGAAAGGCTAACGTTGTAGCTGATGCCCTTAGCCATCAGCCGTGTTCATTCAACTCCATGATCAAGATTCGACAGCCATAAATCTGGGAAGAGCTTGAAAAGATGGGTATAGAAGTAGTCAGTTATGGGGCAGTCGATCAACTCCTGCTGCAACCCACCTTATGGGAGCAGATCAAGGAAGCACAGAAGGGTCACGAAAGCATTGAGGGCATCAAGCAAAGATTGGACAAAGAGGAAGTCACTGGATTCACCATCGACCCTGCCGGCATTCTTTGGTACAAGGGACGCATCTGCGTACCGTCAGATCCTGCTCTGAAACAGTTAATTATGAAGGAAGCCCACGAGACTTTGTACTCTATCCACCCTGGTGGAACCAAGATGTACCAGGATTTGAAAAAGAAAATCTGGTGGCATGGCATGAAACGTTAGATTGCACTCTTTGTCCAGAACTGCAACATCTGCCAAAGGATCAAAGCAGAACACCAGCGACCCGCTGGAGTACTCCAACCTCTCAAGTTGCCCGAGTGGAAATGGGATGAAATCGGCATGGATTTTATCACTGGATTACCCCGATCAAATCGTGGGCATGACGCTATTTGGGTTATTGTGGATAGACTCACCAAGGTAGCACACTTGTTGCTAGTGCGGACCACCCATCGATCGGATCAGCTTGCAGATCTATACATGTCCCGTATCGTCAGCCTTCATGGAATACCTAAGACTATCATATCAGATCGGGGAACCCAATTCACTTCTCGATTTTGGACTAAGCTTCAGGAGGAACTCGGAACCAAACTCTTTTTCAGCACCGCCTATCACCCCCAGACAGGAGGACAAACGGAAATAGTCAACCATAGAAGAAGTGAGCCTAGCTCATTTGGTTAGGGAAGTGGATGTACAACCCAGCCACCCAGATTCAAATCCTCATGGATGCATATTTGGGTTCTTATTATTTAAAATAAAAAACCCGCTGTAGGGGCTTCCCCTACCGCATTCCTTTCAAAAAAAAATCTTAGAAGATATGCTTCGATCTTGTGTGCTAGCCTATGGGGCCAAATGGGAAAGTTGTTTGCCGTTTGCTGAGTTTTCGTACAACAACAGCTACCAAGCCAGTCTGAAGATGGCACCATTCGAGGCCTTATACGGGCGCAGGTGTCGTACCCCCTTGAACTGGTCGCAAACAGGAGACAGCCAAATTTTTGGGGTTGACAGCCTGAGGGAAGCCGAAGAGCAAGTGCAACTCATTCGCGACCGTCTTAAGGCCGCCCAATCCAGGCAAAAGAGTTACGCTGATTCCAGGAGGCGAGAACTCAGCTTCAATGCTGGTGACATGGTATATCTGCGTGTTACGCCACTCAAGGGAATGCAACGTTTTCATGTGAAGGTGTAGTGCCCTTGCTTAAGATAGCAATGGCACTTATGAATAGTGCGGAAGACTTGGATCACATAAGTCTCGCAATTTCAAATAAGATGTAATATCACAGTACGATGTCAAATCTATTACAATACGAGACGATTGATCCAAAAACAAATAATCCTCGAGCTCTCACCCCCATTTCCTCTAGAGAAGAAGAAAACCTCCTCGGTGGCCGACGGAAGAAAATCATCGTGGCCGCCGTTCTCCTCCACCATTTCTCGCCATTGTTGGCTCTCTGTGACCCCCTACTCGAGCTCTAACCCCTCCACCCTTTCCTCTTTGCTCTAGGTGCTCCGATACATCGCCCTCGTCCACGACCCGGGATCGGAGGAGGCGCCATGGTGGCATGCAGAGGACCTCCCCGGCGTTTCTTTGCGTAGGGATCTGCTGCCCTACTTCTCCTCCGCCAAATCCCACCCTCCGCTCGAGCTCTGGACGTCCGAGGTGAGCTCCTTGTCGCGTCCCTCTTCTTCCCTCTCTTTTTCTCGGTTTCCCGCTCGTGTCTCCGGCGCGGGGAAGAAGAAAGGCCCAGGGCCGTCCGATCTGAGATCGACGACCCTGTTTGAATCCCCCCCTTCTAATCTCTGCCGTACGGTCCAGATCTGGCGACCGCGCACCGGTTCGCCAGCGCGCGCGCTGCGACCGGGCCGGCCCAGTTCGCCCCCGCGGCCCATCTCCAGATCCAGCCGCTTCGACCTATTTTCTCTTTATTTTTATTTCCTGTCATTTTTCCAGTAAATCAATAGTCTAGCTTTTAATCATTTGCGGTAAATCCAGGGTTGCTAAAATGATGGGATTAATTTTGTAACATGCATGCACGTTTTTTTAACCATATGGCATTGGATTTGTTCCAAAATGTGTTTCCTGTTGTGTGTTAAAAAGATCTAGTGAAAAGTACCTATTTCACCATTTGTTTAATAACTTGTGTTTTATAAATCCAAATCATGAAACTTCGATCTGTTGGAAAGCTTGTAAAAATGTCTATCTAGATTGGTAAATCTTGCATGCAGGAGATTAATCTAGCAAAAGTTGTTTCTATTCTAAGAATAACATCAGTAGATGTTTGGTGATTTTTAATTCTTAAATGAAAACACTTTTTGAGGTAAATCCACTTGGAAGGGTTAGATATGAGTTGGAAGTATCATGTGCCACAAAGGTAGATTTTTCCTGAAAATATTTATTATTTATTGGGCAAATCTCTGAAAAACAGGGAAATAATCTCTTTAAATGCTTTTCTGAAATTTCAGAGATTATTGCATGTCAAGTTTTGTTTGGTTGAGTCACTTTTGTCCCTAGATTAATGTTTGGGATATTTTTGTGGGATAGCCACATGTTTTATCTAACTCACCCCACTGGTTTGGCACAAAAATAATCCATATTATTTTCTGTACATAAATAATAGTCAGAAGTATATGTTATCTTAAAACAAGGACAACTTGAGCTAGGAGTATCCAAATTAGATGAATAAAATCTCCATTTAAAGAGAAAACTCATATCTCACCAGAAAAGTTAATTATGCATACATGAGATCTATAAAACGGAATCTATCTTCTGTTTAAGTTTGACATCAGTAGCTCTTAACTGATTTTTAATTCTTGTTTGGTGATAGATTTTCATGCTCAGCTAATTTTCAGAGCTCCATATAGTAGGTAGAAGTAATGTGGTAGAAGGGTTTATTTTAGGAGCAGTACAGGAGTTATGCCTTTTTCATGTAAACAGCCCTTGATGACATTTTAAATGCATTAGTTGTATTTTCTGTTTTGTGGTGCTTGTTGGTTGTTAATATACTTTAGATTGTTATCAACTCGCATTTTAGGATTTACACTAGTCTTGTTTGTTTTCATGTTACGGTAGAACCGCAACCCGAGGGAGAGCAGTACGAGGTAGCTGAGCACAACTACAAAGAAGAGCAAGACCAGGGACAGTTGTCTGAGCAAGGCAAGCCACCTCACCATTATAATGAATCCTACTATTTTATCAAGCATTGTTTTGTTTTAAAAATAAAATGATGCATGTTTCACTTCTTTTGTGGTACCTTGCCACAAAAAAAAACTATTTTACAAAATATTGTTTGGCCAAAGTTATCTGCTAGAATACTGAAGGTATTTACAAACAGAGTTTTACCTGATGAGCCTTGTTGTTGAAGGCTACATCAAAAAGATTAAGATTTCTAGTAGACTACTTTCATCTACTTATCTCAAAACTATAGGATGGAGACCTATTTGATAAAACTGTTTTACGGAGGAAAACCCGAGTTGCTGGGAGCAATCGGAGATCAAGTGTTTTATTAAAACCCGAGTTGCTGGGAGCAATCGGAGATGTTTGCGAAAACACGAGCTGCTGGGAGTAGTCGGAGGATCGGAGGTTGTTTTTGAGAAAAACAAAGTACTGCCCTAGCAGCCGCTCGAACAATTAACCCGTGCAACCACACTACCTGACATGGGTAGGGCTTAGCCGGAAGCTTGTCTGTTTTAGTGTTGGGGCTCTCATACTTTCTATGAGGGTTGGGCCCTCGAAGCCGGGTTGTCGTCCGGAAGAGACAATACACTGTTGAGGACCAACAGTCGGACGATTACGGTGGGTCTCCTGACGTGGCGGTGTGGCGTCCCTAGGAAAGACCAAGAGGTCTAGTGGAGCACACGGTGCCGAGGAGAACAAACCTACCGGGAGGCCCCGATACTAGAATGGACATAGTGAAAAGCTTTGATCGCGTTATCCGGACCCCCGCATGCTGCCGTATGACGGGCCGTGGCAGACACGGCGGAAGGACCGATTGGTGTGGGTAAAGTGTGCAACCTCTCCAGAGTGTAAATCTATTCGAATAGCCGCGTCCGCGGTCATGGACGGTTGGAAAGGCCACTGATCTAGGCGTATGGGCATTTTGGTTCTTAAAAAGGGGAAAGAAAATGTTTTCCGGGGGAAACAAGAAGGCACATGTTGGTACCTGGAAGGTACGGAATTCGGGTGAAGATGGTTGATATCGGGGAGACAATCAGTCCGATTCCAAGTCAGGAAAAAGGGTTACCCCTATCCTAGTTGATAAACTTTTATAGAGGAAAGTTCTCCAGTACTTAGATATGTCCTTGCTATATCTAAGAGAAGAGAATTCTATCTCTAAATGTTTTTCTTCAACAAAGATATAGAGATGTCGTATTCTCTAAGCTTGAAATCATTGTATTCGAAAATAAGCCCTATAGTCGTATATAGGAGCCATCCTAGTTTTCAAAAATGCTTTACTTGCATATCCTCGAAAAACTATTAAAAAAAACTAGAGGTGGTCTTGCGAGTACGTAATTCTACTCATATGGCTTTGTCCCTAGATATTCAAATGACCAGATTATAATGAGGAGGCCTACGTCGAGGAGGAGGTGTATGACGACGACTACGCCACTTAGCTGTCACCGGTCAACTGCACTTGTGGGATCAGCGCTCAGAGATGTTAAGAGCCGTCGCTAGCCACGAGCTTCCGCTATCTTAGTTAATTCCGTCCTGCGTGACGAGGTTTGTTGACTTTGGTCGTATGACCGCCTATGTGTTGTAAGACTTTTATTCACACGACTTGAATGATGTAACTCTTTGATACCTATGTTGGTTATGTGATTGCGATGCACTGATCATTGGGATCATGATCTTTTACATAACGTGGGCATCTCGGACTTGTTTCGAGGGGTCCTTACAATTTTGTTGTTAAGCAATGCAATTTTACTACAAGAATAGATAATCATTTAATGAAAAATTCTCGTGCTATTATTGATTTACATGATATTGTTGATAGTACTTCTAATGTTGTTAAAGATCTCATTAAACATTTTCATATGGTTCAAACTCAAATAGATCAACTCACTAAAGTGCAAAAAGAATTGCTAGTAAACAACTCTATTTATAAAGAAATACTTGTTTGTGAAGTAAAAACTAGAGGTGGTAAATCTACTCAAGACCCTTTGTATCCTGAAGGACATGATAAAATAATTGAAATAGATTCTCAACGAGTTAATGAACCTATTGTTCCTTATAGGAAAAAGAAAAAGACATAAAATTGTTGTAGAATCCTCTAAACCTGTTAATGATACTAATAGTATATCTGTTTCTGATGCTGAAATTGAAAGTGGGAATGAACACAACAATGATAATGCTAATAACAACGATAATAATAAAAATGCCAATTCGGATCAAGAATAATAAAAATAATTTTTTAGTATTGAATTTAGTAATGCAAAATACCAGAAAATGAAAAAAAATAAAGTTTCTCAGAAAATCAAATATTTTAATGAAAACTCATATTTTTCGAGGAGGCTCCTGGAAGTTCCAGAGAGCCACCAGGGGGACCCTCTGGGCCACCTCACCACCTGGTGGCGCGGCTGGCTTTTGGTCACGCCAGCACATGGGGTGGGGCCCACATGCCCCCCCCCACTTGCTCTCTCTCCTTCCCATGCCTTCCTCTTGCCCAAAAAACCAATCTTGGATATCTCAAACTCGTGTTCTTGCTGCTCATCTCCTGGGATTTCGATCTCCACATTCAGCCAATTTATGTTGCTGAAATTTGGTGCATCTCCTCTCCGGTATGTGACTACTCCGAATATCCAAGTAGAATGTTTAGAATGGTGTATATATGAAGTATTTTTCTGATGTAGATATCTTGTTTAGTGAGTTTGAATGCTTATTCTAAGTTGAAATAACTAGTTTTGATGCATGCTTAAGCCTCTAGCAAGTCACTATAGTGGTTTCCCTTCATTTAGTTGGCTAAAAATCGATTTTTATGATGTTTGTTGAAACTTTCAGAAAAAGGAAGATGCATAACCGTGACTTTGATGAGGTGTTTGAGGGATATTATCAGAGGAGGACAAGGCCTCCAAGGGCTGCCACTAGTGTTAGGCAGTCCTTCAACGAGGAGATCCTAGGCCCGACGTTTGGAGATGAGGGAGATGCGGGAGTTCCACACGCCGCATATCTGAAGGAGATATGCCCTAGAGGCAATTAATAAAGTGTATTTCTTTATCATATCTCGTTTGTTCATAATATGTTTTTGTGTCATGCTATGACCGTATTAAGCGGAAACATTAATAGGGGTGTGATGCGTAAACAACCAGGTCCCTAGTAGACTCGACTAGGACTAGTTTCGTTGCGCGTTAGATGATCAAGGTTTCCCGATCATAGGGCATGACGCCGGTCGGCAATGGAAGTCATATCGTTGGAGAACAATGTGATGGACACACCCATATTTGTAGGACGTGGTCATTACGCCTTTGATCGTGAGACCAACTCTTATTATTATTCCTGGAAGATACTTTGATTGCACCAAATGTTGTATCTTAATTAGTATTACAATAACGGTGAAACTTTTGGGTATTGGAAAGGAGTAGTTGAGACGAGGGGTCAAGAGCGGGATTTGCCAGTCCGCATAGCAGGATAGATACTCTAGAGCCCACTCGGTGAGGTTATGTCTAATAAGCTTGCAAGCATGTGACTAGGTCACGGAGACATGAAATCATAGACGAGTAGAAGATAGCGTTGTCGGTAACGAAGTCAAGGTAGATATGGAGATATCTATGAACGACGCTCGGACACACTAAGTATCGCCATGGCAAAAGGTTTAAGACTTTACGTTCAGGTTCGATAGATGAAAGTCATTCGTTTTATCACAGTGATTAATTCATGGGGTCCAGGCCTACGAGTTAGTCGTTGATCGGAGAGGAGTCTCGATCGTACCTGTTATTATATCGAACTGCTAGGGTAACATACTTAAGGGGTTTCGACAAAACAACCGGAAAGGAAAGAGATCACCGGGAACGTCCCGGGAGAGGTCCGATGGAGATCGGGCAGAGACGAAATAGTTTTCAAAGCTAGAATAAATTATATATAATATGTTTGATATTAATTAGTTTAATTAATGTCTAAATATGATTTCATATATTTATTTTCGAATTTATTTAGTCTGATTTCCCTAAATGGGCCTTCTGGTCGAAAGAAGGCCCAAGAGGGGAAAAATTCTCTAGGGAATTCAGTGGGGGGCTTGGGGGCCGACCCAGGTGGGTCTAGAGGCCCACCAGGGGGCCGGCGCACAAACCATAGCCACACCAGGAATATGGGATTAGTCCCATATTGCCTGGCTGGCAAGTTGGCTCCCCCCTGGGAGCCTATATAAGAAGGGGCACCCCTGGCCTTTTAATTCACCCAATTAATTCCCCAATTCTCTCTCGATTTCGTGATTCCCTTTGTCGGAGTTGCGCCGAATTGAGAGGGCGATCTATTCCACCATAGCCCGCTGCCGCGCTGCTGGTGTTCCGGTCCAAGTCTTCCGCTGCTCGTCCTGGACTGGAGCTTCGGAGGCCGTCGTCTCCATCGTACGTGTGTAGAGCCCTGCGAGGTGCTGCGCTAGCGGTGCTGGGAGGTCTTCTACCTCTACACCACCTTGAGGTCGGCTTCGTCGGTCTTCATCGACAACGTTTGTGCGGGAACGTAATCCCCATTTTTGGTCTACAAGGGTATGTATTCCGATCTTCATTCGTACTACTATATCTGCATAGAATAGATCTTGGCATGTTTTAAGGATATCGATGCTAGGAAATTTTTGTTTTCTGCACACGATCCCTTCAGTGGTATCAGAGCCGATCTATCGTAGATATAGCTGTACGCTGTTAGAACCCGTGTTCTGCACGTTGGCACCGTTCCTGTTATTTGCTACCCTCTAGCGTGCACTTGTGATTCCAGTGGCATCGAGTTGATGAAGCGGCCCGAACCGACTTTACGCGTACGCTTACGCGAGACTTGTTCCACTACTGACATACGGCTTGTACTGTATCTGTGGCTGGCGGGTGTCTGTCTCTCTCTCTTTAGTTGGTCTTGCATTTTCAATGGAGGGACCGAAAGGGATGCTTAAACGTGCAATTATTGGATGGTTGTTGTGGTCATAAGTTCGTAGGTAAGAAGCGGTTCTATTTACGAAATCTCCAGCCACGTTGTCGAGGGGCTACACCCGGGTAGGGTAAAGATACGGTAAAAGGTACGTGCAAGACTGGGCCGGCACCCTTGTTGACCGACATATGCCCGGATCGGAGGGGACCGGGATATGACTTTGGTGAAGTCCGACATATTCTAACCGACTTATGTTAATCGACAGCTAAATCGACTTGTGTATGTCGGTATCTTCTCGTTTTCTCTTATGTGCAGGAAAAGCGGATAACAAAGAGTAATCTGGCATAACCATGTTGTGTATCGGGAGAGGAAGGCTATCCGACATTTCCATGCCGAGTTGCCCTGGAGAGGAGTCGCCAAGGTACCCGACATACCCGTGTCGGGTTACACGGAGAAGATGCCATGCCAGGTGCTACATGACAAAAGACAAACAAGACATGTTAAGCCCATCCCCTGATGTGACAAGAGTACAACTGCACCATCCTCGACCTGCTGCTTCGCCCTGAGCACTGCTCGGCCAGCACCGCGGCAACCGGCCCAGCCTCCTGTCCCGGCGCCCAGCTCTCGGCAGCGCACCATGCTCCGAACAGGCGCGTCCGCATCTTCGCCCCAACCGCACCCCTGCGTCTCCAACAACTCGAGGCCGACCGCGCCCAGCCGGCCCGCGCGCCAACTTTATATTTAGACATTCGCGATCTTTTGGCATGGAATATACTCTTGTTTGCAATTTTCTTCTAGCTTGCTTGCCCCTCAAGAGGTCTCTTTGGACTCATCTTCATGTATATTGGTTTTGTACTTTGGTAGGACCCATCTCTTCGTGCCATGACTCCGCCACTTCGGTATGCTAGAGCAATGACTCTGCAAGGCCGGGGGGAGTTTAGGCCTAGGAGAGGTAAGAGCCCTGAGTCACGATGCTCAAGTGCCCCCCTTAGACGTACGAGTAGCCCATGAAGCGTAACAGAAAGCGAAGTCGCTTGAGGGGCAAACGTGTGCTAGTGGGGAAAAGCTCTTAAGGCACGGGTGAGGGACTTAGCTTCTCGAGGTTTTCGCCCTGTAGAGGCTTTTTGCCGGGCGAGGAGGTCCTCTTGAGGGATCGTTCCCGGACGCCTCCTCGGGCTTGCGGGAGCATTTCTTCCCTATAGATGTTAGAGAGGCGAACCCAAACGCTAGTGCACGGTACAGGGGACTCATGCGCGCTTATAGGTCCCCTCGGGCGTTCCTCGCGAGGAGAGTAAGTACCAAGGTCCTCTGTAGAGATGGCGTGTTTGTGGGATCTTGCCCTCCAGCCAGAGCTCGGATCCTTGGATTTTGCAGTGTTGCTGGTGTGTCGTTTGAGGCACTGGCACCATAGTCAGCCCCCGCTCATGAGGTACGCATGTGGAGAGATATAAGCGCACATTTCAATAAAGTAATGCGTAAATAAAACTCACCACCAAATATTACATAGCGGCGCCGTAGCGCTAAGTTCACTTGGGAACGAAATTGTCTCATTATGCTTGGAGTTGCCAAGTTAATGTTTTGACCATGTCGAGGCATGGGTACCACCCATTAGTGGCAGAGACTCTCAACGGCCTGAGGTGGCTCGTTACATGGAGAGCTCGGAGGGTTGACCCTCGAGAGAAGCCTTTGGAGCTTGGAGGTTTAAGCCGTGAGCTTTTAACCTCTGGAGACAAAAATGCTTGGAGGTTGAGCCGTAAGCTTCCTCTTTCGGCAGATGTCTTGATGTGACAATGATCACGGACGTGACAATGATCACATCTGCGTTTGTTCCTTTGGGAGACAAAAAATGTTTGGGAGGTTTAAGCCGTGAGCTTTTAACCTCTAGAGACAAAAAAAATGCTTGGAGGTTGAGCCGTAAGCTGCCTCTTCTGCTAGATGGCTTCACGTGACAATGATCACGGGCGTGACAATGATCATGTGTAGAACTTGCGCAGGTGCATGATGTTCCACGGGTTTTGGACGGGGATGCCATCTTGAGTCTCGAGACGAGCCGCACCAGGCCTGGCGATGTGGGTGAACCTGTAGGGAACTTCCCACATCGGTGACAGCTTGTGGAGGCCTTCCCTGGAGAGGATTCGCCTGAGGACGAGATCGCCTGCCTATAGGGTACGCGAGCTCACGTTGCGGCTGTGGTAGCGTTTTCAGGTCCTGCTGGTATTTGGCTGCCCGGAGGGCTGCGCAGCATCGTAGTCCCTCGAGCAGTAGCAGGTCATCATTGTGGAGGTCCTCTTGCTGGTCCTCGTTGAAGGCCAGGACACGTGGGGATCCATGCTTTATCTCTGTGGGGAGGACTGCTTAGGCTCCATAGACGAGGGCGAGCGGTGTTTCCCCTGTAGGCTTGGGTGGCGTTGTGCGGATGGACCAGAGCACCGAAGGGAGCTCGCTGATCCAGCCCTTGCCGTGGCCTTTGAGGATATCAAAGGTCCTGGTCTTTAGTCCCTTGAGGACTTCTGCGTTTGCTCGCTCAGCCTGTCCGTTGCTCTGTGGATGAGCGACTGAGGTGAAGAAGAGCTTGATGCCCATCCTTTCGCAGTAAGCTCTGAAGATGCCACTGGTGAATTGCGAGCCATTGTCGGTGATGATGTGGTTAGGCACTCCGAAGCGGCAGACCAGGCCTCTGATGAATTTCACCGCCGCGCCTGCTGTAATTGTGCGCGTCGCCTCCACTTCTGGCCACTTAGTGAACTTGTCGATGGCCACGAAGAGGTAGCGATATCCCCCTTGCGTTGTTGGGAAATGTCCCAGGATGTACAGCCCCGAAACCGCGAACGGCCAGGAGAGCGGAATGGTCTGTAGCCCCAGCGCGGGTTGGTGGATTTGTTTGGCGTGGAATTGGCAAGCTTCACATGCTTTGTAGTGCCCTTGCTTACGAAAGCAATGGCACATATAGTGCGAAGACTTGGATCACATAAGTCCCGCATTCTCCAATAAGATGAAATATCACAGTACAATGTCATAATTTATTACAGAACGAGACGAATGATCCAAAAACAAATAATCCTTACAACTTAGCATAGCAGAAATGCTAGCTGAATAAATAGTTCACACTTTATTTCAGAGTTCAAAACGCAAAACTAAAGATAGCATGGAGCTACATCTTCTCCATGAAGCCACTGGCAAATCATGTTGGTTGTAGCTCGAATACGACCCCCTTACTCCTCATTCGGACATTCTGCAAGGTTTAGTTGCAGCCCAGCTATAAAGGGTCAGCACAATTGAATTGTGGTGGCAAGTGACTTTAATTCCTAATGTTCTATTAAGCTATATCTATATGCTTATTTGGCTGGTGGAGCTCAAGGCTATTGCGCAAAGCAAATTTTCTCCTACTTTTGATAAACAACTTTTTGAGTTCAAAATCTTCTCTTTAAGAGACATCTCGAGACAAGTCCATGTCTCCTACCCATGTTTACCAAACAAAATTTTATTAAGAAATTGGGATGAAGAGATTTTCATAACACAGCCTTGTGTAGCTGCTCAAATTGTCCGATGCCGGGGACACGGCTAAGATCTTAGGTTTTAACTCTCGAGAGGGTGTGCACTTTCACCATTAGACTTAATCAACCCAAACTATCCTCTACACTCCTTTAGTGAGAAGGAAAAGGAGAAGATCAAGACGAGACTTTTCAGAAGTTGCTTTCCCATGATCATACTAAGAGATTACCACCATCCTATCAACTCTACCACCATCAATCTCTTGACCCAGGTCCACATCAACTTACTCCATCAAGACAGAGCCCATAATGACCAATGGTTGCACGATAAGCAACTAGACTCAGTGTAAACTTAAATCTGATAGCTCTGGGTGGCCTAACACAAGTGAGCAACGCAAGTTAACACCGCACATCATGGCCCAGGTAAGTAGAAACTATCCTGGGCGAAGACAACCATGAAACTTGGCCCTGAGAAGCCACTCAACTTGAAACCTCCTCGATCGACCCAATCCACCCAGGCGTTAAATTAATTTAGTGGAAATTTTCATTTATCACATCAACCATAAAACAATCATTTTTGCAGCAGGTGCTTCCACTAAATTAAAATAGGGGTCTAATCTGGAATTTCTAAGGGGAAACCTAAAAGGTTGCATAGCATAATACAATCTCCAAAAAACCTATCATGCATACAACTTTTGCAAATACTGCTTGAAAACACTAGATATGCAATGGAATAAAATAGTAGGTGTTTTATGAAGTCACTTGCCTTATGAAAGTTGTCGTTTCTCTCACACTCTTGTCGAAGTCAATGGGTGCTCCCCGTTTCAAACTATATAGTAAAAAGGACACCCAATAAACAAGCAATTCAACAAACACAAAACATATTGAACAAAACAAGCGTAACGAGTCTTCTTGGAACGGTTTGGTCAAAGGTGTCACCTAATTCAATATACAAAAAGAATTAATGTGTTTGGGTTTAGGGTTTTGCCAAGGGATGGTATGGAGTCAAAGAACACTTTCAACTCGAGAAGGTTGTATGGGTGTTTCTAAGTTTTCTAATGAAATGGCCTTCAAAAGTTTGCCCAAAGGGATATCATGAAGACTTAATCACAATTTAAAAGCAAGGTTTAACACTTTAGTACAATTGTAAACATTTAATTTCATTTACCCAAGATTATGTTTAGAATTAAACTTAACCAAAATCAAATTCAAGAATTTCTTACTTTTCTCATATCTATACATTTTTAATTCCCAACTTCAAAGTTTGTAGTATTAATAATAACTTAGTTATTTAAATTATTATAATGTTTTAAATCACATTTTTAGTAACAAATAATTAACCAAATGCATTTAAAAACCCTTGTAAAGGAACTAGAACTATTTAAAAGGTTTTAACAAAACTTACTTATTCATGTTACGAAATATATTAATAAACAGGAATTTGAGCTTTCTCCGGACAAGGACAATTAGTTATGCCTTTGGTACAGAGTAATAAGTTTTAAATTAATAAACCTTATAATGTACTAAAATAAATCAAATTAAGTCTCTGACCTTTAAATTCATTTAAAAAATTTCAAACATTATTTATAACGAAATTTTATAAATGGGGTTAATAGGCAGAGGTCATTTAATTCAATTCATAGTAATTTGATTAAATCAAAAATAATATTTCTATTAGTAGTTATGACCAAAATAGTCAAACTATTCAAAATATACATACAACAATTTAATCATCAAAATAATTCTCAAAATTATTTTATAATAGATGCAACATATTACACATTTTATAGAGTGTCTAAAACAATTTTATTTGCAATTTTTAGAATTTACTGATCTAAAGTTATTACAAAAATACTCGAATTCACCATTTGAAATTTGAATATTTTAAACTAGGTCAAATTTGAAGGACAAGGGAAAAGGAAGGAGGGGATCTCGGTCCCGTTCATGCTAACCTCGTCGCTAAAGCAGAGAAAAAGCGGCGGCGGACTCGCGTTGCTCCGGCGAGCTTTTCCGGCAGTCTGGGGCAGGACTTCTTAGGGTTTTGAGGGGCGATGAGAGAGGAGGGTGCGGGGTTTTAAATGGGGCAGGGGAGGGAATCAATCCCGCAACAACCTCGCCGGATTTTTGGAAAGAATCGGGGGCGTGAATCTCGGCCTGAGGAAGACGACAATGACGTCACGCTGACGTCACCCTTCCTTTTTCTTTTCTGATTTTTATTTTATTATTTCATAACTTTTAATTTAAGTGTCCAAATGCAGTCAAACAAATTTCTAAAAATTCGTAAAATTATTATCTTTGAGTTAAACCATTTGTGGGCATGTTTTAAACATTTTTGAAATTTAATATTTTTGAAAAATTCATTAAATACCAATTTGATACTAAATATCAATTTTGAAATTATAAATTAAATTAAGTTTTCTTTTGGCTAAATAAAATTTATAAAATACCCATATTCAAATATGTTTTGGAATTAAGTTATCTAAACTCCTATTCTATTACATAAAATCTAGCTTTAATAGATTATTAAATCACATATTATACCTATTTGAATTAAGTAGAGAAAATGTAATGTAATCATTTTTAATTTAAAGTATTTTGGGCACCATTTTATTTATAATAAGATAACTCAATTGAAAGATTCATAACCACTTTGGAAAAGATTTTAGATTTGAAATCACAAAATATACTCCTGAAAATCATTTTATGTTTTGAAAATAAATGAAGATCATTTTAAGCTAATGAAGTGTAATTGGATAATCCATTTATATTAAAACATATAAAGTTATTAAAGTTATAAACTATAGGTTGAAATTTCAACACTATGTTTTTGTACTTAGTGGAACTAAAGAAAAACCATTTGGCAAATGGATCCTGTTTTAAATTATTTAAAATAACACTTGTAAATACCATTTTAATTTATGAATAGCTATGGCTAAGTGGTGGAAAAAAATATTTATAAGGAAACCTTTTATTATAATGAAATGGTTTGAAATTTTCGTAAAAACATTTGTCAAATTACATATTGAGGTTTAATAACTACAATGGATAATAAATTGTTTAACTTGGATCAACTTTTGGAAGAAATGATCTTTCCAAGATAATTGAAATATTAAATCTCTTCTAGAAGCTTGAAGTCTTTTATAATTGGTTCTCTTATGCATTTTAATATTTTATTTTAATCAGAATAAAAGTTTTAAATTTTTGTGATTTTTAAACATTCTAAAATATTGGGATGTTACATGCTTGAACGATGTCAACTGCATCCTGAAGTGCTTGAGGCCAGTAGAAGCCGCTCCTGAAGACTTTGCCTGCGAGGGTGTGGGCGCAAGAATGGTGGCCACATTCCACGCTGTGGACATCCTTGATCAGCATTTTGCCTTCTTCAGGAGGGACGCACTTGAGCGCGATGCCGTTTGGGCGCTTGCGGTAGAGATTTCCTTCGAGGATTTGGTAAGATTTTGCCTGGCGGGCAATTCGCTCCGCTTCAACATCTTCCTCGGGAAGGGTCCCTTTGTCGAGTTAGCCTTTGATCTCGTCAATCCATACTGCTTCTTGATGCACCGCTATGAGCAACATGCGCTCCCCTGTAGGGGGCCCACAATCTGGAGCCCCGTTTGCAGGTGGTGGCGAGAGCGCTTCGTCTGTGCTTGCGGGCATGGCCTCTTGAGGCTGTTTTATGGATGCCTTGACGAGTCTTTCTTCAAAGACGCCTGGCAGCTGAGATTGCCTCTTTGATGCGCGTTTGGCGATGTCATCAGCTTCTTGGTTTTCCTTTCTTGGGATGTGCATGAGCTCCATTCCCGTGAGGTGCTTCTCAAGCCTACGGACTTCTTCTAGGTATGCGGCCATGTGGTCGTCCTTCGGCTTATAGCTTTTGTTGGAGAAGTTGACGAGCAGCTGGGAGTCGCCTTTGATGAGAAGGTGCTTGATGCCTAGAGCGATTGCGGCGCGTAGGCCAGCAAGCAGGCCTTCGTACTCAGCAATATCCCGGTATGACTGAGATCTCCCAAGAACAGGAAATAAGATCAAAGCGCGAGGGGAAAGATCTAGCAAACACGAACAAATGCACGAAGGTACACAGCACACACACGATGTACCCAGGTTCGGGGCCCTCGTGAGGAGGTAACACCCCTACTCCTTCCTTTCCTCTCAATATAAGTGTGGAATAACGGTTACAACTTGCTCTTAAAGCTCTTGAGGGGAAGAACTAGATAAACTCAAGGGAGGATGAAGTAAATGCTATAGGAGTAAATGAGACTAGAGTTTTGGCTCCCAAGTTGGTCTCTCTTTCACAAGAGCAGTTATGGCGCCTTTTATAGAGTTCGGGCCAGGAGGGCCGGAAACCCTAATCCGTCTTGGCCCCACCGGACAGGCCTAACTGTTTTGTCGACACCAGCTAGTGCGACCTAGTTGCCGCGCTATCCGGCATAGCCCCTTCGTCACCATTCCGGCAAGGACGGCAGGCGCCGTCCTGGGACATCATTTACCCCAGACAGAGACAGGACATGTCTTTGCCCATCCCAGATAGCCTTTTCCGGATTGCCGGGCTAGGCACGTCCAGTCTTGTCGTATCGTTGTCGTACCGGCTGGCGCGCTCCCGTGTCAGGCGGGAGGTGACCATGCTTCTGTGTCAGATGGGAGGTGACCATGCTTCCGTGTCAGGCGGAATGGTACTTCCCCCCGCATCAGGCGGGAAAGCCTGCTGCAGACCGTTGACGGCCTACCGGGATCCCTTATGCCGGTCACCTTCTTGCTCGACCTTATGAGCCCTTCCTGCACAAGTCCAGTAGCCTGATTGCACCGAGATTAACGTTCCGGTTAGCACTTACCCGGATTGCGTATTCGGTACGCCCGAGTACCTCTCCTTCCGGGAGTCCTCCCGGAGCCATAAGATCCGAGGTCTCACCCGGATGCACCCGAGTTCCTCATCGGATGAGTATCTCTAGGCCTAGCCTCCCGAAGATGTCTTAGCCTATCAGCAATAACATCTTCGAGAAGCTAGGTCTTAGAGGAACCACCCGCTGATGCTTGCTGCTATGAGGGCTCGGGGTGGCTATTTATAGCCGCCAGAGATGACCCTTGCGCCTGCCAGGAGGCACCTTGCACTCTACCAGCTCTGAAAGGTCAAGTTGCCCCTTCAGTGCATTAGGGGGTGGCCCTTGCTCTCGCCAAAGGTCAAGCACTGTTGCCATACTGTTGAATTGCGCCAGGATCTGCCCTACCCAGGGGGCAGCCCCCCGACACTAGTCCCCGAAGCTGGTGCTGCGCAGCGACCCCGGATGATGTGCGGGATCAGCTTTAATAACAACAATTACTCCAGAAAACATGAGACTATCCTTTGACTTGATGCCGAGATGAGTTTGACCGATATCCCCGCACCGAGATCTTTTCGACCGAGAGGCCATGCTTCTAACCGGATAGTGCCACGTCAGCGAATATTATCGTTGGCTCCGAATTGAATTCCATATCTTGGGCTGGGTCCCACCCGAGGTCACGTCTAGTCAGAAAGGCACTCGAGTGTTTCTGACCGAGCACGCCGTTGCTCGGGTTCGCGCGCCGGGAGCCGCAGGCGATCCGAAGTCCAACCGTTGGGGCTCTGTGGCCCTCGGTGTGGCCGGATCGGGCGCTCCGACAGACGCCACGTGTCGCGCGGCACAAAATAGATCCCACCCACGATCGGAGAGATCGTGGGCGGGAAATTTGGAAACCGCTCCGGATCCTCCCCATAAATAGGGGACCGGAACGGTCACCTCTCCTTCTTCCCCAACTCCTCATTTCTCCCACACCGTCTCGAGCACCTCGCCGTCGCCGCGCCCGGAGCTCATGCACCGCCGTTGCTGCTCGTCGCCGGAGTTCCTCGCCTCCATCATCGGGCCGCGCTATTCTCGCGCGTCACCTGCCTCACTTCCTTCGGTGAGTTCCTCCACTTGCTCCAGTGAATTTCTTTACGGGGACGATGCTTCGCGTTCGGCCGTGCAATTACGCACCCGCGGTGGCGCCGCCGGCGGCGAGCACGAGCCGCGCGGCGTGGACGAGGACGCGTTCCACCCTTTAGCTTTCGCTTGCACTAGGCCACCTTCGTACCTTCCCCGAGCATATTTGCGTCAATTAAGTTTCGATTTATTCGCATGCGTTAGATCTTATTTGCTAGGAATCCGGTGCATTTAGGAGTTTGCGATCCGGAGTCTTAGCTTCTGGTAGACTAACTCGACTAACCGCCGTTCCGCCTGCAGAATAGCCCGGACACCTCCGCAGGTCCTTCCGACATGGCAGAAGAGAGTGTTCGGGGATGTTGGGATGGGTCCGAGATCATGCAGAAGGATCTCGACTGGCTGTACCGGACGCACTGGATTCCAGCAGAAGTTGATAGTCGACTTCCGGAGGGCGAGGTCCAACCGGAACCCCAACCCGGGGAATACGTTGTATTCCTCACGCATTTCGAGCGTGGGTTCGGGCTTCCGGCTAGCCCCTTCTTCCGCGACTTCCTCGACACCTACGGCCTCCAATCCCATCATCTCCCCGCCAATGCGATAATGATGCTCTCGGTCTTCACCACCTACGCGGAAGCGTATCTCGGCGTGTGGCCTTTCTTGGACCTCTGGGCCAAGTACTTCATTCTCCGCCGCCAAGTCATCCCCAACCCGGATCAGAAGATTAAGGACTTAGTCGACTGCGGAGCGGCCACCATAATTCCCCGTGCTGACTCCGGATTCCCCAAAGTCCAGGGGCTAGAATCCTGCCGGAAGTGGCAGCGTAGCTTCTTCTACGTGAAGAACGGGAGGTTTCGGGAGACGGTCCGGGATCCTCGAACCCGGATTTCATCAATCTTCCGGAGTTTGCCATTGGTCCTGCCCGCGAATTCGACCTCTGGAACCGGCTCCCGGATACCGAGGAGGTCAGATGCATGCACGACGTCCTCAACGTGCTGACGGATAAGATGACTTGCGACGATCTCCTGCGCTGCTTTATCATTCGCCGCGTCTGCCCTCTACAGACCCGAGTGCACAAGATGTGCCATATGGACGGGACGTTAGATCCCACTAGGACCAGCATCTTCGGGTTGGACCATTCCTCAGTCGCCCGGCGCGTTCGAGCCATTGCCCGAACGAAGATGCCGGATAACTACACCTGGGGTCTTATCGGGGGTTCCCGGAAAAAACCACTGCGACAGGTGCTTTTGCATGTCTTTTGCAAACTTACATTTGCACCTGGATTCTGCTGGAAACCGACATGGTTATCATGCAATGATTTGTTCGTGCAGTTATTCGAGCGGCAGACCGCACAGGACGCGATGCATGCCGGTGGGAATTTCGCGCCGAACGTCCCGGCACCGGATAAGATGCCGAGAGAGGATCCCGACGGCGAGGACCACCTTGCCATTCCTCTAGCTCGTGCAGCTGCCCCGGGTAACCCTTCAACCTTAGAGGCTATTTCCGTTTCGTCAGACGATGAGGACGAGATTGATTGTGAAATACTCGATGTGATTGACGCTCTTCCCCTCAACTGGGCTTCTCCAGTGGCTCCGAGACCCACGGCTGTGACGAAGCACGCCGAGACCCGGAAGCGTGCGGCTTCCGACACCGCCCCTGCCGGTGCTTACGGCAGCACCCCCAAAAAGAGCAGGCCGAGCAAGCAAATGGCCGAGAAGCCTCCACGCCGAAAGAGAGGTCCTCCCACCGTCGATTCCGGGTAAGATCTTTTTGCTTTGAGTTATATGGTTTTGTTTTCTCCCGAAGTCCTTTCTAATACACTTATTTCAGAGATGCACTTGACATCCCGGCCTCCGCGGCTTCCCAACCTCCGGGATCCCGCACTCCAAGCCCGCCTCGGGCTGCTCCTTCTCCATCTCGGCCTTCCGCACGAGAGAGCGAGCATCCTGCTCCTGGTGCCGCGTAGACTGCCGCTGCGACTCCGGATGCTCGTCCCGTGGTGGACGAGATTCCGGTCCAAGCTACCACCGCCTCGGAAGACATCTTCCTTCCGGACAGCCCACGCAGGGTGCCTGGGCTTGAGACGGACGTCGCAAGTCCTCCTCGGCAGGTCGTGCCGGGAGCCTCCCCTCGGCAGGCCCCGGGCAAGCCTGCTCCGTCGAAACAGCCCACGGTCCCTTCCCGACAACCTGATCATCCCGCCGGGAAATCACGCAGCAAGGCCACCAGGCAGAAAACAGCCTGCGCCAAACCTGCTGCTCCTCCGACATCTTCGGCCCAAGACTTGGCCCTCAGCACGGGTAAGTTTTCGCGATTACCGCCACCTCCTGCCGAGATCCCCACTGCCGCCCTGCAGATGCTGCGAGCAACCGTAAGCTCCTTTATGCCTTCAGGATCCCGGGAGGTCGTGGCTGCTAGCGCGTCTGACGGTTCCGGCGTGCGTGTTGTTGAAGAATACAACAAAGCCTGGATTGCCGCCGATGCCTCCGAGATCGTGGAGGACTTGCACGCTGCCGGCCCTAGCCGCAGCGCCCAAGCTCTACATTCTCTCCAGGTGGCCGCGCTGGACGTTACTCTGGTGATCGAAGTAAGTTTGCTCCCTTTACCTTTGCCAAAATAAAATTGTTCCATCTCCACTAGTCCCCGAGATTGGTGCTTAGTGCTCTAGATTCCACCGAATAGCAGATCACTAGGCTCCAATCTTAGAGAAAATCATAGGACTCGGAGGACGAGTCCCCGAGATCCTCCCTACCGAGTAGTTTTAAAATTGTTCCATCTCCACTAGTACCCGAGATTGGTGCTTAGTGCTATAGATTCCACCGAATAGCAGACCAGTAGGCTCCAATCTTAGAACAATTTACAGGACTTGGAAGACGAGACCCGAGATCCTCCCTACCGGGTAGTTTTAGCTGACATAGATCCTGGAACACACCGAGTCCCCGGGATCCTTCCCGAGACTGACATAGCTTTCTCTGTTTGAATTCAGGACTGCGGCAAGAGACGGGGTAGCATCTTCTGAAGGGGATCGTGTGCAGAAAACAATAATTTTCCTAGAAACGATATCCTTAAACTAGCCAAGATCTATTCTATGCAGATATAGTAGTACGAACGGAGATCGGAATACATACCCTTGTAGACCGAAAGCGGGGATTACGTTCCCGCACAAACGTTGTCGATGAAGACCGACGAAGCCGACCTCAAGGTCGTGTAGAGGAAGCAGGCCTCCGAGTACCGCTAGCGCAGCACCTCGCAGGGAGTCGCACACGTACGGTGGAGACGACGCCTCCGAAGCTCCAGTCCAGGACGAGCAGCGGAAGACTTGGACCGGAACACCAGCAGCGCGGCAGCGGGCTATGGTGGAGGAGATCCCCGACTCCTCTTGCTCGGCGCGGCTCCAACTTGGGAACCACGAGATCGAGAGAGAAATCAGGAATTAATTGGTGAATTAAAAGGCTGGGGGTGCCCTTTCTTATATAGGCTCCCAAGGGGAGCCAACCTTGCCAGCCAGGCAATGTGGGACTAACCGCCCACAGCCTGGTTCGGCTAGAGAGGTGCGCCGGCCGCCTGGTGGGCCCCTTGTGGCCCACCTAGGCCGGCCCTCTTGACCCCCACCGAAATCCCCTAGGGAATTTTCCCCTCTTGGGCCTTCTTTCGTCCGGAAGGCCCATTTAGGGAAATCTGCCTTAATAAATTCGAAAATAAATATATAAAATCATATTTGCATATTAATAACACTAATTAATATCAAACATAATATATAAAATATTTCCTAGCTCCGAAAACTCTTTCGGCGCTGCCCGATCTCCATCGGACCTCTCCCGGGACTGTCCCGGTGATCTCCTTCCTTTCCGGTTGTCCTGTTGAAACCCCTTAAGTGTGTTACCCTAGCGGTTCGATATAATATCAGGTATGATCAAGACTCCTCAATGATCAACGACTAACTCGTAGGCCTGGACCCCCTGAATTAATCCCTGAGATATAACGAATGACTTTCATCTATCAAACCTGAACGTAAAGTCTTAGACCTTTTGCCATAGCGATACTTAGCACGTCCGAGTGTCGTTCCATAGATATCTCCATACCTAATCCCGACCTCGTTACCGACGATGCTATCTTCTACTCGTTCATGATCACATGTCTCCGTGACCTAGTCACATGCTTGCAAGCTCATTAGACATGATCTCACCGAGTGGGCCCGAGAGTATCTATCCTGCTACGTGGACTGGCAAATCCCGCTCTTGACCCCTCGTCTCAATACTCCTTTCCAATACCCAAAAGTATCACCGTTATTGTCATACTAAATAAGATACGACGTTTGGTGCAATCAAAGTATCTTCGGGGAATATCAATAAGAGTTGATCTCACGGTCAAAGGTGTAATGACTATGTTCTCCAAATCTGGGTATGTCCATCACATCACTCTCCAGCAATATGACTCTCATTGCCGACCGGCGCCATGCCCCATGACCGGGAAACCTCGATCATCAATCGCGCAACGAAACTAGTCTTAGTAGAGGCTACTAGATACCTGGTTGTTTACGTATCACACCCGCATTAATGTTTCCGCTTAATACGGTTCCAGCATGACACAAAAACCTATTATGAACAAACGAGATATGATAAAGAATACACTTTATTAATTGCCTCTAGGGCATATCTCCTTCAGTCTCCCACTTGCACTAGAGTACAATTTAATCTAGATTACAACTTGGTAAAAGCCTAACACCCATAGCTAACTGGTGTTGTTCATGCTTATCAAGCGGAAGAGACTTCGTCAGCGGATCTGCCACATTCAGATCCGTATGCACTTTGCAAATCTTCACATCGCCTTCTTGTACGTACTGACGTATCACGTGGAAGCGTCGGAGAATGTGTTTGGCGGTGGAGTGAGTCCTTGGCTCCTTGGCGTTCGCAATGGCACCCGTATTGTCGCAGAAGAGGACCACGGGGTCTTGCACGCTCGGGAACACTCCAAGTTCGATGACGAACTTCCTCAGCCACACAGCTTCATTCGCGGCCTCGCAGGCAGCAATGTACTCCGACTCCATTGTAGATTGTGCGACTATGGGTTGCTTCCCACTTCTCCAGCACACGGCGCCTCCATTCACCTTGAACACGTAACCTGTCTGTGACTTACAGTCATCGGGGTCTGAGCAGAAACTTGCATCTACGTAACCCGTTACGCCAAGTTCCTCATCGCAGCCACCATACACAAGGAACATTTCCTTTGTCTTATTGAGATACTTAAGAATGCTCTTCACAGCTATCCAATGCGGCATTCCAGGATTACTCTGGAACCGGCTGGTCAAACTTAGAGCTAATGCCACATCTGGTCTAGTACTCAACATTGCATACATGATCGATCCTATGGCTGAAGCATAAGGATGTTTCGTCATTTCGGCCTTACCCAGTTCCGTTACCGGACACTGCGCCTTACGCAATATCTTATTCTTGATAACCGGCAGAGAACCCTTCTTTGCCTTTTCCATATGAAAACGCTTCAATATTTTATCAAGATAAGTACTCTGACTTAGTGCTAATAGGCGCCTTGATCTATCACGGTAGATCTTTATGCCTAAAACATACGCAGCTTCTCCTAAGTCCTTCATGGAAAACTTACTGTTTAAATATTCCTTCACGCTATTCAGAAGTTCCACATCATTCCCTATTAGCAATATGTCGTCAACATACAGTGCTAAGAACACAACTGAGCTCCCACTCATTTTCTTGTAAATACAGGTCTCTTCCACATTCTGGATAAATCCAAAACCTTTGATTACCTCATCAAAGCGAAGATTCCAGCTCCGAGATGCCTGCTTCAATCCATAGATGGATCGCTGAAGCTTGCACACCTTGTTAGCACTTCCTGGATCGACAAAACCTTCCGGCTGTACCATGTACAACTCTTCCTCAATGTTTCCATTCAGGAAGGCCGTTTTGACGTCCATCTGCCAGATTTCATAATCATAGTAGGCAGCTACTGCTAACAAAATCTGAATAGACTTAAGCATCGCTACCGGTGAAAAAGTTTCATCGTAGTCAATTCCATGAACTTGTCGGAAACCCTTTGCGACAAGCCGAGCTTTATAGACGGTCACATTACCATCAGCATCAGTCTTCTTCATAAAGATCCACTTATTCTCGACGGCCTTGCGCCCTTCGGGAATATCCACCAAGGTCCACACTTGGTTATCATACATGGATCCTATTTTGGATTTCATGGCTTCAAGCCATTTCTCGGACTCTAGACTCTCCATCGCCTCATTGTAGTTCGTAGGTTCGTCTTGCTCGACTAGCATGACGGTGCAAACCATATTGCCATACCATTCTGGTGGGATCCGAGATCTACCAGACCTACGAGGTAGAACATCTTCCTCGACAGTTTCTCCCACTCCTTCCACGGAGGACGTTTCCGGAATTGCTTCCGTTGCGCCACTCGGAATCTCGAGTTCAGGATCAACGATTTCATCGAGGTCTACCTTCCTCCCACTTACTCCTTTCGCGAGAAATTCCTTCTCTAGAAAGGCACCGGTCTTCGCGACAAAAGTTTTGCCCTCAGCTTGGTTGTAGAAGGTGTACCCAACGGTTTCCCGCGGATATCCTACAAAGACGACTTTCTCCGACTTTGGTTCGAGTTTGTCGGGCTGTAGTTTCTTAACGTACGCCTCACAACCCCAAACCTTCAGAAACGATAACTTAGGCTTGTGGCCATACCATAATTCATACGGTGTCGTTTCAACGGACTTGGACGGAGCCCTATTTAAAATGAATGCGGCTGTTTCTAACGCATAACCCCAGAAGGACACTGGCAGATCGGTAAGAGACATCATAGATCGGACACTATCCAGTAGAGTACGATTACGTCGCTCGGACACACCGTTACGCTGCGGCGTTCCGGCGGGCGTAAGTTGGGGCACTATGCCACAACTCTTCAGATGTGTGCCAAACTCAAAACTCAAGTACTCTCCACCGCGATCGGACCGGAGATGCTTGATTTTCCTATTAAGCTGATTCTCAACTTCACTCTGGAATTCTTTGAACTTTTCAAACGTTTCAGACTTGTGTTTCATCAAATAGATATAACCGTATCTACTCAAGTCATCAGTGAAGGTGACGAAGTAACGATAACCATTGCGTGTCGAAACGCTCATTGGTCCACATACGTCTGTATGTATGATCCCCAACAAATCCGACGCCCGTTCAACGAAACCTTTGAACGGTGTCCTGGTCATTTTGCCCATGAGGCATGGTTCACATGTATCGAGGGATCCGAAATCCAACGAGTCCAAGAGTCCATCGGAGTGGAGTCGCTTCATGCGCTTTATACCAATATGACCAAGACGGCAATGCCACAAAAACATGGCGGTATCGTCACTACACTTAATTCGTTTGGCCTCTATGTTATGGATGTGAGTACTACGATCGAGATTCAACAAGAATAAACCGTTATTCTCGGGAGGATCAACATAAAATATATCATTCATATAAATAGCACAATTGCTTGACACTGATTTAAATGAATAACCGTCTTGTAACAGGCAAGACCCACTTATAATGTTTACACTCAAGGATGGCACAAAATAACATTTATTTAAAACCAAAACTAATCCCGATGGTAGATGCAGAGGGAGCGTGCCGACAGCCACCACGTCGACTCTCGATCCGTTGCCGACGCGCATCGTCACCTCATCCTTCGCCAGCCGCCTTCTATTCCGTAACTCCTCCTGAGAGTTACATATATGAGCAACAGAGCCAGTATCAAATACCCACGTATTGCTCCGGGCGGATGTAAGGTACACATCTATAACATGTATATCAAATATACCTTTCTCTTTGTCGACCGTCTTGCCAGACTTCCTATCCTCCAGATACTTGGGGCAGTTGCGCTTCCAGTGACCCTTCCCCTTGCAGTAGAAACACTCCACGCTAGCTCTGGGACCAGATTTGTTAGTCCTGGACTTGGCAGCCAACTTTTCCTCCCTCCGGGACTTCCAGCTCTGCTTTCCCTTGCCACCGGACTTCTTGAAATCAACGGTCTTGTTGACCATCAACAGCGTGTGCTCCTTCTTAATCTCTACCTCAACAGTCTTGAGCATCACGAACACTTCACCCAGGGACTTAGCCATGCCCTGCATGTTGTAGTTCATGACGAAGCCTTTGTAGCTTGGTGGCAACGATTGCAACACCCTGTCAATCGCCAGCTCATCGGGAATCTTGCACTCCAGAGCATTCAGGCGTTGAACGTAGCCAGATATCTTGACTACATGCTCGCTCACACTGCTATGCTCTTCCATCTTGGCTGAGAAGAAAAGCTCAGAAGCCTCATATCTCTCAGCCTTAGCCTGCGGCGCAAAGACAGCCTTAAGATCCGAAATGATCTCAAAGGCGCTCATCTTCTCAAAGCGCTTCTGTAGGTCGGCTTCCATGGCGTAGAGCATGCCACTCTGGACAAAGGCAGAATCCTCCGATCGGGTCTGGAAGACCTTCTTCTCATCCTCAGAGGCATCATCTGCAGGAGGGTCACCTATGGCGGCCTCAATGACGTAGGCCACCCTATGGGGAGTGAGGAGGATCCTCAGGTTGCGGAACCAGGCCATGAAGTTTGACCCATTGGTCTTAAGCTTTTCTTTCTCAAGGAACAGACCTAGGTTAAACGAGGGGCGAGACATCTACAATGGAATTTGCAACAATATAAGACTTTGTTCATAATAATTTTGAGTTATAGTATTTTAGAAAATAACTGACATAACTCCCACTCAAACGAACATCCCTCCTGGTCGTTTAAGCGATTACACGACCCCCATCCATTGCACCACCCCTCATCATCAAAGCCGGCGGCACAACTTCAAGAGTAGACAAAATCGTCCGTCACACCAATTTTGTGACTCGTGCTCGACCTTTCGGTCTTCCTGTTCCGAGGCCATACTTCTGAGTATGCTAGGCTCGCCACCAAAAACCTCCACGCTGACGCTTGTGCAACATGGCTTACACCCACCGTATGCGAACGAAGATATGTCTGACACCCGATCATCACGGCCTGCCTCATAACGTAGAACTTTATTGGTGGTGCGCGTTGGAGGGAGAACACTAGTGGTATTTTGAAGGGATTATCTTATTCAACTACCGCCGTGTAACACACAATCACACACAAAATAAGATGCACACAAAACATCAAATGTAATGCAATGTGATATAGTCCATCGCGCCATTGTCTTCTTGGCGCCCGCAGTTTATAAACAATTTAATAAACCTACCTTGACTATATCACATAGCCCCTACAAAATAAATTTAGACGCTTCTACTTTATCTTTTGCATATTTTACGTGGCTTGGGGCTTTCGTAAATAGAATCGCTTCATAGCTACGAATCTTATGACCACAACAACGATCCAATAATTGCATGTTTAAGCATCCCTTTCGGGCCCTCCATTGAAAATGCGAAGACCAACTAAAGAGAGAGAAACTGTCACCCGCCAGCCACAGATACGGTACAAGCCGTATGTCAGTAGTGGAACCATTCTCGCGTAAGCGTACGCGTAAAGTCGGTCCGGGCCGCTTCATCAACTCAATGCCGCTGGAATTTGCAAGTGCACGCTAGAGGGTAGCAAATAACAGGAACGGTGCCCCCGTGCAGAGCACGGGTTCTAACAGCGTACAGCTATATCTTACGATAGATCGGCTCTGATACCACTGAAGGGGATCGTGTGCAGAAAACAATAATTTTCCTAGCAACGATATCCTTAAACTAGCCAAGATCTATTCTATGCAGATATAGTAGTACGAACGGAGATCGGAATACATACCCTTGTAGACCGAAAGCGGGGATTACGTTCCCGCACAAACGTTGTCGATGAAGACCGACGAAGCCGACCTCAAGGTCGTGTAGAGGAAACAGGCCTCCGAGTACCGCTAGCGCAGCACCTCGCAGGGAGTCGCACACGTACGGTGGAGACGACGCCTCCGAAGCTCCAGTCCAGGACGAGCAGCGGAAGACTTGGACCGGAACACCAGCAGCGCGGCAGCGGGCTATGGTGGAGGAGATCCCCGACTCCTCTTGCTCGGCGCGGCTCCAACTTGGGAACCACGAGATCGAGAGAGAAATCAGGAATTAATTGGTGAATTAAAAGGCTGGGGGTGCCCTTTCTTATATAGGCTCCCAAGGGGAGCCAACCTTGCCAGCCAGGCAATGTGGGACTAACCCCCCACAGCCTGGTTCGGCTAGAGAGGTGCGCCGGCCCCCTGGTGGGCCCCTTGTGGCCCACCTAGGCCGGCCCTCTTGGCCCCCACCGAAGCCCCTTGTGGCCCACCTAGGCCGGCCCTCTTGGCCCCCACCGAATTCCCCTAGGGAATTTTCCCCTCTTGGGCCTTCTTTCGTCCGGAAGGCCCATTTAGGGAAATCTGCCTTAATAAATTCGAAAATAAATATATAAAATCATATTTGCATATTAATAACACTAATTAATATCAAACATAATATATAAAATATTTCCTAGCTCCGAAAACTCTTTCGGCGCTGCCCGATCTCCATCGGACCTCTCCCGGGACTGTCCCGGTGATCTCCTTCCTTTCCGGTTGTCTTGTCGAAACCCCTTAAGTGTGTTACCCTAGCGGTTCGATATAATATCAGGTATGATCAAGACTCCTCAATGATCAACGACTAACTCGTAGGCCTGGACCCCCTGAATTAATCCCTGAGATATAACGAATGACTTTCATCTATCAAACCTGAACGTAAAGTCTTAGACCTTTTGCCATAGCGATACTTAGCACGTCCGAGTGTCGTTCCATAGATATCTCCATACCTAATCCCGACCTCGTTACCGACGATGCTATCTTCTACTCGTTCATGATCTCATGTCTCCGTGACCTAGTCACATGCTTGCAAGCTCATTAGACATGATCTCACCGAGTGGGCCCGAGAGTATCTATCCTGCTATGCGGACTGGCAAATCCCGCTCTTGACCCCTCGTCTCAATACTCCTTTCCAATACCCAAAAGTATCACCGTTATTGTCATACTAAATAAGATACGACGTTTGGTGCAATCAAAGTATCTTCGGGGAATGTCAATAAGAGTTGATCTCACGGTCAAAGGTGTAATGACTATGTTCTCCAAATCTGGGTATGTCCATCACATCACTCTCCAGCGATATGACTCTCATTGCCGACCGGAGCCATGCCCCATGACCGGGAAACCTCGATCATCAATCGCGCAACGAAACTAGTCTTAGTAGAGGCTACTAGGGACCTGGTTGTTTACGTATCACACCCGCATTAATGTTTCCGCTTAATACGGTTCCAGCATGACACAAAAACCTATTATGAACAAACGAGATATGATAAAGAATACACTTTATTAATTGCCTCTAGGGCATATCTCCTTCATCTTCCACCGGCTTCTTGCTGATTTCGGTCAGTCTAAGAAGTGCGAGGGGCGCCTCCGGGAGGAGCGGGATGCCGCGCGCAAAATCTCGGTGGAGCAAAAGTCTGCGCTCGCCGCGACCCAGGCCGAGATCGTGCGGCTAAGTGTCGAACTCGAAAAGGCCAAATCTGCCGCGACCGACATGAAGGCGCGCTTCGTGGAGGCGTCGAAGAAGCAGAAGGAGACCTTGGATCAATCCGAGGCGCGTGCGCACCACGCCGAGAGCGGGTCGGCGCTTCTCCGGTCACAGGCCGATATTTGGCTCACTGAGCTAACCGGGTTGAACCGGGATCTGAACAGTAAGTTGACCGACATCCTTTTCTCCTGCTCTCTTTCTTTACTGCTATAATCCTCATGACCTAGTCGCTTGACAGCTCTTCTTTTTAAAGGGGAATTCGAGCACTCCCGCGACGCTGCCAATCTTGCAGTCGCTGCCGCCCGGGAGAAGCGTGCCGGGAAGGGCCCTGTCTCGGACTCCTGGGATATTGAGGATCACCTCACTGCCCTGAAGGCCTGGATAGTGCCTCTCCGGTCGATCGGGACCGAGTTGATCAGCGCCGCGGTCCACGTCCATGGCGCACTATGGACGGGCGTCAGCGCGACCCTCTCGGTCAGCGAGTTGGCGACTGCGCTCCGAGCTACCGGGAGGCGTCTCCATGCTTGGAAGCGCTCCGGTGCGCGGGCTGGCGCCGATCAAGTCTTGACCCATGTACTTAGTTGGTATGAGGGTCTCGACCTTGATGTGGTCCAGCGCCTGCGCACCATCTCGCCGTGGTGCACCGATCCGGTCAAGGTTCAGTAGCGCCAAGAGGTGGCGCATCGCATTGCCTCTTGGTCCGACATCGGCGTCTTCACCACCAGACTCGTCACCTCTGACTCCGAGTTAGATTATGAGGATGACGGCGAGACCGGTGCCACCGGTGACGCGGACGTCGAGATCGTGGAGGAGGACGATGCTGCTTCCGGTGCCGCCACCGAGACCGTGGTCTCCCGGGATGCTTCAACTTCATCGCCACCCAAGGCCTCTCAGGCTGAGGCGCACCCAGATGCCCCGAGTACCGCTGCTGGCGCGGAGGATACTGTCACCGTCACTCCTGCTGCTGCTACCGCCGAGAAGCCGGCTTCCCCTATCCCTTAGAAATACTCAAGTGTAGAATTGTTAAATCCCCGGGATGCCGGGTGCAACATGTAATATACACTCTTTAAACTCGTATTTTGCACTATGTTATATATTAAAAACGAGCTATGTTGGTTTATTCTGCAACGAGTCCCCGAGTTCTTTTTCATGTCTACCGTACTTAGGCAATCTCTGCTCTTGTCTACCATTTCGACGTTCGACAGTCGAGTCACAAAATTCCATGCACGGCAGACATTACTTAAGAATATACGAGTTCTAGTTACACGAATTCCCGACATAAAAATAACCGGGTTAGTTAAACAGATATGCCGGATAAGTTCCTGCTCTGAGTCCTCGAGACCGTTTTCGTGTTCCCCACATTTGATGCTCTTTGCTCTTGACTATCATTTCGGCGTTCGTCAGTCGAGTCACAAGACTATTTCACATGAAATACATTACTTTTTCTTGAGAATCGATCTCGGAACTTTCCCGACATATAGAGAACATAACATAAAAAATAGGTACCACGCAGTCCCCGGGTTCCTCCCCGGGATGCCGACATGAAATAATGAATAAATGGAACAAAGTAAATGGTCACATAACGAGGCAGTCCCCGGGTTCCTCCCGGGGTGCCGAACTTTCATTAATAGATAAAAATCAAAATACAACATACATTGTGCCCTTTACGTGTAAACGGGTCGCAGCAGGGCTACATTCCATGGACGCTTGGTTTCCTCACCGGATTTGTCCATTACACCTTTCCTAGCCTCCTGTTCATCTACAAGGTAATAAGAATCATTGTGCAATGCCCTACTTATCACAAAAGGTCCCTCCCATGGAGGTGATAGCTTATGCATCCCGGCCGTGCGTTGGATGAGCCTCAACACAAGATCTCCTTGTCGGAACACTCTCGGGTGCACCTTCCGGCTATGATAGCGACGGAGATTTGTCTGATAAATTGCCGACCGGGATAATGCCAATTCTCTTGCTTCTTCGAGTAAGTCAACATCATCCTCTCGGGCCTCTTTCGCCTCGGTCTCGGTGAACATTGTCACTCTCGGGGAATCATACTGTATGTCGGTCGGGAGTACTGCCTCGGCACCATACACCATGAAGAATGGCGTATACCCGGTAGACCTGTTCGGTGTGGTCCGGAGACCCCATAATACTGCTGGTAACTCCTCTATCCAGCATCCCGGAGTTCTCAACAGTGGTTCGATCAAGCGGGCTTTGATGCCGGCCAAGACCAATGCATTTGCTCTTTCAACTTGCCCGTTTGCTTCCGGGTGTGCAACTGATGCTACATCCAACCGGATTCCCTTCTCAGCACAAAATCGAGCGAATTCCCCCACAACAAAATTGGTGCCATTATCCGTGATGATGCTGTGCGGGTATCCGTACCTCAAGATGATGTCTTTCAGGAATTGCACGGCGGTGTGTCCGTCACACTTCCGGATTGGCTTGACCTCTATCCACTTGGTGAACTTGTCTACCATGACCAATATGTGTGTCATATTGCCTCTTGCCGGCTTGAACTGCCCGACCATGTCCAAACACCATACCGCGAATGGCCAAGTTTTATGGATTGTCTTCAGTGCCGACGCCAGCATATGTATTCGGTGAGCAAACCTCTGGCATCCTCCACATTTACGGACAATGTCTTCTGCCTGCTGTAACGCAGTAGGCCAGTAAAACCCATGCCGGAACACTTTCGCCACCAGGGCCCGGGATGATGCATGATGCCCACATTCCCCCTGATGTATTTCCATCAACATCTCTTGGCCTTCTTCCGGTTCCACACACCTCAGGAGTACCTCGGTGACACTCCTCTTATAAAGCTCTTGATTGATGACGGTGTATGCTTTTGACCTTCTCACTATCTGCCGGGCTTCCACTTCGTTCTCCGGGAGGGTTCCTTCCAAGATGTAAACCATAATGGGTTGTGCCCATCCCGGGACAGGTCGAACCGGGAACATGGGAATATCTATGACCATTGGTTCTGCCGACATCACCTCCATCATCATCTTTCTTTGCCTCTTTGAGCACTGTGGTGCAGTCCCCGGGTTCGATGTGATGCTCCCGACATCTACTTCCATGGGTACAGCTTCTGAACCAGGCTCCTTGGGGATGAAGATAGAATCCGACTCGGGTGAGGGCTGAATAGATGGCTTCCTCAAGTGTTCGAGAGCGATCCCGGGAGGGATGGCGTCTCGAGATGACCCCAGTTTGGACAATACATCCGCTGCCTCGTTTTCTCCTCTGGGTATGTGCTTGAACTCGCATCCCTCGAAAAATCCGGATATTTTCTACACATGAAACCGATAAAAGGCCATGTTGGCATCCAGTGCATCCCAGTTCCCCGACACCTGCTACACCACGAGGTCGGAATCGCCGAAACATTCTATCCGGCGGATGCCGATCTCCTTGGCGACATTTAGTCCATGAACTAAGGCCTCGTATTCAGCGACATTGTTAGATGCCCGGAAATGAATCTGCAGGACATACTTCAGCACATCTTGTTTTGGTGAGGTGAGAACCACTCCGGCACCCAACCCGATCTTGGCCTTGGATCCATCGAAATGCATCCTCCAGAAATTGTAATCCGGCATCGGAGGTTCATATTGCATCTCGGCCCAGTCTACCAAAAAGTCCGGCAGCGCCTGCGACTTGATGGCATCTCGTCTCTCGTATGCCGGAGCATACGGAGACAACTGGATGGCCCATTTGGCAACCCGGCCGCTAGCATCCTTGCAACCGATGATCTCGGCGAGGGGAGCCTCGCATACCACTGTGATTGGGTGCTCTTGGAAGTAGTGCTTGAGCTTGGTCACTGCCATGTACACTCCATATGCCATCTTCTGGTAGTGCGGGTAATTCTGCTTGGATTCCGAGATCACCTCGCTGAGATAGTACACTGGTCTCTGTATCAGCTTGCCCCCTTCTTCCCTCTCTACCACAATGGCTACGCTGACTACCCGGTTGGTGGCAGCAATATACAGCAGCATGGGTTCCTTGGGCAACGGGGATGCCAACACGGGTGTTGTTGAAAGCATTCTCTTCAAATCGTTGAACGCCGCATCGGCCTGCGGGGTCCAAACGAACGTTTTGCTCTTCTTCATCAATTGGTATAGGGGCAAGGCCTTCTCACCTAGTCGGCTCACAAACCGACTTAGGGATGCAAGACAACCAGTGAATTTCTGCACATCTTTGAGACGTACAGGCAACTTCATGCTCTCGATAGCATGTATTTTACCCGGGTTGACTTCAATTCCCCGGCTTGAGATGAGGAAACCGAGTAATTTTCCTGCCGGAACGCCAAATGTGCACTTGTCCGGATTCAACTTCATCCGGAACTTTCTTAAGTTCTTAAATGTTTCCCTCAGATCATCGATCAATGAGGCTTTTTCTTTTGTCTTTATGACTATGTCATCGACATAGACCTCGACATTCCGGCCTATCTGGTCATGCAAACATTTCTGCATGCATCTCTGGTACGTAGCACCAGCATTTCTCAAACCGAAAGTCATGACACGATAGCAATAAGCCCCATATGGGGTAATAAAAGCAGTTTTCAATTGATCATCCGGATTCAAAGGTATCTGGTGAAAACCAGAATATGCATCTAAAAAAGTTAAGAGTTCACTCCCGGCAGTGGAATCGATCACTTGATCTATCCGGGGTAGTGGAAAGGGGTCCTTCGGGCATGCCTTGTTGAGGTTGGTGAAGTCAATGCACATGCGCCACACCTTAAGCAGGAGTGGATCATCTTTCTTCTTCTCTACCAGGACCGGATTCGATATCCAATCCGGTTGCAGCACTTCCATCACGAATCCGGCAGCCAGCAGTATGGCGAGATGCTCCATGATGGCAACTCTTCTTTCATCCGAGAGGCGCCTAGTCGGTTGCTTCACCGGCTTCGCATCCGGTCTAACAAACAGAGAGTGCTTAGCCAACTCCCTCGGAACACCTTGCAGATCGTCACTCGACCACGCAAAAGCATCCCGATTCTCACGGAGGAAGTCGACGAGCTCGCCTTCCTATTTGTTGTCCAGGTTGCTGCCAATAATGACTTAGCGCTCCGGGTTGCTGGGGTCCACTCCCACCTTCTTTGTCTCCTTAGGTGGCTGGAATGATGCGCCCTGCTCCGGGTTCACCATCCCGGGCATTCCGAGTTGAGAGGTCTTGGCCAGCGCCACCACCAGCTGGATCCTCTTCTTTTCTTTAGCTATCACCAGGGACTCGGCTAAGCACGAGCCGGCCGAAGCACACTCCATGGAGCGCTTGTGGTCTCCCGATATGGTGATTATGCCGTCAGGACCCGACATCTTCATCTTCAGGTAGCCCATGTGAGTTGAGATCATGAACTTGGCCAGGGCTGGTCTGCCGATCAGTGCGTGGTACGGGCTTTCGAGGTCCACGACCTCGAATTCCAAGCTCTCGGTTCGGCAGTTTTCCCGGGTTCCGAATAACACCTCAACCCAGATTTTACCCATAGGTGAGCAAGAGACTCCTGGCACAATGCCATGAAAAGGTCGTCTCGGTAGGTAGCAAGGTGTTCAGGGACACCCCCAGCTTTAACATCGTATCCTTGTACATGATGTTAATGGCGCTGCCATTGTCAATCAGAACCCGACTGAAGCGGACATTGAGGCTTGGTCCGACAAAGGTTGGGTCTACCACCAAGGCGTACGCCCCCGGCTTAGGCATAACTCTTGGATGATCCTTCCGGCTCCATGTGATCTCCATCTCGGACCAGTGCAAGAACTTGGGCACCGCCGGAATCACAGCGTTCACTTCTAGGGCGCGCTGGTGCACACTCTTCCGGTCAGTGGGCTCGGTCACGAAGACCACATAGCTATGATGTGCCTCCCGGTAGCTACCTTGATGATGTCCGGCTTGATTACTGGGGCCTGCACCACTGTCGTTCCGGGTGTGCACCACGTTCACCGGCCGAGGTGGGGGTCCTCGGTGAGGTTGATTAATCCGGATCGCGTTGGCTCCTGAAGTTGGAGGGGGAGGTCTTGGAATGTTGGGTCAAGATGCCGGAGCACTCGGCCGAGTAGCCCCCGTGCTGCCCTCCTGCAATGTGCACTGATACCAGCTGCACTGCCGAGTAGAGTGGTTTGCTGGCTTGTTGGCCTACAGGGTATGGTAACAGCATGGCTTGTTCAGCATCTCTTCATACGTCAGGGGCTTCTTCTGGTTCACCCAAGTTTTATGTACTTCCTGGCTCTGCCCCCAAGCCGGGCCACTTGTTTTCTGACGCTGACTGTTGCCGGCATCTTCTTGATCTCGGGTGACAGCTGCGAGATGCTGTGCGGCATGGTGGTACTCTGGCTGATTCCTTTTCTGGCCAAAATCCTGGCGATCATGGCTTCTGCTCGATCCCGAACGCTGAGGTCCCGCATTCCTCCTGTGGGAGTCACCGACATCCACCAGGAGTTGCATGGGATCTCCAAGCGTATAGGTATCGGCGATGCGCATGGTCTCTGCCAAGGTCGTCGGCATCTTCCTTTGCAATTTCTGCCAAAGCATTGAGCCGTGCCGGCATACTTGCGCAAACCAGGAGATGGCCTGTGCCTCTACCACTCCTTCGCAAGAATTGCGAATGTTGCTCCACCGGGTAAGGTACTCCCGGTCGGTTTCGTTGCTCCTTTGCCTACAGATGGCGAGCTGCTGAGGTCTGTTGGGCCTTTTGTACGTGTTGGTGAAGTTGCTGATGAACGCCTCCTCAAAATCTAACCAGCAGTCTATGCTGTCGGTTCTCAAGTTGTTCAGCCAGATTCTGGCAGGTCCTTCCAACATCTGCGGCACATAACGTACCGCCCAGCGTCTGTTTCCGCCGGCTATGCTTACTGCAGTTACATAGTCGGTCAACCAGTCCTCCGGCTTCTTGCTGCCGTCATAGGTCTTAGCACTTCGGTTGAGCTGGAAGTTCCGGACAGGTGGCTCCCGCATGATCCGGGGTCCAAAGCAGGCAGGTCCCGGAGGTCCTTGTTCTTCCACCGGCTCGGACTGGTGAATCTGGTCGAGCCGGATTCTGGCATCGGCCGGATCCAGTTGGCTGGTTCCTATCCGAGATCCCAAAGGATTCTCATTGGGTTGGTACCCGAGCTGCTGCAACCTTGAGTTGCAATCGTTGTGTCTGTCTTGCATCGGGATCACAGTCTGCTGCGGGACAGAGGCGGCCTCCCTTCGTGGGTTTCCCTGAACATGTGGCGGATTCCGGGGTGGATTACCGCGGCTAGCTGGGTTATTGTTTCCTACACCCCGGTCGCCACCACCACGAGTACTCTCTGCCTGCCCCGGATTATGCTGCCCGGCCTGCTGGATACCGGCAAAGGCCGGGTCATAAGCCTGCAATTGCTTGTTTTTCCCGGAGCCCCGGCTTCTGCTCCGGCTTTTGATCTTGCTCTTGCTTCTGCTTGGATGTGGGGACGAGGCCTCTCCGTCCCATCTCTGGCTATCGGGCCTAGCTGAGTGCACTTGGGATCCTGCCCCGGGGTTCTTTTTCTTGAAGGCCTGATTCTGCCGGTTGGCCTCAACGACCAACTCATTCACCCGCTCCTGCTGTTTACGCAGAGCCTCACCGGATAGCCCTGCCAGCTCTGCCATGGCGGCTTCGGCAGCCCTAAGAGTTTTCGCCGGCGAGCTGTATACTGGCTTCCCCGCCGAGGTCATGCTACCCGCATGACTGGTTGCGGCTCCACCGGCTAGCTCATCATTCACGATTCTGCCTTTCTTGCATAGATCCGCGATGCGCTTGTCCCGGGAGTCTATCTTAAGGAACCCGTGAGCTGCATTGTACTCCCGGAGGCTAGCACTGAGCTCACGTCGGATCTCGGCGATCTCCTGTGCTTCGGCGAGCAGCAACCTACGTTGCTCATCCAAGTCAGCCGAAGTGGCTTGGGTGTCTGCCTCAGTTGTCAAAGGGACAGCTAACTTGGCCACCAGACCCGAGAGGGGATCCGGGCGACGACGTGGCTGGGACGGTTGCGGATCGCTGTCCCGGGCCGTACCTCTCTCCTGAGGAGGTTTGGCCAAGCGAACATGGCCGCTACCGGCATCGCCGTCGGCGGCTTGGTACTCCTCCTCGGTTGCACCGACCATCATGACCGCGACGGAACTCGGGGAGCGACCGGCACACGGACCCCGAGTGGCGCAGAGCATGGGAGGATCCTCAGCTTCCAGGACAACGTCTGGGTAGCTGCAGATAACTTCGGTGGCGACGTAGGTGCTGAAGCCACCAAAGTCGATGAGGCATCCGTTCACCGGGAAGGGTTTGTTCCGGAAGCACCCGACGTTGTCGCTGACGAAGTCCATCTCGCCCAGCCTGACGACAAGGCCAGAGAGAACCCGGACACCGAAGTGAACGGGGGAACCCGTCCGGATGTGTACACCAGCCAACGCCTCTGTTTGCCCCACGGTGGGCGCCAACTGTCGTGGTGGCGTCACGGCAGATGCCATAGGATGGCTAATGTGTGGGGCCGATGGACGTTGGTGGATCCGGGGAGGGATAGCAAACTGAAGAGTTCACACGGGGAGGATCCCGGTATGACCGAGATCTCCCAAGAACAGGAAATAAGATCAAAGCGCGAGGGGAAAGATCTAGCAAACACGAACAAATGCACGAAGGCACACAACACACACACGATGTACCCAGGTTCGGGGCCCTCGTGAGGAGGTAACACCCCTACTCCCGCCTTTCCTCTCAATATAAGTGTGGAATAACGATTACAACTTGCTCTTAAATCTCTTGAGGGGAAGAACACGAAGAACTAGATAAACTCAAGGGAGGATGAAGTAAATGCTATAGGAGTAAATGAGACTAGAGTTTTGGCTCCCAAGTTGGTCTCTCTTTCACAGGAGCAGTTATGGTGCCTTTTATAGAGTTCGGGCTAGGAGGTCCGGAAACCCTAATCCGGCTTGGCCCCACCGGACAGGCCTAACTGTTTTGTCGACACCGGCTAGTGCGACCTAGTCGCCGCGCTATCCAGCGTAGCCCCTTCGTCACCATTCCGGCAAGGACGGCAGGCGCCGTCCTGGGACATCATTGTCCCCCTGACAAAGACAGGACATGTCTTTGCCCATCCCGGATAGCCTTTTCCGGATTGCCGGGCTAGGCACGTCCAGTCTTGTCGTACCGTTGTCGTACCGGCTGACGCGCTCCCGTGTCAGGCGGGAGGTGACCATGCTTCCGTGTCAGATGGGAGGTGACCATGCTTCCGTGTCAGGCGGAATGGTACTTCCCCCCGCATCAGGCGGGAAAGCCTGCTGCAGACCATTGACGGCCTACCGGGATCCCTTATGCCGGTCACCTTCTTGCTCGACCTTATGAGCCCTTCCTACACATGTCCAGTAGCCTGATTGCACCGAGATTAACGTTCCGGTTAGCACTTACCCGGATTGCGTAATCGGTACGCCCGAGTACCTCTCCTTCCGGGAGTCCTCCCGGAGCCATAAGATCCGAGGTCTCACCCGGATGCACCCGAGGTCCTCATAGGATGAGTATCTCTAGGCCTAGCCTCCCGAAGATGTCTTAGCCTATCAGCAAAGACATCTTCGAGAAGCTAGTTCTTAGAGGAACCACCCGCTGATGCTTGCTGCTATGAGGGCTCGGGGTGGCTATTTATAGTCGCCAGAGATGACCCTTGCGCCTGCCAGGAGGCACCTTGCACTCTACCAGCTCTGAAAGGTCAAGTTGCCCCTTCAGTGCATTAGGGGGTGGCCCTTGCTCTCGCCAAAGGTCAAGCACTGTTTCCACACTATTGAATTGCGCCAGGATCTGCCCTACCCGCGGGGCAGCCCCCCAACATCCGTCGAACTTCATGGTCCAGTGGCTGTGCATTTTGTCTCCAGATGGCTCTTGTTCTTCTCCCAAAGGCTCTTCAAGAGTTGGATCAGTCCATTCGGCGATGAAATCTGGAAGCGCTCTTCCTTTGATTACCCTTGTGGTATCGAAGCGCAAATTGAATGGTTGTAGCTCTATATTCCATCCTACGACACGATATGCGGCGTTAGGATTGCGCAGGATCTGCTCCCGGGGAAAATAGGTGACCTCCGTGATGCGGTGTCCCTGGAAGTAGTGTCGCAACTTTCTTGAGGCGATGAGGAGCGCAACAAGGAGCTTCTGCTGCGTTGTGTACCGCTCGCGAGCATCGCGCAGTACTGTGCTGATGAAGTAGACTGGATGCTCGACAAGGGTTGTCAGTTTAGTCTTGGTGCCCTCTGCCTGAAGGGGCTCCGCTAGACCCTCAAGGGGGTTGGCCTGTGGAGGCTCTCCAGGGCCCTCGAGGGGGTTGGCCTGTGGAGGTTCTCCTGGGCCCTCGAGGGGGTTGGCCTGTGGAGGCTCTTCAGGCTCTCTGGCGAGATCATCCTGTATCAGTTGACTTGGGACAGGTCCCGCTTGTGGCTTTGGGCCTGGCAGTGGGTTTGCGAGGCCTGTTCCATTGTCGAGCTCTTTGTCAGGGGTTTTGGCTTTGGAGTGGTTGCACCCTTCTTGTGGAGTACTGGCTCTTCCCTTTCTACCACAAGGACGGCACTGGCGGTCTATGGAGTGGCTGTTGGATACAGCTTCAAGTGCTCGCCGTCCTTGGGGCGACCATGACTGGTGGGCTGGCTAGGTACCTCTTCAAGTCCTCAAATGCTTTTTCCGCTTCAGGGGTCCACTTGAAAGTGTCGGTTCTTTTCATGATCTTGAAGAACGGCAGGGCTCTTTCGCCAAACTTGGAGATGAATCTTCCCAAGCTGGCCATGTAGCCTGCTAGGTGTTGCATGTCCTTGAGCCGGTGCGGGGGTTGCATTTCCTCTATGGCCTTGATTTTGACAGGGTTTGCCTCTATGCCCCGGTGGGACACGAGGAAACCAAGCAATTTGCCTGAAGGCACTGCGAAGATGCACTTGGCGGGGTTGAGCTTGATGTTCACCTTGCGCAAGCTGGCGAAATTCTCTTCAAGGTCCCTGAGGAGAGTATCTCCCTCTCGAGATTTTACGACAATGTCATCGACATAAGCCTCGACATTTCTGCCCATTTGCTCGCCAAGCGCTATCCTCATTAGCATCTGGAAAGTGGCTCCGGCGTTTTCTAGGCCGAAGGGCATCCAGACATAGCAATACACACCGCAAGGGGTGAGGAAAGTCGCCTTCTCCTCATCTTTCTTAGCCATTTTTATCTGATGATAACCAGAGAAGGCATCGAGGAAGCAGAGGAGGTCGCAGCCTGCCGTGGAGTCCACAATCTGGTCGATTCTTGGCATGGGATAAGGGTCCTTGGGGCAGGCCTTGTTCACATGAGTCTAGTCGATGCAGAGGCGGCCTCCTCCGACGGGTTTTGGGACGACCACGCCGTTGGAGAGCCAAGTGGGGTGTGTGACTTCGTGGACGACCTTCCCCGCTCTTAGCTTCTCGACCTCTTTGACGATGAATGCTTGCTTCTCGGGGGCTTGTTTTCTTGCTATTTGCTTGACGGGGCGCGCGTTTGGACACACGGCTAAGTGGTGCTCGATCACCTCCCTCGGTACACCGGACATATCTGACGGTGTCCACGCGAACATGTCAGAGTTTGCTCGGAGGAAGGCGACGAGCGCGCTTTCCTATTTGGGAGGCAGCGTGGCGCCAATTGTGACGCTAGCCCCCGAGCCCTCAGCCCCCGAGCTGCTGGAGCTTAGAGAGGCTTTCTTCGTAGCGGCTGGCTCCTGAGAGAACATCTGCTTTTTCTTCTTGGGTCTCTCGAGAGGCTCCATGTCCTCATCTGCAGGGAACTCCATGGCGGCTGCCTTGTAGGTTGTCTCGACAACGCGCGTGGCATCTAGGACATGTCCTCAGATGGTGATTGTGTCAGCTCTGCTGGGGATCTTGACCATGTTGTAGGCATGATGCGTGACGGCCATGAATTTCACGAGCGCGGGGTAGCTGAGGATGGCGTTGTATGGCAGGCCGATGTATGTGCTCGGTGCGGTAGTTTTGCTCGCTTCCGAAGGTGACGGCGAGCCTGACCTGCCCCAGAGGCTCGATCGAGCCGCTAGTGACTCCCGTGAAAGGCCTAGAGGGCATGAGCCGCTCGTAGGGCACTTGAATCGCTTCAAACGTCTCAACGGAGATGACATTCAGGCCTGCTCCACCATCAATGAGTGTCTTGGAGACGGCGATGTTGTCGATGGTGGGGCTGCAGACCAGCGGGAGGGTTCCAACAGTCTTGGTGGACTTGGGGTGGTCCTGAGCGTCGAAGGAGATGGTGTACCGCGACTACTTGAGGGGCCTGGAGGTCTCGAGGCTGGGGAGGGCGGCATTGAGTTGGCGAGCGAACTGCTTGAACTGATTGTTCGACTTTGGCGCCTGCGCCTCGCCGAGGATGCAGGCAATGGCGCCTCTTGGAGCTTGATATCCTCCATCTTCCTCGTCAGGGAGGTTGTCGTTTTTCTCCGCAGCGTTGGCCTGATTGCCAGATGGTTTCTGGTAGCCGCTCTTGCGCCCACTTCTGCGATAGCCACGACCTCGACCGCTGCTGCCGTGTAGCGTACATGCACTTTAAATAAGGCAGATACCTGTGTATAGTGCAAATCCCTGTATCGATTCGTTTGCACACACAGTTTACGATGTAATATCACAACAAAGTATCAATTTTATTACATCGATGATCCAGACTTACAAAATATTCAATACAAGTTGCATAGCTTAAAGCTAGCTTTGAAAGAGTAAACAGCGGAAATACAATAGCAGTGAGTCTGAACAATCAGCAATAAGAAAAATATTGCAACAACGTGGGTCAGATTGCATTAAAAATGGAGTCTGGCAAGTGACACTATGGTGGACACTTAATGGAATAACTCTATAGCCTATATGCATATTTGGCTGGTGGAGTTCAAGGCTATTTTGCTTAAAGCCAATTTTTCCTATCTCTTTGGAAAACACTTTCTTCAAATCAAGACAAGTATGGCATGAAAACCATAATCTCATCTTCCCTTGTTGACCCATCATGTTTTATTTCTGAAGTTGGAATGGTGGAATCCTCCGTTTGACATCTGTGATCAGCTGCTCAAATTGTCCGTACCGGGGACACGGTTAAGTACTTAGTTTTACACTCTGCAGAGGTTGTGCACTTTCACCATTGTACCCATTCAACCCAAACTATCCTTTACCCACTTATAGTGATAAGGAAAGGAGAAGAATGAGACGAGATCTTTCAGAAGCATTTTCCCTCCAACTCTGGCTTGACCCGTTCGACCTAACACCCCCTACATCTGCTTGTCAAGCCGGAGAAAGTCCACGTAACATAATTGATCAAGACAGAGCCCATATGGATTTCTACACAGGTCTAGCATAGCAATTCTATCCTACACATGAATATATAAAATACACTAAATAATGCATATATAAAAAAAATAGTAGGAAGTTAATGAGGTGTGCCACTTGCCTTTGAATGAAGTCTTTACTCACAAACTCTTTTCAACGAACTCGAGTCTCTCCGTTCAGTCTAAACAATATAAACAAACAACAATACAACAATCATAAAACAAAACAACACAACACATACAAACAAGTTTCTTAAACTTCTAAGGAAAACATGACATGCATGATATGCAAATTATTTCTAAGGACTAGAAATTATTTCTATTCTTCAAGTTGATCAACAATTATTAACAACTTTTCGTAAATTTAATACTAGGATCCAACAAACTTCAAGATTATAATATCATGATCAAAAATTGTTTAAGTCTAAAGTGAAAGACAAGATTAGGAAAGAGGGAAAGATAGAAAGAAAGAAGTAGTTGGTCTTCCAGGCTTCATCTCTAGACCTGTAACTTTCCCCTTGGTGATGTCTTGAATGAAGTTTTGTAGACTTGGTAAATCTTCAGACTTGATGATTCTTGTATCACCGAGGCTGGTCTTGGATTTAACTTAGTCTTCAAAAGGTCTAAGAGAAGCAAGGAGAAATGAAAGAGAGAGGGAGTAAGACTTAGAAATATTGCTGGTTGGTCTTCATGAATTTCTTCTTGATTTTCTTCTAAGTGCTTCTTCTCCTTGAAGATACTTCTGAAGTCTTGTTTTGGCTAAGTCCTTCATTGGTCTTCTAGCTCCATGTTGAAAATTGTAACATCCCAATATTTTGGAATGTTCAAAAATCACAAAAATTTAAAACTTTTATTTTTGATTAAAATAAAATATTAAAATGCATAAGAGAACCAATTATAAAAGACTTCAAGCATCTAGAAGAGTTTTAATATTTTAATTATCTTGGAAAGATCATTACTTCCAAGGTTGATCCAAGTTAAACAATTTATTATCCCCTATAGTTATTAAACCCCAATATGTAATTTGGCAAATGTTTTACCATTTCATTATAATAAAAGGGTTTCCTTATAAATATTTGTTTCCACCACTTAGCCTTAGCAAATTATAATTTAAAATGGTCTTTACAAGTGTAATTTTAAATATTTTAAAGCAGGAGCCATTTGCCAGATGGTTTTTCTTTAGTTCCACTAAGTACAAAAACATAGTGTTGAAATTACAACCTATAGTTTATAACTTTAATAACTTCATATGTTTTATATAAATGGATTATCCGATTATATTTCATTAGCTTAAAATGATCTTCATTTATTTTCAAAACATAAAATGATTTTCAGGAGTATATTTTTGTGATGTTAAATCCTAAATCTTTTCCAAAGTGGTGATGAAGCTTTCAATTGAGTTATTTTATTATAAATAACATGGTGCCCAAATTACTTTAAATTAAAAATGATTACATTACATGTTCTCTACTTAAATCAAATAGGTATAATATGTGTTTAATAATCAATTAAAGCTAAACTTTATGTAATAATGGAATATGATTTTAGAAAACTTAATTCCAAAACATATTTGATTATGGGCATTTTACAAATTTTATTTAGCCAAAAGGAAACTTAATTTAATTTATAATTTCAAAATTGATTTTTAGTATCAAATGGATATTTAATGAATTTACAAAAATATAAAATTTGAAAAGTGTTCAAAACACTCCCACAACTGGTTTAACACAAACATAATAATCTTACAAATTTTTAGAAATTTGTTGGACTTTATTTGGAGTGATAAATCAGAAGTTATTAAGAAAATGGAAAAATCAGAAAAGGAAAAAGAAAATTTCCTAACAGGCGGGACCCACCTGTCAGGGGAGGTCGTCATCTTCCTCCAGCGGGAATCACGCACCGAAAATCAGCCGGCGATCACCTTCCCATCGTCTGGTGCTCCCCTCTGTCCCCATTTAAAGCCCATCTCCGCCGCCTCCTTTCGCCCCCAAAAACCCTAGCCCAGCACGCCGACATGCTCGTGTAATTGCTCGTCGGACTTCGGCTTTCCGCCGCCGTTTTCATTGATTCCCCGGCGTGGTAAGCCACCTCCCCGCCCGAGACCGTGCCCAGCTTATTCGCCATAGCCGCGCGCGCCTTCTAACCTCTTCCACGCACCCCTTCCGCAGCCGTTTGTCGAGGAAGGAGGTGACCGGAGCGCGTCGGCGTCCGAGCCACCTCGACCACTTCTGCACGCCTCCACCAGGACGGTCGAGTCAACGCTGACGCCACCGTTCTCTTCGCCGTGAAGGACCGCATCCGGGGAGGCAAACCACGCATCCAGGGGAGCCTCGCCGCGCCGCCGTCGTCCTCGCCGAGCGCCGCACCGCCGCGTCCTCCATCTGCTTCGGCGACCGCGCGCCGCCCGGTGAGCCCCCTTTTTCCCACATCCGTCCGATCTTTATTCAACGGTCTAGATTAGATCTTAGCCGAAGCGGTATCAGCGAACCAGAGCATGCCACGTCAGCGCCGAGTCAGCAGCCCAGTCAGCGCACAGTCAGCGCTGACGAATAATTTTTTTTTTGATTTATTTAATTTGGCCATTTTGCACAAAAGCCCCTGCCACTTATATTTGTCATAACTTTTTAACCACTTATCCAAATTCAAATATTTTTACATATTTGGAAAGCCCTTGACATGTAGAATATTTTGGATCTGACAAAATTCATTTTTGAAATAGTTTAAAATATTCAAATTTCAAATGGTGAATTTGAGTATTTTGTCATAACTTTAAATCTGTAAATTCAAAAATTTCAAATAAAATTGTTTTAGAAACTTTATAAAATGTGTAATATGGTGCATATGTTATAAAATCATTTTGAGAATTATTCGGATGATTAAATAGTTGTGTGTTTAATTTGAATAGTTTGACCTATATTTGACCTAACTTTTATTACAAACATTATTTTTGTTTAAATCCAATTTCTATACTTCCTATACATTTAATTAAAAGCCCTCTGTCTATTAACTCCATTTATAAAATTTGTTATAAATAATGCTTGAATAATTTAAAATGAATTTAAATATCATGAGACTTGATTTGATATATTCTAGCACATTATAAAGTTCATTTATTTAAAAATTTATTTCTTTACACCAAAGACATAAATAATTGTCCTAGTCTAGAGAAAGCACAAATTCCTGTTTATTAATTTAATACATAACTTTAATAAGTATGTTGTAATTAAAACCTTTTTAAATGATTTAATTCATTTACAAGTGTATATAAATGATATTGGTTAATTAGGTGTTACTAAAAATATGAATTAAAACATTGTGCCATTTCAAATAACTAGGTTGTATTTTAATACTATGAACTTGTCAGTTGGGATTTAAAAATGTTAGATATGATAAATTAAGAAATTCTTGAATATGAATTTGCTTAAATTTAAAATTCTGAAAACATAGCCTTAAATAATAATAAATAAATATGGATAGTTGCTGTAAAATCTTGAACCTTACTTTTAAATTATGATTAAACCATCTTAGGACCTCTTCGTTTAAAGACCATTTCAATTGGATCTTATGATCTTTCAATCTTTTCAAATTGAAAATGTCCAATTTAACTTTTGACTATACCTTAAACGCAATCACATAAATTCTTTTTGCATATTGAATTATGTGACACCCTTGACCAAATCCACTTCTAAGCCTTATTACGCATGTATGTTTCAATTGGTGTTGTGTTTGTTGAATTGCTTGCTTATTCGATGCCTTTTACTATATAGTTTGAAACGGGGAGCAACTTTTGACTTGGACAAGAGTGTGTGAGAAACGACAACTTCTTCAGGCAAGTGACTTCATAAAACACCTACTATTTTATTCTATTGCATATCTAGTGTTTTCAAACAGTATTTGCAAAAGTAGTATGCATGATAGGTTTTTGGGAGATTGTAGTATGCTATGCAAACCTTTTAGGTTTCCCCTTAGAAATTCCAGATTAGACCCCTATTATAATTTAGTGGAAGCAACTGCTGCAAAAATGATTGTTTTATGGTTGATGTGATAAATGAAAATTTCCACTAAATTAATTTAACGCCTGGGTGGATTGGGTCGATCGGGGAGGTTTCAAGTTGAGTGGCTTCTCAGGGCCAAGTGTCATGGTTGTCTTCGCCCAGGATAGTTTCTACTTACTTGGGGCCATGATATGCGGTGTTAACCTGAGTTGCTCACTTGTGGTAGGCCACCCAGGGCTATGAGATTTAAGTTTACACTGAGTCTAGTTGCTTATCGTGCAACCATTGGTCAATATGGGCTCTGTCTTGACGGAGTAAGTTGTTGTGGACCTGGGTCAAGAGATTGATGGTGGTAGAGTTGATAGGATGGTGGTAATCTCTTAGTATGATCATGGGAAAGCAACTTCTGAAAAGTCTCGTCTTGATCTTCTCTTTTCCTTCTCACTAAAGGATTGTAGAGGATAGTTTGGGTTGATTGAGTCTAATGGTGAAAGTGCACACCCTCTCGAGAGTTAAAACCTAAGATCTTTGCCGTGTCCCCGGCATCGGACAAATTGAGTAACTACACAAGGCTGTGTTCTGAAAATCTCCTCATCTCAAATTTCTTAATAAAACTTTGTTGGGTAAACATGGGTAGGAGACATGGACTTGTCTCGAGATTTGTCTCTGAAGGAGAAGATTATTGATTTAAGAAAACTGTTTATCAAAAGTAGGAGAAAATTTGCTTTGCGCAATAGCCTTGAGCTCCACCATCCATAATAAGCATATAGTTATAGCTTAATAGAACATTAGGAATTAAAGTCACTTGCCACCACAATTCAATTGTGCTGACCCTTTATAGCTGGGCTGCAACTAAACCTTGCAGAATGTCCGAATGATGAGTAAGGGGGTCGTCTTCGAGCTACAACCAACATGATTTGCCAGTGGCTTCATGGAGAAGATGTAGCTCCATGCTACCTTTAGGAATTGCGTTTGAACTCTGAAATAAAGTGTGAACTATTTATTCAGCTAGCATTTCCGCTATGCTAAGTTGTAAGGATATTTGTTTTTGGATCATTTGCCTCGTTCTGTAATAAATTATGACATTGTACTGTGATATTACATCTTATTGGAGATTGTGAGACTTATGTGATCCAAGTCTTTACATTATTCATATGTGCCATTGCTTTCATAAGCCTGGGCACATCAGAGCACGAATGTTGCCTGTAGGCTCGAAACCCCTAGGATTGGACGGAAAACAAAAGTCAAACATTTTTAAGTTATTTTTCTATTTATACATTATATTTTTCTTGTTTTGTTTCTTTTCTCTTTCACTTTGATTCTAATACTCTTACCTTTTTCAAAAATTTAGATGGGAGAGTACACTAAGACCGCGTATGCTGGTATTTTGTCGGATTTCATCTTTGGGAGGCAGCTGTCCAGGTTGACAAGTCAATTGAAGCTACCACCGCCTTATTTTCGAGGAAGGAAGGAGGAGACCGACATACCCAATGTGACGCGCTGGGAGATCCGCACAATCATGACCCCAGACCCCACGATGCCAGACTTCGAGCCCGTGGACTATGTCACCCACTACCCAGAGTGGATTGAAGGAGTGAACGTAGCTATGGTGGACTTAATAGCCCGTCTGTGCTACAAGTATCGCAACAACCTACCACCGGGTTCTCCCTTCCGTGCCTTTGGGAAGAGAGATGCACATGGCTACTCGATGGCTCACACTGGGAATCGCTTGGACCTACCCCTGATCTATAAGATGTTTGAAGACCTAGATTTTCTTGTCAACTACTTGACCCGTGAGGTTCAACAAGCTCATGACATCGCGGATAACGCTCGGGCCGTCATACACGCGAAGACCCAAGAACTCCAGACTTCTGAAACCCTTATCGGCCACATGGAGGAACACATCCATGATCTACAGTTGCGGAACCTTGATAAGGATGAGCAGATTGCCGCACTTCAAGCACAGCTCAACCCACCTTCACCTCCACCTCTGGTAACTGAAGAAGAAGACGACCAAGGCACTGGAGAAGTGGCTGCACCCGCAAATGTAAAGGAGGAAGAACAGGAGGAAGAAGACCCTGAAGAGGTGATTTTTGAGGAGTCAAGTGAGGAAGAAGACACACCTAAGGGAATTGAGAATTTAAAAACCTTGAGTTTACAGGATTATTAATATCTAGCGATTTTGAACCTTGAGTTGTACTTTTGATTTTGATTGATTGATGTGTTTGTTTGTATGTCCTGAAATTATTTAAGGGTGGTAGCCACCCAAAAAAATAAAATTTACCCCTGCCGCATAAACCCGGAGATCCCAAGCTACTTTTCTTTCTAGCCTTCCAAATCAAATTCGCCCCCCCTTCAAGCTCTTAAGTGTCCATGTCTCAAAAACCTCTCGTGTATCTGTGGTCTTTCCAAGCCCTTGTTTTCTAGTCTCTCCGAATCTCGGGGACGAGATTCCTTTTAAGGGTGGTAGTCTGTAACATCCCAATATTTTGGAATGTTCAAAAATCACAAAAATTTAAAACTTTTATTTTTGATTAAAATAAAATATTAAAATGCATAAGAGAACCAATTATAAAAGACTTCAAGCATCTAGAAGAGTTTTAATATTTTAATTATCTTGGAAAGATCATTACTTCCAAGGTTGATCCAAGTTAAACAATTTATTATCCCCTATAGTTATTAAACCACAATATGTAATTTGGCAAATGTTTTACCATTTCATTATAATAAAAGGGTTTCCTTATAAATATTTGTTTCCACCACTTAGCCTTAGCAAATCATAATTTAAAATGGTCTTTACAAGTGTAATTTTAAATATTTTAAAGCAGGAGCCATTTGCCAGATGGTTTTTCTTTAGTTCCACTAAGTACAAAAACATAGTGTTGAAATTACAACCTATAGTTTATAACTTTAATAACTTCATATGTTTTATATAAATGGATTATCCGATTATATTTCATTAGCTTAAAATGATCTTCATTTATTTTCAAAACATAAAATGATTTTCAGGAGTATATTTTTGTGATGTTAAATCCTAAATCTTTTCCAAAGTGGTGATGAAGCTTTCAATTGAGTTATTTTATTATAAATAACATGGTGCCCAAATTACTTTAAATTAAAAATGATTACATTACATGTTCTCTACTTAAATCAAATAGGTATAATATGTGTTTAATAATCAATTAAAGCTAAACTTTATGTAATAATGGAATATGATTTTAGAAAACTTAATTCCAAAACATATTTGATTATGGGTATTTTACAAATTTTATTTAGCCAAAAGGAAACTTAATTTAATTTATAATTTCAAAATTGATTAGTATCAAATGGATATTTAATGAATTTACAAAAATATAAAATTTGAAAAGTGTTCAAAACACTCCCACAACTGGTTTAACACAAAGATAATAATCTTACAAATTTTTAGAAATTTGTTGGACTTTATTTGGAGTGATAAATCAGAAGTTATTAAGAAAATGGAAAAATCAGAAAAGGAAAAAGAAAATTTCCTGACAGGCGGGACCCACCTGTCAGGGGAGGTCGTCATCTTCCTCCAGCGGGAATCACGCACCGAAAATCAGCCGGCGATCACCTTCCCTCTATTCTCACCGTGATGATCGCCTGGTGCTCCCCTCTGTCCCCATTTAAAGCCCATCTCCGCCGCCTCTGTAACATCCCAATTTTGCTAAAATTTAAAACCTTGCATTCATACATCATTCATCATATAGGATTAACTTTTAATCACATAAATACTAAATAAAAATTTAATTATGAGTTTAAATATCATTTAATCCCATTAAGTGTTTATTTAAACTCACTTAATAAATATAATTTTTCCAAATTATATAATGGGTAAGTGTATTATTAAAAATTGCTAATTTAAATAATCTTTCCAAAATATATTTTTATGAATTTTTCTGAAAAGTTTTGAATAGGTTTAAAAATCATTTAGTAAATCAGATTTGAAAAACAGTTTTTATTTAATTTTAAAGGAATTGTTTCCGGGCCAGCCCAGACGCTATCCACCGCGCGCGCGTCAGATAACGGCCCATCGGCCCGCTCCCGCGCGCGCGTCGCTCCCCTCTCGCTGATAGGTGGGCCCCACCTGTCAGCCGTCTTCCACCTCCGTCCGGAGATCACGCCGGAGATGGAGACCGAGTCCGAGCCGTTTCCGGCCGTTTCCCTCCGCGTCTAGCGCCCCTGCCCCCTCCTATTTAAACCCCGCGAGGCCGCCTCCGAAACCCCCCCAAACACCCTACCCCTCCGCCGTCGGGCTGCTCGGAATTGAGCTCGCCGTCGTCGCCATTTCCGCCGGACTTTCTCGCGAGTGCGGTAAGCTCCGAGCTCCTCGAGCGCCACCGAGGCTTCCCCTCGCTTCCCCTTTTCCTTGCGCACCCGTTGAGCACTTTCGTTCGTTCTATTTCGCAGAGGAACGCCGTCCCCATCCGCGAACTCCGCCGCCGGCCGCAAGCACCAACTCCGGCGAGGTTTTCCCGAGGAACGGCGACGCACCGAAGAACCGCAACTCGCCACCGACCCCGCCTCGTCGTCCTCTACGTAACGGTATGACTCGTTCGTCCCCTAGACCGCTAGGACGTGAAACGCGCACGACGCCGGCCGTGGCGCCGCCGCGGTCGGAGGACCTCCGGCGGACTCGCGCCGCCCGCGCCGAGGCTCTGGATGCGAACCGTTGGATCTAGATCCAACGGATCTAGATCCGTTTAATCCCAAGCGTCCGTTTTAAAGTAGATCGGACGGCCGCGCTGCCGATCCGCGCCGAAGCGGTACTGTCCAATAGGATCGTGCCACGTCGCCCTCTGATTTTCTTTTTCGCAGGAAATTTTATAAATAAAACAGAAAATAGATAAAACTTGCAAAATTCATAACTTTTAATCTGTAAGTCCAAATTTAATAAACTTTATGTCATTGGAAAGCTCTGCTCATGTAGTTTAATTCTACATCATTTGTTTTTCCCTTTGACAAATTATAAATTGAATAATTATCAGAGGAGTATTTCGGCCATTAAATAAATAACTTAAATAATAAAAATGATTTAGAATTAAAAGTAATTGTTTTGAGATTGTATAATTTCCCTCTGTCCAGGAATATTAGTATGTATCTTATTGGAAAACTTTCTTAGAAAAATAAAAGTTGTAATGGTATAATCTAGGTTTTGCTATATTACTTTTAATTTTATATTGTTAGGTGAAATGAGAAATTCCTAGAAATTGCATCTCATGCATTTAATAACAGAGAATATAAATTATGGATGAGTGTGTCTAATTCTACACGTGGCATACTATGCATGCATACATCTTTTATTTGGTGTGTGAGATTTTGTGTGGAATATTTATTTGTATGTATTGCTTGTGCTAGATTGTGAAGGAGAGGAAGGACCTGCTTGTGATTGCTATTCTTGTTGTGCCTGCCCCTCCTGCTGCCAAGGCAAGTGACTTCATAAAACACCTACTATTTTATTCTATTGCATATCTAGTGTTTTCAAACAGTATTTGCAAAAGTAGTATGCATGATAGGTTTTTGGGAGATTGTAGTATGCTATGCAAACCTTTTAGGTTTCCCCTTAGAAATTCCAGATTAGACCCCTATTATAATTTAGTGGAAGCAACTGCTGCAAAAATGATTGTTTTATGGTTGATGTGATAAATGAAAATTTCCACTAAATTAATTTAACGCCTGGGTGGATTGGGTCGATCGAGGAGGTTTCAAGTTGAGTGGCTTCTCAGGGCCATGTGTCATGGTTGTCTTCGCCCAGAGTAGTTTCTACTTACCTGGGGCCATGATATGCGGTGTTAACCTGAGTTGCTCACTTGTGGTAGGCCACCCAGGGCTATGAGATTTAAGTTTACACTGAGTCTAGTTGCTTATCGTGAAACCATTGGTCAATATGGCTCTGTCTTGATGGAGTAAGTTGATGTGGACCTGGGTCAAGAGATTGATGGTGGTAGAGTGGATAGGATGGTGGTAATCTCTTAGTATGATCATGGGAAAGCAACTTCTGAAAAGTCTCGTCTTGATCTTCTCCTTTTCCTTCTCACTAAAGGAGTGTAGAGGATAGTTTGGGTTGATTAAGTCTAATGGTGAAAGTGCACACCCTCTCGAGAGTTTAAAACCTAAGATCTTAGCCGTGTCCCCGGCATCGGACAATTTGAGTAACTACACAAGGCTGTGTTCTGAAAATCTCCTCATCTCAAATTTCTTAATAAAACTTTGTTGGGTAAATATGGGTAGGAGACATGGACTTGTCTCGAGATTTGTCTCTGAAGGAGAAGATTATTGATTTAAGAAAACTGTTTATCAAAAGTAGGATAAAATTTGCTTTGCGCAATAGCCTTGAGCTCCACCAGTCATAATAAGCATATAGTTATAGCTTAATAGAACATTAGGAATTAAAGTCACTTGCCACCACAATTCAATTGTGCAGACCCTTTATAGCTGGGCTGCAACCAAACCTTGCAGAATGTCCGAATGAGGAGTAAGGGGGTCGTCTTCGAGCTACAACCAACATGATTTGCCAGTGGCTTCATGGAGAAGATGTAGCTCCATGCTACCTTTAGGAATTGCGTTTGAACTCTGAAATAAAGTGTGAACTATTATTCAGCTAGCATTTCCGGTATGCTAAGTTGTAAGGATATTTGGTTTTGGATCATTTGTCTCGTTCTGTAATAAATTATGACATTGTACTGTGATATTACATCTTATTGGAGAATGTGAGACTTATGTGATCCAAGTCTTTACATTATTCATATGTGCCATTGCTTTCATAAGCCTGGGCACTACAGATGGTATCAGAGCACGAATGTTGCCTGTAGGCTCGAAACCCCTAGGATTGGATATAAACCCTAAAATTAATATTTATAATAAATAAAATTCGAAATACCATACTTCTTTCCTTATAATATGTTTTATCTCCTTATTTCCTACCCCGATGAGGACACTCCCAAGGAAGCCACAGGTGTCAAGAAGCGCAAGTGTGGGAACACCCGCAAATACATAAAGAGTTTTAAAATTTGATTAGTAAGACCACCAGTTATCCTTACCTTACGAGTATTTCTCCTTACCCCATCGAAGTTGTATTGACCCACCAATTTGTGGTGAGGCAGTACCCTGACAACCATGTCCTAGCTTGGTTGCAAGTCTTTAAAATATCGAATTTATAAAATACATCGGGTGTGACTGTTTACTTATTGTTTGTTTTGTTTCTGTGAAGTGTGTTGATGTGCATGGGTAGATGTTTTTGTAGTCTCTTTCTATCACTACTTACCTATGCCCACACCATACAGATGCCTCCACGTCGTGATCCTGACAACAACAATGCCAACGAAATGGTGCAACAAATGATGGCAGCCCATACACAGTTGATGACCATGATGGCTCAGTTCATGGCAAACCAAAACAATCCACCACCCCTTCCACCGCCGCCACCACCACCCCCACCCCAAGTTGACCGCCTTGCTAGGTTCTTGAGGCTCAGACCCAACAAATTCGCCACAGCTTCTGAACCAATTGTAGCCGATGATTGGCTACGCTCTGTGAACAAGGATCTGGTTACTTGCGAGTGTACAGAATTGGAGAAGATAAGGTTCACTTCCCATCTACTGGAGGGACCAGCGGCACAATGGTGGGAAACCTATCAGATCACTCACCCACTTGAAGGACTTACCTGGGAAATCTTTAAAGAAGGTTTCCGCAATGCACACATATCTTCTGGGATCATGAATCTGAAAAGGGATGAGTTCCGCACTCTGAGACAGGGAAATCGTGCTCTGAGGGAGTACATGGAGGACTTCAATTCCCTCTCACGCTATGCCCCAGAGGATGTAGACACCGATGCAAAGAGGAAGTACAAGTTTCTGAATGGACTCAATGGTGAGCTGAAAATACCATTGTTTGTAGCCTATGCTCCCAATTATCAGGACCTTCTTGATCAGGCCATTACTCTGGACAGCAACATGAAGAAGGAGGAGAATAGAAAGAGGAAGTTCAGCGAAAATAAGTACAACACTAATCTGATGCAGAAGAAACCATACGTACCTGAGAACAGTGGAGGTCACCATAGTCACAAGAGTGGAAGTGGCCACAACCATAATGGTCATATCCATAAAGTAGGAAATTCCGGATACAGAGGAAATGGACAAGGTGGTAGTGGACACAACCACCCGTTCAATGGGAACAATAGTGGAAAAGAGCAACACCGCCACAACAATGAACCAAAACGAGATATAAGTCAAGTGACTTGCTACAAGTGTGGGAACAAGGGACATTACTCAACAGACTGCCCAGAGAAGAAGAAGACGCCGGAAGCATCAAAGCCTAATCCTTTCCAGAAGGCACAGGTGAATCATCTTGATGTGGAAGAAGTGCAGAATGAACCGGATGCAGTGATTGGTACGTTTCTACTACATACCTTTCCTGCATTAGTCTTGTTCGATACTGGAGCATCCCACTCATTCATCTCAAGAGCTTTTGTTAATAAAAACAAACTGACTACTACAAGCCTGCTAAATCCGGTTAGGGTGAGTTCCCCCGGGGGGGAAATGCTCGCACAAACCAATTGTCAAAACTTGAGTTTAGAAATTGGTAAACACTCCTTTCCGGTAAACCTGATAATATTAGAGACCCAGGGTCTGGATGTTATACTCGGTATGGATTGGTTGGCCAAGTTTGAAGGAGTTTTGGATTGTGCGAATAGATCAATTACACTCACCACTCCCGAGAATAAGAAGATCAGATACAAATCCAAATATGATTTTAAGAAAGTTAAGCTAAATTCTCTTAAGGGGGTTAGCCTGGGAGACGTTCGTGTGGTAAGAGATTACCCTGATGTTTTCCCCGAAGAACTACCGGGAATGCCGCCCGATAGGGATGTGGAATTTCTCATAGATTTGGTTCCCGGAACGGGACCCATAGCCAAGAGGCCATATCCAATGGCCGTAGCTGAATTGAAAGAACTCAAGAAGCAGTTAGAGGAGCAACTGCAGAAAGGATTCATCCGCCCAAGTTCATCACCTTGGGGAGCACCCATTCTGTTCGTAGAGAAAAAGGATTGTACTCAAAGGCTAGTCACGGATTATCGAGCAATCAACGAGGTGACGATCAAGAACAAGTACCCGCTACCGAAAATTAACGAGCTTTTCGACCAGCTAGAGGGTGCTTCGGTATTCTCTAAGATCGATTTGCGATCAGGATACTTTCAAATGAAAGTAAGAGAACTAGATATACCAAAAACTGCCTTCACTACAAGATATGGATTATATGAGTACACCGTAATGCCGTTTGGTTTAACCAATGCACCGGCATACTTCATGAACATGATGAACAAAGTGTTTATGGACTTTTTGGATAAGTTTGTGGTGGTGTTCATCGATGACATCCTGATTTACTCCAAAAGTCAGGAGGAGCATGAGGAACACTTGCACATGATATTACAGAGACTTAGAGAACATAAGCTGTATGCCAAATTTAGCAAGTGTGAATTCTGGCTAGAAGAAGTTGGTTTTCTAGGACACGTTGTGTCGAAAAATGGAATAGCAGTAGACCCAGAAAAGGTGTCAGCAGTGACGAAGTGGGAAGTACCCAAGAATGTGGAAGACATCCGTGGTTTCCTTGGACTGGCAGGTTATTATAGAAGATTTATTGAGAACTTCTCCAAACTTGCCAAACCATTAACTTCACTACTGAAAAAGGAAGTCAAATTCAAGTGGACTGAAGAATGTGAAATAAGTTTTCAGGAACTGAAGAAACGGCTCGTGTCAGCACCTGTTTTATGTTTGCCAGATATAGAGAAGGAATTCCAAGTATATTGTGACGCCTCGCACCATTGACTAGGAAGTGTCCTAATGCAAGAAGGGAAAGTGGTTTCTTATGCTTCTAGACAGCTTAAGAAACATGAGGTCAACTATCCCACTCACGATCTGGAGTTAGCATCAGTAGTGCATGCGTTAAAGACGTGGAGACCCTATCTTTTGGGAAAGCGTTGTGAAGTATTCACGGATCACAAGAGCCTGAAATATATTTTCACCCAGAAGGAATTGAATATGAGGCAAAGAAGATGGCTGGAACTCATTAAGGACTATGATATGAGTCTGCAATATCACCCAGGAAAGGCTAATGTGGTGGCTGACGCTTTGAGCCGTAAGGTCCATGTAAATGGACTGACAGCGGGAGAATTGCCCGAAGAATTAAGTAAAGCATTTAAGGACCTCAGATTAGAGGTAGTACCCGAAGGATTCCTCGCAACACTGGACGTACAACCGTTGTTGATGGATAAGATTCGGGAAGGCCAGAAGGGAGACAAAATAATGGATGAAATCAAGGTCAACCTGAGCGAAGGAAAGGCCAAGGGTTTTCGAATGGATGAGCAAGGCACCTTGTGGTTTGAGAAACGCATCTGCGTGCCGCAAGATGAGGATCTTAGAAAGTTCATTCTGCAAGAAGCGCATAACTCGCCTTATTCCATACACCTGGGAAACACCAAGATGTACATGGATGTAAAAGAAAGATTTTGGTGGAATAACTTGAAGAGAGACATCGCGGAATTTATAGCTAAGTGCGATGTATGTAGTCGAGTAAAGGCGGAGCATCAGAAGCCAGCAGGATTGTTGCAACTTTTACCTATACCGGATTGGAAATGGGAACAGATAGGTATGGATTTCATCACTGGATTACCGCGTACCAGATCGGGATATGATTCGATCTGGGTAATAGTGGATCGTTTGACAAAGGTGGCCCATTTTGTGCCAGTAAAGACTACCTACTCAAGTGCCAAGTTGGCAGAGATTTACATGAGGAGAATTGTATGCCTTCATGGTATTCCCCAAAGGATTGTGTCTGACAGAGGTACTCAGTTTACCTCGCATTTCTAAAAACAATTACATGAATCATTGGGTACGAGATTAGAGTTCAGTACAGCATTTCATCCACAAACGGATGGACAGACGGAAAGAGTAAACCAAATTTTAGAAGATATGCTGAGGGCTTGTGCCTTGGACTACAAGTCTAGTTGGGATGATAATTTGCCATACGCAGAATTTTCCTATAACAACAGCTACCAAGCAAGTATAGAGATGTCGCCGTTTGAGGCACTTTATGGTAGGAAATGCACCACACCACTACTCTGGAACGGTGTGGGAGAGCGAAGTTTATTTGGACCTGATATAATCCAGGAAGCTGAAGAGAAGGTTCGAATAATCAAGGACAGATTGAAGATCGCGCAGTCCAGGCAGAAAAGCTATGCAGATTCCAAAAGGAGAGAAATCACATATGAGATAGGTGACAGGGCTTATTTAAGAGTGTCACCAATGCGTGGTGTGAAGAGGTTCAGGATCAAGGGTAAACTTGCACCTCGATTCATCGGCCCCTTTAAGATTCTTTCCCGCAAGGGAGAAGTAGCATATGAGTTAGAATTACCGGAAGTTCTGTCAGCAGTTCACAATGTCTTCCATGTGAGCCAATTGAAGAAGTGTCACCCAGAGATGACAGAAACCCCACTACGGGATGCAGTGCCATTAGAAGAAGTTCAGTTGGAAAGTGACCTGACGTATGAAGAGAAGTCAATCAAAAGCTTGGAGATGGCAGAAAGGATCACACGAACGAAGACTATCAAATTTTGTAAGGTCCAGTGGAACCACCATACAGAAGAAGAAGCGACTTGGGAACGGGAGGATGATCTTCGGGAAGAACACCCACATCTTTTTGAAGGCCAAACCGAATCTCGAGGTCGAGATTCATCTTAAGGGGGTTAGGTTTGTAACATCCCAATTTTGCTAAAATTTAAAACCTTGCATTCATACATCATTCATCATATAGGATTAACTTTTAATCACATAAATACTAAATAAAAATTTAATTATGAGTTTAAATATCATTTAATCCCATTAAGTGTTTATTTAAACTCACTTAATAAATATAATTTTTCCAAATTATATAATGGGTAAGTGTATTATTAATAATTGCTAATTTAAATAACCTTTCCAAAATATATTTTTATGAATTTTTCTGAAAAGTTTTGAATAGGTTTAAAAATCATTTAGTAAATCAGATTTGAAAAACAATTTTTATTTAATTTTAAAGGAATTGTTTCCGGGCCGGCCCAGACGCTATCCACCGCGCGCGCGTCAGATAACGGCCCATCGGCCCGCTCCCGCGCGCGCGTCGCTCCCCTCTCACTGACAGGTGGGCCCCACCTGTCAGCCGTCTTCCACCTCCGTCCGGAGATCACGCCGGAGATGGAGACCGAGTCCGAGCCATTTCCGGCCGTTTCCCTCCGCGTCTAGCGCCCCTGCCCCCTCCTATTAAAACCCCGCGAGGCCGCCTCCGACCCCCCCCCCCCCAAAAACCCTACCCCTCCGCCGTCGGGCTGCTCGGAATCGAGCTCGCCGTCGTCGCCATTTCCGCCGGGCTTTCTCGCGAGTGCGGTAAGCTCCGAGCTCCTCGAGCGCCACCGAGGCTTCCCCTCGCTTCCCCTTTTCCTTGCGCACCCGTTGAGCACTTTCGTTCGTTCTATTTCGCAGCGGAACGTCGTCCCCATCCGCGAACTCCGCCGCCGGCCGCAAGCACCAACTCCGGCGAGGTTTTCCCGAGGAACGGCGACGCACCGAAGAACCGCAACTCGCCACCGACCCCGCCTCGTCGTCCTCTACGTAACGGTATGACTCGTTCGTCCCCTAGACCGCTAGGACGCGAAACGCGCACGACACCGGCCGTGGCGCCGCCGCGGTCGGAGGACCTCCGGCGGACTCGCGCCGCCCGCGCCGAGGCTCTGGATGCGAACCGTTGGATCTAGATCCAACGGATCTAGATCCGTTTAATCCCAAGCGTCCGTTTTAAAGTAGATCGGACGGCCGCGCTGCCGATCCGCGCCGAAGCGGTACTGTCCAATAGGATCGTGCCACGTCGCCCTCTGATTTTCTTTTTCGCAGGAAATTTTATAAATAAAACAGAAAATAGATAAAACTTGCAAAATTCATAACTTTTAATCTGTAAGTCCAAATTTAATAAACTTTATGTCATTGGAAAGCTCTGCTCATGTAGTTTAATTCTACATCATTTGTTTTTCCCTTTGAAAAATTATAAATTGAATAATTATCAGAGGAGTATTTCGGCCATTAAATAAATAACTTAAATAATAAAAATGATTTAGAATTAAAAATAATTGTTTTGAGATTGTATAATTTCCCTCTGTCCAGGAATATTAGTATGTATCTTATTGGAAAACTTTCTTAGAACAATAAAAGTTGTAATGGTATAATCTAGGTTTTGCTATATTACTTTCAATTTTATATTGTGAGGTGAAATGAGAAATTCCTAGAAATTGCATCTCATGCATTTAATAACAGAGAATATAAATTATGGATGAGTGTGTCTAATTCTACACGTGGCATACTATGCATGCATACATCTTTTATTTGGTGTGTGAGATTTTGTGTGGAATATTTATTTGTATGTATTGCTTGTGCTAGATTGTGAAGGAGAGGAAGGACCTACTTGTGATTGCTATTCTTGTTGTGCCTGCCCCTCCTGCTGCCAAGCCAAGTGACTTCATAAAACACCTACTATTTTATTCTATTGCATATCTAGTGTTTTCAAACAGTATTTGCAAAAGTAGTATGCATGATAGGTTTTTGGGAGATTGTAGTATGCTATGCAAACCTTTTAGGTTTCCCCTTAGAAATTCCAGATTAGACCCCTATTATAATTTAGTGGAAGCAACTGCTGCAAAAATGATTGTTTTATGGTTGATGTGATAAATGAAAATTTCCACTAAATTAATTTAACGCCTGGGTGGATTGGGTCGATCGAGGAGGTTTCAAGTTGAGTGGCTTCTCAGGGCCATGTGTCATGGTTGTCTTCGCCCAGGGTAGTTTCTACTTACCTGGGGCCATGATATGCGGTGTTAACCTGAGTTGCTCACTTGTGGTAGGCCACCCAGGGCTATGAGATTTAAGTTTACACTGAGTCTAGTTGCTTATCGTGAAACCACTGGTCAATATGGGCTCTGTCTTGATGGAGTAAGTTGATGTGGACCTGGGTCAAGAGATTGATGGTGGTAGAGTGGATAGGATGGTGGTAATCTCTTAGTATGATCATGGGAAAGCAACTTCTGAAAAGTCTCGTCTTGATCTTCTCCTTTTCCTTCTCACTAAAGGAGTGTAGAGGATAGTTTGGGTTGATTAAGTCTAATGGTGAAAGTGCACACCCTCTCGAGAGTTTAAAACCTAAGATCTTACCCGTGTCCCCGGCATCGGACAATTTGAGTAACTACACAAGACTGTGTTCTGAAAATCTCCTCATCTCAAATTTCTTAATAAAACTTTGTTGGGTAAATATGGGTAGGAGACATGGACTTGTCTCGAGATTTGTCTCTGAAGGAGAAGATTATTGATTTAAGAAAACTGTTTATCAAAAGTAGGAGAAAATTTGCTTTGCGCAATAGCCTTGAGCTCCACCAGCCATAATAATGAAGGGGTTACGGTGCAGAAAACAATAATTTTCTAGCGATCGAAACCCTAACTAGCCAGGATCTATCTATCTAGTACATGTGATAACGGTGGTGGAACGGGTTACATTACCTCCATGTAGACCGATAGCGGGGATAACGCTCCCGCACAAGCGTTGACGATGAAGTCGTACGTAGCCGACCTCGAGGTTGCGGAGAACTTGCCGCTATGTCGGAGTCGATGACGCCGGGGTTGTCGACGATGATCTGCGTCGACGGGCGTCGGGCGGAAGAAGGCAGAGCGCCAGCACCGGGGCTGGCGCGCCGGCAGCAAAGGGGGGGAGGCGCGGCGGCTGCAGGGGGCGAGACGACGTCGCCCAAGCTCCTCAATAGAGTAGCCTCCGAGCACTCGCAAACATACGGAGCCTAGCGACAACTCCCGGTCATTCAGATCCAGCTGAAATCGCAGGAGTAGATCTTATCTGGAATCCCGCAGAGCAACGGCGCTCTGCGGTATGGCTTAGGTGGAGAGAGACCCCCTTCCTCAGCTCGGCGCGGCTCCAACTTGGGAACCACGAGATCGAGAGAGAAATTGGGAATTAATTGAATTTCCTGTGTATTAAATCAATTAATATGCCTTGCTATATAAAGGGGGAAGGGGGTGTGCAAACCCCTTGGCTCCCCCATGTGGGACTAAACAAAGGAGGAGGGGAGGGGGGTTCGGCCCCTACAAGGGCTGGCCGAACCAGCCTATGGGGCCCACCCCCTTTGGTGGTGCGGTTCCCCCTCTTGGGCCCTCTTAGGGCCCATATAGGTGGGAGCCCCCTTTTTCCTTTATTTAATTAATATTAAAATCCCATTAATTCATAATTAATATATTTATATATAATTCAATATCCCGTGACTCCGAAAACTCTTTCGGACCACCCGAACAACTTTCGGACATTCCTGGAACCATTCCAGACCTCTCCGGAACTCCTTCCGGACCACCGGAACTCTTTCCGGATCATTTCTCTCTCTCCAACAAAAACCTATAAAATTCCAGAACCTATCTCCTAGCGTCGCTAAGACCTTAAGTTTGTTACGCTACGGTTCGGGAACACTCCAGACATGGTCGAGACACTCCGCTCACCAATGATCGTCAGGGATACCTGGAAATATATGACGACCCCTGTGCATTCCACGAATATCGTCGTTGAACCATAAGTATGATATTCATTCCCTTTGTCTCTGCGATACTACCTTGTCCGAGATATGATCGTAGACACACCGATGCCTTTGCTGTATCTCGTTACCGACGAAGGTTATTAACTCGTCTGCGATATTACATCTCCATGACCTAGTCATAAGCTGCAGCTATATAGATGCAATATCACCGAGTGGGCCCAGAGTATCTTTCCATTACAAGAATGAACAAATCCCGCTCTTGATCCTTACGTCTCGATGCTCTTTCGGAATACCCAAGATGGACACCGTTATTGTCATGCTATATAAGACACAACGTTTGATGCTCTCAAAGCACTCCTACGAAGCAACAATAAGTACGGTCTCACGGTCTAAGGAATAAGGTATCATACTCTTATCTATTGGAAACGACAAACATCGTAATACGATCTTATTGCAATACTTTGCGTATGTCCACCACCTTATTCAACTAACAAGATGACCCCATTGTCAACCGACGTCATTGTCCTTGATCGGGAATCTCGATCAACTGTTGCCCAATGGACTAGCTCATACAGAGGCTTGCTAGGGACCTGGTTGTCTATGTATCACACGTGTATTAATAATTCCCATTAATACATTTATAGCATAATACACAAACCTATTATAAACTCATGAGATAACATAATAAATACTACTTATTTATTTGCCTCTAGGGCATATCTCCTTCAGTCTCCCACTTGCACTAGAGTACAAATAAACTAGCCGCATTTTACTTTATCAGAATCCCTTATCAAATAAGAATCATTTGATAATGCTTGCTTGTGGAAAAGTGTTACTGCACAATCCATGATTGTACATGCTTTTGCGATTCACTGGTATCAACTTGTTTGATATCACCACGTTGTCTAACAACATATATGCAAATACCGTAACTAAGTGAGACTTCTGCTTCCCAGCGCTTACTCTGATTATACTAACCAGATAACTGCCCTGAAAAACACACTCAGCCATGCAGAGCCCCTTGTAACAATTACAAACTCGCGATATCTACATACTTTCACACCAATGCAGAAAACTTGACATTCAAATGTCAATCCCTTAACTAACGCACTTCTACTTCCAGTAAATTCCAAATTTACTTTCATAACTATTCTTTATTCCAAGAACATCGGTTATATATCATCGAGCAGATAATATGGTTTCTGTATGATGTCTAATATATACATAATAGACCCACATGTCATACAATCATTATCTTCATGCATCATTACTCTTAATGATCAATTGGATTCCAAAGGACCATCCTTTTGATTCTATTCAGACTCCTCAGATATAATCCAAAACAACTCGACTAACTATTCAAAATTTCCGTTCTATTTCCAAATAGACACTAACTTTAAAATAGTTTCACAACTTCATCCTATTCTATTGGTACAATTTCACAATGTGTTAACTACACAAGATGAATTCGACTCCCACTCAAATTATGTCTCCACATATTTGACAACACATGCTCCCACTCAAAAATATGTTATCCACATATTTGAGTTCCTGAGCTCCCACTCAAAAATATGTTCTTCACATATTTCTCCTGAGTGAACTAACTATGACTCCCACTTAAATCGATATCTTGGTTAAACCAAAATCATTGATCTACTATCAATTCGAATTTAATACAAACTACAGTATTACATTAATACAAATCCCTCAGACTTCAAGCATGTCTACATAAATGTAGTCAACAAATTTGATCTTGTCCAAGACACATTTCTCGACAAGACATGCTACCGCGTCTTTCTTATAGTCACATTTCTCATATAACATCTTATATGACGATTAAACAATCTTATTCCTCTAATAAGAATTGCAGCAACAATTACTCTCTTAATCCTTTCAAATGCAACTTTGGATTTCCAGGCTCAAAAAGCCTTTGTTTGTATTCCGATATTGTCTCAACTTTCTTTGTATTCATAAAGTGCACCTTGATCTGTCAACAAGATCTGAAATACTTAATATAGTGCTGTGACCTGACAGCAATATTAAATATAACAACACTTTATTTAGAAGTTTCTTTCATGAAAATATTATGATCTTTATGAAGAGGATTGCAAGCAGAAAACAATTTTCTAGTCTCCCTCACTCTTAATCACTAAACTTTCATTAGCAGACATATACTCTTTGGAACATCTTCCAACATAAGTCTGACACTTTATTCCAAACTTCTAATTTCAATCCATAAACCATAATTCGAAAAGTCATCTTTTCTCGGAATTACATAGACAACAAACTGAACTTTGTTTCTAATTTATTCTGGAATACACTCTCGTCCAATGCGAGCAATCTACAAAGAACTACTCATGTATATTCCGAATTATCGCATAATCATATACACGTCGACATTACTGTCGATCCTATGAATTCTTGTTGAGAAAAATATCTATTTTCTAAAGTGGACATCGACTATAATGTTTCGAACATATTAGGAGATTCTAAGACTGATTCTGACAGACCACACTTTATTTAAAATAGAGCATAATTATAATTCCCCACATATCACCATATATGACATTATAATATTGTGAAACGAATTTCCACAAGTCTTTTGTGTTGAAACCATAATTCAAAAATATTGTCCTTTGATTGAATCTTGTGAATACAATATTCATTAATCTTTCTTCTGAAAAACCCCATTTGATCTATTATCAAATTAATTTCAGACTCCATAATTTATCGGGCAAATACTCCTATTTACCAAAATCATGGAACAATTCGGATCATGCAACAACACCATTGATTTATCATTTAAAAATGACTCTCAATCAATTCCTCTAGCATTGCAACTTCAATACTGCATTTCAAACTTAATCAATTTTGGCACTCGAAATACTTAAATGGACCAAAATTATCCATTACTTCTTTCATTGCCTTTATGACTAAATTCGATGGTGTTTGCTCTTTGGACACATAATTTTATCATTCCCGCTATTATAAATGTATATCATATGCATAATGTAATTGAGATGTGATGCAAATTACTCATAACATGAAACAACTGCTTTGTTTCATAACATAAAACAACTGATGTGTTCTATATGAATAATTATGTCTTGTAACATTCAAGACACCAAACTGGATCACATTCTCACTATTACAAAATGTCTCATCAAAAACTATTGATGATAACTAATATGATATCGCGAGGGCGTGAGCACTACTGGCCATGAACTTGTCATCACTCGTGCACTTTCACGTCACCCTTCGCCACATACTTGTGATAATCAGGGACTGTTTCACAAACAGAACAATTATCAAACACTTTTCATCAAGTATGAGAAGAATACATTTATATCTTCGTATATCAAATATACCCATAGCGTCGAAGAACTCTTCTTCGATGAATCAACTTTTAGAGATTTGAACTTGTTCACGAACGTGAAGAAGCTCACCGTGTCTCTATAGCATATTTACGCACATGCTATTCACAGCTAGGAGGTAAAGCACAATCTCTATTGCACTGGAGTTCGCTATCTAGAAATCGTAGATATTCGTAATCCTGAAGTAGATGTCACACAACTTCTTCAACTGAGTTTCCAGACAGGTATGCTCCCCATGTGAATGGTCCGGAACTTTCTAAGCTGTCTGAACCGCTCAAGACTCAATTCATCTTTGAAGTGACCTCTGATCGCATCAATCACGACATATGGCTCCATGTGTTGAAACAACTTTCAATTCAGGTGCTAGGCATACGCTCATGACGATCGTCACTTCCATGAACATGTCATGATGCTTACGGAACTCATCATCTTGCTCCTTGCTATCAGAATCATCTGGTCTAACTCCTAACTAATGTTCTAGCACATATAGGATGTTTGTTGTGTTTGGAGAATGTTTCTAAAACCAATGCACCAGCTGATGAAGTTGGACCCGTCGGCTTCCAAGGTAGAATCCGAGCTCTTGAAGAAGTAACCGAAGCGTAGTTCCGTAGTCTCCAGATGTGATCGCAAAAGAGGTAAGATAAGTTTATAATATATAGGTGAGTTTTAGTTTTATAATCTCATTATCAAAAACACACCACACCAAGATTATTATCCCTAAAATAATAATGGCGACTACACGACCCTCATCCACCACACTACCCCCGATCATCACGGCCGGCAGCACGGCTTCAAAGGTGGACATAAAATGTCGATCATAACAACTCTATGACTCGTGCTCGATCTTTCGATCTTCCCGTGTTCCGAGGCCATACCTCTGAGTATGCTAGGCTCGCCAATCAAACCTCGAAGACCTGCGCGTGCAACATGGCTTACACCCACTGTATGCGAACGACGAGATGTGTGACACCCGATCATCACGGCCTGCCTCATAACGTAGAACTTTCTTGGTGGTGCGCAACGAGGGAGAACACAATTTTGGTATTTGTTAGGGATCATCCTATTTATGATGCTACCGTTTTATATCTAGCATATAAGCAATCAATAGGATGCACACACAACAGCACACAATAATGATGCAATGAAGTGCGATGTGACATGGTCGATGCGCCTGGACCTTCATGGCGCCATGTGCCTGGCACCCGGCGCCCCGGCATGGCTCCGAGTCTACAGAGCCCTCCATTGCCTCCGACAGTACGAGTAATATCAAAACTTACCGTAACCATGTCACATAAAATAACGCCTCTGCAAAACAAAGTTAGACGCCTCTAGCTTTATTTAGTTTTGCAAGTTTTACGTGGCACATAGGCTTATTCGTAAGAGAATCGCTTCCCTACCTACGAACTTTGTACCACAACGTCGATCGTATAATTGCATGTTTAAGCATCCCTTTCGGGCCCTCCATTGAAAATGCTTTGCCGACTAGAGAGAGAGAAACAGACACCCACCAGCCACAGATACGGTGCAAGCCGTATGTCAGTAGTGGAACCAGTCTCGCGTAAGCGTACGCGTAAAGTCGATCCAGGCCGCTTCATCAACTCAATACCGAAGGCATCGCAAGTGCACGCTAGAGGGTAGAAAATATAAGAAAGACGCCCTCATTCAACATGAGTTCTAACCGTACCAGCAGTACTACGCATAGATCGGCTCTGATACCACTGAAGGGGTTACGGTGCAGAAAACAATAATTTTCTAGCGATCGAAACCCTAACTAGCCAGGATCTATCTATCTAGTACATGTGATAACGGTGGTGGAACGGGTTACATTACCTCCATGTAGACCGATAGCGGGGATTACGCTCCCGCACAAGCGTTGACGATGAAGTCGTACGTAGCCGACCTCGAGGTTGCGGAGAACTTGCCGCGATGTCGGAGTCGATGACGCCGGGGTTGTCGACGATGATCTGCGTCGACGGGCGTCGGGCGGAAGAAGGCAGAGCGCCAGCACCGGGGCTGGCGCGCCGGCAGCAAAGGGGGGGAGGCGCGGCGGCTGCAGGGGGCGAGACGACGTCGCCCAAGCTCCTCAATAGAGTAGCCTCCGAGCACTCGCAAACATACGGAGCCTAGCGACAACTCCCGGTCATTCAGATCCAGCTGAAATCGTAGGAGTAGATCTTATCTGGAATCCCGCAGAGCAACGGCGCTCTGCGGTATGGCTTAGGTGGAGAGAGACCCCCTTCCTCATCTCGGCGCGGCTCCAACTTGGGAACCACGAGATCGAGAGAGAAATTGGGAATTAATTGAATTTCCTGTGTATTAAATCAATTAATATGCCTTGCTATATAAAGGGGGAAGGGGGTGTGCAAACCCCTTGGCTCCCCCATGTGGGACTAAACAAAGGAGGAGGGGAGGGGGGTTCGGCCCCCACAAGGGCTGGCCGAACCAGCCTATGGGGCCCACCCCCTTTGGTGGTGCGGTTCCCCCTCTTGGGCCCTCTTAGGGCCCATATAGGTGGGAGCCCCCTTTTTCCTTTATTTAATTAATATTAAATTAATATAAAAATCCCATTAATTCATAATTAATATATTTATATATAATTCAATATCCCGTGACTCCGAAAACTCTTTCGGACCACCCGAACAACTTTCGGACATTCCTGGAACCATTCCAGACCTCTCCGGAACTCCTTCCGGACCACCGGAACTCTTTCCGGATCATTTCTCTCTCTCCAACAAAAACCTATAAAATTCCAGAACCTATCTCCTAGCGTCGCTAAGACCTTAAGTTTGTTACGCTACGGTTCGGGAACACTCCAGACATGGTCGAGACACTCCGCTCACCAATGATCGTCAGGGATACCTGGAAATATATGACGACCCCTGTGCATTCCACGAATATCGTCGTTGAACCATAAGTATGATATTCATTCCCTTTGTCTCTGCGATACTACCTTGTCCGAGATATGATCGTAGACACACCGATGCCTTTTCTGTATCTCGTTACCGACGAAGGTTATTAACTCGTCTGCGATATTACATCTCCATGACCTAGTCATAAGCTGCAGCTATATAGATGCAATATCACCGAGTGGGCCCAGAGTATCTTTCCATTACAAGAATGAACAAATCCCGCTCTTGATCCTTACGTCTCGATGCTCTTTCGGAATACCCAAGATGGACACCGTTATTGTCATGCTATATAAGACACAACGTTTGATGCTCTCAAAGCACTCCTACGAAGCAACAATAAGTACGGTCTCACGGTCTAAGGAATAAGCTATCATACTCTTATCTATTGCAAATGACAAACATCGTAATACGATCTTATTGCAATACTTTGCGTATGTCCACCACCTTATTCAACTAACAAGATGACCCCATTGTCAACCGACGTCATTGTCCTTGATCGGGAATCTCGATCAACTGTTGCCCAATGGACTAGCTCATATAGAGGCTTGCTAGGGACCTGGTTGTCAATGTACCACACGTGTATTAATAATTCCGATTAATACAGTTATAGCATAATACACAAACCTATTATAAACTCATGAGATAACATAATAAATACTACTTATTTATTTGCCTCTAGGGCATATCTCCTTCAAATAAGCATATAGTTATAGCTTAATAGAACATTAGGAATTAAAGTCACTTGCCACCACAATTCAATTGTGCTGACCCTTTATAGCTGGGCTGCAACTAAACCTTGCAGAATGTCCGAATGAGGAGTAAGGGGGTCGTCTTCGAGCTACAACCAACATGATTTGCCAGTGGCTTCATGGAGAAGATGTAGCTCCATGCTACCTTTAGGAATTGCGTTTGAACTCTGAAATAAAGTGTGAACTATTTATTCAGCTAGCATTTCCGCTATGCTAAGTTGTAAGGATATTTGTTTTTGGATCATTTGTCTCGTTCTGTAATAAATTATGACATTGTACTGTGATATTACATCTTATTGGAGAATGTGAGACTTATGTGATCCAAGTCTTTACATTATTCATATGTGCCATTGCTTTCATAAGCCTGGGCACTACAACCTCCTTTCCCCCCCAAAAACCCTAGCCCAGCACGCCGACATGCTCGTGTAATTGCTCGTCGGACTTCGGCTTTCCGCCGCCGTTTTCATCGATTCCCCATCGTGGTAAGCCACCTCCCTGCCCGAGACCGTGCCCAGCTTATTCGCCATAGCCGCGCGCGCCTTCTAACCTCTTCCACGCACCCCTTCTGCAGCCGTTTGTCGAGGAAGGAGGTGACCGGAGCTCGTCGGCGTCCGAGCCACCTCGGCCGCTTCTGCACGCCTCCACCAGGACGGTCGAGTCAACGCTGACGCCGCCGTTCTCTTCGCCGTGAAGCACCGCATCCGGGGAGGCAAACCACGCATCCAGGGGAGCCTCGCCGCGCCGCCGTCGTCCTCGCCGAGCGCCGCGCCGCCGCGTCCTCCATCTGCTCCGGCGACCCCGCGCCGCCCGGTGAGCCCCCCTTTTTCCCACATCCGTCCGATCTTTATTCAACGGTCTAGATTAGATCTTAGCCGAAGCGGTATCAGCGAACTAGAGCATGCCACGTCAGCGCCGAGTCAGCAGCCCAGTCAGCGCTGACGTATAAAATCTTTTTTTTTGATTTATTTAATTTGGCCATTTTGCAGAAAAGCCCCTGCCACTTATATCTGTCATAACTTTTTAACCACTTATCCAAATTCAAATATTTTTACATATTTGGAAAGCCCTTGACATGTAGAATATTTTGGATCTGACAAAATTCATTTTTTACATAGTTTAAAATATTCAAATTTCAAATGGTGAATTTGAGTATTTTGTCATAACTTTAAATCTGTAAATTCAAAAATTTCAAATAAAATTGTTTTAGAAACTTTATAAAATGTGTAATATGTTGCATATGTTATAAAATAATTTTGAGAATTATTCGGATGATTAAATAGTTGTGTGTTTAATTTGAATAGTTTGACCTATATTTGACCTAACTTTTATTACAAACATTATTTTTGTTTAAATCCAATTTCTATACTTCCTATACATTTAATTAAAAGCCCTCTGTCTATTAACTCCATTTATAAAATTTGTTATAAATAATGCTTGAATAATTTAAAATGAATTTAAATGTCATGAGACTTGATTTGATATATTCTAGCACATTATAAAGTTCATTTATTTAAAGATTTATTACTTTACACCAAAGACATAAATAATTGTCCTAGTCTAGAGAAAGCACAAATTACTGTTTATTAATTTAATACATAACTTTAATAAGTATGTTGTAATTAAAACCTTTTTAAATGATTTAATTCATTTACAAGTGTATATAAATGATATTGGTTAATTAGGTGTTACTAAAAATATGAATTAAAACATTGCGCCATTTCAAATAACTAGGTTGTATTTTAATACTATGAACTTGTCAGTTGGGATTTAAAAATGTTAGATATGATAAATTAAGAAATTCTTGAATATGAATTTGCTTAAATTTAAAATTCTGAAAACATAGCCTTAAATAAAAATAAATAAATATGGATAGTTGCTGTAAAATCTTGAACCTTACTTTTAAATTATGATTAAACCATCTTAGGACCTCTTCGTTTAAAGACCATTTCAATTGGATCTTATGATCTTTCAATCTTTTCAAATTGAAAATGTCCAATTTAACTTTTGACTATACCTTAAACGCAATCACATAAATTCTTTTTGCATATTGAATTATGTGACACCCTTGACCAAATCCACTTCTAAGCCTTATTACGCATGTATGTTCCAATTGGTGTTGTGTTTGTTGAATTGCTTGCTTATTGGATGCCTTTTACTATATAGTTTGAAACGGGGAGCAACTTTTGACTTGGACAAGAGTGTGTGAGAAACGACAACTTCTTCAGGCAAGTGACTTCATAAAACACCTACTATTTTATTCTATTGCATATCTAGTGTTTTCAAACAGTATTTGCAAAAGTAGTATGCATGATAGGTTTTTGGGAGATTGTAGTATGCTATGCAAACCTTTTAGGTTTCCCCTTAGAAATTCCAGATTAGACCCCTATTATAATTTAGTGGAAGCAACTGCTGCAAAAATGATTGTTTTATGGTTGATGTGATAAATGAAAATTTCCACTAAATTAATTTAACGCCTGGGTGGATTGGGTCGATCGAGGAGGTTTCAAGTTGAGTGGCTTCTCAGGGCCAAGTGTCATTGTTGTCTTCGCCCAGGATAGTTTCTACTTACTTGGGGCCATGATATGCGGTGTTAACCTGAGTTGCTCACTTGTGGTAGGCCACCCAGGGCTATGAGATTTAAGTTTACACTGAGTCTAGTTGCTTATCGTGCAACCATTGGTCAATATGGGCTCTGTCTTGACGGAGTAAGTTGTTGTGGACCTGGGTCAAGAGATTGATGGTGGTAGAGTTGATAGGATGGTGGTAATCTCTTAGTATGATCATGGGAAAGCAACTTCTGAAAAGTCTCGTCTTGATCTTCTCTTTTCCTTCTCACTAAAGGAGTGTAGAGGATAGTTTGGGTTGATTGACTCTAATGGTGAAAGTGCACACCCTCTCGAGAGTTAAAACCTAAGATCTTAGCCGTGTCCCCGGCATCGGACAAATTGAGTAACTACACAAGGATGTGTTCTGAAAATCTCCTCATCTCAAATTTCTTAATAAAACTTTGTTGGGTAAAAATGGGTAGGAGACATGGACTTGTCTCGAGATTTGTCTCTGAAGGAGAAGATTATTGATTTAAGAAAACTGTTTATCAAAAGTAGGAGAAAATTTGCTTTGCGCAATAGCCTTGAGCTCCACCAGCCATAATAAGCATATAGTTATAGCTTAATAGAACATTAGGAATTAAAGTCACTTGCCACCACAATTAAATTGTGCTGACCCTTTATAGCTGGGCTGCAACTAAACCTTGCAGAATGTCCGAATGAGGAGTAAGGGGGTCGTCTTCGAGCTACAACCAACATGATTTGCCGGTGGCTTCATGGAGAAGATGTAGCTCCATGCTACCTTTAGGAATTGCGTTTGAACTCTGAAATAAAGTGTGAACTATTTATTCAGCTAGCATTTCCGCTATGCTAAGTTGTAAGGATATTTGTTTTTGGATCATTTGCCTCGTTCTGTAATAAATTATGACATTGTACTGTGATATTACATCTTATTGGAGAATGTGAGACTTATGTGATCCAAGTCTTTACATTATTCATATGTGCCATTGCTTTCATAAGCCTGGGCACTACAAAAATCCTAAGTGTCTAGTGCATAGCACTTTTACCAAAATACTAAGTTTGAAAATAATCTTAACTTAGATAAAATAATGAAGAGGTTTTCCTATAAAGAGTATAACTATATAATAAAATATGTTATGCATGAAATGCACTTTTTAATCACAAGAAAGCATCAAAATAACTTTTGTGATTTCTTTATAAATATGCATGAATTTATAAATGCAATTTTTAATTACCATAAACATCACACTAATTTTTGTGATATTTATAAAGTATGCATAAAGTTATAATTGCCATTTAATTAATTTCTATTTTTGCAAAATATAATAAAAGGAATGAATATAAGATTAAAGTTTTCTATGATTAAATTTTTATAACAAAATTTTGTAAATAGTGTTAATAGACAGGGGGCATTTAATAAAATTTATAGCAATTTGATTTAATCAAAAATAATATTTCTATTAATAGTTATGTTGAAAATACTCAAACTATTCAAATTAAATATATAAATATGAATTCATACCAATATTACTCAAAAATATTTTATATCAGTGGCATCAATTTACAAATATTCCAAAGTCTCTAAAACAATTTTATTTGCAATTTTTTAATTTACAGATTTAAAGTTATGACAAAAATTTTCAAATTCACCATTTGAAATTTGAATATTTTAAACTAACTCAAATTTGAATTATAACAGTTCTTAAATATTCTACATGTCAAGAGCTTTCCAAATATATAAAAATATTTGAATTTGGATAAACAGAGTAAAAGATATGATAAAACTAATGTGCAGGGTCTTTTCTGCAAAAGTGCCGAATTAAAATAAATCAAGAAAACCATTTCCACGTCAGCGCTGACTAGACGCTGATGAGGCACGACGTGGCGTTGACTGGATAAAGTGGGCGGATCTGCGCCGTTGGATCTGGATCGGACGGACAACAGCGGGATACCGGTTCGATTTTAAATGTTCTAATCTGGGCCGCTGAGATCAGATCGGACGGTCCAGATCACGTGGACCAAACCGAGCGGCGCGACTCGCCGGAAACCTAACCGGGTACTGCGCCGCGATGGCGATGCGCCGGCGTCTCGCGTCTATGCGTTATGCTACCTACGGGGATGAACGGGACATACCCTAGCGTGCAGGACGTTGGAGCGGAGACGATGGCGAGTTGGCGACGATGGATGCGTCCTCTGCTTCCCGGAATCGCTCGCCGGAGTTGCGCGTGGCGGCGGTGTGCTTCGGGTGAGGATGAACACGACGATGTGATGTGGGAAAATAATCATGCAACCTTGTCAAACAACGTCGCATGAACGCAAGGAAACGAGAGGGAGTGCAGAGAGGGCTCGACATTTCCGTAGCTCACCAGAAAAGCAAGTTCTCGCCGTCGGCAATGGCGGAGTTGCGGCGGACGATTTTGGACGGCCTGGGGGCGCTTAGGGAGGGTGGTCTGGGGGAAAAGAGAGAGGGCGAGGTGGGCTACTTGAAGGAGTATACGGGAGCTTTCAACGCGGCTTTAATCGCGCGAAATGGTGAGAAGAAACGTCGGCCGTTTTCTGCTCTGTCGGGGGCGTGATGGACGCGCGGGGAAGACGACCACGTCGCGCTGACCTGTGGGTCCCGCTGTCAGGATTTTCTCCTTTTCTTTTCTGTTTTATTTATTTCCTTTATAATTTTTGATTTATAACTCCAAATGAAGTCAAATACATTTCTAAAAATTTGTAAAATTAATATCTTTGTGTTAAACCAGTTGTGGGCATGTTTAAAAAACTTTTTAAAATTAATAAATTTTAATTATTCATAAAATTTAGGTCAACTTTGATATTAATAATTTAGTAAATTCATTTGGGGTTAAATTAAATTTATGAAATTACCACAATGTTATATGGTTGATATTAAGTTATTTAAAACTCATTTTTAGTAACCATTCATTTTTGTTTTGGCATAACAGTAAAGAACATAATATAAATATTTTTAAAGTCATAGAAATCATAATGGATTCAAGTTTAAATTCAATCTTATTTTGTGCACCATTAAGTTTTATATTATGATAAATCATTTGAAAACTTCATAAATACCTTTGGAAAAGATTATAGATTTATTCCATTTCTTATATTGAATATATTCAGGAAAATCATTTTATGTTTTGAAAATTAATGAAATGCCTAATTGGATAATTCATTAGTTATAACATCTATGAAGTTTTAAAGTTATAAACTATATACTTGTTCTAAAACTATGTTTTGAACTTAGTTATAAGAATGAAAACCATTTGACAAATAGATCCTGTTTTAAATATATTAAATGAATACTTGTAAACATTATTTTAATTTGTGAATAGCTATGGCTAGGTGGTTGAAATGACATACTTATAAAGAAAAATTTTATTACAATAAAATGGTTTGAAAGCTTGTAAAACATTTGTCAAATTACATATTGAGGTTTTAAGAAATTACAATAAAATGTTTAACTTGAAACCACTTTTGAAAGTAATGATAAACTGAGATATTTGAAATATTAAACTCTTTCAATAAGTTTGAAGTCCTTCATATTTGGTTTTCTTATGCATTTAATGTTTTATTTTAATCAAAAACAAAAGTTTTAAATTTGAGTGATTTTTGAACATTATAAAATGTTGGGATGTTACATGCCGCTGCCCTCTGCTTGTTCGCGCTCCTTGCTTAGCTTCTTGAGGTCGAAACAAGTCTCGGTGGAGTGACCACGCTTGTTGTGGTAGACGCGGAATGGGCGGTGGTCCTCCTTCCTCTCTCCAGACTCGGGGGAGTCCCTGCGGGTGCCCTTTGCGTCAGGCTCTGCCGCGAGGACCGCGGTGGCCTTGCGCTTGGGCTCCTCCTTCTTCTTCTAGCTCCTGGACCCCTCAGCGTGCTCGTCCCCTCTCGAGGACATCTTAACGAAGAGGGAAGTCCCTCTTCAGCCTTGGCACATTTGTACGCCAGGTCGAACAGCTTTACCACGGAGGTGAGCTTGTCTTAGATACCCAGCTCTGGAGAATCCTGCTGTTGGTGACGCCCTCACAGAAGGCGGCGGTGACTTTGTAGCGTACCTGCACTTTTAATAAGGCAGATACCTGTGTATAGTGCAAATCCCTGGATCGATTCATTTGCACACACAGTTTACGATGTAATATCACAACAAAGGTCAATTTTATTACATCGATGATCCAGAATTACAAAATATTCTTTACAAATTGCATAGCATAAAGCTAGCATTGAAAAAGTACACAGCGGAAAATACAATAGCAGGGAGCCTCTATAACTTTCATGCTGTCACAGGCGAAAACATGTTGGTTGCAGACTCGAAACCTTTAAACGAAACCTCACTCGTCATCTGATCAAATCTGCAATAAGAAAAATATTGCAACAACGTGGGTCAGATTCCATTAAAAATGGAGTCTGGCAAGTGACACTATGGTGGACACTTATGGAATAACTCTAAAGCCTATATGAATATTTGGCTGGTGGAGCTCAAGGCTAATTTGCATAAAGCCAATTTTTCCTAACTCTTTGGAAAACACTTTTCTTGAAATCTCGACGAGTATGGCATGAAAACCATAAATCTCATCTTCCCTTGTTCACCCATCAAGTTTTACTTTTGAAGTTGGAATGATGGAATCCTCCGTTGACGTCCTTGATCAGCTGCTCAAAATTGTCCGTAACCGGGGACACGGCTAAGTACTTAGTTTTACACTCTGCAGAGGTTGTGCACTTTCACCATTGTACCCATTCAACCCAAGGTATCCTTTACACACCATTTGTGATAAGGAAAGGAGAGAATGAGACGAGATCTTTCAGAAGCATCTTCCCTCCCCATACTGGCTTGACCCGTTCCACCTAACATCCCCTACATCTGCTTGTCAAGCCGGAGAGAGTCCACGCAACATAATTGATCAAGCCAGAGCCCATATGGCAATGGCTGCACTGGAAGCAATCGTCACTTGGAGTTCTTCAGATTCCTCTGTTCCTGTGTGGCCGTTCTCAAGTGTGCATTACTCTTTAGGAACCATAGAAATGGACCGAGTAGCCACTCAACATAAACCATACAACCAATTACCACCCAGGTGTTTCATTAACTTAGTGGATGTGCACTCTCAGGTAAAAATCACCATGCTCACAGCCCTAAGTAGAATAGAAATTCATCCTAGGCGCAGACAGCCATGAGCACAGCCCTGAGTAGTCACTTAACATTTTGTAAAAACCTTTCATCAATTGCATAGCATCAATATTTCTGCTAAGTATGATATAGGAACCTAGACACAGGAATAAGGGATTCTACGCAGGTTTAGCATAGCAACACATGCATTTAAAAATACACTAAGTAATGCATAAAAAAATTAGGAAGTTTATGAGGTGTGCCACTTGCCTTTGAATGTTGTCGTTGTACACAACTCTTTTCAACAACGAACGTTTGCTCTCCGTTTAATCTAAACAATAATAGCAAACAACAATACAACAATCAACAACAACAATCATCAAACATACATGCTCACATCAAATGAACAACAAGTTTTGGAAAACTCCTAAGGAATACATGTCATGTATGGTATGCAAATTATTTCTAAGGCTAGAAATGCTTTATCATGCTATGGAAATCTTTTAAGTTTATGCAAGGCAATGTGTTGGTCCAAAAGGACTAAGGACTAAAGTCTTAAGTTGGATACACATACTTTGTTTTATAACTTCTTGAAACAAGCACTCAAATGGCTTAGCCATGATGTGCAGAATACTTAGAGAAAAATACTAAGTCATTTATTCAAGATAATCACAATTATTATCAACTCTTTGTAAGTTGGACATTCACTATAGTGAGAGAGACAGACACCCGGCCAGCCACTTAAATTGTGGAACAGGTCTCATGTACGTGGACATGTAAGGTTTGTTTCCAGGCCGCTTCATCCCACTATGCTGCTAGGATCCAACAACTTCAAGATGATAACATCATGATCAAAATTTGTTTAAGTCTAAAAGACAAGATTAGGAAAGAGGAAAAGATAGAAAGAAAGATGTAGTTGTCCTCCAGGCTTCATCTCCAGACTTGTAACTATCTTCTGGATGATGTCTTGATTGAGCTCTTAGTAGTCTTGATGAATCTTCAGACTTGATGATTCTTGAATCCTCGAGACTGGTCTTGGATTTACTTAGTCTTCATGAAATCTCAGGGGAGAAGAAAGGACATAGAGAAAGACTTAGAGAATAGAAAGGGGGTTGGCCTTCTTGAACTTCTTCTCACTTTTCTTCTAAGTGCTTGACATCTTGGGGATGCTTCCAGAGTCTGTTTTCTTCTAAGTCCTTCATGATGTCTCAGAGAAAAGAAAGAGAGAGAGAGCAAGACTTGGAAAATATTTCTGGTTGGTCTTCATGATCTTCTTCTTGATTTTCTTCTAAGTGTTTCTTCTCCTTGAAGATACTTCTGAAGTCTTGTTTTTGGCTAAGTCCTTCAATGGTCTTCTAGCTCCATCTTGAAAACTACTAAGTGTCTAGTGCATAGCACTTTTCACAAAATACTGAGTTTGAAAATAATCCTAACTTAGAGAAAACTATTGAAGAGGGGTTTTCCTTACAATATAAAATATGCTATGAATGAAATGAAATCTTAAATCACAAGAAACATAAAAATAACTTTTGTGTTTTATTTATAAATATGCATGAATTTATAAATGCAATTTAATTAATTTCTAATTTTGGAAAATATACAAAAAGGAATAATTATAAGATTAAAGTTTCCTATGACTAAATTTTTATAACAAAATTTTATAATTATTGTTAATAGACAGAGCATTTAATTAAATCTATTGCAATTGGATTTAATCCAAAATAATGTTTCTATTAAAAGTTATTTCAAAATTAGTCAAACTATTCAAATTAAACACTCAACTATGAAATCATTCAAAAATTATTCAAAAATATTTTATAGCAGTGGTATTAATTTACAAATATTCCAAAGTTTCTAAAACATATTTATTTGCAATTTTTGGATTTATAGATTTAAAGTTATTACAAATGTACTCAAATTCACCATTTGAAATTTGGATATTTTATACTAAGTCAAATTTTAATTTTGTCTGATCCAAATTATTCTACACATCCAGATCTTTCCAAATATATAAAAATTATTAAATTTGGAGTTGTGGTTGAAAAGTTGTGAGAGATCTAAGTGACAGGGGTGTTTCTGCAAAACTGCCGATTAAAATTAATTACGAAATTGATTATACACGTGGCAGCTGACGTGGCTGACACGCGGCGCTGACTGGGATTGCTGACGTGGATAAGTTATCGATCTAGGCCGTCAGATCTGGATCTGACGGTCCAGATCTAATCCTACCGATTCGGTTACGAGTTCTAATCTCGACCGAAGATTGAAGATCGGACGGCTCACCGTGAAGGACCAGAAACTGGCGGCGCTGACTGGCCGGAGACGAGGGGGACGGCGGTGCTGCCGTCGGAAATTGTCGTCGATGGCGTTTCAGTGGTCCCCCGGACGAACGGCGGTGTCGACGACGTGCTTCTCGTCGCGGCGATGCAGATGGTGGCGACGGCGTCGTCTCTCTCTTCCTGGCGCGGCTGGCTGCGGCGGATGGAGTGCGGCGGCGCTCCGGTCGAGCACGGGGCGCTCGACCCTCTGCACAAAATAACCGAACTTGGGGCTGAGGAGGTGCGCACGACGATGGAGAAGCGAGGGGGAGAAAAGAGAGGGCTTCGGAGGCTCGGGGCTCACCGGAAACTGCAGAGGACGGCGGCGGAGGAGGCGAACTCCGGCGAGCTCGTGCGGCGGCCTGGCGGCGTCCTTGGGCTAGGGTTTTGGGGCAAAAGATGCGGCGGTGTCCGGGGTATATATAGGGGGCTCCAGAAGTTCGAATCCCGCACGAATCGGAGAAGATTTGGACTCCGATTCGATCTCCTGCTTCGTTCGGTTAGAGGAAGAAGAAGATCTGCTGACGTCAGCATGACGTCAGCCAGTATTTTCTTTTCTGATTTTATTTCTTTAATTCATATCTTTTGATTTAAATGTCCAAATGATGTAAAATTAATTTCTAAAAATTTGTAAAAATAATATCTTGCTGTTAAACCAGTTGTGGGTATGTTTTGAATATTTTTGAAAATTTCATATTTTGAAATATTGCTTAATTACAAATTTGACACTTAAAGTCAAATTTAAATTTCTATCTCTTTTAAATTTTCCTTTGGCTAAAATAAATTTGTAAAAATATCCACATTTCAATATGTTTGGATTTAAGTTATTTAAACTCATTTTCAATTTCTAAATTCATTTTTGGCTTTGGTATAATTGTTAATGATATAACACAATTATATGAAAATGGAAAAGAGAATATATAATGTATTCATTTTTAATTGAAAATAATTTGAGCACCATTATATTTTATAATATGATAATGCATTTGAAACTTCATAACAACTTGGGACAAGACCTTTATTTTAAATTTTATTTTATTTAGAATCTATTAATCATTTCCTGTTATGAAGAAATAGATGAAATTCATTTAAGCAGATGGAATGATTATTGGAATGATTATTTGGCTAAGTGGTTCAATTCAAATACTTATAAAGAAACTAATTTATTTAAAATAAAATGAATTGTAGTTTGTAAAACATTTATCAAATTATATTTTAAGGTTTTTGAAATACAGTGGATAATAAAATATTTAAACTGTGACATTTGAAATATTAAACTCAATTTTGAAGTCTTTCATAGTTGGTTTCCTTATACTTTTAATATTTTATTTTAATAAAAGAAAACTTTTAAATTTTTGTGATTTTTGAATATTATAAAATGTTGGGATGTTACAGACTACCACCCTTAAAAGGAATCTCGTCCCCGAGATTCGGAGAGGCTAAAAAAGAAAGCAAGGCTTGAATGATTCTGAAACTCGAGATGTTTTGGGAAATGAAATCTCTGACATGAAACTTGAAAACTGACAGTGAATGGTTTTTCTGATTAGAAAGATGAAAGGAAAGATAGTTTGAGATTTCTGGGTTTAAGTGACTGTGTTTAAATTTTCTAGGAGGCTACCACCCTTAAAAGAAAAGTTTTGTTAATAATTAAACCTTCTAATGCCCAACCAACAATCAAGATAATCCACTACAAACATCATCTAACAAACATCAAGCAACAAGGTTCACAACAAATTTTCTAGGAGGCTCTGATACCATCTGTAGCGTACCTGCACTTTTAATAAGGCAGATACCTGTGTATAGTGCAAATCCCTGGATCGATTCATTTGCACACACAGTTTACGATGTAATATCACAACAAACAATCAATCTAGTATTGTCATATAGCTAAGTTGATATGATCAATACACTAACACGATATCGTCGTTCTATTTAAGTGGTGGTCAAATCTACCTCCTTCGTGGTTGCTTCAAGTTCTTGTTCAACTTTCTTGAATATCTTCGAGGTGTTGGTCGTATCCTGGTTCTTCAATGGTCTTTCATGCATGTAGAACTTTATGTTGCATCGTAGCTTTTCCAAATGAAGCAGCAGAATCCGACTTAGACTATAAGAACATGGTCATCTAGAAAAAGATAAGAGGCTTTTAGAAGGTTGATAGTAGACGAGAATACGAGAGAAACATAGTGAAAAGATTTGTTTTTAGAAAAGTGAAGAGAAATAGATTTTTAATCCTATGGTCAAACCTATTTCTATCCAAACCTAGTGTTTCGAACCTACAGGCAACACAGTGCTCTGATACCATCTGTAGCGTACCTGCACTTTTAATAAGGCAGATACCTGTGTATAGTGCAAATCCCTGGATCGATTCATTTGCACACACAGTTTACGATGTAATATCACAACAAAGGTCAATTTTATTACATCGATGATCCAGAATTACAAAATATTCTTTACAAATTGCATAGCATAAAGCTAGCATTGAAAAAGTACACAGCGGAAAATACAATAGCAGGGAGCCTCTATAACTTTCATGCTGCCACAGGCGAAAACATGTTGGTTGCAGACTCGAAACCTTTAAACGAAACCTCACTCGTCATCTGATCAAATCTGCAATAAGAAAAATATTGCAACAACGTGGGTCAGATTCCATTAAAAATGGAGTCTGGCAAGTGACACTATGGTGGACACTTATGGAATAACTCTAAAGCCTATATGAATATTTGGCTGGTGGAGCTCAAGGCTAATTTGCATAAAGCCAATTTTTCCTAACTCTTTGGAAAACACTTTTCTTGAAATCTCGACGAGTATGGCATGAAAACCATAAATCTCATCTTCCCTTGTTCACCCATCAAGTTTTACTTTTGAAGTTGGAATGATGGAATCCTCCGTTGACGTCCTTGATCAGCTGCTCAAAATTGTCCGTAACCGGGGACACGGCTAAGTACTTAGTTTTACACTCTGCAGAGGTTGTGCACTTTCACCATTGTACCCATTCAACCCAAGGTATCCTTTACACACCATTTGTGATAAGGAAAGGAGAGAATGAGACGAGATCTTTCAGAAGCATCTTCCCTCCCCATACTGGCTTGACCCGTTCCACCTAACATCCCCTACATCTGCTTGTCAAGCCGGAGAGAGTCCACGCAACATAATTGATCAAGCCAGAGCCCATATGGCAATGGCTGCACTGGAAGCAATCGTCACTTGGAGTTCTTCAGATTCCTCTGTTCCTGTGTGGCCGTTCTCAAGTGTGCATTACTCTTTAGGAACCATAGAAATGGACCGAGTAGCCACTCAACATAAACCATACAACCAATTACCACCCAGGTGTTTCATTAACTTAGTGGATGTGCACTCTCAGGTAAAAATCACCATGCTCACAGCCCTAAGTAGAATAGAAATTCATCCTAGGCGCAGACAGCCATGAGCACAGCCCTGAGTAGTCACTTAACATTTTGTAAAAACCTTTCATCAATTGCATAGCATCAATATTTCTGCTAAGTATGATATAGGAACCTAGACACAGGAATAAGGGATTCTACGCAGGTTTAGCATAGCAACACATGCATTTAAAAATACACTAAGTAATGCATAAAAAAATTAGGAAGTTTATGAGGTGTGCCACTTGCCTTTGAATGTTGTCGTTGTACACAACTCTTTTCAACAACGAACGTTTGCTCTCCGTTTAATCTAAACAATAATAGCAAACAACAATACAACAATCAACAACAACAATCATCAAACATACATGCTCACATCAAATGAACAACAAGTTTTGGAAAACTCCTAAGGAATACATGTCATGTATGGTATGCAAATTATTTCTAAGGCTAGAAATGCTTTATCATGCTATGGAAATCTTTTAAGTTTATGCAAGGCAATGTGTTGGTCCAAAAGGACTAAGGACTAAAGTCTTAAGTTGGATACACATACTTTGTTTTATAACTTCTTGAAACAAGCACTCAAATGGCTTAGCCATGATGTGCAGAATACTTAGAGAAAAATACTAAGTCATTTATTCAAGATAATCACAATTATTATCAACTCTTTGTAAGTTGGACATTCACTATAGTGAGAGAGACAGACACCCGGCCAGCCACTTAAATTGTGGAACAGGTCTCATGTACGTGGACATGTAAGGTTTGTTTCCAGGCCGCTTCATCCCACTATGCTGCTAGGATCCAACAACTTCAAGATGATAACATCATGATCAAAATTTGTTTAAGTCTAAAAGACAAGATTAGGAAAGAGGAAAAGATAGAAAGAAAGATGTAGTTGTCCTCCAGGCTTCATCTCCAGACTTGTAACTTTCTTCTGGATGATGTCTTGATTGAGCTCTTAGTAGTCTTGATGAATCTTCAGACTTGATGATTCTTGAATCCTCGAGACTGGTCTTGGATTTACTTAGTCTTCATGAAATCTCAGGGGAGAAGAAAGGACAGAGAGAAAGACTTAGAGAATAGAAAGTGGGTTGGCCTTCTTGAACTTCTTCTCACTTTTATTCTAAGTGCTTGACATCTTGGGGATGCTTCCAGAGTCTGTTTTCTTCTAAGTCCTTCATGATGTCTCAGAGAAAAGAAAGAGAGAGAGAGCAAGACTTGGAAAATATTTCTGGTTGGTCTTCATGATCTTCTTCTTGATTTTCTTCTAAGTGTTTCTTCTCCTTGAAGATACTTCTGAAGTCTTGTTTTTGGCTAAGTCCTTCAATGGTCTTCTAGCTCCATCTTGAAAACTACTAAGTGTCTAGTGCATAGCACTTTTCACAAAATACTGAGTTTGAAAATAATCCTAACTTAGAGAAAACTATTGAAGAGGGGTTTTCCTTACAATATAAAATATGCTATGAATGAAATGAAATCTTAAATCACAAGAAACATAAAAATAACTTTTGTGTTTTATTTATAAATATGCATGAATTTATAAATGCAATTTAATTAATTTCTAATTTTGGAAAATATACAAAAAGGAATAATTATAAGATTAAAGTTTCCTATGACTAAATTTTTATAACAAAATTTTATAATTATTGTTAATAGACAGAGCATTTAATTAAATCTATTGCAATTGGATTTAATCCAAAATAATGTTTCTATTAAAAGTTATTTCAAAATTAGTCAAACTATTCAAATTAAACACTCAACTATGAAATCATTCAAAAATTACTCAAAAATATTTTATAGCAGTGGTATTAATTTACAAATATTCCAAAGTTTCTAAAACATATTTATTTGCAATTTTTGGATTTATAGATTTAAAGTTATTACAAATGTACTCAAATTCACCATTTGAAATTTGAATATTTTATACTAAGTCAAATTTTAATTTTGTCTGATCCAAATTATTCTACACATCCAGATCTTTCCAAATATATAAAAATTATTAAATCTGGAGTTGTGGTTGAAAAGTTGTGAGAGATCTAAGTGACAGGGGTGTTTCTGCAAAACTGCCGATTAAAATTAATTACGAAATTGATTATACACGTGGCAGCTGACGTGGCTGACACGCGGCGCTGACTGGGATTGCTGACGTGGATAAGTTATCGATCTAGGCCGTCAGATCTGGATCTGACGGTCCAGATCTAATCCTACCGATTCGGTTACGAGTTCTAATCTCGACCGAAGATTGAAGATCGGACGGCTCACCGTGAAGGACCAGAAACTGGCGGCGCTGACTGGCCGGAGACGAGGGGGACGGCGGTGCTGCCGTCGGAAATTGTCGTCGATGGCGTTTCAGTGGTCCCCCGGACGAACGGCGGTGTCGACGACGTGCTTCTCGTCGCGGCGATGCAGATGGTGGCGACGGCGTCGTCTCTCTCTTCCTGGCGCGGCTGGCTGCGGCGGATGGAGTGCGGCGGCGCTCCGGTCGAGCACGGGGCGCTCGACCCTCTGCACAAAATAACCGAACTCGGGGCTGAGGAGGTGCGCACGACGATGGAGAAGCGAGGGGGAGAAACGAGAGGGCTTCGGAGGCTCGGGGCTCACCGGAAACTGCAGAGGACGGCGGCGGAGGAGGCGAACTCCGGCGAGCTCGTGCGGCGGCCTGGCGGCGTCCTTGGGCTAGGGTTTTGGGGCAAAAGATGCGGCGGTGTCCGGGGTATATATAGGGGGCTCCAGAAGTTCGAATCCCGCACGAATCGGAGAAGATTTGGACTCCGATTCGATCTCCTGCTTCGTTCGGTTAGAGGAAGAAGAAGATCTGCTGACGTCAGCATGACGTCAGCCAGTATTTTCTTTTCTGATTTTATTTCTTTAATTCATATCTTTTGATTTAAATGTCCAAATGATGTCAAATTAATTTCTAAAAATTTGTAAAAATAATATCTTGCTGTTAAACCAGTTGTGGGTATGTTTTGAATATTTTTGAAAATTTCATATTTTGAAATATTGCTTAATTACAAATTTGACACTTAAAGTCAAATTTGAATTTCTATCTCTTTTAAATTTTCCTTTGGCTAAAATAAATTTGTAAAAATATCCACATTTCAATATGTTTGGATTTAAGTTATTTAAACTCATTTTCAATTTCTAAATTCATTTTTGGCTTTGGTATAATTGTTAATGATATAACACAATTATATGAAAATGGAAAAGAGAATATATAATGTATTCATTTTTAATTGAAAATAATTTGAGCAACATTATATTTTATAATATGATAATGCATTTGAAACTTCATAACAACTTGGGACAAGACCTTTATTTTAAATTTTATTTTATTTAGAATCTATTAATCATTTCCTGTTATGAAGAAATAGATGAAATTCATTTAAGCAGATGGAATGATTATTGGAATGATTATTTGGCTAAGTGGTTCAATTCAAATACTTATAAAGAAACTAATTTATTTAAAATAAAATGAATTGTAGTTTGTAAAACATTTATCAAATTATATTTTAAGGTTTTTGAAATACAGTGGATAATAAAATATTTAAACTGTGACATTTGAAATATTAAACTCAATTTTGAAGTCTTTCATAGTTGGTTTCCTTATACTTTTAATATTTTATTTTAATAAAAGAAAACTTTTAAATTTTTGTGATTTTTGAATATTATAAAATGTTGGGATGTTACAGACTTGGGTGTCAGGGATGTTTGGGATCTTGTTGCGCACTTGGCTGAAGCGCTGGATGTACTTGCGGAGGGTCTCATCCTTCTTCTGCACCACAGCGCGCAGGTCGTTGTGGGTGAGAGCGTGCTCGTACGTCCCCTTGAAGTTGGAGACGAACTGCTTGCAGAGCTCCTCCCAAGAGTTCACAGAGTCCTCGGGGAGGTTCAGGAGCCACGACAGCGTAGAGTCGCGAAGCGTGTGGGAGAACCGGTTGGCCATTACCTTGTCGTCTCCGCCTGCCGCTTGGATGGAGGTGGTGTAGAGCTGCAGGAACTCGACTGGGTTGTTGGAGCCGTCGTAGCCCTTGGGGAGAGCCGGCCTGAACTTCGGGGGCCAAACCACGCGGCGTAGGGAGCGGGTGAACGCCATGCAGCCGGTGCAACTCCGTGCTGCACTGCGGTTCTGCTGGCCCACCTGGCCGATTTCTTCCACGAGCCTGTTCTAGCGGTTGCGCTTGAGCTCAGTCCCCACGTGACCGTCGGGCGCGGTGCGCTGCACGATCAAGCAATCGTGCGGTGAGGACGCGTGCGAGGCAGCCCTCTGCGTCGCAGCCGGTGCATGTCCTGGCGGAGGCAGAGGCGCGTCTGGCGTGGCCATGCCCGCGAGGGAGGGGTGCACGATGGACTGCGACGGAGCGGCGCGCGTCGTGGCGATGCCCACGAGGTGGTTGAGGCGCTTCAGCCACTGCTCGTGGGCCTCAGCGGTAGGCTGATAGCAGAGAAGTTCCTGCGCCATGAGCAGTACGGTGTGGGGCGGTGGGTCCGTCCTGCCAGGACCGGAGCCGCTTGGACGCCGCGTTGGGTGTGACGAATGCGCGTCTTCCTGGTGCTCGGAGTTGTGCTCGGGCTCTTCCGCATGAGGGCCCGAGTTGGCGCGCTCTTCACGGCGGGGTCGCCCCCGTCGTGCCTGTGTGGTTGTGGCGCCTGGCGTGTCGCGTGCTCCTTCAGGCGCGCGTCTGTTGGCGCGGGCGGCGCGGGTAGCGCGGGTGTTCACCATGGCACGGAGGCGGCTCGAAGGTTCTTGACGCGCCTCAATCCCCTAACTGGCGCGCCAAATGTCGGGTTATGACTCCCACGGAACAGGGGTAGTCACTTCCTGAAGAGTAGTTCGTGAAGGGGATTGAACGCGGAGGTCAAGGCCCTCGAGAGGCACGGCGACGGTGCTCGCCGGGCCTGGAGTGGAAACACCCACGACAGAGAAAGACACCAGCCCGTACCCAGGTTCACGGCCCTCAGGAGGAGGTAAGACCGCTACTCCTGCTTGTCTGTGTTGCCCTGTGGAGGTTAAAGTACAGCTGAGCTTGCCGAGGGCTCTCTTGAGGCAGTTCGTGCCTGGAGAGGGAAGCAATGGTCTTCTTCCTGCTCAGGACAAGGCTATCCTACTCAGTCGAACTAGGGTTTACAAGTGTTCTCTTAGAAAATTTGCCGACCTTCTCTAAGGTGGAGGTCTTGCTCCTTTTATAGGTGTCGCAGGCGTCTTCCTTCCGCTTGGCCTCCAAGGTGGGCTCCCTACGACAGTGGCGTGAAGGAGTTGGAGTCCACCGCTGTCGGCTCGTTCCTGGACGCGGTCCATCGTCGATAAAGTTGGGCGCGGTGGCCGACAAGATGCAGGCCGCGTAGAACAGCTCGCAGGGTCCACAGTCTCCGGAGTGGAGCCCACGATGACAATACTCTTGGAGTGTTGTGCCGTCCAGCTGCTTTATCATCAGAGAGGAAGGTACCAGCTGTCCTCGCGCAGCCGGCGCAACTTTATTGACTCCTTTATCACCAAAACGGCAAGGGGGGCGCCTGCGTCACCCTGCGGGTACGGCATAGGCCATGTGCGTCCTACAGTACTTCCTTGGCCGCGACGTTTCCCCACAGGACTAGGGAGGCCTGTGGAGGGGTTTCTGTTGACTTCCCTCCAGGCGCGTTGCGCCTCGGCAGGGTCTCCTGAAGCGCAGGTCCTCTTCAGGCCTCTCGGGGGCCTCTTCAAGCGAGGGCTTGGTCCTTAGTTTTTTCGTCTGATCAGCCCGCGTGCGGGGCCTGGAGAGAGTGGGCTCTTCATACCCCAGTCTCCACTGGGCCGACAAGGCTGGGGCCTGCACCAGCAGGTGGTGAGGGCCCCTCGCGGCCCTTCTTCATCTCGTCTTCTGTTCTTCGCGATGCAAATATTTCAAAAATATTTCCTGGTTGATTTATTTCCAATTTGGCGGATATTTCTTTAAGTACTTTTCTGAAACCAAAAACAACAAAAAATAGGGAAGTGACACTGTGGCATCTTGTTAATAGGTTAGTCCCAGAAAATGCATAAAACTGTATAAAACATGTAATAATATGATATAACATAGCATGGAACATAAGAAATTATGGATACGTTTTAAACGTATCAAGGTGCTGATAATCATGTTGCTGATAATTTTTCTAGATTGGAAAACATTGCTTATGATCCTATACCTGTTAATGATAGTTTTCCAAATGAAAAATTGGCTGCAATAAGAGTGAGTTCACAAGATAGTCCTTGGTATGCAGATTATGCTAACTTTATTGTTCTGAAGTATTTGCCTCCAACCTTTTCAGCTCAACAAAGAAGAATTTTTTTTAATGACTTGAGGCATTATTTCTGGGATGACCCACACTTATATAAAGAAGGAGTTGATGGTATTATGTGAAGATGTGTTCCAGAGTATGAACAAAAAGAGATATTGAGAAAGTGCAATAGTAGCGCTTATGGAGGACATCACGCTGGAGATAGAACCGCACAAAAGGTTTTACAATCAGGTTTTTATTGGCCTACTCTCTTTAAAGATGCAAGAAAGTTTATTTTATCTTGTGATGAATGTCAAAGAGTTGGTAATATCTCTAGACGTAATGAAATGCCTATGAATTATTCTCTTGTTATTGAACCGTTTTCTTGTTGTGGATTTCACTGTATGGGTCCTTTCCCTTCTTCAGAAGGTAATACACACATACTTGTTGATGTTGATTATGTTACTAAATGGGTAGAAACTATTCCTACTAAAAGTGTTGATGGTGAAACATCATTAAAAATGCTTCAAGAAATTATTTTCCCTAGGTTTGGTGTTCCTAGATATCTTTTGACTGGTGGAGGTTCTCATTTTATTCATGGTGGTTTTAGAAAAGTTCTTGCTAAATATCGTGTTAATCATATAATTGCTTCAGCTTATCATCCTCAAACTAGTGGGCAAGTAGAACTATCAAGTAGAGAAATTAAATCTATCTTGCAAAAGACTGTTAATAGAACGAGGAAGAATTGGGCTAGTCAATTAAATGATGCATTGTGGGCTTATAAAACTGCTTATAAAAATCCCATGGGTATGTCTCCTTATAAAATTGTTTATGGAAAAGCATGTCACTTGCCTTTAGAATTAGAACACAAAGCTTATTGGGCAGTGAGAGAACTAACTAGAGATTTTAAACTTGCTGGTGAGAAAAGATTGCTTAATTTGAGTTCTTTAGATGAATGGAGAAGTGAAGCTTATGAAAATGCTAAACTCTTTAAACAAAAAGTTACAAGATGGCATGATAAGAGAATTCTTAAGAGAGAATTTCATGTTGGTGAGAAAGTTCTATTGTATAGTTCTCGTCTTAGATTCTTTGCAGCAAAATTACTCTCCAAGTGGGAACGACCATATGTTATTGTGGAGGTGTTTCATTCGGGTACGATAAAAATTGCTTCGCTCAAGTACGACTGTACACAAGTGGTAAATGGACAAAGAATCAAGCATTATATTTCTGGAGATTCTTATAATGAAGATGTTGATGTTATTCAAGCAATTTCTCCGGAGAATTATATTATGGAAAATATTTCTGAGTTCGCAGAACCTGATTTGGAAAAGGTACAGTTTTGGTAAGAAAAAGTCCGCGAATTTAATTTTTAGAAATCTGTGATTTATTTTTGGAAAGTACGGAAAAATATGAGACGAAAACAAACAGGAAACGAAGTCCGAGGCAACCACACCACCACGTGGTGCGGCGCCCTTGCTGGACACGCCAGCATGCGATGTGGAGGACTCAGAGCTCCTCTCCTACTCGGTTTCGTACTGTTGCCTTCCTTTTATTTCGTAAATTTTTGCTATAAATTCACCCGAGACCCCCATGTCCGTATATCGTGTTTTTGACGCGTTTTTGTTTCGAGTTGTTGCTGTCCAGATGTTGTCTCAGGGATCTTGCACCGAAGACTACGCACTTCGTCGCCAACGTGAACTCCTTCAAGATCTTGATCAAGGGTCTTTTGTTGGATGGGCGGACGATGAGAAGGTGAAGGCTAGGCGCAAGGACATGGACGAGAGCGTCATGAAGGAGGTGAAGAAGATGCAAACGGCAAAGAAGGATCGCGCAAGGATGGGAACCAGCTAGCCCATCTTCGTGGGATCAATTAACGCTCAGCGTGCTTTTTCTCATAACATGTAGGGAGCAATGCCACCTGTTCCGGATCTTAGCTCTTCTCCAGAAGCAACTGAGGCTCTTCGAGTCACGGATCAGTTTTGCGAGCAGTACTGCGTCCTTAGGAGGGAGGTGGATATACTTTAAGAGGAGAATAACAGGCTCCGCAAGATGTTGGAGCGTTACCTTACTCCACTTCGAGTCATTCCACCATCGCCACCGAAGGAGTAATTCATCATAGGTATTGGCATCTCCCTTAGCTTGTTCCAAGCTTGGGGAGAGTGCCGCGGTATCACCATTATCTTTCATCTTTTACCTTTTTAGCAGTGTCATATCATGAGTAGGGAAGTTATCTTATATGATGGTTTGCAATGTGGAAGTATCTCTCTTTTAGTTGGATATCTATGTATCCCTTGGTATGAGTTGCCGTTATGGAATATTAATTAGAAGTGTTATCATTTATTTTCTGCACACTTTATTTTAGGTTGCAACTTTTATCATGTATGATTGATCTTGTCATTTAGTATTGGTGGGAACATATAGTAAATCCTTTGGCTTTGGCAAACTTAGCATTGGTCCGTAGCTACAATACTTTGAGACTTAAGAGGAAACAGAATTACATGTAGAATATAACATTCATTGATCTTTCTCACTTGTCTATGCCAAGCTTAGTATTCACAACTTAAAGTTGTGTGTGCTTTCAAGTAAGAATTGCATGATTATCTTTTACTATATGTATGTTTGTTTGCATCCTTCAACTCTTATGCTTGCTACCCAACCTTGCTAGCCAAAGACCTGTATCGAGAGGGAATGCTCCTCATACATCCAAACCTTGAACCAAAACCCTTGCCATCCATGTCCACCATATCTACCTACTATGTCGTATTTTGCGCCACTCCAAGTAAATACTTCTTATTCTATGTTTATTCAAAATTACTATCCCTTATTTGTGTCAATGTTCACTAGCTCATGAGGAAATAATAGTTGGGTTTGTTATCTTCCGTACTATTTAAGTAACCCATGACTTGCATGCTACATCTGCTCGTCATTAATATTGCAAATGGGTGGTCAGACCACTATAATATGTAAGGTTGAGTTTTTCAAAAATATAGGCACTCCTCCATTTTTTGAGATTGATTGGTGGGCACCCGTGAATTCGGCTAGCCATGGTTATGTTAGAAAGGTAGGGATGAGTGTCATGGTTGTGAAAGTATAGAGAAAAATAAGATGAATATAATAAAGGCTTGTTTAATAAAATAATCGGAACCACACTTAACTTGCTTAGTATGGAAGATGACAAGAACTCTATTACAAATCGTTGACAACAACAAACACTGCTAATAAAAACTTACTTTTATGCTCTCTATATGATTTAAAAAAGCTATAAAACCAAAAGCTCTAGCACATGCTTGTATCTCTGCTTCCCTCTGCGAAGAGACTATCTTTTACTTTATGTTGAGTCAGTAAACCTATCTCCTTCTATCTTAAGCAAGCATTTGAGTTGATTATGATTCAACCGTTCATACATTAGTATTGTTAATCATGTCTTTCATTCTTTCTTGCTTAGCACATTGTTGGTATGTAATGAATTTGATTTTTGGAGCTATCAACCTATAAAGAGGGATGTTTTATAAACTAAGCTCAATTGCTCATTGTTCTCTGACCAAGGACTAAGTTTGCCAACACCAACTATGGTTTTCTCTATGTACTTTATTGTGGTTTCCCTCTATTTGTTACAAGTTGATTTATAAATTAATGGATTTAATATCTAAGATGACTTGTGCATTTATACATGTGATTGCTTCTTGTCCGTATATTTTATATCGACACTTCACTCCACAAACCTGTGGTCATGGTTACCGAGTTCAGCTTTCGCTTGGGGACAAGCGAGGTCTAAGCTTGGGGGCAGTTGATACGTCCATTTTGCATCACTATTTTATATCATAATTTACTGCTATTCATTGATATATATCGTATTTGGAGATGATACTTATGTTATTTCATCTATTTTGCATGATTGATGATCATTGGGGGATGGAACTCCGGAGTCTGAATTCTGCTGGAAAAAGCACCGTCAAGATACAATATTTGCGAAGACCAGAAGAACAAAGTGGCTAACTGGGATTTATTTCATGAAGAAGGCCAAAAGGGGAGCCTGGGTGGGGCCCAGGGGGCCCACACCACCTCCCGGCGCAACTCCCAAGCCAGCCGCGAGAGCAGGTGATGTAGCCACCCTGGCCCACCACTTGGTGCACCCCTCCGCGTACTTATTCCCCCTGAAGACCTAAAAATCATACTTTGTCTAGAAACCCTCTCCGTCTCCACCACGAGGCGGAGAAGACAGAGAGAGAAAAGCTCTCCGGCAGGCTGCGTCGCCGCCGGGGAAATTCCCTCCCGGATGGGGGAAATCATCGCCATCGTCACCGTCATCGAGCTGCACTCCATCACCATCACCAACACCACCATCTCCACCGCCGACGCCGTCATCTCCATCCATCCACTCCGTTCCCGCTGTAACAACTAGGGCTAAACTCTGTGTATTTGATAGGTGAAACTCTCCCGGTGGTTATTGCTATTGTTATTGATGCTATTGAGTGAAACCGTTGAACTAGGGTTTATATTCAGATTGTTATCCAACATTATATCACCTCTTCTCATGTTCATTATGGTGTGTTGTAAGTAGTTCGTTGTGTTGTTGAGGACATGGGAGAAGTTTAGATGTTAGTAGTGAACTATGTTGATTAATATTTGATGTTTTGATATTTAAATTGTGGTGCTATTCTTCTAGTGGTGTCATTTGAACGTCGACTACATGACACTTCGCCTTTATGTACCTAGGTGAATGCATAGTGTACTCGGTTATCATTTGTGGGGTTGCCGGAGTGACAGAAACCTGAATCCCCGTTGGCATTCCGATGCACGAGGGATCGCAGGATCTCAGAGTTTAAGGCTATGGTTAGATTTATCTTAATTAATTTCTTGTATCTGCGGATGCTTGCAAGGGGTATAATCATGTAGTGTATCTGCACTCAAAATATGGCAGATACCTGTGTATAGTGCAAATCCCTGGATCGATTCGTTTGCACACACAGTTACGATGTAATATCACAACAAAGTATCAATTTATTACAACGCTGATCCAGACTTAGAAAATATTCATTACAAATTTGCATAGCATAAAGCTAGCAGTGAACAGAGTAAACAGCGGAAAATTATTCTTCATGGAGTCCCCAATCATCATCATGTGCCACACGCGAGCATGTTGGTTGAAGACTAGAAACCCTTAGTAAATTTTCACTCATCATCAGAACAGTCTGCAATAAGATATATATTGCAACAACGTGGGTCAGAACCATTAAAATGGAACTGGCAAGTGACACTATGGTGGACACTTAGAGGAATAACTCTATGACCTATATGCTTATTTGGCTGGTGGAGCTCAAGGCTATTTTGCAGAAAGCAAGTTTTTCCCTAACTTTTTGAAACAACTTTACCTCGTTGAGACAAATATGGTATGAAAGTCATAGTCTCAATCTACCCTTGTTCACCCATCAAATTTTAATTTATAAATTGGAATGGTGGAATCCTCCGTTGACATCCTTGTTCAGCTGCTCAATTGTCCATTTCCGAGGACACGGCTAAGTACTTAGTTTTATACTCTGCAGAGGTTGTGCACGTTCACCATTGTACCCATTCAACCCTATTTACCCTTTACACACCATTTGTGATAAGGAAATGAGAAGAATGAGACGAGATCTTTCAGAAGCATTTTCCCTCCCACTCTGGCCTGACACGCTCCACCTACAAACCACTACCTCCACCTGTCAGGCCGGGGCGAGTCCACGCAGCTTAGTTGATCAAGCCAGAGCCCATATTGGCAATGGCTGCACGAGAAGCAATCTTCACTCGGAGTTTTTCAGATCCCTTTGTTCCTGGGTGGCCAACCACAAGTGAATATCCCATAGGTAAATCCCCTAGGGACAACACTCAACTCATACAGCCAAGCAACCAATTCCACCCAGGTGTTTGATTATAACTTAGTAGAATTTAACATTTCATCAAAAATGGTTTTGCATAGCATCACAATTCTACTAAGTATTTTCATAGGAACCTAGACACAGGAATAAGGAAGTCTAAACATGGCTTGCATAGCAATACTATCCTACACATGCTTATTGAAAATAATCTACTCATGCATAGAAAAATAATAGGTCTTTTATGGGGGGTGTGCCACTTGCCTTGGCAACCGGAAGTGCAGCAGCTACAGTTGCAAAGATTTTCATTTCCCTCCGAATGGTCTAACAAAAGAAATAAAGAGCCACACATAAACACAAGCAATATGTTCATTCAAATAAAATATATGCTATGCATGAGATGAGATGCAATAATTTATTTCAACGTCAAGAAACAAATATATGCATCTCTTTGAATTTTTGTGATATATGCATGAATAAATTTTTAATTTATTTTCATTTATTTAGACATGAATAATAGGTAATAACAAGGATTTTAGTTTTTCTTAGATAACACTTCATTACCAATTTTTGTAAAAATGACATTTGGGCACAGGACATCTAAACAAGTTGATACTAATTTGATTTACTCAAAAAATAAATTTTCTAACTAAAGTTATGTCAAAAACACTTAAACTACTCTAAAAAATATTTGAAAATTTTCTATGTGTCAAAACAGAAAACTAATGAAGCCAAAGTGTTCTACTGGTTCTACGGATTTCAAATATATAAAAATATTTAAATTTGGTTAAACAGATAAAAAGTAATGATGAAAACAGTGTGCAGGGGGTTTTCTGCAAAACTGCCAAATTAAATGATTTAATAAAAATTCAGAAAATAAAATCTGACGTGGCGCTGACGCGGCGTACCGGTTCGGAATTTTAAGTGATCTAATCCTAGCCGTGCACGGGAGATCTAACGGTCTAGATCAAAACGACCAGAAACGAGCGGCGCGGCCGGCCGGAACCCTAGCCCGAGGCGTGCTCGCGGCGGCGCCATCGCCGGAGTTGCTCGTTTCGGACGCCCTACTGCCTACGAGTACGAACGAGTCATACACGTGCGTGGAGGAGGTCGAGGCAGAGACGATGGCGAGGTGGTCGACGATGGAGTGCTCTGTCGCGCCGGAATTTGCTCGTCGGAGTCGTGCTCGGCGGCGGTCCAGTTAGGGCGTGGATGGAGACGATGTTCTGCTGCCCGAGAAGACGCAAAAATTTGTCAAACCGATACGCGAGGTCAAAATAGACCAGAAGGAAGTGGAGAGAGGGCTTGAGAGGGACGCGGCTCACCGGAGTTCGTCGAACTTGCCGCCGGTAACAGCGGGGCTCGGGGGGTGCTCGTGGGCGGCCTGGTGGCTCTCGGGAGGTGGTGCTTGGGGAAAAAGAGAGAGGGGATCAACGGGATCTTATAGCAAGAATCGGCGACGTAAAAGGGGCAATGAATCCTCCCCAATGAATCGAGATTACTCGGCCGTTTCTCGGCGTCGTCATGGGCGTGATTTGGGGCGAGCCGTTGCAGCGGGAGGGATGACAGGTGGGGCCCACCTGCCAGAGAGTGAGCGCGCGCGCGCGGGCGGGGACGGGCTGCTGGCGGGCTGTGGTGCTGCGCGCGCGGTAGATAGCTTGTGGGCTTTGGCCCACTTGCTTGCCCGGCTCGATTTTTCTTTTATAAATCATTTTTCTGTTTTCAAATCTTTTGAGTATAAAACAATTTCAAAACTATATCAAAACTTCTCAGAAAAATTCATACAAATATAATTTGAAAAGCTTATTAAAAAAGGACCTTTTGATATTATTTTTGTCTAAAGTAAAAATAAAGTAAAAAGGAATACTATTATAAATTTAAATAACACTTTTTATAGACATAAAATCAATTAAAACATATATAAAGATTTAATATAAAATCTATGTGATTTAAATGACAAGTTTAATGATGATGATGCATGGATGCAAAGTTTTAAATTTTTCTGAAAATTGGGATGTTACAAATCATAAGTATGTATTAGTCCTAGAAAGGGAGGTGCATTAGCATAGGTTCACTGTAGTGCCCAGGCTTATGAAAGCAATGGCACATATGAATAATGTAAAGACTTGGATCACATAAGTCTCACATTCTCCAATAAGATGTAATATCACAGTACAATGTCATAATTTATTACAGAACGAGACAAATGATCCAAAAACAAATATCCTTACAACTTAGCATAGCGGAAATGCTAGCTGAATAAATAGTTCACACTTTATTTCAGAGTTCAAACGCAATTCCTAAAGGTAGCATGGAGCTACATCTTCTCCATGAAGCCACTGGCAAATCATGTTGGTTGTAGCTCGAAGACGACCCCCTTACTCCTCATCGGACATTCTTCAAGGTTTAGTTGCAGCCCAGATATAAAGGGTCAGCACAATTGAATTGTGGTGGCAAGTGACTTTAATTCCTAATGTTCTATTAAGCTATAACTATATGCTTATTATGGCTGGTGGAGCTCAAGGCTATTGCGCAAAGCAAATTTTCTCCTACTTTTGATAAACAGTTTTCTTAAATCAATAATCTTCTCCTTCAGAGACAAATCTCGAGACAAGTCCATGTCTCCTACCCATATTTACCCAACAAAGTTTTATTAAGAAATTTGAGATGAGGAGATTTTCAGAACACAGCCTTGTGTAGTTACTCAAATTGTCCGATGCCGGGGACACGGCTAAGATCTTAGGTTTTAAACTCTCGAGAGGGTGTGCACTTTCACCATTAGACTTAATCAACCCAAACTATCCTCTACACTCCTTTAGTGAGAAGGAAAAGGAGAAGATCAAGACGAGACTTTTCAGAAGTTGCTTTCCCATGATCATACTAAGAGATTACCACCATCCTATCAACTCTACCACCATCAATCTCTTGACCCAGGTCCACAACAACTTACTCCATCAAGACAGAGCCCATATTGACCAATGGTTGCACCATAAGCAACTAGACTCAGTGCAAACTTCAATCTCATAGCCCTGGGTGGCCTACCACAAGTGAGCAACTCAGGTTAACACCGCATATCATGGCCCCAGGTAAGTAGAAACTATCCTGGGCGAAGACAACCATGAAACTTGGCCCTGAGAAGCCACTCAACTTGAAACCTCCTCGATCGACCCAATCCACCCAGGCGTTAAATTAATTTAGTGGAAATTTTCATTTATCACATCAACCATAAAACAATCATTTTTGCAGCAGGTGCTTCCACTAAATTATAATAGGGGTCTAATCTGGAATTTCTAAGGGGAAACCTAAAAGGTTTGCATAACATACTACAATCTCCCAAAAACCTATCATGCATACTACTTTTGCAAATACTGTTTGAAAACACTAGATATGCAATAGAATAAAATAGTAGGTGTTTTATGAAGTCACTTGCCTTGGCAGCAGGAGGGGCAGGCACAACAAGAATAGCAATCACAAGCAGGTCCTTCCTCTCCTTCACAATCTAGCACAAGCAATACATACAAATAAATATTCCACACAAAATCTCACACACCAAATAAAAGATGTATGCATGCATAGTATGCCACGTGTAGAATTAGACACACTCATCCATAATTTATATTCTCTGTTATTAAATGCATGAGATGCAATTTCTAGGAATTTCTCATTTCACCTCACAATATAAAATTGAAAGTAATATAGCAAAACCTAGATTATACCATTACAACTTTTATTGTTCTAAGAAAGTTTTCCAATAAGATACATACTAATATTCCTGGACAGAAGGAAATTATACAATCTCAAAACAATTACTTTTAATTCTAAATCATTTTTATTATTTAAGTTATTTATTTAATGGCCGAAATACTCCTCTGATAATTATTCAATTTATAATTTGTCAAAGGGAAAAACAAATGATGTAGAATTAAACTACATGAGCAGAGCTTTCCAATGACATAAAGTTTATTAAATTTGGACTTACAGATTAAAAGTTATGAATTTTGCAAGTTTTATCTATTTTCTGTTTTATTTATAAAATTTCCTGCGAAAAAGAAAATCAGAGGGCGACGTGGCACGATCCTATTGGACAGTACCGCTTCGGCGCGGATCGGCAGCGCGGCCGTCCGATCTACTTTAAAACGGACGCTTGGGATTAAACGGATCTAGATCCGTTGGATCTAGATCCAACGGTTCGCATCCAGAGCCTCGGCGCGGGCGGCGCGAGTCCGCCGGAGGTCCTCCGACCGCGGGGCCGGAGGTCATACCGTTACGTAGAGGACGACGAGGCGGGGTCGGTGGCGAGTTGCGGTTCTTCGGTGCGTCGCCGTTCCTCGGGAAAACCTCGCCGGAGTTGGTGCTTGCGGCCGGCGGCGTAGTTCGCGGATGGGGACCACGTTCCGCTGCGAAATAGAACGAACGAAAGTGCTCAACGGGTGCGCAAGGAAAAGGGGAAGCGAGGGGAAGCCTCGGTGGCGCTCGAGGAGCTCGGAGCTTACCGCACTCGCGAGAAAGTCCGGCGGAAATGGCGACGACGGCGAGCTCGATTCCGAGCAGCCCGACGGCGGAGGGGTAGGGTTTTTGGGGGGGTTTCGGAGGCGGCCTCGCGGGGTTTAAATAGGAGGGGGCAGGGGCGCTAGACGCGGAGGGAAACGGCCGGAAACGGCTCGGAATTGGTCTCCATCTCCGGCGTGATCTCCGGACGGAGGTGGAAGACGGCTGACAGGTGGGGCCCACCTGTCAGCGAGAGGGGAGCGACGCGCGCGCGGGAGCGGGCCGATGGGCCGTTATCTGACGCGCGCGCGGTGGATAGCGTCTGGGCCGGCCCGGAAACAATTCCTTTAAAATTAAATAAAAACTGTTTTTCAAATCTGATTTACTAAATGATTTTTAAACCTATTCAAAACTTTTCAGAAAAATTCATAAAAATATATTTTGGAAAGGTTATTTAAATTAGCAATTTTTAATAATACACTTACCCATTATATAATTTGGAAAAATTATATTTATTAAGTGAGTTTAAATAAACACTTAATGGGATTAAATGATATTTAAACTCATAATTAAATTTTTATTTAGTATTTATGTGATTAAAAGTTAATCCTATATGATGAATGATGTATGAATGCAAGGTTTTAAATTTTAGCAAAATTGGGATGTTACAAACCTAACCCCCTTAAGATGAATCTCGTCCTCGAGATTCGGTTTGGCCTTCAAAAAGATGTGTTTGTTCTTCCCGAAGATCATCCTCCCGTTCCCAAGTTGCTTCTTCTTCTGTATGGTGGTTCCACTGGACCTTACAAAATTTGATAGTCTTGGTTCGTGTGATCCTTTCTGCCATCTCCAAGATTTTGATCGGCTTCTCTTCATACGTCAGGTCACTTTCCAACTGAACTTCTTCTAATGGCACTGCATCCCGTAGTGGGGTTTCTGTCATCTCTGGGTGACACTTCTTCAATTGGCTCACATGGAAGACATTGTGAACTGCTGACAGAACTTCCGGTAATTCTAACTCATATGCTACTTCTCCCTTGCGGGAAAGAATCTTAAAGGGGCCGATGAATCGAGGTGCAAGTTTACCCTTGATCCCGAACCTCTTCACACCACGCATTGGTGACACTCTTAAATAAGCCCTGTCACCTATCTCATATGTGATTTCTCTCCTTTTGGAATCTGCATAGCTTTTCTGCCTGGACTGCGCGATCTTCAATCTGTCCTTGATTATTCGAACCTTCTCTTCAGCTTCCTGGATTATATCAGGTCCAAATAAACTTCGCTCTCCCACACCGTTCCAGAGTAGTGGTGTGGTGCATTTCCTACCATAAAGTGCCTCAAACGGCGACATCTCTATACTTGCTTGGTAGCTGTTGTTATAGAAAAATTCTGCGTATGGCAAATTATCATCCCAACTAGACTTGTAGTCCAAGGCACAAGCCCTCAGCATATCTTCTAAAATTTGGTTTACTCTTTCCGTCTGTCCATCCGTTTGTGGATGAAATGCTGTACTGAACTCTAATCTCGTACCCAATGATTCATGTAATTGTTTCCAGAAATGCGAGGTAAACTGGGTACCTCTGTCAGACACAATCCTTTGGGGAATACCATGAAGGCATACAATTCTCCTCATGTAAATCTCTGCCAACTTGGCACTTGAGTAGGTAGTCTTTACTGGCACAAAATGGGCCACCTTTGTCAAACGATCCACTATTACCCAGATCGAATCATATCCCGATCTGGTACGCGGTAATCCAGTGATGAAATCCATACCTATATGTTCCCATTTCCAATCCGGTATAGGTAAAGGTTGCAACAATCCTGCTGGCTTCTGATGCTCCGCCTTTACTCGACTACATACATCGCACTTAGCTATAAATTCCGCGATGTCTCTCTTCAAGTTATTCCACCAAAATCTTTCTTTTACATCCATGTACATCTTGGTGTTTCCCGGGTGTATGGAATAAGGCGAGTTATGCGCTTCTTGCAGAATGAACTTTCTAAGATCCTCATCTTGCGGCACGCAGATGCGTTTCTCAAACAACAAGGTGCCTTGCTCATCCATTCGAAAACCCTTGGCCTTTCCTTCGCTCAGGTTGACCTTGATTTCATCCATTATTTTGTCTCCCTTCTGGCCTTCCCGAATCTTATCCATCAACAACGGTTGTACGTCCAGTGTTGCGAGGAATCCTTCGGGTACTACCTCTAGTCTGAGGTCCTTAAATGCTTTACTTAATTCTTCGGGCAATTCTCCCGCTGTCAGTCCATTTACATGGACCTTACGGCTCAAAGCGTCAGCCACCACATTAGCCTTTCCTGGGTGATATTGCAGACTCATATCATAGTCCTTAATGAGTTCCAGCCATCTTCTTTGCCTCATATTCAATTCCTTCTGGGTGAAAATATATTTCAGGCTCTTGTGATCCGTGAATACTTCACAACGCTTTCCCAAAAGATAGGGTCTCCACGTCTTTAACGCATGCACTACTGATGCTAACTCCAGATCGTGAGTGGGATAGTTGACCTCATGTTTCTTAAGCTGTCTAGAAGCATAAGAAACCACTTTCCCTTCTTGCATTAGGACACTTCCGAGTCCATGGTGCGAGGCGTCACAATATACTTGGAATTCCTTCTCTATATCTGGCAAACATAAAACAGGTGCTGACACGAGCCATTTCTTCAGTTCCTGAAAACTTATTTCACATTCTTCAGTCCACTTGAATTTGACTTCCTTTTTCAGTAGTGAAGTTAATGGTTTGGCAAGTTTGGAGAAGTTCTCAATAAATCTTCTATAATAACCTGCCAGTCCAAGGAAACCACGGATGTCTTCCACATTCTTGGGTACTTCCCACTTCGTCACTGCTGACACCTTTTCTGGGTCTACTGCTATTCCATTTTTCGACACAACGTGTCCTAGAAAACCAACTTCTTCTAGCCAGAATTCACACTTGCTAAATTTGGCATACAGCTTATGTTCTCTAAGTCTCTGTAATATCATGTGCAAGTGTTCCTCATGCTCCTCCTGACTTTTGGAGTAAATCAGGATGTCATCGATGAACACCACCACAAACTTATCCAAAAAGTCCATAAACACTTTGTTCATCATGTTCATGAAGTATGCCGGTGCATTGGTTAAACCAAACGGCATTACGGTGTACTCATATAATCCATATCTTGTAGTGAAGGCAGTTTTTGGTATATCTAGTTCTCTTACTTTCATTTGAAAGTATCCTGATCGCAAATCGATCTTAGAGAATACCGAAGCACCCTCTAGCTGGTCGAAAAGCTCGTTAATTTTCGGTAGCGGGTACTTGTTCTTGATCGTCACCTCGTTGATTGCTCGATAATCCGTGACTAGCCTTTGAGTACAATCCTTTTTCTCTACGAACAGAATGGGTGCTCCCCAAGGTGATGAACTTGGGCGGATGAATCCTTTCTGCAGTTGCTCCTCTAACTGCTTCTTGAGTTCTTTCAATTCAGCTACGGCCATTGGATATGGCCTCTTGGCTATGGGTCCCGTTCCGGGAACCAAATCTATGAGAAATTCCACATCCCTATCGGGCGGCATTCCCGGTAGTTCTTCGGGGAAAACATCAGGGTAATCTCTTACCACACGAACGTCTCCCAGGCTAACCCCCTTAAGAGAATTTAGCTTAACTTTCTTAAAATCATATTTGGATTTGTATCTGATCTTCTTATTCTCGGGAGTGGTGAGTGTAATTGATCTATTCGCACAATCCAAAACTCCTTCAAACTTGGCCAACCAATCCATACCGAGTATAACATCCAGACCCTGGGTCTCTAATATTATCAGGTTTACCGGAAAGGAGTGTTTACCAATTTCTAAACTCAAGTTTTGACAATTGGTTTGTGCGAGCATTTCCCCCCGGGGAAACTCACCCTAACCGGATTTAGCAGGCTTGTAGTAGTAAGTTTGTTTTTATTGACAAAAGCTCTTGAGATGAATGAGTGGGATGCTCCAGTATCGAACAAGACTAATGCAGGAAAGGTATGTAGTAGAAACGTACCAATCACTGCATCCGGTTCATTCTGCACGTCTTCCACATCAAGATGATTCACCTGTGCCTTCTGGAAAGGATTAGACTTTGATGCTTCCGGCGTCTTCTTCTTCTCTGGGTAGTCTGTTGAGTAATGTCCCTTGTTCCCACACTTGTAGCAAGTCACTTGACTTATATCTCGTTTTGGTTCATTGTTGTGGCGGTGTTGCTCTTTTCCACTATTGTTCCCATTGAACGGGTGGTTGTGTCCACTACCACCTTGTCCATTTCCTCTGTATCCGGAATTTCCTACTTTATGGATATGACCATTATGGTTGTGGCCACTTCCACTCTTGTGACTATGGTGACCTCCACTGTTCTCAGGTACGTATGGTTTCTTCTGCATCAGATTAGTGTTGTACTTATTTGCGCTGAACTTCCTCTTTCTATTCTCCTCCTTCTTCATGTTGCTGTCCAGAGTAATGGCCTGATCAAGAAGGTCCTGATAATTGGGAGCATAGGCTACAGACAATGGTATTTTCAGCTCACCATTGAGTCCATTCAGAAACTTGTACTTCCTCTTTGCATCGGTGTCTACATTCTCTGGGGCATAGCGTGAGAGGGAATTGAAGTCCTCCATGTACTCCCTCAGAGCACGATTTCCCTGTCTCAGAGTGCGGAACTCATCCCTTTTCAGATTCATGATCCCAGAAGAGATGTGTGCATTGCGGAAACCTTCTTTAAAGATTTCCTAGGTAAGTCCTTCAAGTGGGTGAGTGATCTGATAGGTTTCCCACCATTGTGCCGCTGATCCCTCCAGTAGATGGGAAGTGAACCTTATCTTCTCCAATTCTGTACACTCGCAAGTAACCAGATCCTTGTTCACAGAGCGTAGCCAATCATCGGCTACAATTGGTTCAGAAGCTGTGGCGAATTTGTTGGGTCTGAGGCTCAAGAACCTAGCAAGGCGGTCAACTTGGGGTGGGGGTGGTGGTGGCGGCGGTGGAGGGGGTGGTGGATTGTTTTGGTTTGCCATGAACTGAGCCATCATGGTCATCAACTGTGTCTGGGCTGCCATCATTTGTTGCACCATTTCGTTGGCATTGTTGTTGTCAGGATCACGACGTGGAGGCATCTGTATGGTGTGGGCATAGGTAAGTAGTGATAGAAAGAGACTACAAAAACATCTACCCATGCACATCAACACACTTCACAGAAACAAAACAAACAATAAGTAAACAGTCACACCCGATGTATTTTATAAATTCGATATTTTAAAGACTTGCAACCAAGCTAGGACATGGTTGTCAGGGTACTGCCTCACCACAAATTGGTGGGTCAATACAACTTCGATGGGGTAAGGAGAAATACTCGTAAGGTAAGGATAATTGGTGGTCTTACTAATCAAATTTTAAAACTCTTTATGTATTTGCGGGTGTTCCCACACTTGCGCTTCTTGACACCTGTGGCTTCCTTGGGAGTGTCCTCATCGGGGTAGGAAATAAGGAGATAAAACATATTATAAGGAAAGAAGTATGGTATTTCGAATTTTATTTATTATAAATATTAATTTTAGGGTTTATATCCAATCCTAGGGGTTTCGAGCCTACAGGCAACATTCGTGCTCTGATACCATCTGTAGAGCCCAGGCTTATGAAAGCAATGGCACATATGAATAATGTAAAGACTTGGATCACATAAGTCTCACATTCTCCAATAAGATGTAATATCACAGTACAATGTCATAATTTATTACAGAACGAGACAAATGATCCAAAAACAAATATCCTTACAACTTAGCATAGCGGAAATGCTAGCTGAATAAATAGTTCACACTTTATTTCAGAGTTCAAACGCAATTCCTAAAGGTAGCATGGAGCTACATCTTCTCCATGAAGCCACTGGCAAATCATGTTGGTTGTAGCTCGAAGACGACCCCCTTACTCCTCATCGGACATTCTTCAAGGTTTAGTTGCAGCCCAGATATAAAGGGTCAGCACAATTGAATTGTGGTGGCAAGTGACTTTAATTCCTAATGTTCTATTAAGCTATAACTATATGCTTATTATGGCTGGTGGAGCTCAAGGCTATTGCGCAAAGCAAATTTTCTCCTACTTTTGATAAACAGTTTTCTTAAATCAATAATCTTCTCCTTCAGAGACAAGTCCATGTCTCCTACCCATATTTACCCAACAAAGTTTTATTAAGAAATTTGAGATGAGGAGATTTTCAGAACACAGCCTTGTGTAGTTACTCAAATTGTCCGATGCCGGGGACACGGCTAAGATCTTAGGTTTTAAACTCTCGAGAGGGTGTGCACTTTCACCATTAGACTTAATCAACCCAAACTATCCTCTACACTCCTTTAGTGAGAAGGAAAAGGAGAAGATCAAGACGAGACTTTTCAGAAGTTGCTTTCCCATGATCATACTAAGAGATTACCACCATCCTATCAACTCTACCACCATCAATCTCTTGACCCAGGTCCACAACAACTTACTCCATCAAGACAGAGCCCATATTGACCAATGGTTGCACGATAAGCAACTAGACTCAGTGCAAACTTCAATCTCATAGCCCTGGGTGGCCTACCACAAGTGAGCAACTCAGGTTAACACCGCATATCATGGCCCCAGGTAAGTAGAAACTATCCTGGGCGAAGACAACCATGAAACTTGGCCCTGAGAAGCCACTCAACTTGAAACCTCCTCGATCCACCCAATCCACCCAGGCGTTAAATTAATTTAGTGGAAATTTTCATTTATCACATCAACCATAAAACAATCATTTTTGCAGCAGGTGCTTCCACTAAATTATAATAGGGGTCTAATCTGGAATTTCTAAGGGGAAACCTAAAAGGTTTGCATAGCATACTACAACCTCCCAAAAACCTATCATGCATACTACTTTTGCAAATACTGTTTGAAAACACTAGATATGCAATAGAATAAAATAGTAGGTGTTTTATGAAGTCACTTGCCTTGGCAGCAGGAGGGGCAGGCACAACAAGAATATCAATCACAAGCAGGTCCTTCCTCTCCTTCACAATCTAGCACAAGCAATACATACAAATAAATATTCCACACAAAATCTCACACACCAAATAAAAGATGTATGCATGCATAGTATGCCACATGTAGAATTAGACACACTCATCCATAATTTATATTCTCTGTTATTAAATGCATGAGATGCAATTTCTAGAAATTTCTCATTTCACCTCACAATATAAAATTGAAAGTAATATAGCAAAACCTAGATTATACCATTACAACTTTTATTGTTCTAATAAAGTTTTCCAATAAGATACATACTAATATTCCTGGACAGAGGGAAATTATACAATCTCAAAACAATTACTTTTAATTCTAAATCATTTTTATTATTTAAGTTATTTATTTAATGGCCGAAATACTCCTCTGATAATTATTCAATTTATAATTTGTCAAAGGGAAAAACAAATGATGTAGAATTAAACTACATGAGCAGAGCTTTCCAATGACATAAAGTTTATTAAATTTGGACTTACAGATTAAAAGTTATGAATTTTGCAAGTTTTATCTATTTTCTGTTTTATTTATAAAATTTCCTGCGAAAAAGAAAATCAGAGGGCGACGTGGCACAATCCTATTGGACCGTACCGCTTCGGCGCGGATCGGCAGAGCGGCCGTCCGATCTACTTTAAAACGGATGCTTGGGATTAAACGGATCTAGATCCGTTGGATCTAGATCCAACAGTTCGCATCCAGAGCCTCGGCACGGGCGGCGCGAGTCCGCCGGAGGTCCTCCGACCGCGGCGGCGCCACGGCCGGCGTCGTGCGTGTTTCGTGTCCTAGCGGTCTAGGGGACGAACGAGTCATACCGTTACGTAGAGGACGACGAGGCGGGGTCGGTGGCGAGTTGCGGTTCTTCGGTGCGTCGCCGTTCCTCGGGAAAACCTCGCCGGAGTTGGTGCTTGCGGCCGGCGGCGGAGTTTGCGGATGGGGACGACATTCCGCTACGAAATAGAACGAACAAAAGTTCTCAACGGGTGCACAAGGTAAAGGGGAAGCGAGGGGAAGCCTCGGTGGCGCTCGAGGAGCTCGGAGCTTACCGCACTCTCGAGAAAGTCCGGCGGAAATGGCGACGACGGCGAGCTCGATTCCGAGCAGCCCGATGGCGGAGGGGTAGGGTTTTTGGGGGGGTTTCGGAGGCAGCCTCGCGGGGTTTAAATAGGAGGGGGCAGGGGCGCTAGACGCGGAGGGAAACGGCCGGAAACGGCTCGGACTCGGTCTCCATCTCCGGCGTGATCTCCGGACGGAGGTGGAAGACGGCTGACAGGTGGGGCCCACCTGTCAGCGAGAGGGGAGCGACGCGCGCGCGGGAGCGGGCCGATGGGCCGTTATCTGACGCGCGCGCGGTGGATAGCGTCTGGGCCGCCCGGAAACAATTCCTTTAAAATTAAATAAAAACTGTTTTTCAAATCTGATTTACTAAATGATTTTTAAACCTATTCAAAACTTTTCAGAAAAATTCATAAAAATATATTTTGGAAAGGTTATTTAAATTAGCAATTTTTAATAATACACTTACCCATTATATAATTTGGAAAAATTATATTTATTAAGTGAGTTTAAATAAACACTTAATGGGATTAAATGATATTTAAACTCATAATTAAATTTTTATTTAGTATTTATGTGATTAAAAGTTAATCCTATATGATGAATGATGTATGAATGCAAGGTTTTAAATTTTAGCAAAATTGGGATGTTACATTCACCCACACGACACTTATCTAACCACTTAAGATTATTCATCAATATGAAGCGAAAGCACTAGACATAAATCCCGTGTGTCCTCAAGAAGGATTGGTCATCATAAGTAAACAAACCGGCTTGTCCTTTGCCCTAAAAAGGATTGGGCCACTCGCTTGTAGTGCCCTTGCTCAAGAAAGCAATGGCACATATGAATAGTGCGGAAGACTTCGATCACATAAGTCTCGCATTTTCCAATAAGATGTAATATCACAGTACAATGTCATAATTTATTACAAAATGAGACGAATGATCCAAAAACAAATAATCCTTGCAACTTAGCATAGCTAAAACGCTAGCTGAATAAATAGTTCACACTTTATTTGAGAGTTCATACGCAAATCTAAGATAGCATGGAGCTACATCATCTCCATGAAGCCACTGGCAAATCATGTTGGTTGTAGCTCGAAGACGACCCCCTTACTCCTCATTCGAAAAATCTGCTAGGTTTAGTTGCAGCCCAGCTATGAAGGGTCAGCACAATTGAATTGTGGTGGCAAGTGAATTTAATTTCTAATATTCTACTAAACTATATCTATATACTTATTTGGCTGGTGGAGCTCAAGGCTATTGCGCAAAGCAAGTTTTCTCCTACTTTTTGTAAACAACTTTTTGAGTCAATATCTTCTCTTTAAGAGACATCTCGAGACAAATCCAGGTCTCCTACCCATGTTCACCCATCAAAGTTTTATTAAGAAATTGGGATGAAGAGATTTTCAGAAGACAACCTTGTGTAGTTACTCAAATTGTCCAATGCCGGGGACACGACTAAGATCTTAGGTTTTAACTCTCGAGAGTGTGTGCACTTTCACCATTAGACTCAATCAACCCAAACTATCCTCTACACTATTTAGTGAGAAGGAAAAGGAGAAGATCAAGACGAGACTTTTTAGAAGTTGCTTTCCCATGATCATACTAAGAGATTACCACCATCCTATCAACTCTACCACCATCAATCTCTTTACCCAGGTCCACATCAACTTACTCCATCAAGACAGAGCCCATATTGACCAATGGTTGCACGATAAGCAACTAAACTCAGTGTAAACTTAAATCTCATAGCCCTGGGTGGCCTACAACAAGTGAGCAACTCAGGTTAACACCGCATATCATGGCCCCAAGTAAGTGAAAACTATCTTGGGCGAAGACAACCATGAAACTTGGCCGTTTCTCGGCGTCGTCGTGGGCGTGATTTGGGGCGAGCCATTGCAGCGGGAGGGATGACAGGTGGGGCCCACCTGCCAGAGAGTGAGCGCGGCGCGCGGGCGGGGACGGGCTGCTGGCGGGCTGTGGTGCTGCGTGCGTGGTAGATAGCTTGTGGGCTTCGGCCCACTTGCTGGCCCGGCTCGATTTTTCTTTTATAAATCATTTTTCTGTTTTTGAATCTTTTGAGTATAAAACAAATTCAAAACTATATTAAAACTTATCAGAAAAATTCATAAAAATAATATTTGAAAAGCTTATGAAGAATAGATCTTTTTGACATTATTTTTGTCTAAAATAAAAATAGAATAAAAGGAACATTATTATCATTTCAAAATAACAATTTTAAAGGATATAGAGTCAATTTAAGTATATTTAATTATTTAAATTCAAATTTTATGTGATTCATATGACATGTTTAATGATAATGATGCATGGATGCAAAGTTTTAAATTTTTCTGAAAATTGGGATGTTACAAACCTAACCCCCTAAAGATGAATCTCGCCCTCGAGATTCGGATTGGCTAGCAAATAGGTGAGGGTGGTCTTCTTTAAGGTCATCTTCTCTTTCCCAAGTTGCTTCCTCTTCTGAATGGTGATTCCACTATACTTTACAGAATTTGATGGTCTTGGTTCGGGTGACACGTTCTGCTGTCTCCAAAATCTTTATTGGTTTTTCTTCATAAGTGAGATCACTTTCTAGTTGTACTTCCTCTAGTGGCACCGTATCTCTTAGCAGTGTTTCTGCCATTTCTAGGTGACATTTCTTCAGCTGGCTGACATGAAACACACTGTGAACCGCGGAACGGGAGTTCCAATTCATAGGCGACCTCTCCTTTGCGGGATAATACCTTGAAAGGTCCAATAAATCTTGGTGCCAATTTTTCTTTGATTCCAAATCTTTTAACTCCCCGCATAGGTGAAACTCTGAGATAGACTCGATCGCTGTAACATCCCAATTTTGCTAAAATTTAAAACCTTGCATTCATACATCATTCATCTTATAGGGTTAACTTTTAATCACATAAATACTAAATAAAAATTCAATTATGAGTTTAAATAATGTTTAATCCCATTTAAATGTTTATTTAAACTTACTTCATAAATATAATTTTTCCAAATTATATAATGGGTAAGGTTATTATTAAAAATTGCTAATTTAAATAACCTTTCCAAAATATATTTTTATGAATTTTTCAGAAATGATTTGAATAGGTTTAAAAATCATTTAGCAAATCAGATTTGAAAAAAAAACACAGTTTTTATTTTATTTAAAGGATTATGTTACCGGGCCGGCCCAGACGTTATCCACCGCGCGCGCGGTCGATAACGGCCCATCGGCCCGCTCCAGCGCACGCGCGCCGCTCCCCTCTCGCTGACAGGTGGGCCCCACCTGTCAGCCGTCTTCCACCTCCGTCCGGAGATCGCGCCGGAGACGACGACCACGACCGAGCCGTTTCCGTGCCGGTTTCCGCCGTGATTAGCTCCCGCGCCCCCTCCTATTTATACCCCGCGAGGCCGCCTCCGAAACCCCCCCAAAAACCCTACCTCTCCGCCGTCGGGCTGCTCGGAATCGAGCTCGCCGTCGCCGCCATTGCCGCCGGGCTTTTTCGCAAGTGCGGTAAGCTCCAAGCTCCTCGAGCTATGCCGAGCCCCCCCTCGCTTCCCCATCCTTTTGCGCACCCGTTGAGCCCCCTTGCTTGTCCCATTGCGCAGCCGAACGCCGAAAACGACCTCGACCGAGGTGCTCCGCCGCCGGCCACCATCTCCGACGAGGAAAGGAGAGGAGTCTCGACGCCGCCGCCGCGCCATCGACCTCGCCTCCTCCTCCGCGTCATTTTGGTAAGATCCGTTCGTCCTGGGGCGGTGTTTTCCTGCGGGAAGCGTCGAGGCCGACGCGCCGCCGCCGCGGGCGCCGCCGCCGGCGAGCCTTCCGGCGACCCGCGCGCCGCTCGGTTCGGCCGGGCGTCCCACGCAGTTGGATCTAGATCCAACGGATCTAGATCCAAACGATCCCGTGTGTCCGATCTCATTTAAATCAGACGGCTCTCGTCCACGATCCGCGCGAACCGTTTTTGTCCAATAGGATCGCGCCACATAGCCCCCTTATTTTCTTTTTCGCAGGAATTTTATAAATAAAACAGAAAAATATGCAAAACTTAGAAAATTCATAACTTATGTTCTGTAAGTCCAAATTCAATGAACTTTATATCCACGGATAGCCCTGCTAGAGGAGTTTAATTCTACATCATTTGTTTTTGCTTTTGTTAAATAATAATTCATAAGATCATCCGAGGAGTAATTCGGCTATTAAATCCATAACTTAAATAATAAAAATGTTTTACAAATAAACTCAATTGTATTAGGTTTAGGTTAACAACATCTGCCCAGGAATATTAATATATGTATTATTTGAAAACTTTCTTAGAACAATAAAAGTTGTAATGTTATAATCTAAGTTTTGGTTATTTTGTTTCCAATTATTAAATTGTTAAGTGAATTGAGAAATTCCTAGAAATATAAGTGTGGATAAGTGTGTCTAATACCAGAGAATATGGCATACCAGCGAATGTGTCTTATTTGAAGCATCTGCCCTTTAAATTATGAAATCATGCATTTAATACCAGAGAATATAAATCATGGATAAGTGTGTCTAATTCTACACATGGCATACCATGCATGCATACATCTTTTATTTGGTGTGTGAGATTTTGTGTGGATATTTATTTGTATGTATTGCTTGTGCTAGATTGTGAAGGAGAGGAAGGACCTGCTTGTGATTACTATTCTTGTTGTGCCTGCCCCTCCTGCTGCCAAGGCAAGTGACTTCATAAAACACCTACTATTTTATTCTATTGCATATCTAGTGTTTTCAAACAGTATTTGCAAAAGTAGTATGCACGATAGGTTTTTGGGAGATTGTAGTATGCTATGCAAACCTTTTAGGTTTCCCCTTAGAAATTCCAGTTTAGACCCCTATTATAATTTAGTGGAAGCAACTGCTGCAAAAATGATTGTTTTATGGTTGATGTGTTAAATGAAAATTTCCACTAAATTAATTTAACGCCTGGGTGGATTGGGTCGATCGAGGAGGTTTCAAGTTGAGTGGCTTCTCAAGGCCAAGTGTCATGGTTGTCTTCGCCCAGGGTAGTTTCTACTTACCTGGGGCCATGATATGCGGTGTTAACCTGAGTTGCTCACTTGTGGTAGGCCACCCAGGGCTATGAGATTTAAGTTTACACTGAGTCTAGTTGCTTATCGTGCAACCATTGGTCAATATGGGCTCTGTCTTGATGGAGTAAGTTGATGTGGACCTGGGTCAAGAGATTGATGGTGGTAGAGTTGATAGGATGGTGGTAATCTCTTAGTATGATCATGGGAAAGCAACTTCTGAAAAGTCTCGTCTTGATCTTCTCCTTTTCCTTCTCACTAAAGGAGTGTAGAGGATAGTTTGGGTTGATTAAGTCTAATGGTGAAAGTGCACACCCTCTCGAGAGTTAAAACCTAAGATCTTAGCCGTGTCCCCGGCATCGGACATATGAGTAACTACACAAGGCTGTGTTCTGAAAATCTCCTCATCTCAAATTTCTTAATAAAACTTTGTTGGATGAACATGGGTAGGAGACATGGACTTGTCTCGAGATTTGTCTCTGAAGGAGAAGATATTGATTTAAGAAAACTGTTTATCAAAAGTAGGAGAAAATTTGCTTTGCGCAATAGCCTTGAGCTCCACCAGCCAAACTAAGCATATAGTATTAGTATAATAGAACATTAGGAATTAAAGTCACTTGCCACCACAATTCAATTGTGCTGACCATTTATAGCTGGGCTGCAACTAAACCTTGCAGAATGTCCGAATGAGGAGTAAGGGGGTCGGCTTCGAGCTACAACCAACATGATTTGCCAGTGGCTTCATGGAGAAGATGTAGCTCCATGCTACCTTTAGGATTGCGTTTGAACTCTGAAATAAAGTGTGAACTATTTATTCAGCTAGCATTTCCGCTATGCTAAGTTGTAAGGATATTTGTTTTTGGATCATTCGTCTCGTTCTGTAATAAATTATGACATTGTACTGTGATATTACATCTTATTGGAGAATGTGAGACTTATGTGATCCAAGTCTTTACATTATTCATATGTGCCATTGCTTTCATAAGCATGGGCACTACAATCGCCTACTTCATACGTGACTTCTCTCCTTTTGGAATCAGCATAACTCTTTTGTCTGGATTGTGCTATCTTTAAACGGTCCTTAATCAACCTGACTTTTTCCTCAGCCTCCTTGCTTATATCTGGTCCGAAAAAACTACGTTCTCCTACGCCACTCCATAGTAGTGGGGTAGTACACTTTCTTCCATACAGGGCTTCAAATGGCGACATCTCTATGCTCGCTTGATAACTGTTGTTGTAAGAGAACTCGGCATATGGAAGATTATCATCCCAGCTTGACATATAATCTAGAGCGGATGCTCTCAGCATATCTTCTAGGATCTGGTTTACTCTTTCTGTCTGTCCATCCGTCTGCGGATGAAACGATGTGCTGAACTCTAACCTGGTTCCTAGAGACTCATGTAATTGATTCCAGAAATGGGAAGTAAACTGAGTACCCCTATCCGACACAATTTTCTTGCGAACACCATGTAAACACACAATCCTCTTCATATAGATGTCAGCTAGTTTGGCACTAGTGTAAGTAGTCTTCACGGGTATAAAATGAGATACTTTCGTCAGCGGGTATAACCCATATAGAATCATACCCTGATTTAGTCCTGGGCAGACCCGTGATGAAATCCATACCAATATGTTCCCATTTCCAATCTGGTACTGGTAAGGGTTGTAGCAACCCTGCGGGTTTTTGGTGTTCTGCTTTCACACGACTGCAGACGTCACACTTTGCAATGTATTCAGCAATATCACGCTTCAAGTTGATCCACCAATACCTCTCCTTTACATCCATATACATCTTGGTGTTACCCGGATGTATGGAATAAGGTGAGTCATGGGCTTCTTGAAGTATTATCTTCCTAAGATCGGCATTGTCAGGAACACATGCGTTCTTTATACCATACGGTTCCTTTTTCATCTTCTCTAAAATCCCTGGCTTTGCCTTCGCTTAGGTTCTTCTTGATTTCTTTTACTGCTTTATCCTCTAACTGAGCTGTCCTGATTTTGTTAAATAGAAGAGGTTGAACTTCTAAGGATGCTATGAATCCTTCAGGTACCACTTCCAATCGAAGGTCCTTAAATCCTCTACAAAGATCTTCCGACAATTCTCCTGCCGTGAGTCCGTTTACATAAGTCTTACGGCTCAAGGCATCAGCCACTACGTTGGCTTTCCCTGGGTGGTACTGTAGACTTAAATCATAGTCTTTGATCAATTCTAACCATCTTCTTTGTCGCATGTTTAATTCCTTCTGGGTAAAGAAGTACTTGAGGCTTTTATGATCTGTAAATACTTCACATCTCTTTCCCCATAAATATGATCTCCATATCTTTAGCGCATGTACCACATAAGCTAACTATAGATCATGAGTGGGGTAGTTTACTTCATGATTTTTGAGTTGTCTTGAGGCGTAAGACACTACTTTGCCTTCTTGCATCAATATGCTTCCTAGGCCACGATATGAAGCGTCGCAATAGACTTGGAAGTATTTCTCTAGATCTGGTAAGCATAATACTGGTGCCGACACCAAGCGCTTCTTTAATTCTTGAAAACTGGTTTCACAAGCTTATGTCCACCCAAATTTCTTTCCCTTCTTCAGTAGTTCAGTCAAGGCTTTGGCAATCTTGGAGAAATTTTCAATGAATCTCCGGTAGTATCCTGCAAGTCCTAGAAAACTGCGAATTTCCCCCACATTTTTGGGTGATTCCCAATTCGTCACAGCAGCAACTTTTTCAGGATCCTCTGCTATCCCATCTTTAGACACCAGGTGTCCTAGAAATCCTACTTGTTTTAACCAGAATTCACACTTGTTGAACTTAGCATATAACTTATGCTCTCGGAGCCTTTGCAACACCAGACGTAAATGTTCTTCATGTTCTCTGTGACTTTTGGAGTAGACTAGGACGTCATCGATGAAGACAACAACAAACTTGTCCAGAAAATCCATAAATACCTTATTCATCATATTCATGAAATAGGCTGGAGCATTGGTTAACCCAAAAGGCATTACGGTGTACTCATACGAACCATATCTTCTAACAAAGGCAGTCTTGGGTATGTCCATCTCTCTAACTTTCATCTGAAAGTACCCTGATCTGAGATCAATCTTGGAGAACACGACAGCCCCTTCTAGTTGATCGAAAAGCTCATTGATTTTGGGTAGCGGATACTTGTTCTTGATCGTATGCTCATTTATGTCACGGTAATCGGTGACTAATCTCTGGGTACTATCCTTCTTCTTGACGAAAAGGATTGGGGCTCCCCAGGGTGATGAGCTTGGACAGATAAAGCCTTTCTGCATAAACTCTTCCAATTGCTTCTTGAGTTCCTTAAGTTCATCAGTTGCCATTGGGTAGGGCCTTTTAGCTATTGGTCCTGTACCCGGCTTTAGTTCAATGAGGAACTCTACATCTCTATCGGGTGGCATTCCTGGTAGTTCTTCCGGAAACACATCAGGGTATTCCTTAACTATAAGGACCTCACCGAGACTAACCCCCTTAAGAGAATTAAGCCTAACCTTCTTTAGTTCAAACTTTGATCTAAAGTTGATCTTCGAGCCTTCTAGAATGGTGAGAGTGATAGTTCTATTTGCACAGTCTATGATTCGTGCATAGCAGGACATCCAATCCATCCCTATGATAATATCCATGCCTTGTGTTTCTAGGATGATCAAGTCCGTAGGAAACTGATGCTTTCCAATCTTCAGACTCAACTGTCTACAGCCAGAGGTTACTAGCATCTCTCCTCCCGGAGAGCTTACTCTAATGGGGCTTCCTATATTTTCCACTACTAACCCATGTTTGTTTACAAAAGCTCTTGAAATGAAAGAATGCGATGCTCCAGTATCAAATAAAACTAATGCTGGGCATGAACTGAGCAAGAACGTACCAATGACAGCATCAGGTTCATCGTACACTTCTTCCACATTGATGTGGTTCACCTGTCCTTTCTGGAAGGGATTGGGCTTGGCAGCTTCTGCGGCCTTCTTTTCGGGGCAGTCAGTGGCGTAGTGGCCCTTGTTATTGCACTTGAAGCATAGGACTTGACTGATATCTTTCTTATATTCGGGATTTGGGTGATGATGTCCATTGTTGTGGCCAGCATTTCCATTTCCCTTGTAATTCCCATTGTTTCCCTTGAACCCACCACTATGGTTGTGACCATGATGTTTGTGGTTGCTTCCTCCACTAGGATAGTGCCCAGACTTATGATCCTGGTTTGTATCTTGAGGGAAAGGCCTCTTGAAAGAAGTTTCAGAATGGTGTTTGTGAACATTCAACTTTCTCTTCCTGTTTTCAGCCTTCTTGATGTTGTCCTCCAGTATGATAGCCTGATCTAGGAGGATTTGATAATTTGGGGCATATGCTACTGTTAAAGGAATCTTCAGCTCGTCACTCAGCCCATTTAGGAATTTTGCATTTCTCTTAGCCTCTGTGTTGATGTCCTCAGGGGCATATCGAGAAAGGCATGGAAATCAGCCATGTACTCCTTAAGGCTCATGTTTCCTTGTCTCAGGTTTCGGAATTCCTCTTGCTTCAGGTTCATAATACCCGAGGAAATATGAGCATTACGAAAACCTTCCCTGAAGTTTTCCCAAGTCAAGGTTTCTAGTGGGTGAGTGATTTGATAAGTTTCCCACCACTGAATTGTTGGTCCTTCCAACAGATGAGTAGTGAACCTCACCTTCTCAGCGTCGGTACATTCACAAGTCACTAGATCTCTGTCCACGGAACGCAGCCAGTCATCTGCCACAATTGGCTCAGTTGCAGTGGAGAACTTATTGGGTCGGAGCCTAAGAAATCTTGTAAGTCTATCCACTTGGGGGGGTGGTGGCGGTGGTGGGTTGTGGTTATGGTTGTTGTTATTGTTGTTGGTCGCCGCAATGAACTGGGTCATCATAGTCATTAGCTGAGCTTGAGCGGCCATCAACTGTTGTATAGCATCGTTATTGTTGTGGTCGTTGTTGTTGTTGTTGTTATCGGGCCCACGGCAGGGAGGCATCTGCGGTTTTTGCATAGATGAGTTTTTAGACGGGAGGGTCTAAAGAGAAAAATACCCCAACAAGCAAACATCTTATAAGAACAACAATCACACAACTCAAACTATTGATTAAAAAGACATGATTTTTTTTTTGGAGAATAAAACTCGCGAGGTTCCGGGGATACAAGGGAAAGTACTGCCTTACCACAAGTCGGTAAGTCAATACAAGACTAAGATAACGATGGGGTGTAAAGTAAATGGTAGTCTCACTAACTAACTATTCGACCATGTCATCTTCTTCTTCTTCAATCTCCTGAATCTCGATTCCTTCATTGTCGAGTACTTCCTTTAATTCCTTCACTTCCTTCTCCAGGGCAAGGTTCTTCTCTTACAGCTCCCTCTTCTCAGTACGAAGCCGCTTGATCAAGTCACTGTCAGCTTCAAACTCGACTTCATTGCTCTCGAGTTCTGCCTTCTGTTCTCTGATAGTCTTGTTCTTCTCCTGAACCCTTTTCTCCTGTCTCTTGTACTTCTCCTCTTGTGCAGCAAACCTCTCTTCTTGGGCCTTGGTCACTGTTGGGGATATATCAACTAGGGGTATAACCAACATGGATCAATCCGGCTAGTCCAGGGTGGCCCAAGGGTGGTAAGGCCAAGGCCTGCCGGGCGGCCCAGATAGCTGACGTACAAGGAAGTAGGCGGACGGTCCAAGGAAGGCGGAAGGCCGAAGCCCATCAAGCCACCAAGCCCAAGACGGAAGGCGGCAACTAAGCCGGCTAGGTCTAGGACTCTGTTTACTTGCCGAACAAGTACTTACCTTGTACCCTGGGGTCTGGCCGCCTATATAAGCCGGCCACCAGGGAGCCTTTAGGCCCAAGCTCAGAGACAACCTCAATAGGCATCATACCCATTGTAACATGTTCACGGCTATTGCCTCATAGTGAATTATAGCAGCACGTAGGATCCCGCCACCGCTGTGGGATCCGAAGCTGGATAAACTCGCCGTGTTCAATCCCGACCTCGACGACACCAACCTTCTTCCCCACAATCCATACGTAGGCTAGAGGACCCCCGTCTCCTATCAAATTGAAGGAGATATGCCCTAGAGGCAATTAATAAAGTGTATTCTTTATCATATCTCGTTTGTTCATAATAGGTTTTTGTGTCATGCTAGAACCGTATTAAGCGGAAACATTAATGCGGGTGTGATACGTAAACAACCAGGTCCCTAGTAGCCTCTACTAAGACTAGTTTCGTTGCGCGATTGATGATCGAGTTTTCCCGGTCATGGGGCATGGCGCCGGTCGGCAATGAGAGTCATATCGCTGGAGAGTGATGTGATGGACATACCCAGATTTGGAGAACATAGTCGTTACACCTTTGACCGTGAGATCAACTCTTATTGATATTCCCCGAAGATACTTTGATTGCACCAAACGTCGTATCTTATTTAGTATGACAATAACGGTGATACTTTTGGGTATTGGAAAGGAGTATTGAGACGAGGGGTCAAGAGCGGGATTTGCCAGTCCGCATAGCAGGATAGATACTCTCGGGCCCACTCGGTGAGATCATGTCTAATGAGTTTGCAAGCATGTGACTAGGTCACGGAGACATGAGATCATGAACGAGTAGAAGATAGCGTCGTCGGTAACGAGGTCGGGATTAGGTATGGAGATATCTATGGAGCGACGCTCGGACGTGCTAAGTATCGCTATGGAAAAAGGTCTAAGACTTCACGTTCATGTTTGATAGATGAAAGTCATTCGTTATATCTCAGGGATTAATTCATGGGGTCCAGGCCTACGGATTAGTCGTTGATCATTGAGGAGTCTTGATCATACCTGATATTATATCGAACCGCTAGGGTAACACACTTAAGGGGTTTCGACAAGACAACCAGAAAGGAAGGAGATCACCGGGAGCGTCCCGGGAGAGGTCCGATGGAGATCGGGCAGCGCCGAAAGAGTTTTCGGAGCTAGGAAATATTATATATATTATGTTTGATATTAATTAGTGTTATTAATATGCAAATATGATTTTATATATTTATTTTCCAATTTATTAAGGCAGATTTCCCTAAATGGGCCTTCCGGACGAAAGAAGGTCCAAGAGGGGAAAATTCCCTAGGGGAATTCGGTGGGGGCCAGGAGGGCCGGCCTAGGTGGGCCACAAGGGGCCCACCAGGGGGCCGGCGCACTCCCTTGGCCGAACCAGGCTGTGGGGGGTTAGTCCCACATTGCCTGGCTGGCAAGGTTGGCTCCCCTTGGGAGCCTATATAAGAAGGGGCACCCCCAGCCTTTTAATTCACCAATTAATTCCTGATTTCTCTCTCGATCTCGTGGTTCCCAAGTTGGAGCCGCGCCGAGCAAGAGGAGTCGGCGATCTCCTCCACCATAGCCCGCTGCCGCGCTGCTGGTGTTCCGGTCCAAGTCTTCCGCTGCTCGTCCTGGACTGGAGCTTCGGAGGCGTCGTCTCCATCGTACGTGTGCGACTCCCTGCGAGGTGCTGCGCTAGCGGTACTCGGAGGCCTGCTTCCTCTACACGACCTTGAGGTCGGCTACGTCGGTCTTCATCGACAACGTTTGTGCGGGAACGTAATCCCCGCTTTCGGTCTACAAGGGTACGTATTCCGATCTCCGTTCGTACTACTATATCTGCATAGAATAGATCTTGGCTAGTTTAAGGATATCGTTGCTAGGAAATTTTTTGTTTTCTGCACACGATCCCCTTCAGTGGTATCAGAGCCGATCTATCGTAAGATATAGCTGTACGCTGTTAGAACCCGTGCTCTGCACGGGGGCACCGTTCCTGTTATTTGCTACCCTCTATCGTGCACTTGTGTATTCCAGCGGCATTGAGTTGATGAAGCGGCCCGGACCGACTTTACGCGTACGCTTACGCGAGACTGGTCCCACTACTGTCATACGGCTTGTACCGTATATGTGGCTGGCGGGTGACAGTTTCTCTCTCTTTTGTTGGTCTTCGCATTTTCAATGGAGGGCCGAAAGGGATGCTTAAACATGCAATTATTGGATCGTCGTTGTGGTCATAAGATTCGTAGGTATGAAGCGGTTCTATTTACGAGAGCCCCAAGCCACGTAAAATATGCAAAAGATAAAGTAGAAGCGTCTAACTTTATTTTGCAGGGGCTATGTGATATGGTCAAGGTAGGTTTATTAAATTGTTTATAAACTGCGGGCGCCAAGAAGACCATGGCGCGATGGACTATATCACATTGCATTACATTTGATGTTTTGTGTGCATCTTATTTTGTGTGATTGTGTGTTACACGGCGGTAGCTGAATAAGATGATCCCTTCAAAATACCACTAGTGTTCTCCCTCCAACGCTCACCACCAATAAAGTTCTACGTTATGAGGCAGGCCGTGATGATCGGGTGTCAGACATATCTTCGTTCGCATACGGTGGGTGTAAGCCATGTTGCACAAGCGTCAGCGTGGAGGTCTTTGGTGGCGAGCCTAGCATACTCAGAAGTATGGCCTCGGAACAGGAAGACCGAAAGGTCGAGCACGAGTCACAAAATTGGTGTGACGGACGATTTTGTCTACTCTTGAAGTTGTGCCGCTGGCTTTGATGATGAGGGGTGGTGCAATGGATGGGGGTCGTGTAATCGCTTAAACGACCAGGAGGGATGTTCGTTTGAGTGGGAGTTATGTCAGTTATTTTCTAAAAACTATAACTCAAAATTATTATGAACAAAGTCTTATGTTGTTGCAAATTCCATTATAGATGTCTCACCCCTCCTTTTACCTGAACCTGTTCATTGAGAAAGAGAAGCTTAAGACCGATGGGTCTAACTTCGTGTCCTGGTTCCGCGATCTGAAGTCCATCCTTGAAACCCACAAGGTGGCCTACATCCTTGATTCCCCCTTAGGTGATCTTCCCAGCTATGCCCCGGAAATCGAAAGGATTGTCCATGGGGTGAAAGCGGAGATTTCTTCTTATGTCCAGAGTGGCATGCTCTTTGCCATGGAGGCAGACCTGCAAAACCGCTTCATGAACAAGGGTGCTTATGAAATAATCACTGAACTCATGGTTGTTTTTGCACGACAAGTCAAGGCTGAGACGTACGAGGCAACTGTGCTTCTCTTCTCAGCCCAGATGGAAGAGCACGGCAATATCAGTGAGCACTTGGCCAAGTTGTTTGGTTGCGCTCGACTTCTGAGTGATCTGGGAAGTGTGATCCCAGAGGAGTTGGTGATTGATAGGGCGCTGATTTCTCTGCCCCCTAGCTACAAGAACGCCATAGTGGACTACGGCATGAAAGGGACGTCAAAACCCCTGTCGGAAATCCTGAAGATGCTCGAAGTGGCCGAATTAGAAATCAAGCTGAAGAAGATGGAGGTAACCATCGGATCACCTGAGCGCAACTGCCCCAAGTATCTGGAGGATAGGAAGTCTGGCAAGACGGTCGACAAAGAGCAAGGTATACTTGATATACATGTTATAGATGTGTACCTTACATCCGCCCGGAGCAATACGTGGGTATTTGATACTGGTTCTGTTGCTCATATATGTAACTCTCAGGAGGAGATACGAAATAGAAGGCGGCTGGCAAAGGATGAGGTGACGATGCGCGTCGGCAACGGATCGAGAGTCGACGTGGTGGCTGTCGGCACGCTCCCTCTGCATCTACCATCGGGATTAGTTTTGGTTTTAAATAAATGTTATTTTGTGCCATCCTTGAGTGTAAACATTATAAGTGGGTCTTGCCTGTTACAAGACGGTTATTCATTTAAATCAGTGTCAAGCAATTGTGCTATTTATATGAATGATATCTTTTATGTTGATGCTCCCGAGAGTAATGGTTTATTCTTGTTGAATCTCGATCGTAGTACTCACATCCATAACATAGAGGCCAAACGAATTAAGTGTAGTGACGATACCGCCATGTTTTTGTGGCATTGCCGTCTTGGTCATATTGGTAAAAAGCGCATGAAGCGACTCCACTCCGATGGACTCTTGGACTCGTTGGATTTCGGATCCCTCGATACATGCGAACCATGCCTCATGGGCAAAATGACCAGGACATCGTTCAAAGGTTTCGTTGAACGGGCGTCGGATTTGTTGGGGATCATACATACAGACGTATGTGGACCAATGAGCGTTTCCACACGCAATGGTTATCGTTACTTCGTCACCTTCACTGATGACTTGAGTAGATACGGTTATATCTACTTGATGAAACACAAGTCTGAAACGTTTGAAAAGTTCAAAGAATTCCAGAGTGAAGTTGAGAATCAGCTTAATAGGAAAATCAAGCATCTCCGGTCCGATCGCGGTGGAGAGTACTTGAGTTTTGAGTTTGGCACACATCTGAAGAGTTGTGGCATAGTGCCCCAACTTACGCCCGCCGGAACTCCGCAGCGTAACGGTGTGTCCGAGCGACGTAATCGTACTCTACTGGATAGTGTCCGATCTATGATGTCTCTTACCGATCTGCCAGTGTCCTTCTGGGGTTATGCGTTAGAAACAGCCGCATTCATTTTAAATAGGGCTCCGTCCAAGTCCGTTGAAACGACACCGTATGAATTATGGTATGGCCACAAGCCTAAGTTATCGTTTCTGAAGGTTTGGGGCTGTGAGGCGTACGTTAAGAAACTACAGCCCGACAAACTCGAACCAAAGTCGGAGAAAGTCGTCTTTGTAGGATATCCGCGGGAAACCGTTGGGTACACCTTCCACAGCCAAGCTGAGGGCAAAACTTTTGTCGCGAAGACCGGTGCCTTTCTAGAGAAGGAGTTTCTCGCGAAAGGAGTAAGTGGGAGGAAGGTAGACCTCGATGAAATCGTTGATCCTGAACTCGAGATTTCGAGTGGCGCAACGGAAGCAATTCTGGAAACGTCCTCCGTGGAAGGAGTGGGAGAAACTGTCGAGGAAGATGTTCTACCTCGTAGGTCTGGTAGATCTCGGATCGCACCAGAATGGTATGGCAATATGGTTTGCACCGTCATGCTAGTCGAGCAAGACGAACCTACGAACTACAATGAGGCGATGGAGAGTCTAGAGTCCGAAAAATGGCTTGAAGCCATGAAATCCGAAATAGGATCCATGTATGATAACCAAGTGTGGACTTTGGTGGATATTCCCGAAGGGCGCAAGGCCGTCGAGAATAAGTGGATCTTTAAGAAGAAGACTGATGCTGATGGTAATGTGACCGTCTATAAAGCTCGGCTTGTCGCAAAGGGTTTCCGACAAGTTCATGGAATTGACTACGATGAAACTTTTTCACCGGTAGCGATGCTTAAGTCTATTCGTAGTTTGTTAGCGGTAGCTGCCTACTATGATTATGAAATCTGGCAGATGGACGTCAAAACGGCCTTCCTGAATGGAAACATTGAGGAAGAGTTGTACATGGTACAGCCGGAAGGTTTTGTCGATCCAGGAAGTGCTAACAAGGTGTGCAAGCTTCAGCGATCCATCTATGCATTGAAGCAGGCATCTCGGAGCTGGAATCTTCGCTTTGATGAGGTAATCAAAGGTTTTGGATTTATCCAGAATGTGGAAGAGACCTGTATTTACAAGAAAATGAGTGGGAGCTCGGTTGTGTTCTTAGCACTGTATGTTGACGACATATTGCTAATAGGGAATGATGTGGAACTTCTGAATAGCGTGAAGGAATATTTAAACAGTAAGTTTTCCATGAAGGACTTAGAAGAAGCTGCATATGTTTTAGGCATAAAAATCTATCGTGATAGATCAAGGCGCCTATTGGCACTAAGTCAGAGTACTTATCTTGATAAAATATTGAAGCGTTTTCATATGGAGAAGGCAAAGAAGGGTTCTCTGCCGGTTATCAAGAATAAGATATTGCGTAAGGCGCAGTGTCCGGTGACGGAACTGGGTAAGGCCGAAATGACGAAACATCCTTATGCTTCAGCCATAGGATCGATCATGTATGCAATGTTGAGTACTAGACCAGATGTGGCATTAGCTCTAAGTTTGACAAGCCGGTTCCAGAGTAATCCTGGAATGGCGCATTGGGTAGCTGTTAAGAGCATTCTTAAGTATCTCAATAAGACAAAGGAAATGTTCCTTGTGTATGGTGGCTGCGATGAGGAACTTGGCGTAACGGGTTACGTAGATGCAAGTTTCTGCTCAGACCCCGATGACTGTAAGTCACAGACAGGTTACGTGTTCAAGGTGAATGGAGGCGCCGTGTGCCGGAGAAGTGGGAAGCAACCCATAGTCGCACAATCTACAATGGAGTCGGAGTACATTGCTGCCTGCGAGGGCGCGAATGAAGCTGTGTGGCTGAGGAAGTTCGTCTTCGAACTTGGAGTGTTCCCGAGCGTGCAAGACCCCGTGGTCCTCTTCTGCGACAATACGGGTGCCATTGCGAACGCCAAGGAGCCAAGGTCTCACTCCACCGCCAAACACATTCTCCGACGCTTCCACGTGATACGTCAGTACGTACAAGAAGGCGATGTGAAGATTTGCAAAGTGCATACGGATCTGAATGTGGCAGATCCGCTGACGAAGCCTCTTCCGCTTGATAAGCATGAACAGCACCAGTTAGCTATGGGTGTTAGGCTTTTACCAAGTTGTAATCTAGATTAAATTGTACTCTAGTGCAAGTGGGAGACTGAAGGAGATATGCCCTAGAGGCAATTAATAAAGTGTATTCTTTATCATATCTCGTTTGTTCATAATAGGTTTTTGTGTCATGCTAGAACCGTATTAAGCGGAAACATTAATGCGGGTGTGATACGTAAACAACCAGGTCCCTAGTAGCCTCTACTAAGACTAGTTTTGTTGCGCGATTGATGATCGAGTTTTCCCGGTCATGGGGCATGGCGCCGGTCGGCAATGAGAGTCATATCGCTGGAGAGTGATGTGATGGACATACCCAGATTTGGAGAACATAGTCGTTACACCTTTGACCGTGAGATCAACTCTTATTGATATTCCCCGAAGATACTTTGATTGCACCAAACGTCGTATCTTATTTAGTATGACAATAACGGTGATACTTTTGGGTATTGGAAAGGAGTATTGAGACGAGGGGTCAAGAGCGGGATTTGCCAGTCCGCATAGCAGGATAGATACTCTCGGGCCCACTCGGTGAGATCATGTCTAATGAGCTTGCAAGCATGTGACTAGGTCACGGAGACATGAGATCATGAACGAGTAGAAGATAGCGTCGTCGGTAACGAGGTCGGGATTAGGTATGGAGATATCTATGGAGCGACGCTCGGACATGCTAAGTATCGCTATGGCAAAAGGTCTAAGACTTCACGTTCAGGTTTGATAGATGAAAGTCATTCGTTATATCTCAGGGATTAATTCATGGGGTCCAGGCCTACGGATTAGTCGTTGATCATTGAGGAGTCTTGATCATACCTGATATTATATCGAACCGCTAGGGTAACACACTTAAGGGGTTTCGACAAGACAACCGGAAAGGAAGGAGATCACCGGGAGCGTCCCGGGAGAGGTCCGATGGAGATCGGGCAGCGCCGAAAGAGTTTTCGGAGCTAGGAAATGTTATATATATTATGTTTGATATTAATTAGTGTTATTAATATGCAAATATGATTTTATATATTTATTTTCGAATATATTAAGGCAGATTTCCCTAAATGGGCCTTCCGGACGAAAGAAGGCCCAAGAGGGGAAAATTCCCTAGGGGAATTCGGTGGGGGCCAGGAGGGCCGGCCTAGGTGGGCCACAAGGGGCCCACCAGGGGGCCGGCGCACTCCCTTGGCCGAACCAGGCTGTGGGGGGTTAGTCCCACATTGCCTGGCTGGCAAGGTTGGCTCCCCTTGGGAGCCTATATAAGAAGGGGCACCCCCAGCCTTTTAATTCACCAATTAATTCCTGATTTCTCTCTCGATCTCGTGGTTCCCAAGTTGGAGCCGCGCCGAGCAAGAGGAGTCGGGGATCTCCTCCACCATAGCCCGCTGCCGCGCTGCTGGTGTTCCGGTCCAAGTCTTCCGCTGCTCGTCCTGGACTGGAGCTTCGGAGGCGTCGTCTCCACCGTACGTGTGCGGCTCCCTGCGAGGTGCTGCGCTAGCGGTACTCGGAGGCCTGCTTCCTCTACACGACCTTGAGGTCGGCTACGTCGGTCTTCATCGACAACGTTTGTGCGGGAACGTAATCCCCGCTTTCGGTCTACAAGGGTACGTATTCCGATCTCCGTTCGTACTACTATATCTGCATAGAATAGATCTTGGCTAGTTTAAGGATATCGTTGCTAGGAAAATTTTTGTTTTCTGCACACGATCCCCTTCACAAATATGCCGATACCACGACAGTTGGCGCCCACCGTGGGGCATAAGGTTCCTGGCGTCACGTTCCAGGCGGGAACACTTGGCGGCGTGGGCAAGCAGATCGCCGTCGGTCGCATCACAAGGTATGGCGGCCATAGCTACGTCAACTCGGATGAGTCCTGGCTCCCGGCGGACGACTACCTTATCGGATGCGCAATCGTGCCGATCGGAGGGATCGACGTCTTCATCGGGTACACGCCAGAGGCGTACGGCGTACCGCGTTTCTACAACCCCACCCACCAACCCTTCGACCAAGCAGTCGACCGGCAAGATGGATCTAAATCCGCCTTCTCCCAGGAGTCGGCGGAATCTGATTTCCACTTCGTCGGAGTTGTCGGACTGGGATCCGACTCCCAGCCGGAAAACAACGATCCTGAGTCAATCCTCCCTGCTCTACAGGAGGATGCGATGTCAGATGCCGGATCCAGATCTACCGTTCAAGTCAACGTAGAATCTGACTCCGATGATGATGCTAGTCTCTTCGAAGAGAAGATCAAAACCCGCTTTTCCAGTGGTAATCCGGCTCCCTCAGAGGGTACAGCGGATACAGACATGCCTGACAAGCTGGCTATGATGGTTGTTGTCGGTCACGAGACAACCCCAGTTACTTCGGAGGCGCAAAACAAGCCGGCAGAAGATGCCGGCGACACCACTGCCGGCCAACTCATTGAAAGTTCCGACAAGGTGCGCGCGAAGAAGAAAGCTGGCCTCGAGAAAGGTGGCAGCAGCAAACCCACGGATTTGCTCTCCGTCGTCAAAGAAGTAGACGAAATCATGAATACTCCGGTGAATAAAGACACCCCACTCGACGCAGTGGAAGAGCTTAGGCTTAACATGCTTAAGCACTCTGACTTCCTGAGAAAAAGAGAGGAGCACGTTGAGAGCCTTGCGAAGAAGATCGAGAAAGAACAGGAGAAGATGTCGGCCAAAACAAGCCGGCAACTCTTCGAGGAGAAAAGTTCATCAAAAAATCGCCGTGGAAAAGAGCCGCCTGCGCAAGCAACAACAGCGGCTCAAGATCTAGGGTTCGACTGGCGCACGGCACCACAGCGCGTGGACAGAAGGGGAGATGTTGTCTTCTGCACCCCGGTCCTCAACGCGGCCGCCGCGCTAGATACCCTAGACGACAACACTTACACGGCGGAGGAGAAGCTGGCCAATGCAAGACACTTCGTAAGCAAGGCCCTAGAACAACAAGCTCGCGCTGATTCCTACGGCCATATGGCGGATGCTCGTGGGGGAGACCTAGAGTCTAAGTCGGGAAACTGCAAAGCTGCACCCGGCGCCGACCCCGATGGCCCGTCTGGCTCCAGTAGCCATGGCGACAAAAGGAAGGCAACGCCACCTCCAAAGAAGACGCCACCGCCAAAGCCAAGGCGGGACGAGAACTCAAGGACAGGAAGCAGAGGAGACCTACCACCTCCACCTCAGCCAAGACGCGACAATGGCGGTAGCCGGAACAACAGGCAGCCGCCTAGAAAAGACGTCGGCAACGAATCTCCAAGGAGAGGCCGCAGCCGATCTCCGCAGCGTAGCACTGGCAGCAAGAAGAGAGAGGAGGTAGAAGGGCCCAGGCGCAGCGTAAGACGGGCAGCGCAGGACGAGCCGGACGCAAACAGAGGCGCACGGCAGCTCGATCCAAAAGACGCACGACACCGCCTGCAAGACATAGCAAGAGGAAAGGAGCCGCTGTACTCTGGACCAAAGTGTTTCGGTGACGCCATCCGCAGAGAGCCGTTCCCTAAGGACATGACATCAGTGTCAAAAAACTGTTCTAGGTACAACGGCCTCGTTAAGCCGGACTCATGGCTATCCGACTACGCCATGGCCATAGAGATTGCCGGCGGGAGCAGCCATATTGCCGTCCGCTACCTACCTCTCATGTTGGAAGGCACGGCAAGAGCTTGGATCGACAACCTTCCTGAAAAGTCCATCCATAGCTGGTACGACATGGAAAAGGTTTTCTCCCAGCACTTCCAAGGAACATACAAGCGTCCAAATACCTATACGGATTTGCAGCGCTGTATCCAAAAGCCGGACGAAACCATGACAGATTTTGTCAGCCGTTGGATATCCGAAAAAGCCAACTGTCATGGTGTTTCGGACGCACAGGCTATCCATGCCTTCTACATGGGCCTACAGAAGAAGTCCTTGCTCCGTCATAGGCTCGTCCGCGAGCAAATCACGGACCTTGGTGAGATGCTCAACCTGGCCGCCCAGTACGCGGCGGCGGATGACGACGCACGGGACGATGACCCAGACGTCAACATCATACCAAAGCGGAACAACAAGCGCAAGCAGGCGGCGGAAGACAAAGCCGGGCCTTCCAATGAGGTAGCCGCAGCATTCCAAGGGAACGCCGGCAAAAAGAAGTGGAAGAATAAGAAAGATAGTCGCGAAGCCGGCTCAGGGCCTAAGGCGGCGCGAATCACTTATGAACAGGCAAAACTTTTGCCATGTCCCATCCACGCCTCATTGGGCAAGGTCAACCATATGCTTGGCGAGTGTCGTTTCATGGACGACTTCAAAAAGGATCCCACAGTCGGCTGGAAGTCAAAGAAGTCAAAGAAGAACGACAAGAAAGACAGCAAGGAGGATGACGACGACATGTCTATCTCAAGCGAAGATGACGTAGCCGGCAAGAAAAAGAAGCCATATCCGAAGGTCAAAGAATCTCTTGTATGCTTTGTCGGCACGCCTTCGGCTAAGGCGGAAATGCGCGAACTCAACGCGACAATGTCGGACGTCCCTCAGTACTTGAACTGGTCTGAGGCAACAATCACTTGGGACCGGTCCGACCACCCTGATCACGTTCCTCACCCAGGCAAGTACGCCCTTGTCGTCGATCCCATTGTCGACAACTTCAGACTCACAAAGGTACTTATGGATGGCGGCAGCAGCCTCAACATCATGTACTATGACACACTAAGCCGCATGAACCTATCAGAGGGTCAGCTGGACCACAGCAACCTCACCTTTCATGGCATAGTGCCCGGCAGGCAAGCAAAGCCAATGGGGAGCATCAGGCTGAAGGTAACTGTCAGACCTAAAGAGAACTACCACTCAGAGTTCCTTCGGTTCGAAGTTGTCCCCTTCAAAAGCGCCTATCATGCAATCTTTGGACGACCGGCTTTCGCCAAGTTCATGGCAAGGCCGTGCTACATATACAGCAAACTTAAAATGCCGGGGGGAAACGGACCCATCACGATTTTCGGCAACTTCAAGAAAGCCAAGGAGTGCGAGCGTGGCATGGCCGCCTTCGCAGGAGCCGTCATCCACAAGGAAGAACTCGCGCTGCTCGGTGCGGATTCAGACAACTCCAGGCCAAAGCCAAAGATGGATGTCAAGAAGACCTTCGAAGCTTCAGAAGACACCAAAAAGGCGGACCTCATCCCAGGTGACAAGTCTAAGCAAGTTGTCATCGGCTCCAACCTTGACAGCAAATAGGAAGGCGCGCTCGTCGAGTTCCTCCGTGAGAATCGTGACATCTTTGCATGGTCGCCTTCCGACATGCCTGGTGTACCGAGGGAACTTGCCGAGCACTCGCTCAACGTCATAAAAGGATCCAAGCCGGTAAAGCAAGCAACAAGACGCTTTGGAGATGAGAGACGCAAGGCTATAGGAAAGGAGATAAATAGGCTGAAGGCCGCCAATTTCATAAAAGAAGTTGTACACACCGATTGGGTGGCAAATCCTGTACTTGTCCCAAAGAAGAATAAAGAGCTGAGGATGTGTATTGACTATACCGGTGTTAACAAGTGCTGCCCAAAGGATCCCTTTGCGCTGCCTAGAATTGACCAAGTCATAGACTCCACAGCAGGCTCCGAGCTGCTTTGTTTTCTGGACGCCTACTCAGGATACCACCAAATCAAGATGAGAGAGTCAGATCAGCTGAAAACATCTTTCACAACTCCATACGGGACTTTCTGCTACATTACAATGCCTTTCGGCCTGAAGAACGCAGGGGCAACATACCAGCGCTGTATGCAAAATTGCCTGCATGAACAGATCGGCCGCAATGTTCACGTCTATATAGACGACATCGCAGTAATGTCAAAAAAGAAGGCAGATCTCCTAGAGGACTTGGAAGAAACTTTTCAGAATCTCCGGAGGTATCAGATGAAACTCAATCCCGCCAAGTGCGTTTTCGGCGTTCCAGCCGGCAAACTGCTCGGATTTATCGTCTCAGAACGAGGGATCGAGGTTAACCCGGAGAAGATCAAGGCCATCCAAAACATATCCAGACCTACTTGTCTGAAGGACGTGCAACGCCTAGCCGGATCGGCGGCAGCCGTCAGTCGTTTCATAAGCCGCCTAGGGGAAAAGGCAATGCCTCTCTACCGGCTATTGAAGAAATCCGACAACTTCGAGTGGACAGCAGAGGCAGATGCCGCCTTGCAACAACTTAAGGAGGCCCTCATATCCGCTCCGATATTGGCAGCACCTCGATCACAGGGACCAATGCTGCTGTACATCGCGGCAACAGGAGCTGTTGTCAGCGTTGTCTTGGCTGTGGAAAGAAAGGAGAACGAAGCCGCGACGTGTGAGCAGCGACCGGTCTACTTCATCAGTGAAGTATTCTCCGCCTCCAAGCAGAGGTATCCGCATTACCAAAAGCGGGCTTATGGTGTATTCTTCGCCGCCAGAAAGCTTAGGCATTACTTCCAGGAACACACAGTGACAGTAGTCATCAAGGCACCGTTGGGAGACATAATCAACAATGCAGAGGCAACAGGTCGAGTTGCCAAATGGGGCATCGAACTTGCCGCCTTTGATATAGTCTATAAACCACGGACCGCCATTAAATCTCAAGCGCTTGCAGACTTTGTCGCCGACTAGACAGAAGCCATGGAGGCAACGACACTCCCCGAGTGAGAATATTGGGTCATGCACTTTGACGGATCAAAGATGCTCAAAGGCTCGGGGGCTGGGGTCGTTCTACGCATGCCTAAAGGTGACAAGCTTAGCTACGTGTTACAAATCCACTTCACAGCAACCAACAATGTTGCCGAGTACGAAGCCTTGCTTCACGGGTTACACGTGGCAAACGACCTAGGCGTCAAAAGAATCCTCTGTTATCGCGACTCAGATCTGGTCGCGCAGCAAGTAAGCGGAACATGAGATGCGAAAAGCGCAACAATTGCAGCTTACAGAGCCAAAGTTGACGAATTCGCAAAAAACTTCGTAGGCTACGAAGTCCGGCATGTTCCAAGAGCTGAGAATGAGGCGGCGGACACACTTGCAAGACTTGGATCGGAACGCAAAAAGGTACCAAAAGATATCTTCCTGGAGCATTTGCACAAGCCATCCATTAAAGGCGCCGATTTGATGGACCCCGACTCAGAAGAACCGGTAGAAGCGGCAAATCTCGCTGTCTACTTAACACAGCCGGATTGGACAGTCCCATATCTCGATTTTCTAATCGACCAAAAGTTGCCGGAAGACGATGAGGTGCTAAAGAGGCAGATCATAAGGCGAGCCAAGGCATTCACGATAATAAAAGGCGAGCTATACAAGCGAAGCACTTGCGGCATCTATCAGCGGTGCATACAGCCGGAAGAAGGCCCGGAAATTCTGAAGGACATACATATTGGCACCTGCGGGCATCATGCTTCCGCTAGGTCCATTGTATCCAAAGCTTTCCGCCAAGGTTTCTACTGGCTCACCGCCAAGGAAGACGCCTGAGAACATCGTAAATACATGCAAAGGCTGCCAGTTGTACGCTCGCCAACCTCATTTACCGGCACAGGAGCTAAGGACGATCCCAATCACCTGGCCGTTCGCGGTCTGGGGCTTAGACATGGTGGGTCCCTTCCAAAAGGCGCACGGTGGGTACACTCACCTATTGGTCGCTGTCGACAAGTTCACCAAATGGGTCGAGGCTAAACCGATCAGCAAACTTGACGCACGAACAGCCATCAATTTTCTCTGGGGAATTATCTCTCGGTTTGGAGTTCCACACAGCATTATCACCGATAATGGCAGCAATCTGTCCCAAGGCGACATAGAAGAATACTGCAGCGATCTGGGCATCCGGCTTGATTTGGCATCCGTGTCACACCCTCAATCCAATGGACAAGTAGAGCGTACAAATGGCCTAGTCTTATCAGGACTTAAGCCTCGTCTCGAAGCTCCATTACACAGGGCAGCCGGTGCATGGGCAGACGAGTTACAGTCGCTACTGTGGAGTTTGCGCACAACGCCAAACAGATCTACCGGCTACACTCCCTTCTTCTTAGTATATGGCGCTGAAGCAGTGCTACCTACCGACATGAAGTACGACTCCCCAATGGTTCAAGCCTACATCGAGCAAGACGTAGAAGGTGCAAGACAGGATAGCCTAGACCTGCTAGACGAAGAAAGAGACGTTGCTCTCCATCGCTCCGCCTTGTACCAACAACAACTTCGACGCTATCATAGCCGGAGAGTGCGGAAGCGAAGCTTCAGAACAGGTGACCTGGTTCTCCACCTAATTCAAGACAGAAAAGGCTTGCACAAGTTATTACAGCCATGGGAAGGACCGTTTATAGTCACAAAGGCGCTGCTCAATGGTTCCTACTACCTAGCCGACATCCGCGACGAAGATGAAAAGAAAATGCGCAAGAAGGCGGCAGGAAGAAGGGGAACCAAGCGCAAGAAAGGCATTGACGATCCGTTCGAGCAAACAAGACGGCCTTGGAATATTGAGCAGCTACGTCCTTTCTACACTTAGCAATTTATAATTGTAATAAGTTAAAAATGGTTATGAAATAAAAGTCTATGGTTCCTCATCTGTGTTGAGAAGCATGCCATCTTTTGTCTTTTCTTACAATCATATTTCCCCTATGTATCTAAGTTACCTATTTTCTAGCTCCGTGCAAAGGTTCAAACTGGTAGATACTTGCAGCTTTCGAGCCAACCCAAAGCAAAAACAAACTTTTTGCGCCGCGTAATTCCTTTACCTTTGATTACTTATATGTGGTTCGCCTAGTAGTATGTCTTTGACACCAACATGTTGGCTTTGGTCTCTGATTCTAAACAAATGGTCTAGCCCTGGTTGTTTTAGCTAAAGTTACCGGCTGAGGTTTCGTCAACATACAAAAAGTCAAGCATATAAGTCAGGGTAAAATTAAGGCGGGCCATATAAATAAAGACAAAATAAAACTTGTCAGCCAGTTTTCGCCTAGCAAAGCAGCAACAAAAGTATATACAAATGTTACAAGTCAATGTTGCATTGTTTCAGGGGCCGACAAATAAGGCTGATCGGAGGCAAGGACAGAAAAGATATGGCTCGGGGGAGCGTCTACATCAGACTTGGGGGCTGACAACCTCAGCCCCGGAACTATCACTCCCCTCCGCCTCGGCCGCGCCGGCAGCTTCAGCTCCCTCTCCGCCAGGCACAGGATGGCGCCGGTAAAAGATGGAAGTGTCCACCATGTCGGCAACCCGCGTGGCGTAGCCGGCAACGCTGTCGAGAACAGCGGCCGACTCAACCTCGCTACCGTCTTCGTACGTTGACGGCATGCCTTCGGTGACGGCTTCTATCTCCGCCTCGGGGTAGTGCGCCATGAACAACCCAAGGGCGGTCTTGGCTCCACCCCGTGCCGCCGACTTCAGCGAGCTTTTGTGCAGTTTGGTCGCCTGCTCCAAGATGGCGGGCACGTCGCTGAACTCGGTCGGCTCCTGGCTGCCGGACGAGGTGAAGAACTTGGCGGCAAACCGCTTGGACGCCGCCAAAGTCTCGGTGATCAGTTCGCCTAGACGCGCAAGGCGATCCAGGCGGGGGCTGACAACCTTGTCATCGCCTAAACCGGCGGGAACTGCATCAAAAATAAAGCCATTAGTTTGGCTCAGGCTAAAGCAACATGGCAGCATCAAAAAAGGAGCAAGAAATTACCAAGGACCGAGTTATGGAAAGCGGACAACTCAATCATATGAGTTGCCAGCGCGTCCTCCGCAGTTTGGGCGCGAGAAGTCTGCTTGGAGATTTCCTCCGCAGCCATCTTCTCCGCCTCCGCCAACTTGTTGCGCAGGCTTTCTAGCTCACCAGTGAGCTGGCTAGATTCCTGCGCAAACTTGAGTTGCTGGGCCTCCATCTCCTTTTGATGAGCCTCCTTCAACTTCAAGTTGGCGGCCGCCAAGTCTGAAGCTTCATTCATAAGAGCTTGCATATCAGTGGACGCCTTCAGGATATCCTGGGCGTGGTCTAGCAGTTCTACAAGTATGGATTCGCTAAGCTAAATGATTGACGGAAACATAAGTCAAAAGCATAGTTGAAGGCGAAAAGGATCAACCCTACCTTCATCTTTTTTGCGAGCCGCCTCCAATTCGGCAATCCGCAGGTCCTTGGCCTCGCACTCCTTCTTCAGGTCGCGGCAGCGCCGGTTTATCTCGACTCGGGAGGAGACAAGCTCGACGTTGGCAGACACAAGGCCCTGCAAGACAAAACAAAGGCATATAACATATTGTCGAATAACCACTAAGCCGGCAGTCAAAATTTCTTTTGACTTGCCATCTAAGTGCTCGGGGGAAAGGCTATGTATATGCCGGAGTGGTAAGAACTTACAGATAAGTCGCCCTCCAAGACGGCGAAGGCCTGAGAGGCGAAGTTGGCAAAAGCCAAAGTTGACTCCTTGGCCTCCTTAAAGGTGGACCAAGGGTCTCTGACCTTGCCGCCTCCCGCAGTCGGGGCTGCCCTCCGAGACCCGCCGGCAGTCGACTCCAGCAACCCTTCGTTGGCGGCGCACGATTGAGCGGCATCATCGGCCGTAGCCTCAGCCAGCAGTAGGGGAGTTTTTGGCGCGCGGTCGGCGGAAGGGGCCCTTGGCGGAGCGCCTGAAGCCGGAGCTGGGGGCTGACGACGAGCGTCGCCCATAAAGCTGCCGACATGGAGCTGAGGAGTTGGCGGCACGGTGGCCGGCGAGCCGCCTTGCGGCCGCTTTCCTTTGCCAAGAAGTCTGGTCGTCAACCGGGAGGTTGCGACCCTTTCCCTGTCAACAAAAAGCAAGCACAGTCAATTGGCCAGTATTGAAGAGGTTTGCCGTCTGGCAAAGGCAAAATTGAGTACCTTCGAGGGATGTTAATCCCCGCGTTCTCGCCAATGTTGGCGAGAGTCGGCTCGGTAGCCGACGCGATCCGTTTCTTCCTCTCGGCGTTCGCCGTAGAGGAAGCAGCGTCGGACGCCTTGTGCTTCTTCATCTTCCCGGCTTCCGACTCGTAGAAGTCGGGAGCCAGGTCATCCTCCCCCAACTCGGAGAGCTGAAAAGGAAGACAAGTTAAAGGAACTCAATTCTAGCCGGCAAAGCTATCAAACAAGGGGCAAAGGAAGAAAATATTTACCTCGAGGGGAGGGTTGTCGTGGGTGTGCATGGGCACGCCCTTAGCCATCTTCACCAGCCCCGCCTTGACGAGGCTGCAGAGCCGGAATGCCAGGTCGGCGACCGGCAATATCTCTTCGCTCACGCGAAGAGAGGCTGTGTCAGTAGGCGAATACTGACACATCTTGTGCGGGCTGTACCGCAAGGGGAGGATTTGCCGGCCGAGCCAGCAAATGACGGTGTCGACCCAATCCAGCTGAGGGGGAGCCATCGTCCTCGTGAGGAATTCAATCCGCCTTTGAATAAGGCGGAGTTCCTCCGTCAACTTGGGCACCGCCTCGTCCCAGCATGGTCGAGGCATGGGTGGCGCGTTGACGAATGCCGGGATGCCAACTTGGCGGCCCGGCGCTGCCATATCTTGGCAGTAGAAGAACGTGGAGGTCCAGCCCTTGACGGACTCGAGATATGGTATCTTGGGATACCATTGGCGGCCCTGGCGGCAGTTGAAGGTGACGCTGCCGCATGTTGCCAGCCCGCCGTCCGGCACCGTCTGTCGCCGACAACGGAAGCAATATCTGAAGAAGTCTAAACTAGGCCTAATACCTAGGTAGCCTTCGAACAGAGCTGTGAAGCCGGTTAGGACTAATATACTATTGGGTGCAATGTTGTGGGGCTGGAGCCCATAGTGATCCAAACCTCGCTAAAAAAGGCGGAAGGCGGAAGCGCCATTCCCCTAACAAGATGGGAGGTGAGGATTACCCGCTCTCCGGCTTCCGGGGCCGGGATGACGTCTCCGAAGGCGGCCCTCCACCGGCAATCCTCCCGAGTGGGGAGGTAGCCGACAGCCTCCAAATCTTGGAGGGCGTCTTCGTCGACGATGGAAGGCAGCCAGTAGCGGGACCCGAGGTCCGCCGCTTCCTCTTCCTCGTCGACGGGGGCGCCCGCCGTCGCCGTCGCCGCGGTGGTCGGTGGAGGAACCGAAGGGCCCGCCGCTGGTGCGCGCGCGGTAGAAGTCCGAGGGACGACGGCGGTGACATTGCTCGCCGTCGCCGCCGCCGCGGGACGGGTTATTGCACCGCCCATCGCCGTCGCGGGCGCGGTCTCGGTCGCCGGACCGCTCGACGCCGTCGAGAGAGTTGGGCCGGTGGACATCGCCGCAAAGAGAGGTCGTCGGAGGAGAGGAGTTCGCCGGAGCTCGCTCGGAGGCAAGAAGCGAAGAAGTGGAAGAGGCAAGAGCGCACGGAGAGCAAAGGCTGGGTAAAGAAAATGGACCGTTTGGCTACCTATTTATAGGGCCGGGCGTTGCTCCCTGTGCAACGGCGTTTTTAGTCGGACACGTGTCCAGCATCCGTTGCAGCCCATGATTGCACGATCTCCACGCCTCCTCTTTTCCCGCAATTTGTGATCGTGGCGAGATTCCCGCCTAGGCTGTTTTCAAACTGTCGTGAGCCGGCTAGGTGGAAACCGTCAAGAAGAATGCTCGGCAAAGATTGCCGAGTAGCCGTCTTTTCCCATGATGGATAAAGGCGGCCGCATGTCAACATCAAGACACGCATGCCTCGTTGATTTTCAGAATGGTTCAAGTCCTGCAGCCGCCAACTTTGGCAGATGAAGAATCAAGAAGAAGCCGGCGCCTGGAGAACTTCAACCTTTCTGGGGGCTAATGTTGGGGATATATCAGCTAGGGGTATAACCAACATGGATCAATCCGGCTAGTCCAGGGTGGCCCAAGGGTGGTAAGGCCAAGGCCTGCCGGGCGGCCCAGATAGCTGACGTACAAGGAAGTAGGCGGACGGTCCAAGGAAGGCGGAAGGCCGAAGCCCATCAAGCCACCAAGCCCAAGACGGAAGGCGACAACTAAGCCGGCTAGATCTAGGACTCTGTTTACTTACCGGACAAGTACTTACCTTGTACCCTGGGGTCTGGCCGCCTATATAAGCCGGCCACCAGGGAGCCTTTAGGCCCAAGCTCAGAGACAACCTCAATAGGCATCATACCCATTGTAACCTGTTCACGGCTATTGCCTCATAGTGAATTATAGCAGCACGTAGGATCCCGCCACCGCTGTGGGATCCGAAGCTGGATAAACTCACCGTGTTCAATCCCGACCTCGACGACACCAACCTTCTTCCCCACAATCCATACGTAGGCTAGAGGACCCCCGTCTCCTATCAAATATGCCGATACCACGACAGTCACTTCCTCCTGAGCCTTCATCTTTTCCTCGTTCTCCTTGAGTAAGGCACATAGCTCATCGTTTTTCAGGAGCTCAGTGCGCCTATCCTCATAAAGTTCTGTGACGAGGATCTCCAGGTCCTGGAAATAAAGACTAAGGGGCTTTGCTTTGCCTCTATCTCCGACATCAAAAAGGTAAGGTTCTCCATCCTCGTTTCTCCTTCCAAAGAAAATGGAGTAGTGGCCCCTCAACTCTGTGCTGTAGCGTCCACAGATACGCCCAATCAGGTCTTGCATGACTAGATTGAGTCCTTTATCTTTGGCGTCACTAACAATTTTGATTTCCAATGGGGGCTCTTCTCCACGTCCTGGCTGAGTTGCTTTTATTCCCCAACAACCTTATTTGTTAAACTTCTTCAGAATGAAGCCCTTAACTTGAGTGTGACGCCCTAAAATCGACACTATGTAGATTTAAGCGTTCCCGCCGAAATCCACATAATAGCGATTTTAGGTCACCCACCAGACATAATGTGCACGCCGAAACATGCGCATTATGTGGGTGGAATTGTGATAATATTACAACAGTTCCGATACATCCACAAATACAACAGAAGATAAATACAACAACGACTCGAACGAGTCAAGATACAAATGATACAACATAGAGATACAAAAGACAGCGGAAGCAAAATAGTATCCGACTACGGATAAGATACAAATTGGACTAAGAGTCCTGAAGATAAGCAATGGCGCCATATCCCTGCCCAGCCAAGCCGGAGGGATTCCCAAGCTAACGTCGTCAGACTTCAAACCTGTTGACTGCACATAAAGCACAACCCAAAAGAGGGTCAGGGCACTCCCTGGCAAGCAAAACCGACTTGCCTACTTTCTACACCATCTCCCAAAATATAGGGGAGGTGGACTTAGCGGCAGCAGCACTAGCAACCTAAAGAGACACGCTACAACTTCCGTCTAACCAGAGAGGGATAAGAGAGCGCATAAAGTAAACATCTACAACTAACACCAAACATAACCCATTCTCGAATTAACCCCCTCAACCAAATATGAGGAAGCAATTCGAGAAACTCACACATCGAACAGTTTTAGTTATAATTTATGGTGAAAGTAATTCTATAGTACTAGTCAAATTAATTAACATTAATTAGGTGCAAGTTGTCTAGATCTTGTTAGCCAGCATCATCACCAAAGTCGTCCATAACCGTGGACACGGCTCATCGATAAGATTATACCCTGCAGGGGTGCACTACAGTACCCATACTCGCATGATCAACCCGTTAGGGCCTCTCAACACGACTCATTCCTTCACTACAGCAAGTCCAAGTGCCACCCATATGAGTTGTTACCCGCGTCAGGAGTCCGGCCGAATCTCAATTGCGGACTCATTAGTTTGTGTCTGCTCACCATGCGGCTCAAACCACAGTAGGAACTGTCCGCTACGTGAGCACCACCCCTATATGACCCCCCGTATCAAGTAACCTCTCATCGATCATCATCATCATGCACATGCATATGAGCGAATGGAAAACCCGAACTACTTGCGGCACATGGACGAGCTGCGGATCCGTTCAAAGTCGAGGGGGGCTCCATTGGGCCTCCCACAAGTGGTTAGTGCGCTCAAAATTGGATCCGAGGACAAAATCTCAGTTCCTAGGTCGACACTGAGCAGAACAAAGCACCTCGCAAGGCCTTCCGCCTGGTGCCTTATCATTTAATTATAATACCCCAATATAATACAACATTTTATTAAGGTAGAATAATATATCATACTAAGCAGGTGAAACGTAAGACCAACAGACGACTCGCACAAACAACTCTAAGCATGCGCTACGACTCGCAAGGCCAACAGATAAACATGCAACAGGTATTAGGTTGTGGGGATAAAGCTGTATGGGCTGCAGGATAAACATGTGATGGGATTGCGATAAAGAATCGAATACTAGGGTAGCAGAGATCAACGGCAGGAAAGAAAGACAATGTATAGGTAAACAAGCAAACTTTGCTTGCCTGGAATCCCGCATGGAAGCAGATCTTGTCGTTGCTCACACATCTCAACGTCATATCCGCGAAGAAGCAACAAACACTGGAAAGCGTAAAAGATGCATTTTACAACTACGGCAAAAGATCCAGCATGATCATATGAGCATGATGCATGGCATGGCGAGATGCAATTTGAGATGCACTTAACTCAAATTAAGCGGAACCGGGATTCCGACAATTAATATTAATGTTGAAGTTATTTATCTACCCCACAATTTAAATGTCCATTAAGATGGCAAGGCATGGCAAAGATGATCTAGTCAAATTAAATGGAATAGGCATCAATAGTAATTAAATGCCCACACATTCCATAATTATTATTTAGGTGAATCGCTACACCACCAAACCCAAGAGATGCAACACATGCAAGTATGATGCGATATGCACAAGATAGATGATATTTAATAAAATAGGTTTAGGGTTAGGGTTTGGGTCCGCACGTTGGATCTGGAGAGATAGGGTTCGAAACCGACGTCTTCGGTGCGTAGAGGAAGTAGTTGCCGTCGGGGAAGTAGTCGTCGCGGGACCGGGGCGTCGTCGTTTGTCGGTGTCGTGGAAGTGGTCGGGTAGCGCGGACACGTAGAACACGGCAAACGGACACCGGAAGGAAAAACACACGGGCGGGCACCGCGACACGGACACGGGTAGTCACGGGAACGCGGCACCGGAAGACGACGCGCACGCGCACGGGCAACACCACGAAGGGTGGACAACTCGGACACAAAAATGACGCTGAAGTTCTTTCGGGCATTTCGTCGAACACTTTGCGGGCGGCGGAAGCGAGGACGTCACCGGACGAGGAAAAACGGCGAAGCGGAGGCGCGGACGCGCGTGGCGGAAGTGAAACACGCGGCGGCGAGCGGCGCGGGCGGAGGAAGCTGCACGGGCGGAGGAGCTCGAGGGCGGCGGCGTGCACGCGGCCCGCGGGGCGCGCGGCGGAGGATGCCCGGAGGCGGGGCCACGGGCGGGGACAGCGAGGAGGCCGGTGCGCGGCAGCACGCGCGAGCGGCGCGCGGCGGCGCAGCCGGAGGCGCGCGCGGTGACGGACGGAGCAGGGGATCGGGCCGGCGGGAGGCGCTGGTGCGGGGCGAGCTCGGGAGGTCGCATCGGGCGGCGGCTCGTGAAGAGAAGAAGTGCGGGAGGAGGCGGCCGGAGCGGGAGGAGGCGGCCGAAGCTGGCTGCGGCCGTGGTAGAGCGCGGCGGCGGCGGCGCATGGCAGAGGGAGCGACGGCCGGCGGAGGGCGGCGCGGCAGGGCCGGAGGCGGACGCGCGCGAGGTCGGCGGTGGAGGCGCCGCGGGAGGAGCCGGAGGCGAGGGGCCGCGCGGTGGCTGGCGCGCGGCGGCCGGCGGCGCGCTCGGTGGCGAGGGCGCAGCGACGACGCGGGCGGCCGGCGGCCGGAGCCAGAGGCGCGGGGAGCGGAGAAGGGCGCAGGGCGCCGCGGCGGTGGTGGAGGCGCGGCGGTGCGGCGCGGCGACGGGGAGGAGGAAGGCCGGCGGGGAGAGGCGGCGCGGTGAGGGCTGGTGGCCGGAGGCAGCGGCGCTCGGGGAGCACGGCGAGCTCGGGAGCGTGCGGTGCGAGAGGGAGTCGGGGAGGATTTTTCTCCCGTGCGGTGGAGAGAAGGAAGGAGGAAGAAGGAAAAGAAAAAGAAAGAAAAAAGAGAAAGAAAAGAAAAGGAGGGGGAAAAAAGAAAAGAAGGAGGTGGGAGGACTTTACAAATTTCCAGAAAAATAGAGGAGGGTGGCTGCAAAAAGGCAGGGGGTGGGAAAGAAGTTTCCAGGGGGAAACCCTAGGGTTTGCTTAGGTGGGCTTTTGGGATTTATTTTTCTCCCGTTTTAAACTTTTATGTTTTATATTTTTTAAACAAAAACGAGAAGGAATTTGAATACGAAACCTTTACAAAATATTTTTAGTTTTGCATAGACAATTTAATAAACTAGTTTTTAACATTTTTAAAAGATTTGAAGATAACACATTTTTAATTAATTTTAAATGCATTTAAATTTAATTATGGAAATTTAATTTAAATGCAACAAATTAAATTAATGCGATGCGATGCCATGTCGATGCAAAAAAAAAAACTCACAAAACTAAAAGGGGATAAAACCCGGGGCGTTACATTGAGGTAGTGGTAAACCTATCTTCTCGCCGATGTCGAGAAGGTAGCAGCCAAAACGGGTGTCCTCGAAGTCCTCCGCAGTGGTGAAGTGGAAGCTCGTCATCCTTTAGGAAGAAAGAAAAGAATTTAAAACAAGAAATGTATAAGGTAAGGAAGTACTAGTCATATGTGCATTATTAATTAGAGACAATACTAAGTCAAATCTCAATGTGATCAACAAATATAAACAACTCTTTGTAAATTGGATATTCACTATAGTGAGAGAGACAGACACCCGGCCAACCACTTAACTGTGGAATAGGTCTCATGTACACGGACATGTAAGATTTGTTTCCAGGCCGCTTCATCTCACTATGCCGCTAGGATCCAAAATACTTAAGTAGTTAATACTATGATCAAAAGGTTTTTCCAATCCTAAGGGCTCGAACCTACAGGCAACACAGTGCTCTGATACCATCTGTAGTGTACCTGCACTCAAAATATGGCAGATACCTGTGTATAGTGCAAATCACTGGATCGATTCGTTTGCACACACAGTTACGATGTAATATCACAACAAAGTATCAATTTATTACAACGCTGATCCAGACTTAGAAAATATTCATTACAAATTTGCATAGCATAAAGCTAGCAGTGAACAGAGTAAACAGCGGAAAATTATTCTTCATGGAGTCCCCAATCATCATCATGTGCCACAGGCGAGCATGTTGGTTGAAGACTCGAAACTCTTAGTAAATTTTCACTCATCATCAGAACAGTCTACAATAAGATATATATGGCAACAACGTGGGTCAGAACCATTAAAATGGAACTGGCAAGTGACACTATGGTGGACACTTAGAGGAATAACTCTATGACCTATATGCTTATTTGGCTGGTGGAGCTCAAGGCTATTTTGCAGAAAGCAAGTTTTTCCCTAACTTTTTGAAACAACTTTACCTCGTTGAGACAAATATGGTATGAAAGTCATAGTCCCAATCTACCCTTGTTCACCCATCAAATTTTAATTTATAAATTGGAATGGTGGAATCCTCCGTTGACATCCTCGTTCAGCTGCTCAATTGTCCGTTTCCGGGGACACGACTAAGTACTTAGTTTTATACTCTGCAGAGGTTGTGCGCGTTCACCATTGTACCCATTCAACCCAATTTACCCTTTACACACCAATGTGATAAGGAAAGGAGAAGAATGAGACAAGATCTTTCAGAAGCATTTTCCCTCCCACTCTGGCCTGACGCGCTCCACCTACAAACCACTACCTCCACCTGTCAGGCCGGGGCGAGTCCACGCAGCTTTGTTGATCAAGACAGAGCCCATATTGGCAATGGCTGCATGAGAAGCAATCTTCCCTCGAAGTTCTTCAGATACCTTTGTTCCTCGGTGGCCATCCACAAGTGAATATCCCACAGGTAAATCCCCTGGGGACAACACTCAACTCATACAGCCAAGCAACCAATTCCACCCAGGTGTTTGATTATAACTTACTAGAATTTACATTTCATCAAAAATGGTTTTGCATAGCATCACAATTCTACTAAGTATTTTCATAGGAACCTAGACACAGGAATAAGGAAGTCTAAACATGGCTTGCATAGCAATACTATCCTAACATGATTATAGAAAATAATCTACTCATGCATAGAAAAATAATAGGTCTTTTATGGGGGGTGTGCCACTTGCCTTGGCAACCGGAAGTGCAGCAGCTACAGTTGCAAAGATTTTTGTTTCCCTCCGAATGGTCTAACAAAAGAAATAAAGAGCCACACATAAACACAAGCAATATGTTCATTAAAAGAAAATATATGCTATGCATGAGATGAGATGCAATAATTTATTTCAACGTCAAGAAACAAATATATGCATCTCTTTGAATTTTTGTGATATATGCATGAATAAAATTTTAATTTATTTTCATTTATTTAGACATGAATAATAGGTAATAACAAGGATTTTAGTTTTTCTTAGACAACACTTCATTACCAATTTTTGTAAAAATGACATTTGGGCACAGGGCATCTAAACAAGTTGTTAGCAATTTGATTTACTCAAAAAATAAATTTTCTAACTAAAGTTATGTCAAAAACACTTAAACTTCTCTCCAAAATATTTGAAAATTTTATGTGTGTCAAAACAGTAAACTAGTGAATCCAAAGTGTTCTACTGGTTCTAAGGATTTCAAATATATAAAAATATTTAAATTTGGTTAAACAGATAAAAAGCAATGATGAAAACAGTGTGTAGGGGGTTTTCTGCAAAACTGCCAAATTAAATGACTTAATAAAAATTCAGAAAATAAAATCTGACGTCGCGCTGACGCGGGGTACCGGTTCGAAATTTTAAGTGATCTAATCCTAGCCGTGCACGGGAAATCTAACGGTCTAGATCAAAACGAACAGAAACGAGCGGCGCGGCCGGCCGGAACCCTAGCCCGAGGCGTGCTCGCGGCGGCGCCATCGCCGGAGTTGCTCGTTTCACACGCCCTACTGGCTACAAGGACGAACGAGTCATACCCGTGCGTGGAGGAGGTCGAGGCGGAGACAATGGCGAGGTGGTCGACGATGGAGTGCTCTGTCGCGCCGGAATTTTCTCGTCGGAGTCGTGCTCGGCGGCGGTCCTCTTCGGGCGTGGATGGAGACGATGTTCTGCTGCCCCAGAAGACGCAAAAACTTGTAAAAACGATGCGCGAGGTCTAAAAAGACCAGAAGGAAGTGGAGAGAGGGCTTGAGGGGACGCGGCTCTCCGGAGTTCGTCGAACTTGCCGTCGGTAACGGCGGGGCTCGGGGGGTGCTCGTGGGCGGCCTGGTGGCTCTCGGGAGGTGGTGCGTGGGGCAAAAGAGAGAGGGGATCGAGGGGATCTTATAGCAAGAATCGGCGACGTAAAAGGGGCAATGAATCCTCCGCAATGAATCGAGATTACTCGGCCGTTTCTCGACGTCGTCGTGGGCGTGATTTGGGGCGAGCCGTTGCAGCGGGAGGGATGATAGGTGGGGCCCACCTGCCAGAGAGTGAGCGCGCGCGCACGGGCGGGGACGGGCTGCTGGCGGGCAGCGGTGCTGCGCGCGCGGTAGATAGCTTGTGGGCTTCGGCCCACTTGCTGGTCCGGCTCGATTTTTCTTTTATAAATCATTTTTTTGTTTTCAAATCTTTTGAGTATAAAACAATTTCAAAACTATATCAAAACTTCTCAGAAAAATTCATAAAAATATAATTTAAAAAGCTTATTAAAAATAGATCCTTTTGATATTATTTTTGTCTAAAGTAAAAATAAAGTAAAACGAGATATTATTATAAATTTAAATAACACTTTTTATAGGCATAAAATCAATTAAAACATATATAAAGATTTAATTTAAAATCTTTGTGATTTAAATGACAAGTTTAATGATGATGATGCATGGATGCAAAGTTTTAATTTTTTCTGAAAATTGGGATGTTACAAATCATAAGTATGTATTAGTCCTAGAAAGGGAGGTGCATTAGCATAGGTTCACCCACACGACACTTATCTAAACACTAAAGATTATTCATCAATATGAAGCGAAAGCACTAGACATAAATCCTGTGTGTCCTCAAGAAGGATTGGTCATCATAAGTAAACAAACCGGCTTGTCCTTTGCCCTAAAAAGGATTGGGCCACTCGCTTGTAGTGCCCTTGCTCAAAAAAGCAATGGCACATATGAATAGTGCAGAAGACTTGTATCACATAAGTCTCGCATTTTCCAATAAGATGTAATATCACAGTACAATGTCATAATTTATTACAAAATGAGACGAATGATCCAAAAACAAATAATCCTTACAACTTAGCATAGCTAAAACGCTAGCTGAATAAATAGTTCACACTTTATTTCAGAGTTCATACGCAAATCTAAGATAGCATGGAAGTACATCATCTCCATGAATCCACTGGCAAATCATGTTGGTTGTAGCTCGAAGACGACCCCCTTACTCCTCATTCGAAATATCTGCAAGGTTTAGTTGCAGCCCAGCTATGAAGGGTCAGCACAATTGAATTGTGGTGGCAAGTGACTTTAATTTCTAATATTCTACTAAACTATATCTATATGCTTATTTGGCTGGTGGAGCTCAAGGCTATTGCGCAAAGCAAGTTTTCTCCTACTTTTGGTAAACAACTTTTCGAGTCAATATCTTCTCTTTAAGAGACAGCTCGAGACAAATCCATGTCTCCTACCCATGTTCACTGTAACACCCCAATTCTCTTAGCTTTAGTATTGTGGTGTTATTCTAGATTTGCACCTCTTGCAGAAACTTTTGTGTGTAGAAGTTTGAGTAATGATTTAATTTGTTTGCACATCTTATGCTTGTTGAGCTCCACTAGTGTTCCCTGATATTGAAAACACTAAAATCACATCACACCAAAAATAAAATATCCACTATTAGGATCTTGATGGTTGTTAAAACTTAGCCAAACTAGGAGCTATTATTAAGCAAGCCATAAATAGTTTTTGGCATGCATTTGAAACATTTTGATCTAGGTCATGTGTATTTTCTTACCCTGTTCTAAAGTCTCTCAAAAGAGCTTGTTTGCACATAAACATCACTAGCTTTTGTGGTCATCAAATTAACATGACCATTTGAGATATTCTTTTCTTTATCACTAAAAGATTTCTTTTCTTTGAAAGCTAAATGAGATAGTTGACTTGGGCATTTGTAAGTTCAGTACCTTTTCTTAATTTAGGTAAGTTTGGGATGTTGACCCATTTTCTTTTTGTGGGTCATGTTTGAATAATTCAAACTTAGGTTTTCAAATTCTTTTGAGCTAATTACTCAAACCTCTCACATTTTTATTCTCTCTCACTCTTTTCCACTCCACCTGCTGATGAGGAGAGCAGCAACCTCACCCCTGGTCCCACTTGTCATGGACTAGGGCCAACCCCTCCTCTCTCCTCTCTCTTTTCTTCTCTTTTCCACCCAACCTAAGGCCACCTCCCTTCTTCTCACTGGCTAGGGCTGGTCATCCGACCAGACCCCTCTCTGTCCCCTCTCCACCGCCCACCTGAGCCAGTAGGAACGAAGGAGACACTCCCCTCCCTCTCTCCTGCCCGAGCTAACCCTAGATCGGGTGGAGCTCGTTATAACCACCCGAGCCCCTCCCCTGCCCATTTCTCCCCCTCCCTGGCTCCTACCAACCCACTCCTCTCCCCCCTGGCGAAAACCACCAAGCTCTCCCCCCTCATTCGACCTGTAGACAAGGAGATTTCCTTCGGTGGCCGACGGAAGGAAACTGCCGTAGCACTCGTTCCTCTCTACCATTCCTCGCCATTTTTGGTTCCCTGGTTTCCCCTCTGCTAGATCTAATTTCCCTCCCCTCCCTTGGCTCTGTTGCAGCACGAGAGCACCTAGTTCGTCCACGACCCGAGGAAGACGCCGTCGTCGCCACCATGGACTCCGGCGTTGCATGCAAGCTTTGCGACCACCCCTGAGCCCCCCTTCGACGCCGCGTCCACCTCCAACCACCGTTTCGTCCATACGCGAGCCCTAGGTGAGCCCTCTGTGCTCGGCGTCGTGGTTTCGAGCTCCTGCTCGTGTTTTCTGGTCGGGAGGAAGACGATGGCCGGAGGCCGTCGATTTTCAGATCGGCGGCTGTCTTTGAACCGCGCCCGATCTATTCTGGATCGTTGGATCCCAGATCCACGGTCGCTTACCGTTTTGCCCGTGCGCGCGCAGCCGCGCGTGTTTGGGCCGGCCCAGCTCAGCCCCCGCGCGGATCCGCGCTGCTCTGCGTCGCCTCTGGGCCGATCTGGCCCAGATCTGGCCCGTTCGGCCTGCTTTTCTTTTATTCTTTTCCTGTTATTTTTCCAGTAAATCTATAGCCTAGCTTTTAATCTTTTGTGGTAAATCTAGAGTGGCTAAAATGATGGAATTAATTTTGTAACATGAATGCACGTTTTCTTAACCATGTGGCGTTGGATTTGTTCAAAAATATGTTTCCTGTTGAAGGTAAAAATAGATCTAGTAAGAAGTATCTATTACACCATTTGTTTAATAACTTGTGTTCTGTGATTTCAAATCATGCGATCTTGGATTTGTTGGAAAGCTTGTAAAAATTGGTTAATCTTGCATGCAGGAGATTATTCTAACAAAAGTTGTCTTTAGTCTAAGAATAACTTCAGTAGACGTTTGGTGATTTTTAGTTCTTAAATAGAAACACTTTTTGAGGTAAGTCCACTTGGAAGTGTTAGATAGGAGTTGGAGGTATCATATACTACAAATGTAGATTTTTCCAGTAACTAGTTATTTCTTAGTGAATAAATCCCTAAAAAACAGGGAGATAATCTCTTAAAATGCATTTCTGAAATTTCATAGATTATGACATGTCTAGTTTTAATTGGTGAAGCCACCTCGGTCCATAGATAAATGTTGGGGATATTTTTGTGGGATAGACACAGGTTTTATCTAGCTCACTCCACTGGTTTGACACCAAAATAATTCTTATTATTTTCTTTACTTAGATAATGATCAGAAGTATACTTTATTTTAAAATTGGGATAACTTGAGCTAGGAGTATCCAAATTTGATGAATAAAATCTCCACTTAAAGAGAAAACTCATATCTCACCAGAAAGGTTAATTATGAATTCAGGAGATCTATAAAACTGAACCTATCTTCTGTTTAAATTTGACATCAGTAGCTCTTATCTGATTTTTAATTCTTGTATGGTGATAGATGTTCATGCACAGCTAATTTTCAGAGTTCCACATGATTGTTAGGAGTAATGTGGTAAAAGGGTTTAATTTTAGGAGCAGTACCTTAAGAGTTATGCTTAAACCATGTAAACAGCCCCTAATAAGTATTAAATGCATTAGTTGTGTTTTCTGTTTGTGATGCTTGTTGTTTGTTGATATACTTTAGATTGTTATAAACTCGCATCTTAGGGCTTACGCTAGTCTCGTTTGTTTTCCATGTTACGGTAGAACCGCAACCCGAGGACGAGCAGTACGAGTTAGCTGAGCACGACTACGCTGAAGAACAAGACCAGGGACAGTACTCTGAGCAAGGCAAGCCCACCTCACCACCATTATGAAATCCTATTATTTACAAAGCATGTTTTGTCTTCAAAATAAAATAATGCATGTTTTATTTCTTTCGTGGTCCCTTGCCACCCAAAAACTATTTTTCAAAATATTGTTTGGCCAAAGTTATCTACTAGAATATTATAGGTGTTAAAAAAAAGGAGTTTAGTTGGTGAGCCTTGTTGTTGAAGGCACCATCAAAAATATTAAGTTTTCTATTAGTGAACTCTTATTCCTTACCTCAAAACTTTAGGATGGGAACCCATTTGATAAAACTGTTTTACGGAGGAAAAACCCGAGTTGCTGGGAGCAATCGGCGAGCAAGTGTTTCATTAAAACCCGAGTTGCTGGGAGCAATCGGAGATGTTTGCGAAAACCCGAGCTGCTGGGAGTAGTCGGAGGAGAAAGTGTTTTGAAAAACAAAGTGTGAACCTAGCTGCCGCCCGAACAATTAACCCGTGCAACCACACTACCTGACATGGGTAGGGCTTAGTCGGAAGCTTGTCTGTTTTAGTGTTGGGGCTCTCATACTTTCTATGGGGGCTGGGCCCTCGAAGCCGGGTTGTCATCCGGAAGAGACAATACACTGTTGAGGACCAACAGCCGGACGATTACGGTGGGTCTCCTGACGTGGCGGTGTGGCGTCCCGAGGAAAGACCAAGAGATCTAGTGGAGCACACGGTGCCGAGGAGAACAAACCTACCGGGAGGCTCCAATACTAGGGTGGTCATAGTGGAAAGCTTTGATCGTGTTATCCGGACCCCCGCATGCTGTCGTATGACGGGCCGTGGCAGACACGGCGGAAGGACCGATTGGTGTGGGTAAAGTGTGCAACCTCTGCAGAGTGTAAATCTATTTGAATAGCCGCGTCCGCGGTCATGGATGGTTAGAAAGGTCCCACTAGGCATGCTGGCTAGTTTATGGTTTTTCGAAAGAGAAGTGTCTTCGAAAGAAGCAAGTAGTCAACAAGTGGTACCTGGGAGGTACGGAAATTTGGGTGAGGATGATTGGTGTCGGGGAGACAATCAGTTCGACCTCAAGTCAGGAAGAAGGGTTACCCCTATCCTAGTGTTTGATAAACTTTTACAAAAGAAAGTTTTGAACTTGGATATGTCCTTGCTATATCTAAGAGAAGAGAATTCCATCTCTAAATGTTTTTCTTCAACAAAGATATAGAGATGTCGCATTCTAGCGAAGAGAATTCCATCTCTAAATGTTTTTCTTCAACAAAGATATAGAGATGTCGCATTCTAGCGAAGAGAATTCTATCTCTAAATGTTTTTCTTCAACAAAGATATAGAGATGACGCATTCTAGCGGAGAGAATTCTATCTCTAGATGTTTTTCTTCAACAAAGTTATAGAGATGTCGTATTCTCTATGCTTGAAATCATTGTATTCGAAAATAAGCCCTGTAGTTGTATTAAGGAGCCTTCCCAGTTTTCGAAATGTGTTTTCTTGCATTATCATGAAAACTTAAGCCTAGAGGTGGTCTTGCGAGTACGTAATTGTACTCATGTGGCTCTGTCCCTGGATATTCAAATGTCCAGATTATAATGAGGAGGCCTACATCGAGGAGGAGGTGTATGATGACGACTACGCCACTTAGTTGTCACCGGTCAACTGCACTTGTGGGATCAGCGCTCGGAGATGTTCAGAGCCGTCGCTAGCCACGAGCTTCCGCTATCTTAGTTAATTCCGTCCTGCGTGACGAGGTTTGTTGACTTTGGTCGTATGACCGTCTATGTGTTGTAAGACTTTTATTCGTACGACTTGAATGATGTAACTCTTTGATACCTATGTTTGGTTATGTGATCGGGATGCACTGATCATTGGGATCGTGATCTTTTACATAACGTGGGCATCTCGGACTTGTTTTGAGGGGTCCTTACAGACTTGGTATCAGAGCCATCGTTGACCTTAGGAGACTTTAGTTAGGTTGGGCGTCGACGTCACGCAAAAATGTTTTCCTAAATAGTTAGGAGGGAAAATACTTAAAAATGTGCAGAATATGCTGCTACTCCTCTCTCCCCTCTGTTATTAATTACTGAGTAATATTATACTTGCATTAAACTTTATGTTTTTACCTGTTTAAAATTTTGCACACCGTTCACTAATTAAACCTCCATTTAAAATTTTGTGTAGATGAGCGGAGAGTTCTCGTCGTCGATTCAGTTGGGAGTTGTGCCCGACACTGGAGTTTCGCGTCTGTTCCAGGCAGACCTACTCCAGCTGACCAGGCATTTGAGGCGTCCGCTACCGGAGCTGCTGATTGGGCGCTGTCTACCCATGGTTGGAGACGAGATGTCCTGGACTGTGAGGTGCATCCTTCGAGGACCGTTGGTGCCACCCTTCGCCGAGGAGCTGATTGAGGATGCCCTTGCATCGACTCAGATGGGGGCGTTCGTCACCGTGCTGCAGAGGGCTCTTGCCCGCTTGGTGTGTGCTCACAGTTCCGAGCTGGGCGGCACCCGTTTTGAGTTTTACTCTGGCTTGGACGAGAAGAGTAACCCTGTACCGCCACGTCCCCACCCCACTTTCGCGAACCACTTGGCCGAGCTGGGACTCCTCGTCGAGTACACCCAGTCCCAGCTGGTCACTAGTCGGTTCGAGAGTGACCTTCACCGTCTTAATCACGACGGAGCTGAGGTGCGGATCTCGGCAGCTGAGCTGAGGATAGAGGACTTGGAGGCGCAACTCAAGGCGTCTCAGGATAAGCTGAAGACCGTGGAGCTGAAGCTCAAGACCTCAGAGGAGCGTCTAGTGGAGTCTCAGGCAGAGCTCAAGATGGAGCGCAAGGAGCGCCGTTCCACCTTTGCGCGCCTCCAGACTACTCGCTTCTACAGGTTCCAGCTTGACGGGATGGTTGACATGCTTAGGTCGACCGTTGATGCCCGTGACAAGCGGATCAGCGAGCTGGAGAGCGAGGTGGAGGCTCTGAGCAAGGATAATGACGATCTTCTGCCTGATGATGAGGACCCTACGGAGGATATGGATATGGAGCCCGTGAGCGAGCAGGACGACGATGACCTTCGAGGCGAGGGCGGTGAGGACTCGGGAGAAGTGATGTCTGAGGACGAGGACTCCGACGAGCCACCCTTTACAAGTGACGCTGTCGTGGACGTGGAGTAGCCTATTGCGTAGTATCTTTTGGGTTAGGACCGAACCATCGCGATAAGTGGATGCGATTGTGTGGTCTAGTTAGTATGAGTGTGTGTCGGAATTATTGTAAGACTATGTCAGCCAGTGTTTTGTGGTTGTGCACTATGTGATGATGCTTTTGGAACCTTGATATGGAATGAAATCATGCCTTCTTAGGAGTAATGTTTTGCTGTAATTTGTATGCTTTTGTGTATGCTTGATGAAATCTCTTTCGCAATCTATCTTAAAAACTTCTAAGTAGAGAATTTAATATGTGTTTATTCTGAAATTCAGAATGGCTAGGGACCCACCACCCCCACCACCCGAGCCATCTATGGCTCAAGTAATACGTCTTCTCCTGGAGGATCGTGAGGCAGCTCGCACTGAGAGGAATGCCAACCTTGCCACCCTGCAGCATCTTGCTCAGATTGCTGTCAATCAGAATGGCGGCCAAGGGAATGAGGAACCACGTTCCAAGCTGCGTGACTTTCAGAACACCAACCCGCCAGTCTTCTCCAAACGTGAAATACCCCTGGATGTTGTTGATTGGATCCGTACCATCGAGAACAACCTGAGAGTCGCCCAAGTGGGTGACAATGAGAAGGTGGTCTATGGCACTCACTACCTCTCTGGGCCTGCCCGAGCATGGTGGGAGGCCATTCGTGCTCTGTTGCCGCCGGAGGAAGTTGTGGCTTGGCCAGCGTTCAAGACCAAGTTCTTGAAGCGTTATGTGCCCTCCGGACTCGTCAGTATTATGCGAGAGAAGTTCCTGCAGCTCAAGCAAGGCGGGATGTCGGTGAGTGAGTACTTGGAGAAGTTTACTTCTCTAGCAAGGTATGCGCCCACCGATACGGATACCGAAGACAAGAAGAAGGAGAGGTTCCTGAACGGACTTCATGATGAGATGCAGTGCATTCTGGTGGTGATGCCTTTCACCGACCTAGAGTCCCTTGCGGATGCTGCCATTATGATGGAGCACAAGCGCAAGGCTTCGTTTGATAACCGCAAACGTCGCCAGCAGATGTAGCAAGGCGGTAGCAGCAGCAGCCCAGCTGGGAGTTACCCCCGTCCGCGCCCTTCACCTCCACCAAGGCCTTCTTATCCATCACCAAGGCCTCCAACTTTTGGACCAAGACCCAGCTACTTCCCTCGCCCACCTGCACCTCGCCCTGGAGGTGGTTCCAACCCCAGCCTCAACTTTAATAGGCCGCCTGTTCCGAAGCCCACAGGAGGATGTTTCACTTGTGGACAGCCTGGACATTTCTCGCGGGATTGTCCCACTAGACAGCCCGCCGGTGGTCGCCCTAATGCGACAAAGATGAACCAAGGGCCACCCCGTCCACCAGGTGGCAAGAACCCGTATCCCAAGAAAGCGGCCCCTGTCACCCGAGGCCATCTGAATTATATCAGTGCAGAAGAAGCTCAGGAGGCGCCAGATCTGGTTATGGGTACGTTCCCTGTCAACTCAGTTCCTGCCTCGGTTTTGTTTGATTCAGGAGCTTCCCATTCCTTTGTTACGGAGCCGTTTGTTAGGAAGAGCGGTTTGGTCCCAACCTTGTTGCATCGCCTTATAAGGGTGCAAATCCCGGGGGCCACCACTTAGGCCATTGTATCTTGCAAGGAGACTCCTGTGGAAATTCAAGGAGCCCGATTCCATGCGGATATAGTGGTATTAGGAAAACAAGGAATAGAAGTGGTTTTAGGAATGGATTGGATGGCAGTTAACCGGGGAAAAATTGATTGCACCAACAAGTCTGTCACACTAACCACCCCGGAAGGAGAGGAGATTACACACTTCTCGACCCAGTACTCCACCACAGGTCATTTCCACAAGAGTGTTGCTGGAGTCATTTTGGAAGAGGTACCGGTAGTATGTGATTACCCGGATGTTTTTCCCGAAGAGTTACCCGGTATGCCACCGGATCGGGATATTGAGTTCATCATTGAGTTGGTACCCGGTACTGGCCCTATAGCTCAAAAACCTTACCGGATGAACCCCGAGGAGTTGGTGGAACTAAAGAAGCAGTTGTATGACCTGCTTAGAAAAGGGATGATCCGCCCTAGTGCGTCACCCTGGGGGTCACCAATCATTTTCGTGGATAAAAGGGACGGTACCACTCGCTTGTGCGTGGATTACCGTAAGTTGAATGATGTGACTATTAAAAACAAGTATCCCCTACCCAAAATTAAAGATCTGTTTGATCAGCTCAACGGAGCTCGTGTCTTCTCTAAGATCGATCTCCGCACCGGTTACCATCAGCTGAAAGTCAGAGAATCTGACATCCCTAAGACGGCCTTCACCACTCGTTATGGATTGTTTGAGTATACGGTGATGTCTTTCGGCCTGACCAATGCCCCTGCTTATTTCATGAATCTCATGAACAAGGTGTTCATGGAATACTTGGATAAGTTTGTAGTTGTCTTCATCGATGACATCCTGATTTATTCCAAGTTAGAAGAGGAGCATGAAGAGCATCTGAGGTTGGTTCTCGGTACCCTGCGAGAACACCAGTTGTATGCTAAGTTCAGTAAGTGCCAGTTTTGGTTAAAGGAGGTAGGTTTTCTTGGCCATGTTATCTCAGCTGGAGGGATATCTGTAGATCCTACCCACATCAAGTCCATTCTTGAATTCCCAACCCCCACCAACCAAACCGAGGTATGGTCCATCCTTGGATTAGCAGGTTATTACCGCAAGTTTGTTGAGAGATTCTCAAGCATCGCAAAGCCTCTTACCCAACTATTGAAGAAAGATCAGAAGTTCGTTTGGACCGACAAATGTGAAGCCAGCTTCCAGGAACTGAAAAAGCGCCTTACTACCGCACCTATCTTAACCATGCCTGATGTGAACAGAGATTTTGTGGTTTATTGCGATGCCTCCAAACTCGGACTTGGCTGTGTCCTTATGCAAGAGGGCAAGGTGATTTCATACTCGTCGCGACAACTCCGCAAGCATGAGCAGAATTACCCAACCCATGACCTAGAGCTTGGTGCAGTGGTTCATGCGCTCAAGACTTGGCGACACTTTCTGATGGGCAACCGTTGCGAAATTTACACCGATCACAAGAGCCTGAAGTACATCTTCACCCAGAGGGACTTGAACATGAGGCAGCGAAGATGGATATAACTCATCAAGGATTACGACTTGGACATCCATTACCACCCTGGAAAAGCTAACGTTGTGGCTGATGCCCTTAGCCGACAGCCGTGTTCTTTCAACTCCATGATCAGGACTCAGCAGCCAGAACTCTGGGAAGAGCTTGATAAGATGGGTATAGAAGTAGTCAGTTATGGGGCAGTCGATCAACTCCTGTTGCAACCCACCTTATGGGAGCAGATCAAGCAAGCACAGAAGGGTCACGAAAGCATTGAGGGCATCAAGCGAAGACTGGACAAAGAGGAAGTCAATGGATTCACCATCGAATCTGACGGTATTCTTTGGTACAAGGGACGCATCTGCGTACCGTTAGATCCTGTTTTGAAGCAAATAATTATGAAAGAGGCCCACGAGACTTTGTACTCTATCCACCCTGGTGGAACCAAGATGTACCAGGATTTGAAAAGGAATTTCTGGTGGCATGGCATGAAACGCGAGATTGCACTCTTCGTCCAGAACTGCGACATCTGCCAAAGAATCAAAGTAGAACACCAGCGACCAGCTGGATTACTCCAACCTCTTAAGTTGCCTGAGTGGAAATGGGATGAGATCGACATGGATTTTATCACTGGATTGCCCCGGTCCAATCGTGGGCATGATGCCATTTGGGTTATCGTGGATAGACTCACCAAGGTTGCACATTTTCTCCCGGTAAGCACTCGTCATCGAGCTGATCAACTTGCGGATCTTTACATGTCACGTATCGTCAGCCTTCATGGAATACCTAAGACTATCGTGTCAAATCGGGGAACTCAATTCACCTCTCGCTTTTGGACAAAGCTTCAAGAGGAACTCGGAACGAAGCTCTTTTTCAGTACTGCGTATCACCCTCAGACAGGAGGACAAACGGAAAGAGTCAATCAGATCCTTGAAGATATGCCTAGGTCTTGGGTGTTAGCTTATGGGGCCAAATGGGAGAATTGCTTGCCATTTGCCGAATTTTCGTACAACAATAGCTATCAGGCCAGTCTGAAGATGGCACCGTTTGAGGCTTTGTACGGGCGCAGATGCCGTACACCCTTGAGCTGGTCGCAAACCGGAGACAGCCAAATTTTTGGAGTTGACACCTTGAGAGAAGCCGAAGAGCAAGTTCAACTCATTCGCGGCCGTCTTAAGGCCGCCCAATCCAGGCAGAAAAGTTACACAGATTCCAGGAGGCGTGAACTCAACTTCAAGGAAGGATATATGGTTTACTTGCGCGTTACACCACTCAAAGGAATGCAACGTTTCCATGTCAAGGGGAAATTAGCACAAGATATATTGGCCCTTTTAAGGTGGTCAGTCGTAGAGGAGAAGTATCTTATCAGCTAGACCTGCCACCCCATCTGTCAGAATTTCATGATGTGTTTCATGTATCTCTGCTCCGGAAGTGTCTGCAAGTTCCTGGTGATACTCATTCATATCAAGAGGTAGATCATCGCACCATTGATCTCAACCATGATCTAACCTACCGAGAGCGACCTCTTTGTGTTCTCGATGAAGACGTCCGTCTAACCAGGAGACGGAAGATCAGGTTCCTGAAGATCCAATGGAGCAACCATTCGGAGGAACAAGCCACCTGGGAGCGTGAAGATTATTTGGAGCGTGAATTTCCTGGTTTTCTTTCTTCTTCAAATCTGGAATCTCGGGGACGAGATTCTCCTAAGGGGGGGAAGGTCTGTAACACCCCAATTCTCTTAGCTTTAGTATTGCGGTGTTATTCTAGATTTGCACCTCTTGCAGAAACTTTTGTGTGCAGAAGTTTGAGTAATGATTAATTTGTTTGCACATCTTATGCTTGTTGAGCTCCACTAGTGTTCCCTGATATTGAAAACACTAAAATCACATCACACCAAAAATAAAATATCCACTATTAGGATCTTCATGGTTGTTAAAACTTAGCCAAACTAGGAGCTATTATTAAGCAAACCATAAATAGTTTTTGGCATGCATTTGAAACATTGTGATCTAGGTCATGTGTATTTTCTTACCCTGTTCTAAGGTCTCTCAAAAGAGCTTGTTTGCACATAAACATCACTAGCCTTTGTGGTCATCAAATTAACATGACCATTTGAGATATTCTTTTCTTTATCACTAAAAGATTTCTTTTCTTTGAAAGCTAAATGAGATAGTTGACTTGGGCATTTGTAAGTTCAGTACATTTTCTTAATTTAGGTAAGTTTGGGATGTTGACCCATTTTATTTTTGTGGGTCATGTTTGAATAATTCAAACTTAGGTTTTCAAATTCTTTTGAGCTAATTACTCAAACCTCTCACCTTTTTATTCTCACTCACTCTTTTCCACTCCACCTGCTGATGAGGAGAGCAGCAACCTCACCCCTGGTCCCACTTGTCATGGACTAGGGCCAACCCCTCCTCTCTCCTCTCTCTTTTCTTCTCTTTTCCACCCAACCGAAGGCCACCTCCCTTCTTCTCACTGGCTAGAGCTGGTCATCGGACCAGACCCCTCTCTGTCCCCTCTCCACCGCCCACCTGAGCCAGTAGGAACGAAGGAGACACTCTCCTGCCCGAGCTAACCCTAGATCGGGTGGAGCTCGTTATGACCACCCGAGCCCCTCCCCTGCCCATTTCTCCCCCTCCCTGGGTCCTACCAACCCACTCCTCTCCCCCCTGGCGAAAACCACCAAGCTCTCTCCCCTCATTCGCCCTGTAGACGAGGAGATTTCCTTCGGTGGCCGACGGAAGGAAACTGCCGTAGTACTCGTTCCTCTCTACCATTCCTCGCCATTTTTGGTTCCCTGGTTTCCCCTCTGCTAGATCTAATTTCCCTCCCCTCCCTTGGCTCTGTTGCAGCTCGAGAGCACCTAGTTCGTCCACAACCCGAGGAAGACGCCGTCGTCGCCACCATGGACTACGGCGTTGCATGCAAGCTTTGCGACCACCCCTGAGCTCCCCTTCGACGCCGCGTCCCCCTCCAACCACCGTTTCGTCCATACGCGAGCCCTAGGTGAGCCCTCCGTGCTCGTCGTCGTGGTTTCGAGCTCCTGCTCGTGTTTTCTAGTCGGGAGGAAGACGATGGCCGGAGGCCGTCGATTTTCAGATCGGCGGCTGTCTTTGAACCGCGACAGATCTATTCTGGATCGTTGGATCCCAGATCCACGGTCTCTTACCGTTTCGCCCGTGCGCGCGCAGCCGCGCGCGTTTGGGCCGGTCCAGCTCAGCCCCCGCGTGGATCCGCGCCGCTCTGCGTCGCCTCTGGGCCGATCTGGCCCAGATCTGGCCTGTTCGGCCTGCTTTTCTTTTATTCTTTTCCTGTTATTTTTCCAGTAAATCTATAGCCTAGCTTTTAATCTTTTGAGGTAAATCTAGAGTGGCTAAAATGATGGAATTAATTTTGTAACATGAATGCACGTTTTCTTAACCATGTGGCGTTGGATTTGTTCAAAAATATGTTTCCTGTTGAAGGTTAAAATAGATCTAGTAAAAAGTATCTATTACACCATTTGTTTAATAACTTGTGTTCTGTGAATCCAAATCATGCAATCTTGGATTTGTTGAAAAGCTTGTAAACATATCTATCTAGATTGGTTAATCTTGCATGCAGGAGAATACTCTAGCAAAAGTTGTGTTTAGTCTAAGTATAACTTCAGTAGGTGTATGGTGATTTTTAGTTCTTAAATAGAAACACTTTTTGAGGTAAATCCACTTGAAAGTGTTAGATAGGAGTTGGAGGTATCATATACTACAAATGTAGATTTTTCCAGTAACTAGTTATTTCTTAGTGAATAAATCCCTGAAAAATAGGGAGATAATCTCTTAAAATGCATTTCTGAAATTTCAGAGATTATGACATGTCTAGTTTTAATTGGTGGAGCCACCTCGGTCCATAGATAAATGTTGGGGATATTTTTGTGGGATAGCCACATGTTTTATCTAACTCACCCCACTGGTTTGACACCAAAATAATTCTTATTATTTTCTGCAGTTAGATAATGGTCAGAAGTATACTTTATTTTAAAATTGGGATAACTTGAGCTAGGAGTATCAAAATTTGATGAATAAAATCTCCACTTAAAGAGAAAACTCATATCTCACCAGAAAGGTCAATTATGCATTCAGGAGATCTATAAAACTGAACCTATCTTCTGTTTAAGTTTGACATCAGTAGCTCTTATCTGATTTTTAATTCTTGTATGGTGATAGATGTTCATGCACAGCTAATTTTCAGAGTTCCACATGATTGTTAGGAGTAATGTGGTAGAAGGGTTTAATTTTAGGAGCAGTACCTTAAGAGTTATGCTTAAACCATGTAAACAACCCCTAATAACTATTAAATTCTTTAGTTGTGTTTTCTATTTGTGATGCTTGTGTTTTGTTGATATACTTTAGATTGTTATCAACTCGCATCTTAGGGCTTACGCTAGTATCGTTTGTTTTTCATGTTACGGTATAACCGCAACCCGAGGACGAGCAGTACGAGTTAGCTGAGCACGACTACGCTGAAGAACAAGGCCATGGACAGTACTCTAAGCAAGGCAAGCCCACCTCACCACCATTATGAAATCCTATTATTTACAAAGCATGTTTTGTCTTCAAAATAAAATAATGCATGTTTTATTTCTTTCATGGTCCCTTGCCACCCGAAAACTATTTTTCAAAATATTGTTTGGCCAAAGTTATCTAGTAGAATACTATAGGTGTTACAAAAAGAGTTTATTTGGTGAGCCTTGTTGTTGAAGGCTCCATCAAGAAGATTAAGTTTTCTAGTAGTCTACCTTCATCTACTTACCTCAAAACTATAGGATGGGAACCTGTTTGATAAAACTGTTTTACGGAGGAAAAACCCGAGTTGCTGGGAGCAATCGGCGAGCAAGTGTTTTATTAAAACCCGAGTTGCTGGGAGCAATCGGAGATGTTTGCGAAAACCCGAGCTGCTGGGAGTAGTCGGAGGAGAAAGTGTTTTGAAAAACAAAGTGTGACCCTAGCTGTCGCCCGAACAATTAACCCGTGCAACCACACTACCTGACATGGGTAGGGCTTAGCCGGAAGCTTGTCTGTTTTAGTGTTGGGGCTCTCATACTTTCTATGGGGGCTGGTCCCTCGAAGCCGGGTTGTCGTCCGGAAGAGACAATACATTGTTGAGGACCAACAGCCGGACGATTACGGTGGGTCTCCTGACGTGGCGGTGTGGCGTCCCGTGGAAAGACCAAGAGGTCTAGTGGAGCACACGGTGCCGAGGAGAACAAACCTACCGGGAGGCTCCGATACTAGGGTGGTCATAGTGGAAAGCTTTGATCGTGTTATCCGGTCCCCCGCATGCTGTCGTATGACGGGCCGTGGCAGACACGGTGGAAGGACCGATTGGTGTGGGTAAAGTGTGCAACCTCTGCAGAGTGTAAATCTATTCGAATAGCCGCGCCCTCGGTCATGGACGGTTGGAAAGGTCCCACTAGGCATGCTGGCTATTTTATGGTTTTTTGAAAGACAAGTGTTTTCGAAAGAAGCAAGTAGTCAACAAGTGGTACCTGGGAGGTACGGAAATTTGGGTGAGGATGATTGGTCTCGGGGAGACAATCAGTTCGACCTCAAGTCAGGAAAAAGGGTTACCCCTATCCTAGTGTTGATAAACTTTTCAAAAGAAAGTTTTGAACTTGGATATGTCCTTGCTATATCTAAGAGAAGAGAATTCCATATCTTAATGTTTTTCTTCAACAAAGATATAAAGATGTCGCATTCTAGCGAAGAGAATTCCATCTCTAAATGTTTTTCTTCAACAAAGATATAGAGATGTCACATTCTAGCGAAGAGAATTCTATCTCTAAATGTTTTTCTTCAACAAAGATATAGAGATGACGCATTCTAGCGGAGAGAATTCTATCTCTAGATGTTTTTCTTCAACAAAGTTATAGAGATGTCGTATTCTCTATGCTTGAAATCATTGTATTCGAAAATAAGCCCTATAGTTGTATTAAGGAGCCTTCCCAGTTTTCGAAATGTGTTTTCTTGCATTATCATGAAAACTTAAGCCTAGAGGTGGTCTTGCGAGTACGTAATTGTACTCATGTGGCTCTGTCCCTGGATATTCAAATGTCCGGATTATAATGAGGAGGCCTACATCGAGGAGGAGGTGTATGACGACGACTACGCCACTTAGTTGTCACCGGTCAACTGCACTTGTGGGATCAGCGCTTTGAGATGTTTAGAGCCGTCGCTAGCCACGAGCTTCCGCTATCTTAGTTAATTCCGTAATGTGTGACGAGGTTTGTTGACTTTGGTCGTATGACCGTCTATGTGTTGTAAGACTTTTATTTGTACGACTTGAATGATGTAACTCTTTGATACCTATGTTTGGTTATGTGATCGCGATGCACTGATCATTGGGATCGTGATCTTTTACATAACATGGGCATCTCGGACTTTTTTCGAGGGGTCCTTACATTCACCCATCAAAGTTTTATTAAGAAATTGGGATGAAGAGATTTTCAGAAGACAACCTTGTGTAGTAACTCAAATTGTCCGATGCCGGGGACACGGCTAAGATCTTAGGTTTTAACTCTCGAGAGTGTGTGCACTTTCACCATTAGACTCAATCAACCCAAACTATCCTCTACACTCATTTAGTGAGAAGGAAAAGGAGAAGATCAAGACGAGACTTTTTAGAAGTTGCTTTCCCATGATCATACTAAGAGATTACCACCATCCTATCAACTCTACCACCATCAATCTCTTGACCCAGGTCCACATCAACTTACTCCATCAAGACAGAGCCTATATTGACCAATGGTTGCACGATAAGCAACTAAACTCAGTGTAAACTTAAATCTCATAGCCCTGGGTGGCCTACAACAAGTGAGCAACTCAGGCTAACACCGCATATCATGGCCCCAAGTAAGTGAAAACTATCTTGGGCGAAGACAACCATGAAACTTGGCCCTGAGTGGCCACTCAACTTGAAACCTCCTCGATCGACCCAATCCACCCAAGCGTTAAATTAATTTAGTGGAAATTTTCATTTATCACATAAACCATAAAACAATCATTTTTGCAGCAGGTACTTCCACTAAATTATAATTGGGGTCTAACTGGCATTTCTAAGGGGTAACCTAACAGGTTTGCATAGCATACTACAAATCTCCCAAAAACCTATCATGCATACTACTTTTGCAAATACTGCTTAAAAATACTAGGAATGCAATAGAATAAAATAGTAGGTGTTTTATGAAGTCACTTGCCTTATGAAAGTTGCCGCTTCTCACACACACTTGTTAAAGTCAATGGTTGCTCCCCGTTTCAAACTATATAGTAAAAAGGACACCCAATAAACAAGCAATTCAACAAACAAAAAACAAATTGAAAAATACAAGCGTAACGATTCTTCTCGGAAGCGTTTGGTCAAAGGTATCACATAATTCAATATACAAAAAGAATTAATGTTTTTGGGTTTAGGGTTTTGCCAAGGGATGGTCTGGAGTCAATGAACATTTTCAACACGAAAAGGTTGTATCGGTGTTTCCAAAGTTTCGAATGGAATGGTCTTCAAAAGTTTACACAAAGGGATATCAAGGAGGCTTAATCACCATTTAAAAGCAAGGTTTAAAACTTTAATACAACTATAAATATTTAATTACATTTACCCAATAATATGTGTAAAACTAAATTTAAACAAATTCATATTCAAGAATTTCTTAAATTTTCTCATATCCAAACCTTTTTAATTTCCCAACTTAGAAGTTTAAAGTATTAATAATAACTTAGTTATTTAAAATGATATAATGTTTTAAATCACATTTTTAGAAATACCTAATTAACCAATAACATTTATAAACACTTGTAAATGAACTAAATTCATTTAAAAGATTTTAAACAGAAACTTACTTATTAATGTTATGAAATATATTAATAAACAGGAATTTGAGCTTTCTCTGGACAAGGACAATTATTTATGTCTTTGGTGCAAGGTAATAAATTTTAAATTAATAAAACTTATAATGTGCTAAAATAAATCAAATTAAGTCTCTGGCCTTTAAATTCATTTTAAATTGTTCAAAACATTATTTATAACAAAATTTATAAATGGGGTTAATAGACAAAGGGCTTTTAATTAAATTTATAGCAATTGGATTTAATCAAAAATAATGTTTGTATTAAGAGTTATGTCAAAAATAGTCAAACTATTCAAATTAAACATACAACTATTAAATCATCAAAGTAATTCGCAAAATTATTTTATAACAGAGGCATCGTATCACAAATTTTATAAAGTTTCTAAAACAATTTTACTTGCAATTTTTGGATTTAGAAATTTAAAGTTATGATAAAATTACTCAAATTCACCATTTGAAATTTGAATATTTCAAATTTGAAATCTAACCGAGCCAAAATGTTCTACATGTCAAGGGCTTTCCAAAAAAAATTGTCAAATTTGGATGTGTGAGTAAGAAGTTATAACAATTCTACGTGGCAGGGGCTTTTCTGCAAAACAGACAATTTAATTCTATTCGGACATGAAACATAAAAAGAATTGCCATGTGGCGTACTACGATAGGCTGGTTTCAAGGGTTAACAGGGGCCGCTGGATTTAAAGAAGATCGGGCGGTCCAGATCCGTTCGTACCTCTTCGGCCTATATCTAATCTGGGCCGTTGATGCAAGATCGGACGGCTTCGGCCGCGCTGGCCAGGACAGGGCGGCGCAAGTTCGCCGGCGACGTGGAAAACGGCGGCGGCGGCCTCGGTTTGGACCGCGGAGACGTTGCGGAGCTCCCCCGGCCTCGGGAGACGATAGAGACGCTCAGCACAACGTTCCAGAGGCGATGGCGAGGCCGGTTTCGTGTCGTTCGTCTTAGAGTGGCGACCTCGGGCGGATGAAGGAGCACAGACGCCAGCGAGCTTCGGCTCCTGTTCGTGCTTGACGTTCTGGTAGCAACAGAAATCAGAGGATGGGTCAGGACGAAGCGCACGGCCATGGCGAGTCGGATGGAGGGGGTCTCGGTCGAGGGGATTTGGTTACCTCGCCGGAATCGAAGGAAAAACGCGAAGGCGGTCGGGCGTCTCCGGCGAGCGAGAACGGCGGCCTCGCGGCGCTCTGGGTAGGTTTTTTGGGGGCAAACGAACGGCGGCGGCGTGGGGATTTTAAAGGGCGCACGCAGGGAACAAACCGCGCAAAATTCGCACCGAATTTGGAAACGCATCGGAGACGAATTTTTCGGGAGAAATTCCCGGACGGAGGTTAGGGACAATGATGTCATCCCGATATTTTCTTTTTGTTTTATTCCATTTTATTCATATCTTTTGATTTATAGGTCCAAATCAAGTCAATTTAATTTCTAAGAATTTCTAAATTCATGTCCTTGTGTTAAACCAATTGTGGGCATCTTTTTAACATTTTTGAAAATTAATATTTTGAAATATTCATTAAATACCAATTTGATACTTAAAATGAATTTTGAAATTATAACTTAATTTAAATTTTCTTTTGTTTAATAAAATTTGTAAAATACCCATATTCAAAATGTTTGAAATTAAGTTATCTAAACTCATATTCCAATATTAAATAAATTTTAACTTTAATAGATTATTAAATAACATACGGAGTATTACAATTATTTGAAAAGAAAGGAGAAAATGTATTGTATTCATTTTCAATTCAAATTATTTTGTGCACCAGTTAGTTTCATAATATGATAAATCATTTGAAAACTTTATATCTTATCTTAAGAATAGATTTTTAGATTTAATTCTTTTCTTATATATAAAATAAATTCATGAGAGTCTTTTTATGTTTTGAGAATAAATGCAAATCCTTTAAGCTAATGAAATATTTATTTGGATAATCTATTTATAATAAAATATATGAAGTTATTAAAGTTATAAACTACAGGTTGAAATTTCAACACTACGTTTTTGATCGTAGTTGAAAAAATGAAAAACCATTTGGCAAATAGATCATGTTTTAATTTGTTTAAAATAACACTTGTAAATATTATTTTAATTTATGAATGGCTATGGCTAAGTGGTTGGAATCAAATACTTATAAGGAAACTATTCTATTACATCAAAATGGTTTGAAGTTTGTAAAACTTTTGTCAATTTATATGTTGAGTTTTTAAGAAAATACAATGGAATAATAAAATGTTTAACCATAACAACTTTTGAAAAATAATGATGCATTGAGATATTTAAAATATTAAACCTTTTCAATAAGTTTGAAGTCCTTTATAGTTGGTTTTCTTATGCATTTTAATTTTTAATTTTTTTATTTTAATCAAACAAAAGTTATAAATTTTTGTGATTTTTGAATATTATAAAGTGTTGGGATGTTACATTGCTGCAATTATATTTTTCGCGCTCTATTTACTCGCACTTTATTTCTCGGTTATATCAAAGTCTGCTAAAAACGTGTCTGCTAGTGATTACAATGAAATCCTCATCAAAACTACTTGTCAACACCTTCTGCTCCTCGGTGGGTTCGACACTCTTATTTATCGAAAGTACTGCGATACACCCCCTATAATTGTGGGTCATCACTGCCCGACGCATTTTCTTCAAACTACCTAATATATATTACATATTGTGACTGAAATTAAAAACGGAAACTTAAAAACTAGGGCTACATCGGCCGCCGCCGGCGACTACTCATCGTCGATGCCGCCGGTGAGGTCGTAGAAGGGCGGCGGGTCCCAGGGGAAGGACCACGCCGCCGTCGGCACTGGAGGTGGAGGAGGAGGAGTTGGCGGCGCAGAGGAAGACGCCTCCGGGCATGGCGCCCACCGCGGCGGTGGCTGCGAGGAGGAGGGCGCGCCATGCCATGGCGCCCACCGCGGTGATGGTTCCATGACCTCCGTCTTCGGAGGCGGCAGCGGCGGCCCGCGGCTGCTGGACGCCCTGCTGGACCCCCCCCTCTAAAACGTGCCTCCAAGGTGGAGGCTCTCAGCGTCGGGAATAGGCCGTTGATGCACACGGTGGGTGTGTTGTTGGGAGCTCCCAAGAGGAAGGTGTGAAGTAGTGCAGCAGTAAATTTCCCTCAGTTATGAAACCAAGGTTATTGAACCAGTACGAGATGAACGTTCCCCCGAGGTTGTTAGCAGCGACGTTGACACGGCACAACACCAGCGTCAGCAACGAACGTGGAGCCTGCACACAAACAATCAAGATACTTTGCCCCAACTTAACAGTGAGGTTCTCAATCTCACTGGCTTGCTGTAACAAAGGATTAAATGTACGTGTGGATGAAAGATGCTTATTTGCAGAAAGTAACATGTTTGCAGTTGTGGTTTTATCAGATTAATGAGAAGGACCGAAGTCCATAGTTCAGTAGTGGTGTCTCTCCATAAATAACAGTATCATTCATCCATGAGTGGTAAACAAATTACAGCTTGGCAATTGACAAATAATGATGAGCAAACCAATGTATAGACTAACGTTATGATGTCTAGTGTGAGATTCAATCGGGCATTACAACAATATACATAGACCGTTCCAACCACATCTATGACTAATAATCCACCTTCCGGTTAGCGTCCGCACCCCTTTCAGTATTAAGTTGCATGCAACAGATTATCGCCTTAAGCAGTGCATGTAAAGTAAGTAAGTAACATCATCCTTAGACAAAGTATTAATGTTTTATCCCTACTAGGAACAGTACATTTACAACCTTAGAGCTTTCTGTCACTGCCCCAGATTTAATAGAGACATGAACCCACTATCGAGTATAAATACCCCATCTTGGAGTTACGAGCATCTACTTGGCCAAAGCACATACAAGTAACAGAGAGCATGCAAGATCTTTTAATAGCATTTACATGATATATTATGAAGCAATAACTTTAGACCTCAATATTCATCGGATCCCAGCAAACACAACATGGAGAATTACATAAAGATGATATTGATCATGATAGGCAGCTCACAAGATCTAAACATGATAGCACAAGAGGAGAAGACAACCATCTAACTACTGCTATGGACCCGTAGTCCAAGGGTAGACTACTCACGCATCAGTCTGGAGTCGGTCATGGCGGCGCAGAGGCCTCCGGGGACGATTCCCCCTCCCGACAGGGTGCCGGGGAGCAGTTCTGATCTCTCCTAAATTGGTGTTGTCGACGGCGGCGGCTCGGAACCCGTGGAGGAAAAATTCAATATCGTGCGATCGTTCTTACGCCAGGAGGTATTTATGGGCGAAAGGGCGATGTAGGTGGAGGGCCGAGGGGCCCACACCACCTCATGGCGCGGCAAGAAGGGACCCGCGCCACGGGGTGGTGTGGCCGCCTCGTGGCACTTCTCCGTCTCGTCTTCGATGTTCAAGAACGTTCCTTTTCCAAAAATAATTCCAGGATCTTATATTTTCAATTCCAAGAATATTTCCTTAAGTACTATTCTGAAATCAAAAACAGCAGAAAACAGGGAACTGGCACTTTGGCATGGTGTTAATAGGTTAGTCCCAGAAAATGCATAAAACTATATATAACACATATAAAACATGTAATAACATGATATAACATAGCATGGAACATAAGAAATTATGAATACGTTGGAGACGTATCAGCCGTCCCAGTGGCTAAACTCCTCGAGCTGGCTCTTGTCGATCGCCCGCTAGATGGCCTCCTCCTCACTGAGGTCGGGCGGCTGGAACTCTGCCACGGGCAGTGCGTCCACCTCCTGCTCCTCCGCCGCCTGCTAAGGATCATACCCCTCTGCCCATTCCTCTAGCGCCGGCTGGTAACGTACGCGTCGTAGGGGTAGCCATCCTCCCCGAGGAGCCCGACGCGCCTTCTCTTGTCACGCTCCGCAGCCGGGCGATCCCACCACTCAAACTGAGGGTGGAACTGCACGTCGCCGCGGAGGTAGTCGGGCAGGAGACGACAGCGGCGTAGGATCTCGACGGTGCGCTCCTCGCCGGACCTTGGTACCGGTGGGACCGGCACCCTCTACGAGCTGAGGTGCTAGCCGCCCGGCAGGTGGACGTCCTCCACGGGCACGAGCTTGTTCCTTTTCCCCAACATCGTGACAAGGTCAACCGGCATGTACGGTCGGTCCCTGATCTTCTTGGGCGATGGTGATCGGCGTGAGGACGAGGAGGAACCGCCGCCGTCGGTCTCTTTCTTGGGCTTCCTCAATGGCCACGGCGCCATGGCGTCGAGTTGGAGGCGCGAGAAGTGAGGTGGCTAGGGTTTTGGATATGGGTTGTGTTGTGGCCTCACCTCGCCGTCCCTTTAAAAGGGAGGCCGAGAACGGCGTGATCTTCCAGGCCATTGATCACGAGCGTGACACTGGCGGTGCCGTAGTGCAGCACCCCACCTTTTATTAAAGTTGGAACACCTGTGTTATGTGCTAGTCCCTGGATCACTGCCAGCACCACAGTTCAAAATATAAAGTACCACTGCATAAGTATTAAAATTACTACAACGAGATCCAAAAATATTAGCCAAGTATGGCTTTATTACAAGTTGCATATCCACGAAGGCTAGCTAAAGTTCAGAGTTCACACGAAAGCGAAAATAACATTGAGCCTCATCTTCAAGCATGCGCCACAGGCAGTCATGTTGGGTGTAGACTCAAGCCAAACTCACTCAGCATCAGAATTACCTGCACATTTGAATATGCAGCCCCCAAAGGAGGTCAATACAATGATGTATTGGCAAGTGACTATAGTGGATATATATTGACAAGTCTAAATTCTATATGCATTTTGGCTTGGTGGGTTGAAGGCTATTTGCAGAAAGCAAGTTTTCTCCTATCCTTTGTAAAACACTTTTTATTTCTCGAAGACAATTGGCACCAAGGGATAAGGCCCAAGTGCACCATCAATTCTTTCCTTAGTCAAAATTTTACTTTATAAAAACAGTGTTGAGATTCTTCTGCCCTTCCTTGTCCAGTTGCTCGAAGTAGTCCATTTCCGGGGACACGGCTGAGTACTCAGTTTGTCGAATCTGCAGAGGTTGTGCACTTTCACCTTTAGACTCAATTAGCCCGAAAATCCTATACACACGAAGTGTATTGAGGAAAGGAGAAAATTGAGACAAGAACTTTCAGAAGAAGAATGCAACCATACTAGCAAGACCCGTTCCACCTACCATCTCTACATCTGCTTGTCAAGCTGACAGGTTGCACCCTCACAACATAATTATTCTAGACAGAGCCCATTGTCAAAAGGCTGCACGGGAAGCTTATAAACTTAGAGGGACTTGGTAATCTCTTCGTTCCTGGGTGGCCGTCCACAAGTGCACTTTTGGGTAACAAACACCATACTCATGGCCCTAAGTAGAATAGACATTCATCCTAGGCGACGACAACCACAAGCATAGTCCCAAAAGCCACTCAACATAAACCAAACAACCAATTCCACCCATAAGTGTATTTTAATTTTCAGCACTTAGAAGCATGTCTATAACATGGTAAACATTTTCATAGCATAGCTAAGCAACTACTAAAAACTTTTCATGGCTGCTTAGGATAAGGGGGTGGCTACACACTACTAGGATATTTATAAAAATATAACCAATCTTAGCATTATAAAATAAATCCAAAAATTCCTATCATGCATACTACTCAAAATATACTACTTATGCATATAGAAAAGATGGGATAAAATATGAAGGTCACTTGCCTTGGTAACAGGAGGCACAAGCACATCAAGAATAACAATCACAAGAAAGTCCTTCCTCCTCTTCACAATCTAACAACAAGCAATACAAAATAATTAAATACAATATGCAACACTTAAAACTCCAAGCATAAATATGTATGCATGCATGACATGTTATAATCATAACCAAAACCACTTATTATCAATTTTTATTTTCTCTGTTTATTTAATGCATGCCATGCAATGAACAATATTTATTTTCTATTTTAACAATTGAATATAAAGAACAATGAAGGTCAATTTAAGAACAAAACTTTCAATAAAACCTCATGTTGCATTTTCTGGACAGAGAGCAAAATTATTATTCCACAACATTTGGATTTAGATGAAAAACATTTTTAATATTTAAATTATGACTTTAAATGGCCGAAATGCCAATCTGTCACAATTTTAAAGACACTAAAATGACAAACTAATGATATAGGAATAAAATGCATGGGCAGGGCTTTCCAATGATATAAAGTTTATCAAATTTGGATTTACATATTGAAAGTTATGGATTTTGCAAGTTTTAATAGTTTTCTGTTTTAATTTCTAAATTTTATTCGAAATAGAAAAAGAATCGGCCACGCGGCGCAATCTGATTTGTCCGTACCGATTCGACGCGGATCGGCAACATGGGTCGTCCGATCTCCTTAACAACGAGCGCTCGGGATTAAATGGATCTAGATCTGTTGGATCTAGATCCAGCGGTCCGAAAACGATGACCACGCGCGGGCGGCGCGGTTCGCCGGAAAAACTTCCGACCGTGTCGGCGCCACGGCCGGCAATGCACGCGCTCGCGTCCTAGGGACTTACGGGATGGATGGGTCTTACCGAGACGTGGAGAAGATCGATGCGGGGACGGTGGCGAGGTGGCGGTCTCCGGCGTGAACTCTGCCTCGCGTAATCGCTCGCCGGAGTAGCACGAGGCGGCGGTTCTCCTCGGGCGAGCACGGACACGGCGTTGCGCTGCGGAAACGAGTTCAAAACCGTGTCAAAAATCTTCGCAAGGAAAAGTTAAAGCGAGAGGGAGCAACGAGACGGCACAGGGTGGCTAGGTTTGCGCGCACGGCGAGGTTCTCACCGATGGCGACGGCGGAAGAGCGGGGTCTCTAACGGCCAGCCCAGGGGCTCTTTGGAGGAGGTATTTGGGGCAAAACACGGAGGAGCTCGGGGGATTTTAGTAGGGGAAAACAGCGAGGTAAATGGAGTAGTAAATCGCCGCATTCAAACGAAATCAAATCAGGCGTGATTTGGGGACGAACGGCTCCGCGGGGTAGATGACAGGTGGGTCCCACCTGTCAGCAACTGCGAGCGAGAGCGCGGGGCGTTGGGCCGCTGGCAGGCCGTTGCGCTACGCGTGCGTGGCAGATAGCCAACGGGCCGGCCCGTTTTCCTTTTCTTTTTAAATGAAAATAATATCTGTTTTTAAATACTGATTTCAAATATGATTTTTAAACCTATTCAAAACTTTTCAGAAATATTTATAAAAATATGTTTTGGAAAGGTTATTAAAAATGAGACTTTTTGACATTATACTTGCCCATAAATAAATTGATAACATTTTATTTATTTAAGGAGTTTCAAGTAAACACTTTATGGATTATTTAAATAATTAAATATATAATTTGAAGTTTTTATTTAATAGTTTTGTGATGTAGTTTTATGCCTAATGATGAATGATGCATGAATGCGCCCTTCGGGAATATCCACCAAAGTCCACACTTTGTTATCGTACATGGATCCTATTTTGGATTTCATGGCTTCAAGCCATTTCTCGGACTCTAGACTCTCCATCGCCTCCTTGTAGTTCGTAGGTTCGTCTTGCTCGACTAGCATGACGGTGCAAACCATGTTGCCATACCATTCTGGTGGGATCCGAGATCTACCAGACCTACGAGATAGAACATCTTCCTCGACAGTTTCTCCCACTCCTTCCACGGAGGACGTTTCCGGAATTGCTTCCGTTGCGCCACTCGGAATCTCGAGTTCAGGATCAATGATTTCATCGAGGTCTACCTTCCTCCCACTTACTCCTTTCGCGAGAAACCCCTTCTCTAGAAAGGTACCGGTCTTCGCGACAAAAGTTTTGCCCTCAGCTTGGTTGTAGAAGGTGTACCCAACGGTTTCCCGCGGATATCCTACAAAGACGACTTTCTCCGACTTCGGTTCGAGTTTGTCGGGCTGTAGTTTCTTAACGTACGCCTCACAACCCCAAACCTTCAGAAACGATAACTTAGGCTTTTGGCCATACCATAATTCATACGGCGTCATTTCAACGGACTTGGACGGAGCCCTATTTAAAATGAATGCGGCTGTTTCTAACGCATAACCCCAGAAGGACACTGGCAGATCGGTAAGAGACATCATAGATCGGACACTATCCAGTAGAGTACGATTACGTCGCTCGGACACGCCGTTACGCTGCGGCGTCCCGGCGGGCGTAAGTTGGGGCACTATGCCACAACTCTTCAGATGTGTGCCAAACTCAAAACTCAAGTACTCTCCACCGCGATCGGACCGGAGATGCTTGATTTTCCTATTAAGCTGATTCTCAACTTCACTCTGGAATTCTTTGAACTTTTCAAACGTTTCAGACTTGTGTTTCATCAAATAGATATAACCGTATCTACTCAAGTCATCAGTGAAGGTGACGAAGTAACGATAACCATTGCGTGTCGAAACGCTCATCGGTCCACACACATCTGTATGTACGATCCCCAACAAATCCGACGCCCGTTCAACGAAACCTTTGAACGGTGTCCTGGTCATTTTGCCCATGAGGCATGGTTCGCATGTATCGAGGGATCCGAAATCCAACGAGTCCAAGAGTCCATCGAAGTGGAGTCGCTTCATGCGCTTTATACCAATATGACCAAGACGGCAATGCCACAAAAACATGGCGGTATCGTCACTACACTTAATTCGTTTGGCTTCTATGTTATGGATGTGAGTACTACGATCGAGATTCAACAAGAATAAACCGTTATTCTCGGGAGCATCAACATAAAAGATATCATTCATATAAATAGCACAATTTCTTGACACTGATTTAAATGAATAACCGTCTTGTAACAGGCAAGACCCACTTATAATGTTTACACTCAAGGATGGCACAAAATAACATTTATTTAAAACCAAAACTAATCCCGATGGTAGATGTAGAGGGAGCGTGCCGACAGCCACCACGTCGACTCTCGATCCGTTGCCGACGCGCATCGTCACCTCATCCTTCGCCAGCCGCCTTCTATTCCGTAACTCCTCCTGAGAGTTACATATATGAGCAACAGAACCAGTATCAAATACCCATGTATTGCTCCGGGCGGATGTAAGGTACACATCTATAACATGTATATCAAATATACCTTGCTCTTTGTCGACCGTCTTGCCAGACTTCTTATCCTCCAGATACTTGGGGCAGTTGCGCTTCCAGTGAACCTTCCCCTTGCAGTAGAAGCACTCCACCCTAGCTCTGGGACCAGACCTGTTAGTCATGGGCTTGGCAGCCAACTTTGCCTCCCTCCGGGACTTCCAGCTCTGCTTTCCCTTGCCACCGGACTTCTTGAAATCAATGGTCTTGTTGACCATCAACAGCGTGTGCTCCTTCTTAATCTCTACCTCAGCAGTCTTGAGCATCACGAACACTTCACCCAGGGACTTAGCCATGCCCTGCATGTTGTAGTTCATGACGAAGCCTTTGTAGCTTGGTGGCAACGATTGCAACACCCTGTCAATCGCCAGCTCATCGGGAATCTTGCACTCCAGAGCATTCAGGCGTTGAACGTAGCCAGACATCTTGACTACATGCTCGCTCACACTGCTATGCTCTTCCATCTTGGCTGAGAAGAAAAGCTCAGAAGCCTCATATCTCTCAGCCTTAGCCTGCGGCGCGAAGACAGCCTTAAGATCCGAAATGATCTCAAAGGCGCTCATCTTCTCAAAGCGCTTCTGCAGGTCGGCTTCCATGGCGTAGAGCATGCCACTCTGGACAAAGACAGAATCCTCCGATCGGGTCTGGAAGACCTTCTTCTCATCCTCATAGGCATCATCTGCAGGAGGTTCACCTATGGGGAGTGAGGAGGATTCTCAGGTTGCGGAACCAGGCCATGAAGTTTGACCCATTGGTCTTAAACTTTTCTTTCTCAAGGAACAGACCTAGGTTAAACGAGGGGCGAGACATCTACAATGGAATTTGCAACAACATAAGACTTTGTTCATAATAATTTTGAGTTATAGTATTTTTAGAAAATAACTAACATAACTCCCACTCAAACGAACATCCCTCCTGGTCGTTTAAGCGATTACACGACCCCCATCCATTGCACCACCCCTCATCATCAAAGCCGGTGGCACAACTTCAAGAGTAGACAAAATCGTCCGCCACACCAATTTTGTGACTCGTGCTCGACCTTTCGGTCTTCCTGTTCCGAGGCCATACCTCTGAGTATGCTAGGCTCGCCACCAAAGACCTCCACGCTGACGCTTGTGCAACATGGCTTACACCCACTGTATGCGAACGACGAGATGTATGACACCCGATCATCACGGCCTGCCTCATAACGTAGAACTTTCTTGGTGGTGCGCGTTGGAGGGAGAACACTAGTGGTATTTTGAAGGGGTCATCTTATTCAGCTACCGCCGTGTAACACACAATCACACAAAAATAAGATGCACACAAAACATCAAATGTAATGCAATGTGATATAGTCCATCGCGCCATGGTCTTCTTGGCGCCCGCAGTTTATAAACAATTTAATAAACCTACCTTGACCATATCACATAGCCCCTGCAAAATAAAGTTAGACGCTTCTACTTTATCTTTTGCATATTTTACGTGGCTTGGGGCTTTCGTAAATAGAACCGCTTCATACCGACGAATCTTATGACCACAACAACGATCCAATAATTGCATGTTTAAGCATCCCTTTCGGGCCCTCCATTGAAAATGCGAAGACCAACTAAAGAGAGAGAAACTGTCACCCGCCAGCCACATATATGGTACAAGCCGTATGTCAGTAGTGGAACCAGTCTCGCGTAAGCGTACGCGTAAAGTCGGTCCGGGCCGCTTCATCAACTCAATGCCGCCGGAATACACAAGTGCACGCTAGAGGGTAGCAAATAACAGGAACGGTGCCCCCGTGCAGAGCACGGGTTCTAACAGCGTACAGCTATATCTATGATAGATCGGCTCTGATACCACTGAAGGGGATCGTGTGCAGAAAACAAAAAAATTCCTACCGACGATATCCTAAAAGCATGCCAAGATCTATTCTATGCAGACATGGTAGTACGAACGGAGATCGTAATACGTACCCTTGTAGACCGAAAGCGGGGATTACGTTCCCGGACAAACGTTGTCGATGACGACCGACGAAGCCGACCTCAAGGTCGTGTAGAGGAAGCAGGCCTCCGAGTACCGCTAGCGCAGCACCTCCCAGGGAGTCGCACACGTACGGTGGAGACGACGCCTCCGAAGCTCCAGTCCAGGACGAGCAGCGGAAGACTTGGACCGGAACACCAGCAGCGCGGCAGCGGGCTATGGTGGAGGAGATCCCCTCTTCCTTAGCTCGGCGCGGCTCCAACTTGGGAACCACGAGATCGAGAGAGAAATCGGGAATTAATTGGTGAATTAAAAGGCTGGGGGTGCCCCTTCTTATATAGGCTCCCAGGGGGAGCCTACCTTGCCAGCCAGGAAATGTGGGACTATCCCCACATAACCTGGTTCGGCCAAGGAGGTGCGCCAGCCCCTCCTGGCCCCCACCGAATTCCCCTTGGGAATTTTCCCCTCTTGGGCCTTCTTTCGTCCGGAAGGCCCGTTTAGGGAAATCTGTCTTAATAAATTCGAAAATAAATATATAAATCATATTTGCATATTAATAACACTAATTAATATCAAACATAATATATATAATTTTTCCTAGCTCCGAAAACTCTTTCGGCGCTGCCCGATCTCCATCGGACCCCTCCGGGACGCTCCCGGTGATCTCCTTCCTTTCCGGTTGTCTTGTCGAAACCCCTTAAGTGTGCTAACCTAGCGGTTCGATATAATATCAGGTATGATCAAGACTCCTCAATGATCAACGACTAACTCGTAGGCCTGGACCCCATGAATTAATCCCTGAGATATAACGAATGACTTTCATCTATCAAACCTGAACGTAAAGTCTTAGACCTTTTGCCATAGCGATACTTAGCACGTCCGAGCGTCGTTCCATAGATATCTCCATACCTAATCCCGACCTCGTTACCGACGACGCTATCTTCTACTCGTTCATGATCTCATGTCTCCGTGACCTAGTCACATGCTTGCAAGCTCATTAGACATGATCTCACCGAGTGGGCACGAGAGTATCTATCCTGCTATGCGGACTGGCAAATCCCGCTCTTGACCCCTCGTCTCAACTACTCCTTTCCGATACCCAAAAGTATCACCGTTATTGTCATACTAAATAAGATACGACGTTTGGTGCAATCAAAGTATCTTCCGGGAATATCAATAAGAGTTGATCTCACGGTCAAAGGCGTAACAACTATGTTCTCCAAATCTGGGTATGTCCATCACATCGCTCTCTATCGATATGACCCTCATTGCCGACCGGCGCCATGCCCCATGACCGGGAAACCTCGATCATCAATTGCGCAACAAAACTAGTCTTAGTAGAGGCTACTAGGGACCTTGGTTGTTTACGTATCACACCCGCATTAATGTTTCCGCTTAATACGGTTCTAGCATGACACAAAAACCTATTATGAACAAACGAGATATGATAAAGAATACACTTTATTAATTGCCTCTAGGGCATATCTCCTTCAGTTAGTGCGCTCAAAATTGGATCCGAGGACAAAATCGCAGTTCCTAGGTCGACACTGAGCAGAACAAAGCACCTCGCAAGGCCTTCCGCCTGGTGCCTTATCTTTTAATTATAATACCCCAATATAATACAACATTTTATTAAGGTAGAATAATATATCATACTAAGCAGATGAAACATAAGACCAACAGACGACTCGCAAAAACAACTCTAAGCATGCGCTACGACTCGCAAGGCCAACAGATAAACATGCAACGGGTATTAGGTTGTGGGGATAAAGCTGTATGGGCTGCAGGATAAACATGTGATGGGATCGCAATTCAAGAATCGAATACTAGGGTAGCAGAGATCAACAGCAGGAATGAAAGACAATGTATAGGTAAACAAGCAAACTTTGCTTGCCTGGAATCCCGCATGGAAGCAGATCTTGTCGTTGCTCACAAATCTCAACGTCTTATCCGCGAAGAAGCAATAAACACTGGAAAGCGTAAAAGATGCATTTTACAACTACGGCAAAAGATTCAGCATGATCATACGAGAATGATGCATGGCATCGCAAGATGCAATACAGTACAGGTAATCCAAATTAAGCGGGAAAGCAACCCCGATAATTAATATTTAGGTGCAAGTTATTTATTTACCAGCAATATTAAATGTTGGTTAACATGGCAACACATGGCATGGGTGATCTAATTTAATTAAATGGAATAGGGCAATAATTAAATAAAACCCAACACATTCCATATTTAATTATTTAGTTGCAATTAACAAATTACACTAAGCAATTAAAATAACAGATGCAAAATGGAAAACAAATGGCATATTAATATTCACTGCATTTTTCTGATAAATAAACATATAAAGATTATTTTATTTGAAGTTATAAATTAAAAGTTATTAGCATTTTAGTTTTAGGGTTCTTTCTGCAAAAAATACCGGACCTGTTCGTGATAGAAAACTTGCTGGTGGGGGCTAAAGCACAAAAATCGAGAAGGCATGGACTCTGGTGCAAGTTTCCCAGCGCAGAGGTCCTATCTGGCTTTTATTACCGCGTAGGGGTCTACCCCGAGACACTGACGTGCGAGCCCCAAGGCCACGAGGGTGCTGACTGGGCGCGGGTAGGTTTTGCGGGCGCCCACCGTCACTGACTGGTGGGGACACATTGTCAGTGAACCAAAATAAAAAGGGGGTGGCGGTTTTATTCCGCCGCGCCTTGGTTTGGAACTCGGGACTCCAGACGTGGGAAGGCGAGGTGGTGCTAGCCACTAGGACCAGTGCGTGATCTTGTTAAGAAACGCGACACATATATCTTAACCTGAAAAGCGTGCCCCAAACTGACGCAACTGAATCTCAACAGAGACCAGAACGCATCGACGGCGTCGGAAGGAAGCCGGCGACTCGATCCGGGCGGCGCGGTTGATGCGGGCATGCGCAGCGGAATGTGCGTGCGGGTGTGGTGTACGTGCAGTGCAGGGGGGCGTGGAACTCGTGTAGAGGGAGAAGGAGGAGGCCAAAGTCGTGAGCTTGAGCTCGGCCATGGCCATAGCGGTCGGAGGAGGAGGCCTGGACCAACGTGACGCCTAGAGGGAGAACTAGAGCAAGGGGAGAGGGGGAATGGGGGGAGCAGCTCACGGGGAAGGGCTTGGCGTAGAGGATCGTGCCCGAGGACGACCGGAGGGGAGGAATTGCAGCGGCACGCTCCGCCGGCGTCAGAGACGATGTGGACGAGGGCGTCGAGTGTGGGGACTCCCGGGACGATTCCTTGCGCGGAGAGGTGGCCGACGACGCCGCGCAGCTCCTGCTCCTCCCCTAGGCCCTTCGACGGCGCCCGAGCAACCCCGCCACGGTGGGGTGTTCTCCGGTGGAATTTTCTGGTGGGAAAAACAAGAGGAAACAGAGGGTGGAGAAGAAGGGGAAGAGTGGTGGCGGCGGATGGGGGAGAGGCGATCTAGGGTTAGGGTAGATGAGGGGGTCGGCTAAGTAGGAGGGGGAGTAGGTGGAGGGAGAGCACATGGTGGGGGAGGTGGGGGCCATGGCGCTTTTCTCTGTCTCCGTACAGAGGTAGGGGAAAGCGAGGGTGCGGGATGGGCTTGAGAGGGAGAGGGGAGATGGGTTGGGGTTTGGGCCTGAGGTGGGGGATTCAGCCCATGTTTTGTTTTTTTACTGGTTTTATTTTTTATTTCTTTTATTTAATTCTTTTCTGTTTTTGTATTTTAAGACAAAATAAAAAAATAATTTGTATAGAGAAACTTTACAAAATAGTTTTTGTTTTAAATAGGCAATTTAATTATTGTTTCCAATACACAATTTAATATATTAATTTGAATATTTGAAAAGAATTTAAATATCACATTTAAATTGATTTGGTTTGCATTTGAAATTAAAAGTGGAAAAGAATTTAAATGGAGTTAAATTTAAATGCAATAATTTAAATTAAGATTGACAAATGCAAATGATGCATGATGATGTCATGTTGATGCAAAAAGAAAAACAAACAATTTTCTAATTGGGAAAAAATCCCGGGGCGTTACACTCCTCCCGAGCTTAATCGCCGTGCCGCCGCCGCGCGCGCGCCGCCTCCGCCAGCCGCCGCCTCCTCCTCCCGCGCCGCCCCGGCCTGCCTCTGCCGCAGCCGCCGTATCACCGCGCCGCCCGCTCCCCGGCCCGACCACCCGCGCTCCCGAGCTCGCCCCCGCGCCTCCTGGCCTCCTCCCTTCGGCCGCTCCCCGCCACCGTCGCACGCCGGCCGCTGCCCCGTGCCCCGCACACCCGCTGTCGCTGCCCCGTGCCCCGCACGCCCGCTGTCGCCGCCCCGCACGCATCCGCTCCGCTTCGCCGTTTTCTCCGTCCGGTGGCGTGCCCGCATCCGCCGCTCGCAAGGTGTTCGACATAATTCCCGCAAGACCCCGGCGTCGCCATTTTTGTCCGAGTTGTCCACCCTTCGTGGTGTTGCTACGTGCGCGTGCGCGTGCTCCTTCTGGTGCCGCATTGCCGTGACCGTCGTGTCCGTGTCGCGGTGCCCGCCCGTGCGCGTTTTCTTTCCGGTGTCCGATTGTCGTTCTCCTCCGTGCCCGCGCCCGTCAACAAGAATGACTGAGTACGACTACTTCCCCGACCACTTCCACGACACCGACAAACGACGATGCCCCGGTTCAGCGACGACTACTTCCCCGACGTCGACTACTTCCTCTACGGACCGAATACGTCGGTTTCGAGCCCTAGTTCACCCGATCCGACGTACGAATCCAAACCCTAACCCTACCTATATTATAAAATGCCATCTATCTTGTGCATATCGCATCATAATTGCCTGTGTTGCATCTTTTGGGTTAGCGGGTGTAGCAAATCACCTAAATAATAAATATGGAATGTGTGGGGTAATAAATATATAATGCCCTATTCCATTTAATTTAATTAGATCACCAATGCCATGTGTTGCCATGCTAACCAACATTTAATATTGCTAGTAAATAAATAACGTGCACCTAAATATTAATTGTCGGAATTCAGGTTCCGCTTAATTCGGATTAAGTGCATCTCGCAATGCATCTTGCCATGCCATGCATCATTCTCCCATGATCATGCTGGATCTTTTGCCGTAGTTGTAAAATGCATCTTTATGCTTTCCAGTGTTTGTTGCTTCTTAGCGGATACGACGTTGAGATGTGTGAGCAACGACAAGATCTGCTTCCATGCGGGATTCCAGGCAAGCAAAGTTTGCTTGTTTACCTATACATTGTCTTTCATTCTTGCCGTTGATCTCTGCTACCCTAGTATTCGATTCTTATCGCGATCCCATCACATGTTTATCCTGCAGCCCATACAGCTTTATCCCCACATCCCATCACCTGTTGTTTGTTTATCTGTTGGCCTTGCGAGTCGTAGCGCATGCTTAGAGTTGATTGTGCGAGTCGTCTGTTGGTCTTATGTTTCATCTGCTTAGTATGATAGATCTTTCTATCTTAATAAAATGTTGTCTTATATTGGGGTATTATAATTAAATGATGAGGCACCAGGCGGAAGGCCTTGCGAGGTGCTTTGTTCTGCTCAGTGTCGACCTAGGAACTGAGATTTTGTCCTCGGATCCAATTTTGAGCGCACTAACCACTTGTGGGAGGCCCTATGGAGCCCCCCTCGACTTTGAACGGATCTACAGCTTGTCCATGTGCCGCAAATAGTTCGGGTTTTCCATTTGCTCATATGCATGTGCATGATGATGATGATGAGAGGTTATGTGATACGGGGGGTCATATAGGTGCGGTACGACACGAAGCGGACAGTTCCTACTGTGGTTTGAGCCGCATGGTGGCGTAGTCGCAAACTAATGAGTCCGCAATTGAGATTCGGCCGGACTCCTGACACGGGTAACAACTCATATGGGTGGCACTTGGACTTGCTGTAGTGATGGAATGAGTCGTGTTGAGAGGCCCTGATGCTTGCTTGGGTTGATCATACGAGTATGGGTACAGTAGTGCACCCCTGCAGGGTATAATCTTATCGATGAGCCGTGTCCACGGTTATGGACGACTTTGGTGATGATGCTGGCTAACAAGATCTAGACAACTTGCACCTAATTAATGTTAATTAAATTGACTAGTAATATAGAATTACTTTCACAATAAATTATAATTAAAACTGTTCAACGTGTGAGTTTCCCGAATTGCTTCCTCATATTTGGTTGAGGGGGTTAATTCGAGAATGGGTTATGTTTGGTGTTAGTTGTAGATGTTTACCTTATGTGCTCTCTTATCCCTCTCTAATTAGACGAAAGTTGTAGCGTGTCTCTTTAGGTTGCTAGTGCTGCTGCCGCTAAGTCCACCTCCCCTATATTTTGGGAGATGGTGTAGAAAGTAGGCAAGTCGGCTTTGCTTGCCAGGGAGTGCCCTGACCCTCTTTTGGGTTATGCTTTATGTGCAGTCAACAGGTTTGAAGTCTGACGACGTTAGCTTGGGAATCCCTCCGGCTTGGCTGGGCAGGGATATGGCGCCATCGCTTATCTTCAGGACTCTTAGTCCAATTTGCATCTTATCCTTAGATGGATATTGTCTTGCTTCCGCTGTCATTTGTATCTTTGTATTGTATCTTTTGTATCTTGGCTCTTTCGAGTCGTTGTTGTATATATCTTTTGTTGTATTTGTGGATGTATCGAAACTGTTGTAATGTTATCACAATTCCACCCACATAATGCGCATGTTTCGGCGAGCACATTATGTCTGGTGGGCGACCTAAAATCGTTATTATGCGGATTTCGGCGGAATCGCTTAAATCTACATAGTACCGATTTTAGGGCGTCACAAGTCATCCATATACTTCTTCAGAGTTCTACCTCCTTGCCTCAAGCTACGAAATTCCTCTTTCTTCAGGTTCATTATGCCAGAGGAAATGTGAGCATGGCGGAAACCATCCTTGAACGCATCCCAAGTCATGCCATCCAAGGGATGGGTCACTTGATAGGTCTCCCACCACATGGCAGAAAGTCCTTCCAATAGGTGTGCAGTGAACCTCACCTTTTCTGCCTCAGAACACTCACAGGTTACTAAGTCCTTGTTGACCGAACGGAGCCAGTCATCCGCCACTTTTGGTTCAGTAGCAGAGGAGAACTTATTAGGTCTAAGCCTGAGAAATCTTGCAAGTATGTCCATTGGAGGTGGTGGTGGTGGGTGGTTGTTATTGTTGTTATTGTTGTTGTTGTTGGTTGCTGCAATGAACTGGGTCATCATAGTCATCAGTTGTTGCATAGCTTCGTTGTTGTCGGTATCACGACGTGGAGGCATCTGTGGGGTTTTAGCATGGATGAGTAAAAGATAGATAGAACTATAAGGAGGAATCCTACCCATGCACAAAACAATCAAGTCAAGCACACATCAACAACACACCACTTATAAAACAATCAACAAACCAACCAAAACCTTTGGCTTAAGGAAAGCGATATAAAAGTTTGGGAAATAAACTCACGAGGTTCCGAGGGTACAAGGGAAAGTACTGCCTTACCACAAGTTGGTAGGTCAATATGAAGCTAATATAACGATGAGGTGTATGATAAATGGTGGTCTCACTAACTAGCTTCTCGACCATGACATCTTCTTCCTCTTCAATTTCATGAATCTCGATCCCTTCATTGGCGAGTACATCCTTGAGTTCCTTTACTTCTTTCTCCAGGGCAGAGTTCTTTTCTTGCAGTTCCCTCTTCTCAGTACGAAGCCTGTTGATCAAATCACTATCAGCCTCGAACTCGACTTCATTGCTCTCGAGTTCTGCTTTTTGTTCCCTGATAGTCTTGTTCTTCTCTTGAACTCTTTTCTCCTGCCTCCTGTTCTTCTCCTCTTGTGCAGCGAACCTCTCTTTTTGTGCCTTAGTCACTTCCTCTTGAGCCTTCACCTTCTCTTCGTTCTCCTTAAGTAAGGCACATAGCTCATCGTTCTTCAGGAGCTCGGTGCGTTGATCTTCATACAGTTCAGTGACAAGGATTTCCAGCTCCTGGAAATAAAGACTAAGGGGTTTTGCCTTGCCTCTTTCTCCGACATCATACAGGTAAGGTTCTCCATCCTCGTTTCTCCTTCCAAAGAAAATGGAGTAGTGGCCCATCAACTCTGTGTTGTAGCGTCCGCAGAGGCGCCCAATCAAATCTTGCATGACTAGATTGAGTCATTTGTCTTTGGAGTCGCTAACCGTTTTGATCTCCAGTGGGGGCTCCTCTCCACGTCCTGTCTGAGTTGCTTTTAATCCCCAGCAGCCCTCTTTGTTAAATTTCTTCAGGATGAAGCCCTTGACTTGGGGTAGTGGTAACCCTATCTTCTCGCCGATGTCGAGAAGGTAACAGCCAAAACGGGTGTTCTCGAAGTCCTCCGCGGTGGTGAAGTGAAAGCTCGTCATCCTTTAGGTAGAAAGAAAGGAATTAAAACAAGAATTGCATAAGATAAGGAAGTACTAGTCATGGTGTGTATTATTAATTTAGAAGAATACTAAGTCAAAAATCCTAAGGTGATCAACAAATATTAACAACTCTTCGTAAATTGGATTTTTCACTATAGTGAGAGAGACAGACACCCGGCCAGCCACTTATATTGTGGAACAGGTCTCATGTACGCGGACATGTAAAGTTTGTCCCGGGCCGCTTCATCCCACTATGCCGTTAGAATCCAACATACTTCAAAGATGGTAACATTATGACCAAAAAGGGGCTTAACCAATCCTAGGGCTCGAACCTACAGACAACACTTTGCTCTGATACCATTTTGTAGCACCCCAACTTTTATTAAAGTTGGAACACCTGTGTTATGTGCTAGTCCCTGGATCACTGCCAGCACCACAGTACAAAATATAAAGTACCATTACATAAGTATTAAAATTAGTACAACGAGATCCAAAAATATTAGCCAAGTATGGCTTTATTAAAAGTTGCATAGCCATGAAGGCTAGCTAAAGTTCAGAGTTCACACGAAAGCAAAAATAACATTGAGCCTCATCTTCAAGCATGCGCCACAGACAGTCATGTTGGGTGTAGACTCGAGCCAAACTCATTCAGCATCAGAATTACCTGCACATTTGAATATGCAGCCCCCAAAGGAGGTCAATTCAATGATGTATTGGCAAGTGACTATAGTGGATATATATTGACAAGTCTAAATTCTATATGCATTTTGGCTTGGTGGGGTTGAAGGCTATTTGCAGAAAGCAAGTTTTCTCCTATCCTTTGTAAAACACTTTTTATTTCTCGAAGACAATTGGCACCAAGGGATAAGGGCCAAGTGCACTATCAATTCTTTCCTTAGTCAAAATTTTACTTTATAAAAACAGTGTTGAGATTCTTCTGCCCTTCCTTGTCCAGTTGCTCGAAATAGTCCATTTCCGGGGACACGGCTGAGTACTCAGTTTGTCGACTCTGCAGAGGTTGTGCACTTTCACCTTTAGACTCAATTAGCCCGAAAATTCTATACACACGAAGTGTATTGAGGAAAGGAGAAAATTGAGACAAGAACTTTCTGAAGAAGAATGCAACCATACTAGCAAGACCCGTTCCACCTACCATCTCTACATCTGCTTGTCAAACTGACAGGTTGCACCCTCACAACTTAATTATTCTAGACAGAGCCCATTGTCAAAAGGCTGCACGGGAAGCTTCTAAACTTAGAGGGACTTGGTAATCTCTTCGTTCCTGGGTGGCCGTCCACAAGTGCACTTCTGGGTAACAAACACCATACTCATGGCCCTAAGTAGAATAGACATTCATCTTAGGCGACGACAACCACAAGCATAGTCCCAAAAGCCACTCAACATAAACCAAACAACCAATTCCACCAAGAAGTGTATTTTAATTTTCAGCACTTAGAAGCATGTCTATAACATGGTAAACATTTTCATAGCATAGCTAAGCAACTACTAAAAACTTTTCATGGCTACTTAGGATAAGGGGGTGGCTACACACTATTAGGATATTTGTAAAAATATAACCAATCTTAGCATTATAAATTAAATCCAAAAATTCCTATCATGCATACTACTCAAAATATACTACTTATGCATATAGAAAAGATGGGATAACATATGAAGGTCACTTGCCTTGGTAACAGGAGGCACAAGCACAGCAAGAATAATAATCACAAGCAAGTCCTTCCTCCTCTTCACAATCTAACAACAAGCAATACAAAATAATTATATACAATATGCAACACTTAAAACTCCAAGCATAAATATGTATGCATGCATGACATGTTATAATCATAACCAAAACCACTTATTATCAATTTTTATTTTGTCTGTTTATTTAATGCATGCCATGCAATGAACAATATTTTATTTTCTATTTTAAATATTGAATATAAAGAACAATGAAGCTCAATTTAAGAACAAAACTTTCAATAAAACCTCATGTTGCATTTTCTGGACAGAGAGCAAAATTAGTATTCCACAACATTTGGATTTAGATGAAAAACATTTTTTATATTTAAATTATGACTTTAAATGGTCGAAATGCCAATCTGTCACAATTTTAAAGACACTAGAATGACAAACTAATGATATAGGAATAAACTACATGGGCAGGGCTTTCCAATGATATAAAGTTTATCAAATTTGGATACAGATTGAAAGTTATGAATTTTGCAAGTTTTAATAGTTTTTTGTTTTAATTTCTAAATTTTATTCGAAATAGAAAAAGAATCGGCCACGCGCGAGATCTGATTCGTCCGTACCGATTCGACGCGGATCGGCAGCGTGGGCCGTCTGATCTCCTTAACAACGAGCGCTCGGGATTAAATGGATCTAGATCCGTTGGATCTAGATCCAACGGTCCGAAAACGGAGACCACGCGCGGGCGGCGCGGTTCGCCGGAAAAACTTCCGACCGCAGCGGCGCCACGGCCGGCAATGCATGCGCTCGTGTCCTAGGGACTTACGGGATGGATGGGTCTTACCGAGACATGGAGAAGATCGATCCGGGGACGGTGGCGAGGTGGCGGTCTCCGGCGTGAACTCCTCCTCGCGTAATCGCTCGCCGGAGTAGCACGAGGCGGCGGTTCTCCTCGGGCGAGCACGAACACGGCGTTGCGCTGCGGAAACGAGTTCAAAACCGTGTCAAAAAGCTTTGCAAGGAAAAGTTAAAGCGAGAGGGAGCAACGAGACGGCACGGGGTGGCTAGGTTTGCGCGCACGGCGAGGTTCTCACCGACGGCGACGGCGGAAGAGCGGGGTCTCTAGCGGCCAGCCCAGGGGCTCTTTGGAGGAGGTGTTTGGGGCAAAACACGGAGGAGCTCGGGGGCTTTTAGTAGGGGAAAACAACGAGGTAAATGGAGTAGTAAATCGCCGCATTCAAACGAAATCAAATCAGGCGTTTTCGGTCGGAGACCTGGGCGTGATTTGGGGACGAACGGCTCCGCGGGGGAGATGACAGGTGGGTCCGACCTGTCAGCGACTGCGAGCGAGAGCGCGGGGCGTTGTGCCGCTGGCAGGCCGTTGCGCTACGCGTGCGCGGCAGATAGCCAACGGGCCGGCCCTTTTTCCTTTTCTTTTTAAATGAAAATAATATCTGTTTGTTTTTAAATACTGATTTCAAATATGATTTTTAAACCTATTCAAAACTTTTCAGAAAAATTCATATAAATATGTTTTGGAAATTTTATTAAAAATGGGACTTTTTGACATTATACTTGCAAATAAATAAATTGATAACATTTTATTTATTTAAGGAGTTTCAAGTAAACACTTTATGAAATTATAGATTATTTAATTAATTAAATATATAATTTGAAGTTTTTATTTAATATTTTTGTGATGTAGTTTTATGCCTAATGATGAATGATGCGTGAATACAAAGTTTTAATTTTTTGCAAAATTTGGGATGTTACACGCAGTGGCTTATCGCCATTGATGACGGTGACGCAGACGCTGAAGCGGCGCGGCGCAGCCTTTTCTCGAGGCGTCGCGGCCTCGAGAGCCGAAGCGAACACTACGGTCGCTGACGTGCGGGGCTAGGTCAAAAAGGGACGGATACGCGCGGAGACGCCGGACCATCCGTGGTAACGCAAACCGAGCCCAAATTTGGCCCGCGTTTGCGTCGCTGCGGACGGTTCGAGCAAAATGCGTCGCTCTGTTGGGCTGGGTTTTTCCCGTCCTCGGTCATTTTCGGATAAAAACGGACCGTGGAGTCCGTTTGTGTTGTTGGGCCGTTGGAAATGCCCTAAGTGTCAATGATTACCGGACTATGATCAGAATGCCGATGATCGCCATTGAAAACATTAAAAGCTGGAAATCTCATTCGCCATGCTGGTGTCGCCACTGCTCTATCCAGCCTTTCACGTATATATTTCCCGCTGTATTTGTATTGCTGTTGTTTCTCCAGGTGAAAGTATCACCAACGTACCCAAGATCATCAAGCTCACAATCCTCCAAATCTGATTTAAATTTGTCTATCTGAATCTCGTTAAAATCTCGTTGAAATCACCTACACAGAGCCATGGTATATTACTTTGGTGCTTCAGCGTGCGTAGAAGTCTCCATGTATTATCACGCAACTCTGTTTTAGGTTCACCATAAATCCCCGTAAAACGCCAAATAAACCCATCTGGCTCCGTGATCTCAGTATCAATATGATACCTTGAGACAAAACCTATGAGCTTGTTACGGTTTAACCGGAAATAGGGACGTTTGACCTACTTTTGGCACACTGCACCGCCGTGGCATTGCCATTGATCGTCGTTTTTTCAAGCTTCCAGCCTTGGTGCATGTTCCTCTGTATCACTGCTGCATCCAAGCGAAAAATGGACATGCAAAGTAACAATTTCAGTGGCCGAGTTCATACATGATTGAATTTCCCCATGACTGATTGCAGGTGCATCAGGTTATGTAATGCACTCCGGTTGGATTTAGAGAGAGGAGGTTGTTCTTCACTACCAAATCGATCAGGCACTACCAAAAACAATAGCCATGCACTCAGGCTCAAGAATAACCATATCACAATGCAAACACTATGAGCACCCATAGGTAATTTCATTAGCAAAGATCACAAGGCAACCATGATTGGTCGGTCGAGCTCGGGCCTCGGTGGAACTGGGGATCGTCGTACTCAGGGCCAGAGATGGCGCCTCACCAAGTTCTCCAAGTACCCGCTCGCCATCGCCACGCACGCATGCGCCACCACCAGCGCACCCATGCCATCTGCCACGTGCTCACGTTCGGGAACATCACCTCCGTCACGGTGAATCACTCGACCTCGAACCGCTTCCGGATCACCTTGTGCTCCGACACCCACAACTCACCAGGACCAATTCGTCGAACTCCATGTCGCTCACGGTCCTCACCAGGGACATGCCGCACACCTTGTGCAGCTGGTGTGTGTGGCGTTGTCGTCGTGTCAAAGCTGATCCCCGCCCTTCTACGGCTCCAGGATCAGCTCCGAGATGAGGAGCTTCAACAGTTTAACGCGATGGCCGTGGCCGCGGGCGGCTTCTCCACAGAGCTCGACAGAGCGCACATGGTGATGCAGTATATGAGCTCGACATGACCTTTTGGACTAACTACGATCGGAAACCAACTTCCAAGGGAGGGAGGCCGGTTTCCATACGTTTTGGTTGTCCTGGCGAGGCAAGAAGAGGACTCCGAACTCGATCGGAGATTCCTACACGCTAAATATACACAAGCACTTGGACGTGGACATACATAACATATACCAACCTATACTCGTCGGACAGCAGAGAGGCTTGTTGGGTCTCTCTTCGTCTCTCGTTCAATGGGTGCCACCGCCAGCAGCTCGTCGCCGACGGTCACGAAGACGATCGACGTGAGGATCAACGACTACTCCGGGTTGACCCGGGTCCGGGTGCCTCTCCGTCGCCCACGGATTTTCGACTCATTCTTCTTCAGCGATATCTTCTGGGACGTCACGGCGAATCCGATGACGATCAAGGAGGGCCTAGCGGAGGGCATATCACTTGCCGTCGGCGTCTGCTCCGAGTTGAGGGGAAGAGACTTGGCCCTCGAAGGCATCGACATCTCGATAGAAATCCTCGACAAGACGGGCAAGCACACCGTCTTCCGCAAGGAGAGTCACGAGATGACGCTACAAGGCACTAGGCGCTTGCTTCTATATGTGGGGAGGAGGTCCTTGGAGGCGTCGTCGTGTGTCCACAAAGACGGCTTCACCGTCAGGTGCACTCTGTCTCTGTCCAAGCAGCCGGCAACAAACTGGTGGTGGTGCCCCTTCTCCAAACCTAAGGAGGTCGCCGTCTTGGAGCCGCCGCAGGACGTCGCCATGGCCGGATCCCACACGCTCAACATCGACAGCTTCTCCGAGATTAAGGCGACACTCGTAAACGGGGAGTGCACCCACTCCACGCACTTCGCTGTAGGAGGGTGCAGATGGTACTTCACGTTCAGCCCCGCTGGGTATTTGGTCATGTACCGCGCGAGTAATGACGACACGCCCACGACAGCGGAGTTCAGTTTTGAGCTTGAGGGGGTGCTAATGTTTGAGTCCGAGAAGGTGACTCATACCTTTTTCGATGATAACAACTCTAGATACATATACAGATTCAGCGTAGAGCCAAACATGTCGGCCATCCACGACGACCGCCTTATTGTTCGGTGTCGTCTCGCCGTTTTTACTGTGGAGAAGCTGAGCTTACCCCGTCCGCTATTACGATGGAGAAGATTCCTCAAAAACTTTGGGTGGATGTTAGACGACACGCCCACCGAATCAAAATCAAGAAGGATTAGCATTGTTTAGACTGTTTCCTCTTTACCTGGCAACCAAGCCACCTGTTGTAATATATAATCCCATCAAGTGATCCAAACATTATGAGTGTAATAATTGCAATTACCTTTATAAGATCATATTAGGTTTCGATCCTCTCTCCCTATGACGCCGCCACAATCCATCGCCGCCGAAATCACGACTAAGGTTGCTGCCAAAGTAGGTTAATTTGGATATTATTTTTTTCGGTTACCATGTTTGCTGCAAAACACGCACTAGAGAGATGACAGAGGTAACCTTTGATTTTCTCATGCAAAATAATAAAAACTATGTAATTTTCTGTTTTGCACTTTTTACTCTCGTCACATTGCTATTGGGACACTGCGAGACATACAAGGACAGTTTGACATATCGATATGCTATGTGTGAATCATACCAAGAAATTGACATATCGCTATTTGTTAGCTCGTGTCATGCTCTTGGCCCATGCCCACCTCGCCCGAAAACCACCTCTCAGCCATGCCGAGGAGAGAAGCTGAAATCGAGCCCCCCCCCCCCCAGCTTGGCTGACCTCATACAGAAAATTCCCACACTTGGATCCCCCCACCGCGTCGCGTCTGACCCCCTCCCCCCCCCCCCCCCCCCCCGACATGCTCCCTTCCATGCTCAAGCTCTTCTCCTCCGGCGAACCGCACGTGTCCGCCTCCAGAAACCGCTGCCGCCTCGCCTCCGCCACTCTAGACCCTCCACGGTATTGCTACAATATATAGAGGTGCCATTGCTATAATATATAGAGGTGCCATCGCAGAGAAGATAAAAAACTATTGGGGAATAATTGCCAGGACAAGCATCTACGAGCTTTACTATTGTGACTACTAGACAATAAGGCGCGGCGACACGCCGCACCCGTGGCTTGTGTGTGTGAAGATTATAAGTAGGACACAATGTTATTGAAGCAGTGAATTTATTTTGAAAGTTTTTTCTGTAAGAAGTGTCAATATGTTTTTTAGATTTTTTTTGCATTGTTTGGTAAGTGGATTTTTTTATGTTTTCTAGAATAAGGGTACTATGTTTGTGTACTGTTTTTTGGTTAGTTTATATGTTTGTTTGAAACGTGTGATGTGTAAGGGATCTGATATGTTATATGTGCTGAGTTGTATGTATGAGTGTTAGTTGTAGGCACGTAGTTTTGTTGTTTAGGATACGTGTCAGATAGCATGGTTTGCAGATGCTAGATGTAGGCACGTAGTTTTGTTGTTTAGGATACGTGTCCGACTGCATACTTTGCAGACCTTTCTTTTGTGTTATAGATAAGGATGCTGCTCTTGGTGCTATATAAATCGGGCAATAGTGTAAGGCAACAATATATGAAAGAAGGACTCTACATAGAGGCGGGATATCCATTGTGATCGTTTAGAAATTTAGATGTCGAAGGATCATCAACTCTGGTCGGATTTGTCGGGATGCTCGAGGGATTGTCAGTTCTGCTCGAATTTCTCGAGATGCTTGAGGAAGGACGTCGATGAGCTGCTGCCCTACAGCATGATGTTGTTTAGTTTTGGTTGAACGAAGGTGATACAGATTTAGAGCAGACTGTTCATGATGTTCTCTCACGTTACTTTGTTTTCAGAAGTTTGTTTGATGTGAGGAAGGGTCACAGCGGTGTTTCTGTGTTTACGATAGCACGGCGTGAAGAGCATGCTTCTGTTCTTCATGGGAAAATCCATTTTTTAGAAGAAGAGGAAAAAAAAAGCACCGGAGAGCATCCAAAATGAATATCCGTCAACTGCTGACGATTCTGACAGTAACGCGAAAGAAGCCATTCTTAATATGCTAAAATTAAATACAAATCTCAATGGGGGCATTTAGCTTTATTTTAAGGATCACGAAAGCCCTTTTTTAAGGATTCTTCCAGGTTATAACGAAAGAATCGAACAAATATTGAATTGCAATGGAAAAAGTATAAATATCTGAAGGATGGTTATATAATGTGAAGTTTCATCGTTCTCGGATGGATGATAAATATCTAACTGAATACGACATGCCAGACATAGAGTTTGACTACTGGAGTTATGTAATAATATGTATGTATCTAAATAACACAAATAGCTTGCTGCCCACGGGGTAGCTGCACATAGCCATCTAACCGTCCATATACGATAGGGGGTCAAGTTTCGCATTGACGGTGCAATGGCATAGCTTACGGTCATCCAACGGATCCACAGTCGCCGTCGTAACGAGAGTATGCAGTTTGTCACACGACATACACGCAAACTATCCCTCGGCAAGCCGATGGCCATGTCATTTTTAAGCCAGATTGTGAGAATCACGCGGCTACCCCACGGGGATGAGTGAATCACACGGGAGGAATCGGTACATGCATGTCATTCGTAATTACTCTGATCCAGTAATTACTCTCGACAGACAATCTGATCCAGTAACCGGTGAAGGTCCGGTTTGAAAGCCGAGTTCTTGCTGTATACCCGACCTAGTGACTCTTTGGCTTTACGAAGCGTGTGCCACTTGCACCATCTATGGCGGGTAAGCGGCCATTCATCCTTAATCGCCACCCGCATCTGGTGACACTGGTCTGAAAATAAAAACAGTACGAGTAGTCAAATTTCAATCATACCCAAAATATATGGATCACATAGGGGTTGGTTCATCCTAACATTTAACATTCTCTCAAAAAAGGCCACACGATGAAGCTTCAGCAAAGATAGAACCAATAATTACTGCTCATACGCTACCTATAGAAGCTAAGCAGCAAAAAAATGAGATGAACTCACAGCCGAGCTAAAAAAGAGTAATGGCTGCCTGATACGTCTCCATGTATCTACTTTCCCAAACACTTTTACTATTGTATTACCTCTAATTTGTGTGTTTTGAATGCAACTAACGCGGACTAACGCTGTTTTCAGCAGAATTATCCTGGTGTCTCATTTTTGTGTAGAAATATGAACTTCGGAGACAAAGCCCAAAAGACATCCAGAAAATATTTTTCATCCGATGGGAACCCAGAACCACGAAGACCAAACGAAGAAGAGGATTAAGGGGCCCACACCACCCCGTGGCGTGGGTCCCATCTGGCCGTGCCAACAGGTAGTGTGGCCGCCTCGGTCACCCCCTCGCGACCCCCTCGCGGCTACTTACCCTCTTGACCTAAAAACGATCGGGGGATATCCATCTTTCCGGAGAACACCACCATACGCCGCCGCCATCGCGAACCCTAGTTCGGTGATCAGAAGTCTCTGTTCCGGCACCCTGCCGGGACGGGGAATCGAAGGGGATCATCGCTAACGCCTCTCCATCAACCATCCATGTTTCCCTCATCCATGAGTGAGTAGTTCACCGATGTAGTCTTGAGGGGATGGTACGGATTGGATGAGATCACTCATGTAATAGCAGTAAGATTGTTAGGGCATGGTGCCTAGTATCCGTTATCGGTGTTTTACGTCATTGTTGCAACTTGTTATGCTTAATGCTTGACACTAGGGACCCAAGTGTCATGATTTCAGATCTGAACTTGTTATTTTATCATGATAATAATCATTGTTTTGGATCATATCTATGAGTTGTATACACATATTATTGTACGGAACCGATGGCCCAAAGTGACAGCCATTGGGATAACCGGAGGGAATGGCTATGATGTGAGGATCACATGTATTCACGGAGTGTTAATCCTTTGCTCCGGTACTTTATTAAAAGGAGTACCTTAATTGCCAGTAGTTTCCCTAGAGGCCCCGCTGCAAATGGGTTGGCAGGACAAAAGATGATGTGCAAGTTTCTCATTACGAGCACGCACACCTAAATTGGAATACATGCTTATGATTAGTTAATACTTGGATGCTTTATATTATTTATCTGCAAATGCCTATGCTATGTTATTAAATGAATTATCTTATACATGCAACGCCCGTACATCCGTCCCTATGCCTACAGTAGTTTAATCCTGTTGTCTACATCAATCACAATTCTTGTCTCAATTCTCCTGTTACTGTTATTTCACTAATGTCTCTGCTATAAAACTGTTGCTACAGATATTCCGTCTCGAGCAAGTCTATTCATAGGTGCAGCTGATCTGACAAATCATCTGTTAAAACTTATAAATATTCTTTGGCTCCCCTTGTGTCGAATCAATAAATTTGGGTTTTACTTCACCCGAAGACTGTTGCGATCCCCTATACTTGTGGGTCATCAAGACTATTTTCTGGCGCCGTTGCCGGAGAGCATAGCTTTATTTGTAAGCCGACTGTAACGACCCGGGATTTATCCCCTTTTGTTTTGTGTGTTTTGTTTTTTGCATCAACATGGCATAGCATTGCATCTCATTATTTTAATTTGTTGCATTTAATTTCAATCCCCGCAATTAAATTCAAATGCTTTTCAAATTAATTAAAATTGTGATATTTCAAATCGTTTGCAAATGTTAAAAATTAGTTTATTAAATTGTCTATTTAAAACTAAAACTATTTTGTATAGTTTTTGTATTCAAATTCCATTTATATTTGGTTTTAAACATAGAAATTAGAAATAATAAAGGGGAGAGAAATAAAAGCCCAAAGCCCATCTAACCAAACCCTAGGGTTTCCCCCTGGAAACTTGTTTCCCACCCCCTGCAATTTTGCAGCCGCCCCCCTCCAATTTATCCTTTTTCCTTTTTTCTCTCCTTTCTCTTTTCTTTTCATTTTTCTTTTCTTTTTTCTTCTTTTTCTTTTTTCTATTCTTCTCTTTCTCCTTCCTTCCTCCTCCCGCACGCACTAACCACCCAACCAGCCCCGATTTCCTCCCCCGTGCGCCCCGAGCCGGCCCGACCCCCAGCGCCGCGCCGCCCCAGCCACCTGCGCCTCAGGCCGACCCCGCCGCCGCGCGCCGCGCCCTCCGCCCCAGCCCGCTGCTCCTCATCCCCGCACGCGCCTCCCGCTCAGGTCCTCTGCCTCCTGCCTCGGGCCGCCACGCCGCGCCGCCAGCCGCCGCCGCCAACCGCCGGCCGCGCGCTGCGCCTCCCCAGCTTGCCGCGCCGCGCCTCCTCGCTGCCGTCCGCCGCCCCTTGCGCCGCCGCCCTCCGGCCTGCGCCGCCGCCGCCCCCTGCTCCGTCTCACGTGCACGCCGCCGCCGCACCCTACTCTGCCTCCGTGTGCGTGCCGCAGCCGCCGCCCCCTGCTCCGACCACCGAGCCGGCGCCCCACGCCGCGCGCCGCCTCCGCGTCCCCGGCCGCCTCCTTCCCGGTCTCGACGCCTCCTGGCCGTCCTCCGCACCGCAGGGGAGAGCTCGGCCGGTCTCCTCCCCGTTTCTTGCCGTGTTGCTCCTCCGTCCGCCGGCTCGCGCTTTCCCGCCGGCCATGCCGCCCGAGCCCTGCCTCCTCCTCCGGTGCTCCCCTACACCTTGCGAACCGTGGCCGCCCGAGTCCGACGCATCCCCCGGCCACGGCAGTGCCCGACAGCCTCCCAGACCTCCTTTTGTCCGCCGCCCACAAGGTGCTCGGGGAAATGCCCGCAAAAACCTTCGGTGTTTCATTCGTTGCCCGAGTTGTCCACCCTTCGAGGTGCTGCACCGTGTTGCCGCGAACGTCGACCATGCCAAGATCTTCCGTCGACAAGGCCTCCACACGTTGCGTTGTGCGCTTTGCGTTGGCCGCCTTCGTGCGTGTCCAGGAAGACCATGATCCCTGAATAATGATGATCGGGTACAACGACTCCGACCACTTCCACGACACCGACAAACGACGATGCCCCGGTTCCACCACGGCTACTTCCCCGACGGAAACTACTTCCTTTACGGACCGAAGACGTCGGTTTCGAACCCTAGTTCACCCGATCCGACGTATGGACCCAAACCCTAACCCTATGCCTATTTTATAAAATGCCATCTATCTTGTGCATTTCGCATCATAAATTGCATGTGTTGCATCTCTTGGGTTTGCGGACGTAGCAAATCACCTAAATAATTCAATATGGAATGTGTGGGGTAATAAATATATAATGCCCTATTCCATTTAATTTAATTAGATCATCCATGCCATATCTTGCCTTGTTAACCAACATTTAATATTGTTGAGTAGATAAATAACTTGAACATAAATAGTAATGGTCGGAATCCCGGTTCCGCTTAATTTGGATTAAGTGCATCTCAAATTGCATCTCGCCATGCCATGCATCATTCTCATATGGTCATGCTGGATCTTTTGCCGTAGTTATAAAATGCATCTTTTACGCTTTCCAGTGTTTGTTGCTTCTTCGCGGATACGACGTTGAGATGTGTGAGCCACGACAAGATCTGCTTCCATGCGGGATTCCAGGCAAGCAAAGTTTGCTTGTTTACCTATACATTGTCTTTCATTCCTGCCGTTGATCTCTGCTACCCTAGTATTCGATTCTTTATCGCCATCCCGTCACATGTTTATCCTGCAGCCCATACAGTTTTATCCCCACATCCCATCGCGTGTTGTTTGTTTATCTGTTGGCCTTGCGAGTCGTAGTGCATGCTTAGAGTTATTTGCGCGAGTCGTCTGTTGGTCTTATGTTTCATCTGCTTAGAATGATAGATTATTCTACCTTAATAAAATGTTGTTTTATATTGGGGTATTATAATTAAATGATAAGGCACCAGGAAGAAGGCCTTGCGATGTGCTTTGTTCTGCTCAGTGTCGACCTAGGAACAGAGATTTTGTCCTCAGATCCAATTTTGAGCCCACTAACCACTTGTGGGTGGCCCTATGGAGCCCCCGTCGACTTTGAACGGATCTTCAGCTTGTCTAGGTGCCGCAAGTTGTTCGGGTTTTCCATTTGATCATATGCATGTGCATGATGATGAGGATGATGATGATGAGATGTTATGTGATACGGGGGGTCATATAGGTGCGGCACGACACGAAGCGGACATTTCCTACTGTGGTTTGAGCCGCATGGTGGCGTAGTCGCCAACTAATGAGTCCGCAATTGAGATTCGGCCGGACTCCTGACGCGGGTAACAACTCATATGGGTGGCACTTGGACTTGCTGTAGTGAAGGAATGAGTCGTGTTGAGAGGCCCTGATGCTTGCTTGGGTTGATCATACGAGTATGGGTACAGTAGTGCATCCCTGCAGGGTACTTATCGATGAGCCGTGTCCACGGTTATGGACGACTTTGGTGATGATGCTGGCTAACAAGATCTAGACAACTTGCACCTAATCATTGTTAATTAATTTGACTAGTAATATAGAATTACTTTTTCACAATAAATGGTAACTAAAATTGTTCAACGTGTGAGTTTTCGCGAATTGCTTCCTCATACTTGGTTGAGGGGGTTAATTCGAGAATGGGTTATGATTGGTCTCAGTTGTAGTTGTTTATCTTATGCGCTCTCTTATCCCTCTCTAATTAGACGGAAGTTGTAGCGTGTCTCTTTAGGTTGCTAGTGCTGCTGCCGCTAAGTCCACCTCCCCTATATTTTGGGAGATGGTGTAGAAAGTAGGCAAGTCGGTTTTACTTGCTAGGGAGTGCCCTGACCCTCTTTGGGGATGTGCTTTATGTGCAGTCAACAGGTTTGAAGTCTGACGACGTTAGCTTGGGAATCCCTCCGGCTTGGCTGGGTAGGGATATGGCGCCATCGCTTATCTTCAGGACTCTTAGTCCAATTTGCATCTTCTCCGTAGTCGGATACTATTTTTTCTTCCGCTGTCATTTGTATCTTTGTATCGTAATATTTGTATCTTGACTCGTTCGAGTCGTTGTTGTATTATATCTTTGTTGTATTTGTGGATGTATCGGAACTGTTGTAATGTTATCACAATTCCACCCACATAATGCGCATGTTTCGGCGTGCACATTATGTCTGGTGGGCGACCTAAAATCGTTATTATGCGGATTTCGGCGGGAACGCTTAAAACTACATAGTACCGATTTTAGGGCGTCACACCCACCTAAGTGTGATATTGTTCGCTGGAATTTGTTCATCATGGGAAGAAATACTGATAAGAAGTTTGCCATCGTGCCATCCACTACAAGGAAAGGTACAACTCTGAACTCCGCTGCTGCATTGATTCCCCGTCTATGTTGAGTAAGCTTGTTACACCACCACAACCTGAACGTTCTGTTACTACTTCTGAATCTGAAATTACTTATGATGATGCTTCTACTGTTCTTGATGAAACTGGTTCATTAGGTCACTTTTTAGATGCTACTATTGCTAAATCTAAACAAATTGAAAATGCTGAAATTCCTAATAAAACTGTTGAAACACCTGTTAATTCACCTGAATTTACTCGTAATACTTATGATGAGCGTGATGATATGTATGTGGATCTTGATGATGCTCTTGTTGAAGAAATTAATGCTATGAAAGATGTTAGTGCTGAAGGAGATATGCCCTAGAGGCAAATAAATAAGTAGTATTTATTGCATTATCTCATAAGTTTATAATAGGTTTGTGTATTATGCTATAACTGTATTAATCGGAATTACTAATACACGTGTGATACATAGACAACCAGGGTCCCTAGTGAGCCTCTATGTAAACTAGTCCATTGGGCAACACTTGATCGAGATTCCCGATCAAGGACAATGACGTCGGTTGACAATGGGGTCATCTTATTAGTTGAATAATGTGATGGACATACAGAAAGTATTGCAATAAGATCGTATTACGATGTTTGTCATTTGCAATAGATAAGAATATGATAGCTTATTCCTTAGACCGTGAGACCGTGATCGCACCGAATCCCCATACAAACCGGTGAACCGCCACTCCACCTCATCCAAAGCGTCATTCTGAATCAAAACATCAATGTGCAAGTTACTGAAAGATTTAAGTGAAACTCTTGAGTCATTGTTCCAGTACAAACACAACCCCCCACTCAACCCTTCAGCTTTTACACCAAAGGCGTTACTAAAACCAAACTTCTGATGGGTTCGTAGCAAAAAAAACAAAAAAAATCCTACGGAGAGAACAAACCAACAAGCCAAGATCTACTCTAGGAGATGCTCGTAACGAGTGGAACATATTCCAAGAGAAACTCACCCTCGAACACCGTAAGCGTTCCGAGAATAATTCCCGTGGATGATGTAGTCGTTCACTTGCCGATCTCAAGATCGTGAAGATGTGCGCTGCAACGGGCAGCGTCTCCGTACTCGGTCACACGTACGGCTTGATGACGACCTCCGTTCCCTCGATCCAGCGGGGCAGCGGAAGTAGTAGAACCACCAAGGAACTCCAACAGCACGACGGCGTGGTGTGGTGGAGAACTAAACGGCCATGGGCGGATGGCCAGAGGTGGAGCAGCGGGAGGAGGGAGAGAGGATCAAGTGTGTGCTCAAAAGGGAGCTCCCACCCCTCCATATATAGGAGAGGGGTGAGGTTGGGTCGTTGCCCCTTGGGGTGACTCCACCTCTTCCCTCTTGATGTGAGTGGAGCATCCACTCATGCCCACTCATTCTCTTTTAATCTCCACTCTAAAATCCCAAGTTTTTTTCTTTATTAAATAAAACAATTTCATTTCTTTTTAATATTTGTTAATTCTATTAACAAACATTAACACTTACCCCCTTGTTTCATCTGTTAATTCTATTAACAACCATTGTGAACTATTGACAATTAGCCCCTTGAACTATTTCAATATTACCCGAAACAATTTCGGTGTTGTCCAAACTTTTCTCCGAAATTCCGTGTCTACCCAAAAGCGTCGACAAACATTAAGTGTGTCACCCTACGGTTCGTGAATAATGTAGACATGATCGAGACACCTCTCTGATCAATAGTCAACACCGGGATCTGGAGATCCGTAATGACTCCTACATATTCGACGATGAATCCTGTGATCGTGTGAACACGTCATAACCAATTCCTCGCGATATTTTACTTATCCGAGATCAGATCATTGGTATCATTTATACCTTGTTCGATCTCGTTCCCGACAAGTACTATTTACTCGTTCTGTGATATGACATCCTTATGACCTAATCACGTGCTTGCAAGCGGTGTCGGTGTGATATCACCGAGAGGGCCGAGAGTATATCTCTCTGTCACCTGGATGGACAAATCCCACTTCTTGATCCATGAGCCTCAACTAATACTTTCGGAATACCCAACGCCACCTTTATAGTCACCCTGCTACGGTGTGACGTTTGATGTCATCAAAGTATTCTTCCGGTGTTAGCGATTGACATGATCTCATGGTCTAAGGATTAGGGTTACTTCGTCTGCTCAGTACAACAATATAAACTTAATGACTTGATCGTATTGCTATACTTAATTTGGGTGTGTTCATCATATCATTATCCTAATGATGTGATCGCGTTATTAACAACATCCAATGTTCATGATCAGGAAACCTTGATCATCAGTTAATCAACGAGCTAGTTAAACGAGAGGCGTTACTAGGAACTCTAATTTGTTCATTAGTCACACATGTATTAATGTTTCTGATTAATACAATTCTAGCATGAGAAATAAACATTTATCATAAACATGGAATAATATAATAACCACTTTATTATTGCCTCTCGGGCATATTCCTTTCAGTCTCCCACTTGCACTAGGGGCAATAATCTGTATTACATTGTAATGACCCTAACACCCATGGAGTTCCGGTGTTGATCATGGTTTGCCCTTGGGAGTTGTTTAGTCAAAGGGTCGACCACATTCAGATCCGTATGTACTTTGCACATCTTTATATATCACCATCCTTGACATGCTCACGGATGGAGTGAAAACGGCGCTTGAAATGCTTGGAATTCTTGTGAGACCTTGGTTCTTTAGCATTGGCTATGGCCCCATTGTTGTCACAATAGATAACCATCGGATCCAATGCACTTGGAACCACACCTAGTTCGGATATGAACTCCTTCATCCAAACTCCTTCCTGCGCTGCCTCCGAGGCAGCAACATATTCCGCTTATGTTGATGATCCCGCCACCACTGGTAGCTTGGAACTCCTCCAGCTTACTGCTCCTCCATTCATAAGAAATACGTACCCAGATTATGACTTAGAGTCATCCGGATCGGTGTCGAAACTAGCATCGACAAAACATCTTGCGACGATCTCTTCTTCACCGCCATACACGAGAAACATATCGTTAGTCCTTCTTAAATAATTTAGGATATTCTTTACCGCCATCCAGTGTTCCAAATCTGGATCAGATTGGTACCTGCTAGTCAAGCTAATAGCATGTGCCACATCCGGTCTTGTACATAGCATATCATACATGATAGAGCCTATGGCTGAGGCATAGGGGATCTTGTTCATCAATTCTATATCTTCCGATGTAGCTGGACTTTGAGTCTGACTCAATGTCTTTCCTTGTAACATAGGTAAGAGCCATTTCTTACTTTCGTCCATTCTAAACTTCTTTAGAATCTTGTCAAGGTATGTACTTTGCGAAAGCCCAATTAAGCGTCTTGATCTATCTCTATAGATTTTGATGCCTAATATATACGATGCTTCACCGAGGTCCTTCATAAAAAAACTATTGTTCAAATAACCTTTTATACTATTAAAAAGTTCTATATCATTTCCAATCAACAATATGTCATCCACATATAGTACTAGAAATGCTACAGATCTCCCACTCACTTTCTTGTAGATACAAGCTTCTCCATAAGTTTGGACAAATCCAAACCCTTTGATCACCTCATCAAAGCGGAGGTTCCTGAAGGAGATATGCCCTAGAGGCAAATAAATAAGTAGTATTTATTGCATTATCTCATAAGTTTATAATAGGTTTGTGTATTATGCTATAACTGTATTAATCGGAATTATTAATGCACGTGTGATAAATAGACAACCAGGTCCCTAGCAAGCCTCTATATGAGCTAGTCCATTGGGCAACAGTTGATCGAGATTCCCGATCAAGGACAATGACGTCGGTTGACAATGGGGTCATCTTGTTAGTTGAATAAGGTGGTGGACATACGCAAAGTATTGCAATAAGATCGTATTACGATGTTTGTCATTTGCAATAGATAAGAGTATGATAGCTTATTCCTTAGACCGTGAGACCGTACTTATCAATGCTTCGTAGGGATGCTTTGAGAGCAACAAACGTTGTGTCTTATATAGCATGACAATAACGGTGTCCATCTTGGGTATTCCGAAAGAGCATCGAGACGTAAGGATCAAGAGCGGGATTTGTTCATTCTTGTAATGGAAAGATGCTCTGGGCCCACTCGGTGATATTGCATCTATATAGTTGCGCAGCTTATGACTAGGTCATGGAGATGTAATATCGCAGACGAGTTAATAACCTTCGTCGGTAACGAGATACAACAAAGACATTGGTGTGTCTACGATCATATCTCGGACAAGGTAGTATCGAGAGACAAAGGGAATAAATATCATATTTATGGTTCAACGACGATATTCGTAGAATGCACAGGGGTCGTCATATATTTCCAGGTATCCCTGACGATCATTGGTGAGCGGAGTGTCTCGACCATGTCTGGAGTGTTCTCGAACCGTAGCGGTAACAAACTTAAGGTCTTAGCGACGCTAGGTGACAGGTTCTGGAATATTATAGGTTTTGTTGGAGAGAGAGAAATGATCCGGAAAGAGTTCCGGTGGTCCGGAAGGAGTTCCGAAAAGGTATGGAATGGTTCCGGGAATGTCCGAAAGTTGTTCGGGTGGTTCCGAAATAGTTTCGGAGTCATGGGATATTGAATTATATATAAATATATTAATTATGAATTAATAGGAATTTTAAATTAATTTAATATTAATTAAATAAAGGAAAAAGGGGGCTCCCACCTACATGGGCCCTGAGAGGGCCCAAGAGGGGGGAGCCGCACCCCACAAGGAAGGGAGGCTTGGGCCTCCTAGTCCGAGTTCGACTAGGAGTAGGAAAGCCCAAGGGGGGTTCGGCCGAACCCCCCCCCCCCCCCCCCCCTCCCCTCTCCTCCTTTAGTCCCACATGGGGGAGCCAAGGGGTTTGCACACCCCCTTCCCCCTTTATATACCAAGGCATATTAATTGATTTAATTCATAGGAAAATATAATTAATTCCCGATTTCTCTCTCGATCTCGTGGTTCCCAAGTTGGAGCCGCGCCGAGCTGAGAAAGGGGGATCTCTCTCCACCCAAGCTATACTGCAGAGCGCCGTTGCTCTGCGGGATTCCAGATAAGATCTACTCCTGCGATTTCAGCTGGATCTGAATGACCGGGAGTTGTCGCTAAGCTCCGTATGTTTGTGAGTGCTCGGAGGCAACTCTTTTGAGGAGCATGGGCGACGTCGTCTCGCCCCCTGCAGCCGCCGCGCCTCCCTCCCCTCTGCTGCCGGCGCACCAGCCCCGGTGCTGGCGCTCTGCCTTCTTCCGCCCGACGCCCGTTGACGCAGATCATCATCGACACCCCGACGTCATCGACTTCGACATCGCGACAAGTTCTTCGCGACCTCGAGGTCGGCTACGTACGACTTCATCGTCAACGCTTGTGCGGGAGCGTAATCCCCGCTATCGGTCTACATGGAGGTAATGTAACCCGTTCCGCCACCGTTATCGCATGTACTAGATAGATAGATCCTGCCTAGTTAGGGTTTCGTTCGCTAGAAAAATTATTGTTTTCTGCACCGTAACCCCTTCAGTGGTATCAGAGCCGATCTATGCGTAGTACTGCTGGTACGGTTAGAACTCATGTTGAATGAGAGCGTCTTTCTTATATTTGCTACCCTCTAGCGTGCACTTGCGATGCCTTCGGTATTGAGTTGATGAAGCGGCCCGGACCGACTTTACGCGTACGCTTACGCGAGACTGGTTCCACTACTGACATACGGCCAGCACTGTATCTGTGGCTGGCGGGTGTCTGTCTCTCTCTCTCTAGTCGGCAAAGAATTTTCAATGGAGGGCCCGAAAGGGATGCTTAAACATGCAATTATACGATCGACGTTGTGGTACAAAGTTCGTAGGTAGGGAAGCGATTCTCTTGCGAATAAGCCTATATGCCACGTAAAACTTGCAAAACTAAATAAAGCTAGAGGCGTCTAACTTTGTTTTGCAGAGGCGTTATTTTATGTGACATGGTTACGGTAAGTTTTAATATTACTCGTACTGTCGGAGGCAATGGAGGGCTCTGTAGACTCGGAGCCATGCCGGGGCGCCGGGGGCCAGGCACATGGCGCCATGAAGGTCCAGGCGCATCGACCATATCACATCGCACTTCATTGCATCATTATTGTGTGCTGTTGTGTGTGCATCCTATTGATTGCTTATATGCTAGATATACAACGGTGGCGTCATAAATAGGATGATCCCTAACAAATACCAAAATTATGTTCTCCCTCGTTGCGCACCACCAAGAAAGTTCTACGTTATGAGGCAGGCCGTGATGATCGGGTGTCACACATCTCTTCGTTCGCATACAGTGGGTGTAAGCCATGTTGCACGCGCAGGGTCTTCGAGGTTTGATTGGCGAGCCTAGCATACTCAGAGGTATGGCCTCGGAACACAGGAATATCGAAAGATCGAGCACGAGTCATAGAGTTGTTATGATCGACATTTTATGTCCACCTTTGAAGTTGTGATGTCGGCCGTGATGATCGGGGGTGGTGTAGTGGATGGGGGTCGTGTCATCGCCATTATTATTTTAGGGATAATAATCTTGGTGTGGTGTGTTTTTAGATAATAAGATTATAAAACTAAAACTCACCTACGTATTATAAACTTAACCATACCTCTTTTGCGATCACATCTGTAGACTACGCAACTATACTTTGGTTACTTCCTCAAGAGCCCGGATGCTACATTAGAAGCCGACGGTTCCAACTTCATCAGATGGTACAGGGGTTTTAGAAACATTCTCGAACACAACAACATTCTATATGTTCTCGATGAACCGTTAGGAGAAGGACCAGGAGATTCTGCTAGCGAGGAGGAGGAAGATGATTTCCGTAGGCGTCGATACATATTCATTGAAGTGGAGATCACCATGACCGTATGCCTGGCACCCGAGTTGAAAGAGTTGTTTCGACGCAAGGAGCCAAGCGTCATGATGGATGCGATAAAGACTCACTTCGAAGATGAATTAAAGCGTGAGCAATTCAGGCAGTTTAGAATGTTCCAGACCATTCACATGGAGGAGCATACCTGTCTGAAGACACATTTGAAGAGATTGTATGACATCTACTTCCAGCTGACGATGGTCTTCGATTACTGGATGGCAGATTCTTGTGCCATTCGGACTGTCCTGATATCTCTACCTCCTAGCTATGAGAAGCATGTGCGCAAGTACATTTTGAAAGCCGACGATATGAACTTCTACAAGTTCGTACGTCAGTTCCAGTCTCTGAAGGTTGATTCCATCGAAGGAGAGATCTTCGATGCTACAGGTATATATTTGATATATGCAGAATTATGAATTCGCCCTTGGTATATGATGATGTATTTGATACTTGTTCTGTTTGTGAAACAGGTCCTGATTATCACATATATGCGGCGCAGTTTGATGTGACCTGGCGCTGAAGCTGGTAGTCAAGGAGTTGATGGCCTTTTGGTGTTCACGTCCTCAAGTTATCATAGTTATCATTAATAGTTTTTGATACGATCTTTTGTAATAGTGAGCGAGTGTGTGTGTCTTGATTGTTGCAAGACAAAGTTATTCATGTAATAAGACAAGTTCAGGTTTTTTATGTTATGGAACAAGTCAGTTGTTTTATCTTATGAATAAAGATTCCACATCTCAGTTACATTGATTGTATGATAAGTATTCATAATTGTAGAAATGATAAAATAGCGTGTCCTATGAATAAGAGTTCTATTACTAGAACAAACACCGTCGAGTTTAGTCATAAAAGCAATGAAAGAAGTAATGGATGTCTTGGTCCATTTAAGTATTTCAAGTGCTTAGTTGATTAAGTTTGAAATCAAGTATTGAAGTTGCAATACTGGCGGAAATTAATTGAGTGTCATTTTTAATGATTAATTAATGGTGTTTACTACTTGATCCGAATTCCTCCATGACTTTGGTAAATAGGAGTATTTGCCCGATAAATTATGGAGTCTGAGATTAATTTGATAATAGATCAAATGGGGTTTTTCAGAAGAAAGATTAGTGAACATTGTATTCACAAAATTCGATCAAAGGACAGTATTTTTGAATTATGATTTCAGCGCAAGAGACTTGTGGAAATTTGCTTCACAAAATTATAATGTCATATATAGTGATATGTGGGGAATTATAATCATGCTCTATTTTAAATAAAGTGTGGTCTGTCAGAATCAGTCTTAGAATCTCCTAATATGTTCGAAACATTATAGTCGATGTCCACTTTAGAAAATAGATATTTTTCTCAACGAGAATTCGTAGGATCGACAGTAGTGTCGACATGTATATGATTATGCGATAATTCGGAATATACATGAGTGGTTCTTTGTAGATTGCTCGCATTGGATGAGAGTGTATTCCAAAACCAAATAGAAACCAAAACTTAGTTTGTTGTCTATATAATTCCGAGGAAAATATGATTTTTCGAATTATGGTTTATGGATTGGAATTAGAAGCCTGAAATAAAGTGTCAGACTTATGTTGGAAGGTGTTCCAAAGAGTATATATCTGCTAATGAAAGTTTGGTGATTAAGAGTGAGGGAGACTAGAAAATTGTTTTCTGCTTGCAATCCTCTTCATAAAGATCATAATATTTTCATGAAAGAAACTTCTAAATAAAGTGCTGTTATATTTAATATTGCTGTCAGGTCACAACACTGTATTAAGTATTTCAGATCTTGTTGACAGATCAAGGTGCACTTTATGAATACAAAGAAAGTTGAGAAAATATCGGAATACGAACAAAGGCTTTTTGAGCCTGGAAATCCAAAGTTGCATTTGAAAGGATTAAGAGAGTAATTGTTGCTGCAAATCTTATTAGAGGAATAAGATTGTTTAATCGTCATATAAGGTGTTATATGAGAAATGTGACTATAAGAAAGACGCGGTAGCATGTCTTGTCAAGAAATGTGTCTTGGACAAGATCAAATTTGTTGACTACATTTATGTAGACATGCTTGAAGTCTGAGGGATTTGTATTAATGTAATACTGTAGTTTGTATTAAATTCGAATTGATAATAGATCAATGATTTTGGTTTGACCAAAATGTCGATTTAAGTGGGAGTCAAAGTTAGTTTACTCAGGTGAAATATGTAACGGACATATTTTTGAGTGGGAGCTCAGGAACTCAAATATGTGGATGACACGTTTTTGAGTGGGAGCTTGTGTTCTCAAATATGTGGAGACATAATTTGAGTGGGAGCCGAATTCATCTTGTGTAAGTGACACATTGTGAAATTGTACCAGTAGAATAGATAAGAAGGATGAAGTTGTGAAACTATTTGAAAGTCAGTGTCTATTTTGAAATAGAACGGGAATTTTAAAATAGTTAGTCGAGTTTTTTGTATTATATCTGAGGAGTCAGATTAGAATCAAAAGGATGGTCCTTTGAAATCCAATTGATCATTAAGAGTAATGATGCATGAAAGTAATGGTTGTATGACATGTGGGTCTATTATGTAATATTAGACATCATACATAAACCATATTATCTGCTCGATGAAATATAACCGATGTTCTTGGAATAAGAGCAGTTATGAAAGTAAATTTGGAATTTACTGGAAGTAGAAGTGCGTTAGTTGTTGGATTGACATTAGAATGTCAAGTTTTCTACGTTGATGTGAAAGTATGTAGATATCGCGAGTTTGTAATTATAACAAGGGGCTCTGTATGGCTGAGTGTGTTTTTCAGGGCAGTTATCTGGTTAGTATAATCAGAGTAAGCACTGGGAAACAGAAGTCTCGCTTAGTTACGGTATTTGCATATATGTTGTTGGACAACGTGGTGATATCAAGCAAGTTGATATCAGTGAATCGCAAGAGCATGTACGATCATGGATTGTGCGGTGACACTCTTCCACTAGCAAGCATTATCAAATGATTCTTATTTGATAAGGGATTCTGATGAAGTAAAATGCAGCTAGTTTATTTGTACTCTAGTGCAAGTGGGAGACTGAAGGAGATATGCCCTAGAGGCAAATAAATAAGTAGTATTTATTGCATTATCTCATAAGTTTATAATAGGTTTGTGTATTATGCTATAACTGTATTAATCAGAATTATTAATGCACGTGTGATACATAGACAACCAGGTCCCTAGCAAGCCTCTATATGAGCTAGTCCATTGGGCAACAGTTGATCGAGATTCCCGATCAAGGACAATGACGTCGGTTGACAATGGGGTCATCTTGTTAGTTGAATAAGGTGGTGGACATACGCAAAGTATTGCAATAAGATCGTATTATGATGTTTGTCATTTGCAATAGATAAGAGTATGATAGCTTATTCCTTAGACCGTGAGACCGTACTTATCAATGCTTCGTAGGGATGCTTTGAGAGCATCAAACGTTGTGTCTTATATAGCATGACAATAACGGTGTCCATCTTGGGTATTCCGAAAGAGCATCGAGACGTAAGGATCAAGAGCGGGATTTGTTCATTCTTGTAATGGAAAGATACTCTGGGTCCACTCGGTGATATTGCATCTATATAGCTGTGCAGCTTATGACTAGGTCATGGAGATGTAATATCGCAGACGAGTTAATAACCTTCGTCGGTAACGAGATACAACAAAGACATTGGTGTGTCTACGATCATATCTCGGACAAGGTAGTATCGCAGAGACAAAGGGAATAAATATCATATTTATGGTTCAACGACGATATTCGTAGAATGCACAGGGGTCGTCATATATTTCCTGGTATCCCTGACGATCATTGGTGAGCGGAGTGTCTCGACCATGTCTGGAGTGTTCTCGAACCGTAGCGTAACAAACTTAAGGTCTTAGCGACGCTAGGAGACAGGTTCTGGAATATTATAGGTTTTGTTGCAGAGAGAGAAATGATCCGGAAAGAGTTCCGGTGGTCCGGAAGGAGTTCCGAAAAGGTATGGAATGGTTCCGGGAATGTCCGAACGTTGTTCGGGTGGTTCCGTAATAGTTTCGGAGTCATGGGATATTGAATTATACATAAATATATTAATTATGAATTAAAAGGAATTTTATATTAATTTAATATTAATTAAATAAAGAAAAAAGGGGGCTCCCACCTACATGGGCCCTGAGAGGGCCCAAGAGGGGGGAGCCGCACCCCACAAGGAAGGGAGGCTTGGGCCTCCTAGTCCCAGTGTGACTAGGAGTAGGAAAGCCCAAGGGGGGTTCGGCCGAACCCCCCCCCCCCTCCCCTCTCCTCCTTTAGTCCCACATGGGGGAGCCAAGGGGTTTGCACACCCCCTTCCCCCTTTATATACCAAGGCATATTAATTGATTTAATTCATAGGAAAATACAATTAATTCCCGATTTCTCTCTCGATCTCGTGGTTCCCAAGTTGGAGCCGCGCCGAGCTGAGAAAGGGGGATCTCTCTCCACCCAAGCTATACTGCAGAGCGTCGTTGCTCTGCGAGATTCCAGATAAGATCTACTCCTGCGATTTCAGCTGGATCTGAATGACCGGGAGTTGTCGCTAAGCTCCGTATGTTTGTGAGTGCTCGGAGGCAACTCTTTTGAGGAGCTTGGGCGACGTCGTCTCGCCCCCTGCAGCCGCCGCGCCTCCCTCCCCTCTGCTGCCGGCGCACCAGCCCCGGTGCTGGCGCTCTGCCTTCTTCCGCCCGACGCCCGTTGGCGCAGATCATCATCGACACCCCGGCGTCATCGACTTCGACATCGCGACAAGTTCTTCGCGACCTCGAGGTCGGCTACGTACGACTTCATCGTCAACGCTTGTGCGGGAGCGTAATCCCCGCTATCGGTCTACATGGAGGTAATGTAACCCGTTCCGCCACCGTTATCGCATGTACTAGATAGATAGATCCTGGCTAGTTAGGGTTTCGTTCGCTAGAAAAATTATTGTTTTCTGCACCGTAACCCCTTCAGTTCCAACTCCGGGATGCTTGCTTCAGTCCATAAATGGATCGCTGGAGTTTGCATACCTTGTCAGCATCCTTAGGATCGACAAAACCTTTGGGTTGCACCATGTACAACTCTTTCTCAATGTGACCATTAAGGAACGCAGTTTTGACATCCATTTGCCAGATTTCGTAATTGGATTAATTACAGAAAAATACAATTAATTGTATTGCAGGCCGGCCGAGTTGCTTCTCCGCCCGTTTTGCCCCCTCTCTCCACCTAAGCTATACAGCCGGGCGCTGTTGCCCTGCGGGATTACAGATAAGATCTACCCCTGCGATTTCAGCTGGATCTGAATGACCGGGGGTTGTCGTTAAGCTCCGTATGTTTGCAAGTGCTTAGAGGCAACTCTTTTGAGGAGCCTAGGCGACGTCGTCTCGCCCCCTGCAGCCGCTGCGCCGCCCCCTGCCGCCGGCGCACCCCCTACCGCTGGCGCCTCGCCATCTTCCGCCGGACACCCGTCGACGCAGGTCATCGTCGACACCCCGGCGTCATCGTCTACGTCATCGCGGCAAGTTCTCCGCGACCTCGAGGTCGGCTACGCATGACTTCATAGTCAACGCTTGTGCGGGAGCGTAATCCCCGCTATCGGTCTACATGGAGGTAATGTATCCCGTTCCACCTTTGTTATCACATGTACTAGATAGATAGATCCTGGTTAGTTAGGGTTTCATACGCTAGAAAAATTATTGTTTTCTGCACCGTAACCCCTTCAGTGGTATCAGAGTCGATCTATGCGTAGTACTGCTGGTACGGTTAGAACTTATGTTGAATGAGAACGTCTTTCTTATATTTGCTACCCTCTAGCGTGCACTTGCAATGCCTTCGGTATTGAGTTGATGAAGCGGCATGGACCTACTTTACGCGTACGCTTACGCGAGACTGGTTCCACTACTGACATACGGCTTGCACCTTATCTGTGGCTGGCGGGTGTCTGTTTCTCTCTCTCAAGCCGGCAAAGCATTTTCAATGGAGGGCTCGAAAGGGATGATTAAACATGCAATTATACGATCGACGTTGTGTTACAAAGTTCGTATGTAGGGAAGCGATTCTCTTACAAATAAGCCTATATGCCACGTAAAACTTGCAAAACTAAATAAAGCTAGAGGCGTCTAACTTTGTTTCGCAGAGCGTTATTTTATGTGACATGGTTACGGTAAGTTTGATATTACTCGTATTGTTGGAGGCAATGGAGGGCTCCGTAGACTCGGAGCCATGCATGGGCGCTAGGGGCCAGGCACATGGCGCCTTGAAGGTCCAGACGCATCGACCATGTCACATCGCACTTCATTGCATCATTATTGTGTGCTGTTGTGTGTGCATCCTATTAATTGCTTATATCCTAGATATACAACGGTAGCATCATGAATAGGATGATCCCTAACAAATAACAAAATTGTGTTCTCCCTCGTTGCGCACCACCAATAAAGTTCTACGTTATGAGGCAGGCCGTGATGATCGGGTGTCAGACATCTCGTCGTTCGCATACAGTGGTGTAAGCCATGTTGCACGCGCAGGGTCTTCGAGGTTTGATTTGCGAGCCTAGCATATGCAGATATGGCCTCGGAACACGGGAAGATCGAGCACGAGTCACAGAGTTGTTGTGATCGACATTTCATGTCCACCTTTAAAGTTGTGTTGTCGGCCGTGATGATCGGGAGTGGTGTGGTGGATGAGGGTCGTGTAATCGCCATTATTATTTTTAGGGATAATAATTTTGGTGTGGTGTGTTTTGATAATATGATTATAAAATAAAACTCACCTATATATATTATAAACTTCACCTTACCTCTTTTGCGATCACATCTGTAGACTACGCAACTATACTTCGGTTACTTCCTCAAGAGCCCGGATTATACCTTAGAAGCCGACGGGTCCAACTTCATCAGCTGGTACAAGGGTTATAGAAACATCCTCGAACACAACAACATTCCGTATGTTCTCGATGAAGCATTAGGAGAAAGACTAGGGGATTCTGCAAGCGAGGAGGAGGAAGATGATTTCCGTAGGCGTCGAGACATATTCATCGAAGTGGAAATCACCATGACCGTATGCCTAGCACCTGAGTTGAAAGAGTTGTTTCAACGCAAGGAGCCATGCGTCATGATTGATGCGATAAAGACACACTTCCGAGATGAATTAAGGTGTGAGCAATTCAGGCAGCTTAGAATGTTCCAGACCATTCACATGGAGGAGCATACCTGTCTGGAGACTCATTTGAAGAGATTGTATGGCATCTACTTCCAGCTGACGATGGTCTTCGATTACTGGATGGCAGATTCCTGTGCCATTCAGACTGTCCTGATATCTCTGCCTCCAAGCTATGAGAAGCATGTACGCAAGTACATTTTGAAGGCCGGCAATATGAACTTCTACAAGTTCGTGTCTGAATTCAAATCTCTGAAAGTTGATTCCATCGAAGGAGAGATCTTCGATGCTACAGGTATATATTTGATATATACAGAATTATGAATTCGCCACTTGATATATGATAAAGTATTTGATACTTGTTTTGTTTGTGAAACAGGTCCTAATTATCACATATATGCGGCACAGTATGATGTGACCTGGCGCTGAAGATGGTGATCAACGAGTTGATGGCCATTTGGTGTTCACGTCCTCAAGTTATCATTAATAGTGTTTAATAAGATCTTTTGTAATAGTGAGAAAGTGTGTTCAGTGTCTTGATTGTTGCAAGACATAGTTATTCATGTAATAAGACAAGTTCAGTTGTTTTATGTTATGGAACAAGCCAGTTGTTTTATATTATGAATAAAGGTTTCACATCTCAATTACATCAATTGTATGATAACATTCATAATTGTAGAAATGATGAAATAGTATGTCCAATGAATAAAAGTTCAATTACTAGAACGAACACCATCGAATTTAGTCATAAAGGCAATAAAAGAAGTAATGGATATTTTGGTCCATTTAAGTATTTCGAGTGCCGAATTGATTAAGTTTGAAATGTAGTATTGAAGTGTCAATACGAGAGGAAATTAATTAAGAGTCATTTCAAATGATTATTAAATTAATTAATGGTGTTTTTGCTTGATCCGAATTCTTCTATGATTGTTGCTGAATAAGAGTATTTGCCTGATAAATCATAAGTCTGAAATTAATTTGATAAGAGATCAAATGGGGTTTTTCAGAAGAAAGATTAGTGAATATTATAGTCACAAGATTCAATCAAAGGACAATATTTTTATTAAGGTTTCAACGCAAAAGACTTGTGGAAATTCGTTTCACAATATTATAATGTCATATATGGTGATATGTGAGGTATTATAATCATGCTCTATTTATATAAAGTATGGTCTGTCAGAATCTGTCTTATAATCTCTTAATATGTTCGAAACATTATAGTCGATGTCCACTTTAGAAAATAGATATTTCTCTCAACGAAAATTCGTGTGATTGACAATAGTGTCATCACGTATATGGTTATACGATAATTCGGAATATACATGAATAGTTCTTTGTAGATTACTCGCATTGGATGGGAGTGTATTCCAAAACTAAATAGAAACAAAACTTGTTTTGTTGTCTATGTAATTCCGAGGAAAATATGATTTTTCGAATATGGTTTATGGATTGGAATTAGAAGCTTGAAATAAGGTGTCAGACCTATATTCATAAAAGTAGAATATTGGAAGGTGTTCCAAAGAGTATGTGTCTACAAATGAAAATTTGGTGATTAAGAGTGAGGGAGACTAGAAAATTGTTTTCTGCTTGCAATCCTCTTCATAAAGATCATAATATTTTCATTAAAGAAGCTTCTGGATAAAGTGTTGTTATATTTTATATTGCTGCTAGGTCACATCACGATATTAAGTGTTTCAGATCTTGTTCACAGATCAAGGTAAACTTTATGAATATAAAGAAAGTTGAGAAAATATCAGAATACGAACAAAGGCTTTTTCAGCCTGGAAATCCAAGTTACATTTGAAAGGATTAAAATAGTAATTGTTGCTACAATTCTTATTAGAGGAATAAGATTGTTTAATCATCATATAAAGTGTTATATGAGAAATGTGACTATAAGAAAGACGTGGACGCATGTCTTGTCAAGAAATGTATCTTGGACAAGATAAAATTTGTTGACTACATTTATGTAGACATGCTTGAAGTCTGAAGGATCTGTATTAATGTAATACTGTAGTTTGTATTAAATTTGAATTGATAATAGATCAATGATTTTGGTTTGACCAAAATGTCGATTTAAGTGGGAGTCAAAATTAGTTCACTAAGGTGAAATGTGTGAAGAACATATTTTTGAGTGGGAGCTTAGGAACTCAAATATGTGGATGACATGTTTTTGAGTGGGAGCTCGTGTTCTCAAATATGTGGAGACATAATTTGAGTGGGAGCCGAATTCATCTTGTGTAAATGACACATTGTGAAACTGTACCAGTAGAATAGATGAGAAGGATGAAGTTGTGAAACTATTTGAAAGTTAGTGTCTATTTGGAATAGAGCGGGAATTTTAAATAGTTAGTCGAGTTGTTTTGGATTATATCTGAGGAGTCAGAATAGAATAAAAGAGGATGGTTCTTGGAAATCCAATTGATCATTAAGGGTAATGATGCAAGATAGTAATGATTGACTGACATGTTAGTCTATTATGTAATATTAGACGTCATACAAAAACCATATTATCTTCTCGATGAAATATAACCGATGTTCTTAGGAAAAGAACAGTTGTAAAAGTAAATTTAGAATTTACTGGAAGTAGAAGTGCATTAGTTGTTAGATTGACATTGGTCTATCCAAGTTTTCTACATAGGTGTGAAAGTATGTAGATATCGCGAGTTTGTAATTGTTACAAGGGGCTCTATATGACTGAGTGTGTTTTCAAGGCAGTTATCTGGTTAGCATAATCAGAGTAAGCGCTGGAAAACAGAAGTCTCACTTAGTTACGGTATTTGCATATGTGTTATTGGATAACATGGTGATATCAAGCAAGTTAATATCAATGAATCGCAAAAGAACGCACAATTATGTATTGTACAGATTGTCAGAGTAACACTCTTCCACAAGCAAGCATTATCAAATGACGCTTATTTGATAAGAGATTTTGATGAAGTAAAATGCAGCTAGTTTATTTGTACTCTAGTGCAAGTGGGAGACTGAAGGAGATATGCCCTAGAGGCAAATAAATAAGTAGTATTTATTGCATTATCTCATAAGTTTATGATAGGTTTGTGTATTATGCTATAATTGTATTAATCGGAAAATATTAATACACGTGTGATACATAGACAACCAGGTCCCTAGTAAGCCTCTATATGAGCTAGTCCATTGGGCAACAGTTGATCGAGATTCCCGATCAAGGACAATGACGTCGGTTGACAATGGGGTCATCTTGTTAGTTGAATAAGGTGGTGGACATACGCAAAGTATTGCAATAAGATCGTATTACGATGTTTGTCATTTGCAATAGATAAGAGTATGATAGCTTATTCCTTAGACCGTGAGACCGTACTTATCAATGCTTCGTAGGGATGCTTTGAGAGCATCAAACGTTGTGTCTTATATAGCATGACAATAACGGTGTCCATCTTGGGTATTCCGAAAGAGCATCGAGACGTAAGGATCAAGAGCGGGATTTGTTCATTCTTGTAATGGAAAGATACTCTGGGCCCACTCGGTGATATTGCATCTATATAGCTGCGCAGCTTATGACTAGGTCATGGAGATGTAACATCGCAGACAAGTTAATAACCTTCGTCGGTAACGAGATACAACAAATACATTGGTGTGTCTACGATCATATCTCGGACAAGGTAGTATCGTAGAGACAAAGGGAATAAATATCATATTTATGGTTCAACGACGATATTCGTAGAATGCACAGGGGTCGTCATATATTTCCAGGTATCACTGACGATCATTGGTGAGCGGAGTGTCTCGACCATGTCTGGAGTGTTCTCGAACCGTAGCGTAACAAACTTAAGGTCTTAGCGACGCTAGGAGACAGGTTCTGGAATATTATAGGTTTTGTTGGAGAGAGAGAAATGATCCGGAAAAAGTTCCGGTGGTCCGGAAGGAGTTCCGAAAAGGTATGGAATGGTTCCGGGAATGTCCGAAAGTTGTTCGGGTGGTTCCGAAATAGTTTCGGAGTCATGGGATATTGAATTATATATAAATATATTAATTATGAATTAATAGGAATTTTATATTAATTTAATATTAATTAAATAAAGGAAAAAGGGGGCTCCCACCTACATGGGCCCTGAGAGGGCCCAAGAGGGGGGAGCCGCACCCCACAAGGAAGGGAGGCTTGGGCCTCCTAGTCCGAGTTGGACTAGGAGTAGGAAAGCCCAAGGGGGGTTCGGCCGAACCCCCCCTCCCCTCTCCTCCTTTAGTCCCACATGGGGGAGCCAAGGGGTTTGCACACCCCCTTCCCCCTTTATATACCAAGGCATATTAATTGATTTAATTCATAGGAAAATACAATTAATTCCCGATTTCTCTCTCGATCTCGTGGTTCCCAAGTTGGAGCCGCGCCGAGCTGAGAAAGGGGGATCTCTCTCCACCCAAGCTATACTGCAGAGCGCCGTTGCTCTGCGGGATTCCAGATAAGATCTACTCCTGCGATTTCAGCTGGATCTGAATGACCGGGAGTTGTCGCTAAGCTCCGTATGTTTGTGAGTGCTCGGAGGCAACCCTTTTGAGGAGCTTGGGCGACGTCGTCTCGCCCCCTGCAGCCGCCGCGCCTCCCTCCCCTCTGCTGCCGGCGCACCAGCCCCGGTGCTGGCGCTCTGCCTTCTTCCGCCCGACACCCGTTGACGCAGATCATCATCGACACCCCGACGTCATCGACTTCGACATCGCGACAAGTTCTTCGCGACCTCGAGGTCAGCTACGTACGACTTCATCGTCAACGCTTGTGCGGGAGCGTAATCCCCGCTATCGGTCTACATGGAGGTAATGTAACCCGTTTCGCCACCGTTATCACATGTACTAGATAGATAGATCCTGGCTAGTTAGGGTTTCATACGCTAGAAAAATTATTGTTTTCTGCACCGTAACCCCTTCAAGTCCACCAAAGTCCATACTTGGTTTTCGTACATGGATTCCATTTCGGATTTCATGGCTTCTAGCCATTTGTTGGAATCTGAGCCCATCATCGCTTCATCATACGTCGCAGGGTCATCATTATCAACTACCATGACGTTCATGACGGGGTTGCCGTACAGTTCAGGAGTTGTACGCATCCTTGTTGACCTGCGAAGTACGGTAGTATCCTCTTTCGGAGTTTCATGATCTTGATTATCATTAGTTCCCGCTTCATCTGGTGAAGTCAACTCCGGAACAATTTCCGGCGCTGCGCTACTCGCCATTCCAAGAAGAGAAGCCCAAGAGGGGGAAGCCGCACCCCCCATGAGGGGAAGGGGCTTGGGCCCCTAGTCCAACTCGGACTAGGGGGCTCGGCCGAACCCCCCTCCCCCTCGTATTCCTTTAGTCCCACATGGGGGAGGCAAGGTGTTTGCACACCCTCTCCCCCCTTTACATAGCAAGGCATATTAATTGGATTAATTACAGAAAAATACAATTAATTGTATTGTAGGCCGGCCGAGCTGCTTCTCCGCCCGTTTTGCCCCCTCTCTCCACCTAAGCTATACCGCCGGGCGCCGTTGCCCTGTGGGATTCCAGATAAGATCTACCCCTGCGATTTCAGCTGGATCTGAATGACCGGGGGTTGTCGTTAAGCTCCGTATGTTTGCGAGTGCTCGGAGGCAACTCTTTTGAGGAGCCTGGGCGACGTCGTCTCGCCCCCTGCAGCCGCTGCGCCGCCCCCCTGCCGCCGGCGCCTCGCCATCTTCCGTCGGACGCCCGTCGACGCAGGTCATCGTCGACACCCCGACGTCATTGTCTACGTCATCGCGGCAAGTTCTCCGCGACCTCGAGGTCGGCTATGCACGAATTCATCGTCAACGCTTGTGCCGGAGCGTAATCCCCGCTATCGGTCTACATGGAGGTAATGTAACCCGTTCCGCCACCGTTATCACATGTACTAGATAGATAGATCCTGTCTAGTTAGGGTTTCATACGCTAGAAAAATTATTGTTTTCTGCACCGTAACCCCTTCAAGTCCACCAAAGTCCATACTTGGTTTTCGTACATGGATTCCATTTCGGATTTCATGGCTTCTAGCCATTTGGTGGAATCTGAGCCCATCATCGCTTCATCATACGTCGCAGGGTCATCATTATCAACTACCATGACGTTCATGACGGGGTTGCCGTACAGTTCAGGAGCTGTACGCATCCTTGTTGACCTGCGAAGTACGGTAGTATCCTCTTTCAGAGTTTCATGATCTTGATTATCATTAGTTCCCGCTTCATCTGGTGAAGTCAACTCCGGAACAATTTCCGGCGCTGCGCTACTCGCCATTCCAAGAAGAGAAGGTTCAATGACCTCGTCAAGTTCTATATTCCTACTACTCACACCTTTTGAGAGCAAATCCTTCTCCAAAAAGGATCCGTTCTTTGCAACAAAAACTTTGCCTTCAGATCTGTGATAGAAGGTGTACCCAATTGTTTCTTTAGGGTATCATATGAAGACGCATTTTCCGCTTTGGGTTCGAGTTTATCAGGCTGAAGCTTCTTCACATAAACATCGCATCCCCAAACTTTTAGAAACGATAGCTTAGGTTTGTTTCCAAACCATAGTTCATACGGTGTCGTTTCAACGGATTTAGATGGAGCCCTATTTAAAGTGAATGTAGCTGTCTCTAATGCATGACCCCAAAATGATAGTGGCAAATCTGTCAGAGACATCATAGACCGAACCATATCCAATAAAGTACGATTACGATGTTCGGATACACCATTACGCTGTGGTGTTCTGGCAGGAGTGAGTTGTGAAACTATTCCACATTCTTTCATATGTGTGCCAAAGTCGTAACTCAAATATTCACCTCCATGATCGGATCGTAGAAATTTAATTTTTCTGTTACGATGGTTTTCAACTTTACTTTGAAATTGTTTGAACTTTTCGAACGTCTCAGACTTGTGTTTCATTAAGTAAATATACCCATATCTACTTAAATCATCAGTGAAGGTAACAAAATAACGATATCCACCGCGCGTCGACACACTCATTGGACCACACACATCGGTATGTATGATTTTCAATAAATCCGTCGCCCGTTCCATCGTGCCGGAAAACGGCGTTCTAGTCATCTTGCCCATAAGTCATGGTTCACATGTTTCAAATGATTCATAATCAAGTGATTCTAGGAGCCCATCAGAATGGAGCTTCTTCATGCGCTTAACACCAATATGACCTAAGCGGAAATGCCACATGTATGCAGCAATATCATCATTCAACTTGATTCTTTTGGCATTCACATTATGAATGTGTGTATCATTACTATCAAGATTCAAAAGAAATAAACCATTCTTCATAGGTGCATGACCATAAAAGATATCATTCATATAAATCGAACATCCATTGTTCTCAGACTTAAATGAATAACCGTTTTGCATTAAACAAGATCCAAATATAATGTTCATGCTCAACGCAGGCACCAAATAACAATTATTTATATTCATCACTAATCCTGATGGTAGACGAAGAGGTAGCGTCCCGACAGCGATCACATCAACCTTTGATCCATTTCCGACGCGCATCGTCACCTCATCCTTTGCTAGTTGTCGCCTATTCCGTAGTTCCTGTTTCGAGTTCCATATGTTAGCAATCGAACCAGTATCAAATACCCAGGCGCTACTGCGATTACTAGTAAGGTACACATCAATAACATATATATCACATATACCTTTGTTCACTTTGCCGGCCTTCTTATCCGCCAAATATTTGGGACAATTACGCTTCCAGTGCCCAGTGCCCTTGCAATAAAAGCACTCAGTGTCAGGCTTAGGGCCAGCCTTGGTCTTTTTCTCAGGTGCGGCAACAGTTTCACCGCCCTTCTTGAAATTACCCTTTGGCTTTCCTTTCTTGCCTTTCTTGAAACTAGTGGTTTTATTGATCATCAACACTTGATGCTCCATTTTGATCTCCACTTCAGCAGCTTTGAGCATTGACAGAATCTCGGGGAGAGTCTTCTTCATGCCTTACATATATGTAGTTCATCACAAAGTTCTTGTAACTTGGTGGGAGTGATTGGAGAACACGATGAATTCCAAGCTCAATGGGGATCGATATACCCAGGGCTATGAGCTTATCGGCGTACCCAGACATTTTGAGTACGTGCTCGCTAACAGAGTTGTTCTCTTCCATCATGCAGCTAGATAACTTTTCTGAAGCATCATAACTCTCTACGGTAGCATGGGTATCGAAAATAATTTTCAATTCTCCCATTGTATCAAAGCGGTGATGTTCTCGAAACGTTTTTGCAGCTCCGGCTCTAAACCATACAGAATGCCGCAATGAACTACAGTGTGGTCCTCCTTCTGAGTCAGGAAAACATTTTTCACATCATCGGGAGCGTCATCAGCGGGCGGGGCACCTAGCGGTGCATCAAGCACATAGAGCTTTTGACAAGTTGTGAGGAGAATCCTCAGGTTAAGTGCCCAATTGGTGAAGTTGCTTCCATTGTTTGCTAGTTTCTCTTTCTCCATGAACATATTGAAATTGAAAGCAGGTGGTGCCATGATCTAAAACATATTTGCAAAGACTATTTAGACTAAGATTATGGTAAATTAAGTTCAAGTTAATTCAAAATTATTACGTGAACTCCCACTCAAAAACAGCATCCCTCTAGTCGTTTTAGTGATTACACAAACCAAATTCACTACACCAATAACCGATCATCACGAGAGATGGTGCAGCTGCAAAGGCGAACATCGACATATTCATCATATCATCTATATGACTCATGCTTTACCTTTCGTTTACGTGTTCCGAGACCATGTATGTACATGCTAGGCTCGCCAAGTAAAACCAAAGTATTTGCGTGTGTAAATCTGGCTTACACCCGTTGTATGCGAACGTTGAGTCTATCACACCCGATCATCATGTGGTACTTCGAAACGACGAACTTTCTTAACGGTGCATACTAAGGAAGAACACATTATTATCTTGATATTAACTGTGAGAGGGATCATCTTATAATGCTACCGTCGCGATCTAAGCAAAGATCTAAGCAAAAAAAGATGCATAAAAGGTTTAACATCACATGCATGGATAATGTGATATGATATGGTCCTTCTTGCACTTGATCTCCATCTTGTGCATCTTGGCATGATCTCCATCATTCCACCGGCGTGGCACCAAGGTCCATGGCGCCTCCTTCTTGATTGTCCTCCAAATTTACAACATATCATCTAGATATGATATTTAGCACACATGCCATAAATTAAAAAAGACAACCATTTGGCTCCTGCCGGTTTGTCATAATTTACAAAAGGTATCATCTCATACATCAAATTTGTAACTTTGACCATATCACATCACATGCCCTGCAAAAACAAGTTAGACGTCCTCTAATTTATTTTTGCATATTTTACGTGGCTTAGGGCTTTCGAAGATAGAACCGTTCTTACCTACGAACATGAAACCACATATTATTAGCAACTTGTTCTATTTTATATCTTAACTATAGTAGGAGAGACAGACACCCGCAAAGCCACCTACGCAAAACAAGTTGCATGTCAGTCGTGGAACAAGTCTCATGTGCAGAGACATGTAAGGTTAGTCCGGGCCGCTTCATCCCACTATGCCACTAAGATACAAAATATACAAAGGAGCAATAACATGATCATCAACGCCCACATACACATATGTGTTCTACCCGTACAAAGCATCTACGCGTAGACACGGCTCAGATACCACTGATTCGGTTCGTAGCATAGAAAACAAAAAAATTCCTACGGAGAGAACAAACCAACAAGCCAAGATCTACTCTAGGAGATGCTCGTAACGAGTGGAACATATTCCAAGAGAAACTCACCCTCAAAGACCGTAAGCGTTTCGAGAATAATTCTCGTGGATGATGTAGTCGTTCACTTGCCGATCTCAAGATCGTGAAGATGTGCGCTGCAACGGGCAGCGTCTCCGTACTCGGTCACACGTATGGCTTGATGACGACCTCCGTTCCCTCGATCCAGCGGGGCAGCGGAAGTAGTAGAACCACCAAGGAACTCCAACAACACGACGGCGTGGTGTGGTGGAGAACTAAACGGCCATGGCTTCGCCAAGCGGATGGCCAGAGGTGGAGCAGCGGGAGGAGGGAGAGAGGATCAAGTGTGTGCTCAAAAGGGAGCTCCCACCCCTCCATATATAGGAGAGGGGTGAGGTTCGGTCGTTGCCCCTAGGGGTGACTCCACTTCTTCCCTCTTGATGTGAGTGGAGCATCCACTCATGCCCACTCATTCTCTTTTAATCTCCACTCTAAAATCCTAAGGGTTTTTCTTTATTAAATAAAACAATTTCATTTCTTTTTAATATTTGTTAATTCTATTAACAAACATTAACACTTACCCCCTTGGTTCATCTGTTAATTCTATTAACAACCATTGTGAACTATTGACAATTAACCCCTTGAACTATTTCAATATTACCCAAAACAATTTCGGTGTTGTCCAAACTTTTCTCTGAAATTCCGTGTCTACCCAAAAGCGTCGACAAACATTAAGTGTGTCACCCTACGGTTCGTGAATAATGTAGACATGATCGAGACACCTCTTCGATCAATAGTCAACAGCGGGATCTGGAGATCCGTAATGACTCCTACATATTCGACGATGAATCTTGTGATCGTGTGAACCAAAAACGTCATAACCAATTCCTTTTGTCTCGCGATATTTTACTTGTCTGAGATCCAATCATTGGTATCATTTATACCTTGTTCGATCTCGTTCCCGACAAGTACTCTTACTCGTTCTGTGATATGACATCCTTGTGACCTAGTCACGTGCTTGCAAGCGGTGTCGATGTGATATCGCCGAGAGGGCCCAGAGCATATCTCTCCGTCACCTGGATGGACAAATCCCACTTCTTGATCCATGAGCCTCAACTAATACTTTCGGAATACCCAACGCCGCCTTTATAGTCACCCTGTTACGGTGTGACGTTTTATATCATCAAAGTATTCTTCCGGTGTTAGTGATTGACATGATCTCATGGTCTAAGGATTAGGGTTACTTCGTATGCTCAGTACAACAATATAAACTTAATGACTTGATCATATTGCTATACTTAATTTGGGTGTGTTCATCATATCATTATCCTAATGGTGTGATCCCTTTATTAACAACATCCAATGTTCATGATCAGGAAACCTTGATCATCAGTTAATCAACGAGCTAGTTAAACGAGAGGCGTTACTAGGAACTCTAATTTGTTCATTAGTCACACATGTATTAATGTTTCCGATTAATACAATTCTAGCATGAGAAATAAACATTTATCATAAACATGGAATAAGATAATAACCACTTTATTATTGCCTCTCGGGCATATTCCTTTCAACTTCCACCTCAAATATTGCGCTCTCTTATCCGACATCTTGGTCTCCGAGAGAAAGACCAGACCAGGGCGTTGCAACCGAATCAGGTCACTAATTTCACGAACTGTCTCGGGTCGCCCGCAACCCCGACAGTTCAAACTCAGAATATTCATTGCTCCCGGCGGTCATCTCGAAGGATGCCGCCGATCCAATCATAGATGCATTAGCATTAGAGCTATCCACTGCCTCACCATCCCCCGTTTGAACTTCTTTTTGTTCGCATTCTTCTGTGGTGATTCCACAGGAGTTTGATTGTTAACTATTTCACTATCCTTCACAGTAAATGCCGGATCACTAGCCTTCTCCACCGGTATCATGGTCAGGTCCAAACTCGCAATATCATTATCATCTGCACTGGAGTTCATAGCCAATCTTTTCCATACAGAAGGTCCCTTGTCAAGCATGTAAGCATCTTGGCCCTGTATCTCATTCCCATGCAGGACAAACAGGTCATTGTTGTATTCCTTAGCACTATCAGAGGCATTCCATCGCCAGCTTCCTGGTCCATCATACTTATTTTCTTTCTCTGATCGAAATTCCTGGCCAACATCTTTCCCAAAGCCTCTCCCAAAGGAAGCTGATCCACCATGCCCCCTTGAGCAACCTCTTCCTGAACCATTAACGGAGCCTCGGTTCTTCCACTCATCTGCAAGAATAAAGTCGCCCCACTCAAACTTGGATGTGTCATGATCTCCGTCGCCACACTCCTCAAACCAATGTCCTAACAACCCACAATGGTTACAAAAAATTGGAAGCTTTTCATACTTAAGTTGATACCAATCTTTCTTCCCATCCCTCGTAATGGAGATAAACCTCTCTACCTTTTTGTTAACATCCAGATGAGCCCGAACTCTCACAAAGGCACCAACATAACCAGCCGGCAGTGTAGTTTGCACCTCGGACATATGCCCCATCTTCCTGCACATCCCCTTGATAACTGGTTCCTTGAGATAATTGTCAGGCAATTTCAGAACTCTAGCCCAAACTGCAAGCTTGTCCAGAACAATTGTTTTAGGGTTCGTGAACCCGTCATACTCCAGCAGAATCAGAGCTTGATTACGGAACATCATGGTCCTCCCGATATCGCCGTGTTCCAATCCCCCAAGCATCAGTAAAAATATTATCCTCTATCATCCTCCAACGAACCTGCTACGCAGAATTCCACGCGGATCGCATATCTGAATAGAGCGCTGAAGGGCTGAAGCCCTTGATCGTATGCACTCACGCAATCGCCAGCCACTTCGCTTTCACATCAGCAACGTTCTCAGATTCTTCCCACACAAAATCATCCCCATCATCTTCATGGAGATCCAGCCTCGTCAACAATGACTCTACATCTTCATCATCCTTCGCCTTCCTCCCTCGAGAGCTGCTCGCAGCCGCCATGAACACCAACCCTAGATCGCGAAGACCTCCCGAACGTCCAAACTCAACCGAGACCAAGGCCAGGTAGGAACGCTAGGTTCCCCCTTAGTCAGCCCGAGTCCCTGGAAGAAGATGAACGGAGGAGGGTAGGGAACGGAACGGAGAAAACTACTCTCGGCGAGTCGCCGCCGGAGGAAAAAGAAACCCTAGTCTAGACGCTAGGGGACCCTTAGTTTTGACTTTTTTCTATCATGGGTTTACTTTTTTGTAGCACAATCAAGGAATCTGTTGCTAGTGGAAGCTTTGCACTTTGCAATCGTCGCTTCTGGCCGACAGGGATGGAGATAAGTTCCAGTGCCTTTAAGAAATCAATTATCCTTTTTCAAGCAAAAGAAGAAGATTTTGTCCCTACTCCTTCCCAACTCGAGAATAATCCATCTGGACTTTTTCTAGAAGCACCAGAAAATACAATGAACCCCTGGTCAACCGAAAACAGAAATAATCCGAAAACCGACCGTACGCCAACATATGCGTCTTGGCGAGCGAGCGAGCGAGGTCTCTGTCTTTTCTTGAGCTTTGCTAGAACGGCAGGCAGTTCGAGCCGTCCACGCAAACTGGTTTCGGTTGCGGGTAACCACCGCAGCTTCCAGCCGTCCGATCCCAGATCCGACGCTCCTCCTCGCTTCTCCCCCAGCCCCGTCTCGCCGTCTCCTCCTCCCCCGAGAGAGTTCATCTTCAACTTCAACCCCCGACCAGCAGCGACCACCATCAATCCCATCCCTATCCCGCCGCTTCTCTTCTCTTCTCTCCTCCTCGTCAAGACCTAGCTACTGCTTCGCTTCCTTCGCTTTCCATCTCATCACGCCTCCGCTACCATGGCCGTCGTCGGCGACGCCACCGCGCCCTCCGAGCTCGACAGCGCCATCCGCACCGAGGAGGAGGAGGCGGCGGAGGTCGCAGCCAAGCCGCTCCTCTCACCGCCCTCCGCCCCCTTCGCTTCCACGGACGAGAGCATCGAGGAGCTCGACCGGAGGTACGCGCCGTACGCACGGCGGGACGCGTACGGGACGATGGGCCGCGGCCCGCTCGGGCCGGCGGAGGCGGCGCGGCTGGCGTTCGCCGCGGCAGTGCTCCTCCCGCTCCGGGTCGCCGCGGCCATGCTCGTGCTCCTCGCCTACTACCTCGTCTGCCGCGTCTGCACGCTCGGGGTGGACGAGGAGGAGGGGGAGGGGGAGGGCTACGCGCGCCTCCGGGGGTGGAGGCGGGACGCGGTCGTGCGATGCGGCCGCAAGCTCTCCCGCGCCATGCTCTTCGTCTTTGGCTTCTACTGGATCCAGGTGGACGACCGCCGCTTCGCAGGTGCCGAGGTAGCAACTTTTTGCAGTCGATTATTTCTAGTAGTAGTACTTCTGTTAGTTAGAGGAAGCCTAATTTCTGCCGCCTGCTTGCTTGATACTACTAGTTCATATTACCTCTGCAATGTTGTGAGAGCTCGTACTAGTAATAGTATGTGAGGCCTAGTTGTTCACGGTTACGGTGCTTGTGCAATCTGAGTTTCTGCCGGAGTTGGGAATACACATATTGCTGAGTCCTACCAGGGTGACGGTGCTTGTGTAGTATGTGAGGCCTAGTTGTCCCTTGCTGCCTATCAGAGGAGTGCAAATCTTGCTGAGCCCGACCAGGTAGTATTGGTGTTTGTTTGTGGCTATGTTTGAACCCCGTTCCCGGACTAGATCAGAATGTTGTTCCAGCATATATATGCACTTATCTGAATTTGAACCTCGCATATGCCAGTCTCTGTACTTTTCTCATTACTTGCTTCCACTCCTGGCATCATGCATATGGTGTGTTTCTTTCTTTCTGCTGCAAATGCTGCTAGGTATTACAGAACTATCGGTGATCATGGGGTTAAAACTCTTCTATTTAGGACAGGCTCTTCTGTTTTGTAGTTCTGATGTTGGTGGTGACTGTCTTCGGACTAGCCGGGTGTGGAATGCGTACTACGCTCGCTGTTCGCAGCGAGTTGTACTCGCTATACTCTACTGGGGCAGTGTTGTACGTGGTGGTGTCTGCTCTTTCTTGAGCCTGTAAAACTCTTCTTATCTATCGATGCCTCGAAACGCAAAGCTTTTGTGTTTTTACGAAAATTTTGATTACATTTTTGACACAATATAATGCTACATTTACGGCGCCTGTGATATATGGTTAAGCATGTAATTTTTTTCACTTATAAGTTTACTATTCTCTTCAATAGTAACCCTTATTTAAATACGGAACACTGTATGTTATTGCTCTTGTGTGTTGTGTCTATTGTATCCAACTAGGGATATTTTTTCCTTCCTTTCAGGACGAGGATCTGGGCAAGTCTGAATATTTGGAAAGACCAGGGGCAATTGTATCTAATCATGTATCACATTTGGATATTCTGTATCACATGTCATCTTCTCTTCCAAGTTTTGTTGCTAAGGTACTCCAGTTATGTTGTAATCTTACTTTTGTCCATTCAATTTCTCAAAATAGTATCCTCAAAATGTTTTGATTTTGACATGCTTGTTTTTACACGCTATGACTATCCTCCTTGAAGCGATCAGTAGCCAGATTGCCCCTAGTTGGTCTCATAAGGTAATAGCATTCTCTAGCTGTGTTTGGTCTCATGCCCTTCTCTAGAACTTTGGTTAGAATCTTGCAACATTGTATTTTAGTGGACAGCATGACTGGACAATTGTTTGTACTTTTCTGTAAACTTTACAACATGACTTCTGTTGTGATGCAGCAAATGCATTGGTTGTATTTTTGTTCAGCGAGAGTCTAAAACTTCGGATTCCAAAGGTGTTTCAGGTATATGTTGATGTCTGACCCTAAGTGAAGACACCAGCCTTTTTTTTTTGGATTCTGCTACGGAAACATTATTTTGCTCATCGTTATGGTTCAAGATTAGAGTATGACTTATAGTACTATGCAATTTCATACTCAGATAATTATTATATTGACATAATGAATCTCCGCAAGCAGATGAGTGTCCATAGTAATATTCATTGTGGCTATCATGGTGTACTTTCAATATAGACATGCCATTCTTGAACTATTGATTATTTGACTATGATGCTATTAACCTACTGGAGATGGCTAGATGTGATGTGATTGCTATGTGGAAACTCTATAGCTGGAGTACGAGCAAGGGACTAGCTTTATTAACTACTACCTCCGGTCGGATTTAATTGATGCAGCCACAAGCTGATCGGTAGTTATTTAGTACTACCGTCCACGACAACCATTCCGGTCCGGATGGAGTAGTATTTATTTATCTTGGTAGAAAAGGAAGATAATTCCGTAAAAATCACTACAATGATTAAAGATTGAATGTTTTCATAATGGAAGGTAAAGAAGAAACTATCAAACACAAAACTTTATTTTCTGAATCTTTCATAGAACTAAGAAATTTTAAAGAGTAAACAAATCTGTGCACGACCGATATAAATTTGGCATGTTTGTTATATCATCCTTACAGTTTGGATTATATAATATGTAATTGAAGTTAAGCTAACCACATTAATTACTCTGAGATGATATTGTTTTATTTTTCAGTCTAGGGACTAGATCGGGGGCATTTTTGGGGGTGATGAACCATAGGTGGAATTCCTTTTTAAATATACAGCTGTGTAGGCAGATTTGACACTTTAATACATGAATGGCTTAGCTTTTTTATGTTTGGGATTGTTCAAACAAAGTAGCCTACTGCCCTCTTTTAGTAGGCCTTCTACAGTACATCACTTAATGTAAGCCATCCATTTGGACCTCTTGAGGGCCCAGATTCACCCATACCACTCTATAGCCAGCGTAGTATTTTCCGACTTGGGGACATAAGAAGGGTAAAATCAGTATCGACGGTGGACCTAATTTACCGGAGAGGCCTTGCTCATCCGTTCCTGTTAGATTACACACTAAATTCAGTAGAACCTCTCGGTCTTTGCCTACCCGATGTGGTCCATTCGTTTCCCATCTCCATTGGTCAGCTTCCACGGTATTGCCTACATTTGTGGCCGTTGGCAGCCATTTTTATCCCTGCCTCCCAGATGAATACATATGCTTTCCCCATATTTCTCTCTTTCCCTCTCTTTTGTTGGCTCGAATCCTACTAGTATGATATATACCATAAAAAGCCTCTACTTCATTCTATTTTGCTTGTTTCTGATTTCTAATGTATACCATGCAGGTACTGTAACTGAAAGAATCCAGCGAGCTCATCAACAAAAAAGTTCTCCAATGATGCTACTCTTTCCTGGTTGGTGCATAATACTACTTCTTCGTTAGATTTTGCATATGGGCATAACTGACCATTCTAGTTCATTGTACGTTTATGACACATATTTGCATGGCTAGTAGCCTGGTATATTTTTCTTGTCCTGTGGATTACATTTTGTTTTCTCAGGTGCATACTTTTGCTTTCTCAAATATCTTGTTATTGCCTATGTTATGTGACATCTCTTATATTGATCTTGTATCTGTATTTGATTTGCAAGTCTTAGATCACGTGATAAATTTGAATTGTTGCGTTGGTCTTATGTTTGTAAATGGATATGTGCTTTCTCATAAATATATCAATATTTCATGTTACATCTGTGCAAATTTTGTACAACCTATTTTAGTACTGTATATTTGTACTCAAAAACCAATACTGTGGAACTGTGTATTCTGTTCCAAGGACACATGGAATAAGTCATTCCGTAAGCCTGTCTTCTTTTTTGATGTAGTTTCTTTGTGTATGCATCTTACTTATACAGTTGCCTATAATCCTATTGTAGAGGGCACAACTACAAATGGGGATTATCTCCTTCCATTCAAGACAGGAGCATTTCTTGCAAGAGCACCAGTACAACCAGTCATTTTAAGATACCCGTACAAGAGATTTAGTCCAGCATGGGACTCCATGTCTGGGGTGAGTGCCAATGGCAAGTCTGTGCATACTTATAGTTGTCAGTTCCAAATGGATATCATGAACACATCTATGATCCGACAATGAAATGCTCTTTCTAGAATTATTTCTGGCTTCACTAAATAATATTTGATCGATACCATTTGTGTTGATTTCATTAGTGCGTAACTTCTGGACATTTCATTAATGAACTTCCTGTCGTTTAGCTACTGTTTGTTGGTGTATATTATTTTCATTTTTTGTACACAACAGAATATTCCTTTTTTATTTCACCCAAAACAGTTTAACTAACGCTGTTTACTTGGTACATAGATGGGCAGTGGACCTGATAACTATTTACACTTTGCATAATGCATGTTTGTAAGGTGCATCCCTAATGATTTTTTGTGTTATATACTTTTTCTGGAGTTTCTCCAACTGGTTCCAGCAGAAGTGAGATATCATCAGTAGTTACATATATTAAAATTTACTTCCATTGATGATGTCCAGTGCCCATTGAACTTCCTTCAAAATTTCAGGCACGCCATGTATTTCTTCTCCTTTGTCAGTTTGCGAACTTCCTAGAGGTTGTCCATTTGCCTGTGTACTATCCATCAGAGCAAGAAAAGGATGATCCAAAGCTGTACGCTAATAATGTGCGGAAATTAATGGCAGTGGAGGTACATCTTCATTCGTCATATTTCTTATTAATCCTACAGTCTCTGAAATACTTCTGTTAAATGGAACATGTTAAATGCTAGTACCATATGTTGATATTAACTCTTCCATTTTTCAGGGAAACTTGATTCTTTCAGATCTTGGACTAGCTGAGAAGAGAGTGTACCATACGGCCCTGAATGGTAATAGTCTACCTCGTGCCTTACATCAGAAAGATGATTAAAATGTATTACTGTTGCACTTTGTAGACCGGCAGTTGAGTGACCTGCTTGTAATAATACCAGCAGTTGAGTGACCTGCTTGTAACAATAAACAAATGCTGGTGTTTTGCATGGTATCCTCATGTTGAGAGGAGCGCTGGGAAGATTATACGATGTTTAACTGTAAAACAATCAACTAACTGTTGTGGTTTTGTAACTACGTTGACTAAAACTTACATGACTTGGGCTCTTAAGCACCGGTTGTTCTGAAAACTGAATCATCTACTTGGTCTTTCTGCAGGCTTATTATGTCAAAGCTAATTTGGATACATGTGCTGTTAATTTTCATAGTTGCCCCTGTACTATCGTCGTATAGGAACAGAAATGGAAGTTATGTCACTTAACTTTCTCATCATGGAGGAATGACCACACATTTTTGCAGCGAGAATCAGCTGGGCATTTATTCTAGAAGGAACTAAAACTTAGGGTTCAAGAGGGAAATTAGCCAATATGCGTTTTTCTTCTACACATAAGTACATTTCCTGCTGTGATATATGTCTCGACTCACCCTGATGTACTGACAACTCACCATAGATTTGCCAAACAAATGTGACAATTTTCCCCTTATCAGTCTTGAAAAAGAGCTTCTTCGTTTTGGTGTTCCAAATCTTTGCTGATGATGTGACTCACTGGTTATTTCTTGTTTACCGGTGTTCAGCCATCTGGGTTAAACAGATTGATTGGTTCTTGTTTAACCGCTCTTTCTAGAGTGTTTCGAAACAGTTGGTGGTATTTACTGGTTACACTTGAACAGTAAAATCTGAAATGGAGTGGATGAACATGCTGGGCGGGTTAACTATCTAAAAGCCAAATGTGTTCAAAGAAAATGCTGATTTCGTGCAAGTATGGAAACTTCTATGCAGAGCGACCTGACCGACTGAACAGTTGAACATATGTGTGACTGGATTCGCTGAGACTTCTAGTGCTTGTTCTCATATTATACGTTGTTGCTTCGTCAGTTTGGCACTTTTCCCTATTCGACTGACCAAGTTAGCAGCTTAGTTTTGCTGAATAGCTAAATTAGCAGCGGGCCAAATAGATTCTCTGGGAGTTGCACTCTGGTGTGTGGCGATTGTGCCCGTTTCCAAAAAATTGTGCAGTGCCCTCTTGCGCACTCCATTTGCTTTCTTGCAATGATGTCATGCTTGTACGGTGATCAACCACGCTTGTTCTCTCTCAAAAGAGTTTAGTGCTCGTGCTATAAGTACATGTCTAGCCTGCTTCTCATCTCACTCAAGACTAGCAAAATGTTGACATGGCATCTCTTATAGCCCAACTATATCATCCTATTGTTCTTGCTCTCAGGGATTCTGCTATAATAATTATGTCTTTAAAATACAATGCACTGAAATAGTTATAGTTATACCTAAATATCTAACATGCATCCCGACTCCCGAGACAATGTTAGGGGACAAATGCATCACGAGTGGTCCTAGTGAGATTATCACACATCACACCGCAACCTTGTACTTAAGCAAACAGAAAACCCGGAATTCCATAAAAGAGTCATCAAACAATTTGACTGCTTTTCATCCTTAGAGAACAAGTGATGAATTGCACTTAGTTTTTTGTGCAAGTCTAGCGCCAAGAGAAGAGCAAACTAGCTACTAAAATGTTCTAAAATCGATGTAGAACAAGATCTTGTATTAAGTCGGACATTGTGTTGGGTGATCCAAATGCAACCCCTTATGTGCACAACATCTATAGGTCAGCCACAGTAACGGATGTTACCAACATTAATTTCTGTGCTAACTCCATCTGCAGTAACCGTGCCAGCAACTGCATCCATCTAACCTTGCATTGTATAGTTTTGGACTTGTAGCAGGGAAAAGGAGATACAAGAAGGATACTGAACCCACCAGAAATGCTATCAATGTCACTCCTGGTACACATAAAAACACCAGGAAAATAAATGTAAAAAAATGGTTTCTTAAACCAGGTCAAAGTTTTAAAACTGTATGTTTGTGTCGTATTCATGTGAAAAGCATAAAATATACATACCTCTTGTTCGTGATGATGAGAAAGCAGGTAAGCCCATCATGTTACAGAATATGTGAGCAACAATAGGAGACACAAGATTACCTGCAGTTATTTGGAATGGAAGTTGATCAACGTCACGTTTGTGAAGAAAAAAATTATGTACTTTCAGTCAAACATATGAAATAGCTAAACATTACAAAGCAATAAATCACGACACTTAGTACAAGTATTTTTTTTCATTTTTCTACCCAGTTCACAAGGTTTAAGCGTAATGAGTGCTAGAGCAAAATGATTGAGTAAACCAAGAACTGTAACAGGACCAGACTAACTTCATAACAGGGCCATCAAGTTTGTCTCACTAACTACTGAGTCCTGCCTTTTCAGTTCCCTTGAAAACCTAGATGCACGATTTGTTAGAACCCTGACACTAAGAAGTCTGTTTTATGAAACAAATCCTAAAAGGGTGTAGGTATTTGATAGTTTGCCAAAAAAAATGTGGTTTCAAGAAATTTTACCATGTTGAATCAGCAAATGGGTGTACTGAGCACCATATTTGTACGTTTTGTGTTACAAATTTGGTCCATGTGATGTAGGAAGCCAAATTTATATGATTCAGTATACTTTACTTTTGTTGATCCATGTCCGCCTCAAAGTTAATTCAAAAGACATGTCATTCAAAGAGGTCGAATTATAGGCTTAATCTGTATTGAGTATGTCAGTTGATAATTGTTGAAAGAATTAATAATGCGTTGATTACTAGTGTGTTACAGTTGTTCATTATAACAGGTTTTTGTTACTCTTTAACAGAGAGATATACGGTTCAGCAAAAGTACAATGGACAATCACTTGATCTGCCATGTGGCGCCACACCAGGGCACAATCTCAAATCTTAAGGCACTAATCCTGCAAATTGCTACCAAAAGTACACAAGTTTGTGTTAAAGCAAAGTTATTTCATGCAACACATCCCAAGTTGAAGGAAGAGAAAGAGTCCCACCATATATGTCCCTTTCGCTTAGCTTAAGTCCACTACGGGTTTAAACCAACTTTGCTACGCCCTACAAACTTTGGAATATAGTGATCAAAACTTTGAACATCTAGCATTTGACCTAGCATAAACTAGGACAAATAACAAACAAACGGACATCTTAAGAAAAAACTACAAATAATGATCTAATTGAAGAATGGGTACTATAGGGAGAATCAACAATTATAGCTGAAACAAACAAATGCCAAATTTTCATTTTCAATAAAAACAGGGAATAAGCAGGACCTGTTCGGATGAACAAAAATGCAGCATACCACCCAAATATTACAGTGTAGCCTAACTGGAGACCTGAGAATGGAAGACAATAAGTCATGGTCAGTTAAAAAAGTGAAAAAAAAAGGTGTTCGCAAATGTTCAAACCAAAGAAATCACACATTATCTGATGATAAGTTTCAAATAAATAAGAGCAGGGCTACAGACAGACAGAAGACTAATGTCTGTAATATGACAAGCATATAAAAAAGTCAGAGCATGTCCATGTAACTTCAGGATCAATATAACATGTACAAGCAATCAAGATTCCCTAACACCTGCATTTTTATTGTGTGAGCTAAGAAGTCAATTCTAGTAAGCAAACACTAGGAATACAAAGTAAATAGCATGACAGAATAAAGACATCACATCTATTTTGTAGCACAAGTAATTGTTTCGACAATTATTAGGCATGTGCAGAGTTGATTAGACTATTTATAAAACACATAACATGATGCTGCAAAATGTTTGACAGGGAACATATGAGACCATGCTGTGACTAAATAAAACATAATGGATAAACATAGGTGTGTATACAAGCGACTGTCTGGACTTTAGTAGGGACATTAGATTGTACCAAAGCATTCTTGATAAATCACAGGTATAGAAATAAAATACTCTCTAAAAGGTAAATTTATATCACTGGCAGAAACAACTATGAGCAATGATATTATAACTCTTCTTAATTGCTCATGCTAACAATAAAGTTACAGGAAAGATTATACAGAAGTAAAGGAGAAACCAGATGGTGCCAAGGGAATAATACCTACAATCAGGAGAGATCTCATAAAATTGCATCCTTGTTGGTGAAGTTCAAACAAGTGGTTTAGGTGTGCTGTGAACAGAAATGCTCAGTTTACTACTTGAGAGTAACATTGAATACAAAGGTAAAACTGAACGCGGTCATGCAGCAGTTCAAATTGATACTCCAATAACGACTAACAAAAGGACAAATAAAAAATATTAGCTGAAGGGTATGTGCCTATTTACCTAGGCTGAAGAAGATTGGACTCAGAAATATAATGGTACATATTTTGAATCCCCCGCATAGAAGAAGTGGTATCATGCACGCTCTGAAGACCAGCTCCTCTGTAAATGGTGCCTGGTCAAAAGATCGTCCTCAAATAAGAGCACTAAAACAGAAAATGGCATGGCTCTCACTTCTCAGTTGTAAGTATGATACAAACAGGCAAAGGAGAAGGGAGATAGTGGGGGGCATGTCCAAAAGAAGTAATTATACTCCTTGGTATTCCAGATAATTTTTAGGTGCCAATATTTAGCCTTCCTCGTGAAATGTAGTTGAATTGCACTACTTATTTGATCCCGGTCATCACATATTCAAGGTTCTGCTTGCATTCTAAGGGTTATAGCTTGTACACATAGCCTGCTAGCTGATTACATAGTCCTACAATTAGATGTCCAATCAACAATCCCTCATTCGCTTGCACTACTATACCGATATATTTCCACAACATCTAACAAGCAGTGCAAAAGAATGGTAACCAAAGGATTAAGGTAATGAGAACAGACCACTACGAAGTTGCGCCACACCATCACATCCTGTAAGGATGTTTGCATCCAGCTAACAAGCTTCTCGGTAAAGCCGATTCCCACCTCGCTGTCATCCCTGTCACAGGAGCTTGACATGACCCAGAGTCTTGTGACGAACGACCCAGCATACACTAGGGACGTAAGGAGAAGTGGAATCACTACTGCCTCAAGCTGATCCAGGACCAGTGTTTCAGTCCCAATCATCAAAATCTCAGAGCTTATTAGTGTGTTGTTACTACAAACAAATAAAAACGTGATGGTACTTCTAGAGGGATAGCTTGATTACCAAGTGATCACTACGAATGCCGAGCACCGCGAGCGCCTTGGACGAGTCACTGAGGCTGCATACCTGGGGGGGGAGGGTAGGAGGAGTAGCCACATACATGCCCACATAGGTTAAGGGGATTTGAGATTCTATCCGGGTACTAAGAGCTAGGGCTTAGATGGGTGTTGGAGGGAGAGAGAAGGGGCACTCACGCGGAGGAGGGCCGCAGTGGCGAGGGCCGAGGCGGCGGAGGAAATGGCCGCGCATACGAAGCGGCGGTGGAAGAAGGCGCGGAGCGAGGTGGCGGGGGGGAGGCGGAGGAGCAGCGTGGGGGCGTAGAGGACGGCGACGTAGGAGACGGCCATGGCGGCGCACGCCGCCACCGCCGCCGTCCCGGTTATCACCGGCGGCGAGGAGGGGTGGGAACCCGCGGGCGTCGCCATTAGCTCCGGCGAACTGCTTCTGCTCGAGCTGATTTGCACAGCAAAAGGCGCAGGTGCGGCTACTTTGGATTCGGAAGCTTTTTTTTCGCTGACTTGGACCGGATCCTGGTCACAACTCACAAACTCACAATGGGAAAGAGACCGCGAGAGCATGCTACTTAAAAATACACTCAAATTTAAATGAACAGCTCGAATTTGTTTACATAAAAAATTAAAATGAAAACCTAAACCCTGCACAATCCGTTCCTATTTCTAGTCCTATTGGTTTTGTCCTGATTCATTATGAAATGAGGGAATCAACACATTAAGACATGTCTACATACATATAAATCATGATAAAGTTAGAAATGATAGAAAGTCTTAGATTTTCGAAAGGGAGGGAGTAATAAGTAAACCTAATCTAAGTCAATAATGGGAGGCGGCTAGAAGCCAGAAGTCCTCGTCCCCCATATAGCTCAGCAAATTGCCGATATGAAAACAACACAACTCTCTTTTACACCAGGAGCCACAAAAAAAAGACATATAACCACTTCCGGGCGGAAATCTATAACGGGTAGGAGGTGCAGATGCATCCACTACCCAAAAACCAAAATTTGAAATGTCAAAAAAAAATGGCATATAGTTTAAGACATTTTATGTTATGACAAAAAGTTTCGTGAGGAAAAAACATTAATGACCTGTGTAAAAAAAAAAATTGCACGACATTTTTTGTGCTAACACAAAATGTTCTAATGTATATCCGAATTTTTTCTGGATTCTTTTGACATTTTGAAATAAATAAATAAATAAGTTTTACATAATAGGTTATTCTAGAACTGGTAACCAAATCGCTGACTTCACTTTCGGTCCACTTTCTTTTCTTCAAATTCTCTCTAATCAATGCAGCATTATGAAACGCTGCCACATGCCACATAAATATCGTGACTTTGGTTGTATAGACTCTTTTTTATTATTCCAGCTGCACACCACTTGATCATGCTCATTCAAACCACTAACCACATATTTCTGGGATAGCCATTCCTTTCCAGAAAAGGATTTCTGAAAAGATAACTAAAAATTTATGTTTGTCACCATCTTTATTGTACAGTCCTAGTGCCTGCGGTGTTCGCAGCACAACAAGAGAATGGGAAGGAGGAAGCAGGATTAGATTGCCTCCGCTCCGATTTTTGGTCCACAGGACGGTTCGCTCCTACCGATAAAAAAAGGATCGCAAGGGTGATTTTGTGTAGTCAGGCAGGGCTCCGGCCTTCGTCTAGGAGCCAGCGGGGTTGGGGATCCCCGGATCTCGTGGAGGTCGCGGGCTATGGTGTCTGGAGGTCCATCGGATCTAGCCGATTGGATCGCGATGGATGCATGGAGACGAAGACTCTTCCTCCTCCTTGTCGGTATGATGTGCTACTATTGTTCTTCTCCTTCCTCTGCGCTCATGCTAGAGGGAGTTCCTGCTTTGCCCGGGCGGATGGCCCGACCGCGGTGCTGGATCGGTCGAGACACTTTTCGCGGTACTCAAAGCCAAAGATGGTGACGGCTGTTGCAGGAGGAAGCAGTGTGGATGCAATTGTACCGTGGTCGAAGATGATGACCTGTTTGCGCCTGGTTGCAGATCTTTTTGCTGCTGCAGGGGTCTTCTCTCAAGTTTTAGGGATGATGACACTGGGCTTCGGAAATCTTCATGTGTTATGGGTTTCTTAGGGTTTTCTAGATGTTCATGGTCCTTTGTGTTTGCCTTTCAGTGTGCTTGTAAGGGTCTACTACTTTTTTTGAACTTTTAACCACCTATATTAGGTCAGCAAGCCGCCTCATTAAAACCCTGCCAGTCCCTTTCGGTACCCTGATTAGGGAAAGAGTGCGTCTGAAACTTGCCGCCTTTGACCACAGAGTACAGTTACATTGTTTAGTGCATCTTGAGCCACCGAAAGGGGTGGATCACCTTCACAAATAAAAATTACATCAGAATCATAACACTTCCTAGCTAAATTATGCGCCACATTATTTGACTCTCTTGGACAGTGCTGGAAAGACATATTCCCAAGTCCTCCCGCAATAGCAAAACAATCTGCAAGGATAGATGAGTGCGGGGTCCAAATTTCAGATCTTCCCGAACAAGCCTCCATCAATTCAGCATTATCAGACTCAACAATAATATGATTGCAGCCAATTTGTTCCACTAAAATCAAGCCATGTCTCAGGGCAAAAGCTTCAGCCATTGCTGCATTTAAAAGATTAGTCATTGGGTAGGCCGAGCCAGCAATTACCTCCCCATGATCATTACGAATAATAGCACCGGAAGCCTCAGCTCCATTTGGAAAGAAAGTCGCATCAACGTTCAGCTTGTATTGATTTCTTGGCGGTTTACTCTAGACAAGAGCTTTCGGTGGTGACACTTTATCTGCACGGCCATAATTCAAGGTTAAGGCTTGTATGGAGAATGCCGACCTAAGTGCCGAAGCGATCTTCTCTCCATGTACCGCTTCCCGTCGCAGCCACCAAATATGCCAAGCCGCAACAACAATTGTTTCTTGTAACCCAAGCAAACCAATTACCGGTGTTTGTTCACTCTTGCGTCTTATAATATTATCTAGCACCACAGATCCCGACCTATCAGCGGTCACAGCTTCCATAATAAACCGATCCAAACCAAGAGCTTTTCATACCTCCTTAGCATCCACGTGTACAAGTAAAAATAAGGTGTCTAATATCTTCAGGCCCCTGCATGCAAATTGGACATTGTGGTGAGACCTTGATGTGTTTATTAGCGAGAATACATTTACCTGGAATAAACCCATGCAACGCTCGCCATGTAAAGATTTTAACTTTACCTGAAATCATCATCAAAATAGCCCACTAATAATACTTTGCCATGTGAAAGATGATCCTTTTTCGGTCCAGCATTCAACAAGTCACCGTCGGGGTAGTATTTAGCTCTCAAAACAGTAGCAACAAGGGAATTCGGTTGGTTAAGCAATCTCCAAGTCTGCTTCGCCAACATCGCCAAGTTAAAAGCATGCAAGTCTCTAAATCCCATACCCCCTTATTTCGTTGGGATACACATACGCCACCAAGCAGCCCAATGCATTCTTTTTGTTCATGTGTGTCACCCCACCAAAAAGCCGCCATAGCATCTGTGATCTCTTTGCATATACTCTTTGGTGTCTTAAAAACAGCTATAGCATAAACAGGGATTGATTGAATAATGGATTTCAACAAAACTTCCTTAGCCCCCACAGATAGGTTCTTTTCTTTCCAACCAATCAAACGAGCAATAAATCTTTCCAGCAAATAAATAAAATTCTCACTTCTGTCCATCCCTACCATGGCCGGTAGGCCAAGTATTTATCCGACATAGCTTCAGTCATTATATTGAGCTCGGTACAAATATTTGCTTTTAAGTCAACATTCACATTCGGGCTGAAATAAATGCTGCATTTAGCTTCACTCACAAGCTGTCCGGAATTTGCACAGTAGTGATCAAGAACATGTCTCAACGAGGTTGCATTAATTAAATTTGCCTCCTCTTGGTGAGCCAATAAACTTGACAAGCCCTCCGCACAAATTAAGAACAAATAAGGGGAAAGGGGATCCCCTTGTCTTAGACCCCTTGTTGGAATAAAACCCTCTGTTTCTTGATCATTAAAACAAATTTTGTATTTAACCGTTCTGACACAAGCCATAAGCAACTCCACAAACTCCATATGAAAACCAAGTCTGATCAACATCTTCTCAAGAAAGTTCCACTCAATTCTATCATACGCCTTATGCATATCCAATTTAACAGCACAAAAGCCACTTTTACCTTTCTTTTTATTCTTAATGGTATGCATAGATTCATAAGCAACAACAATATTATCTGTAATCATTCTCCCTGGAACAAAAGCACTTGTAAAGAACATTGCACAAGCTAATTGGCCTATATTGAGAAATCAACTCAGGTTCATCAACCTTGGGAATTAAAACGATTACCAAGTCATTCCAACCATCAGGGATGATCTTGTTATTTATTGCCTCCAGAACCTCCTGAGTCATAACCTCTCCAATAAAATCCCAGCATTTTTTGAAGAAAACAGCATGTAGCTCGTCTGAACCAGGAGCTTTCATGTCTCCAATAGAAAATAACCCGACCGAAGTGATAGATAAAGGCTTTACCCATTGGCAAGGAACGCTTGGAGGCGGCCGTGGTAATGGTGGCCGCGGACAGCAGAACCAGCACGCCTTCTTGACATCTTCGGGCGTGAAAGGTTTAGTCAGTGCATCATTCATCTCCAAGGTGACATGTGGTTTCACCTTTTCTAATAATTCCGGATTTGTATCATAAACTTCGGAGGCAAAAAGACCAGAAAAATAATCAGATATCATGGGATTAAGATACGCAGTATCTTCCAACCAGTTGCCATGTCCATCTCGAAGCTTTTTTATTTTTATTACATTGCCTTCTTGCACTTGCAAAGTTGTGAAAATAGGAAGTATTTTTATCGCCGAACTGTAGCCAATTGATACGACTCCCCTGTGCCCAATAAATTTCTTCCTGCTCTAATAATTTCTCAATTTCCACAGCTATCTCCTTTTGTCGTGCGACATTTTCATCTGTTAGAGCAGCTCTCGCCACACGTTCTAGCTCTCTTTCACAATTTTTGATTTTGTTTTTTGAGCTCTTCAGCACTGATCGGTCCCATCTATGCACTCTGTCATGCACCATAGCAAGTCTCCCCGCCAAGTCGTTAGCGTTTGAAAATTCACTAGCTTCCCAGCCCCCGCAACCACATCTCGGATACCATTTTCTTTCAACCAGCGAGCCTCAAACAGAAGCACATTCGGCACATGATTGTCTTGGACAGGGAGTTCTTCCAAGCTCAGAAGAATTGGCCTGTGATCCGATTTTCCATAGGGCAAATTTTCAACAATTGCGCTCGGAAATTTAACCTTCCAAGCATCATTAGACACAGCTCGATCCAATCTCTCCCTAATCAATCCTCTATGCCAGGTAAATTTGTCTCCTGTATATCCCAAATCTGAAAGATTACACTCATCTAACACATCTTTAAATGCCTGAATGAAGCGTTCCGGTCTCTGATTACCACCCACCTTTTCAAATTGATACAAGATCTCGTTCATGTCACCCATTATCACCCACGGCATTGTACTTTCTGCATGTATTTCCTTATTCTTTGCCAAGTCAATACATACCTGTAAACCTCCAAATGTTATCCACTCCGCGTCCAATTGTAACATCAATATAGTTGTCACATTTGAATCTGAGATCAACCACAGCCTCCTTTTTCCACAACAATAGTAGACCACCACTGCGCCCATCAGTTTGCACAACAAACTTATGGTCCATTTGCAAGCGACGTCGTAAGCACTCCGCCGGCCAATCATCCAAATGAGTCTCTGACAAAAATAACACATCCGCACCCCTACGCTTGTGAAGATTCACAAGCGATGTAACTGCCGCAGCCCCCGGAGGCTTTGGCAGTTGAGACTTAGATTTTCATTGCTCCTAGCGGTCACCCTCTAGAGGGGCCGCCGATCTGCTAAGAGATGTTTCCTCATCATCCTCGCATGTTTTCAACTTCTTCTTATTTGGGCTCTTTCTTGAGGTATCAGCTAGCACTGTCCCTGTAGCTTTGTTTCCCTCGAACCTGTCCACCTTACTCGCAACAGTTGTAAGAGCGAGATTTGCCACATCAGTTGCCGGCTCCTTTCCTGTTAAGTCCTTATAATTTGAGTTCATAGCCAGCCTCTTACGAATAAATGGGTTGTGTATCTGGTACTTCTCATACTCCATAATGGTTGCTTCGTTGTTCAAGGTCGAAACACCAGCAGTCCCCTCATTCGGATAGTTTGGGGACCCCCTACCACGGCCCCATGCTCCAGAATTGTCTCTTCCACCATGGCCCCATGGTTCCGCATTGCCTCTGCCCCCACGTCCTCGGCTTGCACCTCTCCCACGACCTCTGCCACCGTCAGCCAAGATAAAGCTACCCCACTCAACATCTCCACCGGCTTCTTCAACATCTCCACCGGCTTCTTCGTGCGCGCTCGCCTCCCGATTTTCGAGGACCACTACATTCTCGACTTTGTACACGGCCTCGTCCTTGTTCTACGGGAAGAGGACGACACCGTCCGCCTCCTGAATCCTTTCACCAAGGACATCGCCGACCTACCGTCACTTGCAACCCTGATGAATCATTCTTTAATAATTACACGTAATTTTCACCTTCTTAGAGACATTCTAGCTACCTCCGTTAGTGTGAACCCGGATGGACTCATCACAGCCATGATTCTGCTTCAAATTGAATACCGTGTAGCCTTTGCTACCTCCGGCAGAGACCACCAATGGTCTCTCTCAACCTGGGCCATGTCATCCATTCGGAGTGCAGTGTCATTCAAAGGCAGTCTATACGTATTGAGTGTCAAATGTAGGAGAGACGCCCAGGTTTTCCAGATCGACCCTCCCCAGCTTAAGGAAATAGGTGTTGGTCTCTCTTCCCCATCGCCACCAAAGCTGGTCGCCACATGTCTGGACAACATCCGCCATCCTTACCATCTAGTAGAATGTGCCTCGGATATCTTGGTTGCTGGTTCTTGCGGCAGCAAAGATTTCTTGAAAATGTCTGTTTACAGATTATCTGACCTTGTCATGGAGAAATTTTTCCCGGTAACATGCATTGGAGGAACCATTCTCTTTGCCAATAAGCAAAAAAGTCTGAACGTGAGTGGTAGGGCGCTACCTGCTGTTGCGGCTGACACCATTGTAACATATTTCGCTGGGAAGAGAAATCTTGGCAAATATCACCTCAAGAGTGGAACATGGTCACTGGATGATTGTACCATTGAACGTGGTTTTGAACCGTCTCATCGTTCGCTCATTCACCGCATATTCTGGAGTCATTATGGTTGTAACTGGTAAGCTAATTAATTGAAAATTTCCCCTCTATCTTTGTTTCCTTGGTCTTTATAGAAGAATTTTGGCGCTGCTTGACTAAATAATTGTTTACTTACCTGTATCTATAGGAAAAATATGATTCTTTTCGATGGGATATTGAACCTAGGCCAATGAGCAGAAACTGGCGAGACGAGGACATGAGGCAAGTGTAACCTACAATAATACATCAATTATATTCTAGTGTAGTATGCATATTAAGTTCTTCCTTCCTTGGCTGATTATCCACCTTATAACTAACTACCGTTATTGGCCACATACGGTTCTGATCATCCTTCTCATCGAGATGTTTTATAGTACCCTCAAATAAATAACAGTCATCTATTTTCGTCTATCCAGTGGCTCACAAGGATTCATACCGGTGTAAAAAAGATGACTTGTGAGGTCTCTACTAGTGTGATATCTCTGCTATATAGGCGCCACCATGAGCTCCTAGGCGTTTCATTGTGAGGTCACTATCTCGGAGTCGGAGTGCCTTCGGCTGGTACAAAGACCCTACCAAGAAATTGTCTCATTGATCAGCATCATAATGATGATGATGATGACGACGACGACGTTCATTGTTTTGACATGATTTCTTCATTTTCGAGTAACACTTAGTAATACATGTGCCAGTTAGGAGACGCTTAGGCCCTCTTTAGATTGAAGGATTTTCATAGGAATATTGGAGGATTCCAATCCATAGGAATTTTTCCTAAGGAATCCATTTGGATCAAAGGAATGACAACTCCAAAATTCCTATGAATTGCATTCCTACACCCCAATTTCATAGGAATTTGAACATCCACTCTAACCTCTTTTTCACACTCATTCGCGTAGGATCGTTGCACTTTTCCTGTGTTTTTCCTGTGTATCATCCAAATGATCATTCATGTAGATTTCCTCAGTTTTACACATGCAATCTTATCAAATTCCTATGTTTTTCCGATTCCTCTTTTTTGTTGATTCTGTGATCCAAAGAAGCCCTTAGAGGCAATTAATGAGGGACTGAGTGTTCATTGATAGGAGTAGGAGTATTTTTTTTAGCAATGTTCATTCATAAAAGTTGTTTTTTAAGAAACAGTGGGGAAATCCTCACTGCAATTTTATAACTTTCTAAAGAGCATCTGCAAGGCCAGACTAGAGAAAGCAAAAGGGCGAGGGGAGCTAAGATTATATTATTGACTGCTAAGTCATCCATTGAATTTATTAGCGTACTTTCACCTGGGGGTGGGGGGAGCTAAGATTATATAATTGAGTGCTAAGCCATCCATTGAATTTACTAGCGTACTTTCACCTGGGGGTGGGGGAGCTAAGATTATATCATTGAGTGTTAAGCCATCGATTGAATTTATTAGCGTACGTTACCACCTGGCTCTGTGCCCAACCATGGCTAGCTTATGCAAATAAGTGCCTTTCCACTTTTGAAAAGTTGGGTTTTCACTCTGAACGTATTGTGTTTCTGACAATCGGAATACTCCAAGTTGCCACTGTGAGTAGTCACGAGTGCACATTTCAGCCCAATATAATAAAGCCCACTTCGTACACTAGTAGTACTCTTTTTTAGCCTGACGAAACTCTGTTTTGGGGTGACCAGTCACCGTGTTTTAGCTCGACAAACCTCGCTTATAGGACTACACATTCAATTACAAGGTGCATCGCTTTGTGCAGCAACAAGAGAATATGTGCGATATAGAAGCTCCAATAGCAATAGATAATTCTCAGCGAGAACTTTGAGTTTCAAGAATCCAACGGCATTGACATCACCTTCACTGGCCAGCTAACGGCTGTAGTATACATGGTCAATACTAATTCAGAATTAACAATATAGCTTTTTTTTATAGAAAAAAATACCTTTATATTTTCAGGGTCTTAATCAAACTGATAAAACCTTTTCCATTGGATGTCATGTCTAGGCTAAAGCTGAAGACAAGCTTTTCTGAACCATGGTACCATGGTCCAGGCCACTAGATTACTGTTGTTGTTCATCAAGATACATGCCATATTAATAAACAATTTAAAGACAATAATCCTAACTCCTAAGGGTTGCTGATGGTTAATGGACCACCATGAGTAAAAGATGAAGATAAAGAAACATCTGGGCTATGTCAGGACTCAAGAGAATCACATCTCTAAGAGAAACGCAAGCGGTCAAAGATTCCAGTATCCCTGACATAGCATTGCATTGCCTTGCCTGCACTGCTCGCAGAAGCACGACCAGACACAATTAACACACTGCTGCCCACAATGCAGTATCCAGGTTGTACCATTATTTATACAAAAGGAAAACAATACTGTCTGAAACAACAGGAACGCAGGGAATAGAGAAAAATACACATCAGAAGGAACCAATAGAATGGGGTATTAGTGGCAGCTCAACCAGTGTAATCTTTAACAGGATAAATCTTGTTTGGCTCCGCCATACAGATCAATGAGAAGCACTCTTGTCTCGTGGCATAAACATGCGTAGTTTTATTGTTGATCTATATCCCATTATGTGCGAAGATATATTAAGGTTTGACGTGGAACATCAATGCAGCTGTGTTGAATGAGGGCTTATTATAGAACTAGCAGAATGTCCAAGCTGAAAATGTATTCGGATCTACTTCCTCCGATCCGGAATAACTGACGTGAAAGTTGTTCTATGGCAGCGCAAATTTGTATACGGCCAGCGACCCATAATTCGGATCGGAGGGAATACCATGTTTCTTTAACACGGTGTGTGGCTAATAGTCGCAGTGTAGCATCAACTAAAAGTGCCTATTTTTTTCCAAAACATCATGCAAGGCCTCAAAGGTTACCAATTTGATGATGCCGATGGTGATGATGCCTCGCAAATCTATCAAGCAACAGGTTAATAATGTGAACATCATATGGACTGAAGGGCTGATATGATAATTGTGTTACTATAATAAAGAACAAAGGTAGGTCATCAACATATCTATATATCAACAAATATTGGCTTGATTATACTGCTATCATAAGGATAAGCATAAGGAAGTTGGGTGAACCAAACGATGACACACCGAACACAGAGGTGAAACAAACAAAGGGTTATCAGTGAGTCAAACCAACCACTCGATAACTTTATATTTTCTCAACATTATACATAGAAAGAAGAAAGAGAACTATAACTGGCATTACGTATCAGACTAAGTGTTAATAACTTAATAATCTGATTAGTAATTAGCATCTAGCTGGATTAGGGGAGCAGTTTCGAACCAAGCAGTGGGGGTGTTGAGTTTCAGTCTCATATGTCCTTTCTTTTATTAATTTCAGACGGAAGTTCATCGAAGTACCTAATATATAGTTGTTTGAAACAATTTATTGCACGGAGAACTCACTCCAACGAAATGTGGTACCAAACACTTCACCAGCCATTCAAACCATGAGACAGAAATGTGGTACCACTGACAATTCAGCATTCATAGAGTGTAAAAAAACACAAGCATTTCCTCAATTTCTGACTTTAGCAAATATCAATGCCCCCATCCCAGTCATGAACTAAATACTCATAACAAACAAAGCCATAGCATTAGCAGTAACATGACATCAAATGTGCAGATCAAGCACTTGCAAAGCCTCCAAACATCAAGAAACATCACCATGTATCAATAAAGATACATTTACCCACTCAACCCTAGCATCTGATTAGTAACAAAGATGGGTATAACAGAACTAATCATCATCAGCACTACCAGTTGCAGATACATCTACAGAATTTGTCGGTGCGGATACGACACATCACAAACATTTTGATGAATTCACACCCTTCGCAAATCCTACTAGGCCTCAATATACAATCACGACCTCACGTGCATTCAGCTAGCGGTAGAGAAATTATTTGGAACACTGCCTCTTCCAACAAAGATTCTAAAGTGCAGACATTTTCAGGAACTTTTTTTATGCTTCTTGGGAGCCTGCCAGTGCCACCGTCGAATCGAAGCAGAAGAGGTTACCATTACCAGGCGTGGAAGATATCGGAGCACTTGCCCTTGAACCAGCGGAGGCCCCTCCGCAGCGACGACTTGACCTTGCCCTCCACCGAGTAGGCCTTGTAGCTGGCCACCCGCCGCCGCCGCTTTACCTCCGGGTCGCTGAAGCACCACATGTTGGCCCCGGCCCCTCCCCCGCCCCGCCCGCCGCCGCCGCTGCCCAGGCCCCCCTCCCTCCTCCCCGGAGGCGGCGGAAGAGCGAGGCGCGGAGGCGGGGGCAGAGGCGCGGGCACCGTCGTGTAGATCTCGATCCGCCGGTCGCCAGCGCCGGGGAAAGCGCCGTCTTTGGTGGCGGCGGAGGAGGAGAAGTAGGCGTTGGCGTGCGGGGAGACGGAGGAGGAGAAGTAGTCATTGTCGTGTAGGACGGTGGGGTCCGGGGAGGAGGACGCCCGGGGCCGGAGGTCGCTCTGGTAGGGGCGGCGGTGGTAGTCGGCCATGGAGAGGGTGGTGGCGGTGCGGTGGGAGAGGAAATGGAATGCTTGGGGAATGGCGTCTCGCTTTTGTTCCGAGGATAGTGGGCAGTGGGAGTCTGACACGGGAGTGCGGTGGTTTTGACACTTTTTATCGGGGCTTCTTGTAGCTTGAATTGATTTATGAAAATACTCACATTCTGAATTTTACTTTCTAGAAAAGCACTATATAGAAATATTTACCTTGTAAAAAGATTACTCTCTCTAATACATATTAATTGTCGCAGAGTCAGATATATATATCTAGACATGTTTTAGTACTAAAAACATTTAACTCATATATGTACGTATAGAGTACATTTTGTAGATATGCACTAGGCATGAAAATATAGATGCATAGATATACGGCAAATCTATTCAGCAGGCGTCTGATATTAGGCAAAACGTGACGCAGCTTTACAAGCCGTCGATTCACGAACGAACGGACGCGACAACCCTACTCCTCAACCTAACCGCGTGGCACCTCCGCGGCGCCGACGCCGCTGTCTTCGCGGCCGCAGCCTCCAGCTAGCCGTCGCCGGCGTCCGCCTCCGACTAATCCCACGTGGCCTTCGAGGACGCGCGGCAGCTGGTCGCCCAGCCAGGTGTGAGCCCTCGGCCCCGCTTCGACACTGGCCGGCGCTGGCCGGGTCCACGGCCGCAGAGCCCCTCGATGTGTTCGTGGTCGGCGGCGGCGCCACCGGCTGCAGCGCCGAGGTCGAAGTTGCTACCCGTGGCCTCCGCGTCGACCTCGTTGAGCAGGAACCGAGAGAATTTCCCCTCCGGCATCTCCTCCCGATCCACCAAGCATATCCACGACCCCGTGTTAATTTCCTTGGTTCTTTTGGATGTGATTGCTAATGGAGTGTTTGTCTGTGGAGTTGCAAAGAAATTCTCAGGCGAAAAAGACAAGAACTCGGCAGCGCACAGAGGTCCTGGCCATGGAGACGCCGCCTGCCGCCGGCGATGGGGAACTCACTGGGGACTTGGGTGCTACGCTCTGATGAGCAGCTAGTCTCCACGACACTGGACGGGGACGCCGTTGAGGCGCGCATGCTCCTCAGGCTCAGCCCGGCGCTCACACGACACACGCTATTCCACCTCGACGTCCGTGTACTCTGCTTGTCCTCGCTTGAGTTGGGATTTAGTGGAATTACTGGGACATGCCGTCGAGACCCATAAAAAATTCCATCTCGTAGCTTAAGCGGGACAAGTGGAGTCTACTGTTTACAATTTCAACCTACTTCCGTGAAAGTTATTCACTCAATAGTGATTAACTTACCACCTAATACTGATGAACTTACTATCCCATTCTTTTGAAGTTATTCACCATAAAATCAATATAGTTATCATACTCTTTTAGTAATATTTATCCACCAAATACTGATAAACTTATCATCAGGTACTTATAAAGTTATCCACCACGAAATCAATACAGTTATCATAATCTTTCGGTACTATTTACCGACTCAATACTGATAAATTTACCACCCGATATACTTATGGAGTTATCATGTCCTCTAAATAATAGTTACGAACACATTGTCCATCCATCTTTTTTATGTACAATTTCACTATAAAATTATAATACTTAGTACTTACGTATGCATGATAAATTTACCATGTCCATCCATCTTTTTTGTGTTGCGAACATCCTAATACTTATTACTTATGTATGCATGATAAATTTACCATCTTAAAGTAATGTGGTAACTTCAAAGTTCATAAAGATCTACAAGAATAAGAACAAAAGGTTCTATCAACCCAAAAATTAATCGTTAATATGGTGGTAACTTATGTATACAAGACCAGGTAAATTATATGTTACGGGCATGGTAACTTCTGGAAAAAAAAAGTTGTCGAAACCTATCAATATGTGATCTAGTTTTGAAGATCTCGTCGCGACTACTCTAGCGGTGAAAACGGATTCTCAATCGAATAAACGGTTTAACCTACAAAACTTTTTAAATTTTTGAATTACACACTTAACATGCGATGACATCAGGTGGCATGCATGCCGGCTGCGTAGAGATTAGCTAACTAGCAGGCGCCTGCTAGTTAGTCGTGTCCTAGATATATAATAGTTAGACTAGAAAGGGCTAGTATGCTAGTATGCCTCTTGTCACGAGTTTACCAAAGTGTACATGGAAATCGATTAAGAACGGGGCAGTGGCCCCATGGTTAGCTGTGTGGTGGCAAAGCTGACGACCCGAGTTTGAGTCCCCGTCGAGGCGGAATTTCCGGAATTCTTGTGAGGGAGCATCCCTCTATGAAAATATACCACCAAGAGTTAGTCCTGGTAGGTCTTGTTATACATGGAAATCAATTAACTTTATCCAGCGCCGGTCCTGTGATTTCCGGGGCCTGGGGCGAAACTAAAAGTTGGGTCCCTTAATACAACCAACATAATAGCAAATTTATGTTTTGCAATACTTAAAATGATTCAAAGACATCGATATCGGGTCATAGATATCTCGGTTGATCTAATAATAGATCTCTCGGTTTGATATTGTTACCATTGCCGGAACTCACTCGACCGTCTATTTGTTTGGCTTGCGTACCACCACACTATGATATCTGACACACCCATGTAAGATCATCACGACATACTTTGTTGTTCGACCTTTCGCAATGATTATAACAATTTTAGAGAGAAAAAAGTTAGATCAACCAACACGCGACATGAAAGAAAAATAGGTCAATTGACGTCCCCGACACCATTCTAATAGTTTTTTTTAATTGACACCATTCTAATAGTTAATCCACACGTGGTATTTTTTTATAGAATTTTTAGGCAAATTCTTGTAGCTAACTAAAGGGCCAAAAGGCCAAGCTAACAAAGCTGAGAAGAAAGCCCATACAATAAAGAAAAAAGGCCACGTCTCAGCCCAGTGAGAGGTAACATTCATTCATCCTCTTCCTGGACCGTATGAGGAAATGCTTTTGGAGCTCCTCTAATGACGGCGCGGGATAAACTCTTCTTTTCTACATACAACATATGTACTATCTTCTAGGGGGCCCTTAAATTCGGGGGCCCAGGGCGGCCGCCCGCTGCCCCCCATCATGGTCGGCCCCGACTTTATCTCGGTCAAGAGAGTTTCACAAGTGTTCGTGGGTGATAATGTCTAGAGTCAAAACAATACTAACAAAAAGCAGACTTGATGTTATCTGATACTTTGATTTGGTGAACTTCGTGTTCATTGTGTTATTCATGTTTACCTTCAAAATTTCATCACACTAAATGGATAAGAAAAATACACAAGATTGGTCAATACAAAATGTAACCACATTATCTTTTTTTTTTGCTAGAAAAATGTAATCACATTATCATGAAGCAAGAGTAAAGAGTGATCTTTATGCAGTTTAGTTGCATTTCGATTATGTACGCCCTCCGTCCAACAAAAGGATTCCATGATTTTATCAAGAAGAGCATGTATATAGAAATGACTTAGTGCATATATACATGTTTTTTTATAAAGTCAAGACATCTTTTGTTGGACAGAGTGAGTATTTGATTTGGTTTGACTTAGCGACATTTTGATAGCCCGGATTTGGTGTTATCTTACGGAGTACTTTGATTTGGTGAACTTCGTTCGTTGTGTTAATTCTGATCAAGATGTCAAAAACAAAAAATAAATAAATTGGTCCAACCGTTTGGAGACGTTGTTCGGTACCCGTGATAGCGGCATCTGTTTGGCACGAGCGCCGGTACTACGTAAATAAATAAAAAGAAAACAAAACAAGGATGAGCACGAGCAACACAAAACAGGAGAGCCAGGAACGGAAACCTGAGGTGGCGTGGTGGTGCTGCTCCCGAGCTGGAGTTTTCCCCCAAGTCCTCCTCCTCGCGGTTCAGCTTCTGTCCCCCTCCCTCTCCGCCTTTCAAAAGCCACAAACCCTAGAATCTCATAGCAGCAGGAATATTCTGATCCCCAAAAGATACGGCTGAGAACAAGTTTGACCGGAACCTGCGAGGTATCGCATTTTCTCTGTTTTCTATTCTGATTTTAGGGTGAGATTGTGTACTATGTGTTCTTCATAGCAACCCCGGCGGCGCCAGCGAGATTCGCCTTTTATTAGTTTCCTCTCTTGCTGCAAGGACTCCTCCGTGTACATTTTTTAATAAAAAAATTGCGTTTGTGCTTCGATTCTGTACATCCAGTGAAAAAAAAAAGGTTTTTAGATTAGGGATTGCGTAGTTAGGGAGAAAACTGTACTACAACCACCTGCTTCGTCTCTTAACCATCTTAGTGGTTCATGTTGCTGATTTAGGATTTTCTTGGTTGCTTGTATGTGCTGCGTGCAGCGCATTGACATATGCTTATCTTTACTAGTACTATATTTTAATCAACGTAAGAGCTTGATGGGTTTATCTTATCTGGGAGAATGTTGGAAATTTCAAACGGATTGTAAGTTTGTAACAGAGAGCAAATGTGGTTTCTGTTATACCGGTGATCCTAGGAGCTCAATGGATTCGTTTTCCTGGGAGCTGGGAAGCTTGGAAACTGATAGCCTGCTCCCCATTTCATGTGTTTCTTGCTTATTATGATGATCTTTATCCGGTTTGCTGATTTTGACATTAAAGCAGGGTATCTAAGTAACTACTCTGTTGCGTGCTCTTGTTTACTGAAGACGTGCCAACACTTGCACGGGCGTGTCACTTGGGTCCCTCGACTTGAATTTTTCACATTTAGGCAAACCTGTATAACTGGGTGAACACATGTAAAAATCTTGGTTATTAGAGGTACATGAGTATGAGTCGCATGATACCTTAGCTCAGTATTAATCTCCATGTATTATTAGAGGATATATATTCTTGGATCTGAAGAAGTTTTCACATACCTTTGGATAACTTCGACAAGTTCACGATTGATCTTAATTAGCAATTCTGGCCAAAATTTAGTTTAAATAGGATCCAAGTGTCACGTGATCATTAGTAACTACCTAAGTACAGTTTAGTCCTCTCTTTTGTATTTACCCACTTGTACAGTTGTGGAAGAAGTGTTCAGTTCTCAAGTCCAGGGGACTTTTCATTCAAAAACAAAAAAGTTCAGGGGACCAAGTGATACAGCCGTGCAAATTAAAGTCCTATGGTGTGTTCTGCTCTATTTGGATCTTGGGAATAGTTCATTCCATGTTGTTTAAGTTAGCATATTTGTTCTTTTGGTGCACAGGTTGGGTATGATTTATTGAAGTATGGGTTGTTTCAAGGCAGGGACGCAGGAAGGCTCAAGCAATCCGAATGATAACCGCTCCATATGCTTACACTCCTTTTCTGATTTGTCACATGTCTCCGCAGCTACTTTTATGTTTCTTCTGAAGGACTGCTACCTACATGGTATACTTATTTCCTTCATGTTATCCTTAAATATCATTTATGTGGTGCTTCTGTAATCCGGTATTCATTATTTATTTGTTGAAATGTTTTTTCTATGCCCTGCAGCAACTAGTTTTGTAGACAAATGAAAACAGAATCTTCCAAAACAAACACAACTTCCGTTAGCGCATGCACAATTTGTAATGATTGGGTCGAGGTAAACTCTACCATCGCAGTATCCAGGGTCTTGAATCCTCTGCTTTTCAAACTTTTTGCAATTTATGCTTAGCCAATAAAAGTTGCTGTCAACTACTGTCACAGTCTCACAGATTTACTATTGCCTTTTCATTTCATGTTGATTTGATCCTTGATCTTATCATTTATGTACTTTGTTATGATTTCCATACCTCTGACCTTCTGTAAGCTTTAATTTAGGAACACACAAAGCAACCTCAAAGTTCAGGGTCCTTCATCAGCAGGTTAAAGGGGCATTAAATAATGGCCCTCAGCCAGGCCCATTCACTTACATTGTTCAATGCATGTACATTATACCTTTGTTGGGCCAAAGTCATGCAGAAGGGTTCAGTCATATGTTGATATCTCCTCTAAGGCATTTCAAATCTGTGGAGTCAGCACAAGAGGATTTCACCGAGGCAAAGTGTCTTGCTGCACAACTTGTTCTCGATATCCTTGCTTCTGTTGTACCCCATGAAGAACGCATACTGGTCAAGCTTCTTGAGACATTTGATATCGAGTTGAAAGATATGGCCCATGCTTTGTGTGGTTCAGAGTTGGGTGATGAAGAACTAGTGAAAACAAGAGAATATCTTAAACAGTATGTACAATACTATATGAAATCAGAATCCTACGTGACTGCTGTGGCCCTGATGACACGCTTTTCCATCCATTGTTGCGACGAGTCCTTTCTCGTAAAACTGTTTGGAAGTAATCAATTCAAGGCAGCAGAGGAGTGGGCAGCTTTCATGGGGAAAGATATGATAATTTTGATAATTCAAAAGTATCTAGATATTAAAATGCTAAAGAGTGCGAATGAGTTGGTGAAACAATATGATCTTACAGAAGAGTTCCCAAATGTTAATTATTTGTATAAAGAGAGGTGCCTTTCCTGGTTCTTAATTGAAAGTTATTATACAATATGTTGCTTAGAATAATGTGGAATCATTGTGAAATCTATCGTATTTGTAGTTCGCTGAAGAAGCTGGCAGAGAAAGGGTGCTGGGATGTCGCAGAAGTTCGTGCCAAGAGGGAAACAAAGCTGATGGAATACCTGGTAATTGGCACAATCAACTTTTTGGACATGTTTGATATATATACATGCCCTAAATCATGATGGTCTTTGGATTAATAGAAGGTCTGATTCGTTTGATCAGGACATAGTTTCCTATATATCATTACCTTCTGTTCATGGGATGAAGTAGGCGGGAGAATGTTATTTCTGTGGCAGTATGATGTTTTTTACGAAACTGAAACTCATCTGTTTTAAAATGAATACTGTATTGTATTGTTGTGTTGTGCACAGCTATATCTTGCTATGGAAGCTGGCTATATGGAGAAGGTTGACGAGCTTTGCGAACGATACTCTCTTGAAGGTTATGTCAATGCTCTGGGTAAGTTAAAACCCATGATGTTATTGATCCAACATTAAGCTATAGATCTATATTTTGTTTATTTGCTATGCATTCTCTTTGTAGTATTAAACACTTGAATATCTGTTTAAAAGCCACCCCGCTAATACTTTCTTCAGATTGTATTATAATCAGTTACTCAGTAGAATGATTGAACTATGAGTATATTTCTCAAGGCTGCAGCTTTAATGTACAATTTTCCAGTTACTCAGTAAAAAAATTGGCATACGAGTTTATTATTCAATTCATCTTAACTAGTTTAACGTATACGAGTTCTATTAAAGAACAACAAATATTAGAAGTAGCATTTTTACCAGTACATAGAAATGGGGAGGCAGCACTAATCCTGGAAGATAACATGAATACAAGCTGAGGGATGGATGCAAAGTTAGCATACAAATTATCAAAAGGATGATGATACAGTCTTTGTATTTTATGCATCCTATTTCAGATAACATTATCTCATGGATCCTTTCATATGATAACTATGTGAGTGTGGTCGACTGAGCTGTTCAACTCAGTTGATCAAATGTTCCAGGCATAATTTTTATGGTGCAGTTTTGATGTCACATCCTACCATGTTGCATCACACCCTCACACTAATTTACTGACCTAATATGAATAGTGGTTTTATTAAGAGACAAAGATCACACTTGATATGCTGGACACAGTTCTGTTCCTCTTCTTGATGTGCATCTATTATGCCTGACCACAGTTCCAGAAGAAGTCTTCTGTCAGTCTGACTACTTAGATCTGAAGAAATTGATTTTAGAAGAGATTGTCTGGGTTGATGAGATCAAGGGACTAATTGATGCAACAAGTTATATTGAAGCTTGTAAAATTATTGGTGTGGATTGCGAATGGAAACCTAACTATGAGAAAGGCAGCAAACCTAATAAGGTAAATGATGCCTCAGTTCAAATTGCTGTCAGCCTCCACGTTTGCTTGGTTTTCTAGCATGGTCTTCCTTCTATTGTAAGCTTATGATGCAATTTTCTGGCAATGTAGTGCGCGGATATTAAAAATCAACCTCATACAGTTCTTCAAAAAAGTAGTGCTGAATAAAATGGGCAAAATCATGATTATGTTTCCAAATTAGTGGCTCATGCATTCACTTTGTCATCTGTTGTGCCAATTCGTCATAGGCAATCATCTGGGTGTTCATCCCTTTTCTAATACTCCCTCTGACCTTAAAATGTGTCGTGAAAGGTGAGCTATCTACGTACAACTTTCTAAACATCTCACGACACTTAGGATCAGAGGAGTACACTAACTTTTCTGGGACTACTAGGTTACTATAGTTTTCATAATCTTTTGAGTTTCCCTTTAAGAAGATTCCCATTCTAATCCGTCTGCATATTTTAGCTCTCTCATAGACAGTTTTCATCTGTATGACCAGGTTTCTATAATCCAAATTGCTTCAGATAAGAAAGCTTTCATCTTTGATCTGATTAAGCTGTACGAAGATGATCCTAAAGCATTGGACTGCTGCTTCAGGCGAATCATGTGTTCTTCCAACATACTAAAGCTGGGTACTATGTTAATATTATCAAATACCTCTGTTATCCATATTCATGTTTTCCTTGTAAGATTGCTTCCTTATTGTGCATGACAAAAACTAATCTCTTCCCCATTGCAAACCCAAGGCTATAACCTGCAATGCGATCTGCATCAACTATCACAATCTTATGGAGAATTGTTATGCTTCCAGTCCTATGAAATGCTACTTGATATCCAGAAGCTGTTCAAAGAGACTACTGGTGGTCTCTCTGGGTTGTCAAAGGTAACTATTTTATGATCGCAAAAATGTATAACACTCACTGATTTTGCATCCCTCTGGCATATAGCTTATGACAAGTTTTGTCCCTTTGTATATTTCAAAATACTGCCAGAAAATATTAGGAGCTGGTTTGAACAAGACACGACGGAATAGCAACTGGGAGCAGCGGCCTCTGACCCAGAATCAGGTCTGTTATTCACCCATTTCTATTTTTAATGTTGCTTTGAAGAAGTCTTGTAGAGTTCTTAATCCTTATGAGCTGGTTTCCCCCTTTATATGTATGATTGTGTTTTTAATAATTTGGACATTCACAAGTTTTGGAGTCCTCTCTGAGCTTTCCTTCTTTGTTTTGAGAAGTGTGGGATGTGTATAGGATGAGTTGGTCCAGATTAACATCTCATCTAAGTTTGACCCATATCCCTGTTGTGTTAGTTATGTTAACTGTATCATTGCAAATAGCTACATTTGGTCTATCTAACTTCTGCTGTATTTATAAAATTTTGGAAAAACAAGAGAGTGAAACTTGCTCATGTAACTGTAGTTACTACGATCTGAAGGCTAATATGACAGTTTGTGATATAAGCATAAGTTTTTTTCCGGAACAAATGAGGTGCATTTTTTCTTCTTATGTCCAAGCAAAGTTTTATGTTTTATCTCGAGTTGAGCATGTCTGTACATCTGATATATGCTTTACCTTTTTAATCAAGGATGTAATAAGGGCCACCGCTAATACAGAACTGCATGTCTCCTTTGCAGAAAGAGTATGCCGCTCTTGATGCCGTGGTCCTTGTTCATATATTCCATCATGTCAGGGGGCAACCTCAGTTTGGCGTAAACCAGGGACGTCAAGTGGAATGGAAGTCTCACATTGTAAGTTTCTCAACTCCAAACTTCAATGCACTGAAAAAAGGACCTTCTATCAGCCAATGTTGAACATTATGTGATATACAGTAACCTTCCTTTCACAGGTTTCCCGAGTGAATCGCTCACGCAGTCCATTGCGGTTCTAAAACTGTTAGTGTCCCAGAAGGTGACCGTTGGGAACAAAATACTTTTGAGTTCGGACTGCTACAAACAAGCAAAGCACCTACTGGTCAGCTTTATCTTCTAAGGAACCAATCTATTGATAGGTAGCTGCTGTGACAGCGTGACTCAGTAGTAAGTCCCCCCTAATTCCCCTTGTACATATAACATGCTTGGGAGTTGGGCACTCTCTCGTCTGTTGCATTCAGGTTAATGCAACCGCTGGCCTTTTAAGCCTGCATCTTGTTGCGAAAAGTCACTTGCAAAGCTGATATTGTGCGCAGCTGTAATCTTGAACACGGGCATATCAGCTTGGCAAAATTCTCGTTGATCTTGTTGGTGTTTTTCTCTTATGCTGGATAGCATCTTCTTGGTGCCGTGGTGGTTAGTATGGAATGACGAAAGCTTATTGTGACACAACCAGTGCACTTCGAATCAGGACCAAACAAGGCTCATGACGACAGATTGTGTCCCAGCAGAGAATGCCTCTCGGAAAACTAGAATCGTCGGTGATTTTGATTCATGTCAACAGTTTAACCGATCAGCAGCCTAAGCAAAGTTCTCCCATGTTGCATTTGCCTGCATCTTTTCGTCGCCACGAAAGAGTGAAGCTATGAATTTGGGACTCTCTCTAAGTTGCACAGGAAGCCTAACTATAAGCGGCCGCTGCAGCCTGGATAATGAGATTTCATCACGTTCCTCTCCTGCTGCTTTATTTTGCCTCCTGTCTAATTCTATCGAGGCTTGCTTACATTACTCAGATCAGGCTAAGAAACAAAACTGGAAGTGACAAATCCTGGACTAAAGAAACCGAGTACACCATGCGCAAACAAAATTTGGTTCCCTTTTTCTTCTCTGGGCACGTCAAGAGTTGCAGCTATTAGAAATACGACGGGCATCTTCACACTGACTTACTTGAGCACAGCTTTCCATTTATTTTTATTTCTAGCTACTGTTTATAGCAAGCCTAGACATCTGAATTTTAAATCACACGACAGTGATCTCAGCTTGTAAAGGCAAACCTGCCAATTTATGGGAGACAGAGACAGATAATCGTTGAGATGCAGAGGCCGGGGATCCGCACCCTATTTTCTAAAAAAAAAAGATAATCGTTGGGTTAGTTTCCTATCTGCTGCACTGTCGTCTTTCACCATGGCGTGGCATTACGAACACCATGAACACCATTAGACAAAGCCGTGATTAGGACAGTGTTGGATAAGAAAGGCCATCACTCTCCCCTTTTTTAGGCTTCCCACTTTCAGAATATGATCCCGTTGCTTTCACTTTCCATTCCCCTCTTAGCATTCAAAGAATCATTTTTCGTTGCCTGTTGCACTCCTCCTTGCGAGGATTCGATGATATCAGGCCATGAAAATGGTGGTGTGTGGGGAGCAGGGTATGTATCACTATCACTCTATCAGGTTGTGATAAGATAAATCTCAGAACCATAACGTTCTAGGTCAACAACGCTTTGCTTCTTTCAACAGTGCGCATCCGTTTCAGGATCATTCTGCTTTGAATGGTGTGGTCCACGGCCTCCGTTTCGTTTCATGCAAAGGAAATTTCTCCAATGATTTTGTTTGTTGTGTTTGCCCTTCGTTTCACAATACAACATGTTATAGGTGTTGTGCATATTGTCCAAATTCACATTAAAATAAGTATGGACCCTGCTCCAGAGCGTACGCGCGCTTTCCCAATTTAGAGTGCACGCAGCTAAAAGGAAAAGATTCCTCCACCGCATCTAAACTGACGTGTAATATCTAAATTTTGAAAAACACATAACTTTCAAACCAAGCGTCCAAATTAAAATCAGTTTTGACCGTAGTTTTCCTCACGACCAAATCTACAAAACTAGATACCCCATGGACATGTAGTGATGATTATTTTACAAAAAGCAACTTTTTGTCATGGTAAAGCAAGTTTATGGTCAAAACATGTTTTTATATCTAGAAGTTGTTTTTAGAAAATATTCATCGGACTATATAAGTATGAGATATTGTTTTGAATGTCTCATGCCAAGGAGCATGATAGTCTCTCATAAACCAACAAGTTGACCATTTCTTGAATTTGAAAACATATCCCCACTCATCCTCACATTATTTATTGTTTTTAAAAGAAAGGGAAAATTTATAATTTAAACTTTGTTCTTGTCATGGAAGTTGCTTTTAGAAATCAGAACATGAGATAAAGGGAAACTTTATGCTAGAAAAATATGTCTCAACCAATAAATTACTTTTTATGAAAAAAACATCGAAATAGAAATAAGATTTTCTCTTTTAAAAGCTAGTTTACAATACAAAGTTGCTTTTCATGCTAGTGTATACTAGATATCTGTTTTTGTGATAGAAAAACAAGGTGTTTTAAAAGTTGACTTGTAAAAAAATTTGAAACCCAATTGTTACCAGAAAAACAACTTCTGGTCAAAATTTGCTTTTGCAGAACAAATCGACGAGTTGAAACAAAATTGTATCAATATTTTTAAAATTTATAGTACAAACTTTTATGTCATAGAAGTTGCTTTTAAAAATTAGAAAATGTGCTAGTACTATGCATGTCGATAGAAAAGATTGCAGTATGCCAATTTTTGGTTTTTTACAAAATCAAGTTTATAATATGAACGTATTGTTGTATAGTACATAGCTACTTCTGTGATAGAAAAGACAATTTCAAAATTGATTTCATAAAAGAAAATTTGGATAACAATTGTTATCATGAAAGAACACCTTATGGTCAGAAATTTTATCACAAAAAGGCAATTATATGAGGAGAGTTTGCTTTTTGATAGAAAAGCAAGTTTATTTTGTAAAGTTGCTTTTGAAAAATAATGGTCAGAACATATTCATATGGGATCCAGTTTTGAAGATATCGTTGCGAGTAACTCGATGGTGAAAACGGATCTTAATTTGAACGTTTAATTTAAAAGTTATAGCCTTTTAAAAGTTCAAAACTGGTTAGAAAACTAGCTTGGTAGAAGCGCACACACGCCTTTTGCGATTTCCCAATAAGTATACACATACACAAAAACATGTCTAGATACATGTGCGTACATGTGAATGTGAAAAAAGGCTAAAACATCTTATATTGTGAAACGGACGAAGTAGTATTATTTCATGATAGTTCGTTGCCACACCTATGTATTCAATTCAGAATCGATGAATCAACGAGTGATACGTATGAATGCATACCCCGCGTCACTCTCCTCGGGCGACATCGGAGGACCCCAACACTAGCCTAGCCGTGCCGCCCCACACACCACCATTTTCATGCAATGTGGTGGTTTGCGCAAGCTGTCCCTCTCTCGTGAGACACTCGGGTGCTCTTCTACCGCGAGAGGGTAGGCGTTTGCTCTATTTACAAAGAACTCCTAATAATTAATCATATAGGCAAAAAAATCTTTAAAAAAAACACACACACACACAGATTGATAAGCATGGATGGGGCTGGTGCTTATCGGGAGTTTGACGGCGCCGTGTTGGTCCCATGAATGAATCCATCGTGACCGTGCGGTCAATTCGGCGGATGGCCAGCATCGTGCCACGGCACCAGGAGGCGGCGACCGGACATCGCCGTGGGCCCTGAGGAGGCGAACGCGCAGCTACCACAATGCCGACTCTGCTTGCTCAGACCCACAGGACAGTGACGTGGCTGGACACGGCGCTTGATGGAAGACGAGCAAGTTCTAAACCTACACGTAAGTGACGAAAAATGTGTCGATGACAGCATGGCCCGCCATCCAAAGCCAAAAAAAAGTCATCCGGGGGGTAGCTGACATGCGGGCCCAGGACGGAACGCTGTACCCCACATGTCAGCGATCCCCTTCACCCGTCGTCCACCTCGCCTGGAAGGAGGAGGTGGATATCATTCAGAGGAGAAGGAAGCGCAGGCGAATCAAGCGAGCGAGCGAGCTGCAGAGGACGTAGGCGACCAGCTTACGAATTCCCCCGTTGGTCCACCACGCCCGCCTCCACAGATCCCAAACCCTAGCCGCCGACCTAGGCGCCGCCCGCCCTCGCCGGCGACCGGCAGCCGATGCGATCGGGCGCCACCGTCGTTGACGTTCCTGCGCGTCGCCGTCGCTGCTGCTCTCGCGGGAGATCGAAGCCCTGGCCGTAGAGCCCGCGCCCGCGCCGCCCGCAGGCGCAGATCGAGGCGAGATGCCGGGGGACGTCGCCACCTCGCCGGCGACGGCAGCGTCGGTTACGCCGCCGGCCGAGCCTTCATCGCACCTCCTCCACCACCACCACCCCGCCACCTCCTCCGCCCGCGGCCTCGTCTCCAACGCCGTCGCGGGCGCCTCCGCCGGTAATTTACGCGCCTCCGTCCATTTCGGTGCAGTCGTTTGTTTGTCCGGTTCTTTGGGAAGTAATAATAATTGCCGGTCCGATTTGGGTGGGGCTTGCTTGTGCGTGCGCAGGTGTGATAGCGGCGACCTTCGTGTGCCCGCTCGATGTGATCAAGACGAGGTTCCAGGTGCACGGATGGCCCAAGCTTGTCCCTGGCACAGCCGGAGGTGAGCGTTCCTCTTGCCCACGAATTGTTGCGACCCTATTTTTCCTTCAGTTTGCTTCCCTAGTGCTAGAACAGGACGTGAACACAAGGTTTTATGCTCTGGTTAAATGCACCTTCTTGTAACTAACAACGGAGTGTAGTAGTATTACTTTGTGGTGTCTCTTGACCTTCCAAGATTGAGGGAGCTGAGAGGGAATCCATTTCGGCAATGGAATAATACCTGGTTGTACATGTTATGATGACTTGAATCGCTGGTCAAACCGGTTATGTCACCATCAGCCTTCTTATTTTTGGTTCATGGCCTGTGTAATGGTCACTTATTGCTTCAATCATATGGGAGGCATCAAGTGTTGAGCTGGGATTGTCGGACCTATGAAATCTTACATACTTGAAGATTGCAACTAGCTGTACATGTCAGCGCCACCTACTGCTATGTTGCTTTAGTGTTGGATGTTTTTGGTATGGTATTCAGCGCAAAGGGGGTTTACATTGTAACTAGGTCAGAGGGGCATTCCAATTCTCAGGTCAAAATATGCTTGGGAGATCAATCTAGGTTTCTCTGTCCTACCCCGATCTCTTCCCCAGTCTTCAATGATCTCTGTCAGTAGTGCCACCTTCGTCAATTATTTTTTTACTCATTGCCCAATCCTTCAACCCATCCACTTTTCCTTTCTGTTTTGTCAATTCAAGTGTTACTTTGATTTTGAACAACACTGAAGAACACCACAACCTCTTCTGCATTATAAGCAGTGAGACTTCAAAGCCCTTTCAAAGTAAAGGGGAACACCATGTTGTACACACTAACTTCCAAAAATTTAAAATGTTCGCTAAAAGGGAATTAACGTAAGAATGTACATAATAGCAGTTGAAGAGATCATGCTGCCATCTGCCCTCTTCGCTAGAATCAGTAAGAAATGTCCCCTCCGAGGGGTGGTTTTGATGGGCAAGATTTTAAATATGAAACTAATTACAAGAGAAAATCATGGAAGAAGAACAGTGAAGGCAGTATCATCGGAATGCATCTGGACGCAAAAAAAACATGAAGAGAGGTTTGTATGGTGGGCAGTCTTGAGCATAGCTCTGCCCAACAGTACTCCCGAAGAAAGCAGTCAGTAAATCCATTATACCCAGAGAACGTCCTGTGTGCATGGATGAAATCCATTCTTAATCCTTATTACTATTGACTTCGCAATTAGATTTGATGCTTAGCACACATTATGTGCATACAACATGTGTGCTCGTGACGTCCATTACCATTCTATTGTATGAAGCTATCTTTTTGCTTATATTTTAAGATGGCTTAAGCTGACGCTTATTACATCACATTAGTCTGCTGTTCTATCTTTTTTGACAGGATTCTCTGTTCTGTCTTGACTAGGTAGTGTCATTATTGGGAGCTTAGAACAGATTGCTAGGCGGGAAGGTTTTCGGGGACTATATCGTGGTCTCTCCCCGACTGTTCTGGCGCTTTTGCCTAACTGGGCAGTGAGTATTTACCCTATATTTCCAGTTTAATATATCTAGTATAAGGACGGAAAAAAAGACGCAAATAATGATTATGTTATGTTGTTCTTCCACGTGTATGATACTGTTTGTACTAATCACTGCTTATATAGTCTGTAATGGAGCTAACATTTCCCTTATGAATGGGCAGGTCTACTTTACTGTATATGAGCAGCTTAAAACTTTGCTTTCTTCCAGTGGTTAGTGTGTTACATTACCAGTGGTATTGCTTCTGGGGATTGTACCCCTTACATAGATAGTATCATGCCATATCAATTCTCAAGTTGTACCTTACATTAATATTGTAGAAGGAAGCCATCAACTCTCTCTAGGGGCAAATGTTATTGCTGCATCATGTGCGGGCGCTGCAACTACAATAGCAACAAATCCACTTTGGGTTGTCAAGACAAGATTTCAGGTATGATTTGCGCCATGTCTTGTCTTGAGCAGATTAGGCATAAGATAACATAACTGCACTTTAAAAAGTTCTGTTTCCTAAATACTTTCAATCGCCATTAAATATATGATTAAAATATCTTGCTATTTTTTTGTTGGTCCATAAAGTTGACTGAGGGTTTGTTGTAAATATGTTGAACGCATCCAGTTTGTAAGAGATCCATCTTTAGCTAGTTTGCTTTTAGATATTGTAAACCTTTTGGGTTTCCTTGTATTTAGCGGCTGTACCTAGTATTGTTCCAGGAAATATTATCCCAATATGCTACCAGGATTTCTGTCAACAACAGTTATATGTTTCCTTTGTAGACGCAAGGAGTAAGAGCTGGTGTGACGATCCCATACAAAGGTACAGTTGCTGCATTGATGAGAATAGCACATGAGGAAGGCATCCGTGGACTATACAGGTAACTTCCCATGAAATAACGGAAGTCTATCGTTGATTACATCTAAGCATATTTGTGACTCCATATTCTATGTTTTGATATATTTTCTGAATTTGTTTTATTCGTAAAGTGGACTTGTCCCTGCCTTGGCTGGTATCACTCATGTTGCCATTCAGTTCCCTGCATATGAGAAGATGAAAGCTTATCTGGCTGAGCGAGGTATTACTCTCAGCGAATATTCTGCCACATAAAAATGTATATGGTTGATCATGGCTGCTAAATTTGTGGAGGCCATATCGGATGGCTTATCTTGTAATTCTACCCATGACAGCATCATGCTTTCACAGATAACACTACCGTTGAAGCATTAAGTTTTCCTGATGTTGCTGTTGCTTCATCTGTGGCAAAGCTAGCAGCGTCAACCTTAACATATCCTCATGAGGTATTAAGTTAATCTCAGCAATCTAGTCTTGTTATTTATTAATGATTATAATGCCACATACAGAGCAGTTATACATATCTCTGTTTTCATGATAATCATTACAGGTTGTTCGATCAAGGTTGCAAGAGCAGGGAGCACACTCTGAGACGAGATACCGAGGGGTGATAGACTGTGTTAGAAAGGTTTATCATGGAGAGGGTATAGCTGGGTTCTACCGAGGATGTGCCACAAATTTGTTGCGGACAACTCCTGCTGCAGTTATAACGTTCACCAGCTTCGAGATGATTCACAGGTTCCTTCTCAGACTAGGCCCTCCTGAACCTGAACAGCATCCCCAGCCACTGAAGCATTGACTGTACTATTCATGTGTCCTATCCCTGCTGTAACCCGACAACGAGAAATTGTAACTATCGGCGCCATTTGCCTTGACGGGCTCTCGTAACAGAGATTTTGGTACCACGACAAGTAGCTGCCATTCAAAGCACAAACCATAGTGTAGGTGAGGAATTAGCACTTGTGTATGCATTAGTCTTGATAGCACGCAGTGTGGAGGTATACGGGGTGTGGGGGGAACATTGATATTCCTCGGGTTGCTGTCTGATGATGATGATGATGAAAAGAGAAAGAAAACGACTATTTTAGGTAAAGGAATAATTTCCCTAACCTTTTTTGACTTTTGAATCCACGATCTTGTACATTTATCTTGGAGCATTTTACTGGATTTGGTTCTTCTACATATTGTATAATAAGCTGACCTCTTGAAAATTCGAGCTTGACCAGGTTAGAAATTTCAATTAACTAGTACATATATGGAACATATAAGGTGCCAATGTGGATATGGTGTAAGTTCCTTTTTGACTGACTTAGAAGTTTCCAAATTAGTAAACCAAAAATAGCGAGGGTATGTTCCATCTCTGCATAGGAGAATGTGAGATACTTGCTAAAATCGTAGAATTATTGTTTGGACATTATTTCAGAAAGTGCTTGTCTTTTTTGTATGCTAAAAAAAATAATTGAATTTGATAACATTTTTTTAGAGGTTTAGAACACTCTACCCACTTCCGATATGTTTTTTTGGAAAATCTTTAGAAGCCCCAAGGATAGGTGGAAAACTGGAAATAGACCCCAAAGTCTAATTTTCACCTAGTACATCTCCAGTATCAGTAGTACTACCATTGTTCAGTAGTTGGGTCTAGCTGCTGGTTGGTTCCTTGTGATGGAACTGGCCCACCCAGTTTAAGTCCTAGACTTGACATTGGGTGCTCACACTTTTCTGGATTTTAGGCGCTATGTTTTCAGTGGTAGGTGACGTGCCCGTCAACAACGAGACGTCTGTGTGACTTCGTCAAACTCAAGACCTGCCGGACCAGTCTCTCGGAGGTGCTCATAGGGGTAGGGTTTGCGTGCGTACGTTCATAGGGGTGTATGTACGTGTGTGTTTGTGAGCGTCTGTGTCTGTACTGTGTTTCTTGAAAAAAAAGTAGTACCATTTAAGTGAGTTCTGATACGAAAGAATGATATACATGTGTTTGTGCTTCTTCACCTCAATTGTGTTGTTCTATAGAACGGGGAATTGAGAAACAATTCAGGAATTTATAGCACTATCTCTATGATCTAAATGATGCATGTAGAACCTATCATAAAAATTGAAACCCTATGATTTGTTTGCATGAAATTCGAATTGCATGCAAACAAATCATAGGGTTTATGCTTTATGCTGTAGTGAAGCATCTATATTCTAAACTCAGTATCACAAATTCTCATGGTATGTTTCTTAAGCATTCCACAAGTCACAACATTCCAACTATAGTATATTTTCGTTCAGACTTTTGTTAATTAAATCAGATAAAGCAAGTTTCCAAAAAACAAACAGATACCTGAACGAATGAAATTGCTCAGATAAAGCATCTAATTAAATCAGATTAATCAGATAAAGCATCTTATTAACAAATTCTCACCATTGAAGAGGCTGTACAACGGATGAACTCTTATTAATTAAATCAGACAAAGCCACAACGAGGTAATCTCAGTCATGAAGATATCCTAGTTGTTTCTTTGGATGGAATTGCTCTCGTCATAGCATATAATTGTTACAAGAAATCTTTTTCTGACACAGTAATCCACTTCACTGGAATATATATCATGAGATTATTTACCCAGAAACAAAGAAACCAGTGTCACATTACGTATACAAATTTCATCATAAAATTACTGCAGCTCAGATGGCAGCAAGCAGCATCGACATGGCGGAGACGACGAAGATCATCACGAGGAGCATCCGCGCCGGGCTGCCGGCGGCGCCGGAGCAGTAGTTGCTATACCCGCCGCCCTGGTACTGGTCCTGGTACTGATGCTCGCCGCCCTGGTACGGGTCGTGGTACTGCTGCCCGCCGCCCTCCTCGCCGTACCCGAGCTGCTGCTGCATGTGCACACCGTTGTCGTAGTACGCGCCGCCGCACCCCCTGTTCTCACGCACCTCGAAGGTCCCTGCACGCACGAACACTTAGGTGAAACGACGATCCCCGGCGTAACTCCGAGCAATCACACGTACTCCAAGTATCAGGTATGTGCTCCTACCTCTTTCCGGCGTGTAGCCGCAGCCGGTGCCGAGCGCCGCCTTCACCGCCAGCACCGACGCGCCATTGGAGAACCTGAAACTCTCGTCGGCCATCTCCTCCACGCACTGCAGCGCCATCTTTGTCTCCACGAAGCACGCCCCGCCGCAGTAGGCGTCCACGCTCTCGCTCCCGACGTGGAACACCCCTTCCACGTCCAGCCTCAGCTCCAAAGCGCACTCGTTGTACACCTAATTCATGCAGGTTTTTCAGTTTGAGCCATACATACAGCCATACACATCATATTTGTTCAGTCAACAATGTACCAGCGGTCGATCGAGACTTACATTGTGGTCATCGAAGCACTGCAACGCCCTCTTGAAAACCGTTGGTTCAGTTTCGCCTGCAAACCATGGAGAAGAAAAAAGGTTCAAGTGATTAAAGTCGATGTCAAAATAGGTAGATAATTAACCAGTAAAATGGACACTGTACTCACTAGAGAAGCAGCCTGGGAGCAAGGTGCAAATGGCAACGGCCAGGGCAAAGCAGCGACTGCTTCCAGAGGAGTGAGACCTCGCCATTGCGGTGTACATCAGGGTGTGTGTTGATTCACTATATATACGGGTTACCCGTTTTAGCAGAGAACATGCAAACAAGTTGATCAGAATGAAATAGTTACCAGCCTTGTCCCACCTTTACTCCAAAGGATCGACAATTCCTCACTCTTTGCTAAGTTTGCGCATAAGAAATGCTCATCGTCTGTCTAACTTTGTGTGTTGTCTGGTGATGAGGGGATCTGAATTGATAAGTTTCTGTGAACAGTTTTTCTACCTCTATCTATGGCAGTTTGGTAAGTTGTATACCTCTACTAACCGATATGTTAAAGTAACATTTACAGACAATAGGTTTCGTCTCAGTGTTTGATCCACTCGAGGAAACATGAGAAGTGTGGTACAGGTTTGCATTTGTTAGTCTATTGTGACCTCTCTTGGTAGAGCTTGAACTCTTCTTGCCTGAATCTTCTTCAATTCTGCCGGCCAAACTAATCTTTATCTAAGTGCGATGCATCTTGCACGAGAACTTTTTTCACTTCTTACGCGGACTATAACTGTGTAATTTTTGCCAATTATGTAGCCAACCACTGCCAACACCATCGAGAAATTCAAGATACATCATGCCTGTTTACTCTGCTCAGTGCTCACGGCACCCGTGAATTCAAATATCTGGAGAGTTTACATAGCTACTTACGAAAAGTAAACCTATTTTGTTTAATCGCTAGTGCCTATTTGTATGGGAGTTGGGAGAGGTGGTTAATTAGATATCTTTGGTAGAGAAATAAACCATTTTATTTCCATCGGTACCTCACTAAGCACTTTGCATTGTACACCAACGCGGTTTTTCCACAACTATGTGCGACCGCACCTTCCATCAATACCGTCCGTTTATTGGAGATTCGTGCTAACCTTTTGCATTGACACCCCTTACTTTTAAGCGTTTCTTGCACTGAAGTACTCGGTATTATGGAGATACCTAACTAACTTTTCATCATTAGCATTAATAAGTGCATAATAAGTTTTTCGGATTACGCAATGACATATTTTTTTGGTTTCTATTTATTCGGATTAATGTAATAACAAAATACTTTGCATTGTACTCAAATATGTACTAAAGCATTTTCGGAATGATGTTTATAAATATAAAAAGAATACATATTTGTTTATATATATACATATACAAATTACATACTTGTTTATATATATATAAAAAACTGCATGAGGGTCCGAGTTCTATAACAAAACAAATACATTTTCCGAATGTAATAACATTTTCCGGATATATTTTTTCGGATGTAATAACATTTTCCGAATGTAATAACATTTTTCCGGACGTAATAACATTTTTTTGGATGTAATAATATTTATTTATTCAACTAGCCATTTTCCAAATAATCTCCCAATCATGGAATATAGGGGGATCGTTTTGTCCATTTAAACAAATGGAGTGTCTTTTTACAAAGTATTACACGGACCGTCGGATTCGGGATGTACGTTCCAGATAAGCAGGTGCGGTCACATATAGTTGCGTAGTTGCATTTCCGCATTGTACACACTATAACTTACTTTTGTTTTGGAACATATATTTGTGCTCTCTCGAATGCGCCATCGTGACAACTGAGTCTGCTAATGGCATTCTTGTATGATCAACTTAGACGTTTACCCCTCTACAAAAGTACATATTGTGTGTGTAAATATGGCATGAGATCTTGGTCGCCAGGTGGAGGCACATGACTCGTTAAGTTATAAACATCAATTCAAAATCTAAGGAGAGGTATATGTATTTCATAGTCCTATTCTTTCATTCGCTAGAATTTGAGCTAAATTCCTACTACATTGGTAGGTAGGTCGTAAGGTTGAGAGGGGGAAAAGGGGATATATTTTGTAAATATGGTGTTTTATCAAATAAACATTGTACATTGGATATCCTTTTTCGTTTTTTAACTCTCGATTGACACATTTAAGTTAGAGCTTTATCAACTTCTAAACCGCTGGATCATGTCGTGATTCATACTAGTTTGGAGTTGCAAGTTGTAAGTGGACTGCAAACAATAAAAAGAGAAAATTCCTTATATGACACTCTCTTAAAATCTTGTTCCTTATTTGACACCGGTGAAAATTTTCTTCCCTATATGACCTCTTTTTAAAACTTCTTTCCCTATATGACACTCTAGTGCAATTTGTCCATTAAGGAGGCATACAAAGACCTTTTTACCCATTGTTCATAACGTTTTTGGAGATAACTACACTACCGGGGAAAGAATCCATAAAATACTAGTGTGTTCAATTGGAAGATCATAATATTCTATACGAGATAATGACTGTTACATATTTGGTGGTCATATCTATACGAGAGTGTTCTAGAAGGCTTATAATCTCGTGAATACAAGTGCAGATACACGAAGCTGGCTAGCAATCCATGGATCGATCCACCCAACGTTATTGCATGAGCTCACTCATGTTCAGGAAGCTAGCACCGGCGAGCTACGTCTGAACTCTGAAGGCAACTAATTCAGTTGGGAAAATCCAATTTGATACTAGTAGTAGACATTAAACAACGTGATGAATATCAAGCAAGGCTGACCTTTTCTTCCGATGAATTGGGCAGGGACAATATCAGGCGCGTGGTGGCTAGTGTTAGTGTACGTGCGGCGGGCAGGCGTCCTGGCGCGTGGTGGCTGCGTGCAGAGCGACAGCACGGGCAGTGTCGGACGGGCGTGTCGGGCAGGAGATCATCAAGGCCGGTCGACGGCGGCAGCGTAGGGCGTGATGCTCGTGGCCGGCCGGCGGCGGCGGCAAAACGGGGGACGGTGAATGTGAAGACGCGATGCGGCGACGGTGTTTTTGGAAAGAGTACACGGGTGGCTGTTTAGTGTGTTTCCGTCCTGTAGTTCTGCCCCGTAGTCAGTCCGATCAATTATAAGCGGTGATTATGTGCCTAGGGTAAAAATGTCTTTTTATTTCTCTGTGGTGAACAAAATGCACTAGAGTGTCATATAGGTAAAGAAATTTTAGAGAGAGTCCATATAGGAAAGAAAATTTTCATCGGTGTCAAATAAGGAACAACATTTTAAGAGAGTGTCATATAAGGAATTTTCTCCAATACAAATTCCGGTCCATTGATTTGACGTCGTGATTTGTGTTGGTCCAGTTGCAATCACCTTTTTTCTCCCATGAAATTTCTTTCTGAATCGAACAATGCTTAAGTGTTTATCAGTTATATTAATTACAGGTGCGTCATGGTTGGATTATGAAAAACAAAATTGATTTGATTGAAACACAATTTGTCCATTAAGTGGAACAAGAACAAGACATGCATAAATGTATGACGCGTCGAGATATCATATCGGAATCACATCTCGCCGTTACATAAATGAGCGTCCCGATGGTAATATATATGATCAACACTAGCATGTCATCTCGAGAAGAAACGAATTCCCAACTCGCAGCAAACATTGACGTGTCTTTTCAGTGAAAGCTAGACCACCATTAGCCATACGCCAGCCCAGGTCACTAGCAGCACAGAGGAACAGACACCCTTGATGCTGACAGTGGGCCCGTCCGCTCCGCTGGTCGGCTGACTTTGGTTGCTGACCGCCACGTGGGAGCCTGCAAGCAAACATCGACGCAGAAATAAGTTAGGTGATCAGTGCTAATTTGATTTCTGGTCCGACAAGATGAAAAAGAAAAAAAATCGAACTGTTTTTTTTTTGATTGAGCAAAATTAAGCCAGCTCCCCACAATGGTCATACCTGCATTGGGTGGAAGTGGAACAACATTTGTACTGTTGCTGCTGCTAACAGTGTCAGCGGCGCCGTCGACAGTAGTGTCGTTGCCGCCGCCACTAGCACCGCCACCTCCGCCAACGCTGCTAACAGTGCCACCTACACCGGTAGCACCGGCGGCGGCCCCGCCGATACTGTTAGGAATGCCAGCAGCCCCGCCTCCAACTCCACCCCCGACAATGCCACTACTAGCACCACCGGCACCACCACCTCCTCCGGGGATGGTATTAGGCATACCGCCAGGACCTCCAGCAGCAGCACCTCCGGCACTACCACCTCCTCCGGGCATGGTGTTAGGCATACCGCCAGCACCTCCACCAGCAGCCCCTCCTCCGGGCATGGTGTTAGGCATACCGCCAGCAGCCCCTCCGGCACCGGCACCTCCTCCGGGCATGGTGTTAGGCATACCGCCAGCACCTCCACCAGCAGCCCCGCCTCCAACTCCACCACTAGCACCGCCGGCGCCACCACCTCCTCCAGCAGCACCTCCGGCTCCTCCCGGGCCATTGGGGTTGCCGCAGGACATCTGGAAGATGGCCTGGACGCCCTGCATGAGGCCGGGGTTGTAGCTCACGAAGTTGCCGAAGATGCTGTTCACGCAGCTCATCATCATCGTCACGTGACCGAAGCACGGCGGGCTGCACATGATCGCCGGCGCAGCAGGCGACAACATGCCGGTGGCGCTGCTGATGCCTCCACTGGCGTTGACGCCCATCGCTTGCAGACACCCGTTGAGAATCTGCCACGCAACGCTTACTCTTCGTTAGCTTGCCGCTAGCTGATGCCACATTGCCACTCAGGTTACCGATAATGCGATTAATAAGAAGAAGAAAGGGAAGATTATTAATTACTGGTTTGTTGTCGAAGCAGAGAGCAGCTTGTGCCACAATCTGGACTGAATCCTGCGTCCCTGGTACTACTGCACCGATGCCTGATCCCCCTCCTCCTGCCCCTGCTCCACCTCCACCACCACCACCACCACCACCACCACCACCCTGTCCCTGCCCTGCATTATGGAAACAAAAGAACAAAAAAAATATGTTACATAAGCCATAGTGCAGGTCAGAAACAAATATGTATATACTGGCGAAGCAGAGCTGGACTTTACCTCTGCAGCAGGAGAAGGCAACAGCAAGCAACACGGCTGTGAAACTCAGCTTGAAGAAAGCCATGACAACAGAAGATCTGCTACTCTCACACGTAGCTCGATTCTTCTAACCTGCACTGGCGATGTATTTGCAAACTATGCAGTTAAGTTGAACTGGCTAAACTGGGATGTTTCTTCCTTACTTGTTGGGGAATGTAGGAAGGATACATGCTCATTATATATGCTGCGAGTTTGTGCCTGAAGATTGCGTGATGTCAATGCTATATAAAAAATGATGGTTTGAGCCAGTGTTTGGTATACAAGAACCAACCACTCTTCACTTGTTACCTGCGGAAGTGTGTGCATAAATCATACCTAAATGGCATTGTGTTTTAGTTCCGACCGTTCTGTTGACTAAATTGGACCTAGTTCTGTACTCCACTTTGATGCTTCGGTTCAGGGCAATATTCACAAGTTTTAACATGTTCTAGTCGACTGTCCGTTGTCTAGGTCATGCAGATACGTAAACATGGCTCATCGGATCCACGTAAAAGCGGTGGGCCACAAAACTTCTTAATACATGATGTAAAAGAATACAAATAAACTTAAGCAAAATCTATAGATAAATGGACGGGGTAATATTTGTGCATGGATCACATATATATACTCGGCCACCGTCTTTAAGTGTAAATCTAACTTTTATACTAAGTCAATGTTTTAACTTTTTGACCATTTTTATAGAGAAATATAACAATATGTATAACATCAAATTGATATATTTTTGAAACTTCATTTCAGTACGAATCTATTGGTACTAATTTAGTTTCATAAATATTGACACATTTTCCTATAAGTTAGATCAAATATTAATAGTTTGACTTATTATAAAAGGTATAAGAGCATCTCTAACAGCTGTCCTATCCTATATGGTGTTTTAGTACATATAGGGCACATGTTTTAGCATATATAGGGCACGAAGCAGTTTTTTACTTTTCCAGTTGCCCTATTTTAGAGCACTACCTCTCCAACAACTGCCCTATTTTAGGTGCCCTATTCTATATCAAATGGATCTTTTTTGCACATATTTCATACATATGACGAATAAATAATATGCTATATGATCCAAATAAATTTCTAACAAATGAAAATTAAATAGTACTGGATTTATTACAACACAATATGTCTAGTTCATCAAATGGTCCATCAAATAAAACACAAATATGCACACAACATCAAATTGTTCATCACATACAACAACAAATGAAATAGAATCAAGTGCACGGTCTTGCTCTTTGCCTTCCATTTCATGTCCACCACTCCTCCATGAGATCCTTCTGAAGATCATTGTGCACATCGGAGTCCCGTATCTCGTGGTACACGTCAAGGATGCGCTGGACTCGGTCTCCACCTCGCCTCGGCCGGATTGGACGCCCCATCAACTTGTAGGTACCATAGATGACATTATGTCCACGCTCATTCTCCACGACCATGTTATGAATGATCACGCATGCCGTCATGATATACCAAAGAGTTTCCTGGTCCCAAAACCTCGCCAGTCCTCTGACAATAGCAAATTGGGCTTGCAAAATCCCAAAAGCTCTCTCCACATATTTCCTTGCCGCCGCTTGAGCATTGTGGAAATCAAGCTCCTTCTTGCCTTGGGGGAGAATCAATGGCTTCACAAATGTCGACCACTTGGGATAAATCCCATCTGCAAGATAATAGCCCATGTTGTATGTTTTGCCATTTGCCTGAAACTCCACCTCGGGCATCTCTCCGTTGGCCAATTTTGTGAATAGAGGTAAACGTTTGAGAATATTAATATCATTGCAAGAACCAGGCATGCCAAAGAATGCATACCATATCCAAGTCTCCTGGTCAGCCACGGCCTCAAGAATAATGGTGGAACCTTGTTTGTGTCATCTGAATTGTCCATGCCACACTGCAGGACAATTCTTCCACCTCCAATGCATGCAATCAATAGATCCAAGCATACCTGGAAAGCCTCGGTCTTTGTTGATATGTAGCAGCCGAGCCATTTCTTGAGCATTGGGTGCTCTCAAATACTCGGGCCCGAAACTCTCAACAATGGCAACCACAAATCGCCGAAGGCACTTGATGCCTTGGTTCTCACTCATGGCCAAGTGATCATCCACAAGATCTGCAGGAACACCATAAGCCATCTGTCGCAATGCGGAGGTGATCTTCTGGTAGAGGCTATGTCCAACCTCTCCGGTACAATTCCTCCGCTGCTCAAAGAACCTGTCGTGCAACTGCACACACTCGCCAATATGCCGGAACAAATCACGGCTCATTCGAAACCGGCGGCGAAAGTACCTCTACGGATACACCGGCCTCCCCACGAAGTAGTTGGCCATGAGCTTGGCGTGTGCATCTTGCCGCGCCCTCCGGATGTACTCTCGCCCCATCACCGAACCGTCGTGCTTCGGCCTCTTGTTCGCCTTGTGGTGCATAACGAGGAGCAAATCAACATCTTCGTCCTCGTCCATGTCGAACTCCTCATCGGATGTGGTGTAATCGAACAACACCATCTACAAACAAGCACTACAATTATCTATCTAATCATCTACAAAAAACATTATCTACAAACAAAACAATATGGAAAAAAAATCACCTCGGCCGCGGCGGGGCGGAGTCAAATCGGTGGCGTCGGTGGCGGCTGCACGCGGGGGAGCGAGGAGGGGTGGCACACGGGTGGCGGCGCTCGGGATCTACCCGCCGGGAGCTTCGCGGCCGCGGGAGATGACCGAATCAAGCTCGGCGGCGCGGCCCGGCGATGGGGCCAAATCGAGCTCCCCCGCGGCCATTTTCCGGCGGGAATCGGCGGTGGAGCGGCGGGGCAGCCTGTTGGAGCAAGGGCGGGAGTTGGGGCGGCGGCAGGCGGCGCGAACCTGCCACGGCGACGGCGGATCGAAGATGCGGGTCGAGGGAGGAAATGTTTCAGCGTGGCGGTTGGTCGCGCTCTGATTTGGAAAGGATAGGGCACGCATCCGCGCGGCCCTCGGTGCCCCAAATATTGGGCAGAGAGGATCAAAATTTATGGTTGCCCAAATAGGGCACATGATAGGGCGGCTGTTGGAAGTTGTTTTTTACCCTCTCATGCCATAAAAAAATGTTTTTATGGCACGGAGACTAAAATAGAGCTGCTGTTAGAGATGCTCTAAGTACACTCTTTTAAGTACGAAGGAAGTACAACGTAATAAGCACCAAGGATGAACCGCCAAATGTCAGATGTGCCAGCTAAGCATGGTTAATAGTATAGCCGGGTGCTAGCTATAAGCACGGTCAGACTCTCCAAATGGTTAAGTGAATCTAACCATCCCAATGGACATATTGCGAAATTCAAGCGAATTACGATTTTTCAAAGGGCTTGACCTATGAGTAAATTGCTACCAGTTTCTTAATTGGCAAGAGCTATGAAAGAGCAAGTGCGTCATGCGCAGCCGCCATGTGTGAATTTTCCATGATTTCGTTCGAGCTCCCTTATGGGTTCATTATTTTCCGTGCATAATTAAACCGCATATTTCTCGACCTCTCCACTGCAATTTTGTTCTTCTTAATTTCCTTCTATTAGCAGTGTGCAAGATGATGCAATGCAGTACTACCTCCGATCCATAAAAAGTGTCGTCCATTTTATACTAAACTAGTACAAACTTTGTACTAGATGAGCGACATTTTTTGGATCGGAGGGAGTAGAAAATATTGTAGCAAGGCAGTTAAAAAGAAAACAAAACAAAAACTCAATCAAATTTTAAAAGAAATTATATGTGCACTCGTTAGAACGGTGCACATCAAAAGACTACTAAATTTATTTTATAGGGGATTTTTTTATCTCAACTGTAAAAGGCAGTACAAAAAACACTAGAAGTAACATATATAAATTAGATCCAAAACCGTAGATCCCTAGCGACGACTAGATCGAACCAAAGCAAATCAAAGCGCAACGCTATCATTGCCCCTTCCTCGGCTGAGCTGCGAGAAAACCTTGTTGGTAAAGACAAGCGGGAATTTGACGTGCTAAGACCCCACAGGACTAACGAGACAGAACAACAACCAGTTATTGACTTATTGTCGATGTAGAGAACATATATCGAAAGGATCTACGGCAGACACACGAACGTACATGAAACAAATAACAGTTCAGCCGATTTTTTTTGAACAACCAAGTGAACATCAGACACATTTCTCATGCCAAATTGAAATAGGAACAAAACAAAACTAATTCAGCTAGCGTATATTTGACGCATGTTTACATGCCAAAGCTGAGAAAATTACAAAAAATCACTACAATTGCGGCTAGGTTTTTAAAAAACCACATAATACGTAAAAATTTCACGACGCCACCGGTTCGGAGCTAATTAATTTCAGAGAACCACCACTTCTGTGCTAACCGTTTACGAAGCTCAGTTAAGCATGAAACTGACAGACATAGCCAACTGTCAGGCTGACGTGACAAACAGTGTTTGACTGAATCGCCAAAGTAGACGTAGGGTCTCTCTATTCTGTCGAGCACCTCATGTGCATCAATGGCGATGGCGACAGACAGGCTACCTGCTGCTCATGCACGCCGGCAAGGTCCACGACGAGCTCCCTGCCGCGCCGGCAAGGTCCACGCGAGTTCCGTACCTGTTGTGTATCTAGGTGGTTTTTTTAAAAACCTAGCCGTAATTGTGGTGTTTTTTGTAATTTTCTCTATCAAAGCTAGAAGGACGATGATTTTTCTTGCTACTGCGGAGTCGTCGAGTCCACCTTGGCAGTTGGTCAGCACGTGAACATGCAAAACTTACCGTTCCTATGTGCTTGCATGGAGAGTGCTTGCGAGAGAGTACATGTCGTTGAGCTCACCCTTGACCGTCTGGCCAGCCGTGCTCGACAGCTCGAGCGAGAGTAATGTTAAGTAGCTAGTCAACCATCCGACCTGCTGCTTAATTTCTTCGAGATGAGCTCACAGAAGTCAGTGCGACTGTGCGTGCAGCCAACATGTACGGCACTTAATTAGTCTATTTTACTGGCTAAAACCTGTCAATCGAGTTTACCTAAAAATAAGACCACGAGGCTCCTGCGTATCGGGGCTGGTGAAAATGCTGTTGGGTGAGAAATTAAAAGATCAGCACACCTTTAGTTCTCATTTCTAACCTAATGCGAGTTCCCCTATTACGCGTGTGTGTGTGGAGGAAAACCCAGCTGGGAGGGATCGAGGGACTCCATGCATGTTATTTCTCGACACAAGTAAGCGCAAGTCGTGAGCATAGCAGAGAGATGATCTCGTCGCTATATTTGCGTGCATGCACGCCTTCTCGTTCGTCTCGATTTGAGGTGTGTGAGCTGTGTGGGTGTAGACTGTGAGTACCCTACCGCCAGTAGCCGACCTAGAAATATATCAAAGCCTGGGCAAACCTTAAATCAAATGCTTAGAATGCTACTTTTTATTTAAATCTGGATGAAAATTAGCCGTGCCGGCCGACCGGAAGCCCGGGCAAGCGCACAGGCTGCCGGGACGCTGGGTCCGCCAGTGCCTACCGCCGGGGTCACTCGGCGCACACACCGCCGCTGCCGTCGCCTTCCAGCTTATCAACGAGTAGGTGGATAGCAGGTCAGGCTTTTTTATAAAATATGGTGCGGATCTCCAGCCTCCGCATCAAATTGAGAACAGGTCCAGCTTGTTGTATGAACTAAAAAAATGTAGTAACAAATATAACATTTGTTGACGGAAATCTTGGTGACGAAGTTCCATACCATCATTGATATGTCTTAATAGGTGACGGTTTTTATATTGCCTCGCACAGGTAGCTTGATCTTTAACGATTTCGTTTTTTGTCAAGCATTAGTATGGGTAAACCGTCACCCATTAAGAAACCCAGAAGGACAGACATCGTCTCTGTTAATAGGTGACGAATATAGATCGTGGAGTATGTAAACTGACACTGACTATAATTGGAGATACATGTCAGGGAAACAAATATTTTGTTATAATTTTTAATTCATGTTTCATGCGGGACACGGTAGTCCATTTTTTTAATTTTAAACCTTTATAATATCATGATTGATCCACATGCCAGGAACAAAAATAATACAATAAATTTGTGGTGTGGAGGATTCGATCCCATGAATTTGGCTGGAACAATGCGGATCGCTACCGCTGCGATACAACTACAGAATAACCTACATAAGGTTTTTGTTATATGAATTAGGTGCTCAAGCGGCGCTGCTACACGTCACTGACTTGACCAGGTGCCATCTCGTCTCCCCCTCCCAAACAATTCCAATAACTTGACATTATCATAATTATATCCATAGAGTAAGCTTAAAACAGAATTGTTAGTTCATGTGCCTAAAAATTACCTAAATCTTTTTTTTCGAATTTTTTAACTAAATCTTGAGAACTTGGCTGTGACAAGATGGAGGGTGGTTGTACCCCCAGCACACCAGAGTTTAAACCCCAGATTTGACGTTAGTATTTCTCATTTAGATAGAATATTCTTCAGTGAGAGCCGATGTTCCCGTCGACAGCGAGGCGCCTTCAGGTGTTGCTAATAGATCTCGGTTTTTTTTTTGCAAAATAAAGGAAGCAAATTAAGTAAACAACGTCATTCACTAGTTGTAAATGAAATCAACACGGCGACGGCGCCCTTGATAAAATTTATCACAAAAATAATAATTATTTTCTTTAGGGACGACTATGAGAACCCATCATGCATGGTTCAACGCATGTAATTCTATGTGGACGATTCAGGCGGGCACGTGCCGTTGCAGCTAGGCCATTTGGCCTTGCACTCGTTCTTCGTCCTGAAACACGGCCGTGGCTTCAAGATGTCGTAGCAGTGGGGAAAATGGTTTAGCTCGCGCTATGGTTGGCTTGGCAACCAAGACTTGGGCGATGACCACAGACTTCACACACCGGTTTGGAGAGATCTGCTCTCTTGCCTTCAATTCTTCCGCTCGGCCGTTTCGGTCACGGTCGGCTCGGGTTCTAGCACTTTTTTTTGAAACGAAGGTAATTTTTTTGTCTTTTATATTGGTATAGAAGAAGCAAACAAGAGGGCAAGTCCTCAAAAAGGAAAAAGATACAACTCAACCACGCCGGCCTCCGAGGCCGCGCCCCACACGGGTCAATGGTCAAGTTGCCCAAGCAACCAAGACCGGCACCAAAACCCCCAAGCGGAGGAGAGAGTCCGGAGCCGCCGCTCCGACATCCACGCCGGCTCCAAAGCCGCGCTCCACGCAGGTCGACGACCAAGACGCCCAAGCTACCAAAGCCGACACCAACGACCTCGACGCAACATGGTGGAGGTGGCCTCAACACTTCACAGCGGAGGCGATGCTTCCGGAGCCGCCGCTCCGACTTCCACGCCAGCCCCTAGGCTACGCCCCGCACGAGCCGACGACCAAGACGTCCAAACGAACAAAGTCGACACCCCACCACCTCAACGCAGGTCAACGGAGGCAAAACCCGCTCCGGCATCCACGCCGGCCCCAAGGCCGTGCACCCCCAAGCCGAGGGCGAGAAAGCTCGCCACCGCCACCCACCATCACACCACAGGTCCCGCTAGCCGATGGAACATCCAAGACGAGGCCTCATGAGGCAATATGACGCAAGAGCGCCATCCTCGCCCGATCCGACAAAGGATCAAGGGTTTCCCATGGAGAACCCGGCAGGGAGAAAGCGATACCACCACTTCGACGACGCCTTCATGAAGGACGCATCGTCCAAGGACGTTGCCGTCGTCGGCCCAGTCAACAACTGGGCAGGGCTTTCACCCGGCGCTGGTTCACAAACTCCACAAACCGCCCACAGAGGACCGGCTAGCCCACCATCACCGCAAGCCGCAGCCACCGCGACAACCTCACACCACGACAGGCGTCATGCCGACTGCGACCCGGTCACAGCCGTAGCCTCGGGGCCGCTGCCCCGGCCTCCACCTTGCCGGCCACGCCCAGCAGAAGCCAGGGGAGCAGCACCGAAGACGCCCTCCGCAACCGCGCCGCCACCGAAGCCGCGCGACCCAGATGGGGCCCGCACGCACCCAGCCAGACAAGCGCCGTCGAACAGAGCCGTTGTTCGTCCCCGTCCGCATCCTGCGTCGCACCAGCGCGGCCGCAGGAGCACACCGCGGCCGGCCGAGCACCACAGCCCGCGCCGCCGCGACGCCGGCGTTCCCGGCACGCCGTCTACACGGCCAGGCCCGAGCTCGCCCCCATCAAATCCGGGCACGAAGGCCCCAGATCCGCCGCCGAGCCGTGTCCCCACGGGTCCGGAGCCGCCACTCCGGCCTGTGTAACAGCCCATTTGTAACTTTCCAAAAATGTGGTGTTTGTGTTGTAATAAAAATGATCTGCATGGTATCTTTTCTTTTTGTCTCCACAATTAATTAAATTGGTGCATTTAAATTAAATCACACTATTAAATTCAAATACAAATTCAACTATTTTCAAATATGATGTTACAAAGTTTTTACAAACTTTCGAACGTAGTAAATTAAATTATCTATTTAAAAATATAAAAGTTTGTCAAAAGTTTTCATCCCATATTTCTTTCCATTTTGTTTTAAATGCAAAAACGAGAAACGAAATAAAAAGGAAAGAAAACCGCAAAGAAGAAAAAAAAAGGAGAAAGCTCCCTGGCCGAGCTGGGCCACCACGACCCAACTCAGCCCAGCACCCCAGCCCACCAGCCCGCTCGGGTCATGCCTTTCCTCCGTACGGATGAGTTCCACGCTGGCCATGGCGCTGAGCCACTGTGTCGCTGCCCCCACTGCCTCCACCTTTCCCCCTCTCTCCCCTTTCTCTTTAAATCGCCCCCGGAGCAGCAAACCCTAACCCTAGCCCCATCTGGCCGCCGCCGGGCCTCTCTTGTTCCTCTCCTCCTCCACCGAAATCACCGGAGCGCCTCCGCCGTCAGCTATCCCTCCGGACCTCCCCCCGCACCGAGCACTCCCCCGACGACCACCGCGGTGAGCTCCGTCCTCTCCGTCTCCTCTTCCCCTCCGGTTACCCCGCTCGAGGTCGCTGTTTTGAACGATGCCGGAGAGGCTCCCGCACGGCCGCACGCCCCCACGGACGTCGAGCACCAATCCGAACCTCCCGTGCATCCCTTGTTCCCCCGAGCACAAAAACTGAATCACCCACACTCCCGCAACTCCCGCACGCGTTCGCTCGAGGCAGCGCCGCCCGATTGTGGCCACCGCCGGCGATTTCTCTCCGCCATCGCGGCTTCCTGTTGATTCTTCAGAAAATTCAGTTAGGGCTTACTCTTCGTTTTTCAGTACAAAAACAATACATTGCATAGTCGTTCAGCAACACGCACACCACCCTCTGGTCAACAGCGCCGATCCACCCACTCTAGCTCGATCGCGAGTTCGAACCTCCGTGCCAGTGGGAAAAATAAAAGGCACATTTTTTCCCTCTCGCTAACAGTGGGTCCCCGTTGTCAGAGACAGAGGCGCTGGGAAAATTACCCCGAGCCCCCTGCTCTCAGTGTTTCACACCTAAGCCCTCCCAGATAATTCTCCCATCACGGATAAGTCCCTGCACAATTACAGAAACAACCCAAGGCTTATAAATGCAATAACTTTAAATATATAAACTCAAATAAAATAATCTTTATATGTTTTACTATCAGAAAAAATGCAATGAACAACATTATGCCATTCTTATGTCATTTTGCATCATTTATTTTAAATGATTAGTTTAATTTAACAAATACACTTAAATAATTAAATATGGAATGTGAGGGGTAACAGATATATAATGCCCTAATTCCATTTAAATTTCCCATATCTTTTATACCATGTCTTGATATGCTAATAAACATTTAATCTGTTGTATAGATAAATAAAATTGCATCTAACTAATAAATATGGAATGTGTTGGGTAAATATTTAATTATTTCCTACTCCATTTAAATTGATCAAATCACCATTCCATGTTATATATGTTAAACAACATTTAATTTGTTGGTTACACAAATAATTTGCACCGTAATTAATTGCCGGGATTTCATCCCCGCGTTAATATGACCTAATCATCTCATACCATATTGCAACATCAATTGTTTGCGCATTTCTGTTTATTGATATTGTTTCCTATTGTCTGTGTTTTGCTCTTCTTTGGGAAGACGACGACGTGTCTGCTGTCGATACTTCCTTCCTTGAGATTCCAGCTTTTGTATCGGGCCACGAGCTGCCAGGCAAGTTTCTGCTAACCGGTTATACGATTGTTTGGTTTTTATCATTGCCTTTTGATCTATGCTATCCTAGTTACGATTCTTGAATTGCGATCCCATCATATGTTTATCCTGCAGCCCATACAACTTTATCCCCACATCCTATCACCTGTTGTATGTTTATCTGTTAGCCTTGCGAGTCATAGTGCATGCTTAAGGTTGGTTATGCGAGTCTGTTTGTCCTATGTCAATTATACTTAGCATGATAGATTGTCTACTTGAATAAAATGCTATCTTCTATTGGGGTATTATAATTAAAAGATAAGGCACCGGCGGAAGGCCTTGCGAGGTGCTTTGTGAAAGAGCATTTTCCCTCATGTGTGGTTTTGGTAATTATATGACAATCTCTATGGACTAATGTTTGCATTGATATATCCTTATAGATCTTGTCCATGGAATGGTGGAGTTCATGTGTTGAACTCTTGAAGCTCATGTGTTGAGTGAAGCTTATTGCAAGTATGTCTTGAAGATTCAAGACATCATCTTAGTGAAGAAAAGATGAGTTGTGAAAGACCAAGAGAAGCTTTCTCGAAAAGATTCTATGCTTGGAGCTTTCTATGGATATACGAAGACGAAGCTTAGCGAAACTCTCCAATTGTGAGCATGGGGGAGTATTTGGAGGAGTCTTCATCAAGCATGTGCTTGGACGCGCAATCAAGAAAGATGATCCACTTGAAGAGATCAAGATAGTCATCATCTAACTCAAAGTGGATTGCTCAAGGCAAAGGTATGATTTTGAAAGGGCTATAGGATAGATAGGCGTACTATCAAGAGGGGTTCTCAAGTTAGTAACTTGATCGCATCGTTATGGAGAGTTCAAACCTTTACATACTTGGCATATCATATTTCTTGGTTCTTATTTGACTTTTATCCTTGTGAGGAATTAGAGCTTGGTTCATCTCCATGTCAAGCTCTAGTTCATCAAAAACGGTTTTACTTTGGAAAACTTGTTGCGTTTTTTATGTTTGAGGTTTTATCGGTTGTTCTTTTATCTAGAGATTTTACATTTCCCCATTTGGTTTTAACCTCACTTGTTGGACTATGATGTTTCTATGCATGATCTTATAGAGCTCTTAGTGGTGATTCTAACGAGCCAAAAATCATAGAAAATAGAGTTCGTATGGTCAAGATATCATCGTTTTCGTGTTGACGTTTCTGCCAGGGGCGGAAGTTCCGGCCAAGCTTCCGCCCAAACTTCCGGTTTGACCAGAGAACACTTCCCGGACGCGTTTTGGGGTGTTGGGGGGTCCGGAAGTTCCGGGGTAAGCCCGGAACTTCCGGCCCGAGTGGGAAAAACTGTCCCCAACAGGCAGATTTGTTGGGAACCTATTTAAGGGGTCATCTTCCCCAATGGTTCCCAAGTTTTGGTGCTCTCTCTCCTCCTCCATTGTTGACCTCCAAAGCTTTACGATCTCTCAATCCCTCCTATGATTCTTGCTATTTCTTGAGGGAAAACAGAGAGGAGATCTAGATCCACATTTCCACCAATCCATCTCTCCTCTAAGTGAGTGGAACCTAGTGGGTCTAGATCTTGTAGTTCCTTTGTGGTTCTTCTCCTTTGTTCTTCCTCTCTTCTCCCCCCACAAGCATTAGTTGCTTTTGGTGGGATTTGGGAGTGAAGGATTTGACTCCTTTGTGGTTTCTTTGTTCTTCCTCTCTTATTCCCCCATAAGCATTTGTTGCTTTGTTGAAATTTGAGAGTGAAGGACTTGAGCACTTTGTGTGCTCTTGCCATTGAATTTGCATCGGTTTGAGCCCTCCACGAGGATTCGTGGTGGTGTTACTTGTGAGCTTGTTACTCTTGGGTCATTGGACCCTAGACGCCTTTTGTGGCCAAGACCTTTTGTGGTCACTTGAGAGCCCCCAATTAAGTTGTGGGTGTGTGCCTCAAGACTTGGGAGCCCCCAATTAAGTTGTGGGTGTGTGCCTCAAGAGTTGTACGGAATTCGATCTCCGCCCCAAAGGAGATTAATAGTGGAAGGTGAACTCGCAACCTTTTGTGGTTGAGTTCATCAAGAGAACAAGGTGAGCCTTTGTGCCGTTGCGGCTAACCTGTTGTGGTTGCGCACACCTCTCCAAACGAGACGTACACCCTTTGGGTGGAACTCGGGAATACATCCTCGTCTCCACGTGTCTCGGTTATTTCTATACCCGAGCTCTTTACTTATGCACTTTACATTGTGATAGCCTTCGTGCTTGAAGTCATTTATCTTGCTATCACCTTGTTACTTGTATTGCTTAGCATAAGTTGTTGGTGCACATAGGTGAGCCTAGTCTATATATCTAGGTTGTATGCTTGTTAAAATAAAACTCTAGTTTTATTCCGCATTTATCAAGCATACCGGAATATCCGGGTCTTACTTGGACCGGATAATCCGGCTTCTTGAAAAAATTTAAATCGCCTATTCACCCCCCCTCTAGGCGACGTCTATCCGTTCAATTGGTATCAGAGCCAGGTTATCTCATTATTAGGACTAACCGCCTAGAGATAAAGATGTCATTTAGAGATCTAGTGCACAATCCCACTTATAGATTCGACGACACAAATCATGATGTTTGGAAAATTCGCATGCTTAATCTTTTTAGAGACATGTGTTCAAATTTAGAGAGTATTGTAGATATGGGTTTTTCTCCTCCAAAGGATTCACAAGAATTATCTTTAGAGGATGAGAAAAACTCTTATCTCGATACTCTTGCATCTAATGGTCTTATATGTGCTTTGAGCGATGTAGTCCTTGCGTCAATCATGCCTTTTTGGAGCGCTCATGAATTATGGATAAAACTTCAAGATATATATGAGGTGTACAACATTTCCAAGGATGATGGTCGTCCTTCCACATCCGGTCGTGATGAGCTCACGTCTTCTTACACTTCACCGACATGTGGTTTGCCACAAGGTAAATATATGGTGAGTGGTGATAGAAATTGCATTCTTGATGGAGAATCCACTATTGACTATACTTCACACCCATCTTATTACAATGCTCTATCTTTGGACTTAAACACCTCTAGCACTCCAAATGTCATACATGCTAGTGTTGATAGTCCTTGCATATCATGTAGTAGTTGTTTAACAAAATCTCATGATGATATGCTTTTATTGTCTTGTTGCCATGATCACAATGTTTCTACTTCCTCTAGTACTTGTTTGGCTAACAATGTAGAGGAATCCGAACAATTGTTGGAACAAGACATGGACCCCATTGGTGTTTCAAGTAACTCTTCATCGTCTTCATCCACTACTCACCTTTGCCTTATGGCTAAGGAGTTTAAGGTATCTCCTATCGTGCACTCCAATATATCTCATGGTGATGATGATGATGATGATGTTGATGATGATACTAGTCTTGAAATCAAACAAGAAATTATTGCTTTTGATCATTTCATGACTAACTAGCAAGGAGTTGGCAAGAAACACTTTGGCTCTCTTATGAGCCGTATAGGTGAGCTTGAGGATGTTCTTGAGCTAAAAGGTGAGACTGAGAGAGAAAATGCCTATGAAAAGGTATCTCTTCAATCATCTCTAGAAGATGAACAAGAAACTAATGTTCACCTTCAAGAGCAACTTGAAACTATCATGGAGTCTCATAACTCCAAAATTGCTAAGCTAACTAAGGAGCGTGATCTTCATTTTGCTAAATGTAAAATTGTGCAAAATGAAAAGACCGAATTTGTGGCTGCTCATGCTAGACTTGTTGAAGACCTTGAGTCACTTGACAATGCTCACAAGGAATTGACAAGTGAACATGATCTTCTTATCAAGTCTCACGATCAACTTCAAACTCGGTTATCAAACCTTGAGAATTCTAGCACCTCCACTCCTTTACATCACCTTGCTATTTCTAAATGTAATGTGCTTAGTAAAGAAAATGCTAAGTTAAATAATGAGCTTGTCATGTTGTCTCCTTCCACCTCTAATGATAATGATGCTTGTGCTACTAACTCCACTTTGTGTGAAGCATCTATTTTGAAGGAGAATGTTGAGCTAAGAGCTCAACTTGATTTGCTAACTAGTAAGTATGGGAAGTTGGAAGAAACTCATGAAAAGCTTTTTAGCTCTAATGAGGATCTCCTAGCATCTCATGCTAAGCTAAAGTTAGCTCATGAGGCGGTCACTACGAAGGTAAAATCTTGTGAGCCTCTTGTGAACACTAGCACAAACTCTACTTCTAATGCATTATTGCCATGTGCTAGTTCTAGTAATTCATCCACTCATAAAATTGCTACATCTTGTGATGAATTACTTTCCTTGCCTTGTTGCTCTAACATTGTAGCATCTACTTCCTCTAGTATTTGTGTTGAAACTAACCATGTAGAGGAACTCAAAGAGCTTAAGGCACAAGTAACTTCTTTGAAGAAAGACTTGAAGAAATGACATAAAGGGAAGTCCACCCTCGAAAACATGCTGAGAGTGCAACAACTTCCTCATGACAAGAGTGGACTTGGATTCAACTCCAATAACAAGAACAAGTCCAATGTCAAGAAAAAAGCACAAGTTCGTCAAGAAGAAGGGCCAAGAACAAGCTATTGATTCGGTCAAGATTGTGTGCTTCAAGTGCAAGGTTGAAGGGCACCATGTTAGATCTTGCCATTTGAAGAAGAAGCCTCTTAGTGAGAAGCAACAAGGGAAGCAACCTCAAGTTCAAACTCAAGCTTCCCAAGTTGAAGAACATTCCCTTCCCAAGAAGAAAGGTAAAAGCCGCATTTGCTACAAATGTCGTGGGAAGGATAACTTTGCTTCTTCATTCACTCATGGTACCTTATCTAACCCTTCTACTATTGATAATGTTCATTCTCTTCGGAAGGATAGGGTTGCAATGTGTTTGCCAAAGTTATTGGTACTCAAAGTGGTGTCAAGAAAAGAACCATTTGGGTTGTCAAGCCTATTGTGACTAACCTCTTAGGACCCAACTTGGTTGGGGACCAACAAGCTAAAACTTGATCAATAGGTGTAAACGGAGGACATTGGAGACTTGACTACATCATGAAGAATTAAGTGATCTTCATCATTTATATTCTCTCAAGTCAAGTCAATTGGATTATATTGTCTTAGCATATATCCAATGCTCCTCCTTGCGGTAACTTGTATTTACTTCATATGTACTCATTGAAAGTTACTTGCACCCTTGCATGTGTTTGGTTTTGTGCCTTACTAGTGTTTCATATGTGTTGTGCACTCTACTTACTTATGTTGAGTAATCAAACTTGTGTATGTTGGTTTGCACACCATGTATTTTTGAGCCTCTTGTCTATTTGTTTTTATCTTAATTGGCTCTTTTAGGTATTTTAATGGACTATCCCATTTTGGGGGAGTGATTTGCTTTTTGGTAACTCACCACCCTAAAATGTGTATTCATGAGGAATACCACTTAGTAGTGATATTTCAATATTATCTACTCTCTTTGTGGTATGTCTTACTCATGAGAAATTCAAATTCTAATGTCCATTAATTATCTCTTGTTGGATTTCTTTTGCCTCTTGTTACAAAGAAAGGATTATCACATTATGGGGGAGTAATAAGCTATGTGCATATTACAAGCCTAGAAAATGTGAACATGTGAGGTAGTGTTACCTAGAGTTGATATTGTTGATTATCTTGTTCCTAGGTGGCATGGTACTCAAATAAGTTCCATATTTGCTTAAGTGCTTTTTGTTCACCCATCTTTTGGTATCTTGTTTGTGAGAGAGTTTCTTGATGCTTGGTATGATAATCGATTATTTGAAGCCATCAAGAATCTCTAGATAAGCATGATTTTCAATACTTTTATTTTGCCACATGCTTATGTTTTGTGAATATGATCTTGAATACATATATATGTCATGTACCACCGAGAACTATCTATATACAATCATTGTCTTTGACAAGTGATAATTATATTTGTGGTAAATGTATTGATCATATTTACATTGGCTATTATTAATAAATTGCCTTATTCTATCGCCAAGTTTGTTTTGGTCTAACCACCCTTTTATCGTCCTTGCTTCATTTGGATCTTTTTGTTGCTCTACTCATAATTTGTGTTGTGCTTTCTTGAGTTAGGAAAAGCAAGGATCCCATTGTTGTGCATTTACATTCGAAGACTTTATTCTAAGTAATGCACCATCCTTGGGGGAGCTATCCTACATTGAGTAGAACATCATCATTTTAATTGTTATCGGGTCTTATTGATTTTATTGAACTTTGTGTTCAAAAAGATATATGGAGGGTAATGATCCCACTTGTGTGCATTTTGTATTTACATACAAGATCTTAAAAATGCACTAATCATGGGGAAGCTACTCTATACTCTTTAGAACACTATTCTTTAAAATTGGTTTGGTATCTTATTGCTCTTCTTGAACATGACTAATGTTGTAACAATGTATATGGAAAGTGATGATCTCATTTATGTGTATTTTGTATTCATATACAAGATCATAAAGAATGCACAAATCTTGGGAGAGCAATCCTATACATTATTGAACATTAGTTATCTTCAATTGGTATTTGATCCCGATGACATGTCTCTTTGAAAGACAAACATTTTTCGTCTTGGTACTTTGTGCCATCATGAAAAGTGTAGATGGATTGGTTTATTTGTTTAAACCTTACTCTTCTTTGTGCAGCTGGCTATCTCATCCCATGGTTCCTAGTCTACCTTTTTGGATGAGATAAACCTTCGAGCATGCTTGTTTGATTTATTTCTTATGCTCATTGGTTTAGCCTTGACCGTGTTTTCATTTGATATCTTTTCAAATTGGTTTCTCCAATCATGGGCTGGTTTGAGTATTTGATACAATGAGGACAATTGTTTCTCTTGTCACACTTTTGTGTAGCCTCTTGATTTAATTGGTGTTTTGTCCAAATTGTATGTCGTTTGGTTCTTGAAAGTTTTGTGCATGCATATTTACTATATGTATATGTTATGGCATGCTTACTTTCGTTGATCCAATATATAGGATAAACTCCATCAAATCCTAAATGGCTAAGATGTGCATGAAATTCTATTTCATATCAATATGCACATATTTATGTGGAGTTTGTCCTATGTATTGTAGTTGGTCTAACTACTTTGGACCCAATTAGTTTGGGTACCATAGTGTACTTAATTTGTTTTAGGTACATGGGAGATGCATTGGAAGCTTGTCTCTTTTTAAATAAGATGTCTTCGCCATGTGCTTCTTGGAGCCAAGCTTGGATGATTGTGAACTCTCATCTTCTACACCGTCAATGCTATCTCGGTAACAAGTATCTAACTCATGCATATACTTCTAGATCTCAATCTTGTGTAGGTTGTTCTTTGGCATGAGTTTCTCTAAGTTGCATTTGATATGGTTTTTGCAAAGTTTTTTTTAAATATCTTCATTGCTAATGTGAGTAAGCCGGGATGATTACACATCAAGGGGATTTATATAATCATCTTCATGATTCACCGATCCCCAATATGTTAATCTAACAAATTCATTTCAAAGTCTCTCATGTGCAATATTGATGAATTGTCATAAATCATTTGCCTTATGTGATATTTGTTTTGTGTCTCGAAGTATCCCAACTATCACTTATCCTATGTGGGTATTTGTGATTCTTTGAGAATTTGGTGTTGGAAGTTCATCTATACCCTCTAAGAATAATTTGAGCTATGTGCTTTTCTTTTAAGCAAAAATCTCATCGGTGTATTTATAACTTCCTCTTGGATACCATGTGCTTTACCTTGTATCTACATTGTGTGTGCATGTTTCTTTGTGGACTTAGTGTCTACTTAGAAACTTATACACATGGAGGTAGTTACATATTTAATTGGTATTCAAAATCTTTAGTGATCACATTTTATTTCTTTCTTGATTATTTGGTGATCTCTAAAAGGCACAAGCTTTGTTTTTCTATTTGTATAACATTGCCTTTTAATAAGCTTGTGATCCTATTTGATTTATCCTCTTTGGTGTGATTGTATGCGAAATACATGATATGCACTATGTGCCTCATAATTTGAAAGACTATGATGTTGCTTAGGCTCATCCTTGTTTAGTCTCCTAAATTGTATTTCCATGCCACACCCATCCTTTCCCAGTTGAGAAAGCCTTTATTCAATCTTGCACCTTTTTGTGTTCAAAATTATCCAGGAGGGAGTGAAGTTTCCATGTTATACACACCATATTGAAATACAAATCTTTTCATTGTGCATGTACCTTGGGGAGTTCACTCTTGATTTTTAGAACACTTGGTTGATCTTATCACAATATCCTATTGTACTCAATTGGTTTTGGATCCCTTGATTGCTTGCTTCTTTGTGAATGCTTTCCCCCTTTGCAATTGGTATCCTTCCAGTGGATTTCAATTGATATCTTTCTTGTGCAATTTTTGGATCCTCAATATAGTTTGATCCCCTTCATCTATTCGTCATTGGATAAGTGCATTTGATTTCACTCATATCATGAGAAATGCATAAATCATGAAGGAGATCTTATTATGTTACCTTTCCAAAGCTTTTCGCCCATTTCGACAATCGTTGCCAATGGGGAAGAAGTTTTGGAGGGTTGTATGGAATTGGCTTTGTACTTTGGTTTATTCTTAAGTATTTGCCTTTCTTGCCTTTGCATTTGTTGCTTGGTTTTATATATAGTAGAAACTCCACCATCGGTAATGGTTGACAATATGTGCAATGAATTCATGTTCATACATACGTGCATAAATTATGGGGGAGTTTGCTCTATATATGTGGATGAAATAACATCACATACCTTTGTATTATATTTGATGTTAGTACAACCACTTTTGTTCGTTAAATTCCATATTATTAACCATCTCAAAAGAGATTGTCATCAATTACCGAAATGGGGGAGATTGAAAGAGCATTTTCCCTCATGTGTGGTTTTGGTAATTATATGACAATCTCTATGGACTAATGTTTGCATTGAGATATCCTTATAGATCTTGTCCATGGAATGGTGGAGTATATGTGTTGAACTCTTGAAGCTCATGTGTTGAGTGAAGCTTATTGCAAGTATGTCTTGAAGATTCAAGACATCATCTTAGTGAAAAAAATATGAGTTGTGCAAGACCAAGAGAAGCTTTCTCGAAAAGATCCTATGCTTGGAGCTTGCTATGGATATACGAAGACGAAGCTTAGCAAAACTCTCCCATTGTGAGCATGGGGGAGTATTTGGAGGAGTCTTCATCAAGCATGTGCTTGGACGCGCAATCAAGAAAGATGATCCACTTGAGATCAAGATAGTCATCATCTAACTCAAAGTGGATTGCTCAAGGCAAATGTATGATCTTGATAGGGCTATAGGATAGATAGGCGTACTATCAAGAGGGGTTCTCAAGTTACTAACTTGATCGCATCGTTGTGAAGAGCTCAAACCTTCGCATACTTGACATATCATATTTCTTGGTTCTTATTTGACTTTTATCCTTGTGAGGAATTAGAGCTTGATTCATCTCCATGTCAAGCTCTAGTTCGTCTAAAACGGTTTTACTTTGGAAAACTTGTTGCGTTTTTGATGTTTGAGGTTTTATCAGCTGTTCTTTATTCTAGATATTTTATATTTCCCCATTTGGTTTTAACCTCACTTGTTGGACTATGATGTTTCTCTGCGTGATCTTATAGAGCTCTTCGTGATGATTCCAACGAGCCAAAAATCATCGAAAACAGAGTTCGTATGGTCAAGATATCATCGTTTTCGTGTTGACGTTTCTGCCAGGGGCGGAAGTTCCGGCCAAGCTTCCGCCCAAACTTCCGGTTTGACCAGAGAACACTTCCCGGGCCCGGAACTTCCGGCCCGAGTGGGAAAAACTGTCCCCAACGGGCAGATTTGTTGGGAACATATTTAAGGGGTCATCTTCCCCAATGGTTCCCAAGTTTTGGTGCTCTCTCTCCTCCTTCATTGTTGACCTCCAAAGCTTTAAGATCTCTCAATCCCTCCAATGATTCTTGCTATTTCTTGAGGGAAAACAGAGAGGAGATCTAGATCCACATTTCCACCAATCCATCTCTCCTCTAAGTGAGAGGAACCTAGTGGGTCTAGATCTTGGAGTTTCTTTGTGGTTCTTCTCCTTTGTTCTTCCTCTCTTCTCCCACCACAAGCATTAGTTGCTTTTGGTGGGATTTGGGAGTGAAGGATTTGACTCCTTTGGGGTTTCTTTGTTCTTCCTCTCTTATTCCCCCATAAGCATTTGTTGCTTTGTTGGAATTTGAGAGTGAAGGAGTTGAGCACTTTGTGTGCTCTTGCCATTGAATTTGCATCAGTTTGAGCCCTCCACGAGGATTCGTGGTGGTGTTACTTGTGAGCTTGTTACTCTTGGGTCATTGGACCCTAGACGCCTTTTGTGGCCGACCTTTTGTGGCCAAGACCTTTTGTGGTGAAGACCTTTTGTGGTCACTTGAGAGCCCCCAATTAAGTTGTGGGTGTGTGCCTCAAGACTTGGGAGCCCCCAATTAAGTTGTGGGTGTGTGCCTCAAGAGTTGTATGGTTCGATCTCCAAATGAGATTAATAGTGGAAGGTGAACTCGCAACCTTTTGTGGTTGAGTTCATCAGGAGAACAAGGTGAGCCTTTGTGGCGTTGCGGCTAACCTGTTGTGGTTGCGCACACCTCTCCAAACGAGACGTACACCCTTTGGGTGGAACTCGGGAATACATCCTCGTCTACACGTGTCTCGGTTATTTCTATACCCGAGCTCTTTACTTATGCACTTTACATTGTGATAGTCTTCGTGCTTGAAGTCATCTATCTTGCTATCACCTTGTTACTTGTATTGCTTAGCATAAGTTGTTGGTGCACATAGGTGAGCCTAGTTTATATATCTAGGTTGTATGCTTGTTAAAGTAAACCTCTAGTTTTATTCCGCATTTATCAAGCATACCGGAATATCCGGGTCTTACTTGGACCGGATAATCCGGCTTCTCGAAAAAGTTTTAAATCGCCTATTCACTCCCCCCCCTCTAGGCGACGTCTATCCGTTCACTTTGTTCTGCTAAGTGTCGACCTAGGAACTCAGTTCTTGTCCTCGGATCCAATTTTGAGCGCACTAACCGCTTGTGGGAGGCCCTATGGAGCCCCTCGCGGCTTCGATCTAATCCGCTTCTTATCCAGGGCGCCGCAAGTAGTTCGGGTTTTCCATTTGATGCATGCATATGTTACCTAACGATCTCATGATGATGGAGTAGTCGATTCTCATATAGGGTGGCACGTTCTTAGAGTGCTATGAAGGTCGATCCCGCGGGCACTGGACCTGATTAGCCGTGCACACAATCATGTGGTTCCCTGGATGGGTTGTAGAGAGGAGATTTGCCATGTTGAGATGTCCTACCTTCTGGCTTTGCTTTTGGGGTTGATCGACTTAGTACGGGTCCAGTAGTGCACTCCTGCAGGGTATAATCTTATCGATGAGCCGTGTCCACGGTTATGGACGACTTGGTGATGATGCTGGCTAATAAGATTATAGACAGCTTACACCTAATCATTGTTAATTAACCTGACTAGTAATATAGAATTACTTTCACATTAACTTGTAACTAAAATTGTTCAATGTGTGAGTATTTCCCGAATTTATTCCTCATACTTGGTTGAGGGTGTTAATTCGAGAATGGGTTATGATTGGTGTTAGTTGTAGATGGTTAACTTATGCGCTCTCTTATCCCTCTCCAACTTAGACAGAAGTTGTAGCGTGTCTCTATTAGATTGCTGGTGCTGCTGCCGCTAAGTCCACTTAACCTCATATTTTGGGAGTCTTACAGTTTTGTAACATGTTAGCTTAAGCTTGTTCGATACGCTTCGGTGTATTGACCCGTTCGCGGGCTGTGGTATTTCTGCAGTTGAGAATTCTCCGCACGACCAGGTTGGTGGATACTACTGGAGTTCGACGATGAGAACTACGAAGAGTAGTTAGAGTTCCCCCGGTCTTCTTCCTGGTGGACCGCGTGGATGGGCCTTCTTTTTCCGTTTCGTCCTTAAGCCCTTTGCTTCTTGTCTGTACTCAGACCGGTTTGTTTTCCGCTGCATGATGTAATGTTGGGACATTTGTCCTCTGATTGGTGTTATTCGATATATTTTGCTCAGTGAGAGCTTTGGATTAATTATTTCCTTTCTTCGTGTCTTAGGTTTATTCTGTGGTTCCTACTTGTTAACAATCCGACTCATATACCATGTGTGTATGGTTGAAGTATACGAGTTGGTAGACTTTTTGGGTTCTTGCGTGCACAATCTTGAAACGTATGTGACGTTGGGGTCGCCAAGACTTGTCGGCCAATGATCCATTCCGATCCAGGCCTGATTGTTTCCTGGGATTGGTAACCCCAGTATGTTGCTTGGTTGTGTGGCCCAACCGATACGTTTCGTTTGTGTAGCTTGAATTCAGGGTCCGACAGTTGGTATCAGAGCCTAAACGCCCTCAGGTTCCCTTCTACTGGTCGTTGTTTGAGTCTAGAAAAATATTTTGTAGCTATCAGAAAATTCTTAAACGTGAGAGTAGGAATTCTGTTCTTTTACTTCTTTCCCCACCCACCCTCCCTGTTCTTCTGGTAAGGAAGTGTTACGATATTTCCCTTCTCACCTGAATTTTAAAAATTAGGACATCACGTGTTCTGGGTTTCTGTAGTACCATAGTTGCAGGTGTCTTCAAGGTGGTGCTCTTCGTTTTAGCAGTTATCAACCTCTTCGGCTACGTTCAGTTTCATTATTGAATCAATCAGTTGTTTCTCCTCTTTGGTGGAGTTACGTCAAGCTCAATTGGTTTTCCTCGTTCTAGTGCTAGTCTTCGTTCTTACCTCTCTTTAAACCTTTCTGGAGGCAAACAAAGTGGCGTACCATGATGGATGGCCATGTCTTGTTTCCTTGTTGTCTTTCTAAGCAATCTGGAGTTTTTCCTTTAAGCGCTTACATTGGATTTTGTTTATCCGATTGTGGTGTTAACGTTGTATCCTCCTCAGGATGGAGAGTGGCGAAGAAGATACTCAAATGCCATCCGAAATAAGGCAAGTGTTGTCTCAGATGATGCAAGTTTTGGGTCAAATTCAGCAAAACCAAAACCAGGGCAACTGCCGTGTGACAATTGTAGAGTTCCTCCAGCTCAACCCACGCACGTTTGATGTTCCCTCTGAGCCACTTGATGCTGACGACTGGCTGCGTGAGATGAACAATGCTCTGGCTGTTTCTCATGTGTCCGATGAGGACCGTGTTCCGTTTGTGTCCTATCTTCTCCGCGGGAAATCCATGTCTTGGTGGGAGAACTTCCAACAGTTACGAGTACCAGGTGTTGTTATCACTTGGGATGAGTTCAAGGAGGCTTTCAAACGCCACCATATTCCCGATGGGGTCATGGAAAGAAAGCGTGATGAATTCTATGAATTGACTCAGGGAAGCATGTCTGTGCTAGACTATCAAGCCGAGTTCAACCGTCTGGCTCGCTATGCTCAAGATGAGGTATCAACTGATGCCCAGAAGCAAGCAGAATTTCGCAGAGGTCTAAGCCCAAATCTGAAGTATGCACTCACCTTGTTCAAGTGCGTTAACTTTGAAGAGCTCGTGAACACAGCTCTCCGGGAGGAATTTGGTCGTGAGATGTTTGAAGAATCTCGAAAACATGCTCTTGAAGGTGCTTCTTCTTCAGCAAACACCATGCCTCCACATAAGCGTAGGCTTTGGGTTCCATATGCATCTCCAACTCAACACACCTATCTTCCAAGCCCTTTAGGGTTCACTCCTCGTCCTCCCTCCGTAATGTTTCCTACAAGAGGTTCTAAAGCTCAGAAAAGGCCAAGTGTTCAAAGTCCGCCAAAGCCAGTGACTTCAAAAACTTGCTTCAAGTGCGGTGATCCAGGGCATATCTCTATCCATTGTCCCCAAAACAAGCTCCATAAGCAACAATCTCGTTCTTCTCCAACACAAGCTTTAGTTTGTGCTTTCCCCAGCAATTTGCCTACAGCTAGGAGTGGAAGGGTGAACCACCTCAACGCCAAAGAGGCAGAGGAAGCTCCAGAAGTTGTAATGGGCAAACTCCTAGTTAACTCTTTTCCTGCTAAGGTATTGTTCGATACTGGAGCATCTCATTCTTGTGTGTCAGTAACCTTCGCTGAAACAACGAAGCTGCCTCTAGATCCCTTATCTATTCCGCTCATGATCCATTCTCCGGGAACGCAAATGCAGACTTCCAGGGTAAGCCATGGAAACCAAATTCAAATTGGAGGTCATTTGTTCTTGGCTTCTTTAATTCTTCTGGGTAACTCAGACATTGATGTCATTCTCGGCATGGATTGGTTGAAGGCCAACAAAGCTAAGATAGACTGTTCCACAAAGACTGTAACTCTTTCTCATCCTTCTGGACAGATAGTCTATTCTCCAAATCAAACCTCTTCAGCTCAGCTTTTCGCTCTCAATGTTCATCCTCTTCCTGCTATGGAAGATATACCGGTAGTCCGAGACTTTCCTGACGTCTTTCCTGAGGAATTGTCAGGCATGCCGCCCGACAGAGCCGTGGAGTTCGTTATTGAACTAGAACCAGGCACTGCTCCTATCTCCAAACGTCCTTACAAGATGAGCCCCAAAGAACTGGCTGAGCTTAAGAGACAGCTAGAGGAGTTGGAAAGTAAAGGTCATATCCAACCTAGTACTTCTCCTTGGGGTTGTCCTACTCTGTTTGTCAAAAAGAGGGACACAACTGAGCTACTGGTTGTTGACTATCGTCCTCTGAACAAGAAAACCATCAAGAACAAGTATCCCCTTCCTCGCATCAATGACCTATTTGATCAACTGGCAGGCGCCAAAGTGTTCTCGAAGTTGGACTTGAGGTCAGGTTATCACCAGATCAAGATCCGCAAAGAAGACATTCAAAAGACAACTTTCACCACTCGTTATGGCCTCTATGAATATACTGTCATGTCTTTCGGTCTCACAAATGCTCCGGCGACTTTCTCACGTCTCATGAACTTCGTTTTCATGGAATGCCTCGACAAGTTTTTCGTAGTCTATCTCGATGACATTCTTATCTATTCCAAAACCGAGGAATAACACGGAGAACATCTACATCTTATCTTGTTGAAACTCCGAGAACATCGTCTCTACGCCAAGTTCTCCAAGTGTGAATTCTGGCTTCCTAAAGTATCCTACCTTGGTCATGTCATCTCTTCTGAAGGCATATCTGTTGATCCAAAAAAAGTGAAGGCCATTGTTGAATGGTTGCCTCCTACAACGGTGAAACAAGTCAGGAGTTTCCTTGGCATGGCTAGCTATTGCCGTCGATTTGTTGAGAACTTCTCCAAAATCGCTAAGCCTCTCACCGATCTTACTAGGAAGGATAGAAAGTTTCTTTGGACTCCACAATGTGATGAGAGCTTCAATCTCTTGAAAGCTAAACTCACTTCTACTCCTGTTCTAGTTGGCCCAGACACTTCCAAACCTTTTCAAATCTTCTGCGATGCATCTCTTCAAGGACTAGGCGCAGTCCTCATGCAAGAACGCAAAGTTGTGGCTTATGCATCTCGTCAGTTGCAGCCGCATGAGCTCAACTATCCTACACATGATCTTGAACTTGCAGCAATCATGTATGCCCTCAAGGCTTGGAGACCTTATTTGTTGGGGCACAGCTGTGAGATCTTCACTGATCACAAGAGTCTAAAATATCTATTCACTCAACCAGATTTGAACCTCAGGCAAACAAGGTGGCTTGAGAAACTCTCAGATTACGATCTTACCATCTCTTACACTCCAGGCAAAGCTAATGTAATGGCTGATGCTCTCAGTCGCAAGTCCTATTGCAACAACCTCATGGTTGAGGACATCCCACCTCCTCTTCACGAAGAATTCAAGAAGCTCAATCTTCAAGTGGTCCCCGCTGGTTATCTTGCAAACTTGATTGCCACTCCTACACTTGAGGATAAGATCCGTGCCGCACAGTTGCGTGATTCTGGTGTCAAGAATATCAAAGACAACATTGGCACGGATAAGTACAAGAGTTTCTCTCTCGATGACAAGGGTACCTTGCTGTTTGAAGAACGCATTGTAGTGCCCAAACTTGACAGCTTAAGAGAGCTCATTCTCAAGGAGGCTCATGATACTCCGCTTTCTATCCACTGCAGCACAAAGATGTACCAGGATCTCAAGTCAATCTATTGGTGGACCAGGATGAAGCGTGAAATTGCTTGCTACGTGTCTCATTGCGATGTTTGCTGTCGTGTCAAGGCAGTTCATCAGAGACCACCTGGACTTCTTCAACCACTACAAATTCCTGAGTAGAAATGGGACAAGATCGAGATGGACTTCGTTACTGGGTTTCCAAAGTCCAAGAAAGGCAACGATGCAATCTTTGTTGTCATTGATCGTCTCCCCAAAGTGGCTCACTTCTTCCCAGTCAAAGAGACAGTATCAGCTAGTCAGTTGGCAGAACTCTATATGACAAGACTGGTCCCTTTACATGATGTTCCTTTGTCAATAAGCTCAGATCGTGAATGTATCTTCACTTCTCGATTTTGGGATAGCTTACAGAAAGCATTGGGTACCAAACTTCTGTTCAGCACAGCTTACCATCCGCAGACAAGTGGACATGTTGAAAGAGTGAATCAAATTCTGGAGGATATGCTCAGAGCTTGTGTTATCTCCTTTGGCATGAAATGGGAGGATTGCCTTCCGTATGCTGAGTTCTCCTACAACAACAGCTTCCAAGCAAGTCTAGGCATGGCTCCCTTTGAAGCTCTCTATGGCCGCAAATGCAGAACTCCTCTGAATTGGTCTCAAACTGGTGAACGTCAATTCTTTGGCCCTGACATTATCCAGGAGGCTGAAGAAAAGGTTCGCATCATTCGTGACAATCTGAAGATTGCCCAGTCTCGGCAGAAAAGCTATTATGATAGCAAGCACACGGACATGGTCTATGCACCTGGTGATCAAGCTTACCTTCGTGTCACTCCTCTGAGAGGCACGCAACGCTTTGGCATCAAAGGCAAGCTCGCTCCGCGTTATGTTGGACCTTTCAACGTTCTTTCAAGGCGTGGTGAATTGGCTTACCGTCTGGAACTCCCGCCAAACCTCTCCAAAGTGCACGATGTATTCCACGTGTCACAACTCAAGAAGTGCTTCCAAGATCCAGGACGTGCAGTTGATCATGGATCAATTGAACTTCGAGAAGATCTCTCTTATGTGGAACAACCGATTCGCATTCTTGACGAAGCTGAACGTCGCACCCGTAACAACAGTGTCAAGTTCTACAAGGTTCAATGGTCTCATCATTCTAACAAGGAAGCTACATGGGAACGTGAAGACCACCTCCGTGCCGAGTATCCCGACCTCTTCGTTGCTCCATGAAGAATCTCGGGGCGTGATTCCTTTGAGGGGGGAGTGTTGTAACAACCCATTTGTAACTTTCCAAAAATGTGGTGTTTGTGTTGTAACAAAATGATCTGCATGGTATCTTTTCTTTTTGTCTCCACAATTAATTAAATTGTTGCATTTAAATTAAATCACACTATTAAATTCAAATGCAAATTCAACTATTTTCAAATATGATGTTACAAAGTTTTTACAAACTTTCAAACTTAGTAAATTAAATTATCTATTTATAAATATAAAAGTTTGTCAAAAGTTTTCATCCCATATTTCTTCCATTTTGTTTTAAATGCAAAAACCAGAAAAGAAATAAAAAGGAAAGAAAACCGCAAAGAAGAAAAAAAGGAGAGAGCTCCCTAGCCGAGCTGGGCCACCACGGCCCAACTCAGCCCAGCACCTGTGACACCCCGATTCAAAGACCGGAATAGTCTCGTATACTAGTCCCATAAACACTAGTATACGATCGCTTGGTATTAAAGACGAGACCAAATACATAGGATCGAATGATTATACAAAATACGGTTCGCGAGAGCAGCTCCGGAAGGGGGCGCAACGACGCACACAACAGTATGTACATTATTCTTGATCGTCGGAGCGAAGGACTAATGCATCGGAAAGCGTAGGCGGAAGCATAGACGGAGGCGTAGCTTGGCGGGCGGTCTCCACAGGGTTCTGCCTAGAATACTCGATCCAAGTTCTCGTAGAGCGGGTACTCCTGGACGGGCGACGGAGGGTCTGACCAAAAAATTAACAAGGTGAGTACATTGCATGTACTCGCAAGACATCGGCCACACGGCACACATACTACCTATATGGCATGGCATAAGTACGGTAAGTAGCATGGCATAGTGCGAGAAATAGCATAGCATCGATAGATCATTATAGCAACAACGAGTCCCCTCTTAACGTTGGGACTTAAATATAACACCGAGGGGGTGTCCACCACATAGTTCACTTGGTAAGTTTCACCGATTTCCGAGCACTCTAGCCCCTCGTCATCCTTGGCGCAATCGTGTAGACTCCCCGAGTCTCATATACTTTGTCAAGTTTATTGTAAAGTTTTTCCCATGACAGACCGACTCTAAGTGTGACTCGACCCAAACTTGTCCCGTATCCTGGGGATTAGGCTAGTTTCTAGATACACTCTCGAGAGGTCGCAACAACCATACGCTGGAGTGCCCAATAGTCCCACCGGCACCGAAGTACTTAACCATTCCTGGCGGCGAGTGTTCACTCCCCAACCTTCAACAAGATCAAGACGCCCCCTGTATAGTTACCGACATGCCCTAGGGCCTTGCCTTAGGCTGAACTACAATTCCGGCACGTCCCCCAACCAATGAGCGACGCCGAGCTCCGGAACCATCACAAGACTAGCCCCGACCACATAGGTAACCGACTAGACTCACCAAGGGGTGACATCAAAGGGGAATCTCGATAATGCTACTAAGTTAGGTCAGCCCATTTCGACGATGCGGGGTTGAGCTAAAAGGTTTGGTGAATGGCACCGATGACTCAATCTGGTCGAGGGAGGTGATTAAGTTTTTAGTCAAATTTCTCAAGATCTTTCCAAAGATGTTTCCACAACAATGATTGTAAACCGACAGCTCCAATGCTGCAATAAGGCAGGGTTAGGAAGGTAGTAGTCAAGCACCACATTCACATATATTCATGCCACAAACAATAAACAGCCAAGTCAATTGAACCGACCGGGTATTCGCGGCGGGTGTGCCGGAATAATCACATGTCGTCTTTAGTGGGTTATTAACAGTAATAATCCACAAACAGGAAAAGAACAATCAACAATTTATCCGACCGGGTATTCGCGGCGGGTGTGCCGGAATAATCACATGTCGTCTTTAGTAGGTTATTAACAGTAATAATCCACAAACAAGAAAAAAACAATCCACAATTTATCCGACCGGGTATTCGCGGCGGATGTGCCGGAATAATCACATTTCGTCTTTAGTGGGTTTATTAACAGTAACAATATATAGCAAACACAATTAACATATAGGGTGCGACGAAAAGGCAAGAACGGATGCAAATCATCCAAGTCAAAATGGGGCAAATTCTGAGAATGCAACAATGGTGGAATGTGGTGGATGTCTTGCCTTCCACAAGGTAGGGCTCTGGTCCCTCTTTGAGATCCTTTGAATCTATTTCAAATGGATAAAATGAGTTAAAACTGAGAAAATGTCTCAGAAGAAATGGACCAGCAAATGAACTCCAAATCAACCCATATTGGTATCATTGGATAGAGATTTTTCTCTAGTTTTCAGAAAGCTCAAGTTTGTAATTTTTGGAAAATTATTGAGTGAGATATGCCCCTCCAAAGTTTCTTTTTTTAAATAAATAAAAACAGAGATTTTAAATAAATAGAAAACGGTTCGGATAAGAAAATAGAACACTGACGCGTGGGTCCCACATGGCAGTGACCCCGGTTCTGTTTGAACCGTTACGCCGCGGGAACAGGGCGGGGCGGCGTTCCCGTCGTCGGCGGGGACTCCGGCGAGGTCTGGCGGCCAGGGGAGGGGGTGCTGGGGCTAGGGGATGACGCGGGGAGGCTCACCGTGCACGAGGGGTTCACGGCGGCGAGGTTTGAGGCGGCGGGGACAGCTCGGGCGGAGATGCCCTCTTCTTCCTCAACTCCGGCGTCGGGTTGAGGAAGAATCTCACGATTCCGACCGCCTCCGTCCTCGGCGAGCACGGCTACGGCTTCCTCTACTCCTATGGTTCCTACTGGTTGAAGGAATCGATGAGCGGAGCTTCCCCGACGAAGAATTTGTCCACGGCCAAGGCGGCTAGGGCAAACCCATCGTCAGAGCTATGGTGCTCGTCGGGCTCTGATTGAGGCAGGGGAGCGAGAGGAGGGCGAGTGGAGGAGGGGTGCTTCTTCTCGAGGGATGGGGGGTTTAAATAGCGGCGGAGCGAGCGGCCGGAGTGAATGGGGTTGGATTGGCCGGTACGGAGGAGTTACGACAACGAGGTGACGCCGGTGTCATGCGAGCGGTGGCACAGTCGTGCCCGTGTCGCTTGGTGGGGAGGAGTGAATGCGTGCGCGCACGGACGAGACGCTGACGGGCGGGTCCGGCGAGAACAGGGCGGGGACAGCCCGTCGGCTAGCGCCCGGCGGCTCTGCGGCGGCGTGCGTGCGTGCGTGGACGGGCGTGTGTGTGCGGAGGTGGCCAGGGAGGTGCGGGGAGCCGAGCAGGGGCGGGAGCGGGTGGTCCTCCGACGACCAGAAGCGGGCGGCGCCCCGCGGACGCGGTCGTGCCGACGCCGGCGCGCTCCCAGGCATGCCAAAACCGGCATCGCCACCAATCTCGCAGCACAAGGCACCAAATGGAAAAATGAACATATCCACGTGCGCCAAATGAGAAAAGCTACCAGATTTCAGAAGAGAGTTTTTGGAAATTCGACCAAGGTTCTATACAGATTTTTCAAAAAACATTTCTGGCCAAAGTGAACAATGGTAAGTTTGGAGGGTAAAAGTGAATGGGTGGAAATGACCTTTTGGCCTGAGGTGGGAGGGGTGAATGTGAACCTAACCATGGCTTGGATTCATCCAGGGGAGTTATTTAGACAAGTTTTAAAAATAGGTCTTTGAAAAGGACAGAAAAGAGAAAGGGGTGTGGTGAGATATTTTCCCAAGGGATGGTCTTATGTTATTATATAAATGGCTTCTAGAACATCTAGGGAGGCGTCCCTAATTTTTGTAGAATTTTTGGAGATACAAAAACAGGGGTTCCTTTGGAAGGCTAATTTAAAGGCAGATTTTTAAAAGAGGGAAAAGGATTTCTCAAATAAATATTTGTCCAAGGGAGATTTAATAGTATCAAGTACCAAGTGGGAGGGAAAAGGTAAAGCACAAGATCCCACTTGATGAGCCAGATTAAAGAAGATTTAAATTAAAATGTTTTGCAGAGGTCTAAATCCAAATACATTTAAATATACAAATTAATGCATTTTGGAAAATTTTAAAAAGGGTCAAAATCCAGGGTGTTACAGCACCCCAGCCCACCAGCCCGCTCGGGTCATCCCTTTCCTCCGTACGGACGAGTTCCACGCTAGCCAGGGCGCTGAGCCACTGTGTCGCTGCCCCCACTGCCTCCACCTTTCCCCCTCTCTCTCCTTTTTCTTTAAATCGCCCCCGGAGCAGCAAACCCTAACCCTAGCCCTATCTGGCCGCCGCCGGGCCTCTCCTGTTCCTCTCCTCCTCCACCGAAATCACCGGAGCGCCTCCGCCGTCAGCTATCCCTCAGGACCTCCCCCCGCACCGAGCACTCCCCCGACGACCACCGCGGTGAGCTCCGTCCTCTTCGTCTCCTCTTCCCCTCCGGTTACCCCGCTCGAGGTCGCCGTTTTGAACGACGCCGGAGAGGCTCCCGCACGGCCGCACGCCCCCACGGACGTCGAGCACCAATCCGAACCTCCCGTGCATCCCATGTTCCCCCGAGCACAAAAACGGAATCACCCACACTCCCGCAACTCCCGCACGCGTTCGCTCGAGGCAGCGCCGCCCGGTTGTGGCCACCGCCGGCGATTTCTCTCCGCCGTCGCGGCTTCCTGTTGATTCTTCAGAAAATTCAGTTAGGGCTTACTCTTCGTTTTTCAGTACAAAAACAATACGTTGCGTAGTCGTTCAGCAACATGCACACCACCCTCTGGTCAACATCGCCGATCCATCCACTCTAGCTCGATCGCGAGTTCGAACCCCCGTGCCAGTGGGAAAAATAAAAGGCACATTTTTTCCCTCTCGCTGACAGTGGGTCCCCGTTGTCAGAGACAGAGGCGCTGGGAAAATTACCCCGAGCCCCCTTCTCTCAGTGTTTCACACCTAAGCCCTCCCAGATAATTCTCCCATCACGGATAAGTCCCTGCACAATTACAGAAACAACCCTGGGCTTATAAATGCAATAACTTTAAATCTATAAACTCAAATAAAATAATCTTTATATGTTTTAATATAAGAAAAATGCAATGAACAACATTATGCCATTCTTATGTCATTTTGCATCATTTATTTTGATTGCTTAGTTTAATTTAACAAATGCACTCAAATAATTAAATATGGAATGTGAGGGGTAATAGATATATAATGTCCTAATTCCATTTAAATTGCCCATATCTTTTATACCATGTCTTACTATGTTAATAAACATTTAATCTGTTGTGTAGATAAATAAAATTGCATCTAACTAATAAATATGGAATGTGTTGGGCAAATATTTAATTATTGTCTACTCCATTTAAATTGATCAAATCACCATGCCATGCTATATATGTTAAACAACATTTAATTTGTTGGTTACACAAATAATTTGCACCATAATTAATTGCCGAGATTTCATCCCCGCGTTAATATGACCTAATCATCTCATACCATATTGCAACATCAATTTTTTGCGCATTTCTGTTTATTGATATTGTTTCCTATTATCTGTGTTTTGCTCTTCCCTGGGTAACGACGTGTCTGCTGTCGATACTTCCTTCCTTGAGATTTCAGCTTTTGTGCCGGGCCACGAGCTGCCGGGCAAGTTTCTGCTAACCGGTTACACGATTGTTTGGTTTTTATCATTGCCTTTTGATCTATGCTATCCTAGTTACGATTCTTGAATTGCGATCCCATCATATGTTTATCCTGCAACCCATACAGCTTTATCCCCACATCCGATCACATGTTGTATGTTTATCGGTTAGCCTTGCGAGTCGTAGTGCATGCTTAGGTTGGTTCTGCGAGTCTGTTTGTCCTATGTCAATTATACTTAGCATGATAGATTGTCTACTTTAATAAAATGCTATCTTCTGTTGGGGTATTATAATTAAAAGATAAGGCACCGGCAGAAGGCCTTGCAAGGTGCTTTGTTCTGCTAAGTGTCGACCTAGGAACTCAATTCTTGTCCTCGGATCCAATTTTGAGCGCACTAACCGCTTGTGGGAGGCCCTATGGAGCCCCTCGCGGCTTCGATCTAATCCGCTTCTTATCCAGGGCGCCGCAAGTAGTTCGGGTTTTCCATTTGATGCATGCAGATGTTACCTAACGATCTCATGATGATGGAGTAGTCGATTCTCATATAGGGTGGCACGTTCTTAGAGTGCTATGAAGGTCGATCCCGCAGGCACTGGACCTGATTAGCCGTGCACACAATCATGCGGTTCTCTGGATGGGTTGTAGAGAAGAGATTTGCCGTGTTGAGATGCCCTACCTTCTGGCTTTGCTTTTGGGGTTGATCGAACTAGTACGGGTCTAGTAGTGCACCCCTGCTGACGAGGTGTTAACTCGACAAGTCTCAGGGTTGTGCACCCCGGGTTGATTGATGGGGAGAGAGATGAGTGCTGGTGGTCACGACGGCTGACAAGAAAGGATTTACCCAGGTTCGGGCTCCCGGAGGATAACACCCTACTCCTGCTTGTCTGATTATTGATGCGAGTAGCGATTACAATGGCGAGATTGCGATCTCGCTAGGGTTTGTGGCGGTGGCTATGAGCGTGTCCCCTGGGACGAGCAACCCTCCTGGCTTTATATGTAGCCAGGTCTCGGGTGGTCGATGCCGATGGCAACTACAAATATGGCAGGTTATGCGACCTAACCGACTTGGACTAGGTTACATGGTACCCCGCGTGGGCCTTCTGTGGTCCTCCATGTCCTTGGCGCGGCCCAGGTAGCCTTATCGTGGGCTACCCGAAAGGCAGCCCCGCGTCAGTAGCCCCCGAGTGCTTGGTCGAAGCGTAGAGTCGGGCAAAGGACTTCTTCCTCCTGGACGCGCCATTGGATTGCTTGATCTTGAGCTTGAACTCGATTTCTTCAGTCGAACCGGCCGCTCCCGATGGGAGTAACCTTTGCAGTCGAATTACTTTGCCTTTGTCTTCTTGTGAAGCTTGCTTCTATTCGGCATGTTGGCTTACTTGTGGATGGATTCGGCTGCTGGAGCTTACTTGGTTTTCCTTTACCACCCGAATGATTCCTTCAGGTTCTCGGATCAGCAGTCGATCCTACTTTGTTGGTTTCAGCTAAGAAGCTTACTACTCGAATCACTCTGTCTAGCTGTTTCAGTTGTTTTTGGAGCCGTTGGCTTGATGACGTCATTGGTGACGATTCATTGCACGCCTCTGCGCCCGATGGGACATGACGTGGCGGGCCCCGTTGTCAGAGCTGACCACGGTCATCGGTTGTCACGTCTCCGAACTGGGCGCGAAATTTGCGCGGCATGATGATGACGCCTCGGTTTTCGTGCGTAGTGGACGAAGTGGGCGGCGACGGTTGGTTTCTTCGTGCGACACGTGGACGGCCGGATGTGTCTGCTTGGAACCCTTGTCCTGTGGACGGTTGAGATGAAACGTTTTCGAGGCATAAGTACTGCGTTTTGACGCGAGGGCCTTCATCTTCTCCAATCGTCCTGGCCTCCTTTTCCTCTGCGCTCTACCATTTTCGCCGCCATCCAGAGCTCCGTGCTTTTTGTCCGTGCACCTTGCGCTGCCTCGCGGTGCCATGGGCAACCCGAAGAGCGCCGTTGGTTCCTCCGCCGCCGCCGACGAAGCCGGGCTGATGAAGAAGCCCGACGGTGACTGGCAGAGGTCGTCGGTGAAGAAGGCAGAGGTCGAGCTCCTCCGCGCTCAAGGTCTTCTTCCACCTGCTGATCAAGTCCAGGTACGCGCTCCTGGCAAAGAGGTTTTCCCCACACCCCGGGATGGGGAACGCGTTTGCTTCGTGGATTTCCTTCCGCGGGGCTTCGGGTTCCCCATGCACGATTTTGTGCGCGGTCTCCTGTATGCCTATGGGGTTCAGATCCACGATCTGACCCCCAATGGCGTCTTGAGCATCGCGGGCTTCATTGTGCTTTGCGAGTGCTTTCTTGGTGTCGCGCCCCACTGGGCACTGTGGAACTCGCTCTTCCTCGTTCACAAGAACGTTTGAAAGAGTGGGTTGCCCTTCACCGTGGGCGGCTTCGGAATCCAAGTGCGCGGTGACACCGCGTACTTCCAGATGAAGAAGTCGGACTCCGTCCAGGGGTGGCGCAAGAGATGGTTCTACGTCCAGTCGAGCCAGGACGACCTGGTGGCATTCGACAGCGGGCGTGGGCTGCGGAAGACGCAAGCATGGACGCACCCGCTGTCTGCTGGGGAGAAGGAAGCCGTGCGGCCTCTGTTGGGCCTGTTGCGCGATCTCACCAAAACCCTTGGGCGTGAGGCGGGTGGCGTCTTCCTGATGGCCACCTTCTTCCGTCTTCGGGTGCAGCCGCTCAGCGCTCGGCCCCACCCGATGTGGGCCGTCGAGGGCGTCAGCACCGAGCCTCTTGACGATGAGGAGGTGGAAACCAAATTAAGGTCCATCACCAACCTCCGAGTCGCGGATACGTGCAACGTCAAGTGCCCGGTTGCTGCTTACGGGGCATCGAACCCCGTTCCTGAGGTGAGTTCTTGACTTGTTTTCCTTTTGTCTTGATTCGACTTGCGTCTACTTGCTTCTTGATTCGACTTGCGTCTACTTGCTTCAGGGTCGGTCCCTGCTGATCAGCCTTCCTCCTCTTCCTGAGAACGGACCCGACGACGAGTCGAAATTTGTCGAGGAGGAGGACGACGACGATGAGATTCCTTCGGCGCATTCTCCCCACGAAGAGGTGGAGGACGAAGATGAAGAGGAGGAACCCGTACGGAAGAAGCGGAAGCTCCCGAGCCGTGGCGATTCTGCTACTGCGTCGTCACCCGCTAAGGATGCCGACGTTACTCTGGAGGAGGCCGTCGCGACGTCGTCGGGTGCGCGGTCCTCGGGTGGCTGGAATGAGCCCTTGATTGTTCCTCCAGTCAGCTCCGCGGCTCCTCGTTCGTTTGCGCGGATGGCGTCGCCCTCCCTGGGGAGTTACGACGACCTTGAAACCACCAGGTGAGCTTCTTGATGATTTATTTTCTTCGAGTTGTGTTTTGTAGCTGCAACCCTTGAGTTGACCAGTGTGCTCGTCTTTGCTGCAGCCGTCGTTCTGGCGATGTTAGCTCCCCCCTTCGGGACGTGGAGCATACATCCGGTCCTTCGACTGAATTGGTGACTCAGGCGGTGGTGGAGGAGGTGCGCGCACAGCCTGCTGGCATTGCGTCGTCGAGTCACGCTCCTCCTTCGGCTTCAGAGGACCCTGACCTCCTGGACCACGTAAGCCTTTTACGCTTGTGCTTGTACTCTTGAGATTTCATCGGGTGCGCGATCAGCGCTCCCGATGGGAGTAGCCCCCGAAGGTGTGGGTGACTAGTATAGTCGCCCGCAACTTTATTAATATCTTGCTTTTGTTTCAGCCGTACTACCGCCTGCAGCTTGACGCAGCCGCGGCCTATGTTCGTCTGGAGAAGGAGAGGTACCAGCTGCGTGCTTCTCTGGACCAGGCTACCGGGCGGGTTGCTGAGCTTGAGAAGGCTCTGCATGAGTCTCGAGAGCGGGAGCTGGCGCGGGTCGCCCAAGAGAAGACTCAAGTCGACCGTCTCCTCTCACTCGCCGGTGTTCTTGGGGGTAAGTTTCGGCTTATTGCCTACTGTGTCTTGATCTTTTCTTTGTCTGACCTTGAATCCCTTGCGCAGAGATTTGCGGTGGAGCTCCTCTGGAAGACACGTCGAGTGACGCGGTTGATTTGGCGACTGTTGTCGGCTTCCTCGACCGGGTCTGCGCCTATGCATCCGACGCGCTGAAGAAGTCCACAGCCGCGTTGAAGAAGTCGACTGGAGCCCTCACTGTGGTGCACCGGAGCATCTTCCCGAGCGACCAGCCGCCGGCAGCCGTGGACGCCCTTGCTACGCCGTTTGAGGACGCGACCACCATCGCCGACTTCACGCGGTCGCAGACGGTACGCGGCTCCGAGCTCACCTTCCAGCTCCTCTTAGGACATCAGGTTCTGGGTGACTTTGAGAAGGTCGTCAGCGGCTTTCCTCGAAGACCCGATGGCCGAATCGCGTCGTTGGGTGGTGTGAACGAGCGTGCTACACAGTTGGATGTGCATCTTGTGGCACTCTTCGAGAGGGCCCTTGCTAAGGCAACTGAGGCGGCTGCTACTCGGAAGAGTCGCTCCCGGTCGCAGTCTGCAGCCTTAGAGTAGATGTAGCATAGGAATTTGGCAGTCGCCGTGGTCTGTACCTTTAAACTTTTGGCCTTGTAATGAATATTGTCTTGCCAGGTCTTTTGGCCTTCAACAATGCTTTTGCTAGAACTGAATTTCTTTCTGCCGAGTTTATCTTTGCTGCACAGTCGTATGATTGTATTGACTCTGCGTATTCGTGGCAGACTGTCGTGCGCGGTGGTGCTTCTTCTTCTCCTACGACTGAGCCGAGTGGCAAGGCTTCTTATTCGGGTGCTCGCCGTCGTCGGGCGGCGCCGGCTCCTCCACGTAGTACAAATGATCAGCGGATAATCACGTACCTGAAGAACAAGGTGGTTGAGCTTGAGGCGACCCTGAAGAATACCGAGCTGCTGCTGCACCGCTCCAGTTCGCATCCTACTGCAGAGTTCTCACGACGTGAGGATTTTTTGCTTGTGGAGATCGATCTGATCAGTCGACAGCTGTAAGGTTGGTATCATTTTGGCGGCTGTTTTCTTTGCTGAAACTTGCTTGTTCTGGCTTGCGGTTTACGCGTGTAGATGTGAACCCGGATTGGGAGGCTGAGCGGGATCGCGTTGAAGAGCGAGTTGCCCGAGAGGCGTCCGGCGACTCCTATGAAGCTCGTCAGTTCTGGGTGAACAAGTCGAGAGGGCGCGCTCTTGCCACTATGCTTGATCGCACATGGCGTGCGGCTTTTCTTCTGGAGAATTGCCGGAAGACACTCTGGCATATCAATCGTGTGTACTTCCCGCATAACGCGCAGCCGAACGGGTTGTCCGCCTTGCTGGAGAGGTTTCGCGACGGTGAAGGGCTGAAGGAGGTCGTCCACGCCCAACTTGTGGTTGGGGCGAATGCGGCGTTGGCATACGTCCGAATGCATCGGCCGCATCTTCCGCTCGATAAGGTGCTGGATGGCCTGCCTGGTGATGACGACTTCGACGAGACCTTGGCGGCTGCGCGCCAAATTATTGGGCAGGTTCAAAGGCTAAGTGAGCGTCTTGTAGGTCCACTCGATGCGCCGAAGGCCGAGCCTGCAGTTTAGAGTAGCTGTCTTCTGCTGTACAGAGTTAGCTATAGATGGAAAAGGGGCCTGTGCAAGTCGCAATGTACTAGATTAAAAATACTTGTGAGTAATGAGAATTGAACTGCTTGCTCGAAAGTGTAAATGCCGGTTTCGATTTTTGACCTGTGTGGCGCAGTCGCCTAGTATGTTAGGCGACGGCCTAGGTTTTTCCAAGTGTGACCTGTATGTCGCAGTCTCTGGCTTTATCAGGTGGCAACTTAGGATTTTTGTAACTTGACCTGTATGGCGCAGCCCCCGAGTTGTTCGAGTGGCGGCCTAGGATTTTTGCTAAGTCCTGTATGGCGTAGCCCCCGAGTAGGTCGAGTGGCAGCCTAGGATTACAAGTGTTACCTGTTTGGCGCAGCCCCCGAGTATGTCGGGTGGCGACCTAGGATTTTGAACTTGACCTGTACAGCGCAGCCCCCGAGTGAGTTCGAGTGGCGGCTGAGGATTTTCTGATAATGCCTGTATGGCGTAGCCCCCGAGTGAGTCGAGTGGTAGCCTAGGATTACAAGTGTTACCTGTTTGGCGCAACCCCCGAGTATGTCGGGTGGCGACCTAGGATTTTGAACTTGACCTGTATGGCGCAGCCCCGAGTGGGTCAGGTGGCGGCCTAGGATTTTTTGATTTATGCTTGTATGGCACAGCCCCCGAGTAGTTCGGGTAGCGGCCTAAGCTTTTCTTTCAACCAGTGTGGCGCAGCCCCCGAGTGGTTCGAGTGGCGGCCTAGGATTTTGAACTTCCTCTGTGTGAAAGGTAAAGTAGACAGATTTTCTTCAAATCACTTTATTGATTCTTGCGAACAGGCCGCCTCATTAAAACCCTTCCAGTCCCCTTAGGTATCCTGGTGAGGGAAAGAGTGCGTCTGAAACCTGCCGCTCTGATTTTTCTTGTACAATGATTGGGTCGAACTAGGCGTAGAACCGGCGGAGTTGTGCCACGTTCCACGGGTTGCTGTAGTCTGCTCCCGTCTTCGAGTCTTTCAGGCGGTAAGCTCCGTTGCCGATTGCTTCTGTCACGATGTATGGGCCCTCCCATGGGGAAGCGAGCTTGTGCACATTCTTCTGCTTGAGTCGAAGAACCAAGTCGCATGCAGCGAACGCTCTTGGTCGCAGCCTCCGAGTGTGATAGTTGCGTAGGTCTTGTTGATACACGGCTGATCGTGCCAGGGCGATGTCGCGTGCTTCATCCAGGGTATCCATGCTGTCTTCGAGTGCCTCCTCTGCATCCGACTCGTCGTAGGCGACTACCCTCGGTGCGTCGAATTTGATGTCGCAGGGGAGAACCGCTTCCGCACCATACACCATAAAGAATGGAGTGTATTGGGTGGATCTGTTTGGCGTTGTTCGTAGACTCCAAAGGACCGACGGTAGTTCTTCCACCCATGCGCCCGCTGCGCGTTTTAGTGGCACGCGCAGTCGCTTCTTGATGCCGCTGCAGACGAGGCCATTGGCTTTCTCCACTTGCCCATTTGATTGCGGGTGCGAGACGGACGCATAGCTGAGCTTGATGCCCTGCTCTGAGCAGAAGTCCTTGAATTCTTCGGCTGTGAAGTTCGAGCCGTTGTCGGTGATGATCCCATTCGGTACTCCGAATCTGAAGATGATTGACCTGATGAAGTTGACTGCTGTGGATGCAGTCGAACTTGTGATGGGCACGGCTTCGATCCACTTTGTGAACTTATCGACTGCAACCAGGAGGTGAGTGTGACCTTCGGGTGAGGATTTCTTCAGCGGGCCCACCATGTCCAGACCCCATTGGGCGAAGGGCCAGGCTAGTGGTTTTGTCTTAAGTTCTGATGCTGGCTAGTGGCTTGTTGGCAAACTCCTGGCACCCTGTGCATTTCCGTACTAGCTCCTCGGCATCCTGCATGGCTGTCAACCAGTAGAACCCGGCTCGTAGTGCTTTGGCCACCAATGCTCGACTGCTGGCGTGATGCCCGCAGATACCCGCGTGGATGTCGAGTAAGATGGCTTGGCCGTCGACTGGATCTACGCACCTTTGCAGGATTCCTGAGATACTTCTTTTGTAGAGTTCTCCGTTGATGACGGTGATACTTTTGGAGCGTCTGATGATGCGCTTTGCTTCGACTGGGTCAGCTGGCAGCTTCTGATGCAGTATGTACGCCAGGTACGGTCCTGTCCATGTAGCTTCAACTAGCATGACCTCCATGGGGACCTTGTCTTGGCTTGGCGGGTTAGCATCGCCTTTTGTTGTTGCAGTGCTTGCTGTGTTTTGAGTCTTGATGGATCTCTGCGTGATGCGCTCGAGGAAGACGCCGGGTGGGACTGGCACCCTGTCTAGGCCCATGTTAGCGAGGACGTCGGCTTCCTCGTTGCTTTCGCGGCCGATGTGCCGCAACTCGCAGCCGTCGAAGTTGCCTTCCAACTGGTTGTAAAGGTCTCTGTAGGCGATCATGTTGTCGGCGATGGCGTCGCATGACTTCATGGTTTGCTGTACCACCAGGTAGGAGTCGTCGTAGATCATGAGGTGCGTGGCGCCGCAGTTCTTGGCCATCCGCATGCCGTGGATCAGGGCCTCGTACTCGGCTTCGTTGTTAGACGGTGTCGGAAAGTCCATCTGCAGGACGTACTTGAGCTTGTCGCCTTTGGGGGAGATGAGCACAACTCCTGCCCCGGCTGACATGAATTTCTTGGAGCCATCGAAGTACATTGTCCATGCGTTGGACAAGTCGGGGACATTTGGTAGCTGGGCTTCTATCCACTCGGTGGTGAATTCTGGGAGGACTTGGGCCTTGATGGACTTCGGGTGAGCATATTTCAGCCCCCATGGTCCTAGTTCGACAACCCACTTGGCGACTCGACCTGTCGCGCGTTGATTTGAGAATGTCTTCTAGACCAGAGGAGCTTACCACCGTGATCGGGTGCTCGGAGAAGTAGTGGACGACCTTCCTGGAGGTCATAAAGACTCCATACGCCAGCTTCTGGTAATGCGGGTAGTTCTGCTTGGACAGGGGGAGGACTTCGCTGAGGTAGTAGACGGGCCTTTGCACCGGGTGACTGTGCCCTTCTTCTTCCCGTTCGACTACGAGTACCGTGCTCACCACCCTGTTTGTTGCTGAGACGTATAAGTATAACGGCTCGTTTTCCAGTGGTGCCACGAGGACTGGAGAGGTTGTCAGGGATTTCTTGAGGTGGTCGAACGCAGCCTGCGCCTCCTGTGTCCACTCGAACTTGTCTGTCTTCTTCATCAGTTGGTAGAAAGGTAAGGCTTTCTCTCCCAACTTACTAATGAACCGGCTGAGAGCTGCGACTCGGCCGGCTAATCGCTGCACCTCGCGGAGTTTTGTTGGTGCTGGCATTGTGAGAATGTTCTGCACCTTCTCGGGGTTCGCTTTGATTCCTCTTGCAGATACGAGGTACCCTAGTAGCTCTCCGGCTGGCATGCCGAACACGCACTTCTCTGGGTTGAGCTTGATCTGGTATACATCGAGTGCGGCGAAGACCTTGCGGAGGTCGTCGACTAGGGTATCCTCCTTTCAGGTCATGACGACGATGTCATCGACGTAGACCTGGACGATCTGCCCGATTAGCCCTTTGAGGCACGCTTGCATTGTCCGCTGGTACGTGGCACCTACGTTCTTCAACCCGAACGGCATCGTCTGGTAGCAAAAGACGTCGTCGGGTGTGATGAAGGCCGTTTTCTCTTCGTCCTCGACTTTCAGCCTGATCAGCTGGTAACCTGAGTAGGCATCCAGGAAGGACAGACGCTCGCAACCTGCTGTCGAGTCGATGATCTGGTCTATCCGCGGGAGCGGGAAGTGATCCTTGGGGCAGCACTTGTTGACTGCGGTGAAGTCAACGCACATGCGTAGTTTCTTCGTCTTCTTTTTCTCCACTAGGACCGGGTTGGCGACCCAGTCCGAGTCCTTGATCTCTCGGATGAACTTGGCGTGCAGTAGTCTGTCGACTTCCATGGTGATCGCGTCTCGCTTGGGTCCTGAGAAGCGTCGCATGGATTGTTTGACTGGTCTTGCGTCCTTATGGACTTTTAGAGAGTGCTCGGCGAGTTCCCTGGGTATCCCTGGCATGTCAGAAGGTTGCCATGCAAAGATCTTCCAGTTCTCACGTAGGAACTCGACGAGCGCGCTTTCCTATGCGGGGGTCAGACTTGACGAGACCTTGACCGTCTTTCTGCTGTCAGTCGGATGGACTTGGTGGGTGACGGTGTCGTCGTTTGTGTTGAATGCCGCGTCCGTAGCTGGCTTCTTGCGAGATGGAAAGACGGTCTTGACGTTGTCGGCTGATATGGCCTTGAAGTGCTCTTCGACCCCGAAGAACTCAGAAATCTTGGCGAACTCGCGGTTGCAGCTGTTGGAGAGCCCGAAGTCGCCGCGTACGGTGATTAACCCTTTCGGCCTAGGCAGTTTGACCATCAGGTAGGCGTAGTGGGGTACTGCCATGAACCTGGCAAGGGTTGGGCGTCCGAGGATGGCGTGGTATTGTGACTTCCAGTCGACGACCTCAAAGTCTACCGACTCCTTCCTGAAGTGCTCGGGTGTACCGAGGATGACGTCGAGTGTGATTGTTCCCATGGGCGTGATTGCTTGCCCTGGTACTATGTCGTGGAAGGTGGTTTCCGATTCCGGCAATTTCTCTGTCGACCTGTTCATTCTTCTCAGGGTATCGGCGAATATGATGTTGATGCCGCTGCCTCCGTCCATGAACACCTTCTTCAAGTTGTAGTCGTCGATCAAGGCCTCAATCACGAGTGCGGCGTGCCCAGGTCGGGTTACCTCGGACGGGTGATCTGCCCTGGAAAACGTGATGGGTGTCTCAGACCCGCGCAGGTAGTCTGGTACCGCGCGCGGGCTGTTGATGGCCTGAAGTACTTGGCGGGTGATGAGCTTTTGGCGCCTGTTTGACGGGGGTCCCTTCTGGATCATGTTCAGCTGTCCCCGTGCGGGTGGGTACGTGTCGGTTGCTGCCGACTGACCTTGTTGCTGTTGCTGTTGCTGCGGCTCGGGGAATGCTCCTGCAGCCTGCACCTGGTTGTTGCTTGCGGGTGCTGCCTGGATGGCTAGCTGCGGGGCTGCCTGTATTGCCTGTACTGGAGTGATGATTTGCTGCATGGCTTGGTATATCTTTCTTGCTTTGCGACAATCCTTCAGCAGGTGGCTGGAACCCCATTTGCCTGTCTCCGGGTTGCGGAACGAGTGATGCTTACAGGGTTGCATCAGCTCCTCTGCTGGGGTCAACGGGCGCTTCCACTCGCGCTTCTGGCCTCCATCATTGTGGCCAATGCTGCTGCTGCCACGGTTATACTGACTCGAGCTGGACTGTCGACCTTGATCGTACTGTCGGTTGTTGTCACGTTTGTCCTCACGGGGGGTTTCATAGCCCGCCGCTACTAGCCCGATTGAATCGTGGGTGTAATGTGGCTTCTTCTTTTGGCGTGCCTCACGCCAGTTGCTTGTTTCGACCTCTTTCTTGGGGCAAGTATCGCGGACGTAGTCCTCTCCTTCGGCCCATTCGTTGGCTATCTTCATGAGCTCTATTGTGGTCTTCGGCTGGAGCCTACTGAATTCCTCGCGGAGGTCGCGGCGAGCGACGCCGTGCATGAAGGCGTCCATCACCCGGTCTTCTGAGACGGGTTCCATGGTGTTGCGGAGGAGTGTCCATCGCTGGATGTAGGAGCGGAGCGACTCGTCCTTTCCTTCCTTGCAGGCCTGCAACTCGATGTAGGTCGTTGGCCTTGCGAATGTTCCCGAGAAACTCTTGATGAAATTATCCTGGAATTCTTCCCATGTTAGGAAAGAGTCCTTGGTTTGACTTGTGAGCCACCCACGTGCCGAGTCCGTCAGCATAAGTTGGATGTACTACATTGCCGTAGTCGACGTCCCGCCTTGGCAGGTGCAGGCGATGAGGTAGTCCTCGAGCCACAGTCGTGGATCTTGCTTCCCATCATACTTTGGGGTACCTGCTGTCAGCTTGAAGCCCTTTGGCATGCCAGTGTCGCGGATATTGAAGCTGAAGCATGCCGCGTCGCACGGCTCGAAGTCACGGTCACCGTGGTCGTCTGCGTTTGCCGCTCCAGCCGAACGCTCCTTGCGGTTGCGATCCACCGTCTTCTGCGTAAGGACGTCGCGAAGGTCCTTGACTGGTTGTCGTTGTGCTGCTGGGATGCCTGAGGTTGTTGGTTCGTGCGCCCGGTTGCTTGGCCCCTTGGCCGCCAGCGCTTCTTCGATTGCCCTTATGGAGGCAATTTGCTGCTTGTGGAGAAGGGAGCGCGCGTCCCCCTCCGGTGGCTGCGTGAGCCGGAGGTATGTCTCGACTGAGATCAGGGCGGCGTTCGCCGTCTTTGGGACGGGTATCCCGTTCTCATCTTCGGTGACGAAGGACGAGTCGAGGTTGCGGGTGAGCCTGGTTCGATCGGCTTCTGCCATGAGGGGAACGTGGGCTCTGTTTCGCCGTGCTCCTTGGTTAACCTCCGTAGAGGATGTGAAGGAGAGCGCGGCTCGCCTGGCACTCGATGCGTCCGCGTCCCTTTTGCGCCGGAGTAAGTCGGCTTTTTCGGCGCGTATTCTCTCGCATTCCTTGCGCAGCAAGTACTGGACCGCCAGGTGGTCGTCTCGAGGTGCGTTGGGTGGGGGGAACGTGCCCTCGTCCACATGCTTCATGGCTTCGATCGCCATGTCCCGCGTGATGACAAGTTTAGTCTGGTCCGGCATGTCCACTTCTAGCAGATATGCGGGTTCTTCGTCGTCGCCATGTGGTGCTGTGTCGGCCATGAAGACTTGCTTGGGGTAGACTTGAGTCGGGGAGTTGGTGCTGCCGCAGCTGCTTCTGTCGCCCGCGTCTTGCTCGGGGTCGAAAATTGCTGCAACGTGGCGCACGGCACAGTCGCTGTCGCGTCTTCTCGCGATTGTCCCTGTGTTCACGCTCGTCGGGACGAGTGCGATTGGCTTGGGGTAGACTTGGGATTTCCACGAAGACGAGGGCGCGCGTGACGTGGCTGTCGGGCGCGAGCTCCTGGTTGCCCGTGCGGGTGCGACAGTCGATGTAGATCTTGACTTAGTCGACCGCATGACCGAGGTTGGGGTAGTAGACCCGATCCGCGCGGTCGTTGCCGAAATTGTCGATGTAGTCGACGCAGATGCAATCTTCGCGGGTGCAGTGGGCGCGCTCTTCGGCTCTTCGCAAGTGCGGCAGATGCGATCTTCGCGGGTTCGGCAGGCGCGGCCTCCGCGGGTGCGACAGATGTGATCTTCGCGGGTTTGGCAGGCGCGGGGGTTGCCGATTCGGGTGACGCCGCCGCGCGTAGCGCTGTAGCCGTAGACCTGAGTATGCCACGACTATCGATGCAGCAGTATATGGAGCCGAAGGTGATGTGTATACCTTTGTCCAGATCGGCGTACACCGAGCGGTGGGCCGGCGGGTGGAGGACGTACTCGAAGGAGCCGAAGCGGATCGACTCCCTGGCGGCTGACACGCCGATCTTCATTGCGGATGGAGCCGGAGCGACCATGATTCCAACACTTGTTTGACCTTCCCACAGACGGCGCCAATTGACGAGGTGTTAACTCGACAAGTCCCAGGGTTGTGCACCCCGGGTTGATTGATGGGGAGAGAGATGAGTGCTGGTGGTCACGACGGCTGACAAGCAAGGATTTACCCAGGTTCGGGCTCCCGGAGGATAACACCCTACTCCTGGTTGTCTGATTATTGATGCGAGTAGCGATTACAATGGCGAGATTGCGATCTCGCTAGGGTTTGTGGCGGTGGCTATGAGCGTGTCCCCAGGGACGAGCAACCCTCCTGGCTTTATAGGTAGCCAGGTCTCGGGTGGTCGATGCCGATGGCAACTACAGATATGGCAGGTTATGCGACCTAACCGACTTGGACTAGGTTACATGGTACCCACGTGGGCCTTCTGTGGGCCTCCATGTCCTTGGCGCGGCCCAGGTAGCCTTATCATGGGCTACCCGAAAGGCAGCCCCACGTCACCTGCAGGGTATAATCTTATCGATGAGGCATGTCCACGGTTATGGACGACTTGGTGATGATGCTGGCTAATAAGATCATAGACAACTTACACCTAATCATTGTTAATTAACCTGACTAGTAATATAGAATTACTTTCACAATAACTTGTAACTAAAATTGTTCAATGTGTGAGTATTAGGGGGTTAATCCGAGAATGGGTTATGATTGGTGTTAGTTGTAGATGGTTAACTTATGCGCTCTCTTATCCCTCTCTAACTTAGACGGAAGTTGTAGCGTGTCTCTATTAGGTTGCTAGTGCTGCTGCCGCTAATTTCACTTAACCTCATATTTTGGGAGTCTTACAGTTTTGTAACCTGTTAGCTTAACCTTGTTCGATACGCTTCGAAGTATTGACCCGTTCGCGGGCTGTGATTTTTCTGCAGTTGAGGATTCTCCGCACGACCAGGTTGGTGGATACTACGTGGAGTTCGACGACGAGAACTACAACGAGTAGTTAGAGTTCCCCTGGGCTTCTTCCTGGTGAACCGCGTGGATGGGTCTTCTTTTTCCGTTTCGGCCTTAAGCCCTTTGCTTCTTGTCTGTACTCAGACCGGTTTGTTTTCCGCTGCATGATGTAATGTTGGGACATGTGTCCTCTGATGCTATTCGATATATTTTTCTCAGTGAGAGCTATGGATAAATTATTTCATTTCTTTGTGTCTTAGGTTGGTTCCTACTTGTTAACAATCCGACTCGTATACCATGTGTGTATGAGTGAAGTATACGAGTTGGTAGACTTTTTGGGTTCTTGCGTGCACAATTTTGAAACGTATGTGACGTTGGGGTCGCCCCAGTATGTTGCTTGGTTGTGTGGCCCAACCATACGTTTTGTCTGTGTAGCTTGAGTTCAGGGACAGCCTGCCTGCGCCGGCGCCGCGCTGTCGTCGCCCAGCCGAGTCCGGCGTCCGCCGCGCTGTGTGGCAGCGGGGAGGCCGCCACCGCCGCGGCGCAAGGCCGGCGACGACAGCGGCGAGGAGGGCGAGGAGCAGGGGTTGGGGGAGGCGGCTGCGGGATTCGCCCCCGGTGTCGCAGCGGGGTGCGACACGGGAGGTCGATTTGTCGTCGTCAAACGGTGTTCTGCTTGCGCTTTTTTAGCACTTCTTTCTTGCTCGATAGGTGGCTCGCCAACGATACCTTAGCCAGCCAGTTCCCCGCCTTGTTCTCTCATTCCACAAAGCCAAATTGCTCGGTTGCTCAAGCCATGTCAAACTCTACTCTTAGTCTTGCTCTCACTTGTTCAAAAAAAAAGTCTTGCTCTCTAGTCTAGGCTGTCCCACGCAGCCGCCAATGAACCTAGGTTAATCTGAACTCGCAGGTTTCGGACGTTAGAGTTGGGTGGCTTACGAGGAAGAACTTAACCACTAAATCTGCTTACGCCTATGCATTTCACCATAGGTCTGATGTTCACTTTGTAATTACGACTTGGAGAGATTATGCAACGAACAGATGCCGCCTTTGGCTCACTGCTCGCTCGAGGTTGTTCACCAATTTGCGTTGCTTTCGGAAGGGCTTGGCTAACTCGGACACTTGTCCCTTCTGTGCTATGTCCGAGTCTACGGAACACCCTCTTCCTTTACTGCAGGTCGATTGAACCTTTCTGGAATGCCATCCCCGTTGTACACCAGGATGTCTCCCATCGCGAGGTTATTCAGGAACTGTGGGTGTTGCCACTCTGTAAGGTGTGATCCACTGTTCTGATTGCAGCTCTATGCAATATCTGGAAGCGTCGAAATGCTGAAGTGTTCAACGGAATTCTTGAGCCTCTCTCTATGGTCATGCGAAGATGCTCCTCGAACCTTGCTCTTTGGTCCTTCCACTGCTCAAAACCGGACTACAAACAACTGCTACTTGACTGGAGCATTAGGTTCTCAAATCTTGCTGCATCTGTATAGCCTGCAGCCTTTTGGTTTTGGTTTGTAATCTTTTAGGCCTTCTTAGGTTTTTAGCTTCTTTGCTCCTTCAGCTTTTTAGCTTCTTCTTTCTAGCCTTTTAGTTCTACACATTACTTCTCAGTTAGGTAGGTGCTCTCAGGTTTTCTAGCTTAGTTTGATTTGGCTTTTCTTCAGCTTTTGTAAGGTTACTAAAAAATTATAAAAAAGGTTCAGGCAGGCTTTTAGCATGCCGTAGTATCCCTAAAAAAAAAAAGATGTCGCAGCAGCAGCAATCGCCAGTGTTACATGGCCACAGGCCGCAAAATTTCAGGCTAATCTTGCCACCCTCCAACGCTACTGAGTTGGCCACGATCGCATTGCTACTTGTGTTGGTACCGTCGCCTAGATAGATCCTTCTTCCGGCCTCTAGACGACCTATATATTGAATTTAAAATCATGAATTTAGTAGAAATGTACTTCATGTAAAAAGTGACTATAAGAAGACAATGATATAGGAAGACTAACAATGTGCAGTCACCGCAAGCCATCCCATGAACAAGATATGGGCATCATATGCATCAGGCCGCTCGCTCTTTTTAGAGCAAGAGGGCCCCTCGAAGGGAGCCCCAGTTCCATTTTATTAAATGAAACCAGGGGAATTGAATTATTTGGATTGAAAGAATGGGTACGTGAGACAAGGAATTGACAATGGCTGCGTGAAACCTCAATATATAAAGAGTTGCTGCTTAATTGAGTAGGACATATATATACCAATTAATCGCCTGCCTCATTGCGTTTGACCAAGGCCGGCGGCCGGAGGATTGGGCCACGGAGAAAATGAAATCTGTTTGAGCAAGGCCGGCAGCCGGAGGATTGGACGCTGGTGAAGATGAGCTAGTAGCACTTCATCTCGTGCAGTTCGACGCTCGACGGTGTCCTACTCCTACGAGATGATGAAACAGGCGATCAAACGAGCAGCTCCGTTGCGGCGCGGCCTCGCGAGTCACGCGACCTTCCTTGTGATGGACTAATGGCCCCACACGGGGTCGAGGGCCGCCGTAGGCTCTTTCGAGAGGCGACATCGGCGCCGCGAGCTCTAGCCCTTAGTCGCCGGAATCAACACGGCCAGTTATCGCCAAACAGGGAAACCGCCTGTTATCTTCTCTTCTTTCCTGATAAATCGTGGATCAAAATATTTTTTCGCATGTTTTCTCCTACTTTTCCGCCCAATGTGGCTTCCACATCAGCCCGTAGCTTCTCTCTCGTAGAAAATTCCCGTAGGTGTAGCATTATTGGGCCTGTAATCAGTTTGTTTGGGTGAGAAAATGGACAGAGAAAAGCTCGGCTGTTTTGGGCAGCTGAAGCCAAAAATCTATTCTCCATTGTTTCTCTGTGAGAGAGAGAGAGCGACCTAGCTAAGCTAGTGATGACAGACTTGGCCTAGCAAATTATGTGAAAATACATTCTAGCTAGGCTTTTTAGGGTCTGCGAAATCCCACCTTAGGCCTGAGACGTGTTTGAACAGGAAAATACCACCCAGGTGTTTTGGTGGTGGACAAGATCAGAAAAGAAGACAGCGATGAGCGGAACGATGTGGTTCGGAGAGAGGAGCATCTAGAATATATGATAGCTGGGTATCAGCTTTGCAAGTACAGGAGATTGAGATTCAAAGGGGCATATCTAGCATGCTCCTGACGGCTGCTTATACACCACCAGCGCCTAGGTACCGCTTGAGAGAAGGAGAGCACCGACACCACCATCACCATGCGCTTGGTGTTCATCCCAGGGACATGGTCCGGCTGGGCGCTGCAAGCATCGCAGGCCGTGTTCGCCGCCGCATCCGGCTTCACGATGATCTACGCGTACGGGAACCTGGCATACTCCTCCGTCTACGTGTAAGTTTGTTTTCCTTTGGACTCTTTTTAAGAGCTGGTAAAATACTCCTAATTCTGAAGCAAGAGTTTTCCTTTTCTACAGCTGCCTCGTTTTAGTGATGTTTATCCAGTCAACTTTGAGTCTTATCCAATCCGGCATTTACCTCTATTATATCATTGCTAAAAAGGACGTTGACAGCGCGGCGACTGCACTCCTATTCCTGCTTGTCAACACGGTGACCAACTCCCTCCCCTTTCTTTCTTTTCTTTGTTTCAGTCATGGAACAATTGAATATCGAGGTCTTGCTCTTGCAGCTCATCTCCCTCCTGTCATTCTCCGTGGTCTGCGCCTCCGCTGGAGTAACCGAGCTGTTCGTGAAGGACATGAAGCTCTGCCGGTCTTTCCCGGAGCTGTCCTGCGGCCGGTTCCAGCTCTCCGTCGTGTTCGGATTCGTCGCGTGGTCCTTGGAAGCCACATCTGCTATATCCATGTTCTACCTGCTGGTTGCATTGGTTTCGCGACATGCTCAGTAGTACTCGTGCTATGTGTGTTAGTGTGTAGCTTCGTTAGCCACTGACGAAGGTTGATTACCATGTAATTATTTTTCTAGCTAGCAACAATTATACATATTGTGCTCTGGGATCTATGCCACTGAGCTGACCGTTTTACTCGCGTTTTGTTTCATGCATTTCGTGCTAACTGCCTAACCATGATCTGACTAACTCTTGACTCCGTGGATAATCATGTTGACCATGCATGTTAATCTTTTGGCATTCAAGTGTGCTTCTGTGCATGTGGTAAGCAATAGAGAGAAGGATCTTGTGAGAACATAGAGGAGTTTTTTAAAGATGGAAACATAGAGAACTTTGTGCGGACAGGAAACCAAGTCTTTCACTAAAAAGATGCATGCGTGTCAACATATGACCGGATGTAGTGGTAAGGTAGCTCTCCCGAAAGGACTTGAGAGGAGGCTTGGAAAAAGCGTCACTTCCATGCACTTTGATATAGGATCGATAATAATGCATGAAGATAAGGATATTTGCAAAAGATGATTGTACTATTTTACGTAGTTGCGATGTCTCCAGGCCCAACCATAGGCGTGAACCCTCTTCAGCAGCCTCCCGGGTTTCGCCGCCGGCAGGTATGGTGATGATCAATGTCGATGTTGCTCTTTTTGCTAACTCAAGAAGCATGAGGGTGGGCGTGGTGATTAGCGATCACTTTGGTGCATACATTTCTTCATGTGGCATGGGTGTTTCAGATGTTGTCTTGCCCGAATTGGCAGAGGCGATGGCGATACGGAAGGCTCTTCACTTTGTTCTCGAGGAAGGGTTTGAGCAGATTTCTCTCGTTTCCAATTGTCCATATGTTATTCAGCGCCTCAACTCGGACGATATGGACCGATCCTTCTGCGGCGGCCCAGTGATTAAAGATATCAAGAAACTTCAGATTTCCTTTATTGTTTGTTCTATATTACCCTTTATAGTTTGTTCTATATTACATGTTAGGCGCGAACATAATGTGGCAGCACATCTGTTAGCCCGATCTTGTAATCAGTTAGTGTGTCGTGTTTCGTGTGGTGTGTCCGCCGATTGCATCCGGGAAACAATTTGTACTGACATTACGCTTTAGGTGATTAATAAAGCTTGTTTTAAAAATAACTCCCTCCCTCCCGTCTTTCTTTCGTTTGTTTCAGTCATGGAACAATTCAATATCAATGTCTTGCTTTTGCAGCTCATCTCCCTCATGTCATTTTCCGTGGTATGTGCCTCCACAAGAGTAACCGAATTGTTCGTGAGGGACATCAAGCTTTGCCAGTCTTTCCCGGAGCTGTCATGCAGCCGGTTCCAACTCTTTGTCATGTTTGGGTTCGTCGTGGGGTCCTTGGAAGCCACATCTGCGCTATCAATGTTCTCAGGGCCGGTCTTGAGAATCAGTGGCGGAGCTTGGGCCAACCTGTCGGGGAGGAGGGGGAAATGGAGTAAAAATAAGGATTTTGTAGCCTTTAATCAAATTTCAGGGGGCAATACACCAAAAATTCTCCAACTGGGTAGCCTGCCCCCCACCCTGAACCCAACTAAGCTCGACATCTGCTGAGAATTCGGAGGCCCAAGGCAAAACTTGAATGAGGACCCCCTAAGTATCAAAATATTTATTTCTATATAACTATCAGCATGCTCCTGACGGCTACTTATACTGTTATACACCAAAAGTACCTCCAAGTGTTGCTATAAATGTGAAGGAGATCACCTAGCTCGAAATTGTCACATCAAACGAGACTGGACTTCTTTAATTGAGATAGAATATGGCAAACAAGATTTGGAAGAACTTTTAGCCCTGGAAACACCTAAGAAGAAGAAGAACTTAAGCGACGTAATTTGCTTCAAATGTAAGGGCAAGGGACATTATGCTGATAAGTGCCCAGAAAAGATGAAGGAGAAATGCCTTACCCGCTCACACAAGAAAATCATCAGTCCCGTGACATGTCACAGATGCGGAGCAACATGACACTATGTCACTGGCTGCCCTGAGTGGAAGAAGAATAAATCTCTTCAAGGACCAAGTGGAAAAATGTGAGTGATGTATCCACCACATGTCATTGTATTTTGAATACTTGTACGCTCTACATCAGAGGAATAAACAAGATTAAGCCAAGTTTCTAGACTGACCACAAAAATTTCTTTTAAGGGTGGTAGCCACCTAGATAATTCAAACCCAGTCGCTTAAACCCAGAGATCTCAAACTATGTTTCTTTCCATCCTCCTAATCAGAAAAATCATTCGCTGCCAAGTTTTCAAGTTTCCATGTCAGAAATTTCATTTCCCAAGACATCCCGAGTTATCAGAATCAATCAAGCATTTGCTTTGTCTTTCTAGCCTCTCCGAATATCGGGGACGAGATTCCTTTTAAGGGTGGTAGTCTGTAACATCCCAACATTTTATAATGTTCAAAAATCGCTAAAATTTAAAACTTTTCTTTTTATTAAAATAAAATATTAAATGCATAAGAAACCAACTATGAAAGACTTCAAACTTATTTAAAGAGTTTAATATTTCAAATGTCACAGTTTAAACATTTTATTATCCACTGTATTTCAAAAACCTTAAAATGTAATTTGACAAATATTTTACAAACTACAATCCATTTTATTTTAAGTAAATAGTTTACTTATAAGTATTTGATTTCAACCACTTAGCCATATCTATTCCTAAATTCATAAATTATTTAAAAATGGTGTTAGTTGCCAAAGGGTTTACATTCTCTCAACTAAGTTCAAAACATGGTGTTAAAATTTCAATTCTGTAATTTATAAATATAAACTTCATAGATTTAAATTAATGAATTAGCCAAATAAACATTTCATTTGCTTAAATGAATTTCATTTATTTTCAAAGCATGAAATGATTAATATATTCTATATAAGGAAATGAATTAAATCTAAAAACTTTTCCCAAGTTGTTATGAAGTTTTCAAATGATTTATCATAATATAAAACTTAATGGTGCACAAAATAAAATTGAATTAAAACTTGAATCCATTATAATTTCTATTACTTTAAAAATATTGATATTATGTTATTCAACTCTTATGCCAAAATAAAGATGAATAATTACAGTAAAATGAGTTTTAATAACTCTATTTCAAACATATTTGAATGTGGGTATTTTACAAATTTTATTTAGCAAAAAGAAAATTTAATTAAGTTATAATTTCAAATTGATATTAAGTATCAATTTTGTATTAAACCAACATTTCAAATTTATTAATTTTAAAAAGTTTTCAAAACATGCCCACAACTGGTTTAACACAAAGATATTGATTTTACAAATTTTTAGAAATTAATTTGACATCATTTGGACATTTAAATCAAAAGATATGAATTAAATAAATAAAAACAGAAAAGGAATTACCTGGATGACGTCATCGCTGACGTCATCATCGTCAACCTCCAGCCGGGAATTTCGCCCCGATTTGCACCTTCCTTTGTTCGTTCGATTCGCGCGATTTAAGCGATGAAAAACCTAACGGAGGACGCCTATAAATTCTCCACGCTCTCCTCCGTATTTCCCCTCTCCTTCTTCTCGAAATCGCGCCGCCAGGCTCTCGAAATGGCTCGTCGGAGTTGAGCACCACCGCCACCATCCTTCCTCGATTCCGGCAAGGAAACCGCACCTCTCGCCCCCGAAACCCTCTCCCTCCCCTAGCCACCATCTTGCGCATCCTCCTGACTCTTTCCAAGCTCTCTTCTTGCAGCTAATCGAGAGGGGAGCACGAGCGGAAGGTCGCCGGCGTCCCGTACTCCTCCGTCTGCGAGTCCGCGCCGCCAGAGGATACTCCGCGAGACGCCATCGCCTCTGTAGTCTTCGCCGCGGCGAGCCGCACCCCGTGGTGGTCTTTCCCGTGCGAAGGAACCACCGGGACGTCGAATCCGTCCGAACCCGAGGCCGCGCCGCCGTCTTCGTCGCCGCCGGTGACCACTGCGCCGCCATGGTATGGAACAAACTCCCACCGCCGTCCGATCTAAATTGTTAGGTCCAGATTAGATCCTGCCGTTTTGAATCGGTATGTCTTTAGATCCGTCCGATCTGGATCTGACGATCCAGATTTAAATAAGCCGAGCCGAGCCGCGTTTCGGCTAAGCCAAGCCCGAGCCGAGCCCAAGTCATCCAATCCGATCGCGCCACGTGTCTCTGGATTTCTGTTTTAGTTTCCGAAAAAAAAATTAATAGCAGTTTTGCACAAAAGCCCCTATAACTTAGATTTGTTATAACTTTTTACTCACATATCCAAATTCAAATATTTTTATATATTTGGAAAGCTCTTGACATGTAGAATATTTTGGATCTGACAAAATTCAAATTTGACTTAGTTTAAAATATTCAAATTTCAAATGGTGAATTTGAGTATTTTTGTCATAACTTTTAATCTGTAAATTCAAAAATTACAAATAAAATTGTTTTAGAAACTTTAGAATATTTGTAAATTAATGCCACTGCTATAAAATATTTTTGAGTAATTTTTGAATGAATTCATAGTTATATATTTAATTTGAATAGTTTGAGTATTTTCAATATAACTATTAATAAAAATATTAATTTAGATTAAAGTAAATTGCTATAAATTTAATTAAAATGCCTCCTGTCTATTAACATTATTTATTAAATTATATTATAAAAATTTAATCATAGAAAACTTTAATCTTATAATTATTCCTTTTATTATATTTTCCAAAAATACAAATTAATTAAATTTCATTTATAAATTCATGCATATTTATAAAGAAATCAAAAAAGTCATTTTGGTGCTTTCTTGTGAATAAAAAAATTGCATTTCATGCATAACCTATTTGATTATATAATTATATTTCCCATAGGAAAACCTCTTCATTAGTTTTCTCTAAGTTAGAAATAATTTCAACTTAGCATTTTTGTGAAGTGCTACACTTAGACACTTAGTAAGTTTCAAGATGGAGCTAGAAGGCCATTGAAGGACTTAGCCAAAACAAGACTTCAGAAGTATCTTCAAGGAGAAGAATCACTTAGAAGAAAATCTAGAAGAAGTTCACGAAGGACTTAGAAGAAAACGGACTCTGGAAGCATCACAAAGATGTCAAGCACTTGGAAGAAAAGTGAGAAGAAGTTCAAGAAGGCCAACCCCCTTTATTCTCTAAGTCTTCTGTCTGTCTTTTCTTCTCCTCTGAGACTTCATGAAGACTAAGTAAATCCAAGACCAGCCTCGAGGATACAAGAATCATCAAGTCTGAAGATTCATCAAGACTACCAAGAGCTCAATCAAGACATCATCCAGAAGAAAGTTACAAGTCTGGAGATGAAGCCTGGAGGACAACTACATCTTTCTTTCTATCTTTTCCCTCTTTCCTAATCTTGTCTTTTAGACTTAAACAAAGTTTGATCATGATGTTATCATCTTTGAAGTTTGTTGGATCCTAGCGGCATAGTGAGATGAAGCGGCCTGGAAACAAACCTTACATGTCCACGTACATGAGACCTGTTCCACAATTTAAGTGGTTGGCCGGGTGTCTGTCTCTCTCACTATAGTGAATGTCCAATTTACAAAGAGTTGATAATAATTGGTGATCATCTTGAACAAATGACTTAGTATTTTCTCTAAGTATTTTGCACATCAAGACTAAGCCATTAGAGTGCTTATTCAAGATGATATAAAACAAAATATTTTATTCAACTTATGACCTTGGCCCTTAGTCCTTTTGGACCAACCTATTTGCCTTGCATTAACTTAAAAGATTTTCATGGCATGAAAAAGCATTTCTACCCCTTAGGAATATTTTACACATCATGCATAAACATATTTTCCTTAGAAAGTTTTATAAAACTTATTTATTCATCTAGTATGTGTTTGCATGCATTGTGAAGTTGTGCTTGCTGTTGATTGTTGCATTGTTGCTTGTCTATACTGTTAGATTGAACGGAGAGTCCCGAGTATCGTTGAAAAGAGTTGTGAACAACGACAACATTCAAAGGCAAGTGGCACACCTCATAAAATTCCTATTATTTCTATATGCATGACTTAGTGTATTTTTATATGCATGGGTAGGATAGTATTGCTATGCTAAACCTGTGTAGAATTCCTTATTCCTGTGTCTAGGTTCATATGCAATACTTAGTAAAATTATTGATGCTATGCAAATGTTGTTTTGTGAAAATCTAAATTCTACTAAGTTAAGAATGAAACACCTGGGTGGTAAGTGGTTGTATGGTTTATGTTGAGTGGCTACTCAGGTCCATGTCTATGGTTCCTGGAGTATGTACACTTGTGAATGGCCACCCAGGAACAGAGGAATCTGAAGAACTCCGAGTGACGATTGCTTCCAGTGCAGCCATTGCCATATGGGCTCTGACTTGATCAATTATGTTGCGTGGACTCTCTCCGGCTTGACAAGCAGATGTAGGGGGATGTTAGGTGGAACGGGTCAAGCCAGAGTGGGAGGGAAAATGCTTCTGAAAGATCTCGTCTCATTCTTCTCCTTTCCTATTCACAAATGGTGTGTAAAGGATAGTTTGGGTTGAATGGGTACAATGGTGAACGTGCACAACCTCTGCAGAGTGTAAAACTAAGTACTTAGCCGTGTCCCCGGTATGGACAATTTGAGCAGCTGATCGCGGACGTCAACGGAGGATTCCACCATTCCAACTTCAGAAATAAAACTTGATGGGTGAACAAGGGAAGATGAGATTTATGGTTTTCATGCCATACTCGTGTTGATTTCAAGAAAAGTGTTTTCAAAAGAGTAGGAAAAATTGGCTTTATACAAATTAGCCTTGAACTCCACCAGCCAAATATGCATATAGGCTTTAGAGTTATTCCATTAAGTGTCCACCATAGTGTCACTTGCCAGACTCCATTTTTAATGGAATCTGACCCACGTTGTTGCAATATTTTTCTTATTGCAGATTGTTCAGATGACGAGTGAGGTTTCGTTTATAGGTTTCGAGTCTACAACCAACATGTTTTCGCCTATGGCAGCATGAAAGTGATAGAGACTCACTGCTATTGTATTTCCGCTGTGTACTATTTCAAAGTTAGCTTTATGCTATGCAACTTGTAATGAATATTTTGTAAATCTGGATCATCGATGTAATAAAATTGATACTTTGTTGTGATATTACATTGTAAACTGTGTGTGCAAACGAATCGATCCAGGGATTTGCACTATACACAGGTATCTGCCTTATTTAATGTGCAGGTACGTTACAAAGTATCAAAATATTTATTTCTATATAACTATCAGCATGCTCCTGACGGCTACTTATACTGTTATACACCACCAGCGCCTAGGTACCGCTTGAGTGAAGGAGAGCACCGAAACCACCATGGGCTTGGTGTTCATCCCAGGGACATGGACCGGCTGGGAGCATCGCATGCCGTGTTCGCCGCCGCATCCGGCTTCACGATGATCTACGCGTACGGGGACCTGACATACTCCTCCGTCTACGAGTAAGTCTGTTTTCCTTTGGACTCCTTTTCTACGAAAAAGAGCTGATAAAATACTCCTAATTCTGAAGCAAGAGTGTAGTTTTGATAACTTAGTTTTCCTTTTTTACAGCTGCCTCTATTACAGCTGCCTCGTTTTAGTGATGTTTATCCACTCGACTTCGAGTCTTATCCAATCTGGCATTTACCTCTATTATATCATTGCCAAAAAGGATGTTGACAGCGCGGCGATTGCGCTCCTATTCCTGCTTGTCGACACGGTGACCAACTCCCTCCCCTGTCTTTCTTTTCTTTGTTTCAGTCATGAAACAATTGAATATCGAGGTCTTGCTCTTGCAGCTCAAATCCCTATGTTGTTGTTTTATGGTGATCCAAATTCATATGACGATGTGAATTGAGCGGCTAACTTCGGAGCGAAGCGGAGGCCCGTCGCCGGGAGGCTTGGGTCTCTGCCCTCTATAAATACATCTTGTAAGTCGCCTGTTGGGGTAAGCCACATATTTTAAACCCACGGCATTTGTAACCTCACCCCGATATAGTGAAGTATTGCTGGCTGGCGCCCGTGGTTTTTTCCTCTCCTTTGTTGGAGGGGTTTTCCACGTTAAAATCTCGTGTCCCCGTTGGTTTGATCGTTCCGCTCTTCGTCGTTTCTTGCTATCTTTTATAACAAGTGGTATCAGATCCCTTGTTTCAGATCTGTTTTTAGATTATGGTTTTGGATGGCATCGATAAAGTTCGATCTACCGTTGCTGGACTACAAGACGAGATTTTCGTTATGGCAGGTCAAGATGTGTGTGATCCTTGCACAGTCCAATGATCTTGACGAAGCGCTGGAGAAATTCGGCGATAAGGCGGCGGCTGAGTGGTCTGCCGATGAGAAGAGAAAAGACCGTAAGGCTACGTCTCTTATTTAACTGCATCTATCTAATGATATCCTGCAAGAAGTTCTACAGGTGAAAACCGCAGCCGCGCTGTGGGCTAAGCTGGAGTCGATCTGCATGTCAAAGGATCTAACCAGCAAGATGCATGTGAAGATGAAGTTGCTCTCGCACAAGTTGCAAGAAGGTGGTTCTGTAATGAATCACATATTGATCTTCAAGGAGATCGTTTCCGACCTAGTGTCGATGGAGGTAAAATATGAGGATGAAGATCTAGCCCTCTTACTCCTAGTTTCGCGGCCAAATTCCTATGCAAATTTCCGTGATACCATACTGCTTAGTCGTGATGAACTAACCACCTCTGAAGTTTATGAGACCCTCATGACGAGGGAAAAGATGAAGGGTATGGTACAGAAGGAGGAGTCGTCCTCTTCAAAGGGTGATGCTTTGGAGGTCCGTGGAAGGCCTCAGCAGCGAGACAACAACAACTACAACAACAACAGAGACAAGAGCAAGGGCGACAAAGGTCGCTCAAAGTCTAAAGGCCGTGATAAGTTCTGCAGGTATAGTAAGAAGACTAACCACAACATTGATAACTGTTGGAAGCTGCAGAACAAGGAGAAAAGAAAAGGTACTTACCAACAGAAAAATAATGAAGGTAATGATACCGGTGAGGCTACTGTTGTTGATGGTAGTTCTGATGGAAAATGCCTAGCTGTTTTAGCTGCATGTGTTTCACGTCAGGATGAATGGATCCTAGATTATGCATGTTCTTTTCATATTTGCTGTAACAAAGATTGGTTCAAGTCTTATGAGTTAGTGCAGACCGGAGACTTTGTGCGTGTGGGGAACGATCAGCAATGCACCATTGCTGGCGTTGGATCAGTTCAGATCAAGACCCATGATGGCATGACATGCACGTTCACGGACGTGAAGCACATACCAACCATGGCGAGAAATTTGATCTCGCTCAGTACCCTTGATTGTGACGGGTACAAGTATACCGGCGGGACAGACTCCTGAAGGTATCAAAAGGTTCTCTCATTACTATGGTTGGTGATATGAATTCTGCTAAGTTATATGTTCTTAGAGGCAGCGTTTTATCTGGTATTGTTGCTGCTGTTTCTCATGATGATGCAAATAAAGTAACCTCTGGCATAAGCGTCTTGGACACATGAACGAACTTGGTATGGCAGAATTGATCAAGAGAGAGTTGCTGCATGACTGCAGTTTGGGTAAGATGCAGTTTTGTGAACACTGCATATTTGGTAAGCACACGAGAGTTAAGTTCAATGCTTCCGTTCATACCACCAAAGGTACACTTGATTATGTACATGCTGATGTTTGGGGGCCGTCACGTAAGCCCTCATATGGTTGTGCTCGTTATATGCTTACTATTATTGATGATTACTCTAGGATAGTTTGGCCTTATTTCATGAAAAATAAGGATGATTCGTTTGCTGCTTTTAAAGAGTGGAAAGCTATGATAGAAAGGCAAACTGAGAGGAAGGTGAAAATTCTTCGTACTGACAATGGTGGTGAATTCTGTTCGAATGCTTTTAATGATTTTTGCAGAACGGAAGGGATTGTCAGGCACCTCACCATCCCGTACACGCCTCAGCGGAATGGAGTAGCGGAGCGGATGAACAGGACTATCATGTCTAAAGCACGTTGCATGATATCTAACGCTCGCGTGAGTAAGCGTTTTTTGGCTGAGGCGGCTGCTACCGCATGTTACTTGATAAACAGGTCACCATCTATTCCCCTTGACAAGAAAACTCCCATTGAGGTATGGTCTAGTACTCTTGCTGATTACTCACAGCTTAAGGTTTTCGGTTGCACTGCTTATACTCATGTTGATAATGGAAAGTTAGAGCCGAGAGATATTAAGTCTGTTTCATTGGTTATGGTTCGGGAGTAAAAGGATATAAGTTGTGGAATCCCAAAACTAACAAGGCATTCATGAGTAGGAGTGTTGTTATCAATAAATCTGTTATGTACTTTAATAAGTTAACCTCAGATGTTTTAGATAGTTATGATGAGGAACAGGTTCGTGTCGAGGTGGAGCACCCTGTGGAAAAGGATAATGTCGTCGTAGACAATGATGGTGATATATCAAATGATTCTGATAATGATATTGTTCAGAACTCACCTCCTGTTTTGCAGCCAGAAAATCAGTCCATCGCTGATCGCATAACAAGGAGGAATATTGTTAAACCTACACGGTTAGTTGAGGAGTGTAACATTGTTAATTATGCTCCGAGTTGCGCTGAACAGGTGGAGCATGGACATGAGCCGTCCACGTATACTGAAGCGATTGCCACAAGTGGCCGAGAGAAGTGGATCTCCGCTATGCACGAGGAGATGCAGTCACTTGAGAAGAATTGCACATGGGATGTTGTGCGCTTGCCTAAACAAAAAAAGGTTGTCCGCTGTAAGTGGATCTTCAAGAGAAAGGAGGGTTTGCCTCCAAGTGAGCCTCCAAGATTCAAGGCAAGGTTAGTGGCAAAAGGTTTCAGTCAAATTCCTGATATTGATTACAACGATGTTTTCTCTTCGGTTGTCAAGCATAGTTCTATTCAGACATTTTTCTCTATTGTTGCTATACGTGATCTTGAGCTTGAGCAGTTAGATGTTAAAACTGCGTTTCTGCATGGAGATATACATGGACCAGCCAGAAGGGTTCATAGTGTCGGGTAAGGAGGATCTTGTTTGTAAGTTGAAAAGGTCTCTCTACGGTTTGAAACAATCCCCTCGTTAATGGTATAAAAGGTTTGATTCATTTATGTTGTCACATGGCTTTAAGAGGTCTGAATTTGATAGCTGTGTGTATATTAAGCTGGTTGATGGATCACCTATATACTTGCTGGTATATGTCGATAACATGTTGATTGCTGCCAAGAGCATGAAAGATGTCGCTTCTCTCAAGTCACAGTTGAGTAGCGAATTTGAGATGAAAGATCTTGGTGCTGCCAAGTGAAGGGAATATGCCCTAGAGGCACTTAATAAACATAGTTTATTGGCAATATCCCAATCGTTCATTATATGTTTTATACCATGCTATAACTGTATTAAGCGAAAACATTAATACATGTGTGGTAGATAAACAACCAGGTCCCTAGTAGCCTCCACTAAGACTAGTTTCATTGCGCGATTGATGATCGAGGTTTTCCGATCATAGGGCATGGCGCCAGTAGGCAATGGAAGTCATATCGTTAGGTGTAACGATGTGATGGACATACAAGGTATTTATAGGGCATAGTCATTACGCCTTAAGACCGTGAGATCAACTCTTATTGTTATCCCTGGAAGATACTTTGATCGCACCAAACGTCATATCTTATATAGTGTGACAATAACGGTGATACTTTTGGGTATCGGAAGGGGGTAGTTGAGACGAGGGGTCAACAGCGGGATTTGTCAGTCCGCATAGCCGGATAGATACTCTAGGGCCCACTCGGTGAGATTATGTCAGATGAGTTTGCAAACATGTGACTAGGTCACCAGCTGACATAATATCATAGACGAGTAGAAGATAGCGATGTTGGTAACGAGATCATGCTAGGTATGGAGATATCTGAGAATGATGCCCGGACACGCTAAGTATCGACATGACAAAGGGTTTAAGACTATACGTCCAGATTTGATAGATGAAAGTCATTCGTTATATCACAGGGATTAATTCGTGGGGTCCAGGCCTACGAGTTAGTCATTGATCATAGAGGAGTCTTGATCATACCTGTTATTATATCGAACCGCTAGGGTAACACACTTAAGGGGTTTCGACAAGACAACCGGAAAGGAAAGAGATCACAGGGAATGTCCCGGGAGGGGTCCGATGGAGATCGGGCAGCGACGAAAGAGTTTTCGGAGATAGAATAAATTATATATAATATGTTTGATATTAATTAGTGTAATTAATATGCAAATATGATTTTATATATTTATTTTTGAATTTATTTAGGCTGATTTCCCTAAATGGGCCTTCTGGTCGAAAGAAGGCCCATAGGGGGGGAAACACTCAAGGGAATTTTGTGAGGAGGCTTGGCCGGCCTAGGTGGGACAAATGGGGCCCACCTAGGGCCGGCGCACCATCCTTGGCCGAACCAGGCTGTGGGATAGTCTCACATTGCCTGACTGGCAAGGTTGGCTCCCCCTGGGAGCCTATATAAGAAGGGGCACCCCTGGCCTTTTAATTCACCAATTAATTCTCTTATTTCTCCTCGATCTCGTGATTCCCTTTGTCGGAGTTGCGCCGAGGAGGATGAGGGGATCTCTTCCACCATAGCCCGCTGCCGCGCTGCTGGTGTTCCAGTCCAAGTCTTCCGCTGCTCGTCCTAGACTGGAGCTTCGGAGGCCGTCGTCTCCATCGTATGTGTGTAACGCCCTGCGAGGTGCCGCGCTAGTGGTACTCGGAGGCCTACTTCCTCCACCCGACCTCGGGGTCATCTTCGTCGTCTTCGTCGCGCCGAGTTCTCCGCGACCTAGAGGTCGGCTACGTCGTCTTCGTCGTCAACGCTTGTGCGGGAGCGTAATCCCCGCTATTCGGTCTACGAGGGTATGTATTCCGATCTCCGCCGTACTACTATATCTGCATAGTGTAGATCTTGGCTACTTTAAGGATATCGTTGCTAGGAAATTTTTTTTTTCTGCACACGATCCCCTTCAGTGGTATCAGAGCCGATCTATCGTAGATATAGCTGTACGCTGTTAGAACCCGTGTTCTGCACGGGGGCACCGTTCCTGTTATTTGCTACCCTCTAGTGTGCACTTGTGATTCCAGCGGCATCGAGTTGATGAAGCGGCCCAGACCGACTTTACGCGTACGCTTACGCGAGACTGGTTCCACTACTGACATACGGCTTGTACCGTATCTGTGGCTGGCGGGTGCCTGTTTCTCTCTCTTTAGTTGGTCTTGCATTTTCAATGGAGGGCCCGAAAGGGATGCTTAAACATGCAATTATTGGATCGTTGTTGTGGTCATAAGGTTCGTAGGTATGAAGCGGTTCTATTTACGAAAGCCCCGAGCCACGTAAAATATGCAAAAGATAAAGTAGAAGCTTCTAACTTTATTTTGCAGGGGCTATGTGATATGGTCAAGGTAGGTTTATTAAATTGTTTATAAACTGCGGGCGCCAAGAAGACCATGGCGCAATGGACTATATCACATTGCTTCACATTTGATGTTTTGTGTGCATCTTATATTGTGTGATTATATATATAGTATATATTAGTTACACGGCGGTAGCTATATAAGATGATCCCTTCAAAATACCACTAGTGTTCTCCCTCCAACGCGCACCACCAAGACAGTTCTACGTTATGAGGCGGGCCGTGATGATCGGGTGTCAGACATCTCGTCGTTCGCATACAGTGGGTGTAAGCCATGTTGCACAAGCGTCAGCATGGAGGTTTTTGGTGGCGAGCCTAGCATATTCAGAAATATGGCCTCGGAACAGGGAGACTGAAAGGTCGAGCACGAGTCACAAATTTGGTGTGACGGACTTTTGTCTACTCTTGAATTTGTGCCGCCGGCTCTGATGATGAGGGGTGGTGCAATGGATGGGGGTCGTGTAATCGCTTAAACGACCAGGAGGGATGTTCGTTTGAGTGGGAGTTCGGATAGTTATTTTCCAAAAAATACTAGAACTCAGAATATAATGAACAGAGTCTGTTTTACAAACCTTTGTAGATATTAACCAATTTGATAGCATCTTTTCAAATTAGGCGCATTCCTGCGATTGAGAAACTTAAAAGGTTGGGTCCAAACTTCATAGTTTTATACTTTAGCTTGAGGATACTCCTTGTTTAAACCGTTAGCTCTTTGTGTTACAATACCCGCTAGGAGATAAACCCCGAGATTCCGCTAACAAAAGATAATTTGGATTATCAGATTTTGTGCGGATGATATCATCATAGTCTAGTGTATGCTATGATCTCTGCCATAGAGAACCAACGGTGGGTACGAGTTTTTTAGATCGCGAACATATGATATGGTCGCTAAACTCGGGGTACCCCAAACGTTGGGTTGATGAAGTTTATCAGTACGTTGACTGATTGTTTTCTCAACCAAGATGGAAGAGAATACACACATTGAGGGAGCACGTGGCGGTCATACTTAAGGACATATGTTCATACTTAATGAACATTGAGACGCCTCGCTCAGCTCAATCACTGGATGACAGACATCGTTGCCAAGTGCAAATCCTCTGTCATAGACTATGTCATGCAAGGGGAATCGTTCACCTTCATGGTTCTTGATTATGGTGAAAGTATCAAGAAAATGAAACAGATCGACGGAAGTCATCAATGATGATGGTGTATATATGATATACATGTTATGAATGTTTTAGCTAAGCAAGTACTCGCAGTAGTGACTAAGTTTTGAACTAATCATGTTTTGTGAAAACCAGGTTTACTGCTTGATTAGCTTGAAAGGATGAGGCGACATTGCGTGTTGATAATGGCAGTCAAGTTGTTGTGATGGCCATAGACACTCTCCCTCTAGATCTACCATTTGAATAAATTCTTTATGATCGCCTGTTAGTATGATCGTTACAAGTGTGTTTCCTCTAGCGAGACACTTGTTCATACATGATAGTGACAAATTTGGTGTCCTATATTTATTAAGTAATGATCATATGCTGATTTGAATTTAGATGGTAGAAGCTCCCACATTCATAATATTAATGCCAAAGGATACAAACTTAATAAAGACACCACATATGTGTGGCACTACCGTTTAGTCATGTCAATGTTATAGTCAATGCATTAGCTCCATACCGGATGGATCTACAAGTCCTAAGATTTGATCTTTTGACACTTGCAAAATAACTGTGACACCGTTTTCGGAAAACGGGCATATAACTCATTGATAGTCATACATAGAGATGTATGTGGTTCAATGAAGTAATTAACGGGTAGTGGAGACCTTTATTTCGTGAACTTCACTGAACGTTTTGAGTATAGCTTGTTGAGAATCGTGCATGTGGGTGTATGTGAATCAATGAAGTACTTTGACGTGTAGTGGAAGTCTTTATTTCATAGACTTCATGAATATTCCGAGCAGATATATGGATATCCACTCTGGGGAATGTTAGTCTGAAATTTTGATTCGATCAAACGAAGTTCAGAATGAAGTAGGAAATAAACTTAACAAGAAAATCAAATTCCCGCGATGCAGGTCGAGGAAATAAAGATTTGAGTTATAATGTTGGCACATCATTGTAAGATTTGTGAGAAAAGTTCCACAAATTACGTCGCATGGAACACCATAGTGTCATGGTGTGTTAGGACGTCGTAATTACACCCTATCGGATAGTGTGTGGTAAATAAATCCCTTACCAAATTATTATGATCATTAGATTCATATGGTAGAAACGTAAACACTCACGTTAGCAAATAGGGAAACCATTTGAATCCATGGAGACAATACCATACGAGTGATGGCATGGCTTTTAGCCTGGATTGTCGTTTCAACAATTTAGGTTTTCGATGTGATCAAACCTAAAATGGATTAATCTTTGTAGTGTACCATACCTAAAGAGTTAGTTGGGTACATGTTTCACGACATAGGCAAAATCATTGTCGGGATATACCTTGCGAAAGAAATAGTTTCTTGTCCGAAGGTATAAGTGAGAAAGAAAGTAGAGCAAGACGAAGTTGGTGAACTTCCTCTCCAGACATCAGAGTGGCGCAACCCAAAGTGTTTTCGGTGTCAGGCTCCACATCTTGAAAAAGCTGATGATTCAAGATCATGATGCTCTGAGCTCATACTATGAGCGTAGGCATACGAGGTTGTGTTCCACACTGTGTGTTACGACAATCTTGCTATGAAGGTCATATTAATGGAATATGATAGACCTACGAACTACGAAGAAGAGATGGTAGACCTAAGTCCGAGAAATGGCTATGAGTCATTTATGATCCGAAATAAAATCCATATACGATTACCAGGTAATGACTTGTGAGATCTTCTTGATGGCATCTAGGATGTTAATAGTATACGGAATTTTATGAGAGAGTAGACATTGAGCAGATTCGATTTGTCGTGAAACACTTCCGACTGATTCAAAAGTTGACCACATGAGAGTTTGTCTCAAGTGGCGAAGCCTAAATCTATTCTGGGTCATTTAGCAATTACTATAATTTCGAATGAGAAATTGATAGATGGATGAGAAGACCATGGTTCTTAATAGTGTCATTAAGAATAGTTTGTAATCCTGAGGATGCTAAACATGTATGCAAACTTCAGTGGTCCATTCATGGGCTGAGGCAAGCATATCGGAGCTGGAATCTTCACTTTGATAATGTGATCAAAGGATTTTGGAGTTGTCCAAAATAGTTGAAGAAACCTACATTTGCAAAGAAGTGAGTGGGAGCAAAGTAGCTTTCCTTGATTTTATATGCGGAAGGCATATTTGAGTGGGAGCTAAGTAGCTTTTGCTTGATCTTATATGCGGAAGGCATATTTGAGTGGGAGCTAAGTGTCATTTGTGATTCTGTATGTAACGACATACTGAATGACACATATCCTCTAGTCGAGTGCAAAGGATTATTTAAGTGATTAAATTTTCTATGAAATGAAGTTAGGAGTATTAGGCATCCGATTTAAAATTGTATAGATCGTAAGGGGCTTAATAACATTAAGTCAGAATATTTCCTAAGTCAAGATTCTGAAGTGTTTCAGAATAGGACAAGCGAAGAAAGAGGTTCTTGCTTGTATGACTAGGTAAAATATTAAGTTTATCTTGGCATTTTCAGTTATAGCAAATGATGTTCGACATTATCTATGTATCATACATAGATGCTATCAGACTGAAAGCTCGACTCAGTGTGACCCAAGTTCTTGGTTGAAGAACAGGTTCTAGAGTGATCCTTGTGTGGATCAATGAACAAACGTTAAGTTTATTCTTCAATGTCTATGAGAACTGAAGATATGTTTTCTAGTAAAGGGTAAGAGTGGAAAGACAACTTGCTGTAAAGCGGTTACGATGATGCAAGTTATGACACTGACCCATGCGACTAGAAATCTCATATAGGAGATGTCCTTTATTTTGAAGATAGACATGGTTAGTTTGCGAAGTCGCATATGAATGCACTGTCGCATAATCTACATAGGTATAGAAATATATCGCGACTTCGGAAGTAGCAAGTGTGATTGGACTGGGCAGTTTTCCGAGCGTAGGTGGCCCCCTTAATAGATCTCTTAGACTTTTAAGGCGCATGCTACGCGAATGCTCGAGTCTCACTCCATCCACTGGGATATATTTCACCGTCATCGTAAGATACGGTTTGATGTCAAACTAGGTGACATAGAAGTGTTGCAAAGCACATATAGATCTCAATGTGTGAGTTCTATTGACTGTATTCCTCTTCCACGGGGCGAGCAGGCACCAAGATGCTACGGGTGTTGAGCTTTTACCAAGTTGTAAACTAGATTAAGTGTTACTCTAGTGCAAGTGGGAGACTGAAGGGAATATGCCCTAGAGGCACTTAATAAACATAGTTTATTGGCAATATCACAATCGTTCATTATATGTTTTATACCATGCTATAACTGTATTAAGCGAAAACATTAATACATGTGTGGTAGATAAACAACCAGGTCCCTAGTAGCCTCTACTAAGACTAGTTTCATTGTGCGATTGATGATCGAGGTTTTCCGATCATAGGGCATGGCGCTAGTCGGCAATGGAAGTCATATCGTTAGGTGTAACGATGTGATGGACATACCCAGTATTTATAGGACATAGTCATTACGCCTTAAGACCGTGAGATCAACTCTTATTGTTATCCCTGGAAGATACTTTGTTCGCACCAAACGTCATATCTTATATAGTGTGATAATAACGGTGATACGTTTAGGTATCGGAAGGGGGTAGTTGAGACGAGGGGTCAACAACGGGATTTGTCAGTCCGCATAGCCGGATAGATACTCTAGGGCCCACTCGGTGAGATTATGTCAAATGAGTTTGTAAACATGTGACTAGGTCACCAGCTGACATAATATCATAGACGAGTAGAAGATAGCGATGTCGGTAACGAGATCATGCTAGGTATGGAGATATCTGATAATGATGCTCGGACACGCTAAGTATCGACATGACAAAGGGTTTAAGACTATACGTCCAGGTTTGATAGATGAAAGTCATTCGTTATATCACAGGGATTAATTTATGGGGTCCAGGCCTACGAGTTAGTCGTTGATCATAGAGGAGTCTTGATCATACCTGTTATTATAACGAACCGCTAGGATAACACACTTAAGGGATTTCCACAAGACAACCGGAAAGGAAAGAGATCAGGGAATGTCCCGGGAGGGGTCCGATGGAGATCGGGCAGCGACGAAAGAGTTTTCGGTGCTAGAATAAATTATATATAATATGTTTGATATTAATTAGTGTAATTAATATGCAAATATGATTTTATATATTTATTTTCGAATTTATTTAGACTGATTTCACTAAATGGGCCTTCTGGTCGAAAGAAGGCCCATGGGGGGGGACCCTCAAGGGAATTTTGTGGGGAGGCTTGGCCGGCTTAGGTGGGCCAAATGGGGCCCACCTAGGGCCGGCGCACCATCCTTGGCCGAACCAGGCTGTGGGATAGTCCCACATTGGCTGGCTGACAAGGTTGGCTCCCCCTGGGAGCCTATATAAGAAGGGGCACCTCTGGTCTTTTAATTCACCAATTAATTCACTTATTTCTCCTCGATCTCGTGATTCCCTTTGTCGGAGTTGCGCCGAGGAGGATGAGGGGATCTCTTCCACCATAGCCCGCTGCCGCGCTGCTGGTGTTCCGATCCAAGTCTTCCGCTGCTCGTCCTGGACTGGAGCTTCGGAGGCCGTCGTCTCCACCGTATGTGTGTAACGCCCTGCGAGCTGCTGCGCTAGTGGTACTCGGAGGCCTACTTCCTCCACCCGACCTCGGGGTCATCTTCGTCGTCTTCATCGCGCCGAGTTCTCCGCGACCTAGAGGTCGGCTACGTCGTCTTCGTCGTCAACGCTTGTGCGGGAGCGTAATCCCCGCTATTCGGTCTATGAGGGTATGTATTCCGATCTCCGCCGTACTACTATATCTGCATAGTGTAGATCTTGGCTACTTTAAGGATATCGTTGCTAGGAAATTTTTTGTTTTCTGCACACGATCCAAGGTCACTAAGAAAATCCTGGTGGATTTTCAGGTACCTCCGTGGCACGTTTGATGCTTATTTGAAGTTTGGCAAAGCTGGTGAGGGACTCGTTGGCTATATGGATTCAGATTTTGCTGCCGATTTGGATAAGAGGAGGTCCCTCACAGGTTATGTGTTCACCATTGGTGGTTGTGCTGTTAGTTGGAAGACAACACTTCAGCCAGTTGTTGCCCAATCCACCATGGAGGCTGAATACATGGCCATTGCAGAAGCAGTTAAAGAAACTGTGTGGTTAAAAGATTTGTTTGCTGAGCTTTGTGTAGTTGATACTTGCATAAACCTGTTTTGTGATAGTCAGAGTGTCATTTACCTTTCTAAGGATCAGATGTTCCATGAGAGAACAAAACACATTGACATTAAATACCATTATGTGCGTGATGTTGTTGCACAAGGTAAGTTGAAGGTATGTAAGATTAGTACTCTTGATAATCCGGCTGATATGAGGGCAAAGCATGTTCTTGTATCTAAATTTGAGCTATGCTCAGACTTAGTTGGTATCACTGTTTAGCCCAAGAGGCTATTTGGCGCCGAAAGTGTTATCTTTGTTGTTTCAGTGGTGAAGGTTCTCGTTCATACTACAAGATGGAATTTATCTCAAGGTGGAGTGTTGTTTTATGGTGATCCAAATTCATATGACGATGTGAACTGAGCGGCTAACTTCGGAGCGAAGCGGAGGCCCACCGCTGGTATGCTTGGGCCGTAGCGAAGCGAGTAAGTTAGCCCATCGGCCTATCCTGCCTGAAACAGCAGAAGCAGATGATGGGTTAGCCCATTTGGCATGGCACTCATTCTCTGTCCTGAAACACGGCCGTGGCTTCAAGATGTCACAGCAGAAGCAGATGTCATCGCTGTTCTTACATGGCCACTGGCCGCAAACTTTCACTCTAATCTTGCCATCGTCCAACGATACCGAGTTGGCCACGGTCGCATTGCTACTCGTGTTGGTACCGTCGCCTAGATAGCTCCTTCTTGAGGCCTCGAGACGACCTATGTATTGAATTCAAAATTATGAATTTAGTAGAAATGTACTTCATGTAAAAGTGACTATAAGAAAACAATGATATAGGAAGACTAACACTGCGCAGTCACCGCAAGCCATCCCATGAACAAGATGGCCACCATACGCATCAGGCCGCTCCCTCTCATTTTGGTTCTTACTGCTTTGCTCGACTGAACTATTTGGATTGAAAGAATGGGTGAGACAAGGAATTGGCAATGGCGCTGCATGGAACCTCAATATATAGAGGGTTACTGCTTAATTAAGTAGGGTATAAATGTCCCCGCGAAAAAAAAGTAGGATATATATATGTCACTTAATTTGAAATATTACGTAATACACTATATATAGGTCGACGTTAATAAGTGCCCACTATGGGAACAATTTATACGCTAACGGCCGGGCGCTACGTCGACGGCTTTTTATCGGGGCCGTTGGTGTAGCCCCTCTGCTGGGCGGGCCAACAAACAGACGTCGTGTCAAATTAGCCCTCGGGGTAGGTATCAGGGATACGCTGACGACTTTGCCCTCGGCTTAGCTATTTTTATTTTATTTTTCTATTTTTCATTCAAAAATGAAAAATCATATATTTAAATTCCTGAATCAAAATGTAACAAATAAAATATGTAAATTGATTAAAAAATAGAAATATGACAACTATATCATCTTTTATACCATTTTTTGTACTTGCTTTATAAAAAAGTCATTTTTGGAATTTGAAAAATGAAAAATGATATTTATATAAAATAATTTGACAAATCCCTTCGACAAGATTTTTTTACACCAAGATACACCTATTTGTGGAATAAGAGTACATTATCACAAACTACGTCGTGTGAATGGCTAAACCATGATCACTAGGGTTGAAACTTGTATGTTTATATATGGTAGATCTTTTTGTGAATAGTTTTTTGGAAACACTCGTTTGAAATCAAGTTTATCGTTTTTCATAGCAACTGGTACACATTAAACCATAGGATTTTTTGAGCTTTATTTCACTTTATTTAATATATTTGAAAAAAATGTCAAAATGATCACCATGATTATTCATCAAAAGAGATTGAATTTTCAAAAATATATATGTTTCTGTGATATAATCACCGGTTGTGTACCTTAAAATAATAATAAAAAACAGACCAAACTATCAAACACTTGTAGTTCAAATTTAGATTACTTTGAAAAATGGTATAAACTCATTTAATAGGCGAAATTAGGTAGAAATCAATAAGACTCTTGATACTTTGGGACTATCCATCAAATATTAACTACTCTTTGTCAAAACTAGTTGGACTCAATTTTGCACCATATTTTTTGTACTTTGTAAAAAAAATCATTTTTAACACTTAAATAATTAAAAAATATTTATAAATAATTTGACAAATCCCTTCAGCATGATTGTTTTCTATATCAAGATATACCTATTTTGTGGAATATGAGATCATTATCACAAACTATGTCGTGAGAATGGCTATAACATGGTTATTTGGGTTAAAACTGGTATATGTTTATACATGATAGAACTTTTTGTGAAGAGTTTTTTCAAAATAATTATAAAAAATCAAGTTTATCATTTTCAATAGCAACTAGTACACATAAAAGGACTTCATGCCAGTATATCTTCTTGAGTATTTTTTCAATTTTTTTTGATAAAACTGTCAAATGGCCACCATGACAATTAATCGAAAGAGGTTGAAATTTCTAAAAATATCGATGTTTCTGTGATGCAAACTTTATATCGATGTCATATTTGAATTCCTCTAATTTATCTAATCGATTTATATATTTTATTTGTCAAATTTTGATTCACGGATTTAAAGATGTGAATTATTCCATATTAACCGGAAAAAGTTAAAGTAAATTGATTTGTTTTATTTTTACTTGTTAAAATATATTATTACATGACCAATGTTGTTTATTTAAATAAATATTTGAAAATTTAAAAATCATGAAATATAACATCATGGAATAGGGGTTAACATGAATGATAATATATAGTCATAACTTGTCATTTAGAAGCTAACGTAGAAGGAACTCAAATGTTAAGCTTTCCTGGGGTAGAGCAGTATGAAGATGGGTGATCGAACGGAAAGTTTGACTAAGTGTAAGTACTTTCACTTAAGATTAAATGTGTAATAAAGGCCTTAAGTGTGACTGGTTGAGCAATTTCGAAATAATAATGCTAATAATTAAAAATAAAACATATTTCTTTAAAATTATTTTAGAGCATTTGTTTTTTTAAAACCTAAGCCGGGGCAGCAAAAACTTAATCCCACGGTTCTATGCCGTCAGCGTAGCCTACGCCGAGGGGCTACACCGACGGCTGCCCTCGGCGTAGACCTTCCTCGCGGGGATCAAGCTTAAGCTGACGGCACGTAATCGTCGGTGTCTGGATAGTTTGCCGTAGTGGCCGTATATTTGCTTGCATGCATGCCTCGCTGGGATAATTTGCTTCTGTGCATGTCTCTCTGGAATAATTTGCTTCCATGTTCGTCAGCCAATTAAGTGATTATTAATCACTACTCACTCCCTTGTATATAAAATAAATACTACTCACTCTGTTCCAAACTATAAAATATTTTAGTTATTCATTAGTATACGTGCACAACTCTAAAGTATGTTTTCCAGTTAAGCTGAATATCATCCATACACACACATTAGATAGAACATAAGCTCATGTCCTACTCACATTTGTTGGTTGGAAATTATGCATGAGAAGAGATGATGACCAAGTCGTCATTCAATAGCCCGTATGACTGGACACCCATAGCTTCATCCACCTTAGCATCTACTCCCTCCGTTCTAAATTAGATGACTTATATTTGTCCAAAAGTGGATATATCTAAATATGTTATAAGTTTAGATACATCCTTTTTTTCTCAAAAGGAAGTCATGAAACGGAGAAAGTACATTTAGTCTCATCTAGCCTGGACGTGGATGCACTCCATTCTATATGGTAATCTTAGTGTGAACATCAAACAAAATATTCCTAGCAGTTTGGGCATTCCACCGGCTACATCATTTGATACAAATTTTGGAAATTGAGCAAACCAAGTTTCATAATGGCCTACCTTCATCATCACTAAAATCTAGACCGAGATGAATTTGATTTCTCTAAAGATAGCCCTATGGCATACAACGTATTCTCCAGACCGGATGGTCAGCTTCAAAGCAAAACAAAAGACTCAGTTTCAGCATGAAGGTTGCATGTTGACAACCCATTTAACACGTTGTAGCAAGGCTTGAGATTCGGCATGAAAAAGGATCAATCAGTCCCTCCAGCTTGCCAGTGTTAGCAGTGACATGTTGCCATTATCACTGTCAATGATACAGCCTCATACTCCTGATTGATTAGCCTCTTAGAAAGAACTAGATCATGTAGGCGCGTGTTGCCGCGCCCGTTTATTAGCCAAATAGATTTTAAAGAATATAGGGGATAATATATTCAGATTTCACATTTTTCAGAAGTGTTGAAACACGTCATGATTGTGCATCTGAGCTACACTTTCATTCAGTTTTTTTGTTTAGCTTGATAAACCTTGGGCAGTAAAATTAGGGTCGATGGCTATTTTTTTGGCCACCGACTCCAGTTCAAAATGTAATCATCAGTAACAATGTATTGCCTAGATATGTCATATGGATTAGCTAAGAAAGACCAAACGATGGTCAAGCAACTCACCATACGTATATGTTCTAGCAATAATAGATCCTCAAAGTTGTGATGAATTTCTGCTGGGATAGCCAACATGATATATACATATTGAAAACTATAGGAATACTTGTAGTAGACAAAATTAAATATAATCAAGATATATAGTTAAAGAAAAACGGAAATTCCAGATAGTTCTGAAACCTAAAAAATTGTTGTGCACCGTTACAACAAATAAATATGAATTTATGAACAAAAAAAACACTAAACACAAGATATGCTAGTAATTACATATCCCTCTCGGTGATAGATGACATGAACATATGACCATACTACTACTATTTAACACCACATGTAATCACCAGGATCCATCACCACCATTGTCTGATTATAGAAGAAAACAAACTACAAAAAAAGCTAAATATAAGATTGATGCTATTTCCAAATTCAGGCCTTCATCTCTTCCACGTTGAGAATTTCTGAAAAGCCAAAGTATAATTTGGATCATTCTTGGAGAACAAGCAGAGCTGGAAAGAGAAAAGCAAATCCAAACATACTGGACACCGGATTCCTTGGGCATAAAGCTGATTGAAGCACTCACGCGCCGTATCCCCAGCCCCCTCGCTCGATGCATTCTTCTAACATGGGGTTATATTTATTTTGTCCATCATGTAAGTACATATTTATTTAAAATGTGTATGTCATTTTTTTTAGTAAATGGTATGTCGAACCAGTGTAACTGGTTGCGGTAGTGTGTTTGTGTACATGGGATGAAACATTCCAAGAGATCAACATTTTGCAATCATCTAGAACCAAGCAAACTCGAGATAGTGTGTTGGAGGCTAGGTTGTATGAAGATTTTGAATCACCAGGCATGCATGAGCTCAAAGTACTGGTACCTACATAATCGAGGTGTAGGACATGATTGCTTAGTTGTGACACTCAAAATAAAACGTTGGGAGAAGATTTTGAATTTTCACAAGCTAGGTTGTAGGTTCATAGCTTGGTCTGTACTTGAAAATTGCAGACTACTACTTACTTGGCAAAGTCCATTACTGAAACACATTTAGCTTGACCCATACCAGAAGTATCATAACCATAAACGCGTAAACATGGCCTGCACTGTAACAACTGATATACATCAACTATGATTAACAATTTACCTTTAACTCTTTAAGGTTTATGCACTAAAATGTGATCAGCCAATGACATCATCCAATACTCCTGATGACCTTTCCTTTTTCATGTACCAAACACGAACAAAACATTTTTCTTTCACATGTTGTCCGTGTGAGTGCGAAATATATTGTCGGGGCTATTAGGAGTATATCTTTATTTGATCATTTAAATGGTGAGACAATGCTCTTCTAGACGGAACCGAAACAGTATTTGAGGCTTTGCCCCCTGTAAAAAAAAAATCACACCAACCAATCCATACAAGTTTAGAAAAAGAGAGGCACGATGCAAGGGTAAAGACAGACATACTAATCGGTTTGGCTAATCCATAGCAGCAAGAGGAGCATTTCTAGTTTCACTTTACAGTTGGTTAAGACTGAATGTAAACAACATTAAAAAAGCAACTAACAAATTCAGATAACTCTTACCTATCAACATAACCACATAGGATTATGATGATGTGCTTCAGCTTAAAAATTATATGAAGCTTCAGCTTAAAAGTACACACCTGAATTTTGTCCATGTGCTAGAGTCACGGACTCACTTCGTGGATTCATCTTCTAAAATACGTATGCATATTCCACTTATGCCAATTTGCAGAAATTTCAGGCAATACTCATAGCATAGCTAGGACAGTCTCCTATAAAGCGAATATTACATGAGAAGGTTATAATAGCCAGCCCCACGAATACTTCCGAAGTTGTTATCTACCCAGACCATGGATTATACCATCACTGTGCATGGTGGCCAGTTCTATACAAATCTGCAAAATCAAATACACCAATATCAGCACACGTGACGAAAATGCATATGTTAATTTTAGAAGAGATAAAAAAATCTAATAGAGTGTACACAGGGCTCCTAAAAAAGAATTCTCCCGATGAAGCATTTTCACAAACATGTGTCATATAGCTTGTTCCGCGAAACAAAGCAAACCATATGAGGGGATTCACAACCTGCATTACTCCATTCAGAGATCATCACCAAACACTGCCTAAATGGCTCAAACGTCGGTAGCCTAGCGGCCGATCACAGACGATGCAGTGTAAATGGTCATGAACTTTGACCATACGCGAGCAGTGGCGGCCATACTCCTCTTGCCGTTGTGGCACTGCTGTTCTCGCCGGTGTGGAGGATGAGGATTTGTGCTCTCCCCTCCGTCCTGCTCCTCTTGTCACAGAATCCCGTTTGGCACTGGTATAATCTGAGGCGGCCGGAAGGAATTCCTTGAGCTTCGTCCCAGCGCCCTGAAAGATAGAACGCAAGAAAAACAAATCAGCAAAGGAAGATAGGAGCAAATCTTCCAAACATCAAGCATACACAAATGAGATCAGTTAGAGTTCGGGCGAGAAAAACTCAGAAAGGGGCAAAATCTTCGCCCGCCGTCGCCTTCCGCCATCGACATTGCCACACTCTCCCTCTACCTATCTTCTCTTCCCCTCTCCTTCGCAGCGACGAGGACGGGGGCGGCTGCGGCGCGCCTAGCTTTCCTCTGGCCAAGACAGGATGGGTGCGGGGAGCGTTGGTCTGTGGGGACTGCGGAGGGGCGAGGGTGTCGCTTGATTTGGCTCCATGGACAACATCTGTCTCAGGATGACGGCGGAGCACGGCGGCGTGCCTAGGTTTTGCCCGAGTGTCACTCTATTAGGTGGATCGAGGGGAGTGGTCGAGGGGGACTTTACAGAGGGTGCGCTCGGGTTGGGAAAGGAGTAGTCTTTCTTTTTAACATGACCGTGCTGGGTTTTTGGTTTAACGGGCCGCAACGCACCATAAAATTCCGTTTTGACGTCCAGAGCAGCGTCCTCAGTGACATTTGGCCCACTTATCCTGCACACAGAAATCGAATGATCAGGATTGTTAGCTAAGGCGAATCTAACGGTCTAAAAGTGAGGTGGCCTGAGGGAACGGGCCGCAACGCATCAGAAAATTCCGTTTGACGTCCAGAGCAGCGTCCTCAGGGACATTTGCCCCATTTATTCTGCATACAGAAATCGAATGATCATGATTGTGAGCTGAGGCGAATCTAACGGTCCAAAAGTAAGGTGGCCCGAGGGAGACCGAATTTGACTCAGTTATAATATCCCTAATTAATTGCACCGGTGGTCAGACAACTCCACTTAAGTCACTCAACTCAAAAATAAGATTATTTGGTCACCCAACTAAACTTTCGGTGCACTTTAGTAAAAACGGACACCTCATCTAGTTTTGGTGGGAACTTTTTTAGAAACCCCCTCGGGTAACACTAGGAGGACGGTATTGCAAACATTCTGAAGTCCCTGCGCCTCCCTTGCTTGCGCTAAATCTTGACGGATGTCGCTCCGCTGAGTAGGTTCTGGCATTCGCCTGATGAGTAGGAGGGCTTTGGTGGTGGTCGCCGCTTGAGGAGTCTCTTGGCCATCGACGACAACGATGGAGTTGGCGCGAAGGAGTGGGTTGGCGGCAATAGTGTCCGGTCTAAATTAAAAAAAAGATAAACAATAACTTTATTTTTTAAAATTAATTTTTTTCAGATTTAAAAATCATCATCTTTTTCCTTTTTATAATGTTCAAATAAAATAAACTTGTAAATTAGATTTTTTGGAAGAAAAACGAAAAGAAAAGAAAGATGGAAACATAAAATAAAACTACCTCTGATTCTAAAAAAGTGTCGTAACCAGTAGCTACAACTTGTCCGTGAACTGCTCATTTGCTCCGACAGAGTTATTATGAATCGTAAGTAGTAGTAAAAAAAGCATAGAAGAAAAGAGAGGAAAAACGGTTGATGGCCGGCCCACCTGACCCTCCATTCACTCGCGTCGTCTGCCCTAAAAGTGTTCCGAAAGAGCAAGGAGTTCCTATTGAACAGGAATTCTGAGGGATGATTGGAGATTTCCAGCGACTGATCATCGTGTACCAGAGTCGGAAATCATTAGGCCTTCCTTCGTGAAGGTCACACACACGTGGGTTCCGTTGTTGATATGTGTCAATATTTTGTTCGTTTTTGTTCCCCACCTTTTCTACGGGCGTGACAAGTGTCGGCTGTCTGATGATGCGTAGAGTGTTTGTACATGCATTTATTTTGAGTTTTTTTTCGAAATGAAATATCTTAAGAACCGTTTATCTGAATTTTGAACCATTTTCACTTTTAAACTCCTCGCGTCGAGATGTTCAAAACTATATCCATTGTTGATAGGTTTTGATGAACTTTTTTTGTACTTCGGATTTAGTATAGTTCGTACAACCTGGTATATGTAGTTGTATATCCAACTGAATCTAAGTGCAGTTGTATATATAACCTGATTTGTACAATTTGATCTGTGTAGTTATATGTTCAACTCTGTTCTGTACAACCTGATCTGTACAATCTGATCTCTGTTCTGTATGTGTCTAGTTGCACGTTTGACCTGGTCTGTACAACTTGATCTGTAGTTATACGACAGGATCTCTAATCTGTACAACCTGCTCCGTTTAGTTGTACGTTCTATCAGATTTGTACAACCTGATTTATATAGTTATACATCTGACTTGCATAATCGGATCTGAAATTTGAATCTGGATCTGACATGCGCGCGAGAGTCACTCCAGTTTGCATTTTCATGTGGCGGAACCATGCTGCGCTGGAAAGAGACCTTCCTTTTTTTTGAGATAAGAGACCTTCCTGAACGCCAACCTTTTTCTAGTGATTCCCCGCGAGCCATTTTTTTTTCGTCTTCATGCGAACTAAGGCTTGGGCTGAATGTTGTTTTTATTTTGGACCAATGGACCACAGACAGCAGGCCTGGAATGGACAGAAATCCTGGCCCATCTGTACGTGGGCTTTGGAAAACCAGTCCCTCGTCTCTATAAAACCAGCATCGACGAGAGGCTAGCGCTCCAAACCCTAACCCTTCCTCTGCCGCCGCCGCACGCCCGAGCACAGGTGAGAAACACGACGAACCCTAGCGCTTCTCCTCCGTCTCGTCGCGTCCCCTCTCTCCCCTATCTCATCGGTATTTTCTGTTCATCTCGTGATTAGCAGGAGCAGCAGCAGAAGGGATCCGAGATGGCCAAGTCGAAGAACCACACGGCGCACAACCAGTCGTACAAGGCGCACAGGAACGGCATCAAGAAGCCCAAGCGCCAGCGCCAGCCCTCCACCAAGGGGGTACGTTACTTCTGCTTTGCCCGCTGTTTTGTTGATTACCTAGATCCAAGACTAAATCTCCAATCTGTTACTCAGTACTGGCTAGTTTATACTTGCTGTTCTTATTCATGGTAGATAGCTGTGTGGATTGTAAACTTTGTTATAGTTTGTTTAGATTTTTCACCTGCAAATATCTCTAAGAAATGTAATGTTACTGAGGACGAGTTCAAACATCAAATTTAATCTGACATTGTCGATTGGCACGGTCACTTAGTGATGTTATAGTCTAGGGCATCTGATACTCGGTTGTTGAAATTTGTCGCCCCTTTCATTTACTAGTCCCTCTTTGATTTTTTGTGATTCGGTGTTTAGTTGTTATTAATTAAATGTCGTGTGGTCAAGCATTTCGTGCCCACCAATTCTCGTGATATAAAGCTTCTGGTTATGAATATTATAGGAGTAGATGATATAAAGCTTTGTTTGTGTTTGGATGAGGTTGTTCCTCCTTAGGGTAGAAATGAATACTTTTTTTTGCATTATCTCCCTTTTGTTTCTTTTGGTGCATTATCTGTTTCCTTTTCTAAAATTTATTTTGTCATGTCCTTGGTTAGTTGGTTTGATGTTTTCTGTTTGTTCATTCATGCTGATCTGTGCCTGTGTGTTTTCTCCTTGTAGATGGACCCGAAGTTTCTGAGGAACCTGAGGTACTCCAGGAAGCACAACGTGAAGGCTGGTGGGGAGGTTGAGCAGTAAACTGGACGATTCTAGTGATGGATATGCCTCTTGTATCGCTAGGATAAACCATTTTGAGCTTTTAGTCCCTCGTTCTGTATGGTGAAGGATATTATCTCTGTTGGTACCTCTTAAGTTTTTTATCATGCTGCTGGATTGGAAATGATATTTGCAGCTTTCTGAGGAATGTTTTACCTATATGTATGATTTTGTCATCTTTGCCTACAATGTTTCTTGTTTAGCATTCCATTTTCTTTGTTTTTATATGATAGTAATGTCTGTTATATGAATGTGTCGTCGACATATTTATTCACTTGGGAAGTCATTGCCCAATTTCGAGTCTACCATCTAACAAAATTGTTCCTGGATTCTAACTGAACTGTAAACACTTGTGGTTAGTTTATGTTTACCGTTCTCAAAGAAGTTGGAAATATATCTTTGCTTCTGATGATATATATTGTTGCCAATTCAGTCTTCTGTTTTTCTAGTGGACTAGTTTATGTTTACCTATCTACCGTTTTCACCGTGAGCATAAGATTGTGTATGCTGGCAATGTTTGAATCAAACTTGATTATCTTGTCAGTGAAAATTTACCACCCAACATGCCTGCTGCTGCAAAACTTATCAGCTTGTTATTGCCAAGCTAACTTTTTAAGAGAATCGGTTTAGTAGCAAGTTTCTACCATTGGCCTGAAAGCAATCGATGAGTGGCTTGAGATCTGATCGTTGATATCCCGATGCACCAAACATTAAGGTTCGTTTTTTGACCGAGTTTCACTAGTTCAGTGTGCCAACTTTCAGGATTTAAAGATCGGTGTTCAGTTTAGGTTTAAAATGGACTGTGGGATGTGCCGGTGTTGCTAAAAAAGCATCAGTACGTTTGTCTTAACCCATCTTACAAACAAGAATTCGTGAGGCACTGTGCATTCACACTTTTGGCGAGCATGTTTTTCATATTCACTTCAGATGGACCATTACAAAGACACGCACAGGCTCGCGCGCACAAACTGAGAGTAGTAATAATTTCACAAGTCACCTGACATCACAACGTATGACACCACGAAGAGCAAACCACACCACAGCACCTACCAGATGGCCGGCGCTGGTTTCATTAATCACGCGATCACACACAGGACACAACACAATCACCTTACGCGCATCTGTCGCTTGCATGAATCTTAGCAGTTGCAAGGGTTGCACTTGCAGTTGGCGCCACAGCTGCAGCCGTGGCTGGCCTCAGCGGACTCGGCAGCCTCCTCGAACTGCGCCTTCGCAGGCCCGACGCCGAGGACGGTAGCCTGCACGATGGCGCCCATCTTCTCTTCCAAGTCAGGGTACATCTTTCTGCAACATGCCAATCAATTAAATATATATAATCAGCACAAGAATTTCTTCAACAATAGATTACAATAGCTAGTAGGAATATCTGTATTTGCAAGAGACAAGTATGCTGTATGCATACCCGCATTTGCAGTTCGAGCCGCAGCCACAACTTGACCCACAGCTGCAAGACATCCTTACTTTTGATGAGTAAACTCAACTAGTCAACTGATTAGGATGGAAGTGTAGGAAGTGCTTTCAGATGGTGAGCAGAATGCATAGGCTCGAGTTCTACACCACTATTTATAGGCGAACAAGTGTGATGCAGTGGACATGGATGCGTGTAAACGATTCCTTTACGCTTCCTAGAATAGGTCGTTAGATACTACCTTCCCCTGCAATGGGATTGTCTAATCCAATTTATGAATTGTAAACTATATCGTGCTGAGATATGGTTTGCTTTCTGTTAAAGCAACAATGCTTAGTTGACTTCTCTTCCCTTCTGATTAAGCAATACGTTATTTTGGTTAACTAATTAGTGAACGATATATACACCTAATGAGACCAGAACACTACTTTAAGTCATTTTAAATATGGTGACTACATCAACTGTTTGCGGCATGAAATGGGCCTTTCTTGCTCCTTTCCTTGTCATCATTTATTCTGCCTCAAACGAAACTAACTTTCAGATATGTAGGAGACATTGTTTATCCGGTACCACTTTACACAAATGAAGGACTTGTCAAGTAGAATTCAGATGAAGAAGCATTCTATTTGGTATACCTTTATAGATTGCCACAAAACAATGCAATCTGTACTGATGCCGGGATGGAAATAACATCAATATATTCGAGAAGGATTGTTTTTGTCTTTTTGAGGCATATATTTTGATACTCCTCTGATCCGTATTAACTGTCCCTAGCGCCATACTAATTTGCACTACGTCTGTTCACCTTTCGCGACGGATAATTCGGATCAGAGGTAGTATCTGTGTTGTGTTTTTCCTGTACCTGTTTGCCTCGCCATTTACTAGCCTCAAGCCCAAGCAGAAAATAATCACCAAATAGATAAAGTGCGCCTCAAGAGTTTTGCCTCACGAAGCAACCAGTACAAGGTCTTGAGGACTAATAATATACCCGCATGGCTACATGTGGATGAACTGTATGTTATGTTGATAACATAACTTTAGCATACTATTCTTTCGATCATGACTAAAATATTGGTCTTTGTCTCAATGATTGTTATTTTTTTGAAGTACCAACGCTTATTTGCACACTTTTTTTCCACAATTGGGCAACTCCCAGAAAGCCCACGTGGAGGACAACCATCTGTGGCTTTGACTAGCGTTAAATAGGTGGGATGATCGTCATAAGGCTTAACACTTGACATGAGACAAGCCGATTGGAGGGTCACAGAGAGATGTGACCCAACAAACTGCCAATTGCTAGAACTACATACACCCTTTCATCACACATGATGTAATTCCCTTACTAATGTAATTCTTGCCCCCATTGTAATCCCAACTTATTCTAATTCCCATTCTTTAGTACATAGTGATGCACTTTTTCTGTATTTAGTACGAGAGTTCTTTTTGTCTACAATAGCTGTATTCAATTATTAGAAGAACACATGGAAGCACAAGAACTATGTATTTATTGATCTCCTCTATAATACATTTTGCAAGCATAAGGTGTACTTTTAAAGGTATAAGTAATGGATATGTCCAATGACAGAGCAATTAACTAATTCACATGTAAAATATTGTTAGTATAGCATTAATTATTTATAATTATGGGAGAGTGCTCATTATTCATATCAACTTATGGGCTCTCATTTCTGTATGTGTACCACCAAGCAGTTAGTATTCACGATTTGCGCATAAGAATAATGGAAGTCTTCTTATGTAGCAGCCTTGATCATTTCAACTTTCAAGCAACTTTGCAAGAAAAGCCCAAAGGAATTGTAGAGGTCTTCTTATGTAGCAGTTCTGATCATTACTCGGAATTTTGCAAGAAGAGTCGCATAAAGTAATTGTCAAGACAAGTCGTACACAACAATACTTAAACTCTTATAAAAAGGCTGTTTTAGGTGTTTTGACGTACATAACAACCAATTATCACATTCAAATCAATATACGCAGAACATTTGTTTCGATACAAACCAAAATTTTAATAAAGATTATGTCGAATCCATGAAAACTTTATCTTTTGTGCAGCATATATTTAGAAATTTGTGAAACTGTTACTTGCAAAAATCAAACTCCGGAAAAAGAAAGCAGTAAATTGCGTAATAGAGGATGATGGCCTTTTAGAAAGACATTAGTTGTTTAAATGATCACAACTAATAGAGGATGATGGCCTTTTAGAAAGACATTAGTTGTTTTGATTAATTTGTTGTTTAAATGATCACAACTACCCAAAAAAAAAAAAACAAAGCGCCCACCGTGGGGCTCGAACCCACGACCACAAGGTTAAGAGCCTTGCGCTCTACCAACTGAGCTAGACGGGCCTGTTGACATCCTCTTGCCGTGACGGCTTTCCAATGAACAAACAATGGCTATCTTCTTAGTAGTAAGGCACAAAGTCAACGAACTTGCTTGATCGTCACAGTGCAGGAGAACCAGTCTCACGATTTCTAGATGTGGATTACATACTTACTGAAGGATGGAACGGGCGAAGCCAGCAATTCCGCCCGAAGGTTGATGGATCCGGCATGATGATGCCGAACAATATCCAATTCCTCCAAGAAAATAGTAGTACTGTACTAGATCAGAGGCAACCAGTGGCAGCAAAGATTCAGATGAAGTTGATCGGAGAGTGCAACTAAGGAATTCACTTACTCCGCAGTGCGAGGCCGAGATTCAGCGCGTCCGCCGCAGCAGTGCACGCCGATCGGGTTCATCTCTCAGGCCTGGAGGAGCGGGAGGGGGACTTCTGAATGGCCGGAGTGGCTGGGACTTTAACCCACGCCGTGCCACTCGCCGGAGATTCGCCACCTCACGGCCATGTAGGCATGTACTGCCTTTCCGTTTCCTTTGCTCACGCCGCGCCAGCAGCGACGGCCCGGTGTGTCGTGTGTGTGGATAACACTAGCGATAACAGTTAATGAAGCAGGGCTCAAATCTAAAGAGCGCACCTTCCAGAGACGCTTCCAGTTACCCTATCTCAAACTGAACATTCAAAATGACTCACGTTCTTCGCATTCCCGTCAAAATTCAGAGAAAACAACGACAATTGCATTGCAAATGTTTAACAAACACAGTTCGATTTTATCTGAAACTAACGAATATTTTTACAGAAATTTAACAAACCATTGTGCATGCCCTTACAAACAAGAGTTGGTAAGGCGCGTCTCGTTCGCAGTTTACACGAACCTGTTCTTTATATTCACTTCAGATGGACCATTACAAAGACACAACCACAAGCTCGCGCGCATACACAAGTAACACAACGCAGTAATAGTTTCACAAGTCAGGTGAGCACAGGGACATCTCACACCACCAACAGCAAACCACACCTCGGCACCAACCAGATGGCCGGCGCCGGTTTCATTAATTATTCACTCGATCACACACGGCACAATCACCTTAAGGGCTAGTACTTAGCAGTTGCAAGGGTTGCACTTGCAGTTGGCGCCGCAGCTGCAGCCATGGCCGGCCTCGCCGGATTCAGCGGCCTCCTCGAACTGCGCCTTCGCAGGCCCCACGCCGAGGACGGTGGCCTGCACGGTGGCGCCCGTCTTCTCTTCCAAGTCAGGGTACATCTTGCTGCAACATGCATGCCAATCAATCAAAAATGGGAATATAATCGGCACAAGAATTTCTTCAGCTGGTCGGAATATATATATATATCTGTTTTGCAAGAGACAAGCATGCATACCCGCACTTGCAGTTTGAGCCGCATCCGCAGCTTGATCCACAGCTGCAAGACATCCTTAATTACCTTTGATGTGTAAACTGGTTAGGATGGAAGTTTAGAAAGAGCTTTGGGATGGTGAGCACAATGTATAGGGCTCGACTTTTGCACCTCTATTTATAGGCGACCAGCAGATCTAGAAGGGACGTTGTTGCGTGCACACAATCCTTTTACGCTTCCTAGAATAAGTCGTTACATATTATCTTTGCCTCCAATGGGACTTTCTAAATTCATTGTGTGAACTTCAAAGTATATTTTGTGAGATATGGTTGCTTTCAGCTAAAGCAATAATGCGTAGTTGACTTTCCCTTCCATTCTGATAGTATGACACGTTATTGCTTAACTAATTAGTGAACAAATAAATAGACAATGAGATTAGAACACTAGTTTAAGTCATTTTAAATCTGCTTACTACATCAACTATGCTTGCGGCAAGAAATGGGCCTTTGCTGTTCGATGTCATCAATTGTTCTGAGTTAACTTTCAGACCAGGAGGCATTATCTATCCCGTATCACTTCACAACACTGGAAAATTAACGAGTCCTTAAGTTGATTTCAGAAAAAGAAGCATTCCTTTTTGCAATAGCTTTAGAGATTTCGAAAAACAATGCAATCTTTAGTGATGTCATGATGGAATAACATCAAATATGAAGAAGGATTGTTTACAAGCCACATATCTTAGAAACATTTATGTAACTTCTCTTATATTGAGTTATAATATTAAGATCATTAGGTGTAACTAAGACTATGCCCATAAACAACATGGATCAAGTAAAGACAACTACAAAGAAAACTACTTCCGACCGCCTTTAATTGTCGTGGGCTGGTAACTAGTTTAGCACAAATGTTATGTTCAACTTGCGACAATCAATACCGATCGGAGGTAGTTTCTTATAATCAAGTAGATGTGAGGCGTGTTTGTCATTCTGGGTTTATGAAATGGAGGGAGTAGTTGCAAATATTAGACTAAGTGAAAAATAAAACACCTATTTCATAATAATCTTATACTGGGACACATTCACATAGAGAAAGGATCGGCATTTTAGAAGGGGTTTAGTTCTTGTAGATCCAAAATACCCAAAGAAGACAAATGTATTGATGACTAAAAAATATTCTATGCTGAATTTGGCACAGAAAAACCTTGAAACGCCCACCGTGGGGCTCGAACCCACGACCACAAGGTTAAGAGCCTTGCGCTCTACCAACTGAGCTAGACGGGCATGTTGGGAGTCTACCTGCTATCAATTAATTGGTCTCGATGGCTACCTTCATCGTAAGACCCAAAGTCAATGAGCTTGCTTGATCATAGCCGTGCAGGAAAACCATAGTCGGACGATGTTTCCATGGGGATTAATTACTTCTATGGATGGAATGAACGAAACAAGCTGCTCGTTCTGATGGTTGATGGATCCGGAATGATGCTACCAAACAATCTCCAATTCCTTCCAAGAAAAGAGTAGATCACGACCAGCCAGTGGCAGCAAAGCTGCAAAGACACATATGACTGATGAGAGACAAGATAATTGGAATGGGCACGTTGTGGTTCTCACACCTAATTGTCATTCCAAATTATACCAAATCCTGTTCTTGAGTAGATATCAATTCCCACACTTTTTTTTTTGAAGTAAAATTCCCACACTTTGTATTGTATTTAAGTTGAAGGTTATAATTTTGTGATCTCCTCTGTAGTTGTATTTCCTTATTAGAAGTAAATATGATAGAACATGAACTTTGTATCCAAATGCTGTTTTTTTGGACATTTATGACAGTAGGGTTAAGTCCCTACTGCCTCTATATTAGCAATTAGTAAGTATTTACAAGGTTACAATTCAACCCCCAAGGGAGAGGAATTACATGGGAAATCACAAAAAGGATCAGATGCTATCTAAGAGTGAATGAATGAATGCGTGTAGCTCAGTCTTAGTTCTATGAACAAGTAATCTAAAGTCTTTATCGAATCTAGCTTTCCAGGATGCCAGTGAAGGAGCCTTTTTCATCTTAAAAAACATGAACTTTGCATTTAATCAATCTCCTTTATAACCTACAAAGTTTGAAAAGGTATAACTTGAAAAGTTTCTTAGCGTTATTTGAAAATGGATGTACGTATCTAGTTGCAAGCTAATCAGTCAAACAATTGCTTCCATAATAGAGCCTGAGCACATTTGGCTCTCCTCATAGGAACCTGAGCATGTTTCTGAAGTACGGAAAAATGTGAAATGCGAATCTATGAAATGATTAGTTTGCAAAAGGCAGGGGTTGGCTCGAATTGAACTTGAGTTGAAAGAAAGCTAAAATATTCAGATTAATCATATTTAGTGAGAGTTGTGCTGAGAGGATAGGCTTTTTGGAAGGAGATTAGTTCTTACAGAAACTTTTAGGTTCAAATGACCATAATTCCCAAAAATTAAAAAAAAGCTCTACAATGATCCGAAATTGTTACTCCTAAGTAATTAGCTTGTACGAACATAAAATCAAAAACAAATCGCCCACCGTGGGGCTCGAACCCACGACCACAAGGTTAAGAGCCTTGCGCTCTACCAACTGAGCTAGACGGGCATGTTGACATCCTGCTAGCTATGGCTTATTTCAAGATTACACAGAAGTACGGTGCCTACCTTCTTCGTATGGTCCAAAGTCAACGAAGGTGCTTGTGATCATAGTCAGAATTCAACGATTTCTAGAGGGACATTACTTACTGGCATAGGTGAAACGGGCGAAGCAAGCGACCAATTCTGTCCCGAATTTGAATGGATCCGGCATGATTCTGCCAAACAAGCTCCAATTCCATCGAAGAAAAGAGTAGATCAGGGCCAGCAAAGTGGCAGCAAAGAGTCAATCGGAGACTGCAGCTAAGAATTCGCTTACTCTATAGTCGTAGACCGAGATTCAGCGCGTCCGCCGCAGCGGTGCTCCAAGTCTTGCCGATCTTTCTCCGGCATGGGGGGGCTTGCCAGTGGCCGGAGTGGCTGGCACAGAGCCCAGCACCGGAGCTCGAACCCACGGCGTGCCACTCACCGGAGACTCACCCGCCAGGCCGTCAGCTCCAGAGAACTGCCAAGTCTAGTGGTGGTGGTGGTGACATTGCAGTGCAGAGGCCAGAGGGAGACCATGCCGAGATTTGTCGACCATGGACCGCGATCTCGTGCTTCCGTTGTCTCTCACTGTGTGTTTCCGTGACGTTTCCAGTCTCCAGACGCCGTGGCGATTGATGGCTCAGGGCCGTGGTGTTTGTGGATAACGCGAGAGTTTGTGATACGGGCTGGAGCATAAGCTGAGGTTTGGGGGTCGGCCCAACTAAGAATTTGGCTGGGCTGAGGGCGTCATAAAAGAAATCACCCAGGTATTTTTTGCATTTCTTCTCCTTTTGGGACCAATCTAAAAGAGAATCGAGTACCTCTTGTGGTGATGGTACGAAGATAAATGTTTTACAACCTAAAGAGCTGCATTGAAGATACTATTGTTTATGGTACATGAGTTACTATATCATCCGAAATGTCCTACTTTTAAGTGGTTCATCGTGTGCCAGATAGAGGATTAAGAAGACCTATAATCCCTCCAAAAAGGAAGAAATTGAAAAAAATGTAGAGGGGATATGGTCTAGAAAAATAAATATCAGTACTAAGTCTGACACCAACACATAGAATGGAGGATACAATGCGAGATGAGATAGATCAATATCGATATCCCACTTTTTATTGAAATTTCCTTATTATTTTAAGCCACTCGCTATTTTCAAAGACCATTCTACATGCTCATGTATTTCTGCGTAACTGATGTTGGAATTTTAAATTTTTGTAATCATAGGTAACTCGCAGAAGTTCCTTACGGTGACTTTCAAGGCTAATTTTGTTTCGATCTACATAATACATATATGTCGCTTCTGTCCATTATCAAATTATCACTTCATCTATGAGTCATCGCACATGAGGTGTAAATCCTAAAATCTACGCGGTCAATGTAGAATATCTATTGGTTAAATTCCGTCTACTCTAGTTTCATCCCTTCTTGCTATCCGGATTGAAGGCCTTACATTCTTGTTCACGCCAAACCTCGCCACGTGAACTATAGAGGAATTGGTTAATTGGGAGGAGTTATTGTGACAAACATAATTAATTCCATTTGATGAATTTTATTTTCTGTAAATTTATTTCCAGAAAGACCTGATAAGTACAATTATATGACTCATCGAAGTCATTGGAATGTTTGGTTAGTCATGCGAAGGAGTTTACTCACCAGATCATTTTAGAAGTGTACTTACTAAAGTTGATTTATGGGTGTTGTTTGACTCGTAAATTTGCAATATGCATAATTCTTTCCTAGAGACACATGCAGTGCATTTCATAACATAAATATTCATTCACTCTATATATGTCTTAGAAGAATTTCAATGTTTATCTGACGGAAATTCCTGCCATATTCAAAGACTTAGAACTGCATGGTGTTGCAACAAATTTCTGCTTTTGTGTTCCTGAAACTCGGCAAATCAAATAAAAAAAGGCTGCAATGATTAATCGACTGTGTAGGAATACTACATGAATATTGGCTTATATGTTTGTTCCAAAGGATACATAGGGAATTTCCTCTCTCTCATATGACTGAAATTCCTCCAAAAAATATCTTACATAGCAAGGAGAGCATCAAATGTTAGCTGCTGTTGCTGCTGGCATGTGTTAGTACTTAATTCAGTGTAATGGTGGCTGGTGGAATCCACTGGGTAGCAGATTTTTAAAGCCAGAGATTACGCGCCTAACAAGAGCCAATTAGTTAGGTTCCCATAATGAGGAATGATAGACCGATAGTAGTTGGTTCACCAAAGGAACAAAAAGGGCCCTCTCTCACTTTTAACAGTGGTTGGTAGGCAGTAGGTGGTGGGCCCGCGTCACAACATTTGGATTTTCCTCTTTGCTTTTGTTGTGGCTATTTAAATCCCACCCCCACTAATCCATCGACAAGCATAGAAAGGGAGGGAGAAGGCAGCAGAGCGGTCGAGAGAGCCATGGCCATTGGATTAGAAGGAAGAAATGAGCCGATGGAACAAAAAGAAGATCACCTTTCTTCTTCCTCCCCTTTCGACACCATGACCATGAGGCAGTGCAGAATTTGCCATGAGGAGGAGGAGGAGAGGTGTGCGGCAATGGAGTCTCCTTGTACATGCTCTGGCTCTCTCAAGGTACATGGATCAGTGATCAATCCTTAATTGCTTGTGTTGATTGATTTTCTTGTGTAAATCTTGATTGTTCGGTTCATCACCCATGTTGTTTGTCTTTTGCTTCTGGTTAACTAACTACTATGTTCTGTACTTCTGTTCATGCATGCAGTATGCTCACAGGGGATGTGTGCAGAGGTGGTGTGATGAGAAGGGGAGCACCCTCTGTGAGATTTGTCTTCAGGTTGGTCTTGCTGGCTCTTCTTTTTCTTATGGGAATAGTATTGTTCATATGGCTAATTGTGATCTTAATGATTCGGCTATTGCTAGTCCATCCATGAAATGTGATCTTAGAAGTAGCTAAAAAGTAGTTCTGTGGGGAAGGTGTCTACTAGTTACTTCCTCTCCACTTATGATTTGTAATCAAGTGCCCAGTATGTACATGATTTCTTGTACAAGCAAAGCGATAGAAATCTTCGAGAACGAACAAAGTAGCTTTAGCCTTTTGTAATCAACAGCTAGCAAGTGCAATGTCCTCACGTATACTATTATCTTCTGTCCAACTTTTTCAGCAAACGGCCATGTTGTCATCAAATTATAGCACACTCCATATAATGTGTGTTCATGTTAGTATTTTCCTGAAGTTATTCTTCTATTGACAGAGCTTCGAGCCAGGCTACACGACCCCTCCCAAGAAAGCTCCGGTTGTCGAAATACATGTTACTGTCAGGTAGGCCCCAACTCTATCACACATGCAGAGTACAAAACATGAAACTATTGCATTGTCAATCATTCACTTCGAAGCAGATAGATCAGATAAATAGTCCAGGATAAGGCTCATCCCTTGCAATCAGAGCCTAGCTGGTCAGTATGGTTCAACGGTCTTATCTCCAGTAGAATAGCAGCCCTGGTTGCCGTCCAACGAAGGCATATACATATGATTAGGTGCCACATTCTTTTCAGAACAGCAACTAATCATGCAGAATGATTAGGATGCTAACCACAAGGGGTTGATGCGATCTGTCGCCATTGATCATTTTAAATAGGCAGCCAGGTAGATATACCCCAGATCGTGCTACCAGCTTAATTTCATCCCAGGCCCCGCTAGACAGGGCAGGCATACCTTCCGATCTAGGCTTTAGGGACCACGGGATTTTGGAGCAGCTCCCGTCAATGTGTAAGATCCAAGCGACACTACTGTATAGTAGGAAAAGAAAAGACCAGTGATGACTGATGGCTATGCAGAATATAACGCAGTAGCACCGAAAATTGCAAAAAATGTGTCGCGGATCGTGACGTATTTGTACAATTACCCCAACAGACACTCGGTAGGTGGTAAACACAAGCTGATTTTCTGATATCCCGTGTTGATGACCAAACGAAGAGAAGAAGACAGACAGCTGCATACAACGATATACTGACCTGTACATGTGAGCTGTGCTTTAAGCGGCTGAGAGGCCTCCTGTCCTGTCAAAAGCGTGTGTCCAAACTCCAAATCGCAGCAAACCAACAATGTCAATGCACACCCACCTCCCGTCTCCATCTAATGCTTGCCCCATGTGGCCTCCTCGTCAATCATCTTGCCCGCACGGCAGAGCAGAATGTTGCATTCACAGCCAACCAGATGTACCGTCCATCAAGTTACCTGATGCTGTACTTCTCCATTCTCATGCAGAGATGAGGAGGAGGACGAGTTGGATGAACATCAGCTAATGCAATATGCGGTATCCGACGGGGCACTGAACGGCCCAGACCGCGCCAATTGCTCCTGGTGCCGATCTTTGACGATAACGGTACGACCTGTTGGCTTGGAACTAACACGAAACACATTTTGTACATTGATTGTATGTCCCGTGGATTCTGATCCCTGGAAGTTATGTGGATATGCAGTTCACAATTATACTGCTGGTGTGGCATCTCATCGCCGTGGTGACAATCGAAGCGGCGGAGCACTGCGCGTTCAGTCTCCTCACGGTGAGCTCATTGGTCGGCATATGCTTCAGGCTGAAGAAACAAATTAGAGTAACTAACTGTAATGAATCAAATAAACTAACATCCAAGGGTTGTTGTTTGACAGATATACTTACTTCGTGCTGCCGGTATCCTGCTGCCGTTCTACGCTGTCATGAGGGTGATCAGCATGTTTCAACACGGGCGGCGCCAGTATTGGTTGCAGCTGCTACAGGTTAGTATTGACTTCTCATACATGATTCCTAGGACCATGATGTTGATTGAAGAGGTGAGCTGATAAAAAAATTCCTCTTCCTCTCCTGCAGGAACAGCGAAGAAGGAATGCATCAAACATGCACAGTACGGGTAACCAGGAGCAGCAGCAGCTTGTAATTAGTGTTCACTGAACAATGCACATAATGTATTGCACGGAGGAATGTCAGCCAGAATATCAGATGTAAACTATCCGCATAAATATTTAGATAGTAAAGTTGGAAACTATGACAGCTGCAATCTAGCTCCGTTCCATGAGCCACGAAAGCCTCAGAATAAAGGCTCACATATGAGATTAAGAGTGAAAATGAAAACAAAGGCAAAAAAAAATGAACATGCTCTTGTTTACGTATTCAATTCTGTATCCGTTGTCAATTGGAGAAATCTTAGTAAGATAATCATAAAAAGGCACCACAGCATGATATTTTAAGTAGATAAAAAGGAGTACAGAAAGGAGTATCTGTTACCAATCAAGCAAGAAAACATCCATGTATTCGATTTCCTCTCCCAGAGCTGAGAACAAAGCCACAGTAGACTGTATGAACCTGTCACACTATCTTGATGTGAACTAATGTAAGAGACAATCCACTTATCCAAGTAAGGTAAGGACAGTCTACGAATCCAGGGTTAGCCTTCTCCACAAGATTATTTATTTACTTGAAATTAATACCTAAATCACATTTTTTTTGCAAGGATGGTAGTAGTACGAAAGTGTCAAAAACATATAAACTGTAGGATTAATAGTCAATGTCAGCAAATGCAGTTTCCAGAAACATATGACGAGTTCAGGAAAGATTTGAACCAAAGGGTAGAGTCTTGTCACACTAGATATTTATTTTTCTTTTCTTTACTAATTAAATGGTCCTGGAAATGTTAAGCAGTAATATAGACAAACAACAAGATCTACACCACGGCAGTTGAAAAGTGAGCATATCACGTCTGCCAGGTTTAAATTTTGATCAAGAGTGTAGGGATCAGAATAAATTGAGTTCACCAAACATAAGTGTTTAAGAGTACTCATGAGAACTAAAAAAACTCAATAGTATATGCTGAGCTAGTGCCTCATACCAACCAAGTGCTAAGTTGGAACCACTCACCACATGGTAGACCAACAGGGCTAGCATGTGTGGTGGGCCATATTAAGATACAAGGACTCATGTAAAGCCAGCTAATGGGAAAAACAGGTACCTTGAATTAAACTCGTAGGAAAATGTATGAATAGTCTAACATGATCTAGTTATGCATAAGCAAGAAAATGTCTAGACTTACTAGCACACAAGAAAATGTAATCTACATCATAGCATTTGAAAGAGGAAAGAGTGATGCAGATCTAGTGCTGAAATGAGCAACATCGAGATTTATAAAACCACAAATCTCAGATCACAAGGTCACCAGAGTGCCATATTTTAATTTCAAAAGAACGTCATCTCCACATAAGATAGCAGGTGGAGGTGGTCATCCACTTTCCAAGCTGTAGATAGCTGGAATATCCCACCATTTAGGTAAAAGCCAAGGGGACAACCAATATGATCAACAACCTTTTCCTGATTTAAGCATTTGACAATCATGAATTTATCCCATTGTCAATAGTCTAACAACAGAAAACAAAGAATCAGAAATTGATCTAATAACATAAAAATGCCTACAGGATATCATACAAGGAGCTATGCCGTAATTCATAAAATCATATGTTGCTTAACAAAATGTGCTATGTGCCTACATATCTCAGAATAATTATGGATAAAGAATTCAGAAGTTGAAACTTGAAGGAGCAACAAGCTTTAAGTGCTGTGAAGAATGGTCAAAGGGCATCATCCATAGTTGAATAGTTCGGCAGTTAATAAACAGTATAACTTGGACATCTTTGACAGTGTACACCCTAATTACATCTGTACATGACAAGTTGACCTGAAAGGCTGATACCATATTGCTTGATGTGTAAGAAATGCTTCTGCATTGCTGCACAACAATTGTTACACGAGATAATGGTAGTTTGGCTTTTCTCTCTTTTTACAGTTCATAGTGAATGGTTATTACATTTACACCTATCTGAAGACATGCAGTAATGCAGAACAGTTACTGTCAGAAAAGACCATAGGTTCGTCGGGGTGCTTTACTTTGCATAAGGTACAGAATAACTAGCCACAGTATTCTCATAGAAATTTAAGACAAAATTTAGTCACAGAAAACTCCCTGAATAGATATATGCAGAAAAGTTAGATGAAATCGCACTCACAGAAGTGATTGTGGGACTCACATCGCCGTTTTAGATTAGAGCTAATAAATAAGAGCATGCGTACAGACCATGTGACAATACAAATTTGCAGAGGCTAATATTATCTGCCGCCTCCAGGGTAGCATGAACGAAAGAACTTCAGCTAACCCCATGGCGACGCCTTAAGCATGAATTGTTGCCAACTTTCTAAGAGCATGTGTGCAGCCATCAACTACAGATTACCTGGTTATATATTTCTCTGCAGAATTTGCAATGGATATGCACCCAAAACTGCAAGGTAAACTCGTTTGATGCTTTTGTTAACTTCAAACTCAACAGAGAATAAATTGCTGGGTGGCATCAAGCAAGTTAGCCCCAAGTTCCAGCTAGCTCCAATATACGCCAACATACCAGCATCACATAGCCATATGCATCTCATAAGATGATTGAGTCACTGGAGCATGCAACAATTGGTCCAATAGAAGATTCATACTAGGATACCTAAAAAACAATCACAGAGGCACTATTAAATGATATTTTGATGTGCAGCACACCTTGGTTTCACACAGCTAGAACTTAATCATTATTTGCTGCATATTTTTTGGTCTAGCACATAAGATGAGACATACTCTTCAATAAAGTGTTACTATACAACATCAGAGAAACTATAGCACCTCTTTCCTAAATAGCTGGAACATATTCTAGAATTCCAAGCATCATTACAAACAACAACATTATCTTACAGCGTCCTGCCCAAGACTCTGATTAGGGACAGTCTGCTTGACCTGACTTCTCATTCTCTCTCCCCACTGATGGAACACATTAGATTCATCAAATTTTCCTGTTTTCAGCTTCTGAGCTAGTTCAAACAATATGTCTGGCTTCCCAGCCTTGGAGAAATCTGCAGCAAATTTATTGTAGTCTATCTGTGGAGCCTTCATCCCCTTTTGAATCATCTCTTCGATAAGTTTACATGCATCCTCAGTTCTGCCATGTTGCATATGACCATTAATAAAAACTGTGTATGAGTTCACATCGGGACAAATCCCTTTCTGAAGCATCTCATCCCACACTGCGCAACCCATTGCATAGTTCCTCCCGCCAATGAAATACGACTTCATTATCATATTGTATGTATGGATCGTGGGCTCAAGGCCCTTACTTATCATCTTTTTGTATATCCTTACCGCATCATCTGGCATTCTCCTATTGGTGAGCAGCTTAATCAGCGCATTGTACGTTCGGCCATCAGGAGGGCACCCCTTCCGTGTCATCTCCTCCAACATCGCCGTCACTCTATCCATTCGCTTTGCATTCCCATACCCCACAAGCAAGCACGTATAGGTAGCAACATCCGGTTGGCACCCATCCACCAGCATATCCTCAAAGTACCGCATCGCAATGTCCATCTTTCCCCGCTTACAATAGTCTCGAATCAACATTGTGTAAGTCCGCGCGTTTGGGGGAGGCCCCTTTGCCTTCATCAGCTCGAACATCTTCACAGCCTCATGCCTCCTCTGCCCGCGAAGTAAGCCCTCAACCATTGTGTTGTGCACGACAACGTCTGGCTTCACCCCCTTCTCCAGCATCTCATTCCAAACCCGTCCAGCCTCCACGAGGTTCCTTGCATTGCACCATGCCAGCATCAGTGCTGTATATGAGCGCAGGTCTGGAGTATAGCGGTCACGCATTCTACCGAAGACCTGCGCAGCCTCCTTCCCCAACCCCTCCTGGGCCAATGCGACTAACAAGCAATTGAACGACTCCACCCCATCATCAAAGCCGTGCGTCCTCATCATCTCGAACACGCCGACTGCATTCTTGATCTCACCCGCGGCAGCGTAAGACTTGATGGAAATCTTGAACGCGTCCATGCAAAGGGTGCCATTCTTCCCCATTTCTTGGACGAGAGCAACCATCGTCTCGAACTGCCTCGCCTTGCCAAGGATCTGGAGCATCTTGCAGTAGGTGATGGGAGTGTGAACCAACCCACCGGATGCGGCGGCCCACTGGAAGAAGCGGCGTGACGGCTTGTGCGCGTGCTTGAAGCGGTCGAGGACAGCAAGCACGAGCGCCTCGGAGAGTGGCAGCGACAGCGCAGAGAGGGCTGCCTCCAGGTTCGCGTCGGCGCCGGCGGTGATGACGTCCGCGATGGCGGCGCAGACGCGGCCCACGTGCTCCGGGTCGTCGCTCGACGGCGCCTGCGGTGGCGAAGACCCGTCATCGTCGTCGTCTTCGGAGGCAGAGGACGTGGAGGTCGAGAGGCACCTCGACCCAGCTAAACGGAGCAGCGCCCATGACGGCGACGCGGTGGCGGGGAGGGAACGGGATCTCGCTGAAAGAACAGGTAGCGCGCTGCGGAGGAGGAGGAACGCGCCTGCTCCCCCGCCCCATGGGTTTCTCGCGCCGGAGATCAGGTGTGGCGCTGGCAGCTGTGGGGGGAGATAAGGTGGCCGATAGGGGAGTGGCAGTAGAGGTGGAAGTGGACTGTGAGGGCGATGGAGGCGGCGATGAGGCCGAGGATGAGGAACGCCAGGCAAGGGCACAGCAGCACAGTCGCCGCGGAGGGCTCCCGCGGCGGCGAGAAGGGCCGCGCCGGCGATTTGGAAGTCTCCATGGGCGGCGGCGGCAGCGAGGCAGGCGGAGTAGGCGGGTTTGGGCTTGATGGCCATGGATCAGTGTCGGCTTGATGGATCAGTTGCCATTTGATCATCTCCAATGGGCTGATCCGTTTTTTTATATGTAATGGGCTGAGCGGTTTTGGTGTTTCGTAAATGGGTTGGACTAGGCAAAGGGTGCCCTTCGCGCAATTTTGCGGTCTGCGCGAGCTGCCGCTACATAGATACGTAAATTGAGGCAGTTCCGCGCATGGCCAGATCTGAATTTAAAGATCTAGATCTGAATCTATTATTAGATTTGTACAAAACACAAACTAAGATAGTACATCAACGTAGAACGGGATGTACAACAACGTAGACCGGTCTGTATAACAAAACATAGACCGGGTTGTACAGCAACACAAATCTGTACAGCAACGGAGAGCGCGTTGTACAGCAATAAAAACTAGGTTGTACAGCAACACACAGACCGGGTTATACAGCAACATAGACCGGGGTTGTATAGCAACACATAATATGTTGTACGTATAAATACATTCGGGTTATACAAACAACTACACCTAGCAGGTTGTACGTACAATTATAAAATTTAGTTTGTACGTACGACTCCACTTAGATTGTACAAACCGTACATAATCCAAAGTACCATTTTTTCTGTCGAAACATATTAATATGGGATCTAGTTTTGAAGATCTGAACGTGAGGAGTTCAAAAGTGAAAACGGTTCGTAAATCCGATAAACGGTTCTCAAGATATTTTGTTTTCAAAAAAGAATCTTAAAATAAATGCATGTACAACCTCTGCCCACCACCAGGGAGCCGTCACTTGTCACCGCATGGAGAAAAGGTGAGAACAGAAACGAACGAAATTGCAACACTTGTCAGCATCAGAACGCACGCACGTGGACCTTCGCGAATTGAAGCCTTTTTTTAAGAATTCCCTTCGTAAATCGTAACTCTCTGGCATGTTTGATCGTGGCCCAAATTCCTGGTACCAAAGTTTATCATAAAACTTATTTTATCAAGATATATAACACAATAAATATTCTTTCCTCCGTCAAACTAATCGCAAAAACTAACAAACAGGCCCAACTATCATTCTATCAAAGAGATAAAAGAGTTTATGAACATAGGATTAGATTCATTATAAAAAAAATGTAAGTTGGCAAAACATTTTGGATATAAATTCAAATGTTATTTTGTAATCTTGATTAGTTTGATTTGGTAGGAAATTTCTACTTGTTTTTTGTGTAGTGTGGGAGTTGTCTACGAAGCATGGACACGGGGACGGAAAGGGATACACATATGGGGATACGGGATACGACATTTTTTAAAAACAACGATTCGAGAATACGACGAGTATCTATAAAATAAAATAAAATATGCCATGTAATATTGTGAACCACGCGCAATGAGGCAACCAGCATTGAACCACACGCATATAAGGCAGCATAACAGAACCACAACACCATGGGCACCATCTGGGCAGCACAATAGAACCACAACACCACGAGCACCACCTAGCAGGAGCGGAGACGAAATAGGCCGAGCCGTACCTTGTTGCCTTACTGGGATAGGGCTGCGTTAGGGGTGGAGAGGCGTAGAAGCTTGGCCGGAAAAGGGGTGGCCGGTGGAGGAGGACGGGAGCTGGCCGGGGCGGACAAGATCTAGCGGAGGAGGAGATGGTCGCGGGAAAAGAGGGAGCTCACATCTCTCTCTGCAAGATTCATCTCACAGGTGTGTTCCTCTTTCTCTCCCCTATCCATTTTCCATCCTAATTGCCCCGATTCCGTTCCCTTCCCGCCTGATTTCTTCTTCCCGCTTTTTTTCCCCGCTCGACCTGCCAGCAGTGACTCCTAAGCCGACCACGACGCGTATCCCTCCCCGTCTCCCACCATATCCATGAATTGTTTTCTTTTTTTTAATTCGAATTTCAAGAATACTGCAATTTAGCGTATCATGTCGTATCGTCATATTCCCGCATATCCCCACTGTAGTTCGGCAATCTGCCGTATCCATGCTTTGTAGGGAGTTGTCATGCATAGGCGGAGCTACAACCCCTAGCCCATGGGCTTGAAAGGAAGAATGGACCCATTTATGGGTTGTTTGCCCGCCCCCAAATGGCCCATCTGCCTCCCATATGGACAGCCCAAGCTCCGCCAATGTTGTCATGCATGATTTAGTGTGTGCTAGGGCTGGAGCTGATGTTTATCTGCTCGTAGGGTGTCCTAGGAAGTAATAATCGGTGGTTCAATCCGTGATTTTCTCTCCTCGTTGGGTGCCCTAGGAAGTTCTAGTGCGGCTTTCCTAACTAATTAGTGTATACATTGATTTGGGACTTTTGGACCAGTTTGTTATACAAGCAGATACTGATTGGGCACATGGTCACATGGACATAACATACAATGTTAGTTGTGCCACCTCTTAAAACAGTGTTTAAGAGAATTTTACCAAAGGACTACAAGCTCTCAGGCAGTATGAGGTCCATTTAAAAAATTGCCTGACGAACCATGTTCTATATGTCCATGATCGCTTACTCTTATTTGATTGATGGTTTTTATCACAGCTGATACATAACTTCATTACGAGAACATTAATGAAGGTTGCATTTCATAGAATGTTACAAAACTGATTTTGTTCAAATAAACAAAATGCAGCCAGGAGTTAAATAGGCATGATTTAATCTAAGATACTACAACATATACACTATAATTATAAATAAGTCATTACTTATATATTTCTAGTAATATAGGACCCCATTTTAGAGTTTGGCACAGGGCCCCTAATTTTACCGGCCCGACCCCTATGGTGCGAGCTGGTTAGGGTTTTTATCTCAAAGATGGATACAGATTATATAAGAAATTCTTGCCTCAAAGACCGAGAAAATGATGATATGAAGAAATTAGTAGGCGCTATGAATTTGATTGTATTCAGATTTGATGTAGGAAAACGGGTGTCCCTACAGAAAGGACGGCCTTCCTGAAGGTCCAGCGGGTCGACGTGGCGTCCCGTACGCGCCGAGCGATCGGGCTGAAGTCCCCCGTGAGTAGGAGTACGAAGCCACGTGAAAGCGATCGTTAGAGCATCTCCAGTGGATGGTGTAAATTTGTACGTGTATATTTTCATATACACGATATGCACGTCCATATACACCTTGCTAAATTTTACACCTCTCAGTTTTTCAGTATACAGATCTGGCTACAGGGCGTGCGGCCGCCGCCCTTCTGCTCCGTCTCCTGAGCTCGTGGAAAAGGAAGAAATTGCTACCTTGGGCGGCGATGGCCGGAGAGGAAACGGCGACAGTGACCTTGGGGGCGAGCTCCTCCGATCCTTCCTCGGGCGGGCGCGGGACGAAGCCTCGGTCTTCTTTTCGCGAGCTCACGAGCGTGGCGTGGGCGTGTTTATTTCCACGCCTCGTACCGTCGTGGATGGACGTGTAAACGATACACGCCCCTATACACGAGCCGTTGGAGACGTTTTTTTAGCTCCCAACGTGTATATTTGTTATACGCGTTCATATAGAGGATCCACTGGAGATGCTCTTACAAAGCCTCCAGCGTTTTGTCCCAGCACCCTGGCGCGCGCGTACAATGCGCCGTACAGAGCTCTCGCGGAGGTGCTTACATCTCGTAGAGTGATTTTTGCATACTGTCACATATAAATAAGATTGTACGTACTAAATGTGAGGTTGTACTACACATTCAGCTACACTCAGACGTATAACTATATAGATATAACTACACATCTCAGACGTACAAACATATAGACTTAACTGTATAACTACACAGACTAAGATTGTACGGACTCAGCCATACAACCACAAAGATTCAGGTTTATACACATACAACTACACAGATTCAGACGTATAACTCCACAAAATCAGGTTTTACGTACAACCAGAGACTCAGATTGTACGTACAACCAGAGACTCGGGTTGTACGAGCTGTACATAATCGGAAGTACAAAAAAAATTCGTCAAAACCTATCAACATGAGATCTAGTTTTAAAGATCTCGACGCGAGTAGCTCAAAAGTGAAAACTGTTCGTAATTTAAATAAACGGTTTTCAAGATATTTTGTTTTAAAATTTCGTTTTTGAAAAACAAAAGGGAAAACTCCTCTCTGGCCTCTCCCATATCTAATCCTTATTCCCACTTTTATTCTGTCAGTGACACTTCGCGGATATACAAATAATTATGTGGAATCAAAATAAACAAAAAGCGAAAATGAGAGTAAAGTTCACTTTATAAGGGAAGCTTTTTTATAGCGATTTCCTAGGAAAACTCCAAATTCAGAGAGACCAAGGAACAAAAGAGAGGGCACAATCTTGAGCACGCAGTGGGACGGCCCAGGTATCCCGTCATAAGATTGCTCACGCAAACTGGTCCGGCCTGCCTAATTTATATACAAGCCCAGCCCAGCTTACCACTGTTCGCTAGGCCGGCCAAGCCACAGGCCACCCCAGAAACATCGTTTTTTTTTCTCTGAGGATCATGCCATGCGCCAGAAAGCTCGGATGAAAGCAACGACATGTTGACGCACGAAACACGGGAGTAGAATGACATAAACGTTGGGTCCATCCATCGCAGGGAAACTTCTTCTTCATCGTCTTCACTGACCCCGGCCGAGCAGAACCGGCCAAGGTGTGACACCGACGCTTGCACCTGTCACCTTCGGCAAGCGCCTGCCATTTGGTGGCTAGCTGAGTGCGGGGTTCGGCACACAGCAACAGCCAAACAGGTGAGGCGTCATGCGTCAACGCCCCAAGCGAATCCAGCTACCCTGTCGCCCTCCTCGCCTCCACTGCACCATGCCTTCTTCTTCCCCGGACCCAGCTTGTATAGTTTCTACCACCACCTTGTTGACTCATGCCCGTGCCGCCGTTCACGCGCGGCGGCGACGGCGTCCACCCGGCCGTTCACTGGGTTATCACTGACAGTTTCGTGAGTATTCATCTGAAAGGAACCCAGCTCGGTTCTAACGTACATCTGTCAAGCACTCGACCATGTCTTCACGATTTTGGCAGAAAAAGGAGCAGCAACGAACCAAGGGAGGATGCTCATGGAAAGCTTATGCAAACCATTTCTCTTTACAGTGAGTTTTACAGGGACGTGTTCAAATGCTTCAATTATATGTCGCTACCTTTGTGCTTGGTTCTAAACGAACGCTAGCTCGCCGCTCGCTGTCAAATAAAATACTGTTAGGGAGGTACTAAACAGAGCAACTATCGCCATACTTAATAGTCAAGCGAAACGCGAATGATGAGGCACAGACCGACGCGATCCTCCAAATGGATTATTCGGTCATTTCGCAGGGAGACGGTTGCTGGTTCACGTGCCATTTCTCTATTATTCAATCTCTCAACATGGATTAAACAACCTACGGCTGTTCAATTAGAGGCACACAAAATTTCAAAAAAAATAAAAAAAAAATAGAGGCACACAAGGGCCCCTATTGTGCTGTTTAGTGTGATCCGACAAATCATGTGTATCATAAAGAAATCTGCATATTACCTAGAGCGGCATGTGAGGGAACCCTTTCGACAGTGCACATGACTTTACAAAAGTATACAAGTTCAGAAGAAATCGCACATGCATATGGTTATGGCCTTATGGGGTCTGTGCTACTTGTAATTTAAATAAAAACTGTGGTGTAATTCGTACCTTGCGCATAATATGCAGTTTTTATTCTTATACAAAAAATTAGGTCTGCTTTTTTTTCTCGGGTAAAGGTGTACATAGTATTCAAACATATAATGCACACATAAGATGGATTTGAAAGCTATATCCGTGTAGGACCCCTATTATTCATGGGATTTCAAAATACAAGAATAAAGACATTGCAAAAGGTTATAATGTTACATTTTTCAAGGGGCCTTGAGCAAGGCATATCAATTTTCAAGAAGAAGGGCCAAGCGGACGGTGTTACAACGCGGGCTGGCACATGCGTCAAGCGCGCCTCCACGCCTGTAGGTGGACAAAAATAGAAGGAAGAAAACTACTCGCCAACCCTCCACCGCTTCGCCTGACCTAGGCTACCCTTGCAGAGACCTGCCACCCTCCAAATCTCTCCTTCCTCAAGGATCGACCCTAACACTCTACCTATGGACAGAGACTCCCCTTGAAAGACGATGCCATTGCGGTGTGTCCAGATCGTCCAGGTGACCAAGGCCACCGCCGTCCTGAGGTCTCGGCGCTCCCTCCCCGCAGCTGTCCTGGAGGAAAGCCACTCCTGAGGCGTCCCACCTGGCGTCGGAATCCAGTCCGCCACTCCCCAAGCCTGGCAGCAACGCAACCACACCTCCTGGCTGAATACATAGTCTACCAGGAGGTGGTCAATAGACTCGTCCACCTGATCACAGAGCGGGCAGGAGGCCGGGTGGGGGAGTCCTCTCCGGGCAAGTCTGCCCGCTGTCCAGCAGCGTCTCCAAAGCACCAGCCAGAGGAAGAACTTACATTTGGCAGGGGCCTTAGAGCGCCAAATAGCCACGGCTCCAGCCATTGCCACCGAACCCTGAAATAAGGCCGTCTAGCAGGAGCGGGAGGAATAGACTCCCCTGGTGTCCTAGAGCCACTGAAAGGAGTCCGGCTGCCCAGGGTCAAGAGCCACGCCCGCAAGTGAGTCGGCTAGGGCAAACAGCTCCACGAGGGCCTCCGCCGAGAGGTCCGGTGAGAGCTCCTGCAACCATCCACCAGCCAACCCTTCTTTGACGCAGCGGGTCTTGGCGGCCCTCTTGGGGACCGCGCTGAACAGGTTGGGCGCCATGTCCCTAATGCGGCCACCCGGCAGCCACCTGTCCGTCCATAACAGGGCCGTAGCTCCATCTCCTAGCTTGGACCAAGTCGCCGTCTCGAAGATTTGGCGAACCACCTGGGGAACTTGGATGTTAAACTCCTGCCACGGCTTGTCGCTATCGGTGTGTTCAAGCCAAAGCCACCGGGTCCGTAACGCCATGTTCATCTTCTTGAGATTCAAAATGCCTAGCCCACCTAGCTCCCGGGGCATGCAAACTCTATCCCATGCCACAAGGCAATGTCCACCATGGGCATCCTTCGGCCTTTCCACAAGAAGCCCCTAAAGATCTTCTCTAGGTCAACAAGTGCCTTGGGGGGTAGATCAAGAGACATCATCCCAAAAATCGAGACAGCCGATAGGGTAGATCTGATAAAGGCCAGCCGGCCGCCTCTATCCATGAGCCCCGCACCCCAGCTGGGTAGGCGGTCGGCCACCTTCTCCATGATGAATTGCAGCTATCCTGCAGTTAGCTTCCGGAGCGAGAGAGGGAGGCCTAGGTAGCGCAAAGGGAAGGGCTGGACCACACAACCCAGCAGCTGCTCGACCCTCATCGCATCCTCCTGTGAGCCTCGGATAAGGTGGGCCGAGCTTTTTCTTAGGTTCGTAAGCAACCCAGAAGCCGCTCCGAAGTCCTAGAGCAAGGCCGAGAAGACCACCAAATCGTCCATAGAGGGGTGTAGAAAGGTGACCACATCGTCAGCATAGATGGAGGTGTGGTGGCGTAGGCCTACGGCGGAGAGCCGGGAGAGTAGCCCCTGCTGCGATGCCTTCTCGATCAGGTGGTACAAGGCTTCCATGACGAGAATAAACAACAGTGGGGATAAGGGATCCCCCTGCCTCAGCCCACGCTGGTTATGAATCCTACCACCGGGGGACCCGTTAACCAGCACACGGGTTGAGGTTGTGGACAGGAGGATGCAAATCCATGAGATCCACTTGCGTCTGAAACCCGCCTTCCTGAGAACTTCCAAGAGGAAGGCCCAGTCCACAGTGTCAAAGGCTTTCCATATATCCAGTTTAAGCAGCACTGCCGTGTTGTTCGCGCTGTGGAGCCACCGCGCCATACCACGCACTAGCATGAAGTTATCATGCAGTCATCTACCACGGACGAAGGCGCTCTGGTGTGTCCCAACCAAGGAGGGGATGGCTGGCGTAACGCGAGCTGCAAGCACCTTGGCAAAAATCTTCGCGAACCCATGGATCAAGCTGATGGGGCGGAAGTCACGGACCTCCTCCGCACCCGGAAGCTTGGGCAGAAGAGCAACTAGGGCCTGATTAAGCACCCCAAAACCACATGCATCAAGGCGGGATAGGGAGTGGAAGGCCTCCATAACATCTTCCTTGATCACAGACCAGCAGGCCACATAGAACCGAGTGGAGAAACCATCCGGTCCGGGACATTTGTCGAGTGGCATGGCCTTGATCACACTCCACACTTCCTCCTCAGAGAAGTCGTCCTCCAGGTGACCAAGGTCAAGTGTGGGCAAACCGAGGAAGTCCAGGTCTAGGGAGAAAGGTCTGTCTTGTGCCGTACCGAGCAGCTTGGTGAAGAAGTCATCCACGACTTCCACTTTGCCTTCATGGCTGGAAACCTGGGCCCCATCCACACGGAGGTGGCCGATAAAGTTCTTCCTCCTCCAATTACTCGCATGTACCCTGAAGAACTGGGTATTCGCTTCTCCCTCACGGAGCCACGTAAGGCGCGACCGCTATCTGGCCATGGACCTTTCCAGGGAGGCCAAGCCCTGGAGCTTCTTCTTGAGTAGGCTGCGTAAACCACGCTCCCCCTCAGAGAGTTGCCGACTCTCCATAGCCACATCCAGATGTAGAATCACCTCTGTAGCCAGCAGAATCTGCCGCTTAACATGCCCCACGAAGCGGTCGCTCCAACGAGAGAGGCTCTTGGGCGTTGCCCTAAGTTTGTCATCCAGGCGCTACATTACATTCACTTGGTTCCTACATAAATGAGCATGCATCGAAGTTTATTTGAGCCCACCATAGGAAAATGTTATTCCTAAGAGATCAACATAGATGGAAATGGAAAAAATTCTATGAAACTAAAGATCTAAATGATTTTTTTGTATGATTTTATTATGTAGGTCTATCTACTAGAAAAATACTTATAATTGTACCATGTTCTGTTGTCTAACCTACCCTAAACTTTTCAATAAAAAACATACACGTATTCCCTCCTTTTTACCATACTAAATTTACACCACCACATTAATACTGCAAGCTCGAAGCTCGCTGGCCTGACTAATTCTATAATGACATTTGTGTTTGAAAGCATCATAGTATACAATTCATGTTGAATAAATAGGCGATTTAGCATATGATTTAATCCGCAAAAACGGTAAACAAATTATGACTAGAATAATATAGATTAAACTAATCATGTGATCTACTAACACAGTAGATAAACAGATGCAATCTAGAGCATATACTATAAGTAAGAACTCTAGCAAAACATCATATAGGAAGATCAATAACACATACGGTGCAACGGCAGTCGCACCACTGGAGTTCCCCGTGTCGTCGACCATGTCGTCGATGAAGAGGCTGGCGATGTCGGGGAAGAAGTCGTCGTTGGGGAAGAACTCGAAGCCAGTAGTCGGGCGAGTGCGCTCCCCAAAAACCTGATCGCCCCTCTCCCGTACAAGATCATAAGAGGCGGGGTTCCGGAGGCGTACTGTCCCTTCAATCGGTGCACGCCGGAAGACGGGATGGAGCAGACTTGGTAGATGGCGGCGCAATGCTCTGGAACGGTGAGAGACCATGTATCTCGTGGTGGTGGCTAGGGTTTGCCCAGGTTGTATATATGGAGCGAGTCGGGTAGGACGTGGGCTGTAAGCCACGATCGAGTCGGTAACGCCCCACGATCCCATTGGAATTGGAAACGACAAGGTAATTAACGCGTCCGTTAATTACTAATTAATTTTTCCGGACTGCAAAAATATAAACTCGGCAAAGTGATTAACACGTATGTTAATTAATAATTAATGACTCATTAATTTTCTCGGACTGAAAAAATATAAGCTCGGCTCGGCGAGATTCCCGCAACCCGCGGCGCGTCGTGACGTGTCGTGACGAGGCGTGGCGTGTGACGTGGGGCTACCTTGCGGGTAGCCCACGATGATGCTACCTGGGCCGCGTCAAGGATGGAAAGGCCCGCGGAAGGCCCACTCGGGGTGCCTTGTGCCCTAGTCCAACTCGGTTAGGTCTTGTAACCTACCGTATCTGTATCAACCACCCGAGACCTGGCTTCCTATAAAGCTAGGAGGGTTGCCCGTCCTAGAGGACACGTTCATAACCACTACGACAAACCCTAGCGAGATGGCAATCTCGCCATTGTAATCGCTACTCGCATCAATAACCAGACAACCAGGAGTAGGGTGTTATCCTCCGGGAGCCTGAACCTGGGTAAACCTCGCTTGTCAGCCGTCGTGATCACCTTGCACTCATCTCTCTCCCCATCAATCAACCCGGGGTGCACAACCCTGGGACTTGTCGAGTTAACCCCTCGTCAATTGGCGCCGTCTGTGGGAAGTCCAACAAGTGTTAGGATCATGGTCGCACCGGCTCCATCCGCAATGAAGATCGGCGCATCCGCCGTCAGGGAGTCGATCCGATTCGGCTCCTTCGAGTACGTCGTCCACTCGCCGACTCATCAATCGGTGTACGCCGATCTGGACAAAGGTATACACATTACCTTCGGCTCCATATTCTGCTGCATAGATAGTCGTGGTATACTCAGGTCTACGACTATTGCGCTACGCGCGACGGCGTCTCCAAAATCGCCGACCATCGCGCCCGCTGGACCCGCTGAGATCGCATCTGCCGCACCCGCGGAGATCGCGCCCGCTGGACCCGCTGAGATCGCATCTGCCGCACCCGCGGAGATCGCGACCGACGAACCCGCGAAGATCGCATCTGTCGCACCTGCAGGGGTCGCGCCAGCTGCACCCGCGAAGAGGACATCTACAACGACAATCTCGGCAAGATCCACCTCCACCGTCGCACCAGCGCGGCCGACTGGGGGCCCGCGTCCGATAACCATGTCGCGCGCGCCCTCGTCTTCGTGGAGATCCCAGGTCTACCCCAAGCCAATCGCACTTGCCCCGGTAAGTGTGAGCACCTGGACAATCGCGAAGAGACGCGACAGCGGGTGCGCCGCGCGCCACGTTGCAGCAGTTTTCGACCCCGAGCAAGAAGCGGGTGACAGAAGCAGCAGCGGCAGCACCAACTCTCCAATTCATGCCTACCCCAAGCAAGTCTTCATGGCTGGCACAGCGCCGCATGACGACGAAGACGAACCCGCATACCCACTGGAGGTGGACATGCCGGACCAGACGAAACTTGTCATCACGCGCGATATGGCGATCCAAGCCATGAAGCATGTGGACGAGGGCACGTTCCCGCCACCCAACGCACCTCGAGACGATCACCTGGCGGTCCAGTACTTGCTACGCAAGGAAGGCGAACGAATTCGCGCCGAAAAAGCCGAACTTCTCAGGCGCAAAAGGGACGCGGATGCGTCGAGTGCCAGGCGAGCTGCTCTCTCCTTCACATCCTCCACAGAGGTGAATCAGGGAGCACGGCGAACCAGAGCCCGTGTCCCCCACATGGCAGAAGCTGATCGAACAAGGCTCACCCGCAACCTCGACTCGTCCTTCGTCACCGAAGACGAGAATGGGATACCCGTCCCGAAGACGGCGAATGCCGCCCTGATATCAGTCGAGACATACCTCCGGCTCACGCAGCCACCGGAGGGAGACGCGCGCTCCCTTCTCCACAAACTACAAATTGCCTCCATAAGGGCAATCGAAGAGGCTCTGGCGGCCAAGGGGCCAAGCAACAGAGCGACTGAGCCAACGACGTCGGGCGTCCCAGCGGCGCAGCGACAAGCAATCAAGGACCTCCGTGACGTCCTGACGCAGAAGACGGTGGACCGCAACCGCAAGGAACGTTCGGCTAGCGTGGCACACGCAAACGACCACGCCGACCGCGACTTCGAGCCGTGTGGCGCAGCATGTTTTTCCTTCAACATCCGCGACACCCACATGCCTAAAGGCTTCAAGTTTACGGCGGGCACACCAAAATACGACGGGAAGCAAGACCCAAAGCTATGGCTCGAGGACTACCTCATCGCTTGCACCTGTCAAGGCGGAACGTCGACTACAGCCATGCAGTACATCCAGCTCATGCTGACAGACTCGGCACGCGGGTGGCTCACAAGCCAACCCAAAGACTCTTTCCGAACATGGGAGGAATTCCAAGATAACTTCATTAAGAGTTTCTCAGGAACATTCGCCAGGCCAACGACCTACATTGAGTTACAGGCCTGCAAGCAAGGGAAGGACGAGTCGCTCCGCTCTTACATCCAGAGGTGGACACTCCTCCGCAATACCATGGAACCCGTATCAGAGGATCGAGTGATGGACGCTTTCATGCATGGCGTCGCTCGCCGGGACCTCCGGGAGAAATTCGGTAGGCTCCAGCCGAAGACCACAATAGAACTCATGAAGACAGCCAACCAATGGGCCGAAGGAGAGGACTATGTCCGCGAAACTTCTCCCAAAAAGGAAGGCGAAACAAGCAACTGGCGCGAGGCACGTCAAAAGAAGAAGGCACGTTACACCCACGATTCAATCGAATTAGTAGCGGCAGGGTACGAAACCCCCCGCGAGGACAAACGTGACAGCAGCCGACAATACGAGCAGAGTCGGCAGCCAAGCTCGAGTCAGTACAACCGTGGCAGCAGCAGCATCGACCATAATGATGGAAGTCAGAAGCGCGAGTGGAAGCGCCCGCTGACCCCAGCAGAGGAACTGATGCAACCCTGTAAGCATCACTCATTCCGCAACCCCGCAACAGGAAAGTGGGGTTCAAACCACTTGTTAAAAGATTGCCGCAAAGCAAGAAAAATCTACCACGCCATGCAGCAAATCATCGCCCCAGTGCAGGCCATACAAGCGGCACCGCAGCTAGCCATCCAGGCAGCACCCGCAAACAACAATCAAGTGCAGGCGGCAGGAGCGTTCCCCCAGCCGCCGCAGCAGCAACAAGGTCCGTCGGCAGCAGCCGACGCGTACCCAGCCACACGGGGACAGTTGAACATGATCCAGAAGGGACCCCCGTCGAACAGGAGGCAGAAAATCATCACACGCCAAGTACTTCAAGCCATCAACAGCCCGCGCGCGGTATCAGACTACCTGCGCGGGTCGGAGACACCAATCACATTTTCCAGGGCAGATCACCCAGCGGAGGTAGTCCGACCAGGGCACGCCGCACTCGTGATCGAGGCTTTGATCGGCGACTACAGCCTGAAGAAGGTATTCCTGGACGGGGGCAGCGGCATCAACATCATATTCGCCGATACCCTCAGGCGAATGAACAGGTCGACAGAGAAATTGCCAGAATCAGAGACCACCTTCCACGTCATAGTACCAGGGCAAGCAATCACGCCCATGGGAACAATCACACTCGACGTCATCCTCGGTACACCCGAACACTTCAGGAAGGAGTCGATAGACTTTGAGGTCGTCGACTGGAAGTCACAATACCACGCCATCCTCGGACGCCCAAGCTTTGCCAGGTTCATGGCGGTACCCCACTACGCCTACCTGATGATAAAGTTACCCGGGCCAAAAGGAGTGATCACCGTCCGCGGTGACTTTGGGCTCTCCAACAGCTGCGACCGCGAGTTTGCCAAGATCTCCGAGTCCTTCGGCGTCGAAGAGCGTTTCAAAGCCATATCAGCCGACAACGACAAGACCATCTTCCCGGCTCGCAAGAAGCCTGCCAAAGACGCAGCGTTCAACACGAATGACGACACCGTCACCCACCAAGTCCATCCGACTGACAGTGGAAAGACGGTCAAGGTCTCATCGAGTTTGACCCCCGCATAGGAAAGCGCGCTCGTCGGGTTCCTACGTGAGAACTGGAAAATCTTTGCATGGCAACCCTCTGACATGCCAGGGATACCCAGGGAACTCGCCGAGCCCTCTCTAAAAGTCCACAAGGACGCGAGGCCAGTCAAGCAATCCATGCGACGCTTCTCAGGACCCAAACGAGACGCGATCACCATGGAAGTCGACAGATTACTGCACGCCAAGTTCATCCGAGAGATCAAGGACTCGGACTGGGTCGCCAACCCGGTTCTAGTTGAGAAAAAGAAGACGAAGAAATTGCGCATGTGCGTTGACTTCACCGCAGTCAACAAATGCTGCCCCAAGGACCATTTCCCGCTCCCGCGGATAGACCAGATCATCGACTCGACTGCAGGTTGCGAACGCCTATCTTTCCTGGATGCCTACTCAGGCTACCAACAGATCAGGCTGAAAGTCGAGGACGAAGAGAAGACAGCCTTCATCACACCCGATGGCGTCTTTTGCTACCAGACGATGCCGTTCGGGTTAAAGAACGCAGGTGCCACCTACCAGCGGACAATGCAAGCGTGCCTCAAGGGGCTAATCGGGCAGATTGTCCAAGTCTACGTCGACGACATCGTTGTCACTACACGAAAGGAGGATACCCTAGTCGACGACCTGCGCAAGGTCTTCGCTGCGCTGGACGTATATCAGATCAAGCTCAATCCAGAGAAGTGCGTGTTCGGCGTACCAGCCGGAGAGCTACTAGGGTACCTTGTATCTGCAAGAGGAATCGAAGCAAACCCCGAGATGGTGCAAAACATCCTCACAATGCCAGCACCAACCAAGCCTCAGGGAGGTGCAACGATTAGCTGGCCGAGTCGCAGCTCTCAGCCGGTTCATTAGTAAGTTGGGAGAGAAAGCCTTACCTTTCTACCAACTGATGAAGAAGGCAGACAAGTTCGAGTGGACACAAGAGGCGCAGGACGCGTTCGACCATCTCAAGAAAACACTGACAACCTCTCCAGTCCTCGTGGCACCACTGGAAAACGAGCCACTGTACCTATACGTCTCAGCAACGAACAGGGTGGTTAGCACGGTGCTCGTAGTCGAACGCGAAGAAGAAGGGCACAGCCACCCGGTGCAGAGGCCAGTCTACTACCTCAGCGAAGTACTCACCCTGTCCAAGCAGAATTACCCTCATTACCAGAAGCTGGCATACGGAGTATTCATGACCTCCAGGAAGGTCGTCCACTACTTCTCCGAGCACCCGATCACGGTGGTAAGCTCCTCTGGACTAGCAGACATCCTCACAAACCAACGCGCGACAGGACGAGTCGCCAAGTGGGTTGTCGAACTAGGACCATGGGGGCTGAAATATGCTCACCCGAAGTCTATCAAGGCCCAAGTCCTCCCAGAATTCACAACCGAGTGGATAGAAGCCCAGCTACCAAATGTCCCCGACCTGTCCAACGCATGGACAATGTACTTTGATGGCTCGAAGAAGTTCAAGTCAGCCGGGGCAGGAGTCGTGCTCATCTCCCCCAAAGGCGACAGGCTCAAGTATGTCTTACAGATGGACTTCCCGAAGCCGTCCAACAACGAAGCCGAATACGAGGCCCTGATCCACGGCATGAGGATGGCCAAGAACTGCGGCGCCACGCACCTCATGATCTACGGCGACTCCTATCTGGTGGTACAGCAAACCATGAAGTCCTGCGACGCCGTCGCCGACAACATGATCGCCTACAGAGACCTCTACAATCAGATGGAAGGAAACTTCGACGGCTGCGAGCTGCGCCACATTGGCCGTGAAAGCAACGAGGAAGCCGACGTCCTCGCTAATATGGGCTCAGACAGGGTACCAGTCCCACCCGGCGTCTTCCTCGAGTGCATCACGCAGAGATCCATCAAGACTCAGGGTACAGCAAGCACAGAAACAAAGAAAGGCGATGCCAACCCGCCGAGCCAAGAAAAGGTCCCCATGGAGGTCATGCTAATCGAGGCCACATGGACAGGGCCATACCTGGCATACATATTACGTCAGAAGCTGCCAGTAGATCCAGTCGAAGCAAAGCGCATCATCAGACGCTCCAAAAGTTTCACCGTCATCAACGGAGAACTCTACAAAAGAAGCATCTCAGGAATCCTGCAAAGGTGCATTGATCCAGTCGACGGCCAAGCCATCTTACTCGACATCCATGCGGGTATCTGCGGGCATCACGCCAGCAGTCGGGCACTAGTGGCCAAGGCGCTACGCGCCGGGTTCTACTGGTTGACAGCCATGCAGGACGCCGAGGAGCTGGTGAAGAAATGCGCAGGGTGCCAGGAATTTGCCAACAAACCACACGCCCCAGCATCAGCACTCAAGACGATACCGTTGGCCTGGCCCTTTGCCCAATGGGGTCTGGACATGGTGGGCCCACTGAAGAAATCCTCACCCGGAGGTCACACTCACCTCCTGGTCGCAGTCGATAAGTTCACGAAGTGGATCGAAGCCGTGCCCATCACATGTTCGACTGCATCTACAGCGGTCAACTTCATCCGGTCAATCATCTTCAGGTTTGGGGTACCAAACGGGATCATCACAGACAACGGCTCGAATTTCACAGTCGAAGAATTCAAGGACTTTTGCTCAGAGCAGGGGATCAAACTCAACTATGCGTCCGTCTCGCACCCGCAGTCCAACGGACAGGTGGAGAAAGCCAATGGCCTAGTCTGTAGCGGCATCAAGAAACGACTGCGCGTGCCCCTGAGACGCGCAGCGGGCACATGGGTGGAAGAGCTTCCATCGGTCCTCTGGAGTCTGCGAACAACGCCGAATAGATCCACCCAGTACACTCCATTCTTCATGGTATACGGTGCAGAGGCGGTCCTCCCCTGCGACATCAAGTTCGACGCACCAAGAGTAGTCACCTACGACGAGTCGGAAGCAGAGGAGGCACTCGAAGACAGCAGAGACACCCTGGACGAAGCGCGAGACATCGCCCTGACACGATCAGCCGTGTACCAGCAAGACCTGCGCAATTATCACACTCGGAGGCTGCGACCAAGAGCGTTCGTTGCAGGCGACCTGGTTCTTCGACTCAAGCAAAAGAAGGTGCACAAGCTCGCCTCCCCATGGGAGGGCCCGTATGTTGTAACAGAAGCAATAGGCAATGGAGCTTACCAGGGTACCTGCGGGGACTGGAAGGGTTTTAATGAGGCGGCCTGTTCGCAAGAATCAATAAAGTGATTTGTAGAAATTCTGTCTCCTTTACCTGTCACTCAGAGAAAGATGAAAAATCCTAGGCCGCCACTCGAAATACTCGAGGGCTGCGCCGCACAGGTTGAAATAAAAGCTTAGGCCGCTACTCGAACCACTCGGGGGCTGCGCCATACAAGCATGATAAAAAATCCTAGGTCGCCACCCGAACCACTCGGGGGCTGCGCCACACAGGTTGAAATAAAAGCTTAGGCTGCCACCCAACTCACTCGGGGGCTACGCCGTACAAGTACCAAGCCAAAAAATCCTAGGCCGCCACCCGACCGACTCGGGGGCTGCGCCATACAGGTCAAGTTCAAAATCCTAGGGCGCCGCCCGCCACACACAGGGGCTGCACCACACAGGTCACACTTGTAACCCTAGGCTGCCACTCGACTTACTCGGGGGCTACGCCAAACAGGACCTCCAAGAAAAATCCTCAGCCGCCACTCGAACCTACTCGGGGGCTGCGCTGCACAGGTCAAGTTCCAAATCCTAGGCCACCACCCGACATACTCGGGGGGCTGCGCCAAACAGGTAACACTTGTAACCTTAGGCCGCCACTCGACCTACCCGGGGGCTGCGCCATACAGGTCTTCGCCAAAATCCTAGGCCATCACTCGAGCGACTCGGGGGCTGCGCCATACAGGTCAAGTCGCAGAAATCCTAAGTCGCCACCTGATATAATCAGAGACTGCGGCATGCAGGTCACACTTGAGAAACCTAGGTCGCCGCCTAGCATTCTAGGCGACTGCGCCAAACAGGTCACAAGCCCAAATCAAGCACTCACTTTCGAGTAAAACAGATTACCTCTTACAATTCCAGAGTATTTCAATTAATCGTCATACTTACACAGTAACATCTGCCACCCTATAGCTAACCCTGCACAGCAGACGACAGCTACTCTACACTGCAGGTTCAGCCTTCGGTGCATCAAGAGGCCCTACAAGACGCTCGCTCAGGTCTTGAACCTGCCGGATAATCCGACGCGCAGCAGCCAGAGTCTCGTCGAAGTCATCATCACACGGCAGGCCTTCAAGCACCCGCTCAAGCGGAAGATGTGGACGGTGCATCCGGACGTATGCCAACGCAGCGTTCGTACCAGCCACAAGTTGGGCGTCGACGACTTCCTTCAAGCCTTCGCCATCGCGGAACCTCTCCAGCAAAGCAGACAACCCGTTTGGCTGCACATTATGCGGGAAGTACACACGATTGATGTGCCAGAGTGTCTTCCGGCAGCTCTCCAGAAGAAAAGAAGCGCGCCACGTGCGATCAAGAATGGTGGCAAGGACGCGCCCCCTCGAGTGGCTCACCCAGAACTGCCGAGCTTCGTACGAGTTGCCGGACGCCTCTCGAGTGACTCGCTCTTCAACGCGAACCCACTCAGCCTCCCAGTCTGGATTGACGTCTGCACACAAAATGCAACTAAGAATGAGAAGTAAAGCCACAAAAGGACGGCAGCCGCCAAAAAGAGGATACATACCTTGCAGCTGTCGACTGATCAGGTCGATCTCCCCAAGCAAAAAGTCCTCACGTCGCGAGAACTCCGCCGTGGGATGCGACTGAGAACGTTGTAGCAGCCGCTCCGTATTCTTCAGGGTCGCCTCAAGCTCAGCCACCTTGTTCTTCAAAAATGTGATTATCCGCTGATCGTTGGCACTGCGTGGAGGAGCCGGCGCCGCCCGACGACGGCGAGCACCCGAAGAAGAAGCCGCGCCACTCGGCACGGCCACCGGAGAAGGCGGAGCATCATCGCACGCAGCACTCTGCCAGGGATACGCAGAGTCAATACAATCAGGCGACTGCGAAGCACAAATCAACTCAGGAGAAATAATGACCAGCAAAATCAGTATCGAAGACCAAAAGACCCGACAGGGCAATGTTCATTACAAGCATAAAGGTCAAAATACAGATCGCGGCGACTGCCACATCCCTACAACTATTCCTACTCTAAGGCCGCGGACTGCGACCGGGAACGGCCTTTCCGAGCTGCTGCCTCAGTCGCCTTAGCAAGGGCCCTCTCGAAGAGTGCCACAAGCTGCGCAGCCAGCTGCGAGGCGCGCTCCTTCACGCCACTCAGCGACGCGGTCCGGCCGTCGGGTTTGCGAGGAAAACCGCTGACGACCTTCTCGAAGTCACCGGGGACCTGGTGGCCTAATAGGAGCTGGAAGGTGAGCTCGGAGCCGCGTACCGTCTGCGACCGCGTGAAGTCGGCGATGGTAGTCGCGTCCTCAAACGGTGCAGCCAGGGCGTCCACGGTCGCCGGCGGCTGGCCACCCGGGAAGATGCTTTGGTGCACCACGGCTAGAGCTCCAGTCGACTTCTGCAGCGCGGCTGAAGACTTCTTCAGCGCGTCCGAAGCGTAGGCGCATACCCGGTCGAGGAAGCCAACAGCGGCTGCCAGATCAACCGTGTCACTCGACGCATCTTCGGGAGGAGCTCCACCGCAAGTCTCTGCGCAAAAATTCAAAGTCAGATCAAGAAAAAGAACAAAGATTCAGCAGGCATCAAGCCGAAACTTACCCCCGAGTACGCCGGCTAGCGAAAGGAGACGACCAACTTGAGTCTTCTCCTTGGCGACCCGAGCCAGCTCTCGGTCTTGGGACTCGCGAAGAGCCTTCTCAAGTTCATCAACCCGCCCAGTAACCTGGTCCAGCGAGGAACGCAGTTGGTCCCTCTCTTTCTCCAGGCGAACATAAGCCGCGGCTGCGTCGAGCTGCTGGCGATAGTAAGGCTGCAATAAAAGCACGAAGTCAATAAAGTTGCGGGCGACTATACTAGTCACCCACACCTTCGGGGGCTACTCCCATCGGGAGCGCTGATCGCGCACCCGATGAAAATCAAAGAACACAAAGAAGAAGCATGCAAGACTTACGTGGTCCAGGAGTTCAAGGTCTTCCGCAGCCGAAGGAAGCACGCGGCTAGAAGATGCAATACCGGCAGGCTCAGCATGCACCTTCTCCACCACCACTGGCGTCCTCAAGCCAGCCGTAGGGGCAAATGTGAGCTCCACGTCCCGAAGGGGGGAGCTAACATCATCCGAACGATGGCTGCAGCAGAAACAAAAGCACCAATCGAATCAAGAAACGTCCAGACTGAAAAGTACAAATGGATGGACACATTACAAAGAAACTAACCTGGGGGTGCCGGCGTCATCATAGCTCTCCAGGGAAGGCGAAGGCATCCGCGCGAACGAGCGTGGCGCCGCGGAGTTGACCGGGGGAACGTTCAGAGGTTCCTCCCAGCCACCCGAAGAACGAGCACCAGGAGACGTTACGGCGACCTCCTCCTCAGCAGCGTCCACACCCCGGGCAGGTGATGACGCAGTGGCAGACTCACCGCGAATGGGAAGCTTCCGCTTCTTCCTCGCGGGTTCCTCCACCTCATCTTTCTCCTCCACCTCGTCGCGGGGAGAATGCGCGGAGGGAATCTCCTCGTCCTCGTCATCCTCTTCGGCAAACCTCGACTCATCGTCGGGACCGTTCTCAGGGAGGGGAGGACAGCTGACGAAAAGATCCCGGCCCTGAGACAAATAGACGCAAGTCGAATCAGAAAGAAAGGTAGACTCAAGTCGAAGAAGGTAAGCGAGAAGACAATAAAAGACTTACCTCAGGAACGGGGTTCGAGGCCCCGTAAGGAGAAATTGGGCACCTGACGTTGCACGCGTCCGCGGCTCGGAGGTTGGTGATGGACCTGACACTGGCTTCCACCTCCTCGTCCTCCAGCGGCTTGGCACTGACGCCTTCGGCGACCCACATCGGGTGAGGCCGGGCGCTGAGCGGCTGCACCCGAAGACGGAAGAAGGTGGCCATCAGGAAGACGCCACCCGCATCACGCCCAAGGGTCTGAGTCAGCTCATGCAGCAGGGACAGCAGGGGCCGCACAGCCTCCTTCTCCACGGCAGACAGCGGGTGCGCCCAGGCGGCGGTCTTCCGCAGTCCGCGCTTGCTGTCGAATGCGTCCAGTCCGTCGCCGTTCGACTGGACGTAGAACCATCTCCGGCGCCACCCTTGGACGGAGTCGGACTTCTTCATCTGAAAGTACGCGGTGTCACCGCGTACCTGGATTCCGAAGCCACCCACTGGGAAGGTCAGCCCACTCTTCCCCACGTTCTTGCGAACGAGGAAGAGCGACTTCCACAGCGCCCAGTGGGGCGCGACACCTAAGAAGCACTCGCAGAGCACGATAAAGCCCGCGATGCTCAAGACGCCATTGGGGGTCAGATCGTGGATATGAACCCCATAGGCGTACAGGAGACCACCCACGAAATCGTGCATGGGGAACCCGAAGCCTCGCGGAATGAAGTCCGCGAAGCAAACACGTTCCCCATCGCGAGGAGTGGGGAAGACCTCCTTGCCAGGGACTCGTACCTGGACTTGGTCGGCGGGCGGCAGCATGCCCTGCGCGCGGAGCAGCTCCACATCGCTCTTCTTCGTCGACGACCTCTGCCAATCACCCTCGGGCTTCTTCATCACCCCGGCGTCGTTAGCGGCGGCGGAGGAGCCAGCGACGCTCTTCGGCTTGCCCATCGCCTAGGTCGCAAGGTGCGCGGACGGAGTGTTTGGAGCTCGGGATGGCGGCGGTAATGGCAGAGCGCAGGAGGAGAAGAAAGGCAAGAATGGATTGGAGAAGATGACATCCCAAAAGCCAAAGCGCGGTACTTATTCCTCGAGGATCAGCATCTCAACCGTCCATCAGGCAATGGCTCCGAGCGAGAGCATCCATCCGTCCACGTGTCGCACGGAGAAACCAACCATCGCCGCCAACTCCCTCCACTACGCACGGGAACCGAGGCGTCGTCATCGTGCCGCACAAATTTCGCGCCCACTTCGGAGACGTGACAACTGCGGACCGTGGTCAGCTATGACAGCGGGGCCCGCCACGTCACGTCCCATCGGGCGCAGAGGCGTGCGACGAATCGTCATCGATGACGTCACCAAGCCAACGGCTCCAAAATCAACCGAAGAACTCGAAGAAATAATTCGAGTAGTAGGCTTCGTAGCCGAAATCAGCAAGGTAGGATCGGCCAACGATCCGAGCACCCGAAGAAACCGTTCAAGTGGCAACGCAGTAAGCTCGAGCAGCCGAATCCATCCAACAAGTAAGCCAAAAGCAGGCTGAGCAGAAGCAAGCTTCGCAAAGAAGATGAAGACAAAATAATTCGACTGCACAGATTACTCCCATCGGGAGTGGCTGGCTCGACTGAAGAAATTTGAGTTCAAGCTCAAGATCAAGCAATCCAACGGCGCGTCCAGGAAGAAGGAGTCCTTTGTCCGACTCTACGCTCCGACCAAGCACTCGGGGGCTACTGACGTGGGGCTACCTTGCGGGTAGCCCACGATGATGCTACCTGGGCCGCGTCAAGGATGGAAAGGCCCGCGGAAGGCCCACTCGGGGTGCCTTGTGCCCTAGTCCAACTCGGTTAGGTCTTGTAACCTACCGTATCTGTATCAACCACCCGAGACCTGGCTACCTATAAAGCCAGGAGGGTTGCCCGTCCTAGAGGACACGTTCATAACCACTACGACAAACCCTAGCGAGATGGCAATCTCGCCATTGTAATCGCTACTCGCATCAATAACCAGACAAGCAGGAGTAGGGTGTTATCCTCCGGGAGCCTGAACCTGGGTAAACCTCGCTTGTCAGCCGTCGTGATCACCTTGCACTCATCTCTCTCCCCATCAATCAACCCGGGGTGCACAACCCTGGGACTTGTCGAGTTAACCCCTCGTCAGCGTGGGGAGCGAGGAGGAGGAGCGCACGTGTGGCACTCTTCATTTTCTCTTGTTCTCACTAGCTCATACTAGTACTAGAATATCCCACTATATAAAGTGGTGATGCTCACTCTCCACAAGCAGTATGGGACTAAACATTAGTCACGTACATGCACAACCAGCCAACTAGAATGGGCCATGAGAATTTCGAATTTTAGTTGGGCTTTGGCCCAAGTACACTAAAATTCCAGCAATCCCCCACAAAGTCTCATTGGCACACTGTACCACTTTGTTCCAAAACATTGTTTTATATACTGGTGCTTAGTGGGGATTGTTAAGTTGAACTCCACTTAGAAACTTGTGCTACGTTAGGCCACAACTTGAATAGTGGACTATGCCTTGAATTACAAGTTTGCTGCGACCTAGTTTCACACAAGCCCTTGACTGATACTATGCTACCGCAAGGTTTCCCCGCGGTGTGGAGCTTATACGTCATACTCCTTTCATGAGTTTATTAAAGAGCACCCGACTCTCATAGACTGCGACGTTTAACAGTCAGACTCATATAGGTGTGTTCCTCAAGAGATGCTCTGCAGGATAACATCTCCGCTTATAAAAGTAAGCCGCTTGGAACACATTAAGATAAATTTCAACCTGCCATGCAGATCAGGAGAGTATTGCATCTTTGCGGAGTGGGATTTAAAAAGTAAGGATACTCTCCTCCCAGCCGACCAACAGATTGTCTCCCACTTCTAATTCACGGGATCTCCGATCACATAGAGTAGGTTACCACTGTGGACAACTCATACGGTGGGTCTCAAACCCATCTCACCCGATGCATTATCTATCACATTACGTGATAAACCCTTTGTGAAAGGATCTGCCAAGTTTTTAGACAGTTGGATACAATCAACCGCAATAACTCTGGAGTTCTTCAATCTGTCAGATTTCAATCTCCTTTTCACATGCCTTGATGACTTTAAATTATCCTTAGAACTTTTAATCTTAACTATCACAGTTTGATTATCACAGTTCATAAGGATAGAGGGTATGGGTTATTCAACCACATGTAAGTCCATCAAAAGCTCTCGAAGCCACTCTGCTTCAACAGTGGTTGTGTCTGATGTTGTGAGTTCTGCTTACATAGTTGACCTCGTTAAGATGGTCTGTTTGCAAGACTTCCAGGAAACAGCTCCACCACCGAGTGTAAACACATAACCAGTCGTGGCATTTATCTCATCAGGATCAGATATCCAATTGGAATCACTATAACCTTCCAGTACTATAGGATAACCAGAATAGTGAATTCCATAGCTCGCAGTGCCTTTTAAATAGCGCATAACTCTCTCAAGCGCTGTAACATCCCAAAATTTTGGAATGTTTAAAAATCGCTAAAATTTAAAACTTTTATTTCATATAAAAAAACATCAATAGACAAGAAAACAAAATGAAAAGGATTATTAAGACTTATTCAAAAGTATTATGATATTATTTAAATCAAGCAAATTTTATTTTCAAACTTGAGTGTTGAACTATAAATAAATATTCTAAAATATTTTATTTAACCTTAATACCATATTTTTAAAGTACTTTAAACTATTTAAAGTATTCCTAATTCAAAAATGTGTTGGGTTAAATCATATAATTCATAACAATAGATTTGGGTTCGTAATAAAACCCTAGGTCAATATTTATAGTCACAAAACTATTTATGACATCCTCTATTTTTAAAATATAGTTTTGATTCAAGTGTTTGAATTGAAAATGGGTTTGGAAAGATTTAATTTTAAAACATATGTATCTATGATATTTTTCTTAATTTTATTAAGAAATAAATTTCTTAATTAAAAATCTATTTTAAATTCTACAAAATTGTCAAATTATGTTATTTGAAAATATCATCATTTAAAATGTATTACAAACATGAGTTTGAATGTTTTAAAAGAAAGGACTTAATTTTACAAATTTATAGAAATTGTTTGAAGTCATTTGGACAAATAAAACAAAAGTTATGAAAGAAATAAGAAAACAGAAAAGAAAAACCAGAAAACGAACAGAACAAAAAAAAAAGGGTAACTCGGCCGAGCCCATCCTAATCTAACGCGCGTGCGGAGCCTAACAGCAGCAGTCCAGCCCACCCGGGCCGCTCTCCCTTCTCTCCCTATGACCACCGGGACCCACCGGTCAGCGGAGGTCGTCTCCAACCTCCGGCCGCCCGCGACCACAGAACACGACGCCACGACCCCGCCCCACTTCTCCACTTCCCCCACTCGCCCGAGCCCCGGAACTCGCCCCCGCCTTCCTCTCTTAAGTTCTTGCGACCCCGGCCTCCATTTCACCTCTTCCCCGTCTTCGAATCGTGCCCCATTTCGCCCGTAAAAGCTCGTCGGAGTCTCCATTGCCGCCGCCGCCACTTCTTGAAAGCCGGCGAGGTTGCTGGAGCGACGAGTTCGTCCTCACCCGAGAGCAACCGGAGTTCGGCGTCTCCGCCCGAGCGGCACCGTCGCTCGAGGACGCCCCTCTGGTCGACGACCACTCCATCCGTTTTGCCGTGACGAGAGGAGCCCCTCCATCGCCTCCCGGACCCCGGAAGACCTCCGCATCGTCGGTTTCGTACGCCACCGAGCCGCGCCGCCACCGCAGCGCCATTCACCGGCGAGGAGCGCCGCCAGTTTTGGTCAACTCACCGAGAGCCGTCCGATCCCCCATCTACGCCCAGGATTAGAAGAGAGATACGAAGAGGTATCGCTTGATCTCAGCCCTCCGATCTTAATCCCACGGTACATATTGGATCACTTAAGGAACCAGCATCATCCAATCTCAGGAAGCCACGTCACCCCAATTTTTCTGGATTATATTCCGAATTAAATTAAATTGGTAGTTTAGCAGAAAAGCCCCTGTCATTTTGAACCATCATAACTTTCGATTCACAAAGCCAAATTTGACAAACTTTATACCATTGGAAAGCCCTTGACATGTAGAATCTTGTAGCAGTGTCCAAATTCAATTTTGAATAGTTTAAATTAATTCAAATTTCAAATGAATGATTTGACTAATTTTGACCTAAGTTCAATTTTATAAGTTAAAAAATTGCAAATAAAATATTTTTGGAAACCTTAGAATCTGACTAATAAGGTTGCACTATTAAAATTAATTTTTAGCAATGAAATTCCCATTTAAAAATTAGAAACCCTCCTTGTATGTTTTTAACATAGTTTAAAATTCTATTAACCTTAATAAATTGTTTTCTTTTACAAAAATGACACAAGTACTTTATTTTGAATGGTAGTAATAAAACTAAGCCTACTCAACCACTTTTGAAATACAAACTTATATAGATGTGATAAAACTTGTTAAGAGTAATTTTATCTAATGATATATTTTTTTTATAAATCAGAGACTCAATTTGTGTAATTTAGATATAACTTAAAACCCATAAATCCTTTTAATGTGAAACCTTTTGCAAAACGTCACTTAAATAACTATAGGCTTAGAGAAACCAATACTAAACTTCATTAGGTCCATATTATTCTTAAATGTGTGAAGTTGATTAAAATATGTGACCTTCTTAAATGACAACCATAGTTTGAAGATGGTGTTATTTCCTTTTGACAAAAGCATTGTGCAAACATTTTGAACGTGACCAAATATTACAATACTGAAACAATACTTCAACCTATTCAGATTTGAAATATTCAAATTTGAATTAGACCATCCCTTGACCATAAATGACAGACCCTAAGTCCTATCACATTTATTCCTTTTGTAAACTGAAATTATGTGATAAGACCTGACAATAAAATAAATGAATTAAAACAACTATTGTTGAACACATTATTGTGATGTTTGATTTGTGTTATGTGTTTGTCAAATTGTTTGTTTATTGTTTTTTTTTCTTTCATCGTATAGATTGAACGAAGTGAAACGTTCTTCATTGAAGAGAGTGTGAGAAACGACAAACTATCAAAAGGCAAGTGACGCTCATAAACCACCTATTATTTTCACTATATGCATAGTAGTGTTTTTCTGAAGTATGCATGTTAGGAGTTGTATGAAGTTACTATATTATGCTATGCTCCTATGTAGTGTTTAGCTACCCCCCACCCTGAGCTTAGAAGCAAGAACACTTAGTAGGATGCTTAGCCAAGCAATGAAAAATGTTTTGATTAGTTGGATAGTGGAAAAATTAATGAAGTTAATTAATGAACAACCTGGGTGATGGTTGGAGAACCATGGTGGGTGGCTACTCAGGGGGTCCATGTCTATGGTTCATGTCTATGGTAATTACCCTTGGTGGAAGCGCACAAATGTGGAAAGTCACCCAGGCTTAAAGAGATTGTAGACACACCTTGCTTAGAAGCTTCCAGTGCAACCACAGGTCATATGGGCTCTGTCTTGACCACATAAGTTGCGAGACCCCGAGATCCGCGTGACCATCAGATGTAGGGTGATAGGTGGGGATGGGTCCGCTTTATGGATTTTGGGGAATTGCTTCTGAAAGGTCTCGTCTCGGTCTTCTCTTTTCCATTTCATAAATGGGTGACATGGACGAGGGAATGATTGGGTCTTGTGGTGAAAGTGCACACCCTCTCGAGAGTTAAAAACTAAGTATACTTAGCCTTGTCCCCGGTTATGGACATTTGAGCAACTAGACAGGGCAGATGTTGAAGATCTCCTCATCCCAATTTCTATAATAAAATTTGATGGGTGAACAAGGGTTTGGGAGAGCTCACCGCTTTCTATCGGTGGTGCTCGTTGTGAGTAGTTTTCAAAGTTGTTCACCGTTTTCTATCGGTGGTACTCTTTGTTGTCAAAGGTGTTCACTGTTTTCTATCAGTGGTACTCTTTGTCCAAGATGAAAAGTTGTTTTATAAATGATAGGACAAAACTGGCTTTATGCAAATCAGCCTGAAACTCCACCGAGCCAAATATGCATGTAGATATAGTCTTAGTAATTTTAGCTACAAAGTGTCATCTTGCCACCACAATTCAATTGTGCTGACCCAATATAGTTTGGGCTGCAACTCACCATTGCAGGACCCTCAGACAAGGAGTAAGGATTGATAGGGTCGCGAGTCTCCAACCAACATGCCTTGCCTGTGGCACATGATGAAGATGGAGCTCACTTATCCATTTGCTTTCCGCTGTGTGTTTATTTCGGTTTGAGCTAGCCATGAGCTATGCACCTTGTATCAACCCCTTTTATTTCTGGATCATCGTGTAATGAATATTGATGCAATGTTATGGTATTTCATCTTAAACTGTGTGTGCTAGCAAGTCGATCCAGGGACTAGCACTATACACAGGAGGTCGCTACCTTATAATAAGCAGGGCCTTTACAAGCGCATGCCAATGATCATCTCCCGGGTTGGAAACAAACCGACTCAACTTGCTTACAACAAAAGAGATGTCAGGTCTCGTGGCACAAGCCAAATACATAAGCGAGCCAATGATCTGAGAATATCTCAGTTGATCTCTAGCAGTGCTCAGATTCTTTCGAATCCTCACACTTGGATCATATGGTGTCAGAGAAAGCTTGCAGTCGTCATACCCGAAACGACTCAAGATCTTTCAACATAGTGGGATTGAAGCAGTGTAATTCCACCATCACCATCTCTCAACAGCTTGATGTTTAAGATTACATCAGCTACTCCAACATCCTTCATCTCAAAACATTGAGACAAGAAATCCTTAACCTCCTTAATTAAATCAAGATTGGTTCCAAATATCAGTATGTCATCGACATACAGACATAGAATAACTCCCTCGCCCCCACCATGGCGATAGTACACACACTTATTGGATTCATTAACAACGAAATCTGCAGCAGTTAAAGTTCTTTCAAACTTCTCATGCCACTGCTTAGGAGCTTGCTTAAGGCCATATAAATACTTCAGTAACTTGCACACCTTTGCTTCCTGACCCGATACTACAAAACCATCTGGCTGATTCATATAAATTTCCTCGTCTAACTCTCCATTTAGAAAATCTTTCTTAACGTCCATTTGATGAACGAGAAGACGATGCGAGGCAGCCAATGAAAGTAGCACCTGAGTCGTGATCAGTCTAGCCACAGGTGAGTACGTATCAAAGAAGTCTTCTCCTTCTTTCTGGGTATAACCCTTGGCTACAAGCCGCGCCTTGTACTTCTCAATAGTACCATCAGGCCTAAGCTTTTTCTTGAACACCCACTTACATCCTACAGGTTTGCACCCATAAGGATGACGTGGGGCTACTCTTCGACTACCCCACGATGAGTCTACCTGGGCCGCGCCAAGGTTGCGGAGGCCCATAGAAGGCCCACTAGGGGTATCGTGTGACCAAGTTCTAGTCGGTTAGGTCATACGACTCTTACCATATCTGTAATTGCCATCGGCGCCGTTCACCCGTGACCTGGCCTACCTGTAAAGGCCATGAGGGTTGCTTGTCCAAGGACACGCTCATAGCCGCCACCACAAACCCTAGCGATATCGTCATCTCGCCATTGTAACCATTACTCGCAATCAGTACCAGACAAGCAGGAAGTAGGGTGTTATCCACCGGGAGCCTGAACCTGGGTAAACGCCCCGCTTGTCAGCCGTCGTGATCACCAACGCTTCTCTCTCCCCCTCAATCAACCCGGGGTGGAGAACCCTGGGATTTGCCGAGTTACACCCTCGTCAATTGGCGCCGTCTGTGGGAAAGAACGAGCGTTGGAATCATGGTCGCACCGGCTCCATCCATGAAGAAGATCGACGTCTGCATCACCCGGGAGGCAATCCGCTTCGGCTCCTTCGAATACGCCTTCCACCCACCGGCCCACCGCTCGGTGTACGCCGATCTGTACGAAGGTATACACATCACCTTTGGTTCCATACATTGCTTCGTGGACAGTCGTGGAATATTCAGGTCCACGGCGACCGCGCCACGCGCGGCGGTGATACCCGCATCGGCTACCATCGCGTCGCACCCGCCGTCGCCTACAGCAGAGGTTGCGCTCGCCACGAGTGTGAAGATCGCGTCTCCGACCGATCAACCCGCATCTACATCGACTACGTCAGTCACCTCGACAGCGACCATGTAGATCGAGTCTACCCCGACCATCTCGATCGCACGGCTGGCAAAACCAAGATCTACTCCAACTTCGACTGCGTCAACCGCACCCACGCGTGCGACCAAGGTCGTGCTGCCGACAGCCGTGTCATGCACATCTTCATGGACCCATCAAGTCTTCCCCAAGCCAATCGCGCTCGCTCCGGTGACTGCGAAATCATCCTCCACGACCGCAATAAAGATCGCGAGAAGGCGCAACGATGGTTATGCTGCCTATCACGTGGCAGCAATTTTTGATCCCGAGCAAGGCTCGGATGACGGAAGCAGCAGCGACAGCGTAAACACCCCTACCCAAGTTTACCCCGTGCAAGTCTTCATGGCTGGCACAGTGCCTCCAGAAGGCAATGACGAACCCGCATATCCACTGGAGGTGGTCATGCCTGACCAGGTGACGCGGCTCACAATCACGCGCGACATGGCGATCAGGGCTATGAAGCACATCGACGACGACACCTTTCTACCACCCGACGCACCTCAGGACGATCAGCTGGCAGTCCAGTACTTGCTGCGCAAGGAAGGCGAGCGACTTCACGCGGAAAAAGCCGAGCTCCTCCGACGCAAGAGGGAGGCCGACGCGTCAAGCGCCAGACGGGATGCCTACTCATTCACCTCCTCCACGGAAGTCAACCAAGGAGCACGGCGACACAGAGCTCGCGTGCCCCTTATGACGGAAGCCGATCGAGCCAGGGTCACCCGCAACCTCGACTCTTCCTTCGTAACCGAGGACGAAAATGGGATACCCGTCCCCAAAACGGCGAATGCTGCTATCATGGCAGTCGAAACATATCTTCAACTCACGTAGCCACCGGAGGGAGACGCGCGCGCCCTTCTCCACAAGCAACAGATCATGTCCATGAAGGAAATCGAGTACGCCTTGTTGAACAAGGCGCCAAGCAGCCGGGCACGTGAGGAACGAGAACATCCAGCCCGCGAGCCGGCAGCGCTAGATGGCCCTGCAACAAGGCCACTACGACGGCCACAAACAGGCGAAGACCTTCACAACGTCACTGTGCAAAGGACGGTGGACCGCAACCGCACCCAGCGTTCGACTGACACGAAGAACCCGGACGACCAGGCCGATCGAAACTTCGAGCCGTGCGGCGCTACATGTTTCAGCTTCAACATCCGCGACACCCGCATGCCCAAAGGCTTCAAGCTAGCAGCAGGAACACCCAAGTACGACGGGAAACAAGACCCGCGCCTTTGTCTCGAAGACTACCTCATCGCCTGCACCTGCCAAGGCGGAACGTTGACCACGGCGATGCAATACATCCAGCTCATGCTCACGGATTCAGCACGCGGGTGGCTTACCAGCCAACCCAAGGACTCCTTAAGAACCTGGGAAGAATTCCAAGATACCTTCATCAAAAGTTTCCTTGGAACGTACGCGAGGCCGGCAACCTACATCGAGTTGCAAGCCTGTAAGCAAGGAAGATATGAGTCGCTCCGGTCATACATCCAACGGTGGACACTTCTCCGCAACACTATGGAAGCCGTCTCAGAAGACCGGGTGATGGATGCATTCATGCACGACGTCTCTCGCCGCGACCTCCGTGAAGAGTTCCGTAGGCTCCAGCCGAAAATCATGATCGAGCTCATGAAGATAGCCAACCAGTGGGCCGAAGGAGAGGACTACGTCCGCGACAACTCTCCGAAGAACGAAGCTGGAACAAGTAACTGGCGGGATGGACACCAGAAGAATAAACCACGTTTCACCAACCTCGACTCAATCGAGCTAGTAGCGGCGGGATATCAAACCCCCCGTGATGATGCTGAACGGGAATCCGGCACCTCGAGGGGGGGGGGGTGAATAGGTGCTATTACAAATTTTAGGTCTTTTCAATTTTAGGCTCAACTCAAAGGTAAATTCTCTAGATAGATATGCAACTACGGTGAATTTACCTAAATGAGAATCTAAGCAATAACAAGAAGCAAGTAAGGGAGTAAAGGGTAAAGGGAACCAAGTGAAGCACGCGAAGACGAAGATGTATTCCCGAGTTCCACCCAAGGGTGTACGTCTCGTTTGGAGAGTTGTGCGCTACCACAACAGGTTAGCCGCAACGCCACAAAGGCTCACCTTCTTCTCCGATGAACTCAACCACAAAGGTTTCGAGTCCACCTTCCACTATTGATCCCCTTTTAGGGCGGAGATCGAATCCCTTACAAACGCTTGAGGCACACACCCACAACTGAATTGGGGGCTCCCAAGAAGGACCACAACAGGTCAAGGACCACAAGAGGTCAAGGTAACACCAAGAGTACAACAATGGTGAACTAGGTTTTCCCACCGGAAACCCTAGCCATGAAATCCCCAAATGAATGGGGGAGAAATGTAAATCCCTTCGGTGACGATGTAGATCTGGGCCTTCTCCTCCAATCCTCCAAAGATCTATGAATTTGGGTGGGGGGATTGGGAGATCTTGATGAATTGAGCTTTCAAGAATAGTAGGAGAGAGAAAGTCTGAGAGCTCAAATATTCTTGAGTGAGTGAGGGGGTATTTATACTCCCCCTCAAAATCTGGCCGTTGGCTGTCTTGGTCACCCGGAAATTCCGGTTTAAGTTGCACCGGAAATTCCGGTGCCCCGGAATATCTGGGCCTTTAAAAATATCCGAGCTGACTTTCCGGTTGAGATCAGAACCAATTCTGAACTTGACTTAGCCGATTTTCTTCGGTTGACTCGGAATATCCAAGTCCTTGAAATTTCCGAGCTGAATTTCCGGTTGGAGTCAGTGCCACTTCTGAATCTTGACTTAGCCAATTTTCCTGAGGTTGACTCGGAATATCCGGTTGGTGAACCGGAATATCCGGGTCCTTGAAATTTCCGGGCTGATTTTCCGATTGAAGTCAGTGCCACTTCTGAATCTTGACTTAGCCAATTTTCCTGAGGTTGCTTCGGAATATCCGGTGGGTGAACCGGAATATCCGGTTGGTGAACCGGAATATCCGGGTCCTTGAAATTTCCGGGCAGTTTTTCCGATTGAAGTCAGTGCCACTTCTGAACTTGACTTAGCCAAATTTCTGGGGTCGACTCGGAATATCCGGTTGGGGAACCGGAATATCCGAGTCCCTGAAGAATTCCAGAAACTCTTTTTCTCTACAATTTGGCTTTAAGATTTGTGATATGAATTTCACCCAAACTGAAATACTTAGCAATAGGATTAGTATATCATTGGTATTGTTAACTAACACACAAAACACTAGGGATTAAGAAATGTTCTTTCAATCTCCCCCTTTTTGGTGTTAGATGACAATACCAAGATTTGCAAAGAAACAAACAGCAATATCATCTTTTTGGCAGAAAATGGCTCCCCCTAAATAAATGCAAGTATGCAACACAAGATAACAGAGGATAGGAGCAATTTTATAACAATAACCACAAGATATCACAAAGGAGAAGCGAGACAAGATGAAAGATTATGGAAGCACTTGAGACTAGATAGATTTTCATACCTTGTGCATATAGAATATGAAGAGAATACCAACACAATCAATTCCAAGTCTCAAGCATAATATAATGAGCATCAACCATTGTCTCAATACACAGTTATCACAAATGACAAAAAGAGAGTTTCACAAGACACTAAAAACACGATAAATGGACACAAGCGCAAATAAATGATAAACGCATAAGCTTGTGCCCGACCCTTGCAAATCCCCGAAGAAGTCCTAGTAGAGCAACTTCTCCCCCTTTGGCATCGAAACGCCAAAAAGGAAGAAGAGCGATGCTACGTCCCATGGAAGTCTTCAGTCCGAGGGGTCCTCCTCATCATCATCATCAGCATCAGCCTCCTCATCATCATCATCCTCGTCCTCATACTCCTCATCAGCTGCCTCCTCATCCTCAGCCTCCTCATCATAGTCATAACCTGTGGTGTATGAGCTGCCACCAAGATCCTGGTCAATCAGGGTCCATGGAGCCAAGGAACCCTCGTTCCACTGAGCAAAGGACAGGGGCTCAGACAGATCAGCAGGAGCAGGGGAGCCAGAAGCATGGTGAAGGATCAAGTCTTGCTTGTAGTTCTGCTGACGGCGATCCTTGTAGGCATTGTATTGCTCCTTACGGATGTCCACATTCATGCACAGGATGTTGCGCTGGAACCAGTTTAGCTTCTTGACATGCGTATGAGTGGTGGGAACATGAGTAGAGGTAGCAGCAGCCCTCCTAGCATCACCCATGAAAGATCCACCTGGAGCTGATGTAGTCGAAGGCCTAGGAGGGGGCTTGACCACAGTCTTCTTCTCATAGAGCTTCTTGAAGTCATGTGGCGTCAAATCACTGTTGCTGACGCTGAGGTTGGGGAACTTAAACATGAGAAGCTTCATGATGTATGGAGCATATGGAATGGAGACCCTGGTGGTCATAGCCTCATACATCTCATTGTAGATGTAATCCATCACATCTACTCTCCAGTCAGTGTCAGAACCCGAGTCCTCCACAATGCGGTTGGCGTGAAGGAGCAGGTTGCAGAGAGGGGTTACCACATTATCATTGTTGCCTCCACTCGGTACAATGTTCTCACGCAGGATGCGCACAAGAACATCATACAAAGGCAGCAGGTTACGAGAGAATCCAGGGGTGGCTCCCACACCATATAAGTGAGCTGTCTCCTTCTTGTTGAGCTTGTAGGAGTGGTGCATGCGAGTGCCTTGGGGATTATCACCATCAAACCTGTAGCCCAGTACCTTGCCAAACTCCTCGAAGTTGGACTCACAGTAAGATTCCCCAGTCATCCATTTCATGGTTTTCTTCGAGTCACCCTTGATCACTAGGGTGGCGAAGAACTGCATAACAAGCTGCGCGTTGTAGGCACAACGGATGAGCGCCAATCTCTCCAAGCCCATGGTCTTCACAATATGGATGGCCTCAGAAAAAGCAGTCTTCTTCTGTAGGGATGCAAAGTCAAACGGGTGCATGGGTCGAATTGGCTTCGACAGAGATAGGTATAGATCCACAAATATATGCTCCTGTGCTTGGCACCAAAAACTGCGATCATCGAGAGATGTGTCTCTTGCACTGAGGTACCAGTCCCCCTGCCTCAGCTGAGAGTAGTCAACAGCATGCATCTTGGAATAGTTCGGACGTTCGGAACTAGAGGTACTCTTTCTCTTCTTAGATGAGGGCTTGCTAGCAACAGCTTTCTTCTTTCTCTGAGGTGCAAGGCCCTTTCCTTTGCTGACTGATTGCTTGGAAACAGGTGCTCTAGCAGTGTGCCTTGATCCTCCTGCGGACTCACTTCCACCTGAACCTGTGAATTTGAGTATAGATGGTAGCATAAGGTAAGTGCACACAAGTCAGGAGGTAATACACACATTAGATAGGCATTCGATGGATCATATGTAGTTAAACAAGAGTTAATCTTAAAACTGCTCTGTTTGGCTTGGAATATCCGGGTCAGTCATGACCGGAAATTCCGGGGGACCGGAAATTCCGAGTCACGATGGACCGGATATTCCGAGTCAGACAGAAACTACAGATCTGAGATTTGACTCGGTCTAAAACTAGATCGATCCAATGTAATGCAAAACTAATGTATGTAGAAGGCAGGGAATAGTCCTACGAACAATCTCTACCAAGCAACATTGAAACAAATAACTCCACATCAAGATCCAAAAGAGGAAGAAGAAAAGTGAAGTTACCCTCATCCATTGAGGCCATTGCTTGGAGGAGTGAGTTCCCGGGGCGGAGGAGGAGCAGATCCGGCCGAGAAAGAGGTTCCCCGGCGGACGGAGTGCTCCGGAGGGGCTTGGGAACAGCAGAGGCGGCGGGTGGAGGAGAGGGAGGTCGGGGGTGGAAGAAAGGCACTAATGAGCCCTTCACCCCGAGCCTGCCCTTATATTTCTGGACAAACCGCCAGACCGGATATTCCGGTATAAGTTACACCGGATATTCCGAGTCACCGGATATTCCGGTTCAAAATGAACCGGATATTCCGACCTGCTGAACCAAAACCCCAGTTTTCCAAAGGATGAATTGTGTGCAATAGAGAGAAATGTTTTCAGGGGAAAGTAGGCTTGGGATAGATTTCCAAACTGATATTGGTACACCATACTCAACTCACAACAACCAAATCGAATCAAAAGAGCCAAGTTGAGTAGGTTTCCCACATGCATGAAAAGGAGAGCAAATAGCAACATAAAGCTCCAAATAACATCAACTCTTCAAGGAGAAGAGGTTGGTGGCCGAGGCCACCGTGTAGGAGTGTATGGCATGTTACCGCGAAGATGTATCTTGGGTACATAACCAATACTCGTCGTTTTAGCTCATTAGTCACAAGAATGAATATAGAGATAAAAGAACACTTGCTATTGGCATAATGGGGGGAGGGATGGTCCAATGTATTAGGACCGCACTCCCCCTATTTCCATGCCTACATCTAAACTAGATAAGATGCAATTACGCCCTAGGTGAGTGTGCAAGCGATCAAGCCAAGGACCTCGAATCAATGATATTAAGCTCATTCCTCAAAAAGCAAAACCTTCCTTCCTCAAGGGGCTTCGTGAAGATATCCGCCAATTGATCCCTTGTGCCCACATATGATAAGTCAATGTCTCCACGGGCCACATGATCTCTTATGAAATGATGGCGGATCTCAATATGCTTGGTTCTTGAATGTTGCACCGGGTTGTAGGCAATCTTGATGGCACTTCCGTTGTCACATAGAAGAGGCACTTTGTCACAAATGACACCGTACTCCTTTAAAGTTTGCCTCATCCATAGCAACTGAGTGCAACAACTAGCGGCTGCAACATATTCGGCTTCGGCGGTGGAGAGAGATATGCAATTTTGCTTCTTAGAAGACCAACTCACCAAGTATCTCCCAATAAATTGAAAAGCACCGGAGGTTGACTTCCTATCATCATGATCTCCCGCCCAATCGGAATCCGTGAATCCACATAATGAGAAATTTGCATCCTTGGGATACCACAATCCATAAGTTGGGGTATAAGCCAAATATCGAAAGATTCTCTTGACCGCCACATCATGGCTTTCTTTAGGAGCCGCTTGATATCTTGCACACACTCCCACGGCTAGCACTATATCCGGTCTAGATGCACAAAGGTAGAGGAGAGATCCAATCATGGAGCGGTATACCTTTTGATCCACATCCTTACCCTTCGGGTTGAGCTCAAGGTGGCATTTGGTTTGCATTGGAGTAGAGGCACCCTTGAGATCAAGCAACTCGTACTTCTTGAGCATGTCTTGAATGTACTTTGCTTGGTTGATGAACGTTCCTTCCCTCAATTGTTTGATCTCAAATCCGAGGAAGAACTTCATCTCACCCATCATAGACATCTCAAACCTGTCAGTCATAAGCTTAGAGAATTCTTCGTTAAATGCTTTGTTAGTCGATCCAAATATAATGTCATCCACATATAATTGACAAATGAAAAGCTCTCCATTAACTTTCTTAGTGAAAAGTGTGGGGTCGATTTCCCCAACTTGGAATCCACGGTCTACAAGTAGTTCTCTAAGGTGCTCGTACCACGCTCGTGGGGCTTGTTTAAGGCCATAGAGTGCCTTATCCAACTTGTAGACATGGTTCGGATACTTGAGGTCCTCGAACCCCGGTGGTTGCTTAACATAAACAAGTTCATTTAGTGGACCATTTAGAAAAGCGGATTTAACATCCATTTGTTGCAACTTAAAGTTATGGTGAGAGGCATAGGCAAGAAGAATACGGATTGACTCAAGTCGAGCCACGGGCGCGTAGGTTTCTCCAAAGTCAATGCCTTCAATTTGTGAGTAACCTTGAGCCACCAATCTTGCCTTGTTCCTTATCACCATGCCATGTTCATCTTGCTTGTTCTTGAATATCCACTTGGTGCCGATAACATTGCGGCAATCTTTGGGTCTTTCCACCAACTTCCACACTTTGTTGCGCTCGAAGTTGTTGAGCTCTTCATGCATGGCATCAAGCCAATCTTTATCTTCAAGAGCTTCAAAGACCTTCTTGGGTTCCACCATGGAGATGTGAGCTTGATGTTCACTAAAGCTTGCAAGTTGTCTTCGGGTAGAGACCTTGCTTCTCACATCACCAAGCACCTTGTCAAGAGATAGAGCTCTTAATTCTTGTGAGGTGCCAACCCTATTCAAGCGGCGGATCTCGATTTCCCTCCGAGTGGTGGGAGGAATCGCTCATGAAGAGGAGTAGTGAGTGTCCCCTTACCTTTATCAAGAGATGTCTTGGGCTTGGTTGCCATAGAAGGAACAAACAAAACCCTAGCAATACCCTTTACAACATTTGCATTAGCATTCAAAGGAGTAGAGGTGATAGGTTTCTCAAGATTAGATATCCGAGATTGGAGTTGATCACGAGACTTGAGAAGACGTTCGTGATCACTTGTCAACACCTTGTGAGCATTGTCAAGTGACTCGAAGTCTTCGCAAAGTCTAGCATGAGCAACTACAAGCTCGGACTTTTCTTTTTGCATAATTTTACATTTAGCAAAGTAGAGATCACGATCCTTAGTGATCTTAGCAAGTTGCTCCTCGAGGAGAGCATGAGCTTCTTGTTCATCTTCGAGAGAGGATTGGAGAGACACCTTAGCATGTGCATCCTCTCTCTCAATCTCACCTTTTAGTTCAAGCTCATCCTCAAGCTCACCTATACGACTCATGATTGAGCCAAAGTGTTTCTTTCCTTCTCCTTGCAAGTTAGTCATGAATTTATCAAAAGCAATGATTTCTTCCTTGACCTCTAGGCTCATAGCATCATCAATGTCATGTGATATGGAGTTAGGGGATAGTTGTACCTCGGATGTATTTTCCATAAGACATCTTCCATTCTTGATGATGGGGCTCTCGTTTGGCGAGGAGAAGAGTGATGGAGTTGTGGAAGACATGGCTAGTGCGGCCACTTGCGTTGGAGTATCCTCCTTGTCACTATCTTCATCATCGGTGGGATATTGCTCTTGAGTCACCAAGACAATCTTTTGGTTCTTCTTGAAGAAAGGCTTCTTCATGGGCATGGGCCCCTTGCCCTTCGTCTTGGCCACGAGCCTCCCACCATGATCCTCTCTTCTCTCCCATGGGCAATCGGCAACAAAGTGGCTCTTGTCATCGCAGTTATAGCAAAGTCTCAATTTGTTGAATGGCTTTCCTCCGTTGGGGGGAAACTTCTTGTCAATCCTTGCTTTGGCCCTTCCGGGGTTCTTCCAAAAGGTTCTTGCCGCAAGACCCATGTGTTGAGTGAGAGTGCTTGAGAGAGCTTCACTAGATAGCTCGACTTGATCATCACACTCCTCTTCATCCTCCTCTTCAACGGTGGCCTTCAAAGCAATTGAGGCATGCTTGTGCATCCCTATGGCTCTAGCTCTTGCATCTTGTGCAATCTTGGAGGCCACCTTGTATGCGGTCATCTCTTGCATAACTTCATTGGATGTCATCTTTGCAAAGTCATGTCTCCCTTGGAGTGTCTTCAAATCCATGTCCTCAAAGGGCATGAGAGCGGTCACATACTTCCTCTTGATCCAAGCATCATTGATGTACTCCGCCCCGAGGTTCTTGAAGGAGTTGGCAACCAACACCCTCCGGTACATGTCCTCGTGGCTTTCTCCATCCAACTTGTAGAACCCTTCCACCTCATTGCATAAGGCATCATACCGGTTCTTCTTCATGCTCTCATTCCCAACGAAGATGTCGGAAAGAGCATTCCAAACTTCCTTGGCGGTGGAGAATTGTTGAATGAGCGCCATGTCCTTCTCTCCAACGGCCATTTGGAGTTGATGAAGAGCGGTGGCGTTGAGTTGGCTATAAACCACTTCTCTTCTTGTCAAGTTGGTTGGATCATGGGGCTTGTATCCTTCTTCAATGATGCACCAAAGCTCAATGGAGGCACTACATAGATGAGACTTCATTAGAAACACCCATTGATAGAAATGAGTAGGTTTAAGCTTAGGAGGATCACTTCTAAAGTTTACATGAGGGTGCGGGATAGGAGGGTTAGGAGAGTAATTATGGTTGACATTATGAAATTCCTCTCCTTTGGGGGTGTTAGAGGAGCTAGGTGGTTCATCCTTTTCCGCCATCCCGGGAACACTTGAGGTAACATCTTTGGACCCATCCGAAGATGACTCCTTAGAGTTCCCCGCATGTTCCTTAGGAGGAGGAGAGGGAGAAGTAGCCTCGGGCTCCTTAGACTTCAAGAGTGCCATGAGCATCTCATTCATCTTGAGGAGTTGGGCCTCCAAGGACGATCTCATATCAATAAGATCGGCCATGGTTGCCCCTTTGGCTAACGCCTCCTTCTCCGCCTCTAATTTTTCACGGGCGGCCCTCTCGGCATCGGATTCCGTCATCGTTGCACTTAGGCGGTTAAGCCCTTAAAAGTGAACAAGGCTCTGATACCAATTTAACGGGAATCCGGCACCTAGAGGGGGGGAGGGTGAATAGGTGCTATTACAAATTTTAGGTCTTTTCAATTTTAGGCTCAACTCAAAGGTAAATTCTCTAGATAGATATGCAACTACGGTGAATTTACCTAAATGAGAATCTAAGCAATAACAAGAAGCAAGTAAGGGAGTAAAGGGTAAAGGGAACCAAGTGAAGCACGCGGAGACGAAGATGTATTCCCGAGTTCCACCCAAGGGTGTACGTCTCGTTTGGAGAGGTGTGCGCTACCACAACAGGTTAGCCGCAACGCCACAAAGGCTCACCTTCTTCTCCGATGAACTCAACCACAAAGGTTTCGAGTCCACCTTCCACTATTGATCCCCTTTTAGGGCGGAGATCGAATCCCTTACAAACGCTTGAGGCACACACCCACAACTGAATTGGGGGCTCCCAAGAAGGACCACAACAGGTCAAGGACCACAAGAGGTCAAGGTAACACCAAGAGTACAACAATGGTGAACTAGGTTTTCCCACCGGAAACCCTAGCCACGAAATCCCCAAATGAATGGGGGAGAAATGTAAATCCCTTCGGTGACGATGTAGATCTGGGCCTTCTCCTCCAATCCTCCAAAGATCTTTGAATTTGGGTGGGGGGGATTGGGAGATCTTGATGAATTGAGCTTTCAAGAATAGTAGGAGAGAGAAAGTCTGAGAGCTCAAATGTTCTTGAGTGAGTGAGGGGGTATTTATACTCCCCCTCAAAATCTGGCCGTTGGCTGTCTTGGTCACCCGGAAATTCCGGTTTAAGTTGCACCAGAAATTCCGGTGCCCCGGAATATCCGGGCCTTTGAAAATATCCGAGCTGACTTTCCGGTTGAGATCAGAACCAATTCTGAACTTGACTTAGCCGATTTTCTTCGGTTGACTCGGAATATCCGAGTCCTTGAAATTTCCGAGCTGAATTTCCGGTTGGAGTCAGTGCCACTTCTGAATCTTGACTTAGCCAATTTTCCTGAGGTTGACTCGGAATATCCGGTTGGTGAACCGGAATATCCGGGTCCTTGAAATTTCCGGGCTGATTTTCCGATTGAAGTCAGTGCCACTTCTGAATCTTGACTTAGCCAATTTTCCTGAGGTTGCTTCGGAATATCCGGTGGGTGAACCGGAATATCCGGGTCCTTGAAATTTCCGGGCTGTTTTTCCGATTGAAGTCAGTGCCACTTCTGAACTTGACTTAGCCAAATTTCTGGGGTCGACTCGGAATATCCGGTTGGGGGACCGGAATATCCGAGTCCCTGAAGAATTCCAGAAACTCTTTTTCTCTACAATTTGGCTTTAAGATTTGTGATATGAATTTCACCCAAACTGAAATACTTAGCAATAGGATTAGTATATCATTGGTATTGTTAACTAACACACAAAACACTAGGGATTAAGAAATGTTCTTTCAGATGCGCGCGATAGCAATCGCCAATATAATCAAGGTCGCCAATACAGTCGCAGCAGCGATCAAGGTCGACAGTCCGACCCAGGACAGTACAACCGCAGCGGCGGTAGCATCAACCGCAACGATGGAGGCCAGAAACGCGACTGGAGACGCGCGTTGACCCCAACCGAGGAGTTGGCGCAACCTTGCAAGCATCACATGTTCCGCAACCCGAAAACAGGCAAGTGGGGCGCCAACCACCTGTTGAAGGATTGCCGTAAAGCACGCAAGATCTACGAGGCCATGCAGCATATCATCACTCCTGTGTCGGCGCTGCAGCCAGCCCCACAGCTTGCTATTCAGGTAGCACCCGCGAACAACAACCCGACACAGGAAGCATGAGCCTTCCCCCAACAGCAGCAGCAGCATGAAGCCCATCCAATGGCACACGACGCGTACCCAGCCGCGCGGGAACAACTCAACATGATACAGAAGGGACGCCCTTCAAACAGGGCGCAAAAGCCCATCACCCGCCAAGTCCTTCAGGCCACCACCTGTCCACGCGCAGTACCAAACTACCTGAGAGGGTCAGAGACACCAATCACATTCTCCAGGGCAGACCACCCGTCAGATGTACCTCGACCCGGGCACGCCGCCCTAGTCGTTGAAGCCCTGATCAGAGACTACAACCTGAAGAAGGTATTCATGGATGGAGGCAGTGGCATCAACATCATATTCGCCGACACCCTGAGAAGAATGAACAAGTCGATAGAGAAGCTGCCGAAATCTGAAACCACCTTCCACGGCATAGTACCAGGGCAAGCAATCACACCCATGGGAGCGATTACACTCGATGTCATACTTGGCACACCCCGGCACTTCAGGAAAGAGTCGATTGACTTTGAGGTTGTCGACTGGAAGTCGCAATACCATGCCATACTTGGGCGCCCAACCTTCGCCAGGTTCATGGCAGTACCGCACTACGCCTACCTGATGATCAAGTTGCCTGGACACAAAGGAATAATCACGATGCGCAGCGATTTCGACCGCTCCAATAGCTGCGACCGCGAGTTCAGCAGGATCTCTGAGTTCTTCGGGGTCGAAGAGCACTTCAAGGCCATATCAGCCGACAATGACAAGACCGTCTTTCCACCCCGTAAGAAGCCAGCCAAGGATGCCACCTTCAACACGAACGATGACACAACAACCCACCAAGTCCATCCGAGTGACAACAGCAAGACGATCAAAGTATCATCAAGACTGACCCCCGCATAGGAAAGCGCGCTCGTCGAGTTTCTACGTGAGAACTGGAAAATCTTTGCATGGCAACCCTCTGACATGCCAGGAATACCCAGGAATCTCGCCGAGCACTCCTTAAAAGTTCACAAGGACGCCAGACCCGTCAAGCAAGCCATGCGACGCTTCTCCGGTCCCAAGCGGGACGCGATCACCATGGAAATCGACCGACTGCTGCACGCCAAGTTCATCCGAGAAATTAAAGACTCGGACTGGGTCGCCAACCCTGTCCTAGTAGAGAAGAAGAAGACGGACAAACTACGCATGTGCATCGACTTCACCGCCGTCAATAAATGTTGCCCCAAGGATCACTTCGCGCTCCCGCGGATAGACCAGATCATCGACTCGACAGCAGGCTGCGAGCGCCTGTCTTTTCTGGACGCCTATTCAGGTTACCAGCAGATCATACTGAACGTCGACGACAAAGAAAAACGGCATTCATTACACCCGACGACGTCTTTTGCTACCAGACAATGCCCTTCGGGTTAAAGAACGCTGGCGCCACATACCAGCGTACAATGCAAGCATGCCTCAAAGGGCTCATCGGGCAAATTGTCCAGGTTTACGTCGATGACATCGTTGTCACGACCCGAAAGGAAGATCCCTTAGTCGCCGACCTCCGCAAGGTCTTCGCGGCGCTCGATGAATATCAGATCAAGCTAAACCATAGAAGTGCGTCTTCGGCGTGCCAGCCGGAGAATTGCCAGTCGCCGTCAGGCTTCTTCATCACCCCTGCTTCGGCGGCGGCGCTAGCACTGGCGGCAGCCTTCGACTTCCCTATCATGTTGGGCGCTCACGGAAGGTGAGAGGACGAAACGCAAAGAGCTCGGATGGGGGCAGGAATGGCGCAAGGAAAGGAGGCAATGGCAATTGGAGAAGATGACTTGCTCTCACGCTGCGATGCAATACTTATGCCGTGCGGGCAGTCCATCTCAGCCGTCCGCAAGAAACCGTCTCCAGCAAGTGCATTCAGCCGTCCACGTGTCATACGGAGAGACTAACCGTCGCCACCCACTCCGTCCACTACGCACGGGGATCAAGGCACCATCATCACGCCACGAAAATTTCGCGCCCAAACTAGAGATAAGCGGCAACTGCTGACTACAATCAACAATGACAGTGGGGCTAGTCCTGTCACGTCCCATCAGGCGCAGACGCGTGCTACAAAGCGTCATAGTTGACGTCAGCAAAGCAACTGCTCCAAAGAAGACACATAGCCGAGGAATAACTCGAACGCACGATTCGAGTAGTAAGCTTCGTAGCTGAAATCACCAGTGCCCAGAGTGCTGATCCAGGAACCCGAAACACTCAATCGGGTGGCAAAGAAAAGCAAGTAAGCCCAGTCAGCTGAATCAATAAACAGTAAGCCAACAGGCCGAATAGAAACGAGTTCCACAAAAGCCAAGACAAAGGAGTTCGACTGCACAATTTACTCCCATCGGGAGCGTGCTCTTCGACTGAAGAAAGCGAGTCCAAACTCAAGTACAAGCAACCTGGCGGCGTGCCCAGGAGGAAGGAGTCCTCTGCCCGACTCTACGATTCGACCAAGCACTGGGGGGCTACTGACGTGGGGCTACTCTTCGACTACCCCATGATGAGGCTACCTGGGCCGCGCCAAGGTTGCCGAGGCCCATAGAAGGCCCACTAGGGGTATCGTGTGACCTAGTTCTAGTCGGTTAGGTCATACGACTCTTACCATATCTGTAATTGCCAACATCGCCGTTCACTCGGAACGTGGCCTACCTGTAAAGGCCAGGAGGGTTGCTCGTCCAAGGACACGCTCATAGGCGCCACCACAAACCCTAGCGAGATCTTCATCTCGCCATTGTAACCATTACTCGCAATCAATACCAGACAAGCAGGAAGTAGGGTGTTATCCTCCGGGAGCCTGAACCTGGGTAAACGCCCCGCTTGTCAGCCGTCGTGATCACCAACGCTTCTCTCTCCCCCTCAATCAACCCGGGGTGGACAACCCTGGGATTTGCCGAGTTACACCCTCGTCAAAGGAGGATTAGTAACTTCCCAGGTTCCGTTAGATAAGATGAAATCGATCTCACTACGGACAGCCTCCTTCCAGTAGTCAGCGTCAAGAGATGCATAAGCTTCTAAAATGGTACTGGGGGTGTCATCCACAAGATACACAATGAAATCATCACCAAAGGACTTTGCAGCCCTCTATCTCTTGCTCCTAACAAGAACTTCATTGTCATCCTCCACGGGATTATCAGTGTGTTCTATCGAAATGGTAAGATCAGGAATCTCAACTAATTCCTGACTAGATGTATTAGGTATATCCTGATTTGATGAGCTAGACATACCCTTCATGGGAAAAATGTCCTCAAAGAAAGTCGCATCATTCGACTCCATAATCGTACCAACATGCATGTCGGGTACCTCAGATTTGATTATCAAAAATCTATAGCCAATGCTATGAAAATCATAGCCCAGAAGAACACAATCCACGGTTTTTGGTCCTAACTTGCGCTTCTTGAGAATTGGAATATTGACTTTTGCCAGACAACACCAAGTACGTAAGTAAGAGAGTCTCAACTTTTTCCTTTCCCATTCCTCAAATGGAGAAACGGTTTTGTTCTTTGCAGGAACTCGGTTTAGGACATGACAAGCTGTCAATAGCGCCTCCCCCACCATGCCTTGGAGAGACCCGAAGTGTCTAACATGGCGTTAACCAAATCAGTTAGAGTTCGGTTCTTTCTTTCGGCTACCCCATTTGACTGAGGTGAATAGGGAGGCGTCCTCTCATGGATTATACCATGTTCCGCACAAAAAGAATCAAACTCATTGGAGAAATACTCTCCACCACGATCAGACCTTAACCGTTTTATTTTTAGATCAAGTTGGTTCTCTGCTTCAGCTTTATAGTTTTTGAAGAAGTTTAGAGCTTCATCTTTTGTTTTCAGGAGATACAGATAACAATATCTAGTGGAGTCATCAGTAAGCGTCATGAAATATTTCTTTCCGCCTCTCGTCAATAAACCATTTATCTCACAAAGATCTGAATGTATGAGTTCCAGTGGTGCCAAGTTTCTTGCCTCCGCAACCTTATGTGACTTGCGGGGTTGCTTAGCTTGAACACACACTTGACACTTGGAACCTTTCACATTAGTGAATTTCGAAATTAAATCCAAATTAGCTAGCCGCATCATGCTTCCAAAGTTAATATGACAAAGTCGTGAATGTCAAAGATTAGACTCAGTTTCGTGGCAAACATGATTAATAACTTTGGAGCAAATATCCGATAAAGATAGGCGGAACAAGCCTACGCACTCATAACCTTTTCCAACAAATTGTCCATACTTAGATATTACAACTTTACTGGACTCAAAAACCAACTTAAAACCATCTCGACACAGCAAAGATCCGCTGACGAGATTTTTATTGATGGCGGGCACATGATGAACGTTCTTCATACGCACGGTCTTCCCCGAAGTAAACTTCAGATCGACTGTACCGACTCCACGAACAAAAGCATGCGATCCATTACCCATCAGCACGGGGGAAGTCCCTGTGATCTGGTAAGAAGAGAACATCGAGGCATCATCACAAACATGTACATTTGCACCAGTGTCAATCAACCATTCAGGTGAATGACAAACTGAAAGGATGGTGGGAAATATTCCGTACCCTGAATTCGTCATCTCAGAATTGCCAATGACAACATTGACATTCTTGTCATTGTTCTCAGGTTCGCGCAGCTCATGACGGTTGGGACATCGAGGTGCCCAGTGATTTAGATCACCGCAAACATGACATGAACCCTTCCTCGGTTTATTGTTCTTCCTCTTGAAGTTGGTAGGCTGTGATGGCTTGAACTTTCCATCAGGCTTGCCCTTACCCACAGAGTTGTTCTTGTTAAACTTGGTCTTGTGGGGCGGCTGGTAATTATTCTTCTGTACCACATGGGCACTAGAACGAGCCTCGGTAACTCGAGCACGTGTATCCTTCGCTCTCGTCTTTTTTTCCACATCAAGCGACCCAATGAGATCCGAAACGGCAAACTCTTGTCTCTTGTGTTTCAGAGAGTTAGCAAAGTTGCTCCACGAAGGTGGAAGCTTGGCGATAATGCCACCGGCGACAAACGTGTCCAGTAAGATACACTTAAAGTGCTCAAGTTCCTTAGCGAGTGACTGTATATCATGAGCCTCTTGAACAACAGGGCGCTCATCAGTCATCTTGTAGTCATAGAAAGTTTCCATGACAGACAACTCGCTGCCAGCATCCGAGACCCCAAATGTCCCACATGTCCTTGCCGTTAGAAAACGACATATACGAGTCCACAAAGGAATCATCAAGAATACTCAAAAGGGCACTCTTAAACATGTTGTCGAGCCTCTCGAAAGATTCCTGTTGTGCAGGGTCAAGCTCGCCATCAGGCTTGCCTTTCGTGGCAGCTGAACGGATAGACGTCGCCTAGAGGGGGGGGGGGGGGGGTGAATAGGCGATTTAAAACTTTTTCCGAGGAGCCGGAATATCCGGTCCAAGAGTGACCCGGAAATTCCGGTATGCTTGATAAAGCCGGAATAAAACTAGAAGTTTACTTTAACAAGCATACAACCTAGATATAGATACTAGGCTCACCTATGTGCACCAACAACTTATGCTAAGCAATACAAGTAACAAGGTGATAACAAGATATATGACTTCAAGCACGAAGGCTATCACAATGTAAAGTGCATAAGTAAAAAAGCTCGGGTATAGAAATAACCGAGGCACGCGGAGACGAGGATGTATTCCCGAGTTCCACCCAAAGGGTGTACGTCTCGTTTGGAGAGGTGTGCGCAACCACAACAGGTTAGCCGCAACGCCACAAAGGCTCACCTTCTTCTCCTGGTGAACTCAACCACAAAAGGTTGCGAGTTCACCTTCCACTATTGATCTCCTTTGGGGCGGAGATCGAATCCCGTACAACTCTTGAGGCACACACCCACAACTTAATTGGGGGCTCCCAAGTCTTGAGGCACACACCCACAACTTAATTGGGGGCTCTCAAGTGACCACAAAAGGTCTTGACCACAAAAGGTCTTGGCCACAAAAGGCCGGCCACAAAAGGCGTCTAGGGTCCAAAGACCCAAGAGTAACAAGCTCACAAGTATCACCATCACGAATCCTCGTGGAGGGCTCAAACCGATGCAAATGAAATGGCAAGAGCACACGAAGTGCTCAAGTCCTTCACTCTCAAATTCCAACACAACAACAAATGTTTATGGGGGAATAAGAGAGGAAGAACAAAGGAAACCACAAAGGAGTCAAATCCTTCACTCCCAAATCCCACCAAAAGCAACTAATGCTTATGGGGGGAGAAGAGAGGAAGAACAAAGAAGAAGAACCACAAAGGAACTCCAAGAACTAGATCCACTAAGTTCCCCTCACTTAGAGGAGAGATGGATTGGTAGGATTGTAGATCTAGATCTCCTCTCAACTTTCCCTAAAGAATATGGAAGATTCAATGGAGGGATTGAGAGGAATCAAGCTTTCCAAGGTCAACAATGGAGTAGGAGAGAGAGTAATTCGTGCTACCTTGGATTGGCTTGGGGAAGAAGAAGGGGAGGGGTATTTATACCCCTCCAGGAAATATAGCCGTTGGCTGTTTCGACACTCGGAAATTTCGGTATAAGTGAGACTCGGAAATTCCGGTCATCCGGAAATTCCGGTCTAAGAGAGACTCCAAAATTCCGGTCACCCGGAAATTCCGAGTCCATGAAATTTCCGAGCTGAAATTCCGGCTGGAGTCAGAACCAAAACCAAACTTTTCCTTAGCCATTTCTGGAGGACTTTTCTGGGGGCACTCGGAAATTCCGGTAGACGGAAATTTCCGAGCACAATTTCTGACTGGAGTCAGAACCCTTTTTCTCCTTTCCTTAGCCGTTTTCTTGGATGAGCTGGGGAACCGGAAATTCCGGTAGGGCGGAATATCCGGCCCCAATAATCCGAATCAGCAAAACACCGAAACGAAAACTGCTATAACTTTTGCAAATGAACTCCAAATGAGGTGAGACCAATTTTGTTGGAAAGATAGCGACGAAGAGCACCCAAAAAAAAGTGCATCCCATAAATAGAGTAAAATAACCACACATGGCAAGGTGTGGGACTTTCCTCATGGTAGAACCAACAATATTTCCGCCACCGAAAACGCAACAAGTTGTCCAAAGTAAAACCGATTTCGATGAACAAGAGCTTGACATGGAGATGAACCAAGCTCTAACTCCTCACCACCATAAAAGCCAAATAAGAACCAAGAAATATGATATGCCAAGTATGCAAAGGTTTGAGCTCTCCACAAAGATGCGATCAAGTTACCAACTTGAGAACCCCTCTTGATAGTACGCCTATCTATCCTATAGCCCTATCATGATCATACCTTTGCCTTGAGCATTCCACTTGAGTTGGATGATGACTATATTGATCTCTTCAAGTGGTTCATCTTTCTTGATTGCGCGTCCAAGAACATGCTTGATGAAGACTTCTCCAAATACTCCCCCATGCTCACAATGGGAGAGTCTCGCTTAGCTCCATCTTCATGTATACATTGCAAGCACCAAGCATATGATCTCTTCAAGAAGCTTCTCTTGGTCTTGGTCTTGCACATCTCACCTTGATGACGATCACCACATGACGTCATCTTCCATGAGCTATATGAGATCTTCATTTGATGCAAGCCCATGGGAAGATACCTAACCTCATATAATGATACCACACACACATATATCATGGGTTAGTTCACAAAGCTATGCGGACAAGTGTTTACCATCCCAAGAGATACATGATCGCTCTTGGTACATCTTGTAGCTTTGTGTGTTGATCAACATCTTGATCAACCTTGTATCTTCCAACATTTCTTCACTAATATGATGTCTTGAATCCTTCAAGACATACTTGCAATATGCTCCACTCAACGCATAAGCTTCAAGAGTCCAACACATGAACTCCATAACTCCATGGACAAGATCTATAAGGATATCTCAATGCAAACATTAGTCCATAGAGATTGTCATTCAATTACCAAAACCACACATGAGGGAAAATGCTCTTTCAGCAACATAGCAGTTCATGTTCTGAAACCATAACACTGCTCTCATGCGCCACCGCTTATACATAACCCCTTTAAAGGGAAACGGCCTCGTTGACGCGATAAAGTCAGCAGGTGCTAATAGCCTATAATCAGGTTTTTGGATTGTTTAATAAATAGGCGATTTAGCATATGATTTAATCCGTGAAAACAGTAAACAAATTATTACTAGAATAATATAAATTAAACTAATCATGCGATCTACTAACACAATAGGTAAACAGATGCAATCTAGAGCATATACTATAAGTAAGAACTCTAGCAAAACATCATATAGGAAGATCAAGAACACATACGGTGCAGCGGCAGTCGCACCACTGGAGTTCCCCGTGTCGTCGTCCCTGTCGTCGATGAAGAGGCTGGCGATGTCCGGGAAGAAGTCGTCGTTGGGGAAGAACTCGAAACCAGTACTCGCGCGAGTGCGCTCCCCAAAAACCTGATCACCCCTCTCCCGTATAGGATCACAAGAGGTGGGGTTCCGGAGGCCTACTGTACCTTCAACCGGTGCACGCCGAAAGACGGGATGGAGAAGACTTGGTAGATGGCGGCGCAATCTCTGGAACAGTGAGAGACCATGTATCTCGTGGTGGCGGCTAGGGTTTGCCCCGGGCTGTATATATGGAGCGAGTCGGGTAGGACGTGGGTTGTAAGCCACGATCGAGTCGGTAACGCCCCACGATCCCATTGGAATTGGAAACGACAAGGTAATTAACGCGTCCGTTAATTACTAATTAATTTTTCCGGACTGCAAAAATATAAACTCGGCTCGGCGAGATTCCCGCAACCCGCGTCGTGATGAGGCGAGGCGTGGCGTGGCGAGGCGAGCGAGGAGGAGGAGCGCGCCTGTGGCACTCTTCATTTTCTCTTGTTTTCACTAGCTCATACTAGTATTAAAACATCTCACTATATAAAGTGGTGCAACTCACTCTCCACAAGCAGTATGGGACTAAAAATTAGTCACGTAGATGCACAACCAACCAACCAGAATGGGCCATGAGGATTTCGGATTTTAGTTGGGCTTTGGCCCAAATACACTAAAATTTCAGCAATTCAGAAGCAAGTCAAGGCTAGCAACTGATGTTGAAACCGAGTTTGTTAGTAGTAGGTGATATGTCAGTCTGAGGAGCACTAACTCATATTACAGAATGCAGATATTCGTTTGTTAACCAATGATGAAACGAAGAAAATGTTTAGCATTTGTCTAAAAGAAATATGGATGTCTAATTACTACTATTTCCGAGGAGAACTATCATACGTATAACAATTTTTGCATGCTAGCTAGATGAACACCCTACAATTAACCAGTTGATAGTCTCTAATTTTTGCAAGTTCCATTATTTGAATAAGAACTGTACCCTACCCACCACTGATCGATCGAGCTCTAGCAGGTGAACGACTAAATATGCTGCTCCGATCCTCACCCAGTGACCTTACATAACAACAAGAAGAAACTTGCCCGTTGACATAATAAACAAACTAAATCAAGAGACAAAGCTGTCTAATAATGTATACACAAACTCTCTGTCAAAGTATGGGGAAATGATGAATATCTGAAAGAAAAAATAATTGGACGTGTGACCAACGGAAAGGCCGTTCGGTCGCTGATCATTTTCGCTCGCTTTAAGTTTGTTGGTTATTTAACAACCCATGGGAATTCGTTGGACTGGTACGTACTACTTGCATGGCCATCGGAAGGTGGACGTACGCTTTCCGAGTTCGAACCATGTGATCGAGGAGGTGCGGTTGGTAGCGGGAAGCCGGGAAAGCAGGCACCTGCTAGGCTGCAACCCTCTTCTTCCATTCCATGGCGTTTCCCTCTTTTATTTTCTTCGTTTTGAAAGGTCCACATGCGTCACCCATGTGTAAGGAATTATCAAAATGGACCGACAGCGTTCGGTTTCGGAGTTGCATGTAGGAGTACCTAATTTTAGTGCGGGAAATTGGCATGGATTTAAGGAGTTGCATTTCTTGTATTTGGAACGTACTAGGATTTATAGTAGTGCTTGGAAGCCCTTTGGTTCACATGAATTAAAAAGCATATGAACAGGAACAACGTCGTACTAGAATGTTACGGCATTTGAAAAATCTTATAAGAAATCATTGTTCATATACTATTGAAAAAATGCCGGTGGAAATAACCGCGGAAAGAATCGTGGAATAATTACTCGGAAACGACCATGAAGGCCATTGTTTTGGTACCGATGGAGATAATTGTTTGTGTATATTCGGAAATTACCAGACAAATACCGTAATGGAACGTTGACGTAGAGAATATTCTTGAACTATCACAGTCGATTTTTCGGGTTAGTTCATCTCGTGAAAATAACTGTTTGAGTATATTCGGTAACGCCGACGGAAAAATATTCCTGAACTACCACAGTCAAAGTCGTAAACCCTTAAACTTTGAATGTGAATATCGTTTGTAACAGTACTATAAGTAAATATGGTCAGAAGTTGTTCCGCTCAACGTCTGCACATGCTGACATTTTGCTGGTTCTTGACACGAAGTACAATTTAAATATAGGAATTTCTGAACTCCTGAAATTATTAAATTTTGAAAAAGCGACAATGAATGCGGTATGTAGATAGAATTTATTTTAAGGACATTCTGGCATGCTGATATTTTGCTGGCTCTTAACTCAAAGTACATTTTGCTGGCTCTACCTTGTCGGGGAGGAGGTAGAGGACATCGAGGGGGTGCCGGCGGTGGCCTCTGTGGTGACCCAGCATACCACTGCATGGTGTAGTATGCTATAGTCGTTGACATAGCACCAATGGATCACCGTCCACCAGTGTCACGTCATCAGAGTGGTACAACAGAACATCGCAGGCCCAAGGCATGACTATAAACTACAAACAGAAGATCCAAAAGAACAGATCTTTTAAACCTCCTCGAAACAATGAGGCGAGGCCCTAATAAAAGAAGATCAAATGAAAATCTCGGAGGAACTAACGTATACTAAGCCTACTTCTAATATGGCTAGGCTTGCGATTGCGCTATAGCAACGCCTACAGAGATAGGTTCTATGACTAGGAATCTATCCTATTTTACACTACGCTTTCATTTGTCCTCCGTCTTCCTTCAATTGCTTCAACTCGATGTAGTTCTTTGGTATCTTGAGTTTATCCATCTTCAGAGTCTTCATAGCCTAAAGTGTCGCCTTCTTGTGGTTCTTCATGTCTAGCAGGGGTTTAGGAGGCAAGGGTGAGTAACAGCGTTACCCAGCAAGTTCATTATGCAAGGTGGGAAGTTTGATGCATAAATACAACCACATACAATGGATTGCCGTAGGCTAATGCAAGTTTTTGAAAACATTTCTTCAAAAGGTTGCTTTTATTCCGAAGACTATGCTCGTCAGGAGTCACAGGGCTAGGGCTTTGAGGAGCCTCCTTTCCTGTTGCGTTCGTCGTTCCGTCCTGGAACGTGGAGTAACATGTCACATTCATACACTCTGCAGAGGTGCGCTGCTTTACCCATAAGAGATCAAGACTTTGTTGCACAACCGGGTGATCTTTCCCGTCCACACTTCCTTGGTGTGGGGCCCAGTCAGTAATCCAAGCCAATCACTGCGCCTTTCCACCATCCCCGCACACCCCCCATTACTTCAGTTGCAAGCTAGTGGGAACCATCCCAACCTACAACTTGCTGACTCGTGGGCGCCATCCCAACCTAGTCCTGAAGCCAACCTTCAATAGATGCTAGAAGCCACAACCCGAAGGTGAGGTTATTATCCTGGCCACCTCAAGCTCAGCGGATTTACACACCGCCCGGCTTTGATCTAGTCACCCGTTGGTGTACGAGAGGAAAAGGGTACAGCTGACTTCTCCGTCCCATTCCAAATCTTATGGTTGCGCGTAATATTCGGCGCAAGAATCTCTGGCGACATTTGTTATTAAATCCTAGATGATACTTTCCCATGCAAATGGGACCTCCACCACAACATTCTTACCGTGGTCCTATCTGCCAACCATATGAGATCACCACCTCACTGGTGGATAACCATAGTCATATTATTAGAAAATAAGTTTTCTGGTCTTTTTGTGTGATATGCAATAATAACATTTTGAAAATAGTTTCTTAGCAAATACTTCAAGAGGACATGAGTAAAAGGGATGAACTTGCCTTTCTGTCTGCAAGATTATGCAGCCAGGGTCTTTGATATAATATAACTCCAAGAAATCTGGAAACAACATCATTGGTCCGGTAAGGACTAAGGTTTAAAGAAGCAGCATGATTAATGCATAAGTATGAGGTGCATCGCAAAGTACCCCGTATCTCACTCCCAAATATTGTGTGTTGTTTAAGTTGGGTGTTTTCATTTAGAGTTGTTTTGTCTTCAAGTTTACTTCACAAGCAAGATGAGTTGTTTAACATTAATGTTCATGTATCATATTAAGCTTAAGAGTAAAGTAAAACCACATATAAACACTCAATGGTTGCTTTAGGTTGTGTTCATCTTATGTTGGTGGAGAGCATTTATGAACTTTGATTAAGTAGAGAGCTAGTGTTATATTACATGATGGCAAAAAGAATAACTTTTGGAGAACATAAGAATGTAAACAGTCGTTGGTAATATATGAGGTAGTTGAGGGAAAAGTTATATGTTTATTCTTCTTTGTGTGTTTTACCCAAGACATTGCAATAAGATTTTATTTCAGTTAAGCATTTACTTCTAAACTTAGAATTGTTTCTTGTGGATGAATGATTTATGTTTGGAATATACCAAGTTACAAACTACCATAGTGTTATTAATTTTAGATTGTTCCTACTTGTTTTACTTACACATAATGTAAATGAATGAAAGTTATATGAACAATGATATATGTGGAACATTTACTTAAAAGGAACTTAGTATTTCAAAGTGTTGTGAGATTTTTATTTGTTTTCAAATGATCATCAAATAGTAGGAGAACAAAGTTCAGATGCTTATATCTTCATTTTCTAAATTAGGTAAAATAATTCTTATTAGTTATTATTTTAAAAAAGAATATCATTTTGAAATAGATTTATTGAAACAAGTTAATTCATATTGTAATAAAACACATTACTAAAGTTAAAGTTATGCATGTGAGACAATTTCAATGAAATTTGAAATGCATCCAAAATAGCATTTCAAATAACTTCATATTTAAAAGATTATGTTGTTTGTATTTCAAATTTCATTATGTTTCAATTTTATTCAAACACAAACAAGAATGATACCACAATATAGATTTTATTTTTCTGATCATTATGGTATAAAGATTATATTTTTCTGATTTAAAATGAATTAGTTATGAATTTGCAAAGTTATTCAATTAAAATCAATTTCTAAATTATAAATTAAGCTGGGCCCACATGTCAGTTTTTTAATATTTATAGAATTTTCCTAAAAGAATAAAAGTCTGACATAAGGGTCCCACATGTCATACTCTCATCCATTTCTAATTTTAATTTCCAGAAATAATTAAATTAGGACGCTGACGTCATGCTGATATCAGCGATGAACTGAGTTCAAAGGCGAGAATCGATTCGATAATACAGATCAAATTGGCATGAATGAAACCTATACTGCGGTGGAGAGTGTCTCTATGAACCCTTTGGTGGTGGCGGGATGACCATATGGTCACCGGAGGCTCGCCGGAGACGAGGTTCGGCGGCGACCGGAGTCGGCTAACAGCGAATCGATACCTCCCGCAGAAATTAGAAAGAAATAAAGGAACTAAAAGTTGCGTTGGCTCACCAAGAACACGCCGGACTGCTCAGAGAAGCTAGGGGAGGTCGGACGGCGAAGAACTCGTCCGCGGCATCATTGTTCATATAAGAGGCGAGGAGGAGAAGCACGGCTTCAAGGAGGCATCGACACGGCCCTCCTCTGTGCCTTCTGGCCGGAGGAAGAAGAAAGGAAATAAAGAATTTTGCGGAAAACCCCCCAGCCTTCAGAAGAATTGCAGGAACAATGAATACAAGCCCCTGTCCTTTGTTTTGGACCTTTACGGAATTATAAATTTACAGAAAGGTTCAGGAATGTGTATAATTTTAATGAGAGTTTATCTTAACTTAGAATTTGTATATATTATATATTTTGAATACTTTTATCACATAAATTGAATTTGGACTTGTTTTGCTATCTTCCTTCATTTATGTCTTTTACTTAATTAATTTTTTGGTAGTGCATGTGAGGCACATGGAATATTTTCTATGTTATAATTCCAATTAAATTGATTTGAGGTTTTTGTTAAAAGATTATGGATAAAAATATATATATCCAATTTGTTTCCATTTATGGTTTCCAATTATTTGTTTTTATGGTGCATTATAACCATGGAAAATTATTTCTATGGCCTTATTTATTTTTTTATAAATTGTTTCCATCAACTACTAAATGATCTAAATTATGAATTTTAAGATATTGAAATATTTGAATACACCAATTGATGGTATGGTGATTTAAGTATTTCTAACCACACCAAATTAAGATTTGATGGAAATAACAAAATGGATCATTGTGATTCCTAAGAAGAGTATGCACAATGAGGGCATTAAGTTTCATGTTAAAGATGGAACATTGCCATTGTGACTTTGACATATGACACCTCATCACTACATCATGTGGAAACATGAGTAGATGTCCCTAGAAGTACAAGGTATAGATAACCCGCCTAAGTTATGTCTTATGGTGATATGACAGCTGCAGTGTTAAGTGGAAAATCCTTCTTATTCATATGTATATGGCACTTCATTGTTTGTGCATACAAAAATGAGTTGTCAACAAGGTTGCAAAGCTTGTTATCAACCTACTTCTATATAACACTAACCTTGTAATGTCATACCATTTCCCGAGGAATAAAGATGGTTGATGATAAAAGAGTTTCCAATTCTTCATGATAGATTGGCATAACACTTCTATGCCCATCTAAGGAATGCTTCTCTATGTCTTCTTGTTGTATTTCTTCCCTTCTCGATATCTTCTCTTGTTGATGTCTTCGAGAAGATTGGGAGATAAGGAAATATGATGTCAAGATAAAAGTGGAAGATCTAGGTTAAGCTTTAGGTAATTCAATTGGTCTCCAAGAATGTCCTGGTTTCCATGTACTAGCAATATGTCTAGCACAATTGATAAGAATAGATGATCAGAGAATAACTAAGAATAGTTGTTTTGGTCATTAACTCCTGAATATTGTGTTGATGTAACAAGTTTTGTTTTCTTTAATGTAACCTCTCATCGTGTATCTCTTTACCCCTAAATAAGGTTTAAGGAAAGATCATCTCGAAGTTTATAACGCTCAAGTTGATGATCTACTTCAATTCCACCAACTCAAGTGAAACTTCAATCACTTAGTGTTTTGAAAGTTAAATGCGCGAAAATTATACGGATTTTCTGATGCATGAATGCAATGCACACTTCTGTGTCCACTCTATTTCTGGACCCTAAGTTTTGTGAGGTTACAGCCTCCAACCTCCCGGGACTGGAGACGGCGGCGCGACGGCTTGAGTGCCGCGTGCGAGGACGACATGGAGCGATCATGCCCGTACATCTCTCTGAGGACAACCCAAACAATCCAGGTGACATGGACGCACGGAGCGGGGATGAATCTTTTGAACTTTTATTTTGATTTTATATATATATATATAGGTTGTATATATATATATTCTATAGAGTTGATTACAAGTAACTCATTTGAATTAAAAAATAGTCCAAGTTTTCGATACCTAAAAAAAATGGGGCTTCATTTAGAGTTTCCGATCGGAACGGCATTCCTACAATGTATATGTTTTTTTTTTTTAGAAACACTATGCATATGTTTGTACGGCAAAATCATTTACTACTTGGTTGTATGTGACTATGTGTACATCCTCCTCGTCCACACCCCACAAGCCCACGTCGCGTACGGTGTACCCTCGCTGTGCTTGCATCCAAGCGTATGATACACGGGCAAGCATGGGCACGTACGTGCTTCTTGTGCGCCCCAGATCGGCGAAACAATTGAAGGAAGCCGAGGAGGCTGGCAGCGGTGTGTCCGCCTCGCTGCTACTAGGTGGGCTCCTCCATTACCTAAACCCATGAATCAGGGAGCAGTGTTTTCTGTGGGACCCGCTTACTTTTCCACGGCTGCGGGAATCAGAGTCAGGGTCCCGCCTACAGAAACGACGTGATCGCATATTATTACCGTGGGCTCTCTCCACGTGAGATTCCGCCGTATGAACCCAGTTTCTTTATTTAATAATCCTGTAGTGCTATTACAACACTCGTACCGTTCGCTATTGCCCGCTGCAGGAATTAAGGATGACTCCAAAATGTTAGGCACACATATTTTATCTGCTTACGACACGTTTAGGGCATCTCCAGTCGCGTTCAGGCCATCTTCACTCGCCTTAAATCCGGTGCAGAAATGGGCATACGGATGTTCCGTGCAACAAGCTCCGTTCGGTCAAGTTTGGTCTTTTTTTTTCATTTGGTAAAACATTAAAACTACTAATAGTTCAACATAAATTGAAGCAAACAATACAAATAATACAATCCAATGAGTTCAGTAAATAAATAATACAAATGATTCGACAAATAATTTTACAAACATAATAAATAATAAAATTGTAGCAAAGGGAACTACCTGTTTTCCTTGTGCTATCACAAATGCTCTACCAAATATAAGTCTCTTTCTCACGTATGTCATAATGGGAATGTCATAATGGGAGTCGTAAAAATGAGCAAAAGTGGACTCCCTCGGGTCTCATATGTCAACTCAGGGGCACTGCCATTGGAGAACATGGTCGGAGACCGCCGAAGTGTGTTGATGTCATTGTGCGAACCGGCCATGCCAAAAAAGGATGTCATATCCACAAATCTTGTGGTGTCGAGCAGCCTTAAGTACGACCGTGTAGGCTCTAATATGGGCTTGTACTACCTTTGCCAATAAAAATGGGTAGTTCATCCAATCCCAGTTCATACAATCTATGCTTCCAGTCATCATAGGAAAGCCTCTGAACTTTTTAATCGACAAGAGCCGAGCTATGTCCTCAATAGTTGGTTCCCACAAATACTCCAGGCCAAAGACCTGAACCATGGCGTACCTCAATTCTGGCCGAGGCAAACGTCTGAACACCTTGCAGAGGGCCTCGGGTCGAGGGTTCTCCGATCCGCAGGATCGCGAGATACACCGGTCACAGCGGGAACGAAGCTGCTCCGGTGACAACGGTGAAGAGGAATAGGCAGAGTACCAAATTAGGAGCTGAAATTTCAGCTCTGCCCTTCCGACCCCAACACCGATGCAGCTCTCCCCAGCCCACGCCATCGAGACCTTATGGACCCGTTAGATTTCTTGCTACTTCTATCACACATGATTTTAAATGTGTCGTAATGTAATAGATTTTATATTTGGTAAAATTGAATCTACTATATATATATTTCATTGTTCATGTACAAATCTAATTTTCTAATACAAGTTTAGTGCATCTGTTTTGTTGAACCCGTATGGTACGGCAAAATATATTTCATTTGAATCCAAAAAATGGTTTTAATATGAAACTATATGAAATACTACCTCCGTATCAAAGAATAGAGTTCACATCACTAAAATATAGTACTAAGATACATGCGAACATATTTTATACTACTAAAATATCTTATTTTGATATGAGTATAGAGACGGGTAAAATGTGCTCCCAGTCCCACACTGCGCGGCGGTGGGGTCCACCTGTCACTGCTTGAAAGAGCAGCCGGTGACACGCAAAGGCCACTCCTTTAGCCGGCGTTGGGAGCCGTGTCGGCTAAGCTTTCCCATCTCTCTCTCAAATTAGTTCGTGTCGATTAACCACAAAAGCACTGCCATTAGCGATGAGAGCACACCGGCGGCCACGTGATGCTACGCCTCGCGCTTCGTGTCACAGCCAACCCGCCGGAGTCAAGGACGTCAATCATGGACGCACAAAACACACCTGATTTAATATCCGAGAAAACACCACAGGAAATAGATAGTTTCGAAAGCGAGGATGGATTATGTTTCCTTAAGTTAGATAGATAGATAGACATGAGGCGCACTCAACATTTCCACTGACGACTGAATGCCGATGGAGAGCTGACACATCAGGTAGGCTACGCTACGTCCCTTGGTAGGAGAAGGTGCTAGTACGGACAGCTGACCGCCGGCAGACCAGAGTTCACCGCAGCCGTCGTCGTGGTTTGACTGTCGGTCAGACTAACTAACATGAGACCAGACCAAAGTAAAGATAGATTCCCCGCTGGCGCTAAACAGAAACAAAAGATTCGACGAGGTTACCGTGCGTTTGGTGCCATCTCCGATGCTATTTATTTCCTTCCTTAATTAACTAGGCTACCAGTACCAGTCCCACTCTAACTGATGGTAGGTCCGGGCCCACCTACCCCTCTTGTCTTCTTCCCTCCCTCTGCTCCTCGCCCCCATAGAAGGCCGTGCCCAGCCGCCTGTTTCGTCCCTTCTATCTTTCCGTCTGTCTGCTCCTCTGCCGCTCCCTCCTCCAGTCTATTCTCTCGGAAGTTGGGGAGGAAAGCAGAGGACTTTCACTGCGCCGCCTTCCTCAGATTCCCCAAACTGCTCTCTGCTCTGCTCGCCTGATTAATTCCGCGGGCGGGCGGGCGCTGGCTGGAGGTTCGAGTTCGACCGAGGCGGCGGCCATGCGGATCCCGCGCCGGAAGGGCGTGGCGCTGGGCGTGCCCAGCCGCCGGGCGCAGATCGCCGCGGTCTTCGCGCTCGCCCTCCTGCTGGGGGTCTCCGTCCTCTACGACAGCGCACACATCGCCGCATCGCTGCGACGACACAGCGGATTCTCCGCCACCACCACCACCACGGTAAGCAACCAATCACTAGTCCACTACCTTGGCCGCGCTGGCTCCGTCTTAATTCATCGGGATTACAATAAACCAAACCCCTCCTACCCGCAGGAGTCCGCCGGCCCGCGCGCTCCACCGGCGGAGGGGCTGGAATCGGCCACGGATCGGAGCGACCCGCCCCCACGCCATGGGAAGGAGGAGGTGCCTGAACCTGCCAACGAGGTCGTCAAGGAAGTGGTGGCGGAAGGAGGGGATCGCGGCGAGGCGGCAAGCTGCGACATGTACCGGGGGCGCTGGGTGTACGACGACGCCAACGCGCCGCTATACAAGGAGGACGACTGCGAGTTCCTCACGGAGCAGGTCGTCTGCATGCGCAACGGCAGACGCAGCGACGAGTACCAGAAGTGGCGGTGGCAACCCGACGGGTGCGACCTGCCCAGGTACGCTTGCTTTGCTCTACTTGCTTGATTGATTGCTTAATTGCCACAGTAAACAAAAGTATTCCATGTGTCCGTCTTCTCGAGTTTCCTAGGCACCACGTATTCGTCGGTGTGTGTACGCCATGGATATGCCGCGCATATGGCGCAGATGGGTGGGTGGCTGGGTGCTTTCGTTAACTGGAAAGTGGGGTGTGCTCCTTACTTCGTATATATGTGCGGCTGGAAATGGCCACATCACATCGTACTAGTAGTATCTTACACTTCATCGATCTATTCCTTTCTAATAATCCGAGGCTACCAAAATACACCATTTTCAGAGTACCAAACCAAGCCAAACCATCCTACCAAGAGCTCTGTCCTTGTTGTCAGTTAGTTCAAAGTGCCATCAAGGCAAGTGGCTTTGCCTGCATTATAGTCTCAGGGACGTTTGGTGCACCTGATTCATTATCTATGTTTCTTGTGAGCTAAGACTGGTGTAAGGGGCTCTTTAATTGGTTAGGTGATGGAGTATGCCCCAATGGAAGAAGCAAAGGGACTGCACTCATTGACCAACTAGGGTCTTTCTTTAAATAGATTATTACGTTATTTAATGGTTGGTACAGAAGGTCCCTTTGTTACACAAAGTTGTTGGAGCAGCTTATAGTATCTTCTTGTTTTCTCAATGCGTTCCTCTATCATTGTAAGTGACTTTGTAGTGTATCACAGGCCCTAAATTTCGCACAAATTGTAGCAAACTCATAGGAACACAGCTCAACCAAGTCTGACTTGTACTGTTGTTCAGTCTTGTTTATGAACATTGGCTAAGAGAAACATCAAAGCAAGATCTTCTTCAATATTTGGAGAAATCGATGGTTTCCTGTCACTTAATTGTCCTGTTTCAACTTTGCTATCAGGTTCGACGCTAAGTTGCTTCTTGAGAAGCTAAGGAACAAAAGGATGATGTTTGTGGGGGACTCACTGAATCGGAACCAGTGGGAATCCATGGTGTGCCTGGTCCAGTCGGAGGCTCCATGGGATAAGAAAAAGCTTGTCAAGAATGGTTCTCTAAATGTATTCCGCCTTGAGGTAAATAATTTGCACAGTATCAACTTCTTGCTGATCTGACTTTGTTTTTTGTTCGTGTTGAGAACAGTGTAGTACTAAATGAGGCTAGAAACAGCTTATTCAAATAGTGGTCGTAACCAGCATAATTTTTAAAGTTGGACCAGTGATCAAATCAGCCAAGCCACTGACTGGGACACCACATAATTTTTCTTGTGTGATGCATATATATTAATACTTCAGAGCTGGCTGTTCTTTCTTATTCCAAATAGAACAGGAACGTTGAAACGTGTTACCACTTAATAGGATTTATTCAATCTTTACAAAGATGAGTTCCTCGGCATAATATCACAAGCATGTAAATCAGTTCGAAAAAACAATTCATTTCTTGTGGTCATATAGGACATCATAGTAGCCAGTGCAATAGCGCGGCCATTTTATGCCCACCACTATATGTAATATCTTGACTTCATAAATCATGAGTAATGAATGGAAGAATTTTCTATTTTACCCAACCATGGTGTGACGACTATTGACTTTTAAATCTTTGTGGTATGGCTTGACATGGGGAACTGCATGAATTTTTTCAGGAGTATAATGCAACAATTGAGTTCTATTGGTCTCCTTTCTTAGTTGAGTCAAACTCAGATGATCCAGACATCCATAGCATCACCAACCGCATGATCATGCCAACATCGATCGCCAAGCATGCAGCAAACTGGATAGGGGTGGACTACTTGATCTTCAACACTTACATTTGGTGGATGAACACCCCGAAGATGAAAATTGTGTGAGTATATGTTATAATGAAGCCTCAATAGTCAATCATTATGAACATGTAAACCAGTTTATCCTACCCAACCTTGCGAGTAATGTGCAACATTATTATATTCTTACATGCTGAATTGACTACAGGCATGAAGGATTTGCAAGGAAGCCGGTCAAGTATGATGAACTGGATCGTGTGGTTGCATACCGACAGATCCTCAAGACATGGTCTGGATGGGTAGAAGAGCATGTAGATCCCAAAAGAACGATGGTCTTATTCATGAGTGTGTCGCCTGTACATATGCAGTAAGCCCTCTTTGCCCCTGCACTGCTTATATGAAGTTATCTGGTGATCCTAGAATATCATGGAGCTGATTATCTTTAACTAAAACTCAACAAATGTGCATACATCAAGATTCTTTGGGTGCTGAGTATATTTAATTAAAATTCAATGGATGCGTTTCTTGCTGCAACAACTTACCATTGATGTTGTTACGTTGGAAGTGCAGATGTTGGTGATATGCACATTTGTGTGATACTGTTTTAGCTAGACGTTTTGCCATTTGTTCTGGCACAAATTCTTATAGTATATAAGGATGCCAGGCTGATGCACGATCATTGACTTATTACAGGAGTGAAGGCTGGGGCAGTCCAAACAACATAAAATGCTTCTCTGAGACACAACCAGCGCTAAATTACACAAAAACATTGGAGCTCGGCACTGACTGGGATCTGTTCACAGCATCTCATGAAGTGACGAAGGCGATGAAGAGGGTGCCTGTGCACTTCATCAACATAACTGCACTGTCAGAGATCCGCAAGGACGCTCACACATCTGTGCACACCCTGCGACAGGGTAAGCTCCTAACAGACGAGCAGAAGGCGAACCCACGCAAGTTCGCAGACTGCATCCACTGGTGTCTCCCTGGTGTGCCGGACACATGGAATGAGTTCATTTATGGCCACATTATTTCGAGCCCTCAACATCGGCAGATTGAGGATCAGTCTCAAAGATGACAGTTCATAATCTGCTTGAAATCTGGTAGCTCGTGTTAGTGTGGTAAGATGGTTATTGAGGCCATATAATATATTTTTTCTAGGTTTAGAAATCTTTGCTGCTGGCTTGCCTAGGATTTGTTCGAAGGTACGTCGCAGGATAGCAAACTGTAACTATAAACAACCAAGATGGCCCAAGAGTTATATTACCATCTGAGTGTGGCTACTTAAGGGGGAATGCTTCGATGCTTCTCATTTGAAGAGGAATCATATTTCAACTGATACATGTATATAATTTTTTCTCGAACTCTTTTCATGAGAATATTTAACTTTTTTGCCATAAGATTTGAGCACAATTTTCTTCCAACTTCTGCAGCAACATAAAGATGGTCCTTTTTAGAGAAACTAAATTTGTGGATGAGATTGCCTTGAAGTAGTAAATGCATACTTCTATTGCGGGTGAGTAGTAGAGATTGCAGAATACAAACCCTGTCTAGAGCTTGATTGTGATTTCTGAATTTCGTATGGTTTTTGTATTGCTTGATGTTTTTAATCTCCTCAATGCTTCCGGGGTTCCTTACTTCCTTAGGCCTTGTTTGGTTTGCTTGTTTAATAAGGGGATTGGTATGGATTGAGGTGGTTTTAATCCTTGTAGGTCAAAATCCCTGCCAATCCACTCATGTTGGGGATTAACCGAACAAGGCCTTATATGTTTGCCTTTATATGATCTTGAGTTGGTACCAATCCGAGATCGTAGGAAACTAGGAAGGACACTCAAGTCGGGCCAGTCCCAGATCATGCTTGTTCTTAGCCACGCATGAGTCCTTCACGTGTATAGTAGTGGTTGGAGTAGAGATAGGTCTATATATAAGAATTCCGCTTGCAATAAATAAATAAATAAAATTATAAGATGTTTTTAGATATTTCAATATGGACTTAGTTTTAAATTATAAGATATGTGTTTACATATTTCACTATGGACTACTCCATACATACAGAGTCAAGTGAGTGAATCTAAGCCCTAAAACACCTACAGGTACATCCGAATATTAAAAGGAAGTTAAAACATCTTATATATGGAAACGGAGGTAGAACTTCACCAACATCCACCATTCCATCAAGACCCTTGCATTTTATGTGGTGTTTGCAGATTTTCCAACTGACTAAATAATGTAGTTGGCAGTTTGGCACGAAGGTCACAATTAGATGTAGGTTCTGAATATTGACTTATGTCATGATTGCTGATTATTAGTTTTTTTTAGACGGAAGGCACCACGTGCCCGACTTTAAATTAATGAAGCCAACTAACAGCAACGTCACATAGGGAGAGGGGGGGGGGGGGGGGGGGGGGGGGGGGGGGAATTACAGCCACAAAAACAGCACCACTGGCTGAAGATGGTCGAATAAGTTCTAGCTGAACAACAGCAAGCAAGTTTGCAAAGGCCACAGCCGGCAACAACTGGATAAAGCTAGATAAAACACCATCTAGGTAACGGAAAAGGGCAACCACTGCGCGGAGAGCGAGGGATAGCTTGACACCAGTGGGATGGAGAGAGGGCACTCCTCCGTCTTCAGGTCCTGGTGTTCGTAGACGCGAACAGCCTCTTAAGGGACACCACCAGCGCATCCAGAAGCAAAGCGATGTCGGCCTTGAGGAGGGGGCACCAATGCTGCAAAAGGATTAGGATTTTGAAAAGGCAGTCAGCCGGTTGATTAGGGAACTTCCTTTCTATCGAAAACTTATTACGAATCAGCCAAAGCCCCCAGCACACCACCGCAAACAAGACACGCAACAGTGCAACACCCTGTGTTTCTTGCCTTTGTAGCCCTCCAGGATGCGCAGCACATCCGAGAACGCACCCGGCGCCCAGGTTACTTGCAACTCCTCACGAAGCCACGCTTTTTACCAAGCGTCTCGTGATGATCGGAATGCTAGTATCGATTCCAATGAATGACGAAGAAAATATACTGAATTGTAAGAATTATTTTCTTTTCTGTAGGGATTAAGGGTTTCGAAAATTCAAAACATTCTCAGCAATGCAAATAATATCATTTGCATGCTTTCAAGTCTCGTAAACCCCAGTTATAGACCAGAACAACAAAAAGCAGGCTCAGTCCAGTCTTCACTGACATGCACGAACCGATGAATATGCCTTGGATGTAAACTGCATGAGCAAGGATCAATGTACAAGTGTTCCTTGCATTTACCAGTACCTGTTCTAGGTTCTCATGGGCATCTGAAGCTTCTCAATCTCCATCAGTCCCACAAGATGCGTGGTTGGCAGCAGGAGTCGCAGCAATGGGAGCATGGACACACCTCTGGGGACTTTGGGCTTTATCTGTTCAAATGCAGATGCCACAACGTTGGGAGGTGGGATGCTGTACCACTGGAGATACCAAGAGAGAAGCACCGCGTCATTCTGAGCATCTGGCCATTTGCCTGTGCACAAGTAACCGACGAAGTTGGCTTTGAGGTTTGGCAATTCCGCGAAGATGTTGTCCACCCGTTTCATGAGGGATTCCAAGAAGGTGGACTGGATGATGCCTCCACTTGAAATTCTACCATCGACTAATGCTCCATTGTAGGCCAAGGCAACCTGCACACCAGAAACGAAAAAAAATGATAGTGTTACCAAAAGTTGTCATTTCTGCAGTAAAAGGCACATCAGATACCAGAAAAAAAGACGATCTAAAACTCTAGCTACTCCCTCTGTTTTTAAATACGGAAATATATGACGTTTTAGATTTTTTCCATATTCACATGTATCTAGACATGTTTTAGTGTCCATGTTTACTCTTTTTGTTCTCGAGAAAACGCAAAAGGCTTTTGTGTTTCTTTTATTGGAAAAAAGGTAGATTTTGTGTTACAGTCCTCCCAGGAGGAGAATACATATCTGAAACTGAAAGAACTCAATGTACATCCCAGGTCAGGGGGATGGCAGCACGCAAGCCTAGCGCCCCGGCTCTAGCCCACAGGGTTGCCTCTTCCTTGATGTTCGTCGTCAGAGCATTGATCGAGGGGCGTCCTCTGTCAAAGGCGCAATCGTTCCGATGCTTCCATATCATCCACAGCACCAGCAGGGTCATGGATGCGAGTCCTTTGTGCAATGGCTTGGGGACGCTCTGCCTCGCGGCTTGCCACCCGGTAAATAGCGAGTTGCTGCCGTCAGGTGGCTGGCGGGGTAGTCTGAGCCAGGATAGGATCTCAGACCAAATTTGCCAGGAGAAGGGGCAGGCCAAGAGGAGGTGGTGTAGGGTCTCAGGTGCCTGGTCGCACAGAGGGCAACACGCATCTTGACAAGCTAAAACATCTTATATTTTGAAAAGGAGGGAGTATGGTGTAATATGATGTATTGAAGCTATGTGCTGCTTAACTTCGCCAGTTATCAGCACAGTACCACAACTTGAGAGGAACCAAGTTTCCAAATCCTGGCCAGCTGGTCCACTGTAATTCGGGGATAAAGCGGGATCTTTAGAGAAGATTATGCAATCTGTGGTAATTCTGATCATAAGGAGGAACGTCTTTATCTCACATGCAGGGAAGATGGGAACTTCACAAAATACAAGGGTCATCTCAGTGGCGGAGCTGAAACCAAAAGATTGGGTGGGCCAGGCTAGAAGGGAACGTTAAATCCTATGCTACATGTTGTAGGTGTGCTAATGCTACTGGATTAGGATGTCAATTCATAGGTATAATTACTTCTCCAAATTCTTGGGTCGTGGCCCAGGTTAGCCTTGCCGTACCTCTGCCAGTAGGTCATCCCCGCAGTGCAGCTCACAGCACAGCCGGCCACTCTAGTCTAGAAATGACGCCCAGACAGTCAACACTCTGCCAAATCCTGCTATGATGCCCTCTTCCAGGGGGTAATTCAATTCACCTCCTGGATATTGACATGGAAAATCTCGGTGCTGCCCAGTGTGAAGGGCTTACATAATGCTCCCAGCCTGGTGGACCCAAAAGAGGGGAAACATTGGCCCCGTATTGCCTTGCTGTTTCACACAAACCGGGAAGAGGTGTGTGGGCCACAAAACAGGAGTGGCCAGTTTCCAAACATCACTAACGGCAGGGCCTAGTGCTTATGGGTGTGGCGGGTATAGTGTCTGTAGCTGGACATTCCAGGCTTGTAAATAGTATATTCAATATATTAAATCAATGCATTAAGATGATAAGCTTTTGTGTTGCTCGAGAAATAAATGCAGAAGGCACCCTCGGCCCCATCCCACCTAAAAGTTAAAAAACACACACATTTATAGCATATATATGCAATTTCTGGCACTGGGGCTGGAAATATCCGAGAAGCGGACTAATAGGAACAAGCCATACATAAGCACTCAGTACAAACCTTTAAACTGGAAAGGAAAAGAGAGTCGTAGAAAGGAAAATGTCCAATCTTCAGATGCTCCCACATTGACTCAATTATTGTGTAAAAACTGATATAAACCTGGAAATGAAATATCAGTGACTGGATACGCACAAGACAATAAAGCACAAAAAGAGTCAACAAAATTAAAGACAGGTTAGCGTAAGAAACCTGTAGAAGTGCAGGCCTATCTTTGCTCATACATTCATACAGTACTTGAGAGCAGAACTCTTGAAAATTGCTATTACATCTGCAATGAGAAGTTAGCATTAAGCACAACAACAAAATGGCCAAATTAAATGCATACAGTGCTTAAAGCTGGTGTCTGGGCTATATTATTCATCACATATAGAGAAATAAGAAAAACATTAAAAAAACTACAGGACTTGCCTGCCCTTCCATGACTCGCAGCACAGTTTTGCAAAAGCTATTAAGCTTGGATTTTCTGAGAATGTGCTTACTAACTGATCAACTCTAAATGAACTAAGACTTGAACGGTTTAGTTGAGTACTGCAGCTCGTAGATGGCGTATCACAAACCTGAAAATCAAGAGAATGACATGTAAATATGCCCTTTACCTAAAAAAAGTCAGTAGTTTAACAAAACATTAACCTCATGCATTGCCCTTGAAAGCAAAGATTGGCATCCAATTGGATCATCTGTGTAGGAGCACGATCCAACTTTACGCTTTATATAGAGAACTCCGCCATTGAATGGATCAGTCTTGTCTCCAGATCTCCACCATGGCTTGTCTGTGTAAGAGACATGAAATAAAAGTACTATACAAAATATTTTCTCAAAAACTATGAAGTATTCAGAACGAGTTATGTACCTTCAGGTGTAAGTTTTATCACCTGCGGCCAGTATCTAGGACCACAAACTCGCACGTTCTTCAGCTGCAACATAAATAGCCATTTAGACTGCAGAAAATGATCAATATCGACTGTGTTCCTAATGGAAGAAAAATATAAAAAACTAAAACAGTTTCTGTCAAACAGTACAACGCACGGTGTGCAAGTCTATCTGCAGTCCAACAGTGGTTCGCTGAAGCCAGCCAAGAGAAGATTTTCATCTTAAAAAGAGCCCCACAATCCCAAATTTGAGACGCTAAGGGTGTGTTTGGTAGCCCGTATGGTCAATCCCACCTCATACATGCCCAATCCAGCTATGCTGAGTGCATAAAATTTTTTAAATGCTTTGTGTTTGGTAGCTTGTATGACTTGAGCTGTTTTGAGTTGAGATTTTGTTTGGTAGCCCATACGACTTGAAACAAGCCACACATCTATTAAAAAGCAAACAGGTCCCTGGACTGAAAACTGAAAAGCGATCAGGTCCCTAGACTGAAAACTGAAAAGCGATCAGGTCCTGTGAGTTGATTGCCTAGAGCTGGGATCGCTCGCGAGCTTGAAGACGGAGGCGCTCGTTAGCTTGCAGACGGAGCGCTAGTGAGCTGAGGCGCTCGTGTGCTGGGGCGGCGGCGCAAGTGTCTCCGGACAGCGGAGGTTGCCTGCTCGTGAGCTGAGGCCGGCGCTCGTGACCGCAGGTTGCCTGCTCTGCGGCACCAGACGGCGGGCGGCGCTGGCGTCCGCGACATCGACGATTTCCGGCGGCTCTAGGAGTCGGGAGGCGGCGGTCGACGGTGTCCGACGTCTCCTGGAGGCGGCGCTGGCGGCGGGGACAGTCAAATCGCGGTGCGGCGATAGGAACCAGACGGGAGCAGGAAAAGCTAGAAACGGGTGTGGGGGGAAATGAGAGGAGATTTTTGGTGGGGGTGGGCGGCGCACTGCTTGGGTGGGGTCCACGCGTGGGATTTGAGGGATGAGCTCGGCCAGGCTCAGTTGAGAAGTTCGATTCTCACTTCTCATCCGGGCATGGCTGAGGACCTTTTTTGTATGAGGTGGGCTTGGCTTAGAGGATACAACCCAGGCTAACAAACAACTAAATGTTGGGTGAGGAGAGATTTTCTGAGAGCATACGGGCTACCAAACACACCCTAAAGGATGCTCCTCTTGACCAGCAATGCCGGAAGAAAGTTATTTCTGATTGCCTCACATGCCATTAGTTGGTTGACAGACCAGTAGGTTGGATCAAATTTATTAGTTATTACATATTACAACATGTGTTAAAGTTATGTTTTAATTGAGAACAAATTATAGTCATTCAGCAAACCCATTTAATAAAAAATGTTACTGGAACAAAAAATACATACCACTGAGCGTTCTGGCAGAAGACAAGGTGTCACCTCGCAGTAATTAGTCTCATCATAGTTCTCTGTTTCAGCAACTGTCACTTCTAGTGGGCAATACACCGGAAGTCCTGTGTCAACATCTACTGTTTGAACTCGTCGAGGTTCTGTAGCTATTACATAGAGGTGTCTGAAGGCCTATTTACAGTGCCATAGCAAGAGCTTTAGCTTGTTTGCAACAAGATACCATATAGCAAGAAGCCCAGATCTCAGAAAATAGAAGAGAAGCTACCTGGAGATGACAGCGATTGTCATTTGGTCCAGTAGGCAAACGTGGGTAAAGCGTGATCAATAGTGCAGCAATTGCACTGTTTGAAGTTGAAAATGTGTGTGTGCCACCTCCAAGAAATAAGAATCCTACAGCCAAGCTTACCTACATCCGAGGTAAATCAAGTAAATCATCTGATGGATTAATACATGTACTCTCAAAATAAGCTATTAGCGTATCAAAATGGACATGCCATTTTTCTACAATGAGCAGAATTTCTTATTTAGTTTCCACGCAAAGATATGACATAATCATTGTAGTTTGTAAATTTGAAACCTTATTCAACTAGATGTGGTAAACTCTACCCAAAACCTTGAGCAGAATTTCTGATTCATATTTTAAATAAACAGTTATAACGGCAAGTAACATTTTAGTGCGATTGCCTCTAAAAAAATATCAGCTCCATATGACTCTACCACTACTAAGTTTTCCATTTGACAAGAAACGCACCCTGAATTCCCTACTCAAGTCAAGAATGAAATTCAGGACCTCACAACCAGGGCAAATCCCAACCCATGCCACTTCCAGAAAACTAGGCAAAAGCAGCAGGTTACCCATTTAGACTTGTCAAAGCAATCAAATATCATATCAATTTTTTGGTCTTGTGCCACATTTTAAAGAAAATATCGTTCATGACATCTTGTAAAAATACTCACAGCCATCTGCAGTCCATAATTCACTTGTCCTTCTGCAGAACTTCTTCCCCTGAGATACCGCAGCAAGCGAAAAGTTTGTAGATGCCCAGACCCTGCCATTACCTTATAAAGGAGAGATGTAAACCACCAAAGCTGTAAGCCTTCATAACAACTACGACAATGTACTATTTCTATATAAAATCACAACACATGAGTTGTCACTTACCAGAGATAGAGACAGAACAATAAGATGCAAAGAGAGCTCAAGAGTACCACGGTCGACATATTGCAGCAATCCTTTTGGCAGTATACTTGGAGTTCTAACAGATATGTGTTTGATCTGCATAAGAAAATATTAACTACATTCCTGGAATACCATATGAGAATTAAGATGACAAGCCATCTACGTACCTCGTTGAGAAAATGGACAGTGTAACTATAGAGTAGTTCTTGGGCATCACCGTTTCTGCTGCCTGCATACTTGAGTCCTGGAACCGTTGACAATGCTGGTAAGTGGCAGCTAAAGTCTGCTAAGTGTGTATCAATATTTAATGTGGTGTTCTGATAATCACAATTTATGTCATGCACTTAGTGAGTTCAAACTTCAGTATGAATGGAATTTTCCTGTTACTTCATATAATGCATTGAGGCTCGAGTAGCCAATATATAGACCACATGAGACACATAAACAGCAAGAGCTCTGAATTTGGAAGGGGACACTCAGCGAACCTCATGGGCCTGGTTGAGGAAGATCAAATTCTAATAGAGCTGTCAGGAGTGGTCATGTTTTAGTGGTGATAGAGCTGTCAGGACCCAACTGTATCCCGAAGTGTTTCATGTATTTGGGTTAAACACTAGGCTCTAACCGCTACTGTTCATGGTCGGCCCTAGACTCTCAGTATCATTGAGTAGATCTGAGTCGGTCATCTCATGAAGTTAGCTACTTTTCAAGTGATTATGAATTTCTGTGACAGTCTCTGAAGATTTGTAGCCTGGGTCTGTGAAGAGATCATAAGCCTGGTTGAGGAAGAGCAGATCCTGACAGTGTGGCAGTGACTGGGAAAGCAGAGAGGTCACAAGCAGTGGCCAAGAAACACACAGGAAGGAGGATAGGGGCAAACGACCACTGACTTGATGAAGGAGAAGCTAAATTAGACCAAAGCGGTAACATAAAGCACCTCTCCACCAAACAGCAAGCAACAAAAATAAAAAACACACAACTAAACACCAACAACTATCAACCAAGTAGCGCTCGCACTAAACAAGCAGCCTACTTGCAGATTGGTGTCATGCAGCCCACCAAGTCCCAAACCAACCAACGACAAAAGGAGTTGGAGCAGTCGTGGCATGCAGATTACCAGCTAGCAACGGTATTACTGGACTAACAGGTCACTGCACCACCAGTACAGTAATGCTAGCAGGAATGTGGTAAAAAGGGTGATTCAAAAAAGAGATGCTGATTACTGACCAATTGCTATGCATGCTCCAGTCACAATATTAACATAAGCTTGAAAAAGGGCTTCAGCATCGAACTCGTCACAGTCAATACTCCCTTCACTCATATGGAGAACGCCAAACTTAATAGATTCAGGAATTTGAGACCCAATCCAATCTATAGAAGGTTGTATTCTGCAAACCACATCACTATTTAGCATTAGGCTACTATTTACTGCAAGTTCGTTAACAGTCATAAAGCCATACTGGGACATCATATCAAATTAGTAACATTACCGACTCCACAATATTAAATTCCGGGCTATAACGCGAAGCATGACAAAATCAGGCCTCACGTATTGCAAATCGAAGTGAGTAGTGGGAATACTGAGTCTAGCTGCAACTTCTTCCGACTCTGCCTGTAACATATGAACATGGTAATACAGTCCAGTAGATTATCCTTAAAATAATGTGTAAGTATTAAGGGAGTCAATAGGGAGCTTTAATGACTAAGAAAACAAACCTTCAGAAATATTAAGGCTAGAGCAATTATAGCTCCAGGTGCAGTAACATCAACATTTATCTGTGTACCATCAATCATCTGTACAGATGATAACATGACAATACAGATGAATGCATAGTTCAGGTATAACACATAAAATGTGTCCATAACAAAACAAGTGGAAGATGACCTGTCCAGTGTTTCCGCTTTGATCATCGGCAGCTGTTGTTGCATTTAGAATTTTTTCCTGAGAATTAACAACTGTAAGTGTCAGTAGCTAAATTTAATTGTTTTACGAATGCAAAAGTGACTACAGATCAAGCAAACAAAAGAATTGGTATGATACTTTATATGTGAATGTGGACAAAGGCTAAAACATCTTACATTTAGAAATAGAGGGAGTAGTTGTCTTTTTGTATATGAAAAGTTTGATCATAGTTTTACATGAAGGTATGTGGTCACAAAAGTTTAACATGATGCAATTTTTAGAAATTCTCAAAATGTACATTTGGCATTTTCCCCTATGCTCAAACAGCTTGAAAACTAGCCTTTTGCCAATCAAATTTAAGAATTCAGTCAGTACAATTGTACAAGGCCATTGAAACCTGGCTCTAGCCGGTCAGTTCAACCATGACAGCTTGGGAGTGGAAATGGGTTTACTTTGAATGGTTATCAGGATATGTCACTTGGTTACATGCTATCTCACGAAAATAATATTTGCATTCATCCTATATATGTGTCTGATATCACCAACTCGATTGGTCAAACAAATGCAGCTAGCATTCGGATTAACCATCAATTACTGTGAGTATAGACACACTAAGAAAGAAGCATTTAAGTTGGCTTTGGAAATATACAATATAGATGAGTAAAGAGCTATGTCACAATCTTACATGGTAGACTTCTTTACTGCCAATGTATTGAAGAAGTCGATCCAGAAAAGTGTCCATGAATCCAAATGCGTCACTTCCACGACCTTCAAGTAAAAACTTCTGTTATTTTTACTGGGTACCAGTTCAGGGTATGCAACACGTATTATTGCCATAAAACATTGCTCACCTAAGGCAACAAATCCTAGTGCAGAGCCTGCAGCAACAGCATACCCTTCCCTTTCTAGCACATTATCACCACCACTTCTTCGGCCAATCTCACCCTGCATGTAACAAGTACAACTTAGGAACAAAAACTCATCAGTGTAGGAAATATAGGACCTTATAATAGTTAAATATCATAAAATACCACCAAACTTATCCACTCCACTCTCGGCTAATTCCAATCTCATCAATTTTGAAAGCAGGAGTAAATAAATATATATGGAACTGCAGTGATGACAAACTACTTGAAAATTAGAGCGGAACCAACTGGAGATACACACGATCTGTATTTTCCATAGTTTGTGCTCTAGAGAAGTCAAAGAATATCAAAATACCACGCTTAAACATCAAGCAGAGTGCAATGTATATGAGGTTAATGGCGGCCCTTCCACTCGGCACCATCGGATCACTAAGGCCGACTTTCGTCTCTGCTCGACGGATGGGTCTTGCAGTCAAGCTCCCTTCTGCCTTTGCACTCTGCCTGAAAACTAGACCCCCTGGGGAAAAGCCCACTCCGTCCGTAAGACAAACTAAAGGAGGCTGACTTGACCAGGAAGCCAGACTTGTAATAGTAAAAGCAACCTATCGTGCTGGGTCAGCTAAGCCGGTCTAAGCTAGCCCTCTCTGGATCAGACTAAGCCAACTCTTCTCTGACTCGGACAAAAAAATTAAAACCAACTCTAATCCTCAGAAGCCATCTTGCTCCTCCTGTACCGAGCCCAGTTGACCAATGTGCGACTCATCCACAGTGGCTTCCAAATAAGAGGCCAGTATATATGGAATAATGTCACCGACAAATGAAACTAAATTACTCCTTTGCTGGTTAATCGAATAGATAATTCTGCCGATATGAGAAAGGACATTCACCAACAAACAATAATCTTTACTGAATAGGACATGCAGACAAATTACCAGAAGTATCTTCATGGTTAATGCATGTGCTGATCCTTCATACAGAAGTCCAATCCCCATCACTGCCGCTGACTGGATCAATATACAATGGTGTGAATAAGGACAAATGGATATATAAATATTGCCAGCTAGCAGCCACGTAAGATTAGCTCCAGTGACAATTTTTTGATGACCCAACACAAAAAGGAATAACTATATAAAGATCAACTCTCAACTTAGTAGACTGTATAATCAACCAAGCTTGCACACAATTTCCAAACATATGTGCAACATATCCAGTAGCAAACATTTTTAACACATTATCTTATACTAAAACTTGAAAAGCGATAAGGCATTGCTAATCAGTGTTACCTGCAGAAGAGTTGGTAGTTCCAACTCTGGCGTAGAAGACGGATGGCGAGAAGGAACATGAAAATAGAGCATCTGAAAAGGTATCATGAATCATATAAAAAAATTAAGTTGCCATACAGCAGCAATAGCAGGTCACGGGTGAGCTCTAAACAAAGTAAACACAAGACAACCGAAATGACTAAGAAATCAACAGGATCAAGCCATAAGCTCCTCCCCGTTTATCCTTGCTGCGGCAGCCATATACTCTGTACCTCAACAAGTTTCTGTTGAGGTCTATCCCATAGAGTGGTCAAACTGGATCAGTGATCGATTTCTAGATTTCGTTGTAAAACTAATTGGTTACGTCGCAAATCAATAATTCAAACCACACTCAAAGGCAGGGGATTTCCCTTATAGGAACTCACCCCTAGGTGTGTCTAATAAACAGCCTTGTAACTTCGAATTTAGTGCACATGTATAAATGCAAAAGGTGGAATTTAGTACCTTCGAAATTGCAGGGTGCATTGTTCCCCTATGAGATGATGCCAAACCAAGTAATAAACCAAGAGTAGTTATATCATGCTCCTGCAATGAAATATTAGGTCAAATTATTACCATAACTCCTACTCCCTCCATTTTTTAATATAAGATGATTTAGCTATTACACAAGTTATCTAGATACATATAAAAATGAGTGAATATGGACACTAAAACATGTCTATATTAAAAAATGTCTTATATTAAAAAACAGGGGTACTACTAAACAAATAAAATTCTTCAAATTTTACAGAAAAATAATAGCATAGACTCTTTTCACCTAACAGGTCGAGAACAGAAGTGCTTCCTCAAAAGGACAGTGGATTGAGTAAATGAAGTTTCGAAGTGGTATAAAATGTTTTCAGGGAGAAAATGAATACATGAAGACGAGAAAGAGTAAAGCTAATTATCTTTATGATGAGCTGAATAACCAAAAAAATGAGCAAGAACTAAAGTTAACCATCTTCCTTATGGGCTGGACAACCTGGGAGAGATATCGATAAGCATCAGTCATTGTTAAAACTCGTAGATGCTCATGCAGACCAAATGCTAGAAGCAGACCAGCATGAGTAAAATTTGGTTCGGAAGGTCTATTGTATTGTATCCAGGTTCTCAACATTTTCTCCTGAAAAATGATGACAATAAGATTAATTCACAACAAAAGGAAAGACAACAAATGAGAACAAACATTTGACTGAGCCTGCAAACTGTCCAATATTTTTTAATAGGGTCAAACTTTGCAGTTTTTCTACAGCTGGATAGTCTCTGTGGTGTACTTTACCTGAAACGGAGCAAGCCTCAGGCCAGCAGCTACACCATTGTGAAACTCAGCCCAAGAATTGAATTCTGAGACACTTCTGGTACTTAGGTCAAGATTAACCTATATAAAATAGTATGCCATAGAAAAAACATAAGTGAGAATTAGGAAGCTTCCATAAAGACGAGTTATGTGACTCATCTCAACTATAGTAGACCTTGTATTCATCATAAGCGCAAATTTGGTGATAAATCAAGATGACGTAGAACTAGTAAATCTCTTAAAATTGTGAAGTGTGTCATGTATATACTCGGCACCCCATCTAGTCTATGGTTTGGCCCAAAAGATACAATAACTAGTGTCGATACAGGCAGTTGCTAATGGAATAAGAAACAAGTGTTGTGATTAGCTTTTATCTCTTCCTCTAACACAAAAGTTATTGACAAAATAAAACAAGTTGAGTTGACATATAGACTTATAGCACACTTTTAATTCTAAGGGTGTGTTTGTTTGGGCTTTTAACTGCTTTCCACGAAAATAAGTCACTCCAACGAAACAAACGGGTTGGCTTTTTCTATGGGCTTTTCCGAAGCATGTGAGCTCACAGGCAGACTGAAAAAAGCACCTATCCTAGGTGCTTCCCAAGCTTTTCCATCTCCCACCGAACAGGTACTCCCGCGTGCCCTTATTCTTTCACTGAATTACGATCGAACTGCCACCGCGCCCATCCGTAACAACGTCCGCAGCGCTGTGCTCCTCCTCTCTGTCTTCGATTTGATTTAGGATCGTAGCAGCAGCGCACCTAGCCATCTCTCCATCTCTCTCTCTCCATCAACCACGTGCCATCCTCTTGGTCACTACCTCACATACAAATACGGTGATATATTTAAGGTGTGTCTGTGCCTGCTTAGCACACAACTCTTGTACGTGATTCTATTCTCCTCTTTAACTTGTATGTGCGCATACGAGAGGCCAAACTGTTTTTTTTCACGTAACTATGAATCAACAATGTAATCAACAACGTACGTTCACATTATTGTATATATTAGACAATTTTGCATATTACATGGGTATTTCAGACAATTCATCTTTTCACAGCTACACAGCCAGTCAAATTGCCAAACAGCAAAACTCAAAACAGCTGCTTTCTGTGGACAGCAGCTTTCTCTCCGCAGCAGAACAGCCAGCCGCAGCCAGCCCAAAAAAACACACCCGAAGTGATTAACAGCATTATTGAATTTATTTAATTATAGGATAGGTGTTAGTGCCATGCAAAGACTCTAGGAAGTGACATCAACCCTTCAGGTAGCTGCATCTACAAAAGCAACAGACAAAAAAACTGAAATTAAAGAAGGGAAGTGTTACTGTTGCATTCTGCTGTGCAGGCAATCGACCAGCCAAAATAATTTTTGGGAAAACCAGAGCCTGCAGGCAAAGAAAACATCACTATAACATGAAGACACATGAGTGCTAAAATGCTGGACAAAATACAAGTATCAACAATCCTAGAAATAATGGGACACCAGTATGAACTCGTACCTCTGTTAACAAAGTGTAAGTTGTAGCTAAAGTAAAGGCACCACGCCCAAAAGGTAGAGCCGTTGTCCTTTGTGCAAAATTCCATAGTTGTTGCTGAAATACAAGAAAGAAGTTCGGACAAGGACAATCATGACCAGAGATATCCAGAAAAGTACACATGTAATACCCTGATAAAAATGGTTGCTTCCATGTTTCCCTCGTGATATACTTAAGAAAAATAAAACAATGTAGTAACGAAAAGAAATACACAAGGAAGCATCAAGGGAATGGAATAAAACTGCAGTCACAATGGGAGCAGGATTCAGACCATCAAAGTTGAGCTGTGGTGTGGTTGTCGTTAGGTGAACAGTAGTTTAAGGTTAGGTGTAACTAAGTTTGGTATCTGAATTATATATACAGTACCAATATAAGAAAACACAAGTTCAAATTTAAGCTCCATATTGGGAGTTATATTCAGAACATCGTGATCATCCATTCATTTAGATCAGATGCTGCAATTTAAATTTGGTCCCTTCTCTTCAAATACGTCCTATACTATACCATCAAGAGTATTAAAACAATTAATTGTAACAATGCCCCCATTCTACAACTGCATCATGAATATGAATAGCTTTCCTAATTTATTACTATATACTAGAATATCTATCTAGTCACAAGCAAACAGCACGAAAGAGAATACCTGCTGTAGGTCCTGATCAGAGGCAGTAGGGTTAGTGGATGTTTGAATGGCCACAGGTCTTGCTGAGCATAAGAGACGTCTAACCTAGTTGAAACAATATGACAGAATAAGAAAAATGCATACACCAATAAGAATAGAAGTATAGCAGTACCATAGAAATGGCTAATACATCTTACAAAAGTTAGGCAATGCTCCTGTTGTGATACTTTATAAACCATAGAACTATATGTAAAGCAACAGAGACATATACAATTGACACGAAAATTCATGTAAGGATCATATAATTATGGTACATACAGGCCATTTTAAAAAGACTAATTTGCATTCGCACCAACATCTTTCGTTTTTACAGACAGATCTGACAGTCCATGTAAGGAATTGAATACGTCAGAATAAGAAACACAGACAGGAATTGCTCAACGGTAAACAACAAACTTCTTGTTTTTTTTAAGTAAGAAACTGAACAAACCTCGTTCAAACGGAGATCACGACCATATCGTAGTTGTGTTGTTGAGGTGAAGATGTGTTCCATGCCATCCTCAACAGATCTATAGACAGAATCTGTATCCTCAGAATTCAGAACCTCAGATGTAGGGGCGTCAGATGCAGTTGTTGGTACAGTTACAGGTTGTAAATGCAGCATATATGGGACTGAGATAGATGTCGAACTATCATTGTTCAAAAACCCATTTTCTTTCCTCGTTGAACCCATCTTTGCTGTAGCTAGATCTTCCCTGCCAACAAGAACATAAGCAGGTGCAAGCCAGTCATCGGGAGGAGACTCGCGGCATTTGTCTAGTGCCTGTAACATAACCATATATCAAAAAAAAATCGGTAGCAGCATATGACAAACAGCAAAGATAGTGCACATACATGGCGAAGCACGAGAGATACACCAATCGGTAGCAAGTCCAATTGCTGGCGCCCAAAGTTTTCACCAACCATAGCCAGAACAGTAAGTTCCTCGGTATTTCTTGCTGAGCCACTGGCAACTTCACAATATACACCAGAAGAGAGATTTCTCCCTTTCCTTTCAGCACCCAATAACAAACTATAAAAGGACACCACTTTCCTACCCCAGCTCACCGCAGAGCCTTTCTGTTTGCACATTAAAGCCGGAATGTCATTTAAATTCGATAAATGACAACCGTGATGCAGACAGTTTTCAAACCAACGAAACAGACACGGTGGAGTTTTTAAAGCATCCGCAGAAGCTAGGGAATGGAATTCAACCAAGTTGTGGGGAAAATCACGGCAATAATAATCTACGTAACTATTTTCACCCAGGGATGAAGCAACTCTACATAACAAGGAGGCAAGATATCCGAGATCCCTGAAAAAGGTAAAACAAGAAGCAAACATAAGTTAAAAGAGCTATTGAGGGTATTGTAGTATACATGGTAACAACACAGTACCGAAATATATGCCAAGAAGTCTCAAGCCATTCAAGATTGCATTGATTCTCAACACAGTAAACTAAGCAAATTAACACCACTAGTACCCAGAAACCAAAGCAAACCTGATAGAGAATAGCATAAGTTTTGAGAATATTTGTAAAGAGGGTGTTCTGCCATCACCTAACCCTTTCGTGAGCCTAGGCCAGCGCCTAGACACGCTTTGTTGAACCATGATCTAGCCACACAATTGTATTGATTAAATTTTTAGCTTCAGGAGAAAATACGTAACATAAGAACCAGCAATTGTACTCCATATAAATGAACTGGAGATGAAATACATGGAACAAAAGATATGGGTAAACGCTTATGGTCTCAAAAGATATGTATAGCAAAGCAATAATCAACAAGTTGACATTTAGGTAAGTGATGAGTTTAGACAAAAAGTATAAACAGGACTTACTGTTTCCGCAAAACATTCAGCTTCAGGTTCTCATAGAGGGCATGCAGTGTGTCTAAAGTTTCTTTCATAAACCGAATATAGAATGCCGCATCTGAACTATGTTCATCTTGGATGAAGGAATGAAAGCCTGCGCTGCTGGTACTATATGAAATGGGCAAAAACGATGTGCCCGAGATGGAAGATTGTTTACGGTACTGGGCATGGTATTTGCTGTTGATCAAAAAGTCCCAAGCTGAACTAGATGGTGTGGATGATATAGTTGATGAAGTCCGTTCATATTTTGCACAAGCTTTTGATACCTCATAACTAAAAGATTCCCATTCTGAATCCACATGAGAGCTCGAATAAAAGCAAGCAGCATCATTATCACCCCAGAGAAGAGAAACAAAATGACTGTAGAAGCAACTCTGCAGGCCCTCTGCCATAGCACTTATGCAGTCACTAAACAAAGAAGACGAGGGATTTGTGCGTAATGAACATCGGAGCATCTGCAGTAAACAAAGAAATAAACCATAAGATAAACTGAAGTAATTTGAAGTCTAAAGAACTGGAGAGTGGGGACCAAAACGTCACAACTAATTAAAAATACTGTATTAACAATAACAGAACAATTGGCTGGCGTGGATGGTCGTCTAACTACTTGGCAGTTCTGGAAGCACCATAAGGCATGGGCTTTTGGCATCATACGTCCTGAGAGCAAAAGCTTAATCCTGATTTACACTTGGGCAACTAGCTTGCAATTGAACTTTTTTTAATCAATGCACTGGAGCACAAAGCTTATACTGTTTTCCCAAAGAACGAAAAGAACTTAATCAACTACACAATTTGAGCTTAGAAACCACGGGTAATGTCCTATTGACTTAGGGCCGAGTATGTTTGTAAGGCCTATTTCTAGGCTTGCAATTAAACTGTTTTTAATCAATGCACTGGAGCACAAAGCTTATACTCTTTTCCCAAAGAACGAAAAGAACTTAATCAACTACACAACTTGAGCTTAGAAACCACGGGTAATGTCCACCTATTGACTTAGGGCCTCTTTGTTTGGGCTGGCTGTGCTGCTGTGCACAAAGAGCTGCTGTTCTGAATTTTACTATTTGGCAACTTAGCTGGCTGTCTGGCTGTGAACTGATGAATTTTCTGAAATACCCTCAGAATTATCAGAACCTATATCTTTGCTAATTTACATGTAATAAACACATCTGATTACATTCTAAAGATTTTGTAGCATAAATAATTAATAATTTGTATCCGCAAGCACGAGAAATATGTGATATCAAACTTAACAAATATGCATCGATTATTAAATCTAGCAAAAAAAAATTATTAGCAAGAACTCATTAATATTACTTGTATTGGGAAAAGAAAAGGAGAACTAGTATAGTGCTAAACTAATATGTGTGGCACAAACCAAATGAATAATTTTAAGTTCCAAATAAAGAGGGGGGGGGGTGTATATGGACAACCTACCAGGCCACTGCTGCAAGTTACATTTACATGACCTTCAACAGCATCTGCTATGCTTGTGATCTTCACACTGGAGTACGAATTTAGCCCGTGGTTTGAGAAGACACGTTTTCCTAATTCAGTAGGAAGACTGTAGCTGCACAGACACTGCTTTCCAGACTGCACTTCACATAGAACAGAGTTGGAAATTACTTTAATAGACATCAGCTGGATGACAATATTTGGAAAAAAACAATACAATCTAATAAGAGTATAAGCATGTTCGAAATTACATCTTGAAAAAAGACTGGAGAGTAACAATATGGAAGTCCTAGTGATGTCCTTATTTGATTAGATTTATGCCTATGTTACACCTACATTGGTAAATGACTACATGTTCTATTTCGCCCGGGAAGCATTCAAAAGGCATTATGTTCAATAACCCATGTTCAATGCTTGTTCGCCTCTTAGGAGGCTTGTAAACCAAACTCTCTCCTTTTCGATGAAATGAAACGCAAAGGATTTTTGCGTTTTCTCGAAGAAGAAAATGCTTGATGATTTTCATAACCATTTGCTTACTTAAAACTTCAACTTTAACCTCGTACTGGAAGGGTCAGCTCCAAAAATCAAATGTGTGAATGTTGGTGTCTACAAATCCACAAGATGAATACTCTAATTCAAACGAACCATAGAAGATTGATTGCGATTATTATACTCTACGCAACAGAAAAGCTAAACTGTTGTTATTGAGTTACTGGTCAAGTAAAGGGGTTTTCTATATGATAGACAATAACAGCAGTAGTCCCAGAGGACCAGCATGAAAATCAAGGCCAGCTGGGCATTATTAAGGACCGAATGATAAAGACCGAAGAAAATTTGACTTAAAATCGTATCAATGCGATTACAAAGTGCAATGCTTGCAGTGTGATCACACACAAAAATACAAATACATAGGCAACTTTAAGGAAATTGAACATACATAAAGAAGTAGATCATTCTCAGGAGTTAGAATTAGGATATCCATAAAGGGAAGGACTCCAACCCGTGCCCTGCAAAATACAAATCTGCAAGGTTAATACTGGCCGATTAGAGGATCCAAACCATGTGGTAAGTCAATCTACCTTGGGCGAGTCACGACAACTGGTGCAGCAGCAAATGCAGGGATGTTCCAACTCATGTGAGATTTAATATCACCAAATGTTTCTTCATTAGTCTCATCTACATGAATCCTTACAGCAAGCAATGTTTTTTGTTCATGAAGTAAAAAACAAATTATTGGCACCCCATCAATATCAGTTGCCAAGAACACCTGGTGAGAACAACAGGAGTCAATTTCTCTAAGCAAAACAAAAGATGTTGCTACAGCAAACAACACAAATAGCAGAAGATGATAAAAGGGCAAACTGCGGACACAGAGATGAGCCATCAACTAAACAGGTTTGAATGCCTTTTATTCTCTTTAAGTTAAGTTTATAGCATGTAATATGCACCAAGGAAAATGAAGGGCCTATACATCTGAGTGTCATAAATAATTACCAACAAGGAGAATAATGTTCGAATGTTCAAAACAGAATCATAGAAACAATGAGACATTTTACATCCTATAACGCTACATGCTGCATTAAAAACGACAGATGTTGATCAGAATAAAATTAAACCATTAATTTTCAGCAACAAAATGAATAACCAACAGAAATGAGTACATAATAAAGTGACCACAGCAAAACGACATTGAAATGTCTAAATACTTAAGAGAATCAAATGTAAATGCTTTTGGAAGTGATAAACTTTGTATAGAAACTACTCTAAAACAGTGATATCCTAACTTTATTGGGACCTAAGATTTTAATACAAAACTAGGATAGAAAACTTTGAAAGACATAATAGAGAACTATGCTCAATCATGACCATATTTCATGTCCAGATCTTTTGAACTTGTTGATCATAAATTTTTGTCAAGACATGTATGATATGTGCACTGATTTGATATATGTCAAAATGATGGAGTTTTAAACCATATAATTAGGTTGGAGCAACCTTACTAGCAGCCGACTGGGAGCACTTCCCCTGCCATATCTTACGAAATGCAAACTTATGTAGAGATATATCACGGGGAATTGATAGCATCGCATTGTCATCCATTGCTTCTTGGTAAGTTGCACCATCGACTTGCCAAACAGAATGCTGATATTTTCCTGCACGAGAAAAGATAAATGCATGTCCAGCCAAAAAAGATAGAAAGCGTACATTTCAATAAGCCTAAAACAGAACCTTTATGATATGATGCCATTAGAGGTATGATATCACTTGCCCATATAGTCTTTTCTTCAAAATCTTTCATCATACTCAATCTGCTCCTTTCTTCAAAATATGTCGCCTGAAAGTGGTTGGCCGATTATGCAATGAAAAAACATTGGTGTTAAGCTGACTATACTCTCATGCTTTATATATGAGAAAATATGAGAAGCTGTCCAGCTGCTGATTTCTGGAATCAGGTGGTATCTTTCCATGGTCTGCACATGCCCAGATGTGACACGCAGCAATTCCCTCTTAAATGCTATCAGTGAGTAAATGTGTGCACCCTTGCATTTTGGCATAACAGTAATTAGCAACCAATCCCTTTTATCAAGGGAGAGAGATCAATCCCTTGATAATCCACATAGTTACATGGTGTTTAAAGAAAACTATGTTCATCTCTATCAAAAACTCACTTCATGGACAAAAATATAATATAAATATACCTGCGGCTCTTCTAGTGGATGTTTCAAAATGAGATGAGAAGAATTAATGGTCCCATCAGATTTACTGACTGTCTCCGGTGAGTGGGATTGGCATGAAACATTGTAGTTCAATCCAAAATCCTTGTTAGGCCGAGTTAAATCCCGTGCATTTAGCAGTGGAATCGAGGATGATACCATGCGGCCTCCATCAGCAGATTTCTGAAGTAGAAGCCCGAAAGGGAGAGGCCATATTGATGAAACAGCATATGGCAGTGGAATACTAACAACCTCACCTGCAACACAATTTATTTTTATTATAAGCACGAAAGTATCAAAAACTTCAATGTTGTGTCATTTGGTGCTATGGTAGAACAAGGAAGATAGTCTCACCAGTTACATCATATATAGATAAAGTATCAACTTGAAGAACACATAGAAGGGCATCACGGATTGCCTCCATCCTACACCAGCAGGCCTACAATTCAGATTATCATACACAAATGAGCACCTATTGTGAGAAGATGGCAAGCATGATACCAAACTGAAGGAAGCTGCATAGTAAGCTTTAAGGAGAGCTGCTCCATATCAACTATTCAACTTGCATTGTTTTTTCTATGAAGCAGTGGAAACAGCAACAACCTAGTTTTCGTTCATTAAAACGGGTAGGGAGTAGACCTTAGTTAGAGGGTAATCTTCTTCAGTTGCACAGAGCTAAGTTTTACGGATGCTGGTAACAAAAAGAAACTCCAGTGAAGTACATTGGAGGGGACGGTGCATGAGAAGCACATCCAATAGAGAGTTTGGATGTCAGTCATTGTTCAGTTCAGCTTTATTATTAAATCAAAGGAATACTTTTAAGATACCGATATGCAGACATAGTAGGAATTTTTTAATTTTCTGAACAGGAAGACAACGCAAAATTAGAGTACCATAATGACTGTATTTGGAGAAGCATATCGTTTGTGAACTTGAGAACCAGTACTCCATATAATCCTACAAGACAGCAAAAACATACACAGATCTTATTGACGATTATAGAATCCAACATATACAAATGTAAGACTAAAACTAAAAAGAAAAGGAGTTCAAGTTTGACATAGGTATAATACCAAGGGAGCTCCATATAACCTTGTTTTAATGGGATTTTCATCTAATTCACTGAGAAACATGCAAATGAAATTCCTTTGGCACGGAAGGGATTGATTGGCTTTTCCGCCTTTAATTTTCAAAAAACAGATCCATCATTATGAATTTAAGTTCATAGCAGCCAATTACTATGTGAACAGCCAAGGTTCGTACCACAATTTTCACATAAATCTACCATTATGCACCCCAAGCTCACGGGCTTGATTTCCAAGTGGGTAAAACTGATTTGATGTTGAGAGCAGGCAATTGGTGTGGTGGTGTCGAGGCTGTTTAACCGCTGCCCCACTTAGGCACGGGTACCATCTCCTCATTTCGTGAATGCCAGAGCTCCCGGCAAGCAACCTTAAAGACATTTGGCCTGCCATTTTTGAAGAGCCATAGCAGAAGCATTTTGAAGAAACTAAGCCGTGGAAGTAACTAGGACTACTTAAACAGGTTATTCCCAGCGACAGTGCATTCCCAGCTGTTTTAGGCTTCCGCCAGAATTCGCAGCCACGGGAGAGAGGAGGGGGAGGGATAAAGCGTACTGATTGCCGCGGATGAAGAGCTCGTGGTCGCCGTCGGCCCCGGAGGAGGAGGCGGCCTGGTCTTCGGGGGCGGGGCGGGGGGACGCGGCGAGGGAGGGGTCGAAGAGGAAGTAGTCGTAGTCCTGCAGCGGCCGCGCCTCGGGGCCCCCGCCGTCGGCCTCCTCGACGGCGAGCCCGTGGGGGCGGAACTCCCGGAGCACCGTGAGCTGCCGCGACCCGATCGGCGGCGGCATCGACGGGGAAGAAGGCGAAGAGTAGCGGGTGCAAAACGCGGCGTCGCCTGGTGTGGCCTGAGCTGAGGGGACTGAGCTCGCCGGCGCCGGGGCGGGGTGGCCTCTCCGAATTATTTGCCGCGGCGAGGGAGGAACCCTAGTGTGGGGAACAGAATTTTGTTTTTCATTTTTTTCAGCGGTAGTGGGAGGGAAAACGAAATGTTGGAGAAGTTTTGCGCGGGGGGGTTTGAGTTGGGCTAGGCCCGTTATCCTTGTGGGCTAGAAATGATACAGTTAGCTGTAGATATACTACTCCGTAGCAAATTCTCAAAACTTCCTAAAAAAAAGAGAAAGGAAATTCTCGAAAAAACAAAACTGTAGGTATAGCATACCCTAAAAAAATGTAGATATGCAGTGCAGAATCTCTCCATACAAAAAAAGTCAGTGCACAATCTCTTAGGGCCTCTTTGGATCACAGGGTGAAAACACACAGAAATACAAAAAACATAAGAATTCCACAGATTTACCTGTGTAAAACAGAGGATTGTAACGCAGAAAAATTACAGGAATAGTCGTTTGGATAAAACTTCCAAACGTATAATACAGGAAATTGCCTCGATCCTACGCACTTAAGTCTAAAAAAAGGTTGGAATGGATGTTTAAATTCATATGAAATTGACGCATAGTAACTACACCACATTACACATATGTATAGTTTTTACTGTTAAGCAACATGACCAGCAATCCTCATGCGTTCGTACCGTTACTCTGGGAGCACGACGGGCCTATCACTTTATTTGCAGCAGTGTTGTACTAACAGTCAGGGATGTAGTTATTGCACCCAAACTACAGTGTTCCTGCAACTTTTAAAAAAATAGAAACAAATATTTAAAAGTTTTCAAAAAATCTAACAAAAAAATTAGAATGTTCTCAATGGTGTAAACTGCAGGAGTGTAAAATCTTAATGCAAATTCTGTATATTATGGTCTAAACAAAAATGACAAAATTAGGAGATTTAAACTATGCATTGTTAAGATCTATAAATTTATCATTTTTGTGTAGGTCAGAATAAAAAGTATTTTGAATTGTGATTTGCACGTCTATAGGACAAATCATCGAGAACATGCATGATTTTTTCTGAAACTTTTAAGTATATTTTTTGAATTCTTTAAAGTAGCAGCACTGAAGCTTAGGTGCAAGAAATCTCTACTCGGGTACAACATCCTTTGTTAACCAGAGTCCTTTACAGACGAGAAGGGCGAACAGTTACACCAAGCAGTTATGCATGTGCCATTGTGCCCTCCTGTAACGCTAATCTAGCACAGATGTGAGACGCTGTTTTGCTATGCGCCTGCGATCTGTCATTATTTTGTAGGTCTTCTTCCACTTTGGTGGTGGTCCTCGGGATGATAATCTAGCTGTAGACTGTGCCCCCTGGAGCTCAACGACAAACTGTGCATCATGAAGTGTACCCAAAAAGTATGATTCATCCTCAAGGCGACTTCGGCATATACACCTAGGTGCCTCTCACTGGTCCACCTCGTCAGGTAAGATGACATTGTCAAGGTAAACTAGCTGCATTTCATCTCTCCAGATCTGAAAATCATGTGGCATTTCTTTACGGTCAGAATCTTATCCAGGGTTTACGAAGAAGACTGGAAAGGCCATCCGAACCAGATTCTGCGTTATGCCAAAGAGCGAAAGGAAAAGATGTGCATACCAGGTCCCTAAATTCGATTCTGATGGTGGGCACATTCGTTCTGTGGATATCGTTCCCAGAAGGGCCTCTCTTGTAGTAGTTCCTGCCAATCCAATGTGCCTGCAAGCGATCAAAGAGTGATTTACTGTCTTCTGTATTTACATCTATAGCATTTGCTCAATTTTTTAATGAGAGTAGTAGTTATGATTGAAATGATCACAACCACCACCAAAAATGATTTCAATGGAAAAACAAAAGAATGTCTGCTAACCTTGAGAGCATGTGAAAACCCTGATTGATACACAGAATTTCTTGCAATTTCACATAAATCGCAAGAACTGAGCTTCCAAAGCTGCAACAAAACCATACTGATTGTGAGCTTCTGATGCTTTTTAATACAGTGGTTTTGTACCATATTACGAGTTCATGTACATGGGCATATGTGCACACAGAATTAAATGCTTATATGCACAAGTACATAAACGTGCGCGACAGTGCATGTGCTTTTGTATGATATGAAAAGGCAAAATAGCGAAAAGAGGGGGTACCGAAGCAGCAATGCTGTACTCTTCAACCAATGGTTCTTTTGTTAGGTGGATTTGCAATGGATCGTCCGTGGAAAGCGACACATTCAGTCCTCGTTGGAAAAAGACAGGAAAAGGGTTCCGATGGTAATCAAGAAACAAGGAGTTGTTGCTAAGTGGGGACATTGCCAGGCCAATCTGATAAAAATCAAAAGCAATATATGTCAAAAAGTAATAACACTAACAGCTAAACATTTAATATGTAACTTCAACAAAATGCAACCACAAATCGCTAAACGATTACACTGATTATGGTTAACACAAAACAGTCAGTATTACCTGACCCAGATAGTACAGATACTGAAGCACAGGAGACTTCCTCAAATTGATTCCATGTGATACACTGTGACACAGAAGAAATGTCGCTGCCAAGTGGTCAACATCTCCAGCCTGTGCAGACATACCAATTAGAGAAAACGCAACACCATAATGTCGGAGTGGAACACTGGAACATTGAAGAGATTATACCTCTCCAGCATGTGGACGGAATTTGATAGTGTTCATCCCCTTTGACTCACGCAACTGAAAATGGAAGTATTGAACAGATGTATTACTTCAGTAACATGATGACAAACAGATCCGCACAAAAAAATGATGACAGGTACACATAGAAGAGCGATATGCCTACCTTGTTCAGTGTGTACAAGTTAGCATAGCAGTAGTACGCATAATATGAGAATGCAGGGTTGAAGACATTTGTCCATTGTTCAGGTGTAGGCATGTGCTTAGTTGGACGTCTTTCAGGTTTACTCTCATCATCAACCAAATCCAACCCTACAACCTGCAGTGCCAAAAGGAGGACAAAATTTCCATATCAACATATCCATCTAGTTAATGGTTCTAGCATTACTTCCTTAGCTCAACCTGAGACACTCATATACTCCGTTGTTTGACTAAGCAAGTATATTCTGAAGAATCAAGAGTTTATAGTTCACAGATGCAATGGAAACTGGATTAACTGCTCTAGGAGGTATGAATGGCTGTATTGCAGCCTACGCAAGATCTACGCGGAAGAACAGCCTCTCAATCTTAATTTGTGATATTTTATACAGAAAATTAAGCTAATCGGACCAGTTTAGGTGATTCCCAGATATTGCAAATTAAACATATACTTCAGATAAACATGGGCATTCTAGGAATGCCATATGAATTTCAAACCAATACCCGGAATCGCTGGTAAAGGTCATCCATCATCCTGCAAGCAAGTGAACTTATCTTGCTTGCTTGGGGAAGTGGATGTACAAGCCTACCACTTGAGTTCAAGTTCACGCCTGACACGAATTTGGGTTCTTATAAATACTCCAGGCGCTGCTCGCCCTCTACAGTTCTCTTTCGCAAAATCCATCACTCTAACGTTTCATCGTATTTTAAAGAAATAGCATAAAATTATTATATCACTTTTCAGCATTAGCTACCTAAAATAGTGAAGGATATTCCATTAAAAATGCCAAAAGGGGTGGACGGGATACGTATTTGTTGTTCTCGTCGATTAGGGGGTGCAGAAATAGATAGAACTGAATGCGGAAAGTATGGAAAACATCTTGTTATGTATTTAACAAGAAAATCGGTTATGCTCCTGCGGATCTATACTCGTAATGGAATTTCAGGTGTCAAAGTGCAGATATCATATAGTCAAAATAAGAAGGGACATGCTATATCCGAAACGTGTGAAATAGGAATCTTGAGTTTACATAAAACTTGGATAAGCAGCAGCTTGCAGATAGATAGGGCAGACGCATATGGGGATAAAAAACATGGCAGGGATACGATAAGCATCCAAATTAAAACAATGAGAACATAATTTTCGCACCTGCTTTAGGAAGACATGAAGCTGTGGGTGTGAAGCTGGATCAACAGTAACCTCAAACAGAGGAAGGAAAATGTTGTCAAGAAGATTTTGAAATGATGTAACAATGCCCATTTGCTTGTACACATTATATAAGCGTGGAATCTGCAAAATAGCACCAGCAAAACAATTATCTGCATGGGATGCTGCATATCAAAGCCTAATAAACAAAATACCAACTTTGCACCAATAGCCATTTTGAAAACTTTGTTCACATAAAAAGAAAAATTTATTAACTGCAGTCGCTAGATCATGAACTGATGGACAGCATAATTAGGCACCCACACGATATGTTTCAAGTAAATATTAGTTACACAGAACAAACAAACGAAAATATCTGAAATATACCATGGAACTGCCAAGAAAAAAAGGATATATTTTTTTATAAACTATTATAAGATTGGTGTGAGAAGACATTATACAAAAAATAACGGCTTGCATGTATAGTTCCACAACTGCAAGCCATTATAGAAACTTCATATTGTAGGTACGATAAATACATCAAAAATGGAGAAAGGTTACCTGAATCAGCCAAACAACATTTTCACTATACAATTCATTGTTTACAATCCAACTCGCAAGTTGGTCCCACTCACTTTGCTTCCTCCCGTAGATTGAAATCCTATATTCAGCCATCTGGTGAAGAAATTAGAGTGGACTAAGTTCAAGGATCTCTGCATCCGGATAAGAAACAGGAAAATAAGTAACCCAGCTGATAGTTTTACCTGATATTTGCTTGCATTAAGGTCAGAAAAAACTTGCATCGTCAGCTCAGCAAGAAAGCGTCCTAGTTTAAATCAGACATCGGTATAAATATCTCAATAAGATATAATGACAGCTTCTTGGGAACAGTGAAGTGTTTGATAAAGTGAGTATGAACCAATCAGACTCATTTCAAAAAAGCACATTGATTAATTAATATCATGAATATACACTGATGGAAAACTGATTCTTCCAATTGTCCTGTTTCATCATAAGCTTACAAATGTCATCATAAAAAGCAAAAGCAATAAGACACAATAAAATGTTGGGGCAGAATCGCTCTGCCCCTCTTCTTCTTCTACATCTCAACTCTCTCAAGAACACACACACACGGTGAGAAACTCTACAGACACACACACACCAACGAAGAAGCCTAACTAGCTTTGCAACGAGGCACCTTTTCCTTGGTGGTCACAATGACTACATTGTTTCTCTGCCCGTAGGCTCAACCTTCTTCATTGACTCAATGCAATATACATACAAGGTCAACAACTCACACAGCTAACCACTAAACCCACGTCCTCCACTTCCTCGAATCACTCTGGCATGCATACGACTCCGTAACTCACTAACTAATCCATCCATGCAACTAACAACTCACTCCATGTCCAGAATGCACAGCTAGCCTAGCAACTAACTAATGCATGAGCTAACACTACGGCCTTTTCTCCAGGCACCAACTAACTTTACGACTTGGCCAATCTTGCATGCAGTAGTGACTCGCTGCATGCGGCAACTAAACTGCTAACTTGCCTAATGACTTAACTCTAATACCCATGCACATGCCAAGATTAACCCTAACAAAAAATACAAGCTAAGGGTGGTTGCTTGCAGTTCATAAGAACAAAATCTCATAAGCTGAGTTTACGAAAATTATTTTGGGTTTATCTTGGAAGCTAACTGATAAAGCCCAATACATCAGCTCACACTAAGCCTAGCTTAGGCCAGAGTCCTTTGTGAATCATATTACAGCAAGAAAAGGACAATGAACACCAAGAAAAAGAGTCTGCATTTAAGTGGAACAGCTTAAACCTTCAAGCACAAAGCAGAAGGATTTAACACAGTGTTTTAAATATAGTTCTATAGTGTCATGCGCATGTGTCATGGCCACTCAAAGTGTCGACAATATCTGAAGATGCAGGCCAAAAAAGAGGCACAGACAACTATGGCATAAATATAGTAGGCACTTCTGTACAGATATGTTTCGGCTTTAGTTGGTAGCTATTCATCACATATATGGTTTCCTAAGAAGTTTCATTTTGCCTCCTTTGTTCTTTAGTGAATCAGAGTCCACAACATTCCACAATTAGTTAACATGTAAGCTGTTATACTAAATTGGCTATGTGGCTTTTGCTGTTCCCTCAAAGACTTGCCAATCTAGTCATCTTAATATCCCTAGATCTGCCCCTGTGTCCTGTAAAGGATAAAAGCTGAAAGGTTCCTCCTGGGCTTCTACCTTTGTAACCTGACCATATTGTACACCACCGTGCCTCTCATGTGTGTCCAGGGCATGCCAAATCACATCCAGTTTCTAAAACGAAAATTTTGTTCCAACACTTGTAAGGCAAAGCTAGGCATGTGGTGGACACCAGTCACCACAAGGGACATCTCCTGACATATGAGACAAACACGGTTTTTGTGATGCATAAATGCAAATAAATCAAGTAGATTTGCAACATCTGTTGAAGGGATAACTGCTTAGATATTATCCCCAAATGAGATTTATTATCATGTGTGTCACTGACTCACTATGGTATCCAGTAATGCGTGACTGATGTAATATTAATTGTGAGCTGGAGAAAATATATACATGTTATTTTGTGGTCTAAATGTACACTGAGTCACCGACACATCATTACTTTGCAACAAAAGTGCAGCTAGTAAGCATTAAGTGGTCACTACACCACTATGCCGCTCAGCAACTTAAATGCTTCAGCTACCATTGTTGGCATTTGGAAATAATAAAGAGGAGTACTCCCTCCGTTCCACAATATAAGATGTTTAATGTTTTAGCCATGGACACTTATTTTAGTGTGAATCTAGATAACATGTGTTACACCTAAAACATCTTATATTGTGGAACGGGGGAAGTAGCAAGTATATCAATTTACACTTTATGGGCTTACATCATTAATCATTTAACTCATAGGGTTCCACAACGTATACTAATCATATGCTTACAAGTCTAATAAACACTTAATGTGTGAAATTGCACCGGAGCTGATACCAAGTAGTGGTAACACATAGCTTCTTAATGCTAAGTGATTACAAAGATTGGTCAGAGTTCATCAGAAGCTACATAGATACCACACATCCATAATTGTCAATGCAAGCGCTAGTTTGGATGTGATCATGTCTACAACAAGAAAAACACCCCTTTACATAAACAAACATACATACATTTCATAGGACTTCCACAGGCTGAAATGTTTAGGAGAAACTACGATAGTAATATAAAACAGCAAACATGGCATTCTGCACTCTGCAGTAATAATTAAAACTGCACAAAAGTGCTGATAGCATAAATAAGCTTCCATAAAAAATACAATTTCAGAACAAATAATACCTTGAATTAGATTGTCCTGTTTAAGGAAAATCTCCCGGAGTCTACTTTGGCCGCATGGATTATATTTCAGGTTGAATTTGTCAAAACGATGAAACGTACTTTTGTCTGCATGGACGTCTAGCAAATCAACATTCAAGTCATACCTAAGAGAAACAAGAAAACATTAACCAGCTGACAGTGGAATCAAACATTACATATACATAGGATAAAACCCAAAACGTACCCAGTTAAGTCCAAGCTCTCAAAAACCTCTTTCAAAGTCATATAAGTACCATCTCTGAAAATGACAACCTAAATGACAGCATACATAATTATGATTATAAGTCGAGAACCAAGTTATATGTACCAAAAAGAGTTCTGAGATTCTTCACAACAATTCGTTCATAAATATACCTCATCAGGTTCTTTTCTCAGTTTGGACTTTATGAATCTTAGTAAATGTTTTTGATTCATGCATGCTGAGTGGTGAACATGAGTGTCGACCTTCCTGACATTATAAAAATCACGATGTGGTGCAGTCTTCTGGGCAAGAAACTCCCTCTCCGAGTTTAACATCAGATGAAATTTGAACTTCTGCAAGGAAATAAAAATCTATATCACACAACAAACCGGAATGGAGAGCTTCAAATGATTCCAATGAATTGTGCAAACAACAAAAATATAGACTGCATTACATGCTCTAGAAGATTCAACCGGTTATGGCAGACAGTTCTTGTGTTTCCCGCCGCAGTCACCCGGAGAACATAATGCAAGTCAGTGAAAAAGGTTGTGGCATCAGCAACAGGATAAATCCTTTCCGTATCTGAGACAAGATGGAGATAATGTGTCATAGGACACTGGAATAGACTAATGAAGAAAATAAAGCAAGCTAGCAGGAATCCTTACAGCCTTTATCCGCATAGACCTGAACAACACCATCGACCATTTGGAAACCATGCTGAAAGCACAATCAGCGGTTGAAATCAGGGCTAAAAAACAGACAAGAAGGTATCCAAACAATAAAGCAAGCAGAAGTAGCTACCTCTGATTTTGGTTCAGGCACAAAGGTGAATGGATTTGGATTAGGTTTCGGTGTACAGGGATCATTTATAACCTCCTTCTCCCATGGAGCAATCTCTTCTCTAAAAAGGTAACAATCTCTTAACTCAAGACACTTCTGAAGGATCTTGTAGACCTCTATTTCATCCGGTGATGGAATCTCTGGCATCAAATAGAAAATAACATTTAATAACCTTCCAACCATATGGTACCAAAATATCAACCCAGTGGGTCAGAATTTCTTGGAGACAAAGCAACAAATAAATGATTAGTTTGGAAGCATCTAATCATGTGAATAATGGTATATCTTCAACGTATCTAAGTCACCCAAAATTAAATGATCACTAGCAAGTAAACAACGGAAACAACAAATTGGCATTCACCACATTTTTAACAATGTTCTTTATATACACACGATAGTCGAGACATGGAGAAGCTTACATATCCACATAGGGGTATAGCATGTGAATATTCTGTTAGAAGAATGAATGGTACTTGCAACATACAAACTGCACCAGCCAATCCTATAAATATAACTATTGTTGGCTGTCTTTTGTAGGACAGAGAGGTAACTGTTTCATTCCTTGCATAAATTCTGAGCATTGCTGTATATATTCAAATAACATACCATGTGGAGCAGTTAACAACTTGATAAATGATTCTTGCTCAGGTTCTTTTCGAAGAATATCTGCAGCAACTGGATCAGGTTGAACCCCATGAAGATCATTGGATATACTATGAGGCCGAGGCAAGCCTTTTGCAGCTATAGGTATTGCATCGCCATTTTCCACAATTGCATTTCCTTTGTGTTCTCCCTCCTGCTTAAAATAAGGTTCAAGGATTAAACGGAAAAATTTAGCTTATTTTAGAATCAGTTCCAGACTTCCAGTTGGTGTACCAATGGGAAGTGAAAAATGTATGCCTTGAATAGAACTGCTTCATATCCGCAATCAATACTGCTATTGTATTCCTAATGATATGAGCAGACGACAATAAAAAAAAATGTTCAACAGCACTAAACAATGTTAAGTCATAATTTGCTTATTTCATGTGCGTGATCTCCAGACTTCTGGTATGAAAAGTAATGTCTATTGTAACATAAAATATACAAACAACTGACATTAAAGTAAGCGTTTAACAATTGTAACAAGAAGGGATAAATAAGTGAGTGACTGGAACTTACAAGATTTCCATTTGTGTTCAGGTAGCCATTATCAAGTTTGCCATTGACCTTCGTAGCAACGTCCTCATCTGACCCCTCTACACTCTCAAAAGTACTTGCACTAGCAACAGGGGACTTGGGCGAATTTGGTCTGATTAATCCAACCCGTCTGCTTGAACTTGAACGAACAATTTTTTTCTTGCCTGCATTAATAAGTAGCTGTCATTGCACTACCATAAATAGCAAAAGAAAAAACCCACGATGTTGCACAACATTTCCAGGTCTTTCTCCTGACAATTAATCACCATTCACCCTTGCGTAGGAACAGACAATATTTCTGTGTAACGAGTAAGAGTTTGTTTTGTACTGGCATCATTCACCTAATCAACATACTAGTCAAAATATTAACAAGATCTAAGATGTTGGTCAAGGTTAAGGCATACCAATTCCTTTGACCAACCGCTTTCTTTCTTCATTTCACTAGACGTAAACTAAAATTTTAGGACAATTTAGTTCAGCGTAATCACATAAATATACAAATTGAGAAGTAGCATTCATGCAAAGCTGACAAATTGGACAACGACCATTTGTCAATGAGACACCAATGAGCATCATGGGGCAGTTCGCCCTCCCGAAATATCACCCACGTGCTTAAATTTTAAAGGAAACTAGAAATACATAAATGAATAACTAGTGGGGCATTAATCTGAGCTTCCTAAGTCCCAAAGTAAAAAAAAAGTAGATAACTAATCACTTCGATCACTAATTACATCACCACGTTGGATCAGTTCATAGATACTACCGTTAATTGACGTTCTAGTTTTGAAGCAGTTCCAGTACAGTGAACAGCGTTTTCATGGAACCAGGAGCCTAATATTTTCGTGAGGAACCTTAGAGCTTAGATTGATACTCCATCTAACGCTGCAAGTTCGCAAAATAGATACAAATCTGTAACACTGAACCTGAATGTTCATCACACTCACACTCACACATCACAGGAACACTTGATAATTAAGAGGAGCAAGTTTTGTTTAAGCAAAAGGGATAAGCGGCTAAGCGCACCGAGTTTTTACTCCACCAAAAGTAGTCCGTGTTTCCGCCACATCAGTACGAAACCGAAGCCATTTCACAAGCCAACTCCCCCAATCCTATCTTCTCCCAGCCAGCCGCCACATGCCCGCCCACGCGTGTAGCAATAGTAAATAGGTACAGACAAACGTACCCTCTGGCCCCACTTGCAGCCTCGGCAAGCCCTTGGGGATCTGCATGCAGGCGGCGGCGGCGGCGAGCGCGTCGTCGTCACCGTACGGCCCTCCCACCCCTTCCTCGTCGTCGTCGTCGTAGCCGTACTCCTCGCCCACGGGGTACCCCCTGGCGACGCCGCCGGCGGCGTAGATGGAGGAGAGGTCGGGGAGCGACGAGGAGCCGGGAGCCGCGCGGCGCGGGGGAGGAGGAGGCTTGTCGTCGCGGTGGTGGCGTCGCCGCTGTTTGGCGGCGGCGGCGGAGGAGCGGACGATGTCGCCGCCGAGCTGCGCGACGGCGCGGCAGTGCAGGTAGTAGGCAGAGGCGGCGGCTGCGGAGGCGCCGACGAGCGCCGCGACGGCGAGCTGCAGCTTGTAGGAGGCGGCGGAGGCGGATTCCATGTCGGCGGGTATGGGGGCTGGGTGGGTTTAACAGAAGGAATTAAGCAGAAGAATGGGTAATCAATGAGGGCGGAATGGTGGGGAGTGTATTTATAGGGGACCGTGCGGACGGTGACGGGGACGACGCCAGGTGAGGTGTCAGGTGTGGTGAGAGACTCGTGGGGTTTTGGTCACGTGAGCGGAGTCAGTACTGATTCACCCTGCTATGTGGCTGATAATCTCTAGTTTCTCCCGTCACAAAACAAGAATGAAATCTTGGGGTGAATAACTTAATGGCAAGCATGTTGTGTAGGGCTAGGGAGGGAATCCAATGGTTTAAATATGATGGAGTAGTAGTAGCATGTATTCCCTGTTTTGCTTTTGTAGCTAGGTGGAAATTTTGATTTGGATTTTCTTTTGCCCAAGGAAATTTCGAAGTTTAGCGGGTGATTTTCCTTTCGAAAAATAATTCCACGTTCTATCCCCAACTCTTGTGAAATCGTGGAAGTTTACTTTTCGTAGTAAAACTTTGTTTGGACCTCAACAAATCTTCAGTGTTTTAAAAGGTTCACATCGGCAGCCCGTCCTAACGAATGCGTTTACATAGAAGAAAATAAAATTATTTTGTCCAATTAAACCATGACACAAGCCTCGTAGATCCAAAACAAGAGGGAAAACATGTTGGCCACCATGCCTTAGCAGCGGTGACCCCTCCTACGAGAACACTCGCACGCTATATGATCGCCGTGAAGCACCACCTCACTATCCCACATGTTTAGCATAGCATCACGTAGTATGTACGGGTTGAGCTCCAAACTGCCATGTATATGGAAGTTGACAGCCTGGTTATGCTTTCCACCTGGAGGTAGAAGCATAGAGGCATAAATCAACGACGGGATTCCTACAACGAGTGCGATGATGATGGGGAAATGTCGAGGTATGATCATTATGTTAATCTTGACATCACTCCGACAAACGTGGAGCACACATTGAACTTTCTTATTTATTTTATTTTACTAATTAATTCTTTTTTAGGAAATGTTCAGTAACAATCCTCTCAAGGAGGCTCTTGTCGGATTTCAACTAATTCTCCTTGAGGTTCTTGCCAACCGGAGATGTTGGGGTCCAAGAGTATAAGAATGTGTGTTGCATGGTACCACACTACCGCACATCACATGCTAAAAAAAATACAAATCACTGGGTAGTTCAAGTCTATTACCTCCTTTGTTACTCAAGTTTAACCAACTTTAATGACACTAGTGGAATTATCTCTCTCCACTTTAAGATGAGTTACAAAAGAAGGACCCTCAGTGCACCACCTTCATTGTTGCTTTGTGGGGTGACGTTAGCCCTACCGAACATAACTGACAGTCAATAAAGCATGTGGACGACAAAATACTAACTTGTAGGCAGTGTCGCCTTTGTATTGTACGACATGCGAGTTATGGTGACACGTGCACCTATCGATACCTTTTAATTTATCTTATCAGATATGGTTGAATCAATGTGCGTTTAAAAGAACTATGGTTTTTGTAAAAAAAAATACAAATAAACATAAAGAGCATTTAATTGGTTTTTTTTTAAGGCAAGAGCATTTAATTGGTTGCATGTGGTAAAAAGAGTGATAGATGGGTGTAACACAAAGTGGTACTCCCTCCGATCCATAAAAAGTGTCGCTCATCTAGTACAAAGTTTGTACTAGATTAGTACAAAATGGGCGACATTTTTTTATGGATCGGAGGGAGTATAATTTTTAATTACGAAGGAGATTTAATGTATAGTATGTATTAAGATAGTGAGTATACAAGTATAAGAATGTTTACAACAATAAAAATTCAAGGAAAGTAAAACAAAATTTGTATGTACAGTGTCAATTCCACATGGAATGGCACCTACACGTCCTCTATTGGGTTTCATCAACTAGCTTAATCTGCAAGAAGTTGTTTGGTTGTCGAATATTCTGCTATTTCTTTCCAATCAAGCTACCTTTGTTAACCTATGTGACATATGTTAAAGTGAGATTTGTCGGTTTATGTCAAAAGGATAGACTCATGATTGTAAATAGAATGTGGACAAAAATATAAGCACAAAAAAATTGGAGGACAAAATATAGCATAATATGGTTTATAGGAGAAATAAAGCGTGTGGTTGTGCTAACGTATAGTATTGGTCTGTCCACTGTACAAACTCGAAGTAAGCTAGTCGTGGAGGTTCTAGTATAGGATCAGTGTAGTCAAGAGGAATGGGAGATGGAAACATGACAATATTTAAAAGAAATATTTTAGTGATAAGGACTTAAAATGAGGTTACACCACATAAGATTGGACGGGGCAAAACATTTTTTTACGGAAAACCTTTGAAAAAGTAAAGATAAGGTCATGAGGACAACAAGCAGGTTACGCTTAGAAAATTGGGGTTATCTTAGCGGCTTGTACATAAAGAGGTGTTTGTGGAGACGTCTCTCCTACCCATCCAAGACAACATGCGGTTCTAGCTTTCTAGGGATCTAGGGAGGAAAATATTGGATAGAAGTTCAATAGTAAGGTTCCAGTAAAGATAAGTGCTAAGTATACCATAGCCTCTTAACTAGATTGGATATGGGCAAATAGAAGAATCACACTCTTTGTTGAATTGATAAAGTTTTTTTTTGGAAAAAATTGATAAAGATGTCGCCTCATACTTATTGGAAATGTATGATCTACATATACAAAGTATATCCTACAAGTGTTTTCAGATATCCAGTCATGCCTTAATTTACTTTCGTTTCATCCTCCAAAAATGAAGAAGAACCCCAAGGAGCCACATTATGTACGTTGTTCTTATTCAGTTGGCAAAAGACGACGAGGACTTTTATGGAGGATAACTATATACTACTCCCTCCGTTCTGAATTAATTGACTCAGATTTAGTGCGATCACTTCCAAACGTAAAGGATTATGGACGACAACCACTATGGTATCCAAAGGGATATGTTAGGTTGAATACATGCACATGTCCAATCTTAAATTGGGAGCTCCAACAAAGACATACGGGTTTAGTTTTTTTATTGGTAAGGGTTGTTTTTATAAATTATTGGTGCATGGCTTAATAATCTCATTAAATCCACTAAACGATATTTTTTTACTTGAAGAAAATTCAGATTGGTCAGGAAGAAATGGCATTTTAAGTCCAAATCGGTAGTTTTCCTTTGTTTTACTTCAGGGTGAACAAATCAAAGCTTTTGACGGAAGTTGTTTGTTAGGGGAGTGCTCACACCACTCTAGATAAGTGCTTTTGAGGGGTACCTTTCAGTTTTGATTTTAATGGCTAATGTGATGTGAAACTTTTATGCTTCTTTTGTGCAACAAACTACATGATTCTATTTATTCCCTGAGATCACGTCTTCTTTTATACTCAAAGCATCATTTTACAAGAACAATCTCGTCGACATAGGTGTTTAAACTAGGAAGATTGTTAACCAACAAATATATGTAACCGACATATTCCGCATCCACGTAACAACTTAGGAAATTAGAATAGACAAGTATTTGTCCTGTTTTATATCAAAATTGAAAGTATCATATATTCATTAAAATGGCATTTTGCATCTGTATGGTCCAGGCCAGATATGCATCAACTGTGTATATTCGGATTTTGTGGAACCATGCAACTGGAAATTGAGGATTGAACTGGCCTCGACCAAGAAATATCGCAGTCAGAAGGTAGGTACTCGTGACCTTACTAACATTGTGGTTCCAATCTCGTGTAGGCAATCACAAGGTAGTGTGGTTGAGTGCGCTTATCTGAGAGGATACCAGCCAGTTAGTGGGACTAACACACATCTTAAACGTCTATGCCACACGTCCATTGTACTTATCTCTTCTGAATATGAAAATGGAAACAATAACATGTTAATGCTTTAAGTAGATGTATCCAAGAGATAAAGTGATTCATCTGGTCAAAAGAAATACGTACATTTTTTCTCAAGAATGCTTCATTTTTTCTGAAATGGGAATGTACCCAGCATCGGCATCCACACAGCCATTTTCATTAGATTATTCAACAAAGCGTACAATAGAAGTATAAAAATCAGCACGGACGGCTGTTTGCTACACCTATAAAACTGATGATCTGGGTGGCCAAAAAAATAGGACGTCTGTCCTCACAACACACCAACGTGTATCCTCAAAAGACGGAATGCCAGATTAAGCTACCCATTAGCGAGCAAGGGGCACAACCGGTCCAGCTGACCCTCAGCGGTGCCGATCCGCACGCTACGGAAGTCGCCGCCGCCGCCTTCCTCTAACCCATCTTCATGGATATGGACCAAAGCATTAGTTTTTTCAGGTTCCCGTTGATCCCGCTATGGGGTTAGAGTGTAAGACAACTCCACCACCCTACGCGCGTCGATTAACACATGTCCACCGCCGAGACGCCATGCCGCCGAGACTCGCCGCCGCTTCATGTAATCTTGTTGAATAGTACAATAATTCGGGAAACTTGGCAAGTGATAGACTAACTACCATGAATGGGGAAATCGGTGTCTGAGTTTGCGAAGAACCATTTGGGGGGGTGGAGGTAGAAACCATGATAGTTTGGGGAGTGGGGCAAAAGGCTCTAGTTTTCTTATCTAAACCTTGTAAAAAAATCTTTAGTGGGTTCTTCCAAAGGGATATGTCCTATGCAAAGTTGCATGTTTGTTCTCCATGGGAAGCTTAGTATTCACAATATTCGATCTTAAGTAAGGCATAGCCAAGTTGGCAGAAGCATTGCGTGATCACGAGTGCCCCCCATTAGCCGTTCAGGCATCAACCAAGAACAAATCTATTCTAGAGTTTTGATAATGATTTTGGACCTTTTCAGTATACTGCCGGGCATATACTACTAAAACGTCGATTGCATCGAATCAATCAACTAGCTGACTGGGATCAGATGAGACAGTTGGATCTGGTCGGGTTCTCCGCGATCAAGCAATAGATAGACGCTCTATCGTGTCTGAGTGGCATGTGTAAAAGATGCAGGCGGCTGCTGTGACAAGAGGACATGCGTCGCTGTTCCTGACTGGGATCCCAAATCCGTCCACCCACGCAATTATTAGTACATATGCATGGACTGATAATTGCATGCATCTGATGCTTTCTGAAATACTTATGATGTTCGATTCAGGAAAGGAGATGCACAGGAATAAAACTCTTGAATTTCAGATGATTTGTCCCAAGTTTTTTTGTGTGAAAAATTGAACGTACGTGGAGCAGAGTGGCGATGGGGGACTCTCTTGCTTGCTTACCAATTGAAGAGGTTATTCCTTGTTCCGGCATTCTTTGGTCCTGTTTAGAAAGGTTATAGCGAAATCGGAACATGAGTGCCACTTGGCAGTCCAAATGGTTCATCATTTGTTTTGTTCCACTCGCGGACTCGCCGATCTCCACGGCAGTAGCTCGTATCACTGTTTTCTTTTAAGCGGTATATCCGGCATCCTGTTCCTCGTTGCGGGCCATCAAATGTAGTTGTGCTCCAAATACCATATCTTCAATACTTTGGTATTTTGATTTAGAATATATTCCACGTTGCATTCCGGATTTAGGTGTTTTTCTAGTGAGTCCTGGTAAAGCTCCCAAACGGCGTATTTTTTAACGACCAAAACCCTGGAATAAAGACATCAATAAGGTATAACATTATTGCACCTTCTAATCCTACTAGGTTGTGCTGCTCTGCACCGCATCAATGTCACACCTCAAACCCACGTCAATCCGGCAAAATTTAAACTCCTAGAGTGTTCGACTACATCAACAAAACTACTTGTCACTTGAAAAAATAGAGACCAACTTGTATACTACCTAGCTAGTGTGTTAAACTCCTGCAGGTGGTGACGATAATCTTCAGTGAACTCCGCATGAGGCAGAAGCGATGGATGGTGGGCCCGCTAGGTAAGTTAGAGATGTTCGGGGTCAGGAATATTCTATTAAAAAACATTTTTTTGTTGTGCCTCAACTATATCAACTGGTCGGTAGAAGCGGGAAGAGTGCATCTCTCTTCTACATTGCATTTTGGGGGAAATATGGGCAACTCTACTTTTGCGATGTGAGTAGACGAGTGTTGTAATGAGTTATCTCTACTATATAATATGTCTTGGGGACTCCGGTCGTACGTCACTTTTTATCCCGCTTTTACCCCTATGGTTTTTGAGATATTACCCACCACTGCCACCGGTAAGTGAAGAAAAAACGATTCGGGTAGAGACTGCCCATCCACCGCGGCTCCCTGGCCGGAGACGGCAGCGGCGCAGCTCCCTGGCCGGAGATGGCAGCGGCGTAGCAGTTGACGAGGCGGAGACGGCAGGGCGCGGCGAGCGGCGAGTTATGGAGAGGCGGAGACGGCAGGGCGTGGCGAGCGGCGACGAGCTACGAGATGCGGAGACGGCAGGGCGCGGCGAGCGGTGACGAGCTGCATCGACGCGGAGGCGTCGAGGCCATGAAGGCCGGCGACTGCGTGGTGCGTGCGGACGTGGGAAGCGGCGGCGGACATGGGCTGCGTGGCCGGTGGGAGTTGGGACGGGCGAGCGCGACGCCATGGTCGCGAGGGGAGGAGGAGGAGGAGCAGTTGGCGGCCGGCGCGAGGGAGAGAAGGATCCCTGAGCGAGGGGAGGACGAGGCGGCGGGGATACGCGACGGAGGCATGCATGCGTGAGCGTCGTCGATCTGCTGATTCAGTCGATTCAGATCGGCGAGCAGCGGTTGACGGGCCGGCGAGCAGCAACGGCCAGGCGGACGCGGAAGCGCTGCGGACGGGCAGACGCGGAGGCGTTGCGGCCTCGCGCACAGCCTCTCCGGCGCTGTGAGCAGAGACGGAGATGACGCCGTGGTGTGCTGCATACAGCAGGTAGCTAGCTCCACGCCTCCACCAACGATTGGGGGCTTGATTGCTTTTTCAATTTTTCGTGAGGGACCTATTTGTAAGGGTTAGGGTCTTCTTTGTAAAAGTCAGGGATCTATTTGTTATACATGTGTTGAAGAAATATGTCTGTGGAGCTCTATTTTACAGCGTCTGGTAAACTGTTGTTTATTTTAGCGCGTCTGATGAAGTAAACCATCCGACCGGCACGCTAAAATGCCTTTTTGGCGCTGTAAAAAAAATTAGCGCGTCGGAGCGTAACGCTGATGTTGGAGATGCTCTGATGGGTGAGGGCTCCCTGTGCGTGTGCGTTCTTGCTTGCGTGCGTGGTGTGTGTCGTGTGCACGGAGAGAAGGGAGAGAGGTGGGAGGACCCGACTGTCAAAACAAAAAATGAGAGGAGGGTGGCTGCAAAATGCTAGGGGTGGGAAAGGCAAAAAACAAAGAGGATTTAGGGTTTCGGTCTATCTGGGCCTTGGGCTGGACTTGGGCCTGGCTGGACTGTTGGCTTTAGGGTTTAGGGGCGCTTCCCGCCGACGAGTTGTGCATCGTATCAGAGCAAGGGTGTGTGTGACGGATTGAGAAGATAGGTTAGGCGGACAGATTGATGTGGCTCTGTGTGAAGAAGAAAATCGGAGTACAAAGATTAACTCCACTATTTTTTGGCTCTCCCCTACACTAACCACATCAACTACGGTCAAATTTGATGGGAGGAGATGATTATGTGTTTGAACAAACATGTTTTTCGTTAGCCATCTTCTCAATAAACCCAATCGACATTGGTCAAAATTAATGAGATTTCGTCGGTGGAGTACTAAGTGTCGCCAACATTGGAGAGAACGCTTACGAGTTAGAACGACGCGGATTTTTTCTCCCGTTGCATTATTCATAAATTTGGGGACCCTTTTTTGATGTGTTTGTCCGTGTTTAGTTAAATTTGTTTACCCGTAGCAACGCACGGGTATTTTGCTAGTTGCTCTAATTTTCCTAATTTGGTACGTAGATGTGGGGAGAGTAGGGGAGGGTTGGAATTGTTATAAGATATATGGTTTCCCATTGTAAAAAAAAATCATATGTTAAATTTTATTGATCCCTCAACTATATCAACATGCAAACAATGATTTACAGAGATAACATGAGTAGTGTAACATATTTACCTTTCTTGTATAGATGAAGAGAAGAATGCCTTATTAACTACTGTGCATGCTCTTATACAACGTTTTTCTCCTTGAGTACGACAAACCATGCATGTGCCTAACAAAATGACATGACAGCAGATAAAAGGTTTCGTGTCAATTTTCGTCAGTTCTTATTATATCTCCCTCTCTGTCTTCTAAAATCAGTAGTTCAGTTACCTTACTTTGCTACCACCACTATCGAAGCCTAACCTGCCTTTTGTTGTCGAAAAGAAGAGAAAGGGACGATTAAGGCTATCCGAACTATAGTTAGCACTCCGACGATGTGCGAATGCGACATGCATGTAGTGGAGAGCTAGAGCTAGCACAAGTATTGTACTGCTAGTGCTAATAATTGCATGGTAGCGTTGCTATCCGCGGCGATGTTTTGGCGTCTCGTCCTTTTCCACCCACCCTATCCGCCCGCCGATCCACGTACGCGTGTTTGTTGCTACCTGTTCAGGCCCCGTCGACGTTGCTTTCCGTCGGATGATAAGGTATCTAGGTAGGCGCACGCGTGAACGGCGAGGTGTGTGTAACTCGATTTGGCTGATAACAAGTAGCTCCACTCAATCAACAGGAGTCACTTCTGAAGAAATATTAGCTTATCTGCCGAATGCAGCAGCGCCGCTGTCAATGGATAAGAAAGCGCAAACAGGGAGAACATGCATATACATACTCATTAACAAACATTACTGAATGTATCCCACGAGATGATTGCGTCTATAGCCGAAAAGAGTCTCATCTCTCCAGTTAAAAAGTTCAAACATACTACCCATACGTTCCCAAACAGCAACAGGCCAAACCAGAAAGGGTACGCGCGCAACTGCATCTTAGGGCATAATGCATAAATACGATGTTTTAACTCGAGATTCTGGAAGAAGAAGGAACATCTCAGCTCCTTCCTCTGACATGCATGTCATACACATCAAAACGCATAACCAGGGTGGGTCGGTCTCAAATCATCAGACGCCTCCAGGGGGAGTTCTCAGGTGTCTTCAGTGCGTCCGAAGCTTGCTCTTAGCCCTAGACGCAAACCATGGAGTGGCTGTAGGCGCAGGCCAGGGTGTGCGTCTGCGGGCTCGTCTTGGTTGGGCGTGGACGTGGGCTTGAGCCACGGTGGGATGGAGTCTCGGCTTCAGGTCCTGAAGCTTTGACAGACCCAACTCCCTATTTTCCTTCCAGCTGATCTGGCATCAGCTAATGGACACAAGGGAATTTCTAGCCATCTTCAGGCCCTCAATCTGAAGGAAGCCAATATGGCCGAAATATCTTGTCTACCTGCAACTGGAGATGTTGCTGAGAGAAGTGCTTCTCAGCCTGCAATTGGAAATTCATTAGGGGCTGTTCGTAATGATGCTCAAGCTGCTGCTTGATAGAATGCAATGCTTTCAGAGAAAGCCTGCAACGGGTCTGATGTATGTGGTGAATGGGAAGTGATGTATGGATGTTTTTTGGTAATTGTACATGCTCTAATGAATTTTGTGGACATATATATGAATTGTTTGAGATCAAGCATAAAAAACAGGGGAGGTTTTGCCCAAATTTAGATTTTTTTAGTAAAATTTGGTAGACCAATTTTTTATTTTTTTAAAATAAAAACTGGTAGACCAAAAATTTAATTGAAATATCTCTACAATACCTAAACTCCCTAGGATTTGAACTCCTAGGTTAAGCCATGTGTCAACATCTTATTGGTTCTTGCTTTGCATATTTGTGACCCCCATATTATGGTCAGAATAATATTATTTGTCCGTTGGTGAATTTTTTAACTTTCACACATGAATTTCGGGCCGCCCTTATCCTAGAGCATCTCGGATAGATGTTATATTTTAGTCTTTGAGGATATAATTATTTTGTAGGATAATTGAGGTAAAAAACCTTATTCCAATAGCCGTAATTGATGTAAATTTTGTCCAGATTTGTTTTGTGTGTCCAAAAACTAACACGAAATGCTGTAAAATACAAAACTTGGTTTATTGCTATATAAAAAAGGACAACGTGGGTACACCAACTAACAATTGTAAGTTTTATGGCATGTGTCAACATCTTATTGGTTCTTACTTTGCATATTCGTGACCCTCATATTATGATCAGAATAATATTATTTGTCCGTTAAGCTGGACACACAATTTAGTGATGAATTTTTTAACTTCCACACATGAATTTCGGGCCGCCCTTATCCTAGAGCATCTCTGATAGTTGTTATATTTTAGTCTTTTAGAGTATAATTATTTTGTAGGATAGTTGAGGTAAAAAGTCTTATTCCAATAGCCATAATTGATGTAAATTTTGTCCAGATTTGTTTTGTGTGTCCAAAAACTAACACGAAATGCTGCAAAATGCAAAACTTGGTTTATTGCTATATGAAAAAGTACAACGTGGGTACACCGACTAACAATTGTAAGTTTTATGTCCCCTCTTGTCTCTTCTATCACCGATTGGCCTTGAACCTCCGCCACAACTCTTACACTACAATATCTAAGTTCCCTAGGATTTGAGCTCCTAGGTTGAGTCATGTGTCAACATCTTACTGGTTCTTGCTTTGCATATTCGTGACCGCCATATTATGGTCAGAATAATATTATTTGTCCGTTAAGCTGGACACGAAATTTAGTGTTGTAAGTTATATGTCCCCTCCTATCTCTTCTGTCACCATTGGCCTTGAACCTCCGCCACAACTCTTACACTACAATATCTAACCTCCCTAGCATTTGAGCTCCAAGGTTGAGTCATGTGTCAACACCTTACTGGTTCTTACTTTGCATATTCCTGACCGCCATATTATGGTCAGAATAATATTATTTTGTCTGCTAAGCTGGACACGAAATTTAGTGATGAATTTTTTCACTTCCATACATGAATTTCGGGCCGCCCTGATCCTAGAGCATCTCCGATAGATGTTATATTTTAGTATATAATTATTTTGTAGGATAGTTGAGGTAAAAAGCTTTATTCCAATAGCCGTAATTGATGTAAATTTTGTTCAGATTTGTTTTGTGTGTCCAAAAACTAACACTAAATGCTGCAAAATACAAAACTAGGATTTGCTATATAAAAAAGTGCAAAGTGGGTATGCCAACTAACAATTGTAAGTTTTATGTCCCCTCCTGTCTCTTCTGCCACCGATTGGCCTTGAACCTCCGCCACAATTCTTACAGATTTGACCGCGAGTCTACCGCCGCTGCTTGAAAGCATGATACAGATTCGAACTTGAGAGTTGTCGTTGCTCTCCAGCCACGCGACACCATCATCGCGTCCCAGATGTCGTCTCCCACCTACCCGCCGGAGAACCAACCGAGCGGCCCTCCTCTCCTCCCCTTTATCACCGTGACTCCCCCCCCCCCCCCCCCCCTTGCTTGCGACACATGCAAATTATGCATCTGGTACACCTCGAATAACCTCTTCCTCACAAGGTTTATGCGCCTCCACACATCCTATTGGGGCTTGCCTCTTTTGGCTATTAATCAATTTGAAGTTGTTAATTTTTATTATATGGTTTATACTGCAGAACTAGACTAATATCTACAATATGTTCTTGAAAAGGTTATGAATATCTATTAATATTTATTCATATCAGAATGTCATGTGTTGATCACCTAAAATCAGCAATGGTACCCACAGGCGCAGCAAAGCGCGTCATCTCCTTCTAGTATAATACTACTGCAGCTATAATTCTGTACATATTTTTGTCACATTGTACACTAGGGGCAGAAAGGTCTTTCCATGTCCCTCTTTAACACCGTTGGTGAACAAAATGAACTAGTGTCATATAGGGAAACAAATTTTAAGCATGTGTCAAATTAGGAAGGAATATTTGTCTAGGACAAAATAAGGAACCAAGTTTTATGCCAGTGTCAAATAAGAAATTTTCTCCAATATCTACTCTGGAAGCTCCACTCATTTTATTGTTCGGTAGCAACAAATAAGTAGCACCACTAGTAGAGGTATATATTAAAACAGGTGCATAAAATGAATCAGTTACATTGGCAATCTTCGCACATACAAAACACACTATTAATAATTAATCCAAATATAATCAAGTTCGACAAACATCACAGTTAACTTAGTTCCAGCAAACCGGTACTAGTAGAAAGGGCCATCAGGTGTATATATTGTTTTTCATTGCTAACACCTTCAGGCTTCATACATAATAATATAATAATAAAAGGCACAAATAACAACCCAAGCAAAAAAAACTAAACCAGCTGTGCTCTGCAAGCCAAAGACTCCTTGTACACCAATTTGTCTATCCGAGAATGGTCCATGCTCCCCGGTTGCTGTTCCTTCCTCAATTTTACCTGACTCGCTTGGTGCTTAGCAGTCTGGTTAATGAACTTACTAAAATCAACGTCCCAGGCAGGATCAAAATAGATAGAGTCTTCATATCCAATGTACCATCAAACTGAGTCTTCCTCTGCCCGTGTCCAACAAGTCCTTGGATGTTCACTGCACTTGCTCCACGAGCCATGTCTTCAAAATCCTTGCAACGCCCAAGGTATGATTTTGAAGATGGATGAATAATCTTGATCCCATCATACTCACAATGATAGCAGCGACCTTTTCTCAAAAGATAAAACGAAAAAAAAATGATCATCAGATTGACAATATCAAAGCTAACAAGCAACAATACCAATAAGAACATCAGCTGAACAAAACTTTGTATCACGATATGCCAGTATGTAAGAACAGAGGCCATGCATGCACAATAACTAGCGTCTTCCCTTGACCTTTGGCAGCCTATCGAAGTAAGTCGAATGAGGTTGAGCAATGGAACTATTTTTTTCTTGGAAAGGGAGGCAAAAGCTTTGCCCAATCGATTAAATAAGGAGAGAGTTTTATAAGAAAGTAAAAAGAGTAGGGGATTAATTGGCAGGTAGGACCATTGTTGCTCTTTTAATATGAATATACCTAGTGCAAATACGAATAATTTTGTGAAAGAGCATCAACTAGTGGTACCGGGGTGCACATCTTGGTTTTGCATCCTTGACACATGTCAGATGCGGGGTGCAACATGGGACAGACAGACCCACGACCAAAACACCAAAGTAGACATCGATCGTTGGAGTAACAAATTTTAATATGGCCCTTGATGACGTGGCAACACTCTCTCGTATTAAGCACCTATACTTAAACACCTTCCATTGTACATGCCTTAGAATCCTTATACCAAAAACAGAGCAGAGCAGTTCAGACAAATTCAGAAAAGGTCAAGTTTCCGTTACTTCTTTTTTAATCCTTGCAAGTTTATGGCGATAATTTATCAATAATAATGGATTCTGGTGCTTTTTACTTTCTGGGTGTAGAGACAAACAGCTTGGTTTCTCTTAATAGAAATCGGAGGGGACTCTTTTTATCAAAAAAAAAAAACAATAATAATAGAGAAGTGCAAGAGATGAAAGAGCCAAAGAGGAAATGGAGAACATCAAATGGGCCAGGGCAATTGATGATGTTCCAGAAAGCTAGCTACGTAGGGACAATATCCTGTAACAACAACATATCTACAATGAAGTGTATTTGCATAAAAAACAGAAAAGGCAAACTCATAGTTCTACACAGGGTAAGAAAATGTGGTCTTCTTTTATGCATCATTTGAGGAAGTAAAACTGAAGATCTGAATTCCTTGAGAAAATTACAAAAAACCACCACAATTGTGGCTAGGTTTTCGTAAAACCGCCGGGATTCTCAAAAATTGCGCGCAACCACCGGTTCAGAGCTAATGATTTTCAAACAACCACCACTCGTGAGGTAAGCAGACACGATGCTCAGTTAACACTGATTATGACAACGGGGGCCCATTTTCAGAGGACACATGGCAAGTTTAACATTGCATCGTGAATAGCCGTTCATTCTGGGTCTTTTGTGCAATTTTTCAAACACTAAACATCCCAAAAAAATAAAATATATAGGCAGCCCTGCCCCGACCCCGACCCAGCCGCCAAGCAGCTCGCCAGCCGCTGCTCGCCGCCGGCCTCCGCTCCCCGCGGCCGATGCCGCTCCCCGCTCGCTCGTCGTGGCCGTGCTGCTCCCCGCCCGCCCGCTGCACACGCCCGCTCGCTCGCCGCGGCGGCCGCCGCTCACCGTTCGCTCGCCGCGGCCGCCGCCCTTCCGCCGCTGCTCGTCGCCGGCCGCCGCTCCCGCTCGCCGCAGCCGACGCTGCTCCCCGCTCACCGTGGCCGACGCCGCTCCCCGCTCGCTCGCCGCGGCCGTGCTGCTCCCCGCCCGCCCGCTGCACACGCTCGCCCGCCCGCTCGCCGCGGAGGCCGCCGCTCCCCGTTCGCTCGCCGCGGCCGCGGCCGCCGCTCCCGCTCCTGCTCGCCGCGGCCGACGCCGCTCCCCGCTGCACACGCTCGCCCGCCCGCTCGCGGCCGCCGCTCCCCCTTCGCTCGCCGCAGCCGCGTCCGCCGCTGCTCGCCGCTCCCGCTCGCTGCAGCCGACGCCGCTCCTCGCTCGCTCACCGCGGCTGACGCCGCTCCCCGCTCGCTCGCCACGGCACGGCCCGCGGCCGTGCTGCTCCCCGCCCGCCGGCCGCCCCAGCCTCGCCGGCGTGCTGTGTTGCGCACGGGTCAACGCAGGTATCTAATGGATGGATCTACTGACAGGTGGGTCCCACAAAAAAATTGCATAAAAACCCAAAAATAACCTGACAGGTGGGCCTAGTCTAACCGTGGCTGTTTAAATTGCCACATCACTCTTGAAACTGGGTCCCTCGTGTCAGTTTCATGTTTAACTGAGCTTCACGGATGGTTAGCGCCGAAGTGGTGGCTGTCCGAAAATCATTAGCTCTGGACCGGTGGTTGCGTGCAATTTTTGGGAATCCCGGTGCTTTTACGAAAACCTAGTCGCAATTGTGGTGGCTTTTTGTAATTTTCTCGAATTCCTTGAAAATCCACCATGTTAGATGTCCAAGAAACATTATTCTACATATCGGATATTCCATGCTAATTGTATGTCCAACATTCAATGCAGCTTAAAAGTATGTTCGTGCTACACTCCATAACTGTATCTATCAAACTTTTTTTAGAACACTATCTATCAAACTAGTAACTATATAACTAGTACTCCCTCTGTTCATTAATATAAGACGGTTTGGATAGTTGAAAGTTGGCTAGATAAAAACCAAAATGAATGAACCTACGTACTAAAAATGGACTAGATTCAAGCTAAAGTGAGTGAACCTACCAAAAGGTAGAACGTCTTATAAAAGGAAACGGAGGGAGTATCTATCAAACTAGTTCTATAGTTACTATGTGCTTAAAGATAAATATCTACAAAACTCGGTTCACATACTGTGGTGGATGCTCTAAACATCATTTAAAAGATTATGATAAATATCTCAAGGGGGAAGTTGATACCCCTACAACATATTCATGGAAATAAAACTGATATATCAAGATATGAGTTTACGACAGAGCATACCAACATCTTTTGTTAGATCCAATATAGGAAAGCACAAAAAGTCCTTGTGCTGCATGTCTTCAACACTATTGCTACATTGGATGAAGAAGAGTGTGGGAACTTGATCAGCGTCATCATTCTGGGAACCTCTTGGTCTCGCCAAGATGTTCAAGTGAGAAAATGGGTAATTGTAGAATACACCACGCTCAGGTACTTCAGAATTCATACCACAGATAACATGAAGCTCATATTCGTGTCCCTATAATCAGATAACAAAGAAGGACAAGATCAGCAAATGTGTCCAACAGAGCAAGTGCTAGCATGTAACAATAAGCTACAGGACACAAATTTATCTTGCCTTTTCTTCAGCATATCGGCGTAATGCAGCTTCAACAATTTTGACAATTGCGTCCTGACAAGCCTTAAATTCATAAAGGTTTGCTGAGATAATCTTGGTGGCGCGACTGCTCAATTTCTGGACCTTCTTCGAAGATTTGCTAGATGGCAAATCTTGTAACAAAATTTTAGAAATGGTGAAAACATCTCTGGAAGAGAGGCCCCGCTTAACCTCACGTGCTGACCCAAGGGTTCTCCCCACGTGGGGCATCACTGCCGTTGCAAATTCTGCAAGTGCATCAGGTCTAGGATGATGTGCATCACGAGATGCAATATCATAGGCAACAGATTCAGAAAAGAGGATGTCTTCATCATGACCTTCTTCTTTTACCATTTTAATGACACTATCAAGACTGGCATTGCAGATAAGCAGGCGTCTCATAGCTTCATATACAGAAAAGCCAGGGAAGCGGCCGCAGATGTAGGAAACAAGACCATGAAGGGAGAGCAACTCGATGCGCGCGAGGCTCTTTGTGCAGATCATTGCAACCTCGAAATGTTGCTTTGGAGGAAACACGGTGTCATACCAAATGGTGTTGAGGATGATGTTGGTGACAGGATCACAAGGACCGTAGCAGTGGCCAGCCTTGAGGAGCCCACGGTGGTGGCGTGAGCACAATTCATCCTTGGGTATGCAGGAAATCGCCTCGAGGTACAACAGATGGATTTTATCCAGAAGCACCATCTTGAGAGAGATTTGTAGCCCAGCCCCAACCGGAAGTTCCATGTTCATCCTTTGTTGCAGAATTGTATTGGCCTTCCTTTTCATGTGTTGCAGCCTTGTAAATTTGTAATGACCTGCCGCATAGAACTCTCTCGGTTTGTCATATCACTGTACTGACTGGGGTGTGTGGCTAACTCAGAGAGTCTCTCCATAATGTGAGGGGGGATGGAGCCCCGTGTCTCAAGGAGGTTGGAAGCCTCCTCGACAAGAGATCCCAGCAAGAAACACCGAGAGACCAATGTGGGTGCGGGATGCAAGGCGGAGATGGCAGCGCATTCCAGAGCCGTTTTTGCAGTAGGGCCTTGGATGGTGAAGGTGTGTGTGGTGCCACGAACTTGCTGGATGAGATGCACGGTGAGGAGAAGGTCAGCGTTGGACAAGCTGAGGTAGTGCAGGGCATCCCAGGTGGTAAGGTAGCGGAAGTAGGAGGTGAGGAAGGTGACGAGGCCGCGAAGCGATCGGGCAGCGATGCTGCTGTTCAGGAGTAGGGCGTTCCTGCTGTCCGAGGTCCGGGGTACAAGGCGGAAGCTTTTGCTCGACTCTGTGATGATCTTGGAGATGGCCGCCGTGCGCCTCGATTCACTTTTCTTTCCCTTCTTTTCGTTGCCGGCTCGTAATCTCTTCTTGTTCTCCGTGATCCCCTTGCATTGCTCGTGGGAGACGGTGTTGGGATCCCTCCCCTTGCCTCGCTCGTGGGAGATGGTGTTGGCGATGATGTTGGATACGGGGTCGAGGAAACCGAAGCAGAAGCCGGCCTCGAGGAGGCTCGGGATCAGCTCGGTCGGGAGTCGATGGAGCGCCTTCTTGTAGTAATCGTGGATGTGATCCAGCGCCACGGACTGGTTGCCTGAGGCGCCGTTGCAGTCGACACCACCGGTCATCACGCGACGGCGGACGATGATGGAATCGCTCTCCATCTCCTGGCTCCTGCTGATGGTGGGGAACGGCGGCGGCGGCGGCCGCGAGTTTGAGACTGGGATAGGATAGAAGAAGGGAAAAGGTCTCTTCTCATACATTAAAAAAACAAAACAAAAACTGAAGTCATCTCACATTAAATACAATATTCGAAAATTTAAAAGGTTTTATAGCCTAACCGTTTCTCTAATTCAAAACTAGATACTATGTTGACATATTCGAACAACTTTTTTTTACCCAAAAACCTACCCGTAACACAAACATTATCCACCATGTAGTATGTAAGGTATCCATCATATTAACGATTAGATTTCGGCTTAAAAGTTTCGGATTTCTTTTAATTTCTTTAACTTTTAAAGTTACCACCTACTTTCATAAGTGAGTTATGTGATGGCACATGCACATGGTGGTATCTATTCGCTATAACACCCGTATAACTTCATAGGTATTATGGTGATAATTGTGGACAACTACACCATAAAATATATGAGCATTGTGTTCGTAAATATATGTAGAGGACATGACAAGCGCATCAATTTCATGGTGAATAACTAGGGTTTTAATGAGCCAGCTTGCTGACCTAACATATGGTGTTTTAAATTTAAAAAGAACATGAATAATTACAACAATACTTGCTAGGTAACTCCACTAGTATTGGGTTGCTACATCGATTAGTAGAGATTCACAAAAGAAGTGTTGCTATTTACTAGTGAGTGGTATGTGACCAATAATTATATAATAAAAAACCCATGCCTAACTTTATTAGTACTGGGTGAGTAACTACATAAGTATTGAGTGGTTAACTATTACCAAGACATCTGTAACTACATCGATTTGTTGGTGGATAATAACATTAACATAGTACTGAGTGGTACCTCCACCGATATTGAGTGGGACACTATTACCGAGATAGTAGAGTAACTACAATAATTTTGTGGCGGATAACTACATCATGAGACATAGGTAACTTTATCAGTACTAGGTGGGTAACTCCATCAGTATTCACGACCCAATATTGGTGGAGTCTTAGTATTGGGTATGCCTATGTGGTGAGAGGAGGTTGCCTGCATAATCAAATCCGTGGAGGGCGAATAGGCGGAGGAGAACTGAGGCGGGGTGTACTCGGCCGCAGGAGATGCGGGTGAGGAGGAGATTGGCGGAAGGCGGCGCTCTATGGGAAGGAATCACAGAGAGGGGAGGGCGCCACTGGGTATGCGAAGTACGTAAGTTCCACATTGAATCTGCTCATAAGCGGCTCACAGAGTTACGTCAAGATTTGATTTTGTCTAGATACATCTTCTTTTAAACAAACTTGAACACTTATTTATGGACGGAGGGAGTAGATCGAATGCAGCAGCCCAGGCTGTCAATAGATGAAATAGAGCGCAAACAGGGAGAACATGCATACTACATGACACATTCATAAACCTTAGTGAATATAGCCCACGAGATAAGATAAATGTGTCTAGAGCCGAAAAGAGTCTCATCCCTCCAGTTACTAAGACTCCGACTTAAATTAAAAGATCAACATACTACCCACCGTTCCGAAACAGCAAATATGCAACTGCATCTCAGAGCATAATGACATAGGTACCATATGTCTTTAACTTGAGACTCCGGAAGGGGAAGGAACATCTCAGCCCCTTCCTCTGACACATACATACCAAAACGAATAACCACGGTTGGTCTGAATCATCAAACGCCTCCAGGGAGTTCACAGGTGTCTTCAGGGGGAGTTCTCAGGTGTCTTCAGTGCTCCCGAAGCCGTCTTTGCCTTGTGCGTCTCCACCGCAGCTTTGAAATCTTCCCTGATCCCGGTGTCCTTGAACTTCAGAGCAAACGTAGTGAGCGGGCTCGGTGCTTCCCCGATGCTGTTGATACAGGCAAATGTCACACCCTTCTTGTCCATGTCCTTCAGCGTCATGTCATCGTAGAGGCTTGCGTTCAGGATCAGTCGATAGTTGCCCTTGGCCCTCATCACGAGCCGAGATCTCTCGCCACCAGATACCGGGATGTTCAGCTTCAGTTCACCTCGTCCTCTTTCTTTCCAGCCCCCGTCGAGGTACTCATATATTGCAGAGTCAGCAGTGAATACAGCCGTTTCGTTCTCTTCACCGGTTTCAACTGGGCCCTCTGGCATGGCAAATTTCTTCGGTGCATCTGCTGCAGTGGTGAGTGCTGGGGCCGAACTTCCATTGTTCATAGCACCAATACCGAAAGAAGGGAAGGATGATCCATCAGTCTTTAGCCCAAACAGGGGAGCATCTGAGCTTTCTTTAGAGCCCGAGCCAAATGAAAATGATGAGACTGAAAATCCCGTTCCAGCAAGTCCTGTAAAAGCATTTTGGCCACTGGACAGATTCTTGAAAGAGAAAAGAGGCGCCGGACCTTTGTTATCAGCATCCTTCTGCTCAGATAATCCATCCTTGGTCCCTGATTCAGCTTCATCTTTCTTCTCAGCGTCATCCTTGGTGATTTTATCTTCAGCTCCAGCTTCGTCTACTGCTTTCTTCTCTTTAGCATCTCCATCTTTTGTTTTGCCCTCGATTTCAGATGTCTTGCTGTTACCTTCATTGGGTTCTCCAACAACCACTTTGTCCTCACCAGTTCCAACCACTGTGACTTCTCCCTTGCCATCTGTCTCGACATGTTGAGAGGGTGCTTCAGTTGGGGCTTTGGACTTGCTTTCTGCATCCGACTCTTTCAGGGCTGGATCATCCTTTTGAATCTCTGCTGCCTCAGTAGAATCCGTTGTGGGTACAACATCTTTCCCAGTGCCGTTGCTGCCCTCATTAACTTTCTCAGTTGAGCAAGTGTCTTTGACATCAGAAGGTGGAGTCACCGAAACAGGGATACTTGCTTGAACACTAGAATCACTGGGGGTGAATCTAATTGCAGAGAAAGGATTAGACGAAGGAGCTGACGCCGGCTGCTGGCGCCGTACCTTTACAATCCTTCGGGTTGCCATCACTTCCTCAGTAGCTTTCTTAAATGTTCCTGTCTCATCCGCTGAATCATCATCAGGCTCAGGATTGTCCTTGTTGATTTGTTTATCTGCAACCCTCTTCCTAGAAGATGCATGTTCCTCATCCGCCATCTTACAGGTTTTGAGTACCTGGAAATCAAACAACTCGTAAGAAACCAGTAATAAAAAGTTTGCACAACTAACCATGCAACAGCACAGACAAAAACATAGTTTAAACACATTATTGGCTATACAGGTTCCCCTTTTGCAACACACCAACCCATATACAGAATAAACTTCATAGAAAGGACAGTTGAAAGGAATCTATGCTGTTGTATCTAAGGAAAAACTAAAGGCTGCAGATAGTGTGTGGGAGGAGGCGGGGGTATATGCCTGTTGTGCAATATAACCATGATTCACAACTTCCAAATTTCACATACACGTGCACGCAACTTAAAAACCGCAATCAAAACAAGCTACCCAAAGTCTAAAGATTACTGAGTTGCCTAATATCGTGCATTATGGAACTGCACCTGTGACTAAGACGAAACAAACAAAAAACATTTCCCAATTTCACCTGTCATCTGTAATTAAAGACTACGAGATTTATGAAGGGAAAACAAGCGTACCTACATAACAACGTATCAAATGGTATGTTTTGTGCTGCAAACAAATATTTTCTGGCAATGCAGTTTTCATACAGTACAGACAACCACAAGCATGGTATCATGTCACTCAGCGAACTCGAAGTGTACATGTTATATAGCTTGTGGGTGCCTGTAGCAGCTAGTGAAGAAGAATTTCTATATAAAAACAGTGAGGAACATTTAATTAGAAAGTAAAAATACAATTTAGCCTACTCAAACATACATAGATGCAAAGGAAAACTCGTAATGGCTACCAAGCTGCAGTGCTCCACTGCCCCTAAGGAGAATTTCTTTACATTTTGGCATCACAAAAGTTTTGAAGAGCAATTACACATAAATATATTGCCAAATTTTGTCACATGGCAAATTCCCGTGTAACATGTGCATTTTTTTTGTGTCCTCTTGCAACACTAAGGGTGCTCACATATTTTGAGCTTGCATGTTAAATCTGGAATCATAGCTTAACATAAAGTTTTAGGTCAAATTACTATACTTCATTCATGTACATGGGAAAAAAGAGCCAGGTCAAGAACTATAGAAGCACTAAGCAAGACAAAAACATATCATGTTACACAAACATAAATCTAGAGGAACTAAAGCACAAGACAAAAGACTCCCATAAAATTTCCCAAATCCTACAAGAAACTTCTGCTGGAACCGACAAGAAGTATGAGACAAACGAGCACAATATACAAAAACAAGCTAACACTCCAAAACTAACAGCGATATGGGGGCAGTAAGTGAGAAATTTAATCTACGAAAGTATACAACCATGAACCCATCTGTATACAGCTATCCATAACACAGCCTTCGTGCCCCAGTTCCGTTCTGAACCAAATACACATACGTACAAGGAATCCAGATCTTCCCAGAGCAATCACCACCACATACTCGACGAGCCACCTACCCAGTACAGCCTCCAAGGACAAGCTCACGTCTCACTCAACCCTAGCTTGCGAGATGGAGCCTTGGCCCTCGGCCGGTGAGTGGGAAAGGGGGGCAAACGAGAGAGGGAAACTGCAGTACCTTCACCGGGGATACGAAGACGACGTCGACGGACGAAAACCGGCCGGATCAGGACGGCGGCGGAACTCTGGACGGAGAGCTGCGACGACGACGACGACTTAGCGAGCAGCGGGACGGAGGACGGAGGCGAGCTCGGACGGAGTGACGGACGCGGTGGAAGACCGTGGAGGCGTCGCCGGTGGAGGGCGGCGCGAGGAAAATCTAGGGAGGAAGCGGCGGGCGACGAAGGCGTGAGGCGAGGGGCGACGGCGGCGCCTAGATTTTGCTCCTCCGGAAACCCTTCGTCATTTCTACCTGGCTGTATCCACTGTGACGGGCCTTAATGGGCCAAAAAAAGGCCGAGCAATGAGATAACGATGGATAATGGGCCTCAAAGGGAGATTAGTATTATCCGACTATGTTTGTCTCAAACACTAAAAAAAACATTTTTGTCAAGAAAACGACTATGTTTTTTCCTGGAATGTTCGACCAACCGACCTATCCGCCTAGTTTCGAACACAGTCCACCGTTACATGCCAATCCACATAGGAGACACGACCGTATAGGATGTCGCATGCGTCTCCTACACCGTTAGGTGTTGTACCTTTCCACCTTGGGGGCATCCATGTTCGGTAACCTAGAGATGTACACGAATCAGATTGGATATTTCTTATCCTTTTATCATATTTCCTTGTTGATTTGTAAAGGGGTAATGAATTTGCGCATCATAAAACAAATGCAAACAACATAATGAAAACATTTGTGAGTTGTCGTGACCTTTGTGATCTTGATGGGAAGATGGCTCTAACTGATAGATACATATACCGTCGCATTGAGTTGGCATTGATTTTACCGGGTGAAAGACGTCAATGGAGAAAGTTTTCTTAACTATGAACATTATTAAGACCGAGTTGAGAAATAAAATGGGTGATGATTGGATAACTTATAACATGGTGTGCTATACCGAGAGAGATGTATACCACTCTATCAATGTGATGATATTATCGTTTTCAAAGTTATGAGTCACAGAGAAGAATTTTACCATGTCATTTTGGCCATTTCTTATATTTGTATCAATATGATTGATTGTTTATTCTGTACCTTTCCTTATAAAATATGTGTGAAGGTGTCAGTTCTTTTTCTACTGTTTTATGGAGCCATATGAGGCTCAGATGAACTAAAGTACTAAACCATCGATTTTTGACCCATGCATGCCTCCTGTTGTACAAGATCATTTTTTTTTGAGAATATGTTGTACAAGACCAAATGCCCCTGTTGCACGAGACAACCTGGGTACAAAGTAAAAATGCACAATGAAGCCTGCCTCTTCTCGGCCGTGAATTGATGGTGTGCAGTCGATGCGCGAGTACTGCCGGAAAGTTGGTTGGCCCTGTAAATGAGGCCCTGCCCATGCCAGGGTTCCAATGCGCGACGCCTATGCCTCATCCTCGTACTCGTACCAGTACAAATAACGCAGGCACAGGCACAAGCCATATACACCTTTGCGCGCGCACACGTCATAGTGCAGTGTGCTGCTCATGGCTCCTCGTCGTCTCCCGCTCGTCTGGACTCGTAGTAGCCTTTTCCTCGTCGCCATCGTGCTGCTCGTGCAGCTCGGCGCGCTCTCCGGCGAGACGCTCCGCGGGTCCGTCGTCTGCCTCGACTGCGCCGCAGGCCACGACCTCTCCGGTACGTACAGCTGCAACTAAGAAATCATCAGGCGCGGCGTGTCTTCGTTGCCACTATATATAGCCTAGAGACGCCGTCGTCAAACTTGCGCACTACTGTGATACTGTCTACGTTGTATGTACCAGGTGTGGTGGTGGCGGTGCAATGCCGAGGCGTCGAGGGTGACAGCGCGGGACTGCACGCGGCGCAGACCGACGGCGGCGGCAACTTCGACGTGGCCATGCCGGAGGCCTCGGCCTCGCGGTGCGTGGCGAGGGTCCTCGGGGCCACGGAGCAGCTCTGCGCGCCGCAGAGGCTCACGGTCGCGCGCGTGGTAGCCGGGCGGGAGCCTGGTTTGTACACGGCGCTGGGATCACGCCTCGCCGTCTTCGCCAACTGCGGAGCCCTCACAACGATGGCCACGGCCGGTGGCGGTGGCGGCGACAAGAGGCCACCGGCGGCGCCTGCACTACCGCGGTTGCCCAGCCCGGCGGCAAGGTCTCCGCCGCGCGTTGGACGTGGCAGCGCACCCTACGGCCTGGGAATCCCTCTCATCTTCGTCTTCCCATTCATCCCGATCATCGGCATCCCCTGATGGTGACGACGTACTGAACGTACCATTGTGCTTGGCCTTTTGTTATTTCCTTTTAGCAAAGTTTGCAGTGATCTATTCTTTTCTTTTCTTTTCTTTTCTTTCACCAGTGATATCACCGTATGAATGTGTAAGGGACGACCAATAAGGCAATAATGCGTGAGTATTTGTTCCCTAGATGTGTGACTGAATTATTCATTGGGTCGTTTCCGCTTACACAGCTTACGCCTTCCAAGTCTGGCTGGACGTGGGCCAACTCGGGCTGGCTCAGGCCGAGCCAGCGAAATGCTCGGGCAAAAACGGCGAGCCGCGAGCCGGCTCGCTACCTCCGGCGAGCCAAGAAACTGAGCTCGACCCGAGCTCGGCGAAAGCTCGGTGCAGCTCGGATTAGCCCGCGAGCCACGCCTGATGTCTCACTGACAGATGGGTCCGGTGTTCTCTGGCAACGGGTGACTATGGACGGCGACGCAATGGAGCTTCCTCGTGGCGGCAGAGCACGATTTGGAGCTCTGTGAGGACGGATTCGAGGACGACGAGGTTGCGGAGCATGAACTGGCGGCGGCGGAGCATGATTTGAGGTCGAGGAGGATGGATTCACTGAAGATGATTCGAGGACGAGGTCGACGGGACAGACTCCTGGCGGCAGCGTGACCTGCGAGGAAGACACCCACGAAGAAGACGACTCTGGCGATCTAATTTCACGGGCCAGCGAGCTGGACCGAGCCGACCCGAGCTCGCCACGGGCCAGCTTTGAGAGCTCGGCTCGGTTAATTTTCGCAGCAGGCCGAGCCTAGAAAGCTCGGGCCGAGCCCAAAAGCTCGGTGCTGAGCGTCCAGCCTGACTTCCAAGTCTCGTCCTGCCCGAATCCGACTCCGCGGCCGCGACGCGGTTCCTTACAGCAGACTGCAGTGCACCGCCATACGTACGCAGGTGTGGCCGGAGCGGAGTCGGAGTCGGAGACCGACGAACAGAGCTAACGCGCACCCCAAAATCCTTTATAAGCAAGCACCAATCGATCACATCTCTCCCCGCCTCCATTACGCGTGTCTTGCTCGCTGCTTCCAACTCTCGTCCGTTCCCATACTCTTCAGTTCTTCCGAGCACGCGCGCGTGAGAGATCTACTCTACAGACAGGTGCGCCGGCGATGGGGAAGCGGAAGTCGTCGAACTCGAAGATGGCGTCGCGGAAGAAGCCGGCGGTGAAGCTGGACACGGCCTTCTGCTGTCCGTTCTGCAGCCACTCCGGGACCGTGGAGTGCAAGATCGACACCAAGCTCTGGATCGCCGAGGCCGTCTGCTTCGTCTGCAAGGAGAGGTACTCCACCAAGGCGCACGCGCTCACCGAGCCCATCGACGTCTACAGCGAGTGGATCGACGAGTGCGAGAAGGCCAACGATGGAGTCGTCATCCTCCGGGAGGGCTGCTAGCTACGGCAGCGGCAACGATCTCGCATGTGTAGTGCACGTCCGTGTTAGTTTCAGACAAAGATCGGATGCTTGATACGTCATTCTTGTGTCAGTGGAGTGTGTGTTGTTCTTCGATCTGAACTTGTAATATGAATTGAGGCTAGCTGTTCTTTTCTTGCTGCCAAATGTGTAACTCTGATTTACTGGAGTTCCGAGACAGTTGTCCCAGCGGTTAATTTTGTTCATACTTGTTGAGCTGAAATTCCTATGTAAGCAAAATATGTAGTAATTATTAATATAATCGGCCTTTTCGAGTCATCTATTTTGTTCCACTGTACCATACCTATATTGTTGGTTATAGGAATGATAAGGAAACAATTATGAGCCGCATCCACGTTACCACTACTCCCTCCGTACTAAATCTGAGTCGATTAATTCAGAACGGAGGGAGTACCTCGGAACAAAGAGTCAATATCGATCGGGTTAGTGGCATCCGTTGCTACTCGCAAGTCCTAAATTGCCAAACTGCAGTCGACCAATTGAAAATAAAACACAAGGCAGAGCCGCGGAGTAAACTCGGGCGCACAATCCGTAATACGCCCGAGCAATACAACAAAATGGGAGCTAGTGTATGGTTAAGTTTTGCCTGCCCACAGCCCACCTAAAATGATACACTTTTAAAGTTGTTAACAACTTTTATACCTGTATACAGTGTTCTGACCATCGCACATGTTTCAAACTAAAGAAACATGTGTGTCATATCGGCATATCACACACGATTTGTATAACGCAACTACCTACGAAGTTTGACGACATCACACACGTGTGTAATATTTGGTACAATCTGCCCATTATATTTGTGTGATATTCATGTGAACTTCAGACGTTAATTAGCATTTTGTCTTTCAGAACATTTCCTTCACACCTTTCTAAACGTCTATTTAGCATTTTGTCTTTTAGACTCATTTTTCATTATGCCGCCTTCCCACCCGCACGAGCTCGGTATAGAAAATTAGAAATATTAGGGCCGTGAAGGGATGCTGCAATGTCCAAGATCTCTGATGAGGTGTGATACTATGTGACAGACACAAAGTAGAGCGGTTTCCAAAAGTGCCTTAAGCGTCTAGGAGCCGTCGTAGCCCCCTCAATGAAGGATCACTTCCCACAACCAGTTACTTGAATGTGGTCCCTACGGAGAAGTTCCCGTATGGGGAAGAATGACGTCTTAGAACCGAGATAACACACACACAACGCCGCAAAGTAGATGTTGCAGAGGATTGTGTTGCGGACATACGGTTTAGCCTATAGAATTTTCATAAATCCATGAAGAAGAGCAAACCCGACGGTGACATGCCACACTCAATATGACTAACAAAAAGGACCCATTTGTAGATCCGCTTGACAGACTTCTCCGTAGCCATTGCGATGTGGAGGCATAAATGAGAGAAAGATTCAAGTTTTGTTTACAAACACATGAGGCGATGCGTGAAAAAAAGATGGACATGAAGAAACGAGGAGACAGGGAGATTGAATGAATTTTTTAGCCACTTACCGCGTCATCCTTTTGAAGAGGAGATAAAACAACGAAGTTGCATCGACATGGGACAGTGACTATGACAAACTTCATGCTTCATGTGTAGCCTAGATCGGCATGCACGCGCAACGTCTCGTGCTAGTGAACCCACCACCATTTATGCATGATACATCGTAGATGGACTCACCTAGACTCGGTTCCAAAGCAGTGACTCTGAGTTTGCTTAGCGAAACGTCCTAACAACATCGAGCCGCATCGATTAAAATCTACGAAGATGAGATGTTCGTCTTGCTGACTCGGCGTTTTATATTGATCGTCCTTTGTTAATTGTTTTCACGAGTTCACCAAACAATCTAGCCGACGACTCTGCTACGTAAATTTTTCCTCCTTCGGACGAAGCGAAAGCCTGACAAGCTCTAGCTAAACTCAAATGCTAATGACGAGGGGATACCAATCGGGAAAGCCCACAATGTCGAGGAGACCCATCAGACCATGGTGGTAAATGACCTAGTTATGTCCACTCTCCTGCATTGGGCTTATATGAACAGGTAGGCACCGACTCGAGGTAAAAAGGGGTCCCGTAAGGGTTCACATATAAGACGACATACATGACTTCATGTACAAGGAAAGTAGACATAGCCGACTCATACAAGAACTCTACACCAAATGAAGTCGGGTTAGATATTGTAAAATGCTAACCTGAACACACATATAAAGGGTACGCATTACACTTTCATACAAGGAGTACATTCAATAATAGACAAATAGACAAGTAAGAAGTAAGTCTTGATGTATATTTTCGTCCAATGGCGCGCACTCCTCATCGTTCCCCGACCTCTCCTGGTCAATGCAGTGCTCCTCAAACGTGAGAGGGAACTATTTTCACTGATTAAAGTTGAATATTAAAAACATGTATTTCTGACTTGATCAGGTAATGTTTAATGTTCGTATAACTGTATGAGTACACTATCTTTAACGTTTCTACACTTTTTTTCCTCTGGTATTGGTGTTATTTCCCACGAGGAAAATCGTTCCAATTCTAGGCCTTGGGCGGGCAAGCCAAGAACACAAACTGCCGGCGTTATCCTCGCTCCCACTCCCCTCTACTGTCCACTCCAAGCAGCTTGGCTCCTCTTCTCCCCGCCCCCATGGCCACCTCCCACCCCCTTCTCGCCGCCGCCACCTCCTCCTCCTCCGCCACCTTCCGCCCTCCTCTACGCTTCCTTTCTTCGCCGCCTTCTTCGCTAACCCTCAGCCGTACCCCCCTCCCTCTGGCGTGTTGACTTATCGTGTATGTATGTATGCAGCCGTGCGCGTGTTGTACTGATGCATGTGAGCTCCATTCGCAGGGCGGCGGTCGTTTCCGGTGGTGTGCGCCGCCGACGCCGACGCTAAAGAAAGTGCGCGCGCGTCCCTTATAAAGTTTCAGTTTGTTCTGTGATTGATTCCTGGGCGTTGCTGTCGAATTTCTAACGCGTGCTTCGTTTTGGTGTGGGTTGGGCTCGGTAGCAACGAAGCCCAAGGTCCCGGAGAAGGCGCCGGCGGCAGGGTCGAGCTTCAACCAGCTGCTCGGAATCAAGGGCGCCAAGCAAGAGAGCGTGAGTCCTCAATCTGTTCTGTTCACATGCGCTGGATCCTGGTTTTCTTTGCAGTATACTTATCTGAATCTAAATCGAGGTGTTACTTAGTTGGTTGGTTGGACATGTTTTGAATTGGGGATTCAGCATGCAGCCAATGCATCGCTGTAGGTTTCGGCACAGCCTGTCCAGTTCTCACTTTGTTCCCAGTATGATTGCCTGCTAGAAATGCTTAGCATTCCTTGTGTATAATAGCGATGCTCTTAGACTAATTGCTATCTAGCTATTTCTTTGTGGGAGCTGTAAATGATATATTGTTCATAACCCCCTCTCTGACATTGTATATAGAACATATGGAAGATCCGGCTTCAACTTACTAAGCCAGTGACATGGCCTCCACTTGTCTGGGGAGTGCTTTGTGGAGCAGCTGCCTCTGGTATGCTTCATTGCCTATTATGATTACTACCTGTTCCATGTATAGCTTATACTTCTACCTCCGTAACTTCAACTTAAGTGGAGTTGGGGCAACTATATTTCTCCACTTGCGACACATGGTTATTATGCTCTCCACATTCTCAGATTTGCTAGTAAATTATGTGAAATGTTGAATCATCCCTGCAAGGAAGAATTTACTGACCTGGCGTTTAACTTTGTGCTTGCATGAGATGCTGTCTACCCTTTGTAGGTCCACACTTGAATTGTGTATAATACAAATATGGCAAAATATTATGCTTAATTTCTTATATTTCTTGGAACTTCTCATATTTTAGGAAATTTCCACTGGACAGTTGAAGATGTTGCAAAATCTATTGTTTGCATGCTAATGTCTGGTCCATGTCTAACAGGATACACACAGGTTTACTTTCGGATTTATTGTGTTTGCTCTATTCATATTTTGCAACCTCATATATTGCTTTGTTGAAATCTATTTGTACTAAAAAATATATCAGCTTTCAAATATTATTGCTTGTAGACAATCAATGACTGGTATGATCGAGACATTGATGCTATTAATGAGCCTTATCGTCCTATTCCTTCAGGAGCTATATCAGAAAGTGAGGTATGTTAGCATGTGGGAGTGAGATTTATTCCATGGCCACTAGTAATTAGAATTATGTCTAGTTTGATCATTTCAATCAACTATTGTCTACTTTGTAGGTTTATTTGTCATCACATTATGCTTTATCAATGACAAATGAACTAATTTTTGGAGAATATCATTCATCATTGATTACTACCTTTTGAAACCAATGAACTTATTAATTCGAACTGTGTCATCGTACCTCTGGGATCATCTTCAAGCCATCATACAATTATAAAACGAGCAAACACTGAGCTTGCTATCTGATACACTTGTTTTCTCAAACAAACATACTATTTGTTTGCATGAACACCGACGACTTGGACATGTGTGTGCATGCTTTCACAAATAGATTTTAGATGCATAAAACGAACTTGGTGATCTTATGTCTTGAACAATATGTCATATTGGTTCTCCTTCTCTTAAATTAAAGCTAAACAGTCACGTTCAAATATTCTCGTATTTTCTTTTCAAAATTTATGTTTATGGAATGCAGAGACTTATATAATTTTAAATAGGTTCCTCTTACAATGAAAATCATGTATCATGTGTTTTAAACTTAGAAGTTTAGTTACTCTGACTATATATCTATCTTGATGTCTTCTTCTCTTCACTTTGTAATTGTTTCTGTTTTCTTTCCATAAATGAATATTGTTAGTATATTTATGAGTTGATCTTTTATATCGTCTGTATAATTCAACGATAGCACATGAATGTGAGGCATCGACTTTGTCTTGACGTTTTTAGGTTATCATCCGTAGCAAGCGATACATTTTTTCAGGTCATTAGTCCACTACTTTTTTCTATAAAGGGAATATATTAATATCAATCTTATACCAATTACACCTTTCCGCCGCAACAACATAGTATTTGAAGAGCTAGTTGAGACTTCAAAGATGCACATAATCAAAAATAAATTAAAAATAAGTCCATTACCTAACTTATCAATGCAAATTTCAAATATTATTGATGGATCATTAGATCTTATTTGTTCAATTGCATGACTTGCCTGTCCAGATGGTCCCTTCTTTTGTTAAAAAATGGTCCCTTTTTTTTATCATGTGGATTCTAATTAAAACTGTGGTTCACTTATATAGAATATTATAGACATTATATATATATATATATATATATAGGTTAAATGCTTTCTACTCCCGGGTGTAACTACACCCATGTCTCGTATACCACCTTACGGAAGTATTTGTCATACTTTATTGGTTTGAGTATGTTCATATACTATATCTAAGATACCCTAAAATAAGTTTCGTCAAAAAATTGCAATTTTCCTCATATTTTACACTATATACTCAAAATACCGTCATATATGCATATATATGCATATAAAAGAGAAGTATGTAGAATTTTTTTACATACTGCCTAAAAAGAAGTATCTTTAGTACTAAAATAACATTATATACTCCATACAACATGTTACATACCTCCCGGTATGATAGATACTCCATACTCGCGTGAAACACACATGGGTGTAGTTACACCCGGGTGTAGTATGAATATGTCCTATATATATATATATATATTAATATGGACAGTTGATAGATATGACACTTTGCTTGGTATTGATGTGCTATTACTGCTTAAAAAGCTATCTCCAAATTGACCTTTTCTTATGCAACGAGGTTTATTTCTCTTGTGAAGTATGTACTGCTATCAACAACTGTGCAACATTTCAAACCAAATAGTTTTCTTCATAATAACGACCTTTTGATTATCCGATCTCATTCTAAAGGCTGATGTCAGTGGCCCACTGACAATCATCAACCATTCATATTTTTTCATATCTTACTAATGACACTGATCTGATCCAGGTTATTACCCAGATCTGGGTATTATTGTTAGCCGGTCTTGGGTTGGGTGCTTTGTTAGATGTTTGGGTAAGTCGCCACAAGTTTTGCTTTAGAATACTAACAGGGTGAAGATATGTTCATTATTTACTTATGGTCTTGTGTCATTTCAGGCAGGGCATGATTCTCCTACTATCTTTTACCTTGCTCTGGGTGGGTCCTTGCTTTCTTACATATATTCGGCACCACCTCTCAAGGTACTTGAGTACTTGTGTTCTATTCACTCCTCATCTTTTTTGTATGGTATAACTGTGTGCCATTATTATTTTTTGATAAAAATGCTCATATGTTATTATTACACATTTCAGCTCAAGCAGAATGGATGGATAGGAAATTTTGCTCTTGGTGCGAGTTACATTGGCTTGCCCTGGTACGATCAAAACTGTGGATGTCTTCATATTTAATAATCAGTTTGAATCACCAATAATAAGTAATAACAAACCGCTTGCATCAATCGATGCAGAGGCTGGGGCTTCCCCATTTTGAAAAAAAATGTCACCAATAATAGTGTGAAGAAATGTCTATATTTTTGAGCTCCTTCATGGTAGCCAGTAAGGAGTACCTGCTAATTCATGGTAACAGATATGAAAAACCCCGAGGAATAATTAGGAAGATAAACTCCATATCAGGATTCAGCGTACCGTAAATTTTCCATACCTGGTGTGCATAACGTACTGTATTTTTTTTTCCATACCTGTTGTGCATAGCTCACCTTCAAATTTCCATATATGTTGTGCAGGTGGGCTGGCCAGGCATTATTTGGAACTCTTACTCCTGATATTATTGTCCTAACTTGTTTATACAGCATAGCTGGGGTATGTATATTTCATGACCTGTTCGCTTGTTCGTAATCATGCATGCCCATCATGCTTGCCGACTGTTTTTCTTGTTATTTTGTAGCTCGGGATTGCTATCGTGAATGATTTTAAGAGTATTGAGGGAGATAGAACTCTGGGACTTCAGGTTACTATTCTTCCTGTATTTGCTATAGGTTTATTTTCTTTTTCTACAAAATAATACGTTTATTGTCAAAGCACCTCTCTTATCGTTTTACCTTTTTGTAGTCACTTCCTGTTGCTTTTGGTATGGAAACTGCAAAATGGATATGTGTTGGTGCAATTGACATCACTCAGTTATCTGTCGCAGGTAAAGGCACATTTCTTATTTTCATTCTTCCTTCAAGGCTTACTATAGAATCACCATTTTCTTAGCATATGATCAAGTGGTTCATGGATTTATGCAACTACCTACCATACCATATTCTCATGACCGCTTGTAAAAATAGTTCACACTTCAGTTTAGCCTGATGGTGGAAGCTTCAAAGGAACTTCGCAGGGAAGTTGTTGTAAATAAATAATAGCACAATATATATTTTAGAAAGAAAAAACCATGGAGCAGAGGAAACATACTTCGATTCATTATCTACACTGAATCCACGTAGGACACTTATCCTAATCTTGGAACTCCATATTTTCAGGCTACCTCTTGAGCACCGGCAAGCTGTATTATGCACTGGCACTACTTGGACTAACTATTCCTCAGGTGATCTTGCAGGTGAGCTGGTCAATCAACTTGGACCTTGGAAATTATATTTCTTTTTACATTTCAAATGTTCAAATTTTCTTGTTCACGTCACCAAATCTACTATATCAATTCAGTAAGATGTATGGACAACAGCACTGCAAGGCTTGTCATACTGGCCTCTAGGTCTTGTAGTCATCTCCATAGAATATAGCTACTCGAACATGGAAACCGGAGAAAAGCTCGCCTTCTTAGCAAACTGTTCCCACTTGCGTTCTGCACATTTCTAATCCTTGATTTCCTGGAGCAGTTCCAGTACTTCCTGAAGGACCCAGTGAAGTACGATGTGAAGTATCAGGTGCGTAACCTTCAGTTGTCTCCCTTTACGTGGTTATATGTCCTTATTCCGAAACTGCAAGCACCAGATACGATGCTTAGTGTGCTTAATGCAGGCGAGCGCGCAACCTTTCTTCGTCTTCGGCCTGCTGGTTACCGCCCTGGCGACCAGCCACTGACCGTCAGAGCTAATGGACCTGAAGTGAAGCTTGGGATGTTTTGGTCCAAGATGCAGATCGTTTTGTACAACAGTTAGTGGAATAAAAATGCAGCAACCCTTATTTTGTAAAAGCTGTTCGGATTGCCGGTAGGTTAGGCTCAAGAATGAACGCAGAAGGTAGACCGTAGATGCACAGTTCTGAGATTGTCTTGATGTTATCAGTGACTGTATAACGTCATTTTTTTTTGAGATACTGTATAACGTCATTTTTTTTTGAGATACTGTATAACGTCATTTTGAACACGAAACATTTATCTTTTGCGTAATCAAAGTTGTTTCTCCCATGAAGTGCATAAAGCCCTCTCTTGCCTTTTGGAGGAACACCAGGTCATGTGCTGCAAACATGACCTGTGAGCATGTTACTATCTTTAGTCTGCATTTTCTCCGAAGTTAAGATTGCTGAAACGGAAATGCTCAGCTTCCGATAGCATGGCTTGGCTATCTGTGGTGTGCCATGTCCTCTTGTGGGCAGAGCTTAAGCAAATTTCCACAAAATTTCTGTTTTTGCGGCATGTTCACGTTGGTCCGAGTACCACTACAGATCGAGCGGGGGATGAAGCAACGAGCAACGAGATTACAACTCAAAACACCCAACATAGATAAGCACGATGAAGCAACGAGCAACGAGCAACGAGATTACAACTCAAAACACCCAACATAGATAAGCACATATGCATACATATCCATGGTTTCGATTTCAGCCACGAGGCTACATTACTGGAGATACTAAGGATAGAACAACACTAGGGCCAGCTACCCTAGCCTTGGCTACAACACATTTGGACTAACACGCACACCAGGTTACCTGACTAAACCGACCATCAGTACCTACCTACAGACTACAGCTACGAAGCACGCATGATCATACTACATATGATCTCCTACATGCGTGCACACGTCAGGATCCGACCTACATTATTCAGGGGTAGGAGGACACACTACCAAGTACTACCACTAGTGAGCTAAACGGAACAGCAAACTAGCTAACATACATCTGTCATTAGCGAGCTGCTTGAAAGCCTAGCTGGGGAACTGATCCATCTAAGATTTGGTCTTGAACTTGGACTCGTCGATGTCAATGCCCTCCCTGGCAGCGCGCTCGCCGCCAGACTCCTCCTTGGTGCTCAGGCCACCCTTGCGCCCCATCTCGCGGTATCCCTCCTCCCCCAGCTGCTCCTTCCGAGCCTCCCCGCCGCTGTGGCCCATCTCGCGGTAGCCTTCAGTCCCAAGCTGCTCCTTCCTGGCCTCCCCGCCTTTGTGGCCCATCTCGCGGTACCCTTCTTCCCCGAGCTGCTCCTTCCTGGTCTCCCCGCCCTTGTGCCCCATCTCGCTATACCCTTCCTCCCCGAGCTGCTCCTTCCGAGTCTGCCCCCCACGGCTGCGCCCTGCATGAATGCGAATCACAGAACAAAGCTACCAGTCAGTATCAGAAATGAACTACTTAGCAAAGGGCAAAGGTTCAGTATCATGTAACAGATGATCAGCAGGCATTGTGCACGCACCTTCGGCGAGGTTCTCCTGCGCCTCGAGGGACTTCCCGCCGGTGCCGCCGGGGACGACGGTCTCGCCCTCGCGGGCCTTGCTGTCCAGCTCCTCCCTCTCCTGCTGCACCTTCCTCTCCTGCTGCCTGGTTGCCATCGCTATGAACCTCAACGGAGACGTGCGTGTGTTTTTGTGTGTGTGAGAAAGCTCGTACGGTCTATGTGATTGCTTGATACCGGTGAAGTGGTGAGGAAGCAGGTAGCGGCGCCTTTATATAGCCGGCGACGAGGTGAGCTGGGCGGCGAGGAGACGGCGCGTGTGCGCCGACGCGGACGCAAGCAAAGCCTCCGGGTGTCCTGATGTTTTAACACGCGTCCCGCGAGGCAATGGACGGCGACACGTCGGGGAGTACGTGGGCATGGGCACGGCATGGTTATCCGAGGTGGTACACCTGCTTTGTCCGGCGGTAGGAGACTAGGAGTAGGAAGGATCCCTGCTTTGTCCGGCGTTGTCCTCCTGTCTGTCGGCATACGTGAGATCGTACTCTACTGTATTCCTACGTATGTACGGAGTACTCGACATTCTCTAGTTCCGGTAGTACTCGTGTTCATCGGCGGCCGGTCGGAGACCAGTCATGGACTGAGCTAAGCTAGCGTTGAGCTGGCAACGATTCTGTTTTGTTTCTTTTGTGGATAGCAAACGCCCGTAGGCCGTATAGCTCGTAGGTATGCCTAGGTGTCTTCTCCTTCCCGAGTTATTTCGGTGTTAATTATTTTTTGCAAGTTCTACAAAGTAAACATGAATGTAGCCAGTGATGTATCCCACATATTTGTAAGAACCAACTTCAAAATATTTTGTACATTGCACTACACAAAGATGTGACCGGGGAAGCTTAAAACTACCAACGTTAAATATGGCCTCCCTATATCAAGTCCTTTTATTTAGACATCTCTTTATTTGTTTCATGATTCTTTCCAGTAACATTATTATTTTTAAAGTGTGCTATTATGCAGTATATAATTTCTGCACTAGCCATCTGTACAAAAAGTCCGTACTGATGAAAAGGGGTAGACACTATATTTATATTTAACACTTCCCCTCACGTCTAGGCTATTTTAATTCTTAACAGAGGATAGCAGCGGGCCGTAGGATCTTTTTTTTAATCCGTGAGTGGATGCAGTATAGAATTTCTGCACTAGCCATTTAGATCAAAAGTCCGAACTGATAAAAAGGTCTAGGCACTATATTTATATTTAATACTCCTCCTCACATCTAAACTATTTTAATCCGTGGGATAGGAGTGGGCCGCATGATTTTTTCTTTTTTTAATCCACGTGAGCAGGGCCTCGAACTCGAGACCTCTTTGGCTCTGATACCATATAGAATTTCACTAGCCATCTAAACCAAAAGTCCAAACTGATAAAAAGAGCTAGACACTATATTTATATTTAATATGCAGGACATCATTTGTCTTTGTGTTGGCCAATGAGGCAATGACCATGGCATGGATTTCATGTTGTTGAAAATAACTCACTACTTGGACAACAAAGGTGCATTCCGAAGTTTTCGTCCTTTCATAACCATATTTTCTGTGCTAACTTCACTAGAATAGCATAGGTATTTGCAACTTGGCAGTAGAAGAAATTGCAGGTTACCTATCTAAATTAACAGATTAGTTTTGCACATTGCTTCCCAACAAATGCAATGCAGTAGTAGGGAAACTATTTTTTCACACCCATAAGACACCTGGAATATTTGACCGTGTTCAACATCTTCCTTGTATTTTGTGCCATCTTAGAAGGACATATTCAAGGTGATTTGTTCATATTTTCTTACTTGTTCCTACTAATTATAAATATAGGGATTTATAATATTCTTCGTAGAATAATGGTGCAATTTTTGTTTCAATATTTGATAATATAATAGTTACGTGTCCAAAAGATACTAGAAAATATCATTTACATGCCTCTGCTTCTGACTTATTACTTCTCTCCCTTGAAGATTGTGAATATGATGATTTATTTAGTGGTTGATATCCTCATCTCCAGAAGATTCCAATAATGGCAGTGTGACCATTTTCCGCAAGTTTAAATGAACCAAGATGTTTTTTCTACTAGTGATATTTTAGTCTTAACGTTTGTGGTAGTCTGAAGTTTGTGGTAGTAGCGACTTAGTGAGACCCACCTGTCTTTTTGTTGTTCATACTTCAGCAGTTTTACAGTAGCACTAAGTCGAGCGCTGGTTAGAAACATCTCCGAAATATCTAGAGTCCAAACATCTATTAAATACCTACAATCCAGTGGTGAATACGGTGTTGAAACAAGCCGGGATACGGTGGACGTCAATACGGAGTCGACAAGGCTACAAACTCTAAACACCAACAATTTGCACTACCATACATCTGGTCTCTGAACTTCTCAACAACGACGACTACATTACTGAAGATACAAGGATACAACAGACACTTGGCGACAGTGTTGGGCCTAGACGGCTCAGCCAGCTGAGCAACAACACTCGACTAACATGGTTACACGACTACTCACCATCGCTACCTACGAGCTACAGCCTAAAAGCACACGCATGATCATACGTAGTATGATCGCCTACATGCATGCTGCGTCAGGACCTGACCTACATTATTTCGAGGAAGGTAAACTAAGCAGCCAACATAAGGAGTCGTCTTGCTTTGTTGCTCCGCGACACGGATTCGTCTCATCTAGGACTTGGTCTTGTACTTGGACTCGTCGATGTCGATGCCCTCCCTGTCGGCGCGCTCGCCGCCGGACTCCTCGTTGGTGCTCAGGCCGCCCTTTCGCCCCATCTCGCTGTACCCTTCCTCCCCGAGCTGCTCCTTCCGAGTCTGCCCCCCACGGCTGCGCCCTGCACAAATGCGTCGCTAGTTATCAGTATCCGCAAAGAAGTTGAGCACTTATTTAAGTAAGCGCAGGTTTAATGTACCTTCCGCGAGTTTCTCCTGAGCCTCCAGGGACTTCCCTCCGGTGCCGCCGGGGACGACGGTCTGCCCCTCGCGGGCCTTGCTGTCCAGCTCCTTCCTCTCCTGCCCGGACGCCATTGCTTTCAACCTCAAACTCGAAACCGACGTACGAGTGTGTTGTGTGTGTGGCTGCTGGTTCGGTGCGTGTGTGATTGCTTGATGCTTGTGAGGATGGAGGTAGCTAGTGGCGCCATTTTATAGCCGGCGAGGAGGCCGGTCCGGCGGCGAGGAGATGGCGCGTGTACGACGACGCGGACGACATGCACCGCCTCCTCTGTCCCCGCGGCATTGACGCGCGTCAGGCGGTGCGCTCGACGGCCGACACGTCAGAGAGTACGTGGGCTAGGGCATGGGCACGGGTATGGTTATCCGAGGTAGTGACTGGAATGAGCTGGGCTCTAGGGCACCTGCGTTGTCCGGCGCTGTCCTCCTGTCGGCAGTCGGCACACGTAGGATAGGACCGCAGCACTACTCGCCATTCCCGTGATCGTGTACATCGGCGGCCGGTCGGAGACTCGGAATGGACCGAGGTTGCTAGCGTTGGATCGATCTACACCTTGGAGTTTCTACTGTACCTGGTCGTGGTTCGCTTGCATGTGCCCTAATTTCATGCCTGAGCTAGACGCTACGGGAAACACAGATCAGCCCGATGGTCATTTCAACACCGACGAGGGCCGTCGGCGTCATAACGTGAAACGAAACGAAAAAACCGTCGGTGTCGTTTTGCCGTCGGCGTCCTAGTTGTAATGCCGACGGTCACCGTCGGGCTCACAGTACCGTCGGTGTTTATTCAGTGAGCCCGACGGTCACCGTCGGGTTTATAGTGCCGTCAGCGTCCATCTAATCACATTGTGAGCCCGACTTTTTCAGTTTTTCTTAAAAAATTATATTACATTCAAAAAAATAAAAAATAAAAAGAAAACCCTTTGGTATGAAGTCTTTTGACGTGTACTAGTTTTTAGAAAAATGGTAAACTTGAGTTTTGGCAACTTTTTAAAACAAAATTTTACAAAAAATATCAATCATATACAAATATGCAATAGTTTAAACATATATGTGACCATTATCATGTCATGGTTTGTGATAAAGTGCTCATAATCAGCACATATGTGTTTCATGGTATGTAAAACAACGTCGTCGAAGCGATTTTCAAATTCTTTTTAGAAATATCATTTTCCATTTTTTAAGTATCAGAAATGACTTTTTTTGTGAAGCAGGTACATAAAATATGGTCCAAAATGACACCCATTTAATTTTCCCAAAGAGTAGAACAAATTTTACGGATAATAACTGAATATGAGGATTTTCCTTACTTTCTATCCAAATTCGCCTCTTTAATTGACTTTATGTCAATTTTCCGGAAGTAATTCAAATTTGAACTACAACTGTGATAGTTTGCTCTGAAGTTCTTACAAAAATAATTTTAAGGTACACAAGTAGTGGTTATAACATAGAACCGTCAATAGTTTTGAAAAATTCGACCACTTTTGATGAATAGCCATTCTCTCCATTTTAACCGTTTTTTGAAAGAAATGGAAAAATATGAAAAAATACTCATAGCAAGAAACGCTTTGGCATGGAGTCATTTTACGTGTACTAGTTAATAGGAAAAATGATAAACTTGATTTTTGATAAACTTTTCAAAACGAAACTTCACAAAAATGTCAAACATTTATAAACATGCATAGGTTTCAAGACAAATGAGCAATGTATGCCCATTATCATGTCATAGTTTGTGATAAAGTTCTCATATTCAGCATATATGTGTGTCATGCTATGGGAAACAACGTCACCGAAGCGATTTTCAAAATTATTTTTAGAAATATCATTTTCCATTTTTTAAGTGTCAGAAATGACTTTTTTTGTGAAGCAAGTACATAAAATATGGCCCAAAATGACACCCATTTAATTTTCCCAAAGATTAGAACAAATTTTATGGATAATATCAGAATATGAGGATTTTCCTTACTTTCTAACTAAATTCGCCTCTTTAATTGACTTTATGTCAATTTTCCGGAAGTAATTCAAATTTTAACTACAACTGTGTGATAGTTTGCTCCGAAGTTCTTACAAAAATAATTTTAAGGTACACAAGTAGTGGTTACAACATAGAACCGTCAATAGTTTTGAAAAATTCGACCACTTTTGATGAATAGCCATGCTCTCCATTTTGACCGTTTTTTTAAAGAAATGGAAAAATATGAAAAAGTACTAAAAAACCCTTTGGCATGAAGTCCTTTTAAGTGTACTAGTTAATAGGAAAAATGATAAACTTGATTTTTGGCAAACTTTTCAAAACGAAACTTCACAAAAATGTCAAACATCTATAAACATGCAAGGTTTCAAGACAAATGAGTAATGTATGACCATTATCATGTCATAGTTTGTGATAAAGTGCCCATATTCAGCACATATGTGTGTCATAGTATGGGAAACAACGTCACCGAAGCGATTTTTAAAATTCTTTTTAGAAATATCATTTTCCATCTATTAAGTGTCAGAAATGACTTTTTTTTGTGAAGCAAGTACATAAAATATGATCCAAAATGACACCCATTTAATTTTCCCAAAGAGTAGAACAAATTTTATGGATAATACCTGAATATGAGGATTTTCCTTACTTTCTAACTAAATTCGCCTCTTTAATTAACTTTATGTCAATTTTCCGGAAGTAATTCAAATTTGAACTACAACTGTGTGATAGTTTGCTCTGAAGTTCTTACAAAAATAATTTTAAGGTACACAAGTAGTGGTTACAACATAGAACCGTCAATAGTTTTGAAAAATTCGACCACTTTTGATGAATAGCCATGCTCTCCATTTTGACCGTTTTTTGAAAGAAATGGAAAAATATGAAAAAGTACTCAAAAAAGAAACCCTTTGGCATGAAGTCCTTTTAAGTGTACTATTTAATACGAAAAATGATAAACTTGATTTTTGGCAAACTTTTCAAAATGAAACTTCACAAAAATGTCAAACATCTATAAACATGCATAGGTTTCAAGACAAATGAGTAATGTATGACCATCATCATGTCATAGTTTGTGATAAAGTGTCCATATTCAGCACATATGTGTGTCATGGTATGGGAAACAACGTCACCGAAGCGATTTTTAAAATTCTTTTTAGAAATATCATTTTCCATTTTTTAATTGTCAGAAATGACTTTTTTTGTGAAGCAAGTACATAAAATATGGTCCAAAATGACACCCATTTAATTTTCCCAAAGAGTAGAACAAATTTTATGGATAATATCTGAATATGAGGATTTTCCTTACTTTCTAACTAAATTCGCCTCTTTAATTAACTTTATGTCAATTTTCTGGAAGTAATTCAAATTTGATCTACAACAGTGTGATAGTTTGCTCTGAAGTTCTTACAAAAATAATTTTAAGGTACACAAGTAGTGGTTACAACATAGAACCGTCAATAGTTTTGAAAAATTCGACCACTTTTGATGAATAGCCATGCTCTCCATTTTGACCGTTTTTTGAAAGAAATGGAAAAATATGAAAAAGTACTCAAAAAAGAAACCCTTTGGCATGAAGTCCTTTTAAGTGTACTAGTTAATAGGAAAAATGATAAATTTGATTTTTGGCAAACTTTTCAAAACGAAACTTCACAAAAATGTCAAACATCTATAAACATGCATAGGTTTCAAGACAAATGAGTAATGTATGACCATTATCATGTCATAGTTTGTGATAAAGTGCCCATATTCAGCACATATGTGTGTCATAGTATGGGAAACAACTTCACCGAAGCGATTTTTAAAATTCTTTTTAGAAATATCATTTTCCATCTTTTAAGTGTCAGAAATGACTTTTTTTGTGAAGCAAGTACATAAAATATGATACAAAATGACACCCATTTAATTTTCCCAAAGAGTAGAACAAATTTTATGGATAATACCTGAATATGAGGATTTTCCTTACTTTCTAACTAAATTCGCCTCTTTAATTAACTTTATGTCAATTTTCCGGAAGTAATTCAAATTTGAACTACAACTGTGTGATAGTTTGCTCTGAAGTTCTTACAAAAATAATTTTAAGGTACACAAGTAGTGGTTACAACATAGAACCTTCAATAGTTTTGAAAAATTCGACCACTTTTGATGAATAGCCATGCTCTCCATTTTGACCGTTTTTTGAAAGAAATGGAAAAATATGAAAAAGTACTCAAAAAAGAAACCCTTTGGCATGAAGTCCTTTTAAGTGTACTAGTTAATATGAAAAATGATAAACTTGATTTTTGGCAAACTTTTCAAAATGAAACTTCACAAAAATGTCAAACATCTATAAACATGCATATGTTTCAAGACAAATGAGTAATGTATGACCATTATCATGTCATAGTTTGTGATAAAGTGTCCATATTCAGCACATATGTGTATCATGGTATGGGAAACAACGTCACCGAAGCGATTTTTAAAATTCTTTTTAGAAATATCATTTTCCATTTTTTAATTGTCAGAAATGACTTTTTTTGTGAAGCAAGTACATAAAATATGGTCCAAAATGACACCCATTTAATTTTCCCAAAGAGTAGAACAAATTTTATGGATAATATCTGAATATGAGGATTTTCCTTACTTTCTAACTAAATTCGCCTCTTTAATTAACTTTATGTCAATTTTCTGGAAGTAATTCAAATTTGATCTACAACAGTGTGATAGTTTGCTCTGAAGTTCTTACAAAAATAATTTTAAGGTACACAAGTAGTGGTTACAACATAGAACCGTCAATAGTTTTGAAAAATTCGACCACTTTTGATGAATAGCCATGCTCTCCATTTTGACCGTTTTTTGAAAGAAATGGAAAAATATGAAAAAGTACTCAAAAAAGAAACCCTTTGGCATGAAGTCCTTTTAAGTGTACTAGTTAATAGGAAAAATGATATACTTGATTTTTGGCAAACTTTTCAAAACGAAACTTCACAAAAATGTCAAACATCTATAAACATGCATAGGTTTCAAGACAAATGAGTAATGTATGACCATTATCATGTCATAGTTTGTGATAAAGTGCCCATATTCAGCACATATGTGTGTCATGGTATGGGAAACAACGTCACCGAAGCGATTTTTAAAATTCTTTTTAGAAATATCATTTTCCATTTTCTAAGTGTCAGAAATGACTTTTTTTGTGAAGCAAGTACATAAAATATGGTCCAAAATGACACCCAATTTTCCCAAAGAGTAGAACAAATTTTATGGATAATATATGATTATGAGGATTTTCCTTACTTTCTATCCAAATTCGTCTCTTTAATTGACTTTATGTCAATTTTTCGGAAGTAATGCAAATTTGAACTACAACTGTGTGATAGTTTGCTCTGAAGTTCTTACAAAAATAATTTTAAGGTACACAAGTAGTGGTTAAAACATAGAACCGTCAATAGTTTTGAAAAATTCGTCCACTTTTGATGAATAGCCATGCTCTCCATTTTGACCGTTTTTTGAAAGAAATGGAAAAATATGAAAAAATACTCAAAAAAAGAAACCCTTTGGCATGGAGTCCTTTTACGTGTACTAGTTAATAGGAAAAATGATAAACTTGATTTTTGGCAAACTTTTCAAAACGAAACTTCACAAAAATGTCAAACATCTATAAACATGCATACGTTTCAAGACAAATGACCAATGTATGACCATTATCATGTCATAGTTTGTGATAAAGTGCCCATATTCAACACATATGTGCGTCATGGTATGGGAAACAACGTCACCAAAGCGATTTTCATAATTCTTTTTAGAAATATCATTTGCCATTTTTTAAGTGTCAAAAATGACTTTTTTTAAAAGCAAGTACATAAAATATGGTCCAAACTGACACCCATTTAATTTTCACAAATAGTAGAAAATATTTTATGGATAATAACTTAATATGAGGATTTTCCTTACTTTCTATCTAAATTCGCCTATTTAATTTACTTTATGCTGATTTATGTTGGTTCTTGTTTGTTTTAAAAGACATAATTCATTATGAAAATGATGGCATGGATGTCATATTTGGATTCCTCTCATTTTTATGATCGACATAGACATTTTATTTATTAAATTCGGATATATCAATATGAAGATATGAATTATTTCTTATTAAATGGAAAAGACAAAACAAAAATAAAATAATTGATTATAATTATTATTCAAGTATTATTAAACATAGTTATTTTGTTCATTCAAATCTTATTTTTGAAATTTTAAATATTAAAAAGTATAATATCTCAGATGAGGGTTAATATGATTGCTATCATAATAATAGCAACAAGGTGTGACATCTCAACTGGAGTCTCATTTGAATAGAACTCAATAGTTAAGCGTGCTTGGCCTGGAGCACTCTAAGGATGGATGACCGTCTGGGAAGTTTGACTAAGGGTGAATAGTTTGAGCTAAGATTATGATTAAGTGTGTGAGTGGATAATTTGAATAGAACTCAATAGCAACAAGGTATGACATCTCAACTGGAATCTCATTTGAATAGAACTCAATAGTTAAGCGTGCTTGGCCCACCCACTCTAAGGATGGGTGACCGTTTGGGAAGTTTGACTAAGGGTGAATAGTTTGAGCTAAGATTATGATTAAGTGTGTGAGTGGATAAATTGAGCTAAGATTATGATTAAGTGTGTGATATGAGATTAAATATATGACTAAATTGGAGTTAAAATAATAATAAAAAAAGTTGAAAAAAAATATTTTGAACAAAAAATTTGGTAGAGCCATCTATGAGCCCGACGGCATTGCTGTCGGCGTCCTAGTTGTAAGGCCGACGGTAATACCGTCGGGCTCGTATTTGCGACGCCGACGGCAACGACGTGAGCCCGATGGATTACACACCAACGGCCTTAGCCCGACGGCCACCGTCGGGCTCGTGTACGCCGACGGTTTTTAGCGTGAGCCCGACGGATAGTGAGAGATTTATAATAAGTACTCCCTCCGTTTCTAATTGTATGACGTTAAATGATTTGTTATACAACTTCCAACACGTTACGAGTTTTTCGGTGATTCCCATTTTGCCCCTCGCGCGCAGACACCTCTCCCATCGTCGCTCTTCCTCTCCCATCGTCGCTCTCCCTCTCTCGCCCTTCCGGGCTTTCGGCAACAACTCGCCGTCCTCTCCCATCGTCGTACTCCCCCTCTCTCTCCCTCCCTGCCGAGTTATGACTCCTAGGAATCGAAAGGGGATTGAACGCGGAGGTCTAAACCCTCAAGTGGCTCCGCGACGTTGCTCGCCGGACCCGAAGAAGACGCACACCCGACCAAGGAAGACACCGTCCTTTACCCAGGTTCACGGCCCTCCTGAGGAGGTAAGACCGCTACTCCTGCCTGTGTGTATTATAAGTGGAAGGTTACAGTACAATTGAGCTTGCCGGATGCCCCCTTGAGGCAGTTCTTGCCTGGGGAGGGAAGGGATGATCTTCTTCCTCCTCCAGCCAGAGGCTAACCTAACCAGCGTTGCTAGGGTTTACAAGGGTGTTTTGCATGCAAAGGGCCGACCCTTGCTACGATGGATGTCTTCTCTCTTTTATAGGCGCCTCGGGCCTTCTCCTTCGGCTTGGCCTTCAAGGTGGCTCCCACTTGCCAGTGGCAGGGCGGAGCACGAGTCCACCGTGCTCCATTCGTCCATGGACTCAGTCCATTGTTGATAAAGGTGGCGCCGTGGCCGACAGGCGGCCGACCGCGCGGTACTATCAGCAGAGCGGGCATTCTCTGAGGTGGAGCCCGCGATGACGATCTCCGTTGGAGGGTTGCGTCGCCCACCTGCTTTATCGTCAGAGTAGAAGGTCCTTACAGCTGCGCAGCAGGCGGAGCAGCTTTGTTAACCATTTTATCGCCAGGGAGAGCGACGGGGGTGTGCGCGCCACTGCATGAGCGTGGCAGAGGTCACGTGCGCTCTGACGTTCTTCCTTGGCCGCGACGTTTCCCTCCGGGCCTGAAGGGAGATTCCTGCTGGACTGCCCTTAGGCGGGTTGGTGCCTTGGGGGGGGGGGGTCCCTGAGGCGAGGGGTCCCTTGAGGCCCTCGTTTCCTCTTCAGGCCCTCGTGGGGAAACGCCTCTCGAGGGTCTCGCCAAGCGGTGACGCCTGGTCCTTAGCCGTTTCGTCTGACTGGCCCGCGTGCGAGGCCTGGGGGGGAATGGGCTCTTGATACCCCAGTTCCCACTGGGCCGACAGTAGCCCCCGGTCCCATGATGGGCACGACTGAGCCCATGGGCTTAGGCGAAGCGTCGTGGGCCCTTAGTGCCCAGCCGGCCCGAGCCACGCGGCACTTGGACGATTAACGGCCTCGCACGATCTGGGGCGTGAGTCGTGGGGGGTCCCACCACGCCCCGGTAACTGCTCCTGGAGGGGACATAAAGCCCGAGCGTTGCCGCGTAGATCCGTTACTGTTTCCAGTTCTTCCCGCAGAAGTTTCCGCTTCCCAGAGCTCTCTGCCTCCGCTCTCTCCCGCGAATCTCCCATCTTTGTCTTCGCTAAAACTCAAGTCCTCTCCGATGGGCCCGGTGAAGAGCAAAAGTAAGGCCGCAGCGGGGTCTTCTTCCAGGGCGGCGACCATGGAGGTAGTGCGGGGCGCGGCACTCGAGGGGGCGCGCACCGATCTTCAGGCGTTGGGGAAGATTCGTCACCTAGTTGCGGGGTCGACCAACGAGCACGGTGCCAGTGAACTTCAAGCCGCCCGGTTCGGGAGATTTCCTCAAGGGTTTTACCCCATTTTTCTCCACGCCATCACCGCCGGGCTGGTGCCGCCATACTCGCCTTTCTTGGAGGCAGTATTGGAATTCTACCAAATTCAACTCCTCCATCTTCACCCAAACTCCATACTCATCTTGTCCATCTTCGCCTACCTTTGCGAGGCTTACCTGGGCGTGCACCCTTCGGTAGCGCTCTTCAGGACCTTCTGCTCGCTGCGGTGCACAGCTGCTGGCGAAAGGACAGGGTGCGTCTCCTTCCGTATTGCGTACGACATGGGGCACGTATACATCCCCATGTCCTGGAGTGGGGATAAGCCTATCACGGTCCTGCTCAAGAAGGTGGGTGACTTTCGCCAGAAGTGGCTGCTCCTCGGCGTCTCGTCGCCCTGCGCGTTCCTGGACGTCCCGGAGGCGCCGCCCGTGAAGAACTCCCACTGGTGCAAGTCTGCTCTTCGCGGTGCGGATAACGCTTATTTGGAGGGGCGTTTGAGATTTCTCCGCGAGGAGGGTCTCACAGGTCAGATGGTCGCGGCGGACTTCGTGGCACGCCGCATCGCCCCCCTTCAGGCGCACTCGGAGCCGATGTGGATGTATGCTGGCCCCTCCGACCCAATGCGGCTTCATCCGGAGGACCTTGGCTCGGATGTGGTCGACACCATACTAAACATCCTCTTTGCCAGTCCGGATGTGCTTGGGAAGATCGCCGGCTCCATGTGTCCTCTGCATCAGCTTCCCCTGAGCGACCGCGTGGATATCCTGGACGGAATGCCGGATTTTACTCCTCATGGTCTGGCGGGCTTGATGGATCAGGAGGTAGCTCCGCCGGCGCGTGCAGTCGTGGGTGTTGACTCTTCATCCGCCTCCCATGCCTCGAGCGGCGAGGAGGAGGCCGCGACGGGAGGGGCGTCCCCTGCAAGGTACGAGCCCTTCACCGACGAGATTTGCGACATCTCGTCGGGCGATGACGACGCCTTCGTTGTGGCGCCTTCGCGCCTCGAGGAGGAGGCGTCCGAGGCGGGGACGACCTCTGAGACAGGTGCTTCGCCGGGGAGGCGCGAGCCTCGCACCAAGTCGATGGTGGATCGCTCTGGGGCGAGGCCCTCAGACATCCCCTCCAAAAGAAAAGCGGCGACGCCTCTTGAGGGATCAGGTGCCAAGCCCACACCTTCCTGGCGCTCTCCCGGCCTGTCGTGGGTCGACGCCGGTGCTTCTCCTTCATGGTGAGTATTCCCACCACTTGGTTATTTTTGGCTTTTGTTGTCCCCCCTGCTCCGTCTTCTCCTGAACAATCTTCTTTGGGCTTTTGCCAGCGATCTGGTGCCTGCGAAGCGTCGCAAGCTTCGCGAGGCAGCATGTGTGAAGAGAGCCGCAGCTGCGGTGGCGACTGGCGAGCGCCCGAGGCCTGTGGAGACGTCCATTCCAGGCCCAGTGGAGGGGGCACCTCAGGAGGGAGCGGCCGTGCCCCTAGTGGGGGCGGCTGAGCCTCAAACAGCGCCTCCCGAGCCTCTGCTAGTGGACAGCGCGGAGGAGACGGCTCCCGCGTCACCTCGTGCTCTGACTCCTCCTCGCGCGGCTACGCCACCACGCGAGGCGATTTTTCTCCGCATGCTGCCATCGCCGCGCGCAGTGACGCCGTCGCCTACGTCACCTCCACCATACTTGCCCGCGGCGCCCGCGCCACCTCTGGAGGGAGCGGCCGTGGCGCCAGCAGGCGCAAGTGCGGCCGCAGGATGGGGTGCTTCCTCGCCACCTCTGGAGGGAGCGACCGAGGCTCCAGTAGGCGCAATTGCGGCCGCAGGAGGGGGTGCTTCCTCGGCACCTCGCCCTGCCGGAGAAGATGAGCGTCTTAATGGCTCGAGCACCGAAGCGGAGGCCGGCGTGGATGGGGGTGGAGCCACACCCAACCCCCGAGCTCGACCTGGGGCTGGGCTCACGGGACCGGCCGCTGCAGCTGGGCCCTCATCTAGCCAGGAACTGGTTCTCCGAGGCTGGGATTGGAGCGCGGGGCGCCGCGAGGTGGCATTCGGCCTTGTGCGGGAGTCCTTGGAGGTCCTGGAGGCCCACCTCGCCCTTGACGACATACGGCTCGCCCAACAGCAGGAGGAACTTGCGAGATCATGGGCGTCCTTCCATGCGGCTGTCGAGGTGCGCCGGATGGAGGACTTGGCACTGCAGGCAGCCCGCGAAGAGGCCATCAGCTTTGCCAAAGAAATCCGCGACGGAGCCATTCGCGATGCCGCAGGGCTACTTGAGCCCCTCCAGGCAGAGCGCGACGCCGCTGCGGAGCTCCTGCGAGGGGGCACAGTCGAGCGTGAGGCGATGGAGGGCTCGCTGGCGTAGAAGCGCTGCGAGCTGGGCCGGTTGGAGTCCCAGCTACTTTCTGCCCACCAGGCCGCGCAGGCCGCTCTGGAGGAGGACCGCAAGTGCTTGGCGGAGCGCGATCGGCAGCTGGCCCTCAGGGGGAGTGAGCTGCAGCGGCGCGAGGAGCAGTGTCTCCAGACGGAGAAGGACTTGGCTGCCCAGCGTGAGGCCCTCGATGCGCGCGAGGGAGGCCTGGCCCGGGCGATCTCGAAGTTCGACGAGCACGACGCTGCTCAGAAGCGCTCTGACGAGCGCTCGGAGCGGCGCTTCGCCAAGAGGACGAGAGCAGCGTAGAGGGCCCTCGCGGAGCACGAGAGAAATCTCCGTCGGTCCCTTCTTCAGAAGTACCGCGCTCGGCTGCGGAAACGGGAGGACCGCCTCAAGGCCGAGTATGCTGCGGACGCTCAGCGGCTCGCTGAGCTTGAGAAGGCTAACTCCAAGCTGGCGCGCCGCTTCAAGCGCGCCAAGGCCTGTTGACGCCGAGCGGAGGAGGCTCGTGACGTGGCGTCTCACGGCGCTGGCCCTTCGTCCAATGCGCCCGCGATGCAGTGTGACCGCCTGTTTGAAAAGCTGGTTGCGCGCGGCGGTGAGCTTGCGGTGCGGCTCGGCGCAGAGGCGCCGTGTCCTGGGACCCGAAGCCACGACGACGCCGCCACGTTCCTGGCCTATTTTGACTAGCTCTTCGCGGCGCTGGAGGGCCCCGCCGCCGAGCTTCGCGAGGTGATCGAAGACGAGAGCAGGCAGCTCTGGAGTGGCTGTTGATCGCATCTTCACCAACATCAAGCTCCTTGTGCCGGACTTCGACCTCCGCTTGGTGACCGAAGTTGCTCCCGGCGAGGGCGCGCAGCGCGTCTCGTCTTCTCTCCGCGAGCAGGTGGATGCCTTCTGCAACCGCTTCAAGTGTGTGGAGGCTGCGCCGGACTTCAGGGAGGAGGAGGCCTGCTCCGCCGAGGTCGAAGATGGTGCTGTGGAGGAGGAGGCCCGCTCCACCGAGGTCGAAGATGGCGCTGCGGAGGAGACGGCCCGCTCCGCCGAGGTCGAAGATGGCGCTGCGGAGGAGGCTCAAAGCGATGCTGCATCCCCCTGAGCCTTTCTTAACTGCGCCTGCTAGCGCTTGTATCCGCACCAGCTGTGTGCTTTAGACATCTTGAGACTTTTGGCCTGTAATATACTTTTAAATGTTGTTTTAATTCGAGCTTGTCTGCCCCTCGTGAGGTCTCTTTGAACTCATCTTTGTGTCTATTTGTTCTCTGCGTCGTTAGGTCCCATCTCTTCGTGCCATGACTCCGCCACCTAGGTATGCGGGAGCAATGACTCCGCAAGGCCGGGGGGAGTTTAGGCCTAGGAGAGGTAAGAGCCTTGAGTCGCGATGCTCAAGTGCCCCCCTTAGACGTGCGAGTAGTCCACGAAGCGTAAGGGAAAGCGAAGTCGCTCGAGGGACAAAGACGTGCGCTAGGGAGAGAAAAACGCTCTTAAAGTGTGGGTGCGAGACTTAGCTTCTCGAGGTTTTTGCTCTGTGAAGGCTTTTCGCCTGGCGAGGTTGCCCACTTGAGGGGTCGCTCCTGGGGAGGCTTTTCGCCTGGCAAGATTGCCCACTTGAGGGGTCGCTCCGGGGGAGGCTTTTCGCCTGGCGAGGTTGCCCACTTGAGGGGTCGCTCACGGATGTCCCTTCGGGCTCGCGGGGGAATTCTTCCCTGCAGGTATTAGAGGGGCGAACCCAAACGCTGAAACACGGTTCAAGGGACTCGTGCGCGCTTATAGGTCCCCTCAGGCGTTCCTTGCGAGGAGAGTAAGTACCAAGGTCCTCTGTAGAGATGACGTGTTTGTGGGATCTTGCCCTCCATCCAGAGCTCGGACTCTTGGATTTTGCAGTGCTGCTGGTGTGTCATTTGAGGCACTGGCACCGTACTCAGCCCCCGCTCGCGAGGTACGTATGTGGAGAGATATAAGCGCACACTTCAACAATAGTAATGCGTAAATAAAATCCCCCCAAAAACATTTTTTTAAGCGGCGCCGAAGCGCTAAGTTCACTTAGGAACGAGATTGAGTCATTATGCTTGGGATTGCCAAGTTAATGCTCTGACCATGTCGAGGCATGGGGACCACCTGTTGGTGGCAGAGACTCTCAACGGTCTGAGGTGGCTCGTTTTAATTGAGAGCTCTGAGGGTTTTCCGTCGAGTGAAGCCTTTGGGGCTTTGGAGGTTTAAGCCGTTGGCGTTTTAACCTCTAGAGACAAGAATGCTTGGAGGTTGAGCCGTAGGCTGCCTCTTCCGCTAGGAGTCTCAACGTGACAATGATCACGTGCGTGGCAATGACCACGGTTGCGTTTGTTCCCTTAGGAGACAAAGCATGTGTTTGAGGTTTAAGCCTTTTGGCGTTTTAACCTCTAGAGACGACATTGCTTGGAGGTTGAGCCGTAGGCTGCCTCTTCCGCTTGTCTTCTCGACGTGACAACGATCACGGGTGTGGCAATGACCACTTTGGCATTTGTTCCTTTAGGAGACAAAGCTATGTTTTTGGAGGTTTAAGCCTTTTGGCGTTTTAACCTCTAGAGACGACATTGCTTGGAGGTTGAGCCGTAGGCTGCCTCTTCCGCTTGTCTTCTCGACGTGACAATGATCACGGGTGTGGCAATGACCACTTTGGCATTTGTTCCTTTAGGAGACAAAGCTATGTTTTTGGAGGTTTAAGCCTTTTGGCGTTTTAACCTCTAGAGACGACATTGCTTGGAGGTTGAGCCGTAGGCTGCCTCTTCCGCTTGACGTCTCGACGTGACAATGATCACGGGCGTGACAATAATCACTTTTTTAACTTGTTCCTTGCGGATACAAAGGTTTGTGAGGTTTAAGCCTTGAGCTTTTAACCTTGAGGACAAAAAGGTGCTTGGAGGTTGAGCCCTGGGCTGCCTCTTTCGCTAAATGCCCTCACGTGATAATGATCACGGGTAGAACTTGCGCAGATGCATGATGTTCCATGGATTCTTGACGGGGACGCCGTCTTGCGTCTCGAGGCGAGCCGCGCCAGGCCTGGCAATGTGGGTGACCCTGTAGGGGCCTTCCCACATCGGGGACAGCTTGTGGAGGCCTTCCCTGGAGAGGATTCGCCTGAGGACGAGATCGCCTGCCTCCAGGGTGCGCTAGTGCACATTGCGGCTGTGGTAGCGCCTCAGGGACTGCTGGTACTTAGCCGCCCGGAGGGCGGCGCGGCCTCTTAGCCCTTCAAGGAGCAGCAGGTCGTCGTTGTGGAGGTCCTCTTGCTGGCCCTCATTAAAGGCAAGGACCCGTGGGGATCCATGCTTTATTTCTGCGGGGAGGACTGCTTCGGCTCCATAGACGAGTGCAAACGGCGTTTTCACAGTTTGATTGGGTGGCGTGGTACGGATGGACCAGAGCACCGAGGGTAGCTCATTGATCCAACCCTTGCCGTGGCCCCTTAGGATATCGAAGGTCCTGGTCTTTAAGCCTTTGAGGACCTCTGCGTTTGCGTGCTCGGCCTGTCCGTTGCTTTGCGGATGGGCGACTGAGGCGAAGCAGAGCTTGATGACCATTTTCTGACAGTAGGCTCTGAAGATGCCACTTGTGAATTGCGAGCCATTGTCGGTGATGATGCGGTTAGGCACTCCGAAGCTGCAGACCAGGCCTCTGATGAATTTCACAGCCGCACCTGCTGTGATTGTGCGCGTCGCCTCCACTTCAGGCCATTTTGTGAACTTTTCAATGGCCACGAAGAGGTAGCGATATCCATCTTGCACCGTTGGGAAATGTCCCAGGATGTCCAGCCCCCAGACCGCAAACGGCCACGAGAGCGGAATTGTTTGTAGCCCCAGCGCTGGTTGGTGGATTTGCTTGGCGTGGAATTGGCAGGCTTCACAAGCTTGAATGATGTCCGTTGCATCTTGAAGCGCTTGAGGCCAGTAGAAGCCACTCCTGAAGACTTTTCCTGCGAGGGTGCGGGCGCACGAATGGTGGCCGCATTCCCCGCTGTGGATGTCCTTAATCAGCAGTTTTCCTTCTTCAGGGGGGACGCACTTGAGCGTGATGCCGTTTGGGCGCTTGCGGTAGAGAATTCCTTCGAGGATTTGGTACGATTTTGCTTGGCGGGCAATTCGCTCAGCTTCAGCATCTACCTCGGGAAGGATCCCTTTGTGGAGGTAGTCTTTGATCTCGTCGATCCATCCTGCCTCTTGGTGTACCGCTGTGAGCAACAGACGCTCCCCCGTGGGGGGCCCGCAGCCTGGAGCTACGCTTGCAGGTGGTGGCGGGAGCGCTTCGTATGTGCTTGCGGGCAAGGCCTCTAGGGGCTGCTTTATGGATGCTTTGACGAGCCTTTCTTCAAAGACACCTGGCTGCCGCTTTGATGCACGCTTGGAGATGTCATCAACCTCTTGATTTTCCTTTCTTGGGATATGCATGAGCTCCATTCCCCTGAAGTTCTTCTCCAGCCTACGGACCTCTTCAAGGTATGCGGCCATGTGGTCGTCCTTGGGCTTGTAGCTTTTGTTGGATAAGTTGACGAGCAGCTGGGAGTCGCCCTTGATGAGTATATGCTTGACGCCTAGGGCGACTGCGGCGCGTAGGCCAGCAAGCAGCCCTTCATACTCGGCGATGTTGTTGGATGTCTTGTCGATTCCAAAGCACAGCTGGACTGCGTAATATAACTTGTCGCCTTTGGGTGAGGTCAGGACTACGCCTGCCCCACCGTGGCGACAAGCGAAAGCTCCGTCGAACTTCATGGTCCAGTAGCTGGGCATTGCGGCTCCAGAGGACTCGTGCTCTTCTTCCCAGGGCTCTTCAGGGGTTGGATCAGTCCATTCGGCGACGAAGTCTGCCAGCGCTCTTCCTTGAATTACCCTTGTGGTATCGAAGCGCAAATTGAATGGCTGTAGCTCGATGTTCCATCATGCGACACGATCTGTTGCATTTGGGTTGCGCATAATTTGCTCCAGGGGAAAAGAGGTTACCACCGTGATGGGGTGCCCCTGGAAGTAGTGTCGCAACTTTCTTGAGGCGATGAGGAGTGCGAGGAGAAGCTTCTGCTGCATCAGGAACCGCTCGCGAGCATCACGCAGTACTGTGCTGACGAAGTAAACTGGATGCTCGACGAGAGTAGTTCCTGTTTCCTTGGCGTCTTTCGCCTGAGGTGGCCCATCTTGGCCCTCGACGGGGTTGGCTTCAAGGGGCTTGTCCTGGGCCTCGAGGGTGTTGGCCTCGCGGGACTTAGTCTCGAAGGACTCGGCCTCGAGGGGCTTTGCCTCGAGGGACGTGGCCTCGAGGGACTTTGCCTCGAGGGACGTGGCCTTGAGGGACGTGGCCTCGAGGGACTTGGCCTCGCAGCGCTCCTCCTGGGTCTCAAGTGTGTTAGCCTCTTGAGGCTCCTCAGTCCCTTCGGCATGAACCTCTTGCAGCGGTTGACTCGGGGCAGTCCCCTCTTGAGGCTTTGGGCCTGGCGGTGGCTTTGTGAGGACTGCCCTTTCGTCGAGCTCTTTATTAGGAGGCTTTCTCTTTGGAGTGGTTGCACTCTTCTTGTGAAGTACATACTCCTCTCTTTCCACCACAAGGACATCACTGGCTGTTTGTGGAGTAGCTGACAAGTACAGCTTCAGGTGCTCGCCAAGCCTTGGGGCGACCATTACAGGTGGGCTGGCCAAGTACTTCTTCATTCCTCAAATGCTTTTTCAGGTTCAGGGGTCCACTTGAAAGTGCCCGTTCTTTTCATGATCTTGAAAAACGGCATGGCCCTTTCGCCGAACTTGGAGATGAAACGACCCAAGCTGGCCATGCAGCCTGCCAGGCGTTGCATGTCCTTGAGCCTGCGTGGAGGTTGCATGCCTTCTATGGCCTTGATTTTGTCTGGGTTCGCCTCTATGCCCCGATGAGACACGAGGAACCCCAGCAATTTGCCTGAAGGTACTCCAAATACGCACTTGGCGGGGTTGAGCTTGATGCTCACCTTGCGCAGGCTGGCGAAGGTTTCTTCAAGGTCTCCGAGAAGAGTATTTCCTTCTCGCGACTTCACGATGATGTCATCGACATATGCTTCAGCGTTTCGCCCCATTTGCCCGCCAAGGGCTATCCTCATTAACCTCTGGAAAGTGGCTACGGCATTTTTTAGGCCGAAGGGCATGCAGACATAGCAATACACACCGCATGGGGTGAGGAATGCCGTCTTCTCCTCATCCTCTTTAGCCATCTTAATGTGGTGATAACCAGAGAAGGCATCGAGAAACAGAGGAGGTCGCAGCCTGCCGTGGAGTCCACGATCTGGTCGATTCTAGGCATGGGATAAGGGTCTTTGGGGCAGGCCTTGTTTACATCAGTGTAGTCGATGCAGAGGCGGCCTCCGCCGGCGGGTTTTGGGACTACCACACCGTTGGAGAGCCAAGTGGGGTGCGCGACTTCGCGAACGACTTTTGCCGCTTTGAGCTTCTCGACCTCCTTGACGATGAATGCTTGCTTCTCGGGGGCTTGCTTTCTTGCTTTTTGCTTGACGGGGCGCGCGTTTGGGCACACGGCCAAGTGGTGCTCGATCACCTCCCTCGGTACACCAGACATATCTGACGGTGTCCATGCGAACATGTCAGAGTTTGCCTGGAGGAAGGCGACGAGCGCGCTTTCCTATTTTGGAGGCAGCACGGCGCCAATGGTGACGCTAGCCCCCGAGCCTTCAGCCTCCGAGCTCCCTGAGCTCAGAGAGATCTTCTTGGTAGCAGCTGCCTCCTGGGAAAACAACTGGTTCTTCTTCTTGGGCCTCTCGAGAGGCTCTTGGTCCTCGTCTGCGGGGAAGGCCATGGCGGCGGTCTTGTAGGCCGTCTCAACAGCGCGCGTAGCGTCCAGGACATGCCCACGTATGGTGATTGTGCCGGCGCTGCCGGGGATCTTGACCATGTTGTATGCATGGTGCGTGACGGCCATGAACTTCGCGAGCACGGGGTAGCCGAGGATGGCGTTGTACGGCAGGCCGATGTGCGCAACATCGAAGTCGATGTGCTCGGTGCGGTAATTTTCCTCGCTCCCGAAGGTGACGGCAAGCCTGACCTGGCCTAGAGGCTCGATCGAGCCGCTGGTGACCCCCGTGAAGGGCCTCGAGGGCATAAGCCGCTCGTACGGCACTTGAAGCGCTTCAAACGTATCTATGGAGATAACGTTCAGGCCTGCTCCGCCATCGATGAGCGTCTTGGAGACAGCCACATTGTCGATGGTGGGGGTGCAGACCAGCGGGAGGGTTCCAACAGTCTTGGTTGACTTGGGGTGGTCCTGAGCGTCGAAGGCGATGGTGTACTGCGACCACTTGAGGGGCCTGGAGGTTTCCGTGCTTGGGAGGGCGGCGTTGAGCTCGCAGGCGAACTGCTTGATCTGGTTGTTCGACTTCGGCGCCTGCGCCCCCCCCCCCCCCCGAGGATGCAGGCAATGGCGCCCCTCGGGGCTTGGTAGCCGCCATCTTCCTCGTCAGGGAGGTTGCCGTTCTTTTCTGTGGCGTTGGCCTGATTTCCAGATGATCCCTGGTAGCCGCCCTTGCGTCCGCTCCCGCGGTAGCCACGGCCTCGACCGCGGCTGCCACTGCCTTCTGCTTGCTCGCGCTCCTTGCTCAACCTTTTGAGGTCGTAGCAGGACTCCGTAGAGTGGCCGCGCCTGTTGTGGTAGATGCAGAAAGGGCGGTGATCATATTTCCTCTCTCCAGCCTCGGGGGAGTCCCTGCGGGTGCCTTTTGTGTCAGGCTCTGCCGCGAGAACTGCGGTGGCCTTGCGCTTGGGCTCCTCCTTCTTCTTCTGGCTCTTGGACCCCTCAGCATGATCGTCCCCTCTCGAGGACATTTTCACGAAGAGGAGTCCCTCTTCAGCCTTGGCGCACTTGTCCGCCATGTCGAACAGCTTGACACTGAGGTGAGCTTGTCGTGGATGCCAAGTTTGTCGAGCATCCTGCTGTTTTTCTGACGCCTTCGCGGAAAGCGGCGATTACTTGAGTGTCGGAGATGTTCGGGATCTTGTTATGCACTTGGCTGAAGCGCTGGATATACTTGCGGAGCGTTTCATCCTTCCTCTGCACCATAGCGCGCAGATCGTTGTGAGTGAGGGCGCGCTCGTACGTCCCCATGAAGTTGGAGACGAACTGCCAGAGCTCCTCCCAGGAGTTCACAGAGTCCTCCGGGAGGTTCAGGAGCCACGACAGCGCAGAGTCGCGTAGCGCGTGGGAGAACCAGTTGGCCATGACCTTGTCGTCTCCCCCCGCAGCTTGGATGGAGGTGGTGTAGAGCTGCAGGAACTCGACAGGGTTGCTGGAGCCGTCGTAGCCCTTGGGAAGAGCCGGCCTGAACTTCTATGGCCAGACCATGCGACACAGAGAGCGAGTGAATGCCATGCAGCCAGAGGTGTACGTAGCGACCCCGTGCTGAAGCGCGCCGCGGTTCTGCTATCCCGCCTGGCCGAGCTCCTCCACGAGCCTGTTCTGGCGGTCTCACTGGAGCTCCATCCCCACATGAGCGTCGGGCGCGGTGCGCTGCACGATTAAGCAATCGTGTGGCGAGGACGCGTGCGAAGCAACCCTTTGTGCCGCAGCCGGTGCAGGCCCCAGAGGTGGCGGAGGCGCATTTGTTGCGATCGTGCCCGCGAGAGAGGGGTGCATGTTGGACTGCGACGGAGCGGGGCGCGTCGTGGCGATGCCGACGAGGTGGTTGAGGCGTTGGAGCCACTGCTCGTGGGCCTCAGCGGTGGGCTGGTAGCGGAGCAGCTCCTGCGCCATGAGCAGCGCGGTGTGGGGCGCAGGGTCTGTCCTCCCCGGGCCCGAGCCGCTCGGGCGCTGCGTCGGGTGCGATGACTGCGCGTCCTCCTGGTGCTCGGCGTCGTGTTCTGGTGCCTCCGCGTGAGGGCCAGAAGGGACATGCTCCTCGTGGCGGGGTCGGCCCCGCCGTGCGCGGGTGGTCGCGGCACCTGGGGGAGCGCGTGCTCCCGCGGGCGCACGTCGGTTGACTCGAGCGGCGCGGGTGGCGCGCGTGTTCACCATGGCGCGGAGACGAACTCGAAGGTCGTTGACGCGCCTCAATCCCCTACCTGGCGCGCCAAATGTCGGGTTATGACTCCCAGGAATCGGGGGTAGTCACTTCCTGAAGTGTAGTTCGAAAGGGGATTGAACGCGGAGGTCTAAACCCTCAAGTGGCTCCGCGGCGTTGCTCGCCGGACCCGAAGAAGACGCACACCCGACCAAGGAAGACACCGTCCTTTACCCAGGTTCACGGCCCTCCCGAGGAGGTAAGACCGCTACTCCCGCCTATCTGTATTATAAGTGGAAGGTTACAGTACAATTGAGCTTGCCGGAAGCCCCCTTGAGGCAGTTCTTGCCTGGGGAGGGAAGCGATGATTTTCTTCCTCCTCCAGCCAGAGGCTAACCTAACCAATAGGGTTTACAAGGGTGTTATACACGCAAAGGGCCAACCCTTGTTACGATGGATGTCTTCTCTCTTTTATAGGCGCCTCGGGCCTTCTCCTTCGGCTTGGCCTTCAAGGTGGCTCCCACTTGCCAGTGGCAGGGCGGAGCACGAGTCCACCGTGCTCCATTCGTCCATGGACTCGGTCCATTGTTGATAAAGGTGGCGCCGTGGCCGACAGGCGGCCGACCGCGCGGTACTATCAGCAGAGCGGGCAGTCTCTGAGGTGGAGCCCGCGACGACGATCTCCGTTGGAGGGTTGCGTCGCCCACCTGCTTTATCGTCAGAGTAGAAGGTCCTTACAGCTGCGCAGCAGGCGGAGCAGCTTTGTTAACCATTTTATCGCCAGGGAGAGCGATGGGGGTGTGCGCGCCATTGCATGAGCGTGGCAGAGGTCACGTGCGCTCTGAGTGCTTCCTTGGCCGCGACGTTTCCCTCCGGGCCCGAGGGGAGATTCCTGCTGGACTTCCCTCAGGCGGGTTGGTGCCTTGGGGGGGGGGGGTCCCTGAGGCGAGGGGTCCCTTGAGGCCCTCGTTTCCTCTTCAGGCCCTCGTGGGGAAACGCCTCTCGAGGGTCTCGCCAAGCGGTGACGCCTGGTCCTTAGCCGTTTCGTCTGACTGGCCCGCGTGCGAGGCCTGGGGGGAATGGGCTCTTGATACCCCAGTTCCCACTGGGCCGACACTCCCGGCACCTCACCGTCCTCTCCCGTCGCCGTACTCTCCATCTCTCTCTCTCTCTCTCTCTCTCTCTCTCTCCCGTCGTCGACATCTCCCTCTCTCTCTCCCGTCGTCGACATCTCCCTCTCTTTTCCCTTTCCTCTTGGCCCCCGCCTGCGGCAGAGTCAAAGCTCCAATTTTTATGTGCCAGCGAGGTGTTTCTGGGCGAGTAGGCGGTGGATCTGCGTGGTGTGGCTCTGGATCTGCTTGCGCCGACTGAACGACGAAGTTGAAGTGGCGCCAGAGCAGCGTAGTGGTGGATCTGGAGGCGCTGGAGCAGGCGTGAAGGAGTCGATGGAGCGGTGTCGAGGAGGCGCTGGAGCGGTGTCAAAGCAGGCGTGAAGGATGCGCTGGAGCAGGCCTGAAGGACCAGGCGTCAAGGAGGCGTATTCATCTCCACTAGGGATGTAAACGGATAGGATAATTTCCACACCATATCCGATTCCGAAACCTTTTTCAACAATCCATAGCCGGTTTTAAGGAATCCGACGGGTAAGGATATCTGATTCCAAACGTGACACCCGGATATGGTATAGGATATCTCTACTATATAATATTGCTTGGGGTGAGGACGTACGTCACGACATTTTGCACTTTAGTCCCTTAAAAAGTGGGAAATCAATCCGCAATCCTTTGTTAAGTTACATACGTACCGGTTCGCTGTTTGTCCACCCACCTTATCCCCTCACCGAATCGTCTCCGCACCTCACCTGCACCACCTCCCGCCGCCGCACCTCCTCGGCAGCCGCCGTGCCCCCCGCGCCAAATAATGGCGCGCTCCTCCCCTCCTGGCCGCGCTGCTCCTCGCCTTGGCCGCCGAGGCCGCAGCCTCGGCCTACTCGCCGGCGGCGAAGGCCGGTCAGGCCGTGACGGACTTCATCCGCAGGTCGTGCCGCGAGACGCAGTACCCGTCGTTGTGTGTGCAGAGCCTGTCCACGTACGGCAGCCCGCCGCCGCGGAGCCCGCAGGAGCTGGTGCGCGAGGCGCTGTCGGTGAGCGTGGACCGCGCGCGGTCGGCGTCGGCGTACATGGGGCGGTTGCCCGGTGCCGGCGGGCCGGGAGGCCTCTACGGCGGGGCGAAGGGAAAGAGCAGCCCGTCGTGGGACTGCCTGGAGAACATGGCGGACAACGTGGGCCACCTGCATTTATCCTGATCATCTTGTTTTGATTTGGAACTTGGATGCATTGTTGATTTTATGTCACTAACCAAGTTATCTGAATTATACGATAATAAACAAGACAACCTTGGTCCATTCCGTATTCACCCAATGTCACATAAGGACATACTCTATATATGAAAGGGCGTCGTTTTTGCGTCCCAATCTGCTATCCACGTCACCCGAATGCCGCCAGCCGTCCGATCGACGACTCCGACGGTCGAGATGCGTCCACAGAAACCCCCCAAACACCAGTTACTGTAGCATGGGGCTCTAATCCAATAAAAACGTGACACGCGTCCCGGTCAGCACCCGGTGGCGTCCGGTTCGGCCGGTTTCCGTGCGATTTTGTAGAAAAGCATATGAGAAATCAAACTCTCAATCTGCGGTCCAGAAATTAACGCTGTGAGGGACCTCACTGCAAATTCCAGAAAACTTGAACGCTTTTTCGTAAAATTCCACAACGCATTTTCCCCTCCACTTCTTCTCTCTTGCGATCCGCGAGGTCGTCGGCGGCGCCGCCGCGCGCAACGGCCGTTCCGCGCCTCCTAGCTCCTATTGAAGCCCACGGCGAGCTCCGCCGCCCTCCGCTCTACCTCCTTGCTGCCAATGGGATCCCGGGAGGTCCGGAATCATGGTGGTTTGTCGCCGTCATCTCCACCGCGTCCGCCGACGCGGATTCGGTCGCCGGCGCCGATTCCGGCGACCATTTGGCCAGCCGCGCAGCCTCCTCGACTCGCCTCGACGTGCTCTTGAAGATACACGCGGTCGCAGCCCCACGCGCGTGCGCCGCAGCTCGAGCGCGACCTCGGCAGCGCCGCCGCGCCCGCCGGCGCGCGCGTGACGGCAAGGGCTGACGTCAGCCCAGCCCTTCTGTGGCTGACCAGCGGGGCCCGCCTGGCAGATTTTTTCAATTACAGGAAATTCCAAAATTCAAAAAAATAATAACCTTCCATCTGTATTTCAGAAAAATGCAAAAAAATATATCAAAATTTGCAGAATAAAAAAACCTTCCGGCTATTACATTTCACACGTGATTAACCAAGTTGCAATTCCTGTTTAATTGGAAAAAACTATTATGCCAAATATGAAATTTGTGCCAATGTCATTCGCATAATTTAGAAAAATACAAACAACATATCAAAATTTGAAGAATAAAAAAACTTTCCGACAATGACAACTCCATTCCACCTGCAATTAATCAAGTTGCAATTCATGTTTTATTGCAAAAGCTATTATGTCAAACATGAAATTTGTACCAATTCCATCCACAAACTTATATCTTTCGATATGCAATTCACGATAATCCATACAATATATCAAGATTTACAAAAAAATAAACCCTTTGTACCTATTGCATTACATACATGACATCTCACTTTCATTTAAATTGACCAACATATCTCAAACTTACACTTAATATACTACACAGATGAAATTTGTAAATATCCAAACAATTACATATATTCAAACTAACAAATTTAAGATTTATTTATTACACGGGTGCGGCATTGTCGTGCCGGTTCCACTAGTTGTTTTTATGGACAGTGTAGCCATTTTACCTTTCTATAGATGTTTCATCCATTTACTATGAACTTTACTAGGAGATAAGTAGATAACCTTTTGTCTCTTTCATGATTTTGCAGGTGCACATGAATCCGGCTGAAGCGGAAAAAGTTCTAAGTTCGCTCCATTCATCTCTCACCCAATGTCACATCACGACATTGTTTTTGTGGACAGTGGAGCCATTTTTCCTTTCTATAGATGTTTCATCCATTTAATATGAACTTTACTATGGGATAGGTAGATAACCTTTTGGCTCTTTCATGATTTTGCAGGTGCACATGAATCCGGCTGAAGCGGAAAAAGTTCTAAGTTCGCTATGCTGGAATTTTAGTGTACTTGGGCTAAGGCCCAACTAAAATCCGAAATTCTCATGGCCCATTCTGGTTGGCTGGATGTGCATGTACGTGACTAATGTTTAGTCCCATACTGCTAGTGGAGAGTGAGCTATACCACTTTATATAGTGGGATGTTCTAGTACTAGTATGATCTAGTGAGAATAAGAGAAGATGAAGAGTGCCACACGCGCGCTTCTCCTCCTCGCTCGCCTCGCCTCGCCTTGCCACGACGCGCCGCGCCGTGGGTTGCGGGAATCTCGCCGAGTCGAGCTTATATTTTTGCAGTCCGGGAAAATTAATGAGTCATTGATTAGTAATTAACAGACGCGTTAATTACCTTACCGTTTCCGATTCCAATGGGATCATGGGGCGTTACCGACTCTATCGTGCCTTACATCCCACGTCTTACCCGACTCGCTCCATATATATAGCCCGGGGCAGACCCTAGCCGCCACCACGAGATACATGGTCTCACACCGTTCCATAACATTGCGCCGCCGTCTACCAAGTCTTCTCCATCCCGTCTTCCGGTGTGCACCGGTTGAAGGGACAGTAGGCCTCCAGAACCCCGCCTCTTGTGATCCTGTACGGGAGAGGGGCGATCAGGTTTTTGGGGAGCGCACTCGCGCGACTACTGGCTTCGAGTTCTTCCGCAACGACGACTTCTTCCCCGACATCGCCAGCCTCTTCATCGATGACATGGGCGACGACACGGGGAACTCCAGTGGTGCGACTGCCGCTGCACCGTATGTGTTCTTGATCTTCCTATATGATATTTTGGTAGAGTTCTTACTTATAGTATATGCTCTAGACTGCATCTGTTTATCTACTATTTACGTAGATCTCATGATTAGTATAATTTGTATTATTCTAGTCATGAATTGTTCACTGTTATTAGGAATTAAATCATATGCTAATCGCCTAATTATTCAACAATCCAAATACCTGATTATAGGCAATTAGCACCTGCTGGCTTTATCGCGTCAACAAGGCCGTTTCCCTTTAAAGGAGTTATGTATAAGCGGTGGCGCATGAGAGCAGTGTTATGGTTTCAGAACATGAACTGCTATGCTGCCACCAAAGGCAAGCCTGATGGCGAGCTTGACCCTGCACAGTAGGAGTCCTTCGAGAGGCTCGACAACATGTTTAAGAGTGCCCTTTTGAGTATTCTTGACGATTCCATTGTGTACTCGTATATGTCGTTTTCGAACGGCAAGGACATGTGGGACGCGCTTGAGGCCAAGTTTGGGGTCTCGGACGCTGGCAACGAGTTGTATGTCATGGAACTTTCTATGACTACAAGATGACTGATGAGCGTCCTGTTGTTCAATCGGCTCATGAGATACAGTCACTCACTAAGGAACTTGAGCACTTTAAGTGTATCTTACCGGATAAGTTTGTCACCGGTGGCATTATCGCCAAGCTTCCACCTTCGTGGAGCAACTTTGCTACCTCTCTGAAACACAAGAGACAAGAGTTTTCCGTTTTGGATCTCATTGGGTCGCTTGACGTGGAAGAAAAGGCGAGAGCGAAGGATCCACGTGCTCGAGTTACCGAGGCTGGTTCTAGTGCCCATATGGTATAGAAGAAGAATTACCAGCCACCCCACAAGACCATGTTTAACAAGAACAACTCTGGGGGTAAGGGCAAGCCTGATGGAAGTTCAAGCCATCACAGCCTACCAACTTCAAGAAGAAGAACAATAAACCGAGGAAGGGTTCATGTCATGTTTGCGGTGATCCAAATCACTCGGCACCCCGTTGTCCCAACCGCCATGAGCTGCGCGAACCTGAGAACAATGGCAAGAGTGCTAATGTTGGCATTGGCGATACTGAGATGAAAGATCCAGGGTACGGAATATTTCCCACCATCCTTTCAGTTTGTCATTCACATGAATGGTTGATTGACACTGGTGCCAATGTACATGTTTGTGATGATGCCTCGATGTTCTCTTCTTACCAGATCACAGGGACTTCCCCCGTGCTGATGGGTAATGGGTCACATGCTTTTGTTCGTGGAGTCGGTATAGTCGATCTGAAGTTTACTTCGGGGAAGACCGTGCGTCTGAAGAACGTTCATCATGTGCCCGCCATCAATAAAAATCTCATCAGCGGATCTTTGTTGTGTCGAGATGGTTTTAAGTTGGTTTTCGAGTCCAATAAAGTTGTAATATCTAAATATGAACAATTTGTTGGAAAAGTCTATGAGTGCGGAGGCTTGTTCCGCCTAACTTTATCGGATATTTGCTCCAAAGTTATTAATCATGTTTGCCACGAAATTGAGTCTAATCTTTGGCATTCACGACTTTGTCATATTAAGTTTGGTAGCATGACGCGACTAGCTAATTTGGATTTAATTACGAAATTCACTAATGTGAAAGGTTCCAAGTGTCAAGTGTGCGTTCAAGCTAAGCAACCTTGCAAGTCACATAAGGCTGCGAAGGCAAGAGACTTGGCACCACTGGAACTTATACATTCAGATCTTTGTGAGATGAATGGTATATTGACGAGAGGCGGAAAGAAATATTTCATGATGCTTATTGATGACTCCACTAGATATTGTTATGTGTATCTCCTGAAAACAAAAGATGAAGCTTTAAACTTCTTCAAAAACTATAAAGCTAAGGCAGAGAACCAACTTGATCTAAGAATAAAACGGCTAAGGTCTGGTCGTGGTGGAGAGTACTTTTCCAATGAGTTTGATTCTTTTTGTACGGAACATGGTATAATCCATGACAGGACGCCTCCCTATTCACCTCAGTCAAATGGGGTAGCCGAAAGAAAGAACCGAACTCTAACTGATTTGGTTAACGCCATGTTAGACACTTCGGGTCTCTCCAAGGCATGGTGGGGGGAGGCGCTATTGACAGCGTGTCATGTCCTAAACCGAGTTCCCGCAAAGAACAAAACCGTTTCTCCATTTGAGGAATGAGAAAGGAAAAAATTGAGACTCTCTTACTTACGTACTTGGGGTTGTTTGGCGAAAGTCAATATTCCAATTCCCAAGAAGCGCAAGCTAGGACCAAAAACCGTGGACTGTGTTCTTCTGGGCTATGCTTTTAATAGCATTGGCTATAGATTTTTGATAACCAAATCTGAGGTACCCGACATGCATGTTGGTACGATTATGGAGTCGAATGATGCGACTTTCTTTGAGGACATCTTTCCCATGAAGGGTATGTCTAACTCATCAAATCAGGATATACCTAATACATCTAGTCAGGAATTAGTTGAGATTCCTGATCCTACTGTCGTGGTATCGGCATTATTGATAGGAGACGGGGGTCCTCTAGCCTATGTGTGGATTGTGGGGAAGAAGGTTTGAGTCGTCGAGGACGGGATTGAACACGGCGAGTTTACCCAGCTTCGGATCCCACAACGGTGGCGAGATCCTACGTGCTGCTATAATTCACTATGAGGCAATAGCCGTGAACAGGTTATAATGTATATGATGCGTATTGAGGCGTGCCCTAAAGGCTTCCTGGTGGCCGGCTTATATAGGCGGCCAGACCAGGATACAAGGTAAGTACTTGTCCGACAAGTAATCAGAGTCCTAGACCTAGCCGGCTTAGTTGCCGCCTTCCGTCTTGGGCTTGGTGTCTTGATGGGCTTCGGCCTTCCGCCTTCCTTGGACCGTCCGCCTACTTCCTTGTACGTCAGCTATCTGGGCCGCCCGGCAGGCTTCAGCCTTACCACCCTTGGGCCACCCTGGACTATCCGGATTGGTCCATGTCGGAGATACCCCTAGTTGTTACATCCCCAACATTAGCCCCCAGAAAGGTTGAAGTTCTCCAGGCGCCGGCTTCTTCTTGATACTTCATTCGTCGATGTTGGCGGCTGCAGGGCTTGAACCATTCTGAATATAGGGGGTCAAATGCCGGCTTGATCACCAACACGCGGCCGTCTTTATCCTACATGGGAAAGACGGGTAGCTTAACTTGTCGGATGGCTTCTCGGGGGAGCCGCATCCTTACTGACAGGTCAAATCAATGTCTGATAGATGATGTCATTTGGTCCACGATAGTTTGAATCCAAATGTAACGAAATCGTGCATTATCGGCCATACCACGGAGGCGGCCTTTTGCCACGGAGGCAACTATGTCGCTGACGATAAGTTGGCCGTGCCATGGAGGTGACCGTGTCGCTAACGACAAGACGGTCATGCCACCAATGCGGCCTTCTTGTTGACGATAGGGCTGCATATCGTGCAGGCCCCAAGTATCGAACGAGGGCAAATATCGATGTCGAGCCCCCGAGTGTCGGAGTTTCTCTTGATCCGCCTATCTCCAGCCCCCGAGCATTGAGTCGATGTACTCGGAAGTCGTCTCGACGCTTGGGAGAACTTGTGGCGTAGTAAGTCGATGATTGCAGTACCCGAGACTCGTGCCGGCTTAACCGAAATATGGCTCGAGATGATGAAAATGCTGCGATTGCAGCCCCCGGTGTTAAGTATCTTGCATAGTAATAGCTGCATTAAGATGTACTTTTAATGAAAGCTGAATAACTTTAAGGCCTGAGCCAGTAGATTTTAACAAACACTTATGGGTTATAAATTTTATGTGGCCCGCCTTAATATTTATCTGGTTTATATGTTTAACTTTTCATATGTTAGCAGAACCGCAGCCGGAAACTTTAGCTGAGACAACCAGGGCTAGTACCAAATAGTTTAGAATCAGAGACAAATTAAAGCCGGCATGTTGGTGCTAATGACATACTACTAGGTAATTCGCACATAAACAATCAGATAACGGTATTAGGCGGTGCAAAATGATTGCTTAATTTGGCCCGAAGGCGGCAAGTATCTAAAAGTTTGAACCATGCAGCGCAGAGCAAATATCAGGTATCTTAGATACTAAGAGGGATATGATCAAATGAAAAGACAAAAGATGGTATGATCTCACAGCATAATGAGCAAATCATAGACTTTTATTTCATGATCATAATATAATTAAATGTTAAGTGTATATAAACTTCGCTTGTTTGACGTTGATGTCGAGAAGGCGGGCGTGGCGGAAGACGCCAACCCCGGGCTGAAGAAAACAGCCCCGATATGTCGGCGGTAGCCCCAGGCTGACAATATCAGCCCCCAGGGATTCCGAAGATGATCCCAGCAAGGCGGCGAGTAGTCTGCGACAACAATTAAACTGGATGTCGTCGACAAACCGCCATGTCATGTTAGCAATTAAGCCAGAACGCGACGATAAATGCGCCGGCAAGGCGTCTTGTTGCGGTAGCCATTAAGCCGAAACACGGAAGTTCGCTATTTTGTAACGATCAATGTCTCCCAAATTGATCAGGTTTGGGTGATCGAAAATAACAATTAGCAACATGACGATGAATTCGCCAAAACCAAACGTGATGATGGCGGCGTCCCGCATAACATCACGGACATAATAAGATCTGATCAAATGCGAAGACGCAAATATACCGGATATTTGGCCGCCTTAATTTTGTGGATTGAAACATGGCGTCCTGAATGGATAAACCATTGCATGCAATTGAGTCTCAATTGGACGTAATTGGATACTTATTGGAAATTGATCCAGCGGATGCATATTTATTCCTAGGCACCATAATTTACGTAAGACCAATCTGGCAAGTTTGAACCAATCGGGAATAGATTAAAACATGCCTAAGATGGTTGCTGTGCGTTTTCAATTCCGCTGGGATCGGTCCTGTAGCAGAACGGCCGGCCGGTATACAACAAGCAAGCTGACCGGGACAACAAATCTTCTCGGGAATTTATTTGTAGACGGGTACAGCAGCCCACTCAGGCTGGCGGCCGTTCTACTTCGGCGGCGGCTTACTGCTATCGACGTCGGCGTGCAGATTTGCCGGCCAGTCTCGATCTTCTCAAATCCGATTTTATATGCACCGACAAAATGGATGAGTCAGGCGAATCGATCTGTCAGATCCGTTTGATCATGCCAGCCTGCCGGAGCAGAGTACGTGGCTAGATATTTTACGATGTTTGATCATGCCGGCCTGCCGGAGCAGAGTACGCGGCTAGATGCTGAAATTGTCGGCTGCGGACAGCCGGAGATGATCCCGCCAGGAACCTTACGCCCCACGGTGGGCGCCAACTGTCGTGGTATCAGCATAATTGATAGGAGACGGGGTCCTCTAGTCTACGTGTGGATTGTGGGGAAGAAGGTTGAAGTCGTCGAGGACGGGATTGAACACAGCGAGTTTACCCAGCTTCGGATCCCGCAGCGGTGGCGAGATCCTACGTGCTGCTATAATTCACTATGAGGCAATAGCCGTGAACATGTTACAATGTATATGATGCGTATTGAGGCGTGCCCTAAAGGCTTCCTGGTGGCCAGCTTATATAGGCGGCCAGACCACAGGATACAAGGTAAGTACTTGTCCGGCAAGTAATCAGAGTCCTGGACCTAGCCGGCTTAGTTGCCGCCTTCCGTCTTGGTCTTGGTGGCTCGATGGGCTTCGGCCTTCCGCCTTCCTTGGACCGTCTACCTACTTCCTTATACGTCAGCTATCTGGGCCGCCCTGCAGGCTTCAGCCTTACCACCCTTGGGCCACCCTGGACTAGCCGGATTGATCCATGTCGGAGATACCCCTAGTTGATACATCCCCAACACCTACCATTCCGATAGAACACACTGATAATCCCATGGAGGATGACAATGAAGCTCCTATTAGGAGCAAGAGACAGAGGACTGCTAAGTCCTTTGGTGATGATTTCATTGTGTATCTTGTGGATGACACCCCCAGTACCATTTCAGAATCTTATGCATCTCTTGATGCTGACTACTGGAAGGAGGCTGTCCGTAGTGAGATGGATTCCATCTTAGCTAACGGAACCTAGGAAGTTACTGATTGTCCTTATGGGTGCAAACCTGTAGGATGTAAGTGGGTGTTCAAGAAAAAGATTAGGCCTGATGGTACTATTGAGAAGTACAAGGCGCGGCTTGTGGCCAAGGGTTATACCCAGAAAGAAGGAGAAGACTTCTTTGATACTTACTCACCTGTGGCTAGACTGACCATGATTCAGGTGCTACTTTCATTGGCTGCCTCACATCGTCTTCTTGTTCATCAAATGGACGTTAAGACAACTTTCCTAAATGGAGAGTTAGACGAGGAAATTTATATGGATCAGCTTGATGGTTTTGTAGTACCGGGTCAGGAAGCAAAGGTGTGCAAGCTATTGAAGTCTTTATATGGCCTTAAGCAAGCTCCTAAGCAGTGGCATGAGAAGTTTGAAAGAACTTTAACTGCTGCAGGTTTCGTTGTTAACGAATCCGATAAGTGTGTATACTATAGCCATGGTGGGGGCGAGGGAGTTATTCTATGTCTGTATGTCGATGACATACTGATATTTAGAACCAATCTTGATTTAATCAAGAAGGTTAAGGATTTCTTATCTCACTGTTTTGAGATGAAAGATCTTGGAGTAACTGATGTAATATTAAACATCAAGCTGCTGAGAGATGGTGATGGTGGGATTACACTGCTTCAATCCCACTATGTGGAAAAGATCTTGAGTCGCTTCGGGTATGACGACTGCAAGCCTTCTCGGACACCATATGATCCCAGTGTGTTGATTCGAAAGAATCAGGGCATTGCTAGAGATCAACTGAGATATTCTCAGATCATTGGCTCGCTTATGTATTTGGCTTGTGCCACGAGGCCTGACATCTCTTTTGCTGTAAGCAAGTTGAGCCGGTTTGTTTCCGACCCGGGAGATGATCATTGGCATGCGCTTGAGAGAGTTATGCGCTATTTAAAAGGCACTGCGAGCTATGGAATTCACTTTTCTGGTTATCCTAAAGTACTGGAAGGTTATAGTGATTCCAATTGGATATCTGATGTTGATGAGATTAAGGCCACGAGTGGTTATGTGTTTACACTCGGTGGTGGAGCTGTGTCGTGGTGGTGTCACGGCAGATGCCATAGGATGGCTAATTTGTGGGGCCGATGGACGTTGGTGGATCCGGGGAGGGATAGCGAGCTGAAGAGCTCACACGGGGAGGATCCCGGTAAAACCGAGATCTCCCAAGAACAAGGAAGAAGAACAAAGTGTAAAGGGGAAGATCTAACAAACACGAACAAATGCACGAAGGCACACAGCACACACACGATATACCCAGGTTCAGGGCCCTCGTGAGGAGGTAACACCCCTACGCCTGCCTTTCCTCTCTATATATAGGTGATATAAGGACTACAACTTGCTACAAGATCTGTCAAAGGAAGAAGTACAAAGAACTAGATGAACTCAAGGTGAGAAGGAGTAACTGCTCTAAGAGTAAATGTGGCTATAGCTTTGGCTCTCAAGTTGGTCTCTCCCTCTCAGGAGCAGTTATGGCGCCTTTTATAGAGTTCCGGCCAGGAGGGCCGGAAACCCTAACTTGGCTTGGCCCCACCGGACAGGCCTATCCGGCATGCTGTCACCGGCTAGTGCGACCTAGTCGCCGGGCTATCCGGCGTAGCCCCTTCGTCATCATCTCGCTAAGGACGGCAGGCGCCGTCCTGCATCATCATTGTCCCCTTGTCAGAGACAAGACATGTCTTTGCCCATCCCGGATAGCCTTTTCCGGATTGCCGGGCTAGGCATGTCAGGTCTTGTTGTACCACGATCGTACCGGCTGACGTGCTCCCGTGTCAGGCGGGAGGTGACCATGCTTCCGTGTCAGGCGGGAGGTGACCATGCTTCCGTGTCAGGCGGAATGGTACTTCCCCCCGCTATAGACGGGGAAGCCTGCTACGGACCGTTGACGGCCTACCGGAAGCCCTTACTCCGGATACCTCCTTGCTTGCCACTGTGAGCCTTTTCTGCATAAGATCAACACCGAGAGATACATTCCGGTTAGCACCTACCGGACAACCTATCCGGTAAAACCGAGTACACCTCCTTCCGGGAGTCTCCTTGGACCACGAGACTCGGGACCCTTTCCGGATACGTCCGAGCTCGTCTCAGGATGAGTATCTCTAGGCCTAGCCTCCCGAAGATGTCTTGGCCTATCAGCAAAGACATCTTCGAGAAGCTAGTTCTTAGAGGAACCACCCGCTCATGCTTGTGCTGTGATTATGAGGGCGTCTTATTTCTTTCATTCGTGCTCGAGCCGGATGATGATAAATTCTCATGTCCGGGCGGGGGTGTCTATTTATAGCTGCCAGAGCTTACCCTTGCGGCTGCCAGGAGGCACTTTGCCCTCTTCCAGTGCCCAAGGGTCAAGTTGCCCTTTCGGCACACCAGGAGGTGTCCCTTGCCGTCGCCAAAGGTCAAGTACTGTTGACACTTACTGGATTATACCGGGATCTGCCCCTACCCGGGGGGCAGCCCCCCGACATTAGTCCCCGAAGCTGGTGCTGCACAACGACCTCGGATGATGTGCGGGATCAGCTTTAAACAACAATTATCTTCCGAGAACACATGACACCATCCTTTTATTCCATGCCGAGATCGATTCTTCCCGAGATCTTCTTACCGAGATCTGTCTTAACCGGGAGGCGAAGCCTGCGACCGGGTAGCACCATCTCAGTGAATCTTGACCGTTGGCCTCCCGATGAATTCGAGGCAGCGAGCCAGGGCCCACTCGACGTCCCGTCTGAGCAGAGACGCACTCGAGTGCCTCTGCGCACGCACGACGTCGCTTGGGTTCCCGCGCCGGGGAGCCGCAGCCGATCCGGAATCCAACCGTTGGAGCCGTGTGGCCCTCGGTGTGGCCGGATCGGGCGCTCCGGATAGTGCCACGTGGCTCGCGGCACAACACAGATCCCACCCACGATCGTGGAGATCGTGGGCGGGAAAATCGGAAACCGCTCCGGAATCCCCCCCCATAAATAGGGGACCGGAACAGTTTCTCTCCTTCCTCTCCTTCGCACTTTTCTTCCTCGCCGTCTCGAGCGCCCCGCAGCCGCTGCCTTCGTCGCCGTTCGCCGGAGTCCGGACATCGTCGCCTTCGCCGAACTTCTCTGTTTTGGTGAGTTCTTCCTCTTTGCTCCGATGATTTCCTCCGTAGAGAAACCGCCCGAGCCCGGCCGTGCCGTATCGCAAGTCCGGTAGAGCCACCGCCGGCGAGCACAACTTGAGCGGCGCGCACGAGATGCACGGTGGTGATGCACCGTCACTGTAGGATGTAGATTGCTCATTTGCTTTGTGCCTCGTCTGAGTCCAGCGCGAGTCTATTAGCCCCCATTTGTTTTGATTATTTAGCACACGATAGATCTTGTTTCCCACCAACTCGGTAGTGTTTAGCAGTTTGTGCTCCGACATCCTAGTTTCCGATAGACTAACTCCGACTAACCGCCGCTGCGTCTGCAGAGTAGCTCGGATACCCCTGCGTACTTCTCCGACATGGGCGAAGAACGTACTCGGGGATGCTGGGATGGGTCCGAGACCAAGCAGTCCGATCTGGACTGGCTGTATCGGACTCACCGGATTCCTCCGGAAGTCGAGAGCCGTCTCCCGGGAGAGGAGATTACACCGGAACCCCAACCCGGGGAATACGTGGTATTCCTCGCACACTTCGAGCGCGGGTTTGGGCTTCCGGCAAGCCCCTTCTTCCGCGACTTCCTCGACCTCTACGACCTTCAACCTCACCATCTTCCCGCCAATGCCATAATGATGCTCTCGGTCTTCACCACATATGCGGAGGCATACCTCGGCATCTGGCCCTTCTTGGATCTCTGGGCCAAGTACTTCATTCTCCGACGCCAAGCCATCCCCAATCCGGATAAGAAGATAAAAGACTTAGTGGATTGCGGAGCGGCCACCACCATCCCTCGCGCGGACTCCGGATTCCCCATAGTCAAGGGACTCGAGTCCTGCCGGAAGTGGCAGCGGAGCTTCTATGTGAAGAACCGGGAGCACTCGGGAGATGGTCCGGGATCCTCGAACCCGGACTTCATCAATCTGCCGGAGTTCGTTATAGGCCCTCCGCGCGAATTCCGTCTCTGGAAGAAGCTTCCGGATAACGATGAGGTCAACTGCATGCACGACGTTCTGCACGTGCTAAATCAGAAGATGACCGGGGACGATCTCCTGCGATGCTTCATTGTTCGCCGGGTCTGCCCCCTTCAAAACCGAGTGCACAAGATGTGCCACATGTCTGGGAACTTTGACCCCACTAGGACCAGTATCCTTGGGCTAAACCACGCCGGGGTCGTCCGTCGCGTTCGAGCTATTGCCCGGACGGAGATGACGGAGGACTACTCTTGGGGGGTCATTGGGGGATCCCGGAAAAAACCATGCGACCAGGTGCTTATATCAGTCTTTCATGCCTTCGCCTTCGTACATGCGTTCACTTGGACACCGACACGGCCTAATTTGTTTGCGCAGTTGTTCGAGCGTCAACACGAAGAAGACGCTGTCCACGTCAACGGGAATTACGCGCCGGACTTCCCGAGACCGGACGTGATGCCGTGAGAGGATCCCGACGGCGAGGACCATCTCGCCATCCCTTTCGTTAAGGCCCCGGGTAATCCTTCAACTCCAGAGGCAGTTTTCATTTCTTCGGATGATGAGGATGAGATTGACTGCCAGATTCTCGATGTTATTGACGCTCTCCCTCTGAATTGGGCCTCAGCTGTGGTTCCGAAACCGACAACCGGGACCAAACGTGCCGAGAGTCGGAAGCGCGCGGCTTCCGACACCGAGGGGGCCGATAACCCCGGCAACCCCCCCAAGAAGAGCAAACCGAGTAAGCAGACGACCGAGAAGCCTGCTCGGCGCCGGCAAAGGGGTCCTCCCATTGTGGACTCCGGGTACGTCTTCCTTGCCTTATGTTATTTGACTTTGTTTTCTCCATAATTATTACTAAGACACTTCCTTACAGGGATGCACTCAAGCTCCCGTCACCTGCTGTTCCTCCTCCTCCCGGGACTCGGACTCCCAGCCCGGCTCGGGCTTCTCCTTCACCTCCTCGTCCTTCTACCCGAGGAAGTGAGCCTGCGGCTTCCGGTGCCGCACCGGCTACCGTTGCGACCCCGAATGCACATACGGTGATCGAGGAGACCCCGGTGCAGGCCCCGACCACCTCGGGAGAAGTTCTTCTTCCGGAGAGTCCGCGCCGGGTTCCCGGGCTGGAGGCAGAGATCCTTAGCCCTCGCCGGGAACCTGCGGCAAGTGGCGCCTCTCGGCCAGCCGCGACCAAGACCATCCCGGAGAAGCAGCCTACAGCCTCCTCCCGGCCAGCAGATCAACCTCCCAAATCTCGCGGCAAGATTGCTGGGCAGAAAACGCCTTCTGCCCCACCCGCAGCTGCCCCGACATCCTCGGCCCGCGACTTGGTGCCGCGCACGGGTACGTTCTCATCTTTACCACCGCCTCCCGCCGAGATCCCTACTGCTGCCTTGCGGATGTTGCGAGCAATCGTCAGTTCCTTTGTACCTTCAGGATCCCGGGATGTTGCCGCTACTCGCGCGCCCGACGGCTCCGGCATACGGGTTGTTGATGAATACAACCATGCCTGGCTTGCCGCCGATGCCTCCGAGACCGCGGGAGACTTGCACGCTGCAGGCCCAAGCCGCAACGCCCAAGCTCTGCACGCTCTCCAAGTGGCCGCACTGGATGTTACTCGGGTGACCGAGGTAAGCTTGTTCTCTTTCTTTTATCGAAAAATACTTGTTCCTTCCATCACCACTAGTCCCCGAGATTGGTGCTTAGTGCTCTAGATTCCACCGAATAGCAGACCACTAGGTTCCAATCTTAGAGAAAAAAAACCAGGACTCGGACACCGAGTCCCCGAGATCCTCCCAACCGGATAGGTTGCTTCAAAATTTGCTCCACCACTAGTCCCCGAGATTGGTGCTTAGTGCTCTAGATTCCACCGAATAGCAGATCACTAGGTTCCAATCTTAGAGAAAAAATCCAGGACTCGGACACCGAGTCCCCGAGATCCTCCCAACCGGGTTCCTTATATCTTTTCCCGACTAACTCCTTTGTCTTGATTTCAGGAGTGCAGCCAGAAACGCCGCAATATCTTCAACCGGGTTCTTGCTGACCTCGGGCAGTCCAAGAAATCCGAGGAGCGCCTCCGGGAGGAGCGAGACGCGGCGCGCAAGGTCTCGGTGGACCAGAAGACCGCTCTCGCCACCGCGCAATCCGAGATCGCGCGGCTCAACGGCGAGCTCGGAAAGGTCAAGGCTGCTACGGCCGAGATGAAGACGCGCTTCATCGAGGCGACCAAGAAGCAGAAAGAGACCCTGGACCAGTCCGAGGAGCGCGCGCACACTGCCGAGACTGAGCTCGCTCTTCTCCGTTCCCGGTATGATACTTGGCTCTCGGAGCTCACAGTATTAAACCGGGATCTGAACAGTAAGTGGACCGACATCCCTCTTGTCTTCTTTTTGCTTTCTTGCTGTTACTCTTATGACCTAGTCGTTTGACATCTCTTCTTTTTAAAGGAGAGTTCGAGCACTCCCGCGAGGCTGCCGCCAAAGCTGTTGCCGCCTTCCGCGAGAAGCGCGCCGGGAAGGGTCCCATCTCGGATGCCTGGGACATCGAGGATCACCTCATCGCCCTGAAGGCCCGGATAGTACCCCTCCGGTCTATCGGGACGGATCTGCTCAGCGATGCGGTCCATGTCCACGGCGCACTGTGGCCGAGTATCCGGGGGACGCTCTCGATTCCCGAGCTCGCGAGCGCACTCCGGGGTGCCGGGAGACGCATCCACGCCTGGAAACGTTCCGGTGCACGGGCTGGCGCCGACCAGGTCTTGACCCAAGTACTCAGTTGGTACGAAGGTCTCGATCTGGGGGCGATCCTGCGCCTGCGGACGGTTTCTCCGTGGGTCACCGATCCGGAAAAGGTCCAGCACCGGCAAGAGGTGTCGCACCGCATCGCTACGTGGGCAAGCATCCGCGCCTTCACCCCTAGCGTCATTCCTTCCGACTCGGAATCAGACTACGAGGACGACGAAGAAGATGATGCTGCTTCCGGCGAGGCGGAAGACGAGGCCCCTGAAGGAGATGACGCTGCTTACGGTGCTGCGCCCGAGAAGGTGGTTCCCCGGGACGCAGCGACTTCGCCAAGACCCGAGGCCCCCGAGACCGAGGTGCGTCCCGAGGCCCCGAGTAGTGCCGCCGGAAGTGAAGCCGAAGTTGCTCCCACTGCCGCTCCTGCTGCTGCTGCTGCCGCTGCTTCCGAGGCCGCTGCTCCCGAGGTCTCCGCCGAGAAGCCGACTTCCCCTACCGTTTGAAAAACTTAGCAGATTCGTTAAATCCCCGGGATGCCGGGTGGCATATGTAATATACACTCATACTATTTTTGTTTCTTAGTGAACCATTTACTCGAACCACTTATGCCAATTTACTCTGCTTTGAGTTCTCAAATTGCCTTTCATGTTTACCGTAATTAGGTAATTTCTGCTCTTGTCTACCATTTCGGCGTTCGACAGTCGAGTCACGAAACTCCACATACAGCATACATTACTCAAAGCAATCCGAGTTCCTACTAACCGAGTTCCCGACATAAAAAGCAACTAAATAAAAAACAGGTATGCCAGATAAGTTCCTGCTCCGAGTCCTCGAGACCGTTTTCGTGTTTCCCACCTTCCCTCTCTTTGCTCTTGACTACCATTTCGGCGTTCGTCAGTCGAGTCACAAGATGATTTCACATGACATACATTACTTTGACTTTGAGAGTCGAACTCGGAACTTTCTCGGCATACAAAAGAAAAGTAGAGAACAGCTATCCGGCAGTCCCCGGGTTCCTTCCCGAGATGCCGGTACAAAATAGTAAATGAATTTGACAAAAATAACAACAAGACAAGCTCATAACCAGGCAGTCCCCGGGTTCCTCCCGGGGTACCTTACTTCCATTAATACTGAAAAATTGAGATACAACATACACTGAACCTTTTACGTGTAAAAGGGGCGAAGTAGAGCTACATTCCATGGACGCTTGGTTTCCTCACCGGATTTGTCCATTACACCTTTCCTAGCCTCCTGTGCACCTACAAGGTAATAAGAATCATTGTGCAATGCCCTGCTTATCACAAAAGGTCCCTCCCATGGAGGTGACAACTTATGCATTCCGGCCGTGCGTTGGATGAGCCTCAGCACCAGATCTCCTTCCCGGAACACCCTCGGGTGCACTTTCCGGCTATGATAGCGACGGAGGTTCTGTTGATAAATTGCCGACCGAGATAGTGCCAACTCTCTTGCCTCCTCGAGCAAATCAACATCATCTTCTCGGGCCTCCTTTGCCTCAGTCTCGGTGAACATTGTCACTCTCGGGGAGTCATATTGTATGTCGGTTGGGAGTACTGCCTCAGCCCCGTATACCATGAAGAATGGCGTGTACCCGGTAGATCTATTCGGTGTAGTCCGGAGACCCCATAGTACTGCCGGTAACTCCTCTATCCAGCATCCCGGAGTTCTCAACAGTGGTTCGATCAAGCGAGCTTTGATACCGGCCAAGATCAAGGCGTTTGCTCTTTCGACTTGCCCATTTGCTTCCGCGTGTGCAACTGATGCTACATCCAGCCGGATTCCCTTCTCAGCACAAAATCGAGCGAATTCCCCCACAACAAAGTTTGTTCCATTATCTGTGATAATGCTGTGTGGGTATCCGTATCTCAAGATGATGTATTTCAGGAATTGCACAGCGGTGTGTCCATCGCACTTCCGGACTGGCTTGACTTCTATCCACTTAGTGAACTTGTCCGCCATCACCAGTATATGTGTCATATTGCCTCTTGCCGGTTTGAATTGCCCGACCATATCCAAACACCACACTGCGAATGGCCAAGTGATGGGGATTGTTTTCAGTGCCGATGCCGGCATGTGTATCCGGTGAGCAAATCTCTGGCATCCTCCACACTTCCGAACAATATCCTCTGCTTGCTGCAGCGCAGTGGGCCAGTAGAACCCATGCCGGAACACCTTTGCCACCAGGGCCCGGGATGATGCATGATGTCCACACTCCCCTTGATGTATTTCCACCAGCATCTCTTGTCCTTCTGCCGGTTCCACACATCTCTGGAGTACCTCAGTGACACTCCTCTTGTACAGTTCTTGATTGATGACAGTGTATGCTTTTGATATTCGCAGTATTTGCCGGGCTTCCACTTCATTCTCCGGGAGAGTTCCCTCCAAGATGTAAGCCATAATGGGCTGTGCCCACTCCGGGATGGGTCGAACCGGGAATGCGGGAGCGTCTATGTCCATTGGTTCTGCCGACATCACCTCTATCATCATCTTTCTTTGCCTCTCCGAGCACTGTGCCGCAGTCCCCGGGTTCGATGTGATGCTCTCGACATCTACTTCCATGGGTACTGCATCTGCACCAGGTTCCTTCGGGATGAAGATAGAATCCGATTCGGGTGAGGGTTGTATAGATGGCTTGCTCAAATGCTCCAGAGCTATTCCGGGTGGGATTGCATCCCGGGATGATCCTAGCTTGGACAAGACATCCGCTGCTTCGTTTTCTCCTCTGGGTATGTGCTTGAACTCGCATCCTTCAAAAAATCCGGAAATTTTCTGCACATGAAACCTGTATAAGGCCATGTTTGCATCAAGGGCATCCCAATTCCCCGACACCTGTTGTACTACGAGATCCGAGTCACCAAAGCACTCTATCCGGCGGATGCCGATTTCCTTGGCGACGTTCAGTCCATGAACCAAGGCCTCATACTCTGCAACATTGTTGGATGCCCGAAAATGGATCTGCAGCACATACTTCAGTACATCTTGCCTTGGGGAAGTGAGGACCACTCCGGCACCCAATCCGATCTTAGCCTTCGAGCCATCGAAATGCATCCTCCAGAAATTGTAATCCGGTATCGGAGGTTCATACTGCATCTCGGCCCAGTCTACCAAGAAGTCCGGCAGCGCCTGCGACTTGATGGCATCTCGTCTCTCGTATGCCGGAGTGTACGGAGACAACTGGATGGCCCATTTGGCTACCCGGCCGCTAGCATCCTTGCAACCGATGATCTCGGCGAGAGGAGCTTCGCACACCACTGTGATCGGGTGTTCCTGAAAGTAGTGCTTGAGCTTGGTCACTGCCATGTACACCCCATATGCCATCTTCTAGTAGTGCGGGTAGTTCTGCTTGGATTCCGAGATCACCTCACTGAGGTAATACACCGGCCTCTGTATCAGCTTGCCCCCTTCTTCCCTTTCTACTACCATTGCCACACTGACTACCCGGTTGGTTGCAGCAATATACAGCAGCATAGGTTCCTTGGGTAACGGGGATGCCAACACAGGTGCTGTTGAGAGCATTCTCTTCAGATCATTGAACGCTGCATCAACTTGCGGGGTCCAAACAAATGTCTTGCTCTTCTTCATCAGTTGATACAGAGGCAAGGCCTTCTCCCCAAGTCGGCTCACAAACCGACTTAAGGATGCCAGACATCCGGTAAACTTCTGCACATCCTTGAGGCGCACGGGCAACTTCATGCTCTCAATAGCGCGAATTTTGCCCGGGTTGACTTCGATTCCCCGGCTTGAGATGAGGAAACCGAGTAACTTTCCTGCCGGCACACCAAATGCGCATTTATCCGGGTTCAACCTCATCCGGAATCTTCTTAGGTTCTTAAATGTTTCCCTCAAATCATCTATTAGTGAGGCTTTTTCTTTTGTCTTTATGACTATGTCATCGACATAGACCTCGGCATTTCGGCCTATCTGGTCATGCAAGCACTTCTGCATGCATCTCTGGTATGTAGCACCGGCATTTCTCAACCCGAAAGTCATGACACGATAGCAATAAGCCCCATAAGGGGTAATGAAAGTAGTTTTTAATTGATCATCCGGATTCAAAGGTATCTGGTGAAAACCAGAATAAGCATCTAGAAAAGTTAAAAGCTCACTCCCAGCAGTGGAGTCTATCACTTGATCTATCCGGGGCAGCGGAAAGGGGTCTTTCGGGCATGCCTTGTTGAGGTTGGTGAAGTCGATGCACATGCGCCACACCTTAAGCAGGAGGGGATCATCTTTCTTCTTCTCCACCAGGACCGGATTCGAAATCCAATCCGGGTGCAGCACCTCCATGATGAATCCGGCGGCCAGCAGTATAGCCAGATGCTCCATGACAGCAGCTCTTCTCTCATCCAGAGGCGCCTAGTTGGTTGTTTCACCGGCTTCGCATTCGGTCGAACAAACAGAGAGTGCTCAGCCAACTCCCTCGGGACGCCTTGCAGATCGTCACTCGACCACGCAAAGGCATCCCGATTCTCACGGAGGAAGTCGACGAGCTCGCCTTCCTATTTGCTGTCCAGGTTGCTGCCAATGATAACTTGGCGCTCCGGGTTGCTGGGGTCCACGCACACCTTCTTGGTCTCCTTGGGGGGCTGAAATGATGCCCCCTGCTCCGGGTTCACCATCCCGGGCATTCCGACTTGGGAGGTCTTGGCCATCGCCACCACCTGCTGGATCCTCTTCTTCTCTTCTGCGATCACCAGAGACTCAGCCAAGCACGATCCCGCCGAGGCACATTCCATGGAGCGCTTGTGGTCTCCCGAGATGGTGATTACACCGTTGGGTCCCGGCATCTTCATCTTGAGGTAGCCCACGTGAGTCGAGATCATGAACTTGGCAAGGGCCGGTCTGCCGATTAGTGCATGATACGGGCTCTCGAGGTCCACGACCTCGAACTCCAAGCTCTCGGTTCGGCAGTTCTCCCGAGTTCAACCCAGATCTTTCCTATGGGCGAGCAAGAGACTCCGGGCACAATGCCGTGGAAGGTTGTCTCGGTGGGCAGTAGGGTGTTCATGGATACTCCCAGCTTCAGCATCGTGTCCTTGTACATGATGTTAATGGCACTGCCATTGTCAATCAGAACCCGGCTGAAACGGACGTTGAGGTTTGGTCCGAAAAAAGTTGGGTCCACCACCAAGGCATACGCTCCCGGCTTGGGCATAACCCGGGGGTGATCCTTCCGGCTCCAGGTGATCTCCATCTCGGACCAGTGCAAGAATTTGGGCACCGCCGGGATCACTGCATTCACCTCCAGTGCGCGTTGCCGCACACTCTTTCGGTCAGTAGGCTCGGTCACGAAGACCACATAGCTCTGATGTGCCTCCCGGTAGTTGCTCTGCTGGTGTCCGGCTTGGTTACCGTTGTCGTTCCGGGTATGCACCACATTCACTGGGCGAGGTGGGGGTCCTCTCGGAGGAGGGGGAAGTCGCACAGCGTTGGCCCCCGATGTCGGAGGAGGGGGTCTCGGGATATTGGGCCGAGATGCCGCAGCATTCTGCCGAATAGCTCCCGAGCTGCCTTCCTGCAACGTGCGCTGATACCAGCTGCACTGCCGAGTAGAGTGGTTTGCGGGCTTGTTGGCCTCCAGAGTGTGGTAGCAGCACGGCTTGTTCAGCATTTCCTCATACGTCAGGGGCTTCTTTTGCTCCACCCAGGTCTTTTGCACCTCCTGACTCTGACCCCAAGCCGGGCCACCTGTCTTTTGACGCTGACTGTTGCCGGCATCCTCCTGCTCCCGGGTTACTGCTGCAACATGCTGCGTGGCATGGTGGTACTCGGGCTGATTCCTCTTGTGGCCGAACTCCTGGCGATCATGGCTCCTGCTCGGTCCTGAACGCTGAGGTCCCGCAATACTCCTGTTGGAGTCACCGACATCCACCAGGGGTTGCATGGGATCTCCAAGCGTGTAGGTATCGGCGATGCGCATGGTTTCTGCCAAGGTTGTTGGCATTTTTCTCTGCAATTTCTGCCACAGCATAGAGCCATGCCGGCATCCTTGCGCAAACCAGGAGATGGCCTTTGCCTCCACCACTCCTTCGCACGAGTTGCGAATATTGCTCCACCGGGTAAGATACTCCCGGTCGGTCTCATTGCTCCTTTGCCTACAGATGGCGAGCTGTTGAGGCCTGTTGGGCCTCTTGTACGTGCTGGTGAAGTTGCTGATGAATGCCTCTTCAAAGTCTAACCAGCAGTCTATACTGCCAGTTCTCAGATTGTTCAACCAGATCCGGGCTGGTCCCTCCAACATTTGCGGCACATAACGTACCGCCCATCGTCTGTTTCCACCGGCTATGCTTACTGCAGTTACATAGTCGGTAAGCCAGTCCTCCGGCTTCTTGCTACCGTCATAGGTCTTGGCACCTCGGTTGAGCTGAAAGTTCCGAACAGGAGGTTCCCGCATGATCCGAGGTCCAAAGCAGGCAGGCCCCGGAGGTCCTTGCTCTTCCACCAACTCGGACTGGTGAATCCGGTCGAGCCGGAATCTGGCATCTGCCGGGTTCAGCTGCCTGGTTCCTATCCGAGATCCCAAAGGGTTCTCGTCTGGCTGATATCCGAGTTGCTGCAACCTCGAGTTGCCATCGTTGAGCCTGTCCTGTGCAGGGACCAGGGCCTGCTGGGGAACGGAGACGACCTCCCTCTGCGGGTTTCCCTGATCGTGAGGAGGATTCCGGGGCGGATTACCACGGCCAACCGGGTTGTTGTTTCCTACACCCAGGTTACCATCCCCACGGGTACTTCCCGCCTGTCCCGAGTTACGCTGTCCGGCCTGCCTGGCTTGCTGGATACCGGCAAAGGCCGGATCATAGGTCTGTAGCTGCTTGTTCTTTCCGGAACCTCGACTCCGGCTCCGGCTCTTGCTCTTGCTCTTGCTTCTGCTCGGATGCGGGGAAGAAGCCTCCCCATCCGACTTCTGGCTGTCGGGTCTGGCTGAGTGCACCTGGGATCCTGCCCCGGGGTTCTTCTTCTTGAAGGCCAGATTCTGACGATTGGCTTCAATCACCAACTCGTTTACCCTCTCCTGCTGCTTGCGCAGGGCTTCACCGGATAGCCCCACCAACTCGGCCATGGCGGCTTCGGCGGCCCTAAGGGTTTTCGCCGGTGAGCTGTACACCGGCTTCCCTGCTGAAATCCGACTTCCAGTGTTACTGGTGGTGGCACCACCGGCCAGCTCCTCATTCACTATTCTTCCTTTCTTGCGCAGATCTGCAATGCGCTTCTCCCAGGAGTCTATCCTAGGGAATCCGTGGGCTGCATTGTACTCCCGGAGGCTAGCGCTGAGCTCGCGGCGGATCTCGGCGATCTCCTGCGCTTCAGCGAGTAGCAACCTCCGCTGCTCCTCTAACTCGACCGAAGTGGCTTGAGCATCTGCTCCGGCAGCTACTGGTACAACCAACTTAGCCACGAGTCCCGAGAGGGGATCCGGACGGCGTCGCGGATGGGATGACTGCGGATCACCATCTCGGGCCGCAGGCCTCTCCTGCGGGGGTTTGGCCAAACGGGGGTGGCCGTCGGTATCGCCGTCAGCATCTTGATACTCCTCCTCGGTTGCCCCGACCATCATCACTGCGACGGAACTCGGGGGGCGACCGGCACGCAGACCCCGAGCAGCACAGAGCATGGGAGGGTCCTCAGCCTCCAGGACCACGTCCGGGTAGCTACAGACAACCTCGGTGGCCACGTAGGTGGTGAAACCGCCGAAATCGATGAGACACCCGTTCACCGGAAATGGTTTGTTCTGGAAGCACCCTGCGTTGTCGCAGACGAAGTCCATCTCCCCTAGCCTTACGACTAGGCCAGAGAGAACCCGAACGTCGAAATGAACGGGGGAGCCCGTCCGGATGTGTACACCAGCCAACGCCTCTGTGTGCCCCATGGTGGGCGCCAACTGTCGTGGTGGTGTCACGGCAGATGCCATAGGATGGCGAATTTGTGGGGCCGATGGACGTTGGTGGATCCGGGAAGGGATAGCGAGCTGAAGAGCTCACACGGGGAGGATCCCGGTAAAACCGAGATCTCCCAAGAACAAGGAAGAAGAACAAAGTGTAAAGGGGAAGATCTAACAAACACGAACAAATGCACGAAGGCACACAGCACACACACGATATACCCAGGTTCAGGGCCCTCGTGAGGAGGTAACACCCCTACTCCTGCCTTTCCTCTCTATATATAGGTGATATAAGGACTACAACTTGCTACAAGATCTGTCAAAGGAAGAAGTACAAAGAACTAGATGAACTCAAGGTGAGAAGGAGTAACTGCTCTAAGAGTAAATGTGGCTATAGCTTTGGCTCTCAAGTTGGTCTCTCCCTCTCAGGAGCAGTTATGGCGCCTTTTATAGAGTTCCGGCTAGGAGGGCCAGAAACCCTAACTTGGCTTGGCCCCACCGGACAGGCCTAGCCGGCATGCTGTCACCGGCTAGTGCGACCTAGTCGCCGGGCTATCCGGCGTAGCCCCTTCGTCATCATCTCGCTAAGGACGGCAGGCGCCGTCCTGCATCATCATTGTCCCCTTGTCAGAGACAAGACATGTCTTTGCCCATCCCGGATAGCCTTTTCCGAATTGCCGGGCTAGGCATGTCAGGTCTTGTCGTACCACGATCGTACCGGCTGACGCGCTCCCGTGTCAGGCGGGAGGTGACCATGCTTCCGTGTCAGGCGGGAGGTGACCATGCTTCCGTGTCAGGCGGAATGGTACTTCCCCCCGCTATAGACGGGGAAGCCTGCTACGGACCGTTGACGGCCTACCGGAAGCCCTTACTCCGGATACCTCCTTGCTTGCCACTGTGAGCCTTTTCTGCATAAGATCAACACCGAGAGATACATTCCGGTTAGCACCTACCGGACAACCTATCCGGTAAAACCGAGTACACCTCCTTCCGGGAGTCTCCTTGGACCATGAGACTCGGGACCCTTTCCGGATACGTCCGAGCTCGTCTCAGGATGAGTATCTCTAGGCCTAGCCTCCCGAAGATGTCTTGGCCTATCGGCAAAGACATCTTCGAGAAGCTAGTTCTTAGAGGAACCACCCGCTCATGCTTGTGCTGCGATTATGAGGGCCGGGGGTGTCTATTTATAGCTGCCAGAGCTTACCCTTGCGGCTGCCAGGAGGCACTTTGCCCTCTTCCAGTGCCCAAGGGTCTAGTTGCCCATTCGGCACACCAGGAGGTGTCCCTTGCTGTCGCCAAAGGTCAAGTACTGTTGACACTTACTGGATTATACCGGGATCTGCCCCTACCCGGGGGCAGCCCCCCGACAAGCTGTTTCCTGGAAGTCTTGCAAGCAGACCATCTTAACAAGGTCAACTATGGAAGCAGAACTCACAGCATTAGACACAGCCACTCTTGAAGCAGAGTGGCTTCGAGAGCTTTTGATGGACTTACCTGTGGTTGAAAAGCCCATACCCGCTATCCTTATGAACTGTGATAATCAAACTGTGATAGTTAAGATTAAAAGTTCTAAGGATAATTTGAAGTCATCAAAGCATGTGAAAAGGAGATTGAAATCTGTCAGAAAATTGAAGAACTCCAGAGTTATTGCGTTGGATTATATCCAAACGTCTAAAAACTTGGCAGATCCTTTCACAAAGGGTTTATCACATAACGTGATAGATAATGCATCGAGGGAGATGGGTTTGAGACCCACCGTATGAGTTGTCCACAGTGGTAACCTACTCTATGTGATTGGAGATCCCGTGAATTAGAAGTGGGAGACAAGCTGTTGGTCGGCTGGGAGGAGAGTATCCTTACATTTTACTATCCCACTCCGCAAATATGCAATACTCTGCTGATCTGCATGGCAGGTTGATATTTATCTTAATGTGTTCCAAGCGGCTTACTTTTATAAGCAGAGATGTTATCCTGCAGAGCATCTCTTGAGGAATACACCTATATGAGTCTGACTGTTAAACGTCGCAGTCTATGAGAGTCGGGTGCTCTTTAGTAAACTCATGAAAGGCCTTGGAGTATGACGTATAAGCTCCACACCGCGTGGAAGCCTTGCGGTAGCCTAGTATCGGTCAAGGGCTCGTGTGAAATTAGGTCGCAGCAAACTTATAGTTCAAGGCATAGTCCACTATTCAAGTTGTGGCCTAATGTAGCATAAGTTTCTAAGTGGAGTTCAACTTAACAGTCCCCACTAAGCACCAGTATATAAAACAATGTTTTGGAACAAAGTGTTACAATGTGCCAATGAGACTTTGTGGGGGATTGCTGGAATTTTAGTGTACTTGGGCTAAGGCCCAACTAAAATCCGAAATTCTCATGGCCCATTCTGGTTGGCTAGTTGTGCATGTACGTGACTAATGTTTAGTCCCATACTGCTAGTGGAGAGTGAGCTGCACCACTTTATATAGTGGGATGTTCTAGTACTAGTATGAGCTAGTGAGAACAAGAGAAGATGAAGAGTGCCACACGCGCGCTCCTCCTCCTCGCTCGCCTCGCCACGCCACGCCTCGCCTCGTCACGACACGTCACGTCACGGCGCGCCGCGGGTTGCGGGAATCTCTCCGAGTCAAGCTTATATTTTTGCAGTCCGGGAAAATTAATGAGTCATTGATTAGTAATTAACGGACGCGTTAATTACCTTGCCGTTTCCGATTCCAATGGGATCGTGGGGCGTTACCGACTCTATCGTGGCTTACAGCCCACGTCTTACCCGACTCGCTCCATATATACAACCCGGGGCAAACCCTAGCCGCCACCACGAGATACATGGTCTCACACCGTTCCAGAACATTGCGCCGACGTCTACCAAGTCTTCTCTATCCCGTCTTCCGGCGTGCACCGGTTGAAGGGACAGTAGGCCTCCAGAACCCCGCCTCTTGTGATCCTGTACGGGAGAGGGGCGATCAGGTTTTTGGGGAGCGCACTCGCGCGACTACTGGCTTCGAGTTCTTCCCCAACGACGACTTCTTCCCCGACATAGCCAGCCTCTTCATCGACGACATGAGCGACGACACGGGGAACTCCAGTGGTGCGACTGCCGCTGCACCGTATGTGTTCTTGATCTTCCTATATGATATTTGCTAGAGTTCTTACTTATAGTATATGCTCTAGACTCCATCTGTTTATCTACTATTTACGTAGATCTCATGATTAGTATAATTTGTATTATTCTAGTCATGAATTGTTCACTGTTATTAGGAATTAAATCATATGCTAAATCGCCTTATCAAGCTTGCATGTTTATTCTTGGTAAGTTGTTGTATATCTGCACAATTGCGTCTCTACAAAATATTGAACAGCAGGGGAACGACTCCATGTTTGCAGATATCTCAAATGCACATTGTTGCGTGCGCCCACCATGTGTTCGGCCTTGTGGCTCTCCCGGTAACCCACCCTGCTTCTCCTATGTAACGTACTACTCTACTGATAGCTTACGGTTGATTTCAATAATTACGAAAAGTGCACAAGAAGTCATGTAACCAACTGGTTGTGTGGTTACATTTTTAGTACACTGACATTGCTCTACTTACATAGTTTACACAACTTCATAGAATTTGAATCTTTCAATTGGACACTAAGCGAGAGTGTATCAGACAAACTATATGGCAGTCTCATTGATACGATGTTGACGTTGACCTGTCAACAGTGGAGCATAATATCTCATCCTCACGGATTTATTTTCTATGGATTCAAAATTATACTATACTCCTCTGTAAATACCGCTGGTTTATTATTTTACTCTATTTGCAATTATATTAAAATGTTCTTTGTGTTCAGGTTGATGAATCAGTGCCTTTATTAATTCTTTTTGCGCCTGCACTTGTTCAAGATGAAGTTTCTTGGCTATGTTGTAATCTTTCTATTAAGATTTCTTTGTACGTAAAAATTATTTTAACAATGCAGACCTGTAGTATTCTTTGAGCACTATGATAAACTATTCCTTCTCTATATGCACTGGTATCGAATCATGATTTCCCCCTTAAATGCAACTTATGATCTTGATACCAAGGCATGATTTTTCTTCGTGTTGATGGCTTTAATCTTTGTGTGAACAATAAATTTGAGCTTAATGTTTATGATCTGCATACACAATGTATTTATGTATTTACCTTGGTATATTTGGCTAACTCATTTTTTTCTGGGCTGTTCAATGTAAGAAAGAATACCATGTAGGATGTTTGAGAAGTCAGTGGCAGGTAGACCTAAAGGTTAGCACATGGCAACTTCATCTTCACAATTATGTGCATGGTATAGTCATAACATATGAGAAATGGTGGCATCTTCGGTGGAAGATAACACAACAACTTGTTTGTTTTTTTGCAGGGGAGTGGTTCTTCTGCATTAGTTGTCTGAGATGCTCTCCTCCTTGGACAATGTAATTTCTAATGGAGCCCAACCTTTGTAGGAGTAGGATATTGATATCATAAGGAAGAAACATGGATCAAAATGTTTACTAATTCTGAAGTTAAATGACGCAATGAAACGGCCAATAACCTGTAGGAGGAACTGGTGAAGGCAGAAGCTGCACTATCTGAATCCTCTAAACAGACAATGTTCCTGAGCCCGGAAGAGCGGATGTTGTTTTCCACCTCGAACAACCATTTACTTGTATGCAGACACAAGCAGCAAGGAAGCATATAGACCATTTGAAGGTATTGTGTCCTACCAGCGGTCAAATAAGAGAAGTCTGCTTTGATCTTTCACTTTGCTTTGTAGGTGGATTCAGCCAATATGTGGAGAGAAAATTCATGTGGCAATATGATGTAGAATGGAATGTTTGTGTCCTAGAAGGGCTCACTGAAGTGTTTTGTTGGATCTCACATGTGTTTAGTACCGCTCTTAAGCCTGTGAGTGCTCTAAATATTCTCGGGTTCGTAATTCTTAAGAGATGTGTACAAGTAGGTGAAATGTGATTGTTAAGTTTTCTGGTTGTACTTGCTTCTGAAGTGCTTTAAGATTGACAGATTAACTTGTCTGCTAGAGTTATTTTCCAGCAAGATGATGCTTGGAATTTCATAGATAGTTCTTTAAAGAAGGTTATCAAGTCCCTGATGCCTTCTGGCTGGTGGCAACTAGCACTCAGTCTTCCTGGCACCATGGAGTCGTCTGGTTAGCGGAGGCGACGAGTACATCCCTTCGGTCAGACGACTGGTCGAGAGTGCTGCCGTGTAGGATGGTTACCGTGCCGATGTTGTGTGCCTTGGTGGGCGGTGGAGCTGCAGTGAGGAGGCCGGGCACAAGATTCATGCTTGTGCTCTTCCTGCTCGTTGACAAGGTGGACTACCTCCAATAGATCGGTGTCTTTAAGTTCAGGGACAGAGAGCAAAAGAAAACTCATAAATACTTGCAAACGTTAATTCTAAGAGCACCAATAGTAAAAGAAATCCTCGCATCAATTTGCAATCGAGGAAGAGATGGATGGCAGTAATGGAAGGAGCCGGTTGATTTATCACGATACAAATTGTGCATCATTACGATAATCAGTATAGCAAGTGTGTGTGGTGCCCAGATGCATTATCTGCTTCTCTTCCTTGTGAATGTTATGATTTGATGGCTTCAGAGATCAGATAACTTTATTGAAGCATTTGAGGTCAAACTTTGATGGGTAGTGATGCATTGTAAAATCATGGATCCTTGTAATTTTCCATATGATTAAAAAAATTTGCCATGAAATATTTTCATTCTAAACCCATAAAGTTTTATGCAAACATGTCTATTTATTTTGAACCCGTTGCAACTGTCGGGTTATGACTCGCAGGAATCGGGGGGTAGTCACTTCCTGAAGTGTAGTTCGAGAGGGGATTGAACGCGGAGGTCTAAACCCTCAAGTGCCTCCGCGACGTTGCTCGCCGGACCCGAAGAAGACGCACACCCGACCAAGGAAAAACACCGTCCTTTACACAGGTTCACGGCCCTCGTGAGGAGGTAAGACCGCTACTCCCGCCTGTCTGTATTATGTGTGGGAGCTTACAGTACAATTGGGCTTGCCGGAAGCCCCCTTGAAGCAGTTCTTGCCTGGGGAGGGAACCGATGATCTTCTTCCTCCTCCAGCCAGAGGCTAACCTAACCAGAGCTGCTAGGGTTTACAAGGGTGTTTTGCACGCAAAGAGCCGACCCTTGCTACGATGGGAGTCTTCTCTCTTTTATAGGCGCCTCCGGCCTTCTTCTTCGGCTTGGCCTTCTTGATGTCTCCCACTTGCCAGTGGCGTGGCGCAGCACGAGTCCACCGTGCTCCATTCGTCCATGGACTCGGTCCATCGTTGGTAAAGGTGGCGTCGTGGCCGACAGGCGGCCGACCGCGCTTGTACCACCCGCAGAGCGGGCAGTCTCTGAGGTGGAGCCCACGATGACGATCTCCGTTGGAGGGTTGCGCCATCCACCTGCTTTATCGTCAGAGTAGAAGGTCCTCACAGCTGTGCAACAGGTGGCGCAGCTTTGTTGACCGCTTTATCGCCAGGGACAGCGACGGGGGTGGGAGCGCCTCTGTACGGGCCTGGCAGAGGTCACGTGCGCTCTGTCGGGATTCCTTGGCGACGACGTTTCCCTCCAGGCCCGAGGGGAGATTCCTGCCGGATTTCCTTCAGGCGGGTGGGTTCCTTGACGGGGAGGATCCCCTGAGGCGAGGGGTCCCTTGAGGCCCTCGCTCCCTCTTCAGGCACTCGAGGGGAATCACCTCTCGAGGGTCCCGTCAGGCGGTGACGCCTAGTCCTTAGTTGTTTCGTCCGTCTGGCCCGCGAGCGAGGCCTGGGGGAATGGGATCTTGATACCCCAGTTCCCACTGGGCCGACAGTAGCCCCCGGGCCCATGATGGGCACGACTGAGCCCATGGGCTTAGGCGACGCGTCGTGGGCCCTTAGTGCCCAGCCGGCCCGAGCCACGCGGCACTTGGACGACTAACGGCTTTGCACGATCTGGGGCGTGAGTCGTGGGGGGTCCCACCACGCCCTGGTAACTGCTCTTGGAGAGGACATAAAGCCCACGTGTTGCCGCGCAGAGCCGTTACCATTTCTAGTTCTTCCCGCAGAAGTTTCCGCTTCTCAGAGCTCTCCGCCTCCGCTCTCCTCTTCGCATCTCCCATCTTTGTCTTCGCCGAAAACCCAAATCCTCTCCGATGGGCCCTGTGAAGAGCAAAAGTAAGGCCGCGGCGGGGTCTTCTTCCCGGGCGGCGGCCATGGAGGTAGTGCGGGGCGCGACACTCAAGGGGGTGCGCACCGATCTTCATGCGCTGGGGAAAATCCGTCATCTGGTTGCGGGGCCGTCCAACGAGCACGGCGCCAGCGAACTCCAAGCCACCCAGTTCGAGAGATTTCCCCAAGGGTTTTACCCTATTTTCCTCCATGCCATCACTGCCGGGCTGGTGCCGCCGTACTCGCCTTTCTTGGAGGCGGTACTGGAATTCTACCAAATCCAACTCCTCCATCTTCACCCGAACTCCATACTCATTTTGTCCATCTTCGCCTACCTTTGCGAGGCTTATCTGGGCGTGCACCCTTCGGTCGCGCTCTTCAGAACCTTCTACTCGCTGTGGTGCACGGCTGGCGGCGAGAGGACGGGGTGCGTATCCTTCCGCATCGCGGAGGGTATGGGGCATGTATATATCCCCATGTCCTGGAGTGGGGATAAGCCTATTACGGCCCTGCTCAAGAAGGTGGATGACTTTCGCTAGAAGTGGCTGCTCATCGGCGTCTCGTCGCCCTGCGCATTCCTGGATGTCCCGGAGGCGCCGCCCGTGAGGAACTCCCACTGGTGCAAGTCTGCTCTTCGCGGTGCAGACAACGCTTACTTGGAGGAGCGTTTGAGATTTCTCCGCGAGGAGGGTCTCACGGGTCAGATGGTCGCAGCAGACTTCGTGGCACGCCGCATCGCCCCCTCCAGGCGCACTCGGAGCCGATGTGGATGTATGCCGGCCCTTCCGACCCAAGGCGGCTTCATCCGGAGGATCTTGGCTCTGACGTGGTCGACACCATCCTAAACATCCTCTTCGCTAGCCCGGATGTGCCAGGGAAAATCGCCGGCTCTGTGCGTCCCCTGCACCAGCTTCCTCTGAGCGACCGCATGGATATCCTGGACGGAATGCCGGATTTTACTCCTCAAGGTCTGGCGGGCTTGAAGGATCAGGTGAGCGCTCCGCCGGTGCGCGCAGTCGTGGGTGTTGATTCTTCATCCACCTCCCGTGCCTGGAGCGGCGAGGAAGAGACCGCGACGGGAGAGGCGCCCCCTGCGAGGTACGAGCCATTCACCGACGAGATTTGCGACATCTCGTCGGGCGATGACGACGCCTTTGTTGTGGCGCCTTCGCGCCTCGAGGAGGAGGCGCCTGAGGCGGGGGCGGTTTCTGAGGTAGATGCTTCGCCGGGGAGGCGCGAGCCTCGCACCAAGGCGATGGTGGATCGTTCCGGGGTGAGGCCCTCCGACATCCCCTTCAAGAGAAAAGCGGCGACGCCTCTGGAGGGGTCATGCGCCAAGCCCACACCTTCCTGGCGCTCTCCTGGCCTGTCGTGGGTCGACGCTGGTGCTTTCCCTTCATGGTGAGTATTCCCACCACTTGGTCGTTTTTAGCTTTTATAGTTTCCCCTGCTCCGTCTTCTCCTGAACAATCTTCTTCGGGCTTTTTCCAGCGATCTAGTGCCTGCGAAGCGTCGCAAGCTTCGCGAGGCAGCGGGTGTGAAGGGCGCCGCAGCTTCGGTGGTGGCTGGCGAGCGCCCGAGGCCTGTGGAGGTGTCCACTCCAGGCCCAGTGGAGGGGGCGCCTCAGGAGGGAGCGGCCGTGCCCCTGGTGGGGGCGCCCGAGCCTCAAACGACGCCTCCCGAGTCTTTGCTTGTGGACAGCGCGGAGGAGACGACTCCCGCGCCGCCTCGCGCGGCTACGCCACCACGCGAGTCAGTTTTGCTTCGCACGCCGCCATCGCCGCGTGCAGCGACGCCGCCGCTTGCATCTCCTTCACCATGCTCGCCCGCGGCGCTCGCGCCACCTTGCGAGGGAGCGACTGAGGCTTCAGCAGGTGCAAGCGCGGCCACATGAGGGGGTGCGAGCTCACCACCTCGCCCTGCCGGAGAAGATGAGCACCCCCGCGACCCGAGCGCCGCAGCTGAAGCCGGCGTGGATGTAAGTGCAGCCACACCCAGCCCCCGAGCCCGACCTGGGGCAGGGCTCTCGGCACCGGCCGCCGCAGCTGGGCCCTCATCCAGCCAGGAAATGGTTCTCCGAAGCTGGGACTAGAGCACGGGGCACCGCGATGTGGCATTCGGCCTCGTGCGGGAGTCGTTGGAGGGCCTGGAGGCCCACCTTGCCCTTGGTGACATACGGCTCGCCCAACAGCAGGAGGAACTTGCGAGATCGTGGACGTCCTTCCATGCGGCCGTCGAGGCGCGCCGGCTTGAGGACTCGGCGCTGCAGGCAGCCCGCGAAGAGGCCATCAACTTTGCCAAGGAAGTCCGCGACGGAGCCATTCGCGATGCCGCGGAGCTACTCGAGCCCCTCCAGGCAGAACGCGAAGCCGCTGAGGAGCTCCTGCGAGGGGCCACAACCGAGCGTGAGGCGATGGAGGGCTCGCTGGTGCAGAAGCAACACGAGCTGGACCGGTTGGAGTCCCAGCGTCTCTCTGCACACCAGGTTGCGCAGGCCGCTCTGGAGGAGGACCGCAAGTGCTTGGCCGAGCGCGATCGGCAACTGGCCCTCAGGGGGAGTGAGCTGCAGCGGCGCGAGGAGCGGTGTCTCCAGATGGAGAAGGACCAGGCCGCCCAGCGCGAGGCCCTTGAAGAGCGCGAGGGAGGCCTGGCACAGGCGGTCTCGAAGTTCGACAAGCACGTCGCCGCTCAGAAGCGCTCTGACGAGCGCTCGGAACGGCGCTTCGCCAAAAAGATGAGAGCGGCGTAGAGGGCCCTCGCAGTGCTCGAGAGACATCTCCGTCGGGCCCTTCTCCAGAAGTACCGTGATCGGCTGCGGAAGCGGGAGGATCGCCTCAGGGCCGAGCATGCTGCGGACGCTCAGCGGCTTGCTGAGCTCGAGAAGGCCAACTCCAAGCTGGCGCACCGCTTCAAGCGCTCCAATGCATATTGGCGCCGAGCGGAGGAGGCCCGCAACGTGGCGTCCCATGGTGCTGGCCCTTCGTCCAGTGCGCCTGCGATGCAGTGTGACCGCCTGTTTGAAGAGCTGGTCGCGCGTGGTAGTGAGCTTGCGGCGCGGCTCGGTGCTGACGCACCGTATCCTTGGGCCCAAGACCACGACGGTGCCGCCGTGTTCCTGGCCTATTTTGACCAGCTTTCCGTGGCGCTGGAGGGCCCCGCCGCCGAGCTTCGCGAGGTGATCGAAGACGAGAGCAGGCAGCTCGTAGGGGTGGCTGTTGATCGCATCTTCACCAACATCAAGCTCCTTGTGCCGGACTTCGACTTCCGCTTGGTGACCGAGGTTGCTCTCGGCGAGGACGCGCAACGCGTCTCGTCTTCCCTCTGCGAGCAGGTGGATGCATTCTGCAACCGCTTCAGGCGTGTGGAGGCTGCACCGGACTTCAGGGAGGAGGAGGCTCGCTCCGCCGAAGTCGAAGGAGGCGCTGCGGAGGAGGATGCCCGCTCCGTCGAGGTCGAAGATTGCGCTGCGGTGGAGGAGGCCCGCTCCGCCGAGGTCGAAGTTGGCACGGCGGAGTCTCCAAGCGCTGCTGCATCCCCCTGAGCCTTTCTTGGCTGCGCCTGCGGACGCTTGTAACTGCACCAGCTGTGTGCTTTTAGACACCTTAAGACCTTTTGGCTTGTAACACACTTTTAATTGCTGTTTAAATTCAAGCTCGTCTGCCCCTCTTGAGGTCTCTTTGGACTCATCTTCATGTCTGTTTATTCTCTGCGTCGTTAGGTCCCATCTCTTCGCGCCATGACTCCGCCACCTCGGTCCGCGGGAGCAATGACTCCGCCAGGCCAAGGGGGGAGTTTAGGCCTAGGAGAGGTAAGAGCCTTGAGTCGCGATGCTCAAGTGCCCCCCTTAGACGTGCGAGTAGTCCAAGAAGCGTAAGGGAAAGCAAAGTCGCTCGAGCGGCAGAGACGCGCGCTGGGGAGAGAAAAACGCTCTTAAAGCGTGGGTGCGAGACTTAGCTTCTCGAGGTTTTTGCTCTGTGAAGGTTGTTTGCTTGGTGAGGTTGCCCACTTGAGGGGTTGTTCCTGAAGGAGATATGCCCTAGAGGCAAATAAATAAGGAGTATTTATTGCAGTATCTCATAAGTTTATAATAGGTTTATGTATTATGCTATAACTGTATTAATCGGAATTATTAATACACGTGTGATACATAGACAACCAGGTCCCTAGCAAGCCTCTATATGAGCTAGTCCATTGGGCAACAGTTGATCGAGATTCCCGATCAAGGACAATGACGTCGGTTGACAATGGGGTCATCTTGTTAATAGAATAAGGTGGTGGACATACGCAAAGTATTGCAATAAGATCGTATTACGATGTTTGTCATTTGCAATAGATAAGAGTATGATAGCTTATTCCTTAGACCGTGAGACCGTACTTATTGTTGCTTCGTAGGAGTGCTTTGAGAGCATCAAACGTTGTGTCTTATATAGCATGACAATAACGGTGTCCATCTTGGGTATTCCGAAAGAGCATCGAGACGTAAGGATCAAGAGCGGGATTTGTTCATTCTTGTAATGGAAAGATACTCTGGGCCCACTCGGTGATATTGCATCTATATAGCTGCGCAGCTTATGACTAGGTCATGGAGATGTAATATCGCAGACGAGTTAATAACCTTCGTCGGTAACGAGATACAGCAAAGGCATCGGTGTGTCTACGATCATATCTCGGACAAGGTAGTATCGCAGAGACAAAGGGAATGAATATCATACTCATGGTTCAACGACGATATTCGTGGAATGCACAGGGGTCGTCATATATTTCCAGGTATCCCTGACGATCATTGGTGAGCGGAGTGTCTCGACCATGTCTGGAGTGTTCCCGAACCGTAGCGTAACAAACTTAAGGTCTTAGCGACGCTAGGAGATAGGTTCTGGAATTTTATAGGTTTTTATTGGAGAGAAAGAAATGACCCGGAAAGAGTTCCGGTGGTCCGGAAGGAGTTCCGGGGAGCTATGGAAGGGTTCCGAGAATGTCCGAAAGTTGTTCGGGTGGTTCCGAAATAGTTTCGGAGTCATGGGATATTGAATTATATATAAATATATTAATTATGAATTAATGGGATTTTTATATTAATTTAATATTAATTAAATAAAGGGAAAAATGGGCTCCCACCTAAATGGGCCCAAAGAGGGCCCATGAGGGGGTGGCGCACCAAGCAAGGGGGGCCTTCCCCCCCTAGTCCGAATTGGACTAGAAGAGGGAGAGGCCCAAGGGGGTTTGGCCGAACCCCCCTCCCCTCTCTTCCTTTAGTCCCACATGGGGGAGCCAAGGGGGTTGGCACACCCCTTCCCCCTTTATATAGCAAGGCATATTAATTGATTTAATTCATAGGAAATTCAGTTAATTCCCAATTTCTCTCTCGATCCCGTGGTTCCCAAGTTGGAGCCGCGCCGAGCTGAGGAAGGGGGTCTCTCTCCACCTAAGCCATACCGCAGAGCGCCGTTGCTCTGCGGGATTCCAGATAAGATCTACTCCTGCGATTTCAGCTGGATCTGAATGACCGGGAGTTGTCGCTAGGCTCCGTATGTTTGCGAGTGCTCGGAGGCTACTCTATTGAGGAGCTTGGGCGACGTCGTCTCGCCCCCTACAGCCGCCGCGCCACCCCCCTCTGCTGCCGGCGCGCCAGCCCCGGTGCTGGCGCTCTGCCTTCTTCCGCCCGACGCCCGTCGACGCAGATCATCGTCGACACCCCGGCGTCATCGACTCCGACATCGCGGCAAGTTCTCCGCGACCTCGAGGTCGGCTACGTACGACTTCATCGTCAACGCTTGTGCGGGAGCGTAATCCCCGCTATCGGTCTACATGGAGGTAATGTAACCCGTTCCGCCACCGTTATCGCATGTACTAGATAGATAGATCCTGGCTAGTTAGGGTTTCGCTCTTTAGAAAATTATTGTTTTCTGCACCGTAACCCCTTCAGTGGTATCAGAGCCGATCTATGCGTAGTACTGCTGGTACGGTTAGAACTCATGTTGAATGAGGGCGTCTTTCTTATATTTGCTACCCTCTAGCGTGCACTTGCGATGCCTTCGGTATTGAGTTGATGAAGCGGCCCGGACCGACTTTACGCGTACGCTTACGCGAGACTGGTTCCACTACTGTCATACGGCTTGCACCGTATCTGTGGCTGGCGGGTGTCTGTTTCTCTCTCTCTAGTCGGCAAAGCATTTTCAATGGAGGGCCCGAAAGGGATGCTTAAACATGCAATTATACGATCGACGTTGTGGTACAAAGTTCGTAGGTAGGGAAGCGATTCTCTTACGAATAAGCCTATATGCCACGTAAAACTTGCAAAACTAAATAAAGCTAGAGGCGTCTAACTTTGTTTTGCAGAGGCGTTATTTCATGTGACATGGTTACGGTAAGTTTTGATATTACTCGTACTGTCGGAGGCAATGGAGGGCTCTGTAGACTCGGAGTCATGCCGGGGCGCCAGGCACATGGCGCCATGAAGGTCCAGGCGCATCGACCATGTCACATCGCACTTCATTGCATCATTATTGTGTGCTGTTGTGTGTGCATCCTATTGATTGCTTATATGCTAGATATACAACGGTAGCATCATAAATAGGATGATCCCTAACAAATACCAAAATTGTGTTCTCCCTCGTTGCGCACCACCAAGAAAGTTCTACGTTATGAGGCAGGCCGTGATGATCGGGTGTCACACATCTCGTCGTTCGCATACAGTGGGTGTAAGCCATGTTGCACGCGCAGGTCTTCGAGGTTTGATTGGCGAGTCTAGCATACTCAGAGGTATGGCCTCGGAACACGGGAAGATCGAAAGATCGAGCACGAGTCATAGAGTTGTTATGATCGACATTTTATGTCCACCTTTGAAGCTGTGTTGCCGGCCGTGATGATCGGGGGTAGTATGGTGGATGAGGGTCGTGTCATCGCCATTATTATTTTTAGGGATAATAATCTTGGTGTGGTGTGTTTTTGATAATGAGATTATAGGACTAAAACTCACCTACATATTATAAACTTAACCTTACCTCTTTTGCGATCGCATCTGTAGACTACGCAACTATACTTCGGTTACTTCCTCAAGAGTCCGGATGCTACATTAGAAGCCGACGGATCCAACTTCATCAGATGGTACAGGGGTTTTAGAAACATTCTCGAACACAACAACATTCTATATGTCCTCGATGAACCGGTAGGAGAAGGACCAGGAGATTCTGCTAGCGAGGAGGAGGAAGATGATTTCCGTAAGCGTCGAGACATATTCATTGAAGTGGAGATCACCATGACCGTATGCCTGGCACCCGAGTTGAAAGAGATGTTTCGACGCAAGGAGCCAAGCGTCATGATGGATGCGATAAAGACACACTTCGGGGATGAATTAAAGCGTGAGCAATTCAGGCAGCTTAGAATGTTCCAGACCATTCACATGGAGGAGCATACCTGTCTGAAGACACATTTGAAGAGATTGTATGACATCTACTTCCAGCTGACGATGGTTTTCGATTACTGGATGGCGGATTCTTGCGCCATTCGGACTGTCCTGATATCTGTACCTCCTAGCTATGAGAAGCATGTACGTAAGTACATTTTGAAAGCCGACGATATGAACTTCTATGTATTCATACGTGAGTTCCAGTCTCTGAAGGTTGATTCCATCGAAGGAGAGATCTTCGATGCTACAGGTATATATTTGATATATGCAGAATTATGAATTCGCCCATGGTATATGATGAAATGTTTGATGATTGCTCTGTTTGTGAAACAGGTCCTGATTATCACGTATATGCGGCGCAGTTTGATATGACCTGGCGCTGAAGCTGGTAGTCAAGGAGTTGATGGCCTTTTGGTGTTCACGTCCTCAAGTTATCATAGTTATCATCAATAGTTTTTGATACGATCTTTTGTAATAGTGAGCGAGTGTGTGTGTCTTGATTGTTGCAAGACAAAGTTATTCATGTAATAAGACAAGATCAGTTGTTTTATCTTATGAATAAAGTTTCCACATCTCAGTTACATTGATGGTATGATAAGTATTCATAATTGTAGGAATGATAAAATAGCGTGTCCTATGAATAAGAGTTCTATTACTAGAACAAACACTGTCGAGTTTAGTCATAAAAGCAATGAAAGAAGTAATGGACGTTTTTGGTCCATTTAAGTATTTCGAGTGCTGAGTTGATTAAGCTTGAAATCAAGTATTGAAGTTGCAATACTAGGGGAAATTAATTGAGTGTCATTTTTAATGATTAATTAATGGTGTTTATGTCTTGATCCGAATTCCTCCATGACTTTGGTAAATAGGAGTATTTGCCCGATAAATTATGGAGTCTGAGATTAATTTGATAATAGATCAAATGGGGTTTTTCAGAAGAAAGATTAGTGAACATTGTATTCACAAAATTCGATCAAAGGACAGTATTTTTGAATTATGTTTTCAACACAAGAGACTTGTGGAAATTTGCTTCACAAAATTATAATGTCACATATAGTGATATGTGGGGAGTTATAATCATGCTCTATTTTAAATAAAGTGTGGTCTGTCAGAATCAGTCTTAGAATCTCCTAATATGTTCGAAACATTATAGTCGATGTCCACTTTAGAAAATAGATATTTTTCTCAAACGAGAATTCGTAGGATTGACAGTAGTGTCGACATGTATATGATTATGCGGTAATTCGGAATATACATGAGTGGTTCTTTGTAGATTGCTCGCATTGGATGAGAGTGTATTCCAAAACCAAATAGAAACAAAGTTCAGTTTGTTGTCTATGTAATTCCGAGAAAAGATGACTTTTCAAATTATGGTGTATGGATTGAAATTAGAAGTTTGGAATAGAGTGTCAGACTTATGTTGGAAGATGTTCCAAAGAGTATATGTCTGCCACTGAAAGTTTAGTGATTAAGAGTGAGGGAGACTAGAAAATTGTTTACTGCTTGCAATCCTCTTCATAAAGATCATAATATTTTCATGAAAGAAACTTCTAAATAAAGTGTTGTTATATTTAATATTGCTGTCAGGTCACAGCACTGTATTAAGTATTTCAGATCTTGTTGACAGATCAAGGTGCACTTTATGAATACAAAGAAAGTTGAGAAAATATCGGAATACGAACAAAGGTTTTTGAGCCTGGAAATCCAAAGTTGCATTTGATGGGATTAAGAGAGTAATTGTTGCTGCAATTCTTATTAGAGGAATAAGATTGTTTAATCATCATATAAGGTGTTATATGAGAAATGTGATTATAAGAAAGACGCGGTAGCATGTCTTGTCAAGAAATGTGTCTTGGACAAGATCAAATTTGTTGACTACATTTATGTAGACATGCTTGAAGTCTGAGGGATTTGTATTAATGTAATACTGAAGTTCGTATTAAATTCGAATTGATGTTAGATCAACGATTTTGTTTTGACCTAAATGTCGAATTAAGTGGGAGTCGTAGTTAGTTTACTCAGGTGGAATATGTATGAAACATATTTTTGAGTGGGAGCTCAGGAACTCAAATGTGTGGATAACACATTTTTTAGTGGGAGCGTGTGTTGTCAAATATGTGGAGACATAGTTTGAGTGGGAGTCGAATTCATTTTGTGTAGTTAACACATTGAGAAACTGTACCAATAGAATAGGATGAAGTTGTGAAACTATTTGAAAGTCAGTGTCTATTTTGAAATAGAACGGGAATTTTAGAATAGTTAGTCGAGTTGTTTTGGATAATATCTGAGGAGTCAGAATAGAATAAAAGGATGGTCCTTTGGAATCCAATTGGTCATTAAGAGTAATGATGCGTGAAGGTAATGGTTGTATGACATGTGGGTCTATTATGTAATATTAGACATCATACAGAAACCATATTATCTGCTCGATGAAATATAACCAATGTTCTTGGAATAAGAGCAGTTATGAAAGTAAATTTGGAATTTATTGGAAGTAGATGTGCGTTAGTTAAGGGATTGACATTTGAATGTCAAGTTTTCTACATTAGTGCGAAAGTATGTAGACATCACGAGTTTGTAATTGTTACAAGGGGCTCGGCATGACTGAGTGTGTTTTTCAGGGCAGTTATCTGGTTAGTATAATCAGAGTAAGCGCTGGGAAGCGGTAGTCTCACTTAGTTGCGGTGTTTGCATATGTGTTGTTAAACAACATGGTGGTATCAAGCAAGTTAATATCCGTGAATCGCAAAAGCATGTACAATCACAGATTGTGCAGTAACACTTTTCCACGAGCAAGCATTATCAAATGATTCTTATTTGATAAGGGATTCTGATAAAGTAAAATGCAGCTGGTTTATTTGTACTCTAGTGCAAGTGGGAGACTGAAGGAGATATGCCCTAGAGGCAAATAAATAAGTAGTATTTATTGCAGTATCTCATAAGTTTATAAAAGGTTTATGTATTATGCTATAACTGTATTAATCGGAATTATTAATACACGTGTGATACATAGAAAACCAGGTCCCTAGCAAGCCTCTATATGAGCTAGTCCATTGGGCAACAGTTGATCGAGATTCCCGATCAAGGACAATGACGTCGGTTGACAATGGGGTCATCTTGTTAATAGAATAAGGTGGTGGACATACGCAAAGTATTGCAATAAGATCGTATTACGATGTTTGTCATTTGCAATAGATAAGAGTATGATAGCTTATTCCTTAGACCGTGAGACCGTACTTATTGTTGCTTCGTAGGAGTGCTTTGAGAGCATCAAACGTTGTGTCTTATATAGCATGACAATAACGGTGTCCATCTTGGGTATTCCGAAAGAGCATCGAGACGTAAGGATCAAGAGCGGGATTTGTTCATTCTTGTAATGGAAAGATACTCTGGGCCCACTCGGTGATATTGCATCTATATAGCTGCGCAGCTTATGACTAGGTCATGGAGATGTAATATCGCAGACGAGTTAATAACCTTCGTCGGTAACGAGATACACCAAAGGCATCGGTGTGTCTACGATCATATCTCGGACAAGGTAGTATCGCAGAGACAAAGGGAATGAATATCATACTCATGGTTCAACGACGATATTCGTGGAATGCACAAGGGTCGTCATATATTTCCAGGTATCCCTGACGATCATTGGTGAGCGGAGTGTCTCGACCATGTCTGGAGTGTTCCCGAACCGTAGCGTAACAAACTTAAGGTCTTAGCGACGCTAGGGGATAGGTTCTGGAATTTTATAGGTTTTTATTGGAGAGAAAGAAATGATCCGGAAAGAGTTCCGGTGGTCCGGAAGGAGTTCCGGGGAGCTATGGAAGGGTTCCGAGAATGTCCGAAAGTTGTTCGGGTGGTTCCGAAATAGTTTCGGAGTCATGGGATATTGAATTATATATAAATATATTAATTATGAATTAATGGGATTTTTATATTAATTTAATATTAATTAAATAAAGGGAAAAAGGGGATCCCACCTAAATGGGCCCAAAGAGGGCCCATGAGGGGGTGGCGCACCAAGCAAGGGGGGCCTTCCCCCCCTAGTACGAATTGGACTAGAAGAGGGAGAGGCCCAAGGGGGTTCGGCCGAACCCCCCTCCCCTCTCTTCCTTTAGTCCCACATGGGGGAGCCAAGGGGGTTGGCACACCCCTTCCCCCTTTATATAGCAAGGCATATTAATTGATTTAATTCATAGGAAATTCAGTTAATTCCCAATTTCTCTCTCGATCCCGTGGTTCCCAAGTTGGAGCCGCGCCGAGCTGAGGAAGGGGGTCTCTCTCCACCTAAGCCATACCGCAGAGCGCCGTTGCTCTGCGGGATTCCAGATAAGATCTACTCCTGCGATTTCAGCTGGATCTGAATGACCGGGAGTTGTCGCTAGGCTCCGTATGTTTGCGAGTGCTCGGAGGCTACTCTATTGAGGAGCTTGGGCGACGTCGTCTCGCCCCCTACAGCCGCCGCGCCACCCCCCTCTGCTGCCGGCGCGCCAGCCCCGGTGCTGGCGCTCTGCCTTCTTCCGCCCGACGCCCGTCGACGCAGATCATCGTCGACACCCCGGCGTCATCGACTCCGACATCGCGGCAAGTTCTCCGCGACCTCGAGGTCGGCTACGTACGACTTCATCGTCAACGCTTGTGCGGGAGCGTAATCCCCGCTATCGGTCTACATGGAGGTAATGTAACCCGTTCCGCCACCGTTATCGCATGTACTAGATAGATAGATCCTGGCTAGTTAGGGTTTCGCTCGCTAGAAAATTATTGTTTTCTGCACCGTAACCCCTTCAGTTCCTGTGGAGGCCTTTTGCCTGGCGAGGTTACCCTCTTGAGGGGTCGCTCCTGAGAAGGCATATTGCCTGGTGAGGTTGCCCACTTGAGGGGTCGCTCACGGATGTCCCTTCGGGCTCGCGGGGGAAATCTTCCCTGCAGGTATTAGAGGGGTGAACCCAAACGCTAGAACACGGATCAAGGGATCGCGCGCGCTTATAGGTCCCCTCAAGCGTTCCTTGCGAGGAGACTAAGTACCAAGGTCCTCTGTAGAGATGGCTTGTTTCCGGGGAATTGCCCTCTAGCCAGAGCTCGGACTCTTGGACTTTGCAGTGCTGCTGGTGTGTCATTTGAGGCACTGGCACCGTACTCAGCCCCCGCTCGCGAGGTACGCATGTGGAGAGATATAAGCGCACACTTCACCAAAAGTAATGCGTAAATAAAAACCCCCCAAAAACGTTTTTTTAAGCGGCGCCAAGGCACTAAGTTCACTTAGGAACGATATTGAGTCATTATGCTTGGGGTTGCCAAGTTAATGCTCTGACCATGTCAAGGCATGGGGACCACCCGTTGGTGGCTGAGACTCTCAACGGCCTGAGGTGGCTCGTTTTAACTGAGAGCTCAGAGGGTTTTTCCCTCGAGTGAAGCCTTTGGGGCTTTGGAGGTTTAAGCCGTTGGCGTTTTAACCTCCGGAGACAAGAATGCTTGGAGGTTGAGCCGTAAGCTGCCTCGTCCGCTAGGAGTCTCGACGTGACAATGATCACGTGCGTGGCAATGACCACGGTTGCGTTTGTTCCCTTAGGAGACAAAGCACTTGTTTGAGGTTTAAGCCTTTTGGCGTTTTAACCTCTAGAGTCGACATTGCTTGAAGGTTGAGCCGTAAGCTGCCTTTTCCGCTTTGTTTTCTCGACGTGACAATGATCACGGGTGTGGCAATGACCACTTTGGCATTTGTTCCTTTAGGAGACAAAGCTATGTTTTTGGAGGTTTAAGCCTTTCGGCGTTTTAACCTCTAGAGACGAAAGATGCTTAGAGGTTGAGCCGTAGGCTGCCTCGTCCGCTTGACGTCTCGACGTGACAATGATCACGGGTGTGACAATAATCACTTTTTTTTACTTGTTCCTGGCGGATACAAAGGTTTGTGAGGTTTAAGCCTTGAGCTTTTAACCTTGAGGGACAAAAAGGTGCTTGGAGGTTGAGCCGTGGGCTGCCTCTTTCGCTAAATGCCCTGACGTGATGATGATCACGGGTAGAACTTGCGTAGATGCATGATGTTCCATGGATTCTTGACGGGGACGCCGTCTTCCATCTCGAGGCGAGCCGCGCCAGGCCTGGTGATGTGGGTGACCCTGTAGGGACCTTCCCACATCGGGGACAGCTTGTGGAGGCCTTCCCTGGAGAGGATTCGCCTGAGGACGAGATCGCCTGCCTCCAGGGTGCGCGAGCGCACATTGCGGCTGTCGTACGCCTCAGGGACTGCTGGTACTTGGCCGCCCGTAGATTGGCGCGGCGTCTTAGCCCTTCAAGGAGCAGCATGTCATCGTTGTGGATATCCTCTTGCTGGTCCTCATTAAAGGCAAGGACCCGTGGGGACCCATGCTTTGTTTATGCGGGGAGGACTGCTTCGGCTCCATAGACGAGTGCGAACGGCATTTCCGCGGTGGGCTTGGGTGCGTGGTACGGATGGACCAGAGCATCGAGGGTAGCTCATTGATCCAGCCCTTGCCGTGGCCCTTGAGGATATCGAAGGTCCTGGTCTTCAAGCCTTTGAGGACCTCTGCGTTTGCGCGCTGAGCCTGTCCGTTGCTTTGCGGATGGGCGACTGAGGCGAAGCAGAGCTTGATGCCCATTTTCTGGCAGTAGGCTCTGAAGATGCCGCTTGTGAATTGCGCCCCATTGTCGGTGATGATGCGGTTAGGCACTCCGAAGCGGCAGACCAGGCCTCTGATGAATTTCACCGCCACGCCTGCTGTGATTGTACGCGTCGCCTCTACTTCAGGCCATTTTGTGAACTTGTCGATGGCCACGAAGAGGTAGCGATATCCACCTTGCGCCGTTGGGAAATGTCCCAGGATGTCCAGCCCCCAGACCGCAAACGGCCACGAGAGCGGAATGGTTTGTAGTCCCAGCGCTGGTTGGTGGATTTGCTTGGCGTGAAATTGGTAGGCTTCACAAGCTTGAATGATGTCCGTTGCATCTTGAAGCGCTTGAGGCCAGTAGAAGCCGCTTCTGAAGACTTTCCCTGCAAGGGTGCGGGCGCACGAATGGTGGCCGCACTCCCCACTGTGGATGTCCTTAATCAGTAGTTTGCCTTCTTCAGGAGGGACGCACTTGAGCGCGATGCCGTTTGGGCGCTTGCGGTAGAGAATTCCTTCGAGGATTTGGTACGATTTTGCTTGGCGGGCAATTCGCTCCGCTTCGACATCTTCCTCGGGAAGGATCCCTTTTTGGAGGTAGTCTTTGATCTCGTCGATCCATCCTGCCTCTTGGTGCACCGCTGTGAGCAACAGACGCTCCCCTGTTGGGGGCCCGCAGCTTGGGGCTCCGCTTGCAGGTGGTGGCGGGAGCGTTTCTTCTGTGCTGGCGGGCAGGGCCTCGAGGGGCTGTTTTATGGATGCCTTGACGAGTCTTTCTTCAAAGACACCTGGCAGCTGGGTTTGCCTCTTTGATGCACGCTTGGCGATGTCATCAGCCTCTTGGTTCTCCTTTCTTGGGATGTGCATGAGCTCCATTCCCCTGAAGTTCTTCTCCAGCCTACGGACCTCTTCAAGGTATGCGGCCATGTGGTCGTCCTTGGCCTTGTAGCTTTTGTTGGAGAAGTTGACGAGCAGCTGGGAGTCGCCCTTGATGAGTATATGCTTGACGCCTAGGGCAATTGTGGCGCGTAGGCCAGCAAGCAGCCCTTCATACTCGGCGATGTTGTTGGATATCTTGTCGAGTCCGAAGCACAGCTGGACTGCGTAATACAACTTGTCGCCTTTTGGTGAGGTCAGGACTATACCTGCCCCACCGTGGCGACAAGCGAAAGCTCCGTCGAACTTCATGGTCCAGTAGCTGGGCATTGTGGCTCCAGAGGACTCGTGCTCTTCTTCTCAGGGCTCTTCAGGGGTTGGATCAGTCCACTCGGCGACAAAGTCTGCCAGCGCTCTTCCTTTGATTACCCTTGTGGTATCGAAGCGCAAATTGAATGGCTGTAGCTCTATGTTCCATCCTACGACACGATCTGTTGCATTTGGGTTGCGCAGAATTTGCTCCAGGGGAAAAGAGGTTACCACCGTGATGGGGTGCCCCTGGAAGTAGTGCCGCAACTTTCTTGAGACGATGAGGAGTGCGAGGAGAAGCTTCTGCTGCATCGGGTACCGCTCGCGAGCATCACGCTGTACTGTGCTGACGAAGTAAACTAGATGCTCGACGAGAGTGATTTCTGTTTCTTTGGCGTCTTTCGCCTGTGGTGGCTCAGCTCGGCCCTCGATGGGGTCGGCTTCAAGGGCCTTGTCCTGGGCCTCGAGGGACTTGGCCTCGAGGGACATGGCCTCGAGGGGCTTGGCTTCGAGGGACGTGGCCTCGAGGGGCTTGGCCTCGAGGGACGTGGCCTCGAGGGGTTTGGCCCCGCAACGTTCCTCCTGGCCTCGAGGGTGTTGGCCTTTTGAGACTCCTCGGTCCCTTCGACATGAACCGCCTAAAGCAGTTGGCTCGGGGCGGTCTCCTCTTGAGGCTTTGGGCCTAGCGTGGGTCTTGTGATGACCGCCCCTTCTTCGAGCTCTTTATCAGGAGGCTTTTTCTTTGGAGTGGTTGCACTCTTCTTATGAAGTACAGGCTCCTGGACATCACTGGCTGTTTGTGGGGTAGCTGACAAGTACAGCTTTAGGTGCTCGCCAGGCCTTGGGGCGACCATTACAGGTGGGCTGGCCAAGTACTTCTTCAAGTCCTCAAATGCTTTTTCTGCTTCAGGGGTCCACTTGAAGGTGCCCGTCCTTTTCATGATCTTGAAAAACGGCAGGGCTCTTTCGCCGAACTTGGAGATGAATCGACCCAAGCTGGCCATGCAGCCTGCCAGGCGTTGCATGTCCTTGAGCCTGCGTGGAGGTTGCATGCCTTCTATGGCCTTGATTTTGTCTGGGTTCGCCTCTATGCCCCGATGAGACACGAGGAAGCCCATCAATTTGCCCGAAGGTACTCCAAAGATGCACTTGGCGGGGTTGAGCTTGATGTTCACCTTGCGCAGGCTGGCGAAGGTTTGTTCCAGGTCTCCGAGCAGAGTATTTCCCTCTCGTGACTTCACGACAATGTCATCAACATACGCTTCCGCGTTTCGCCCCATTTGCCCGCCAAGGGCTATCCTCATTAGCCTCTGGAAAGTGGCTCCCGCATTTTTTAGGCCGAAGGGCATGCAGACGTAGCAATACACACCGCATGGGGTGAGGAAAGCCGTCTTCTCCTCGTCCTCTTTAGCCATCTTAATCTGATGATAACCAGAGAAGGCATCGAGGAAACAGAGGAGGTCGCAGCCTGTCGTGGAGTCCACGATCTGGTCAATTCTGAGCATGGGGTAAGGGTCCTTGGGGCAGGCCTTGTTTACGTCGGTGTAGTCAATGCAGAGGCGGCCTCCGCCGGCGGGTTTTGGTACTACCACGCCGTTGGATAGCCAAGTGGGGTGCGCGACTTCGCGGACGACTTTTGCCGCTTTGAGCTTCTCAACCTCCTTGACGATGAATGCTTGCTTCTCAGGGGCTTGTTTTCTTGCTTTTTGCTTGACGGGGCGGGCGTTTGGGCACACGGCCAAGTGGTGCTCGATCACCTCCCTCGGTACACCAGACATATCTGACGGTGTCCATGCGAACATGTCAGAGTTTTCCTGGAGGAAGGCGACGAGCGCGCTTTCCTATTTGGGCGGCAGCGCGGCGCCAATGGTGACGCTAGTCCCCGAGCCTTCAGCCCCCGAGCTTCCAGAGCTCAGAGAGACCTTCTTTGTAGCAGCTGCCTCCTGGGAGAACAACTGCTTCTTCTTCTTGGGCCTCTCGAGAGGCTCTTCGTCCTCGTCTGCGGGGAAGGCCATGGCGGCGGTCTTGTAGGCCGTCTCCACAGCACGCGTAGCGTCCAGGACATGCCCACGTATGGTGATCGTGCCGGCGCTGCCGGGGATCTTGACCATATTGTACGCATGGTGCGTGACGGCCATGAACTTTGCGAGCGCGAGGTAGCCGAGGATGGCGTTGTACGGCGGGCCGATGTGCGCAACATCGAAGTCGATGTGCTCGGTGCGGTAATTTTCCTCGCTCCCGAAGGTGACGGCAAGCCTGACCTGGCCCAGAGGCTCAATTGAGCCGCTGGTGACCCCCGTGAAGGGCCTCGAGGGCATAAGCCTCTCGTAGGCCACTTGAGGCGCTTCGAACGTATCGATGGAGATAACGTTCAGGCCTGCTCTACCGTCGATGAGCGTCTTGGAGACAGCCACATTGTCGATGGTGGGGGTGCAGACCAGCGGGAGGGTTTCCAACAGTCTTGGTGGACTTGGGGTGGTCCTAAGAGTCGAAGGCGATGGTGTACTGCGACCACTTGAGGGGCCTGGAGGTTTCCGTTCTTGGGAGGGCGGCGTTGAGCTCGCGGGCGAACTGCTTGAACTGGTTGTTCGACTTCGGCGCCTGTGTCCCCCCTAGGATGCAGGCGATGGCGCCCCTCGGGGCTTGGTAGCCGCCATCTTCCTCGTCGGGGAGGTTGCCGTTCTTTTCTGCGGCGTTGGCTCGATTTCCAGATGGTTTCTGGTAGCCGCCCTTGCGTCCGCCTCCGCGGTAGCAACGGCCTCGACCGCGGCCGCCGCTGTCTTCTGCTTGCTCGCGCTCCTTGCTCAACTTTTTGAGGTCGTAGCAGGACTCCGTAGAGTGGCTACGCCCGTTGTGGTAGATGCAGAATGGGCGGTGATCATCTTTTCTTTCTCCAGCCTCGGGGGAGTCCCTGCGGGTGCCTTTTGTGTCCGGCTCTGCCGCGAGAACTGCGGTGGCCTTGCGCTTGGGATCCTCCTTCTTCTTCTGGCTCTTGGACCCCTCAGCGTGATCGTCCCCTCTCGAGGACATTTTCACGAAAAGGAGTCCCTCTTCAGCCTTGGCGCACTTGTCCGCCATGTCGAACAGCTTGACCACAGAGGCGAGCTTGTCGTGGATGCCCAGTTTCTCGAGCATCCTGCTGTTGGTGACGCCATCGCGGAAGGCGGCGATGACTTGAGTGTCGGGGATGTTCGGGATCTTGTTGCGCACTTGGCTGAAGCGCTAGATGTACTTGCGGAGCGTTTCGTCCTTCCTCTACACCACAGCGCGCGGATCATTGTGGGTGAGGGCGCGCTCGCACGTCCCCTTGAAGTTGGAGACGAACTGCTTGCAGAGCTCCTCCCAGGAGTTCACAGAGTCCTCCGGGAGGTTCAGGAGCCACGACAGCGCAGAGTCGCGTAGCGCGTGGGAGAACCAGTTGGCCATGACCTTGTCGTCTCCTCCCGCAGCTTGGATGGAGGTGGTGTAGAGCTGCAGGAACTCGACGGGGTTGCTGGAGCCGTCGTAGCCCTTGGGAAGAGCCGGCCTGAACTTCTGCGGCCAGACCACGCGGCGCAGGGAGCATGTGAACGCCATGCAGCCCGAGGTGTACGTAGCGACCCCATGCTGAAGCGCGCCACGGGTTCTGCTGTCCCGCCTGGCCGAGCTCCTCCCCGAGCCTGTTCTGTCGGTCTCGCTAGAGCTCCATCCCCACACGGGCGTCGGGCGCGGTGCGCTGCACGATCATGCAATCGCGCGGCGAGGTCGCGTGTGACGCAGCCCTCTGTGCCGCAGCCGGTGCAGGCCCCGGAGGTGGCGGAGGCGCATTTGTTGCGACCGTGCCCGCGAGGGAGGGGTGCGCGTTGGACTGCGACGGAGCGGGGCGCGTCGTGGCGATGCCGACGAGGTGGTTGAGGCGTTGGAGCCACTGCTTGTGTGCCTCAGCGGTGGGCTGGTAGCGGAGCAGCTCCTGCACCATGAGCAGCGCGGTGTGTGGCGCGGAGTCGGTTCTCCCCGGGCCCGAGCCGCTCGGGCGCTGCGTTGGGTGCGACGACTGCGCGTCCTTCTGGTGCTCGGCGTCGTGCTCCGGCGCCTCCACGTGAGGGCCAGAAGGGACATGCTCCTCTTGGCGGGGTCGGCCCCTCCTTGCGCAGGTGGTTGTGGCGCCTGGGGGCGCGCGTGTTCCCGCGTGCGCACATCGGCTGACTCGAGCGGTGCGGGTGACGCTGTGTTCACCATGGCACGGAGACAAACTCGAAGGTTATTGACGCGCCTCAATCCCCTACCTGGCGCTCCAAATGTCGGGTTATGACTCCCGGGAATTGGGGGTAGTCACTTCCTGAAGTGTAGTTCGAGAGGGGATTGAACGCGGAGGTCTAAACCCTCAAGTGGCTCCGCGACGTTGCTCGCTGGACCCGAAGAAGACGCACACCCGACCAAGGAAAAACACCGTCCTTTACCCAGGTTCACGGCCCTCGTGAGGAGGTAAGACCGCTACTCCTGCCTGTCTGTATTATATGTGGGAGGTTACAGTACAATTGGGCTTGCCGGAAGCCCCCTTGAAGCAGTTCTTGCCTGGGGAGGGAAGTGATGATCTTCTTCCTCCTCCAGCCAGAGGCTAACCTAACCAGAGCTGCTAGGGTTTACACGGGTGTTTTGCACGCAAAGAGCCGACCCTTGCTACGATGGGGGTCTTCTCTCTTTTATAGGCGCCTCCGGCCTTCTTCTTCGGCTTGGCCTTCTTGATGGCTCCCATTTGCCAGTGGCGGGGCGGAGCACGAGTCCACCGTGCTCCATTCGTCCATGGACTCGGTCCATCGTTGGTAAAGGTGGCGCCGTGGCCGACAGGCGGCCGACCGCGCTTGTACCGCCCGCAGAGCGGGCAATCTCTGAGGTGGAGCCCACGATGACGATCTCCATTGGAGGGTTGCGCCATCCACCTGCTTTATCGTCAGAGTAGAAGGTCCTCACAGCTGTGCAGCAGGTGGCGCAGCTTTGTTTACCGCTTTATCGCCAGGGACAACGACGGGGGTGTGAGCGCCTCTGTACGGGTCTGGCAGAGGTCACGTGCGCTCTGTCGGGATTCCTTGGCGGCGACGTTTCCCTCCAGGCCTGAGGGGAGATTCCTGCCGGACTTCCTTCAGGCGGGTGGGTTCCTTGACGGGGAGGATCCCCTGAGGCGAGGGGTCCCTTGAGGCCCTCGCTCCCTCTTCAGGCACTCAAGGGGAATCGCCTCTCGAGGGTCCCGTCAGGCGGTGACGCCTAGTCCTTAGTTGTTTCGTCCGTCTGGCCCGCGAGCGAGGCCTGGGGGGAATGGGCTCTTGATACCCGAGTTCCCACTGGGCCGACAGCAACGCACGGGCATTTTACTAGTGGTATGTAAAATATCCTAAAATATGGATTATCCAAAATTTAAATAGGATCATCCGATGGTTTGAATCTGAATAATCCGATTTTCTACCAAAATGTCTAGTCTAATATAGAATAATTTGCAGATAGTAAGTTGTCGAGTTCGTTAGTCGAACAACATCTCACTTAAATAGTCATTGTAAAAACTATGAATTACAAGTTTTTTAGTTATTAGATTATCAAACAATTATTTTTGTATGTATGGTTTGACAATTCACTTGTACACGTATCTATCCAATTAATTTTATTACCGCTCCAAATCTATTATGTTTCCGCCTCCGAATCCGCCATCACGCATATCCGCATCCGAATCTGCATCCGGTCATTATCCAATCCGCTCTGAATCCGATGAAAAATTGTAGTAAAGGATATGGTAAAGGTAAAATCCAATCCGATCCGTTTACACCCCTAATCTCCACCGAGCTCAAGCTGCTTGCCGTCGTTGCCCAAATTGCTCTCCACTGAGCTCGATCGCTTCCTCCAGACGAACGAGTTTCTCCACCACGAGTCCTACCTTCAACAACCTCCTGCTCTCTCTCTCCGGTGAGTTGCTAGAGGGATTAGTGTACCTTACTTGATCTTGTCTCACTGTTATTTCTAGAGTAAGAGTAGCAGTAGAGTTCGAGTAGGATTTTTTGATCTTGTGTAAGACTAAGAGTAGCAACGATGTGTAGCAATATCTCATCGCAAGATTATTTTAGGCACCTGCATCTTCATTATTTTTAGGTACTGCATCTTCATCCATTGCATCTCCATCTTCATCCATTGTAGGTACTGCATCTTCATCAATTGCAACTCCATTTTCATCATTTTCAGTGACTGCCTCATCCATTGCATATCCATCTTCATCCATGGCAGGTGCTGCATTTTCTCCCATTGCATTTCCATCTATTTGAAGAATTTGTTCTTCTTGTGTCTCACGTGGACTAAAATTTAGGTCCGGCAATACCATTGTTGCTGATGTTTTATTGTTCTGGTGTTTATGTTTCTGCTGCTGGCAGCGACGCACCGGATTGTGAGATGCTAGGCGAGGAGGACATGGTTCGGCGACGTCCTTCTCTGGCCAGGTGCTCTGGTGGTGCTTGATCTGGGTCTTGAATTGATCAGGTAACTGACCTGGAGCTGCAATAGCGACTTGGAGCAGCAACCACCTGGAGGTGGTCGAGCTGAGGTGTCCTGAACTTGGACGGGGCAACAGCTGTGACCTGGAGCAGCTGGGATGATCTCCACCGAGGACCTGGAGCACCAACGACTTGGAGCAGCAGTGACCTGGAGCTGATCGAGCTGAGGTGAGTTTTCTGACTTGATCGAGCTGATTTCCTGATGGCTTGATCAAGATCAAGCTGCCCACAACATGTGTATCCTAATGTTGATCAGGGGAGGAGGGTGCTGATCTGCATCTGGCCGCACCCTTGCAGGTTGTGATGGACCTGTGCGACGAGCTGCTGTTGGGAGGAGCTTCTGAGGCCCTGGAAGAAGTGGGGATATGCACAGAACTTCCTGGAGATTATGATGAACTGGGAGCAAGCTGCTGTTGGGAGGAGATGGGGATCTGCACCTGGGCCGCCCCTCCGGCGATCTGCACCTGGGCCTCCCACTCTGGCAATCTGCAGTTTTAAAACCTGGCCGACGAGATCTGGCGAGGCGAGGTGCCGTGCCCTGGGTGAGGAGGAAAACGCGATTCAAATCTGTTTCGCTGGCAAATCTGATGCGTAGCGTTATTTTTGCTTCTGAAGCGTTTTCCAGTGCGAGATGTCACAAATTGTAATTTCAGTTGTTAGGATGGACAGACAGGTCATTTTGTGCTATTTCACCTGGTCGGAAAGAATCCTTTAACGTCATACAATTAGGGAGGAGGGAGTATATATTAATATAAGGAAAACATTGAATGGTGAAAACATATCACTACACGGCAGATACAAATGAAGAAAGAAAACTTAAGAAAAAGCATAAGTAAAACAAAATAAAAACATGTTAGCACACCATCTTCTCAATAAACACATACATAGATGTAGAGTCTCACAACATCGAGAGATGTAGTATGTAACTTTCCATCAAGTGGTGACAAACACGGTGGGGATGTGATGAACACTTTATTCCATCGAGCAATCTGAAATAAATCTAAAATTTCTCTCTTATTCTCCTAACAACATGGAAGTAGCTCTCTTACAACGACGGTATTGGATAGTAAGATAACCGATAAATTATAAGATACATTCTTCTATACTTTCAGTAATAATAATAAATAAAGTAGTAGCACATTAAGATAAACAATGTTTCTTTTAAAGAAAGGGTGACTTGATCTCTCAAAAAATTGTAATGAAAATCTTGCCCATCGTCGGTCGGTGCCGAAGGTGATGCGCCCATGGACACGATTCCCCTTCCTGGAGGCATCACTAAGGTATGTTGACACCTCCCTTGCCTCTCTCGGTTGGGTTGAGGCCTCAAGGTGAAAGTCTACATTGGGTGAAATTTGTGCGATGTCGATGTCATTGGCGTCGTTCCTTCGTTGGGAGCATCGCGTTTGAAGACACGACCTTAAGTCTGCCCTCCTACGCGTGTGGGTTGCAGGAATGATGCCTATCCTTTTTTTTTATTTGAGGAATACTGAAACTGATCCAACTAGTAAAAGGAAGCGTCAAGGCTAGAGACAAGCCATGAAATGAAGCGAACCAAACATAATAGACGCGCGGAGTGCCTCATGGCCCAAATTGCTCTGGAGTTAATAAGAATACTCCTATAAATCCTAGCTGTGTAGTATATCCAGAGAACTTGGTTCGCGTTGGGCCCTCTGAAATTTAGGCCCCTATGCGGTCGCACAGCCCGCACGGGCTCATGGACGACCTGATGACGCTCATGTTTACATTTTGGTTTTCATGTTAATTTAGTTCTCAGATGACAAGTTGGTTTTTGGTGGACTAGGAAATTGACGGGTGGTAGTTTCCTGAATTATCATTTTTGGAAAAAATTCATGAGAAGTTTGGGTTTAGTAGGCTTTGCTGAGGCGATTCCCCGTTCTAAGTTTGGGCAAAAATCGGTCGAAAAGTTTTAAACATTGTTTAATTTGAGTAGAATGGCTTGATTTACTCGGCTTTTCAGCATATCTATTAGAGTTTTCACCGTGAAATGTGAACAAAAGGAAAGCTGGAGTTAGCACGAATATACTCCTACGATCATCATATTTATTTCCCAACACTGCGCATCTTCTAAGATTTCGGAAGGAAAAATCGGATTGGGTAGCAGCAAAACAAGATCATATGGGAATGTCGGGTCCAGCTGGGAGGAACACACATGTCCTCTTTGCTTATGTAGTTAAACGTGGGCTGAAGGATATGCAACAATGCTTCGCAGTAGCCTGATGGTTGGGTCACTCACATTGGTGACCCCAGGATAACAGAGTTCCGACTCCTTTGTGGAACTTTAAGCAGGCGTACAACACCTGAGATGCAAAATAAAATCTTATGCTCCTATTTTTCTATCTAGGAATTCTTTTTTACAAATAAAACCCTGCAATTACCTCATCGCCCATTGCGACACCGTGAGCGGTAAGGAGCCGCAGAAGAATCAGCTCTGATCTGCTCACCCAAGAATTGTCAGAAACTGGTACGCGGCCAGGTTGGAGTGGTGGTCCAAGGCATCAAGGAGTTGGCTTCGGGCTTCGTCTCTGTGTCTTTTATTCAGGTGTATCGTCAGTGTAATGTCGCGGCACATACCTTAGCTTGTTTATTTCTGTTATCTTTGGAATCTTTATCCCGGATAGTATCCGGCGGACAATTTTTAATGGTTTATCATATGATCAATGAAGTGCTATGATTCTCAAAAAAAAAAAAAATCAGAAACTGATACGCGGCCAAGCTGATTCAAGAGGCATATTTTGTTCACATCGCATTGACCGAATGTAAGATGCTGAGCCAACTATGATCGATGGAGGGAGTGGAGGAAGGATCAGCCGTGAGCATTTAGCGGGAAGGGTGAGCTTTCGGCCATTTCTTCTTGAAAGTCTGCGCTACTGTAGAAGCGTATACTTACAGTCGTGAGCAATGAAAAAAATAGTGTGCTACAAAATATAGCGTGGCCCTTTTCAAAATGCTACAAACGCTATAGCGTGTTATAGCGTGCTATTTTTAAAATAGCGTTTAACAAAAAAAATTGTAATATATAGCCTGAACCAATCCACTTAACCATATTTATGGCATAAATATAAAATAGGAGATACAAATACATGAACAAATAACAAGATCTAAAACCGAACTATCAGATTGTAGTGCACACCATCATCATTAATCTTCCTAGGAACTCTCTTCACTTGTGATGTTGATCATTCAACTTGTATATCATCATGTTCATAGGAGGTTGGGAGATTGGAGTTTGGGAGCTAGACTTTTGAAGATTGGAGGTGGGCTTTTGTTTGGACCAATGGGATCCAGACCCAGTTATCCAGTTTTTTGTAGCGCGCTATACGCTATATTATTTAACATGATATAGCACGGTATAGCGCGTATATAGCGCCATAGCGAGCATTTTATGCTAAATATAACATAGCCTCCTCAAAAACGCTATAACGCGCTATAAACGTTGATTTATCGCGCTATTAACGTCGTCAGCAACTTACGAACACCCACATGAGGCCGGAGATTCTGATTCCACAACCACATACTACATTGATGAACAACTTGTTCAGAACAAGCTTATCTCACTAGCTACAACGAGACCTGCTAGTTGCTACTACAAAGGGAGACCTAAAGCACAGATGAATACATGATCACACTACATATGATCGCCTATATGCATGCTAACGTCAAGAACTGACCAACATTATTCAGTAGTGCGTGGACACACTAGCTAGGAAGGTAAACTAGCAGCTACTACCAACCAACTCCTACAGACATGAGCAGTCAGTCAGTCAGCTTGGTAGCTAGCGACACAGCACTGATCTAAGACGACTTGGTCTTGAACTTGGACTCGTCGATGTCGATGCCCTCCTTGGCGGCGCGCTCGCCGCCGGACTCGTCGTTGGTGCTCAGCCCGCCCTTGCGCCCCATCTCACTGTACCCGTCCTCTCCGATCTGCTCCTTCCGTGTCTGCCCGCCGCGGCTACGCCCTGCACAAATGCTAGCATTTAGTACCTGGCGTAACACTACACTTAAGAATCGCAGCTTCTGTAGACTCTGTACTACACTTACCTTCGGCGAGCTTCTCCTGCGCCTCGTAGCTCTTCCCGCCGGTGCCGCCGGGGACGACGGTCTGCCCCTCGCGGGCCAGGCTGTCCAGCTCCGACCTCCCCTTCTCCTGCCCGGACGCCATTGCTTCGTGAGGCTAACTGACTCGAGGTCGAACGTAAGTACGCTTTGTGCTGAATACACAATTGCTTGTGCTTCTGATGGTGGAGGAGGGTAAGCTAAGCTGACGCGTTGCCATTTTATAACGGAGGAGGGGCTGCCCGCGAGAAGCATGGAGGCGGCACGTGTGAGGTCCCCGCGACGCCCCTGCCGTGGTAGCACGTGTCCGACAAGGGCCTTGAGAGCGGCACGTCATGGGCGTGCTAGGGGTCGTGTGTACGCTCCGGCGCAGGAAGCGGGATGAGTCGAGAAGCTCGGAGACTGAACATCTGCCTTCAATTTTGTTTTTAAGAGCAAACCAATTACATGATCAAACAACTGATTCAGAGAACTCCACACCTCCACACTCCAACCTAAAATCCTACTTTTTCACGATATCAGAAACACATACACCCGCTCCCCACCCTCGCTCTTTCTCAAAACTGAAATTTCTCTCGGATCTTCCCTACTACTTCCTCTGTTAATTTAAGACTTTAAAGCCTTTTGTCACATGCATATGCATATACATGCATCTAGACATCATTTAATATACATGTGCACTCACTTCAGTGTGCATGTAGACACATGTGCAAAGCCCACAACATCTTATATTAGAAAACGGAGGGAGTAGAATCTAAGGGTCAACCTGCTCGCTAAGATTACCAAACACCCGAGCGTTACACTGATCATAGTTTCAAATTGTCTTCTGTCTTTGTCGTGCACGTGTTGTCTTGCCTCCTCCACCAGCGCCGAAAGTTTTCCGTGTTCTGTGGCTCCACGAGTTGGATGATCGTGTCCTGCAAGCATCCCACCATACCTCCTTCGCATACGGGCAATTTTTGGCATGTTAGGATCTCACAACGACATCAACATTATGCAATACTTCCCCTTTTTGTCAAGATTTTTAGAGGTCAAGCTCCTCCGGTGAACTACGAGATCAATGTGCCCTACTACTTGGCTGATATGGCATCTATGCAAGATGGTCAACATTTATGAAGATTATTTCAAACCATTTGCTTAGAAGCGACAAAGCCCATGAGGGTTGCAGGAATGATGTCAAGAGGGCATTTGGCTTGCTTCAATCTTCATTTATTGTTGTCCGGTATCCCGCTCTGATTTGGTCGAAAGCTCACAAGTGGCAGGTGATGAACTGTTGTGTTAACTTACACATCATGATCATTGAGAGAGAGCGGAAGGAGGCGATGATCGAGACTGAACCATTCTATAGACAAGGTCCTCTTGTAGATGTTAATCACCAGGTGCCGACAACATGGACATATTTTATCGCATAAATTCAATACCCACATGTGTACAACCTACTTCAGAATGATCTGGAGGTCTATCTGTGGACGCTCCAAGGCAATGCCTAGTTTTATTTATTGTGTGTAACAAAACATGTTAAAATATTTGTATGGTTTTGTATGTGAAACTATCTATGTATTGTTTTGTATGTTCAATATGTGAAAAAATCTATGAGTATTTCCATACTTGTGCCAACTTGGGCCAAAATCACCGGTTGGCGGCGGGATCAGCGAAGGACAGGGAATCGACGCCCCAGGGCGAGAAATACGTCAGGCGCTGGATTTTTGGCGTAGGGGCTCAACGGCTGGATATGCTCTAACACTTGCCTAAATGACGGAGTGGCCATGACACAAGATGGTGTTGCTATGTTTCGAATTCCCTTGAGGTGCATGGGTCAAGCAGACAGGTTAGCACCAAGGCATCGGACCAGAGGAGCACTAGTGCGGACGCGCTGGTCTAGGATACCCCTTGTCGGAATAGAATCCAGGCGCCAGACCGGAGGATCAGGGTGCAGCAGGCCATGCTATCCGGAATCTCTCCCCTCCCATGTACCTGTGCTCGCCGACTCCTCCTCGTGCGGCTCCCCTCTCTCATGTTGAACTTCGTCCTCCGAGACCCAATGAGCTTGCAGGACTCCCTCTTCTATACTAACCTAGAGAGGCAGCAGAAGGCGCGAGACGCAATGATTTTTTCAGGTGTACGAGAAGACACGAGCTCGAACTGACATTCAGAAGGAGAAGTCAGGGTTTTGTGAAAACCAGTTATCTGACCCGGATGTCGAGAAGCGAAAGGGTCTCGCGCTCCCCCACCTAACCCGAGCCCAGCCGCGCCGCCGCCGGCCTCCGGCAGCAGCCGCGTCGCCGCCGGCCTCCCTCCCTCACCCTCCCCTCTCCTCCCTCGCGTGGCCGCGCCGCCCCCGCGGCGGCCGGTCGCGGCCTCCTCTTCCTCTCTCGGGGCGGCTCTCGCGCCTCCACGGTCGCCGCCGTCGGCTGTGGCCACCGGGCGCGCCCCGGTCGGCGCCGGCGGCGGCGGCGTGTCTTCCCCCGCGTCGGACTTGGAGGAGGCGGGGCTCCTCCCTTCGGCGGCGGTGCGTTTAGGGCGGCGGTGGTCCGGCTCCGGCCGGGGAGCGGCGAGCGTCGGTGCGCTCGTGGTGCGTGTGGTGCACTGCGCCATGGGACGGTGGATCTCTGCAGGGCGGCGATGGATCTGCCTTGGCCCAGATCTGGGCCCGGTTGGGCCCATCTGGGTTGTGGCGGGCCGAACTGCCCGGTGAAGATCCGTTCTGCAAATCGAGGTGGTTGAGCTCGGGATGGGTACAGCAGCGACGACGGCAGCTCTAGTTGCAGTGCGACTGCGGGCTCTGTTGGACCCGATTGGAACTAGCAGGTTACTAGATCTAATTGGGACCGGTGGGGCGGAGGTTGCGTCCGGTCGACTACCGTTTTGGCGGTAGAGGCAGTTCCCTCCCGCGCAGGTGTGGTGCCGCTGACTCCGAGTCGAGCGTCTTCTCTCCTCCATTTCGTAGACCTCGTGGTAGTCGCTTCAAGGAGACGGCGGCGGTGACTTCGTGACTGTGGTGGCGCAAGCTGGTGGGCGGCGAGTCTGGGTTGGCAAGGCTTCGCCTTTGCGGGGCTCCTACGCAACGTATCGCTCGAGCTGTGGATATGGTTTTCAGGAGAAATCCTTGTCAGCATGTCTGACACCGGCGCGGTGCCACCCCCGGTGACATCATTCCTTCTTGAAGGGCGTCGTGGCTACCTTCCATCCACTGTCCTCGGTGTGCCAGGGGAAACCCTAGGACCAGCTATGGTCCGGACAGCAGCAATTGCTTTCCTTCTTGAAGGTGTTGTTTGGTACTCAACGATCCGGTGCTAGGAGCGTGGTGGTAATTCTCCGGAGGGCGCAACGGTTACGGGTCACCTTAGTTTAGTCTTCTTGCCTGTGTTTCCATTGCTTTTGTTTTGGGCTTGTGGTGTTTGCTGTTGCCCCAGCTTGTGTGGTGTGTTGTATCTTGGGTGTTGTGCTGTCTGTCCCAGCAGCGGTCTCAAAGGTTGCTTTATTTATAAAGCGGGGCGAAAGCCTACTTCGAGAGAAGACACGAGTTACATGTATTACATGTATGCATGGAATCGTTGACCATTTTTCTAGAACCGGACCGCAGGTTGATTTTGTAAATCATGAGGGCTAAAATACACAAAAAAAAGAAGGCACGACATACTTATGGTCGTCAGCACAATATATATTCTAAAATTAAAAGATAATAATATAGTAGAGAAGAGATGAGTACCACTTGGTCCACTTAGTTGTGCATTCAGCCTACTCTCAACATATATGGTAAGAATTATTGTGACAGAAATCAAGTACAGTACGAGAATTACACAACAACTGAAAATTGCAAGTCTTTAAGCTAGCTCAATAGGTGAAGCTACACATATCACACAAACATCATCAACCGATCTAGTGAACTTCCTTAAATAAATTAACTGAAACATGTCGTCTATAATGAATGACTTCAAGGGATGAACCAAACCGGAGGCGAGTAGTTAGAGCATTCCTTGTCCGCGAACCAGCGTTGGAAGACCTGGAGACGCGGCTTCCCCTCCACCCATAGACAACTCCCGTTATCACTGCAGGTGTACCGCCCGAGCGGCTCATCGTCCACCCACGGGTACCACCCATCGTTAACACTAGTGCAGGTGCACTGCCCGAGGATTCCATACTGGGACACCGGGACCACATCGGCTGAGCTCAAGTCATCCAAGAAGTAGACGCCTTCTCCAAAGCCAAATCCGGGAAAATCGGCTACCTCGTAAGCCCTGGAGCACCCCCGCGCGACGAACAACATCCTTCCATCTAGCGAAGGAAGCTCGGTCCAGTTGAATAGAACCAGGCCGGCGCCAGTGAGATGTTGTGTCGCCTGGAACACCTGGAACTCCCCTGTCCAACGGAACCCTCCAGGTCCAGGAGGATCTGTCACAAGCCTCACGACCATGAGCAGCTCCTCGCGGGACTCCACGAGGTAGCGAGCGACGACTGTCACATTGGAACTTCGAGGTGCCCCATGCATAAAGTAGATTGGGTGCAGATCTGCACCAAAGTGTATACCTTCTTCTTCTTCTTGGAGCATGAATAATCATAAAGAACAAGATCCTCCATGCTGGTGAGGAAATGGAAAAATCCTTTGTAATGTATGACATCCTCAAGTCGGATCCACGGACTCACCGTGAGACCTACGGCCACCGGACGACGATCACCTGCCCCATCCATGCTCCAAAAGGCAAGTTGAGGGCAGTGGATCCCACACGGTGTCCTGACGATGGCAGCGCCGAAGCACTCAACGTTCCGCCCGGGTGGGGAAGAAAACGTGGCGGCGAGGATGGCGATGGATACAGGAGTCCATACACCCCCTCTTTCACAATACGCGTAGTCGGGGAGGAATAAGCGTCGGTCGGTGTGGAGGTTGAGGAGTGCCTGGCGGTTGATCTGGCCATGGGCGAGCAAGAGCCAACCACCATCATAGGAGCCGAAAAAGCGTCCACCGCCAATATCATGCCCGATGCGGAGGTTGTGGGTGTCACCCTTGCCGAGGACACAATAAAAGGTTGCCCTCCGTGTGCTGCCTGATCTCGGTTGTACAGGGAGAGGGACGGTGGTGGATTCTGGGAGGAGGAGCCACGGTAGTTGACGCGGAGGCGCAGGCCGTTGGACAGCGAACCACCAATCGTGGCACGCCCTCGACATGCAAAGGCGGTCGACGAGGCATGGTAGGTGGCGGGCGATCTCGGTGAGGAGGTCGGCATGGAGGTTCTTCCATGGCCGTGGTGCAGGCTCAGCCATGGGAGCATGAAGAGAAAGGTAAGCGTAATGGTGGAGGCTTCGTCGTCACGGAGAGGATATATGTAAGAGATGAAGATAGGAAGATGGTTGTTCTCCTCTGAGATTTAATCACATTGATGGCTCTTTGTTTCTCTTCTAAAAGGGGAGGTTAACAAAATAATTTCCTAGCTGGTGCCATCTTTTCAGATTAACCGTTGCCACAATTAATTATGAGCATACACACATGCCTTTTTTGTGTGACACGTTTTCATAGCTAACCACGCGGTTGCGAATGAATAGAAAGCGTTTAGCGGGTCCACTATGTGCTATATTTCCTCTCTCCTCTTGTTGTGTTCTCATTCAATACGAAAAATGAGGTTGCTTATCTCTATCCATCTCGTATCTTTTATATTCTTGTCCACGCAACCCCATTTTTATATTATTATATGTGGGTCATTGATGACTCTTGAGGTAGATTTCAATGAGTAGCATTGCCTACAGGTGGAACCCAGCATAAGCACCACTAGACCACCCCCATATGAACCTCATGCCTTCTCGAAGATCACAGGTCGGTCGACAGTTGTTGTGTGGCTAGTTTGGCACCACTTTGTATCACGACGAAAACCCATGCGCAATACATCGTGCTTACATAAGAAATCGCCATCAGGATCATTAGAACTTTCGAAGGGTGGATGCATACGTCACGGTTTCAATCGAGAATGGTGATGCCTCACAAGACAATTTTGTAGGTTAGTGGGATATTTTCCTTTGTTTTTTATTCTATTTAATAACTCTCATTTTCTCTTCCAAAGGGGGAAATCACTACACTTGTCACGGTAGATTTTTTTAGACTGGTATAAAATCGACACCTTCTTACAAAGTACTTCATGGTGGATGTCACTTGCATCATGTGTAATTGTGTCATATATATTTACGAAGGACCATCTCCATGGTTAATTTTGACGGTTTTATGATGTGTACATACTTGCCTTTTTGTGTGACACGTTATAGCTCTAGCCACACGAGAAGAAGAAAGCCTTTTGTCGGGCTTACCATGTGATGAGTTTCCCCTTTTCCTCCTTTCGTGTCCTGATTTAATAAAAACAAGGTGTCTTATCTTTCTCCATCTCCTCGCCTTTAGATTTGGATCCAAGTTAGGCCTTATGTATCTTCATTATTACATGTGTATCTTCATTTATTATGAGAAGATAGACTTTTGCGAGGCTCGCCGTGTGATGCTTTTCCTCCTTCTATGTCCTCATTCAATAAAAACAAAGTGGCTTATCTTTCTCCATCTCCACATCTTTATATTAATAACATATGTATCTTCATTTATTACAGGTAAGACCATATGTATCTTCATGTATTATGAGAAGAGAGCCTTTTGTGTGGCTCACCATGTGATACTTTCCCCCTTTTCCTCCTTCTTTATCCTCATTCAATAAAAATGAGGTTGCTTATCTTGCTCCATCTTCTCGCCTTTATATTATTATCCAAGAAAAAGTCCTCGGCATCTTCATTAATTACAGGCCTAGCCAACGATTGTTGAGGTGGACGATAATGCATAGTATTACCTATGAACGGGCCGCACCCCAGCACCAATGGCCACCCCTTTGGAACTTTGCACACCATGGAATGGCCGAATGGGTGCATGGCTTGTGATCACACCACTTGGCGCCATCATGGAAACACTTGTACAGTGCTTCGTTCCTACATGCTCATGCTTCACTCCCTTAAAGTAGTATATTACGTGTGATGATTTTACCTTTCTAGAAACCATAATTATAATAAAAATCATCATAGTATCACTAGTACATAATCACACATCCAACACTTGTCTCTGGAAACAACACGAGTTAGGAAAATGAAAACGAGTATTGCTCCGTGTAAAATTAACCCACGAGGGTTAACCTCCCGCAACCCGCGACACAACGCCAACAACTTTATATTGTTAACTTTGCGGTCCATTTTGGGGTCCAGTACGTAAGATTTTTTTTATTTATGTTCCCCTGGTGTCGTTGTCGAAACATGGACACCGTTTAGGCCGAGACATCTCCCCTTCGATTTTTTTGGTGGATTGGCTCGGGGACTTTTCCGAGTCACGAAGGATGTGGATGGAATCAATGAACAAGCACACAAAGGATTTTACCTAGGTTCAAGCCCATCCGGAGATGTAAAACCCTTCATTATGCTTGTCTGATCTTTGATTAAAGTGTATGAACTTGGTTACAGGGATATGTCTATCTTTCGGTTGGGTGTCTTTAGATTGGTCCTCCTTCTCTTTCTCTTAGAGTGGCTCCTAATATATATCTTCCGGAAGTCACTTGACACGTCCCAGTCCCAGACACCGGTCGCGCCTGGCCGACACCTTTCCACTCGCGTGTCATCCCGCGAGACAGGTGTCACTTGGCATGCGGGAGCTGGTCGACAAACCATCATTGCCCTGCCCACGCGGAACCCATGGTCTGGGGTTGATTTGACATGAAGACTTTTCGCATCCAGCGAGTCTGGCTAGTGGGCCGCCCCGGGGTCTTGCCTACTGACCACTGTGGGTCGCGCCAAGCAATCCCGTGCCTCCTCGCTCCCGGATCGCTGACTATGTGTTGAAGTACTTGAAGGGAATATGCCCTAGAGGCACTTAATAAACATAGTTTATTGGCAATATCCCAATCGTTCATTATATGTTTTATACCATGCTATAACTTTATTAAGCGAAAACATTAATACAGGTGTGGTAGATAAACAACCAGGTCCCTAGTAGCCTCTACTAAGACTAGTTTCGTTGCGCGATTGATGATCGAGGTTTTCCGATCATGGGGCATGGCGCCGGTCGGCAATGGAAGTCATATCGTTAGTGTAACGATGTGATGGACATACCCAGTATTTATAGGACATAGTCATTACGCCTTACGACCGTGAGATCAACTCTTATTGTTATCCCTGGAAGATACTTTGATCGCACCAAACGTCATATCTTATATAGTGTGACAATAACGGTGATAGTTTTGGGTATCGGAAGGGGGTAGTTGAGACGAGGGGTCAACAGCGGGATTTGTCAGTCCGCATAGCCGGATAGATACTCTAGGGCCCACTCGGTGAGATTATGTCAAATGAGTTTGCAAACATGTGACTAGGTCACCAGCTGACATAATATCATAGACGAGTAGAAGATAGAGATGTCGGTAACGAGATCATGCTAGGTATGGAGATATCTGAGAATGATGCTCGGACACGCTAAGTATCACCATGACAAAGGGTTTAAGACTAGACGTCCAGGTTTGATAGATGAAAGTCATTCGTTATATCACAGGGATTAATTCATGGGGTCCAGGCCTACGAGTTAGTCGTTGATCGTAGAGGAGTCTTGATCATACCTGTTATTATATCGAACCGCTAGGGTAACACACTTAAGGGGTTTCGACAAGACAACCAGAAAGGAAAGAGATCACCGGGAACATCCCGGGAATGGTCCGATGGAGATCGGGCAGCGACGAAAGAGTTTTCGGAGCTAGAATAAATTATATATAATATGTTTGATATTAATTAGTGTAATTAATGTCCAAATATGATTTTATATATTTATTTTCGAATTTATTTAGTCTGATTTCCCTAAATGGGCCTTCTGGTCGAAAGAAGGCCCAAGAGGGGAAAATTCCTCAAGGGAATTCGGTGGGGGTCAAGGTGGCCGGCCTAGGTGGGCCAAAAGGGGCCCACCAGGTGGCCGGCGCACCAAGGGAGCCGCACCAGGAAATGGGGGATAGTCCCACATTGCCTGGCTGGCAAGTTGGCTCCCCCCCGGGAGCCTTTATATAGAGGGGCACCCCTGGCCTTTTTAATTCACCAATTAATTCTCTGATTTCTCCTCGATCTCGTGATTCCCTTTGTCGGAGTTGCGCCGAGGAGGATGAGGGGATCTCTTCCACCATAGCCCGCTACCGCGCTACTGGTTTTCCGGTCCAAGTCTTTCGATGCTCGTCCTGGACTGGACCTTCGGAGGCCGTCGTCTCCACCGTATGTGTGTGACGCCCTGCGAGGTGCCGCGCTAGCGGTACTCGGAGGCATACTTCCTCCACCCGACCTTGAGGTCGTCTTCGTCGTCAACGCTTGCGCGGGAGCGTAATCCCCGCTATTCGGTCTACGAGGGTATGTATTCCGATCTCCGCCGTACTTCTATATCTGCATAGTGTAGATCTTGGCTAGTTTAAGGATATCGTTGCTAGGATTTTTTTTTTCTGCACACGATCCCCTTCAGTGGTATCAGAGCCGATCTAACGTAGATATAGCTGTACGCTGTTAGAACCCGTGTTCTGCATGGGGGCACCGTTCCTGTTATTTGCTACCCTCTAGCGTGCACTTGTGATTCCAGCGGCATCGAGTTGATGAAAAGGCCCGGACCGAATTTACGCGTACGCTTACGCGAGACTGGTTCCACTACTGACATACGGCTTGTACCGTATCTGTGGCTGGCGGGTGCCTGTTTCTCTCTCTTTAGTTGGTCTTGCATTTTCAATGGAGGGCCCGAAAGGGATGCTTAAACATGGAATTATTGGATCGTTGTTGTGGTCATAAGGTTCGTAGGTATGAAGCGGTTCTATTTACGAAAGCCCCAAGCCACGTAAAATATGCAAAAGATAAAGTAGAAGCGTCTAACTTTATGTTGCAAGGGCTATGTGATATGGTCAAGGTAGGATTATTAAATTGTTTGTAAACTGCGGGCACCAAGAAGACCATGGCGCAATGGACTATATCACATTGCATTACATTTGATGTTTTGTGTGCATCTTATATTGTGTGATTGTATATATAGAATATATTAGTTACACGGCGGTAGCTATATAATTCCCTTCAAAATACCATTAGTGTTCTCCCTCCAACGCGCACCACCAAGAAAGTTCTACGTTATGAGGCAGGCCGTGATGATCGGATGTCAGACATCTCGTCGTTCGCATACAGTGGGTGTAAGCCATGTTGCATAAGCGTCAACGTGGAGGTTTTTGGTGGCGAGCCTAGCATATTCAGAAATATGGCCTCGGAACAGGGAGACCGAAAGGTCGAGCATGAGTCACAAAATTGGTGTGGCGGACAATTGTCTACTCTTGAAGTTGTGCCGCCGGCTCTGATGATGAGGGGTGGTGCAATGGATGGGGGTCGTGTAATCGCTTAAACGACCAGGAGGGATGTTCGTTTGAGTGGGAGTTCGGATAGTTATTTTCTAAAATACTAGAACTCAAAATATAATGAACATAGTCTGTTTTGCAAACCTTTGTAGATATTAACCATTGTGATAGCATCTTTTTCAAATTAGGCGCATTCCTGCGATTGAGAAACTTAAAAGGTTGGGTCCAAACTTCATAGTTTTATGCTATAGCATGAGGATACTCCTTGTTTAAACCGTTAGCTCTTTGTGTTACAATACCCGCTAGGAGATAAACCCGGAGATTCCTCTAACAAAAGATAATTTGGATTATCGGATTTTGTGCGTATGATATCATCATAGTCCAGTGTATGCTATGATCTTTGCCATAGAGAACCAACGGTGGGTACGAGTTTTTAGATCGCAAACATATGATATGGTCGCTAAACTCGGGGTACCCCAAACGTTGGGTTGATGAAGTTTATCAGTACGTTGACTGATTGTCTTCTCAACCAAGATGGAAGAGAATACGCACATTGAGGGAGCACGTGGCGGTCATACTTAATGACATATGTTCATACTTAATGAACATTGAGACGCCTCGCTCAGCTCAATCACTGGATGACAGACATCGTTGCCAAGTGCAAATCCTCTGTCATAGACTATGTCATGCAAGGGGAATCGTTCACCTTCATGGTTCTTGATTACGGTGGAAGTATCAAGAAAATGAAACAGATCGCCGGAAGTCATCAATGATGATGGTGTATATATCATATACATGTTATGAATGTTTTAGCTAAGCAAGTACTTGCAGTAGTGACTAAGTTTTGAACTAGTAATGTTTTGTGAAAACCAGGTTTACTGCTTGAGTAGTTTGAAAGGATGAGGCAACATTGCGTGTTGATAATGGCAGTCAAGTTGTTGTGATGGCCATAGACACTCTTCCTCTAGATCTACCATTTGAATAAATTCTTTATGATCGCCTGTTAGTATGATCGTTACAAGTGTGTCTCCTCTAGCGAGACACTTATTCATACATGATAGTGACAAATTTGGTGTCCTATATTTATGAAGTAATGATCATATGCCGATTTGAATTTAGATGGTAGAAGCTCCCACATTCATAATATTAATGCCAAAGGATACAAACTTAATAAAGACACCACATATGTGTGGCACTACCGTTTAGTCATGTCAATGTTATAGTCAATGCATTAGCTCCATACCGGATGGACCTACAAGTCCTAAGATTTGATCTTTTGACACTTGCAAAATAACTGTGACACCATTTTCAGAAAACGGGCATATAACTTATTGATAGTCATACATAGAGATGTATGTGGTTCAATGAAGTAATTGACGGGTAGTGGAGACCTTTATTTCGTGAACTTCACTGAACGTTTTGAGTATAGCTTGTTGAGAATCGTGCATATGGGTGTATGTGAATCAATGAAGTACTTTAACGTGCAGTGGAAGTCTTTATTTCATAGACTTCATGAATATTCCGAGTAGATATATGGATATCCACTCCGGGGAATGTTAGTCTGAAATTTTGATTCGGTCAAACAAAGTTCAGAATGAAGTAGGAAATAAACCTAACAAGAAAATCAAATTCCCGCGATGCAGATCGAGGAAATGAAGATTTGAGTTATAATGTTGGCACATCATTGGAAGACTTGTGAGAAGAGTTCCACAAATTACGTCGCATGGAACACCATAGTGTTATGGTGTGTTAGGGCGTCGTAATCGCACCCTATCGGATAGTGTGTGGTAAATGAACCTCTTACCGAATTATTGTAATCATTAGAGTCATATGGTAGAAACGTAAACACTCACATTAGCAAATAGGAAAACCATTTGAATCCATGGAGACAATACCATACGAGTGATGGCATGGATTTTTAGCCTGGATTATCGTTTCAGCAATTTAGTGTTTCGATGTAATCGAACCTAAAATGGATTAATCTTTGTAGTATACCCTACCTAAAGAGTTAGTTGGGTACATGTCTCACGACATAGGCAAAATCTTTGCCGGGATATACCTTGCGAAAGAAATAGTTTCTTGTCCAAGGGTATAAGTGAGAAAGAAAGTAGAGCGAGACGAAGTTGGTGAACTTCCTCTCCAGACATCAGAGTGGCGCAACCGAAAGTGTGTTCGGTGTTAGGCTCCACAGCTTGAAAAAGCTGATGATTCAAGATCATGATGTTTTGAGCTCATACTAAGAGCGTAGGCATACGAGGTTGTGTTCCACACTGTGTGTTACGACAATCTTGTTATGAAGGTCATATTAATGGAATATGATAGACCTACGAACTACGAAGAAGAGATGGTGGACCTAAGTCCGAGAAATGGCTATGAGTCATTTATGATCCGAAATAAAATCCATATACGATTACCAGGTAATGACTTGGGAGATCTTCTTGATGGCATCTAGGATGTTAATAGTATATGGAATTTTATGAGAGATTAGACATTGAGCAGATTCGGTTTGTCGTGAAACAGTTCCGACAGATTCAAAAGTTGACCACATTAGAGTTTGTCTCAAGTGGCGAAGCCTAAATCTATTCTGGGTCGTTTGCAATCACTATAATTTCGAATGAGAAATTGATAGATGGATAAGGAAACCATGTTTCTTAATAGTGTCATTAAGAAAGAGTTGGTGATCCTGAGGATGCTAAACATGTATGCAAACTTCAGTGGTCCATTCATGGGCTGAAGCAAGCATATCGGAGCTGGAATCTTCACTTTGATAATGTGATCAAAGGATTTTGGAGTTGTCCAAAATAGTTGAAGAAACCTACATTTGCAAAGAAGTGAATGGGAGAAAAGTAGCTTTCCTTGATCTTATATGCGGAAGGCATATTTGAGTGGGAGCTAAGTAGCTTTTCCTTGATCTTACATGCGGATGGCATATTTGAGTGGGAGCTAGGTGTCATTCGTGATTTTGTATGTAACGACATATTGAATGACACAGATCCTCTAGTAGAGTGTAAAGGATTATTTAAGTGATTAAATTTTCTATGAAATGAAGTTAGGAGTATTAGGCATCCGATTTATAATTGTATAGATCGTAAGGGGCTTAATAACATTAAGTCGGAATATTTCCTAAGTCAAGATTCTGAAGTGTTTCGGAATAGGACAAGCAAACAAAGAGGTTCTTGCTTGTATGACTAGGTAAAATATTAAGTTTATCTTGGCATTTTCAGTTATAGCAAATTATGTTCGACATTATCTATGTATCAGACATAGTTTCTATCAGACTGAAAGCTCGACTTAGCGTGACCCAAGTTCTTGGTTGAAGAACAGGTTCTAGAGTGATCCTTGTGTGGATCAATGAACAAACGTTAAGTTTATTCTTCAGTGTCTATGAGAACTGAATATATGTTTTCTAGTAAAGAGTAAGAGTGAAAAGACAACTTGTCGTAAAGCGGTTACGATGATGCAAGTTATGACACTGACCCATGCGACTAGAAATCTCATATAGGAGATGACCTTTATTTTGAAAATAGACATGGTTAGTTTCCGAAGTCGCATATGAATGCACTGTCGAATAATCTACATAGGTATAGAACTATATCGCGACTTCAGAAATAGCAAGTGTGATTGGACTGAGCAGTTTTCCGAGCGTAGGTGGTCACCTTAATAGATCTCTTAGACTTTTAAGGCGCATGCTACGTGAATGCTCGAGTCTCACTCCATCCACTAGGATATATTTCACCGTCATTGTAAGATACGGGATGATGTCAAACTAGGTGACATAGAAGTGTTGCAAAGCACATATAGATCTCAATGTGTGAGATTTATTGACTGTATTCCTCTTCCACGAGGCGAGCAGGCACGAAGATGCTATGGGTGTTGAGTTTTTACCAAGTTGTAAACTAGATTAAGTGTTACTCTAGTGCAAGTGGGAGACCGAAGGGAATATGCCCTAGAGGCACTTAATAAACATAGTTTATTGGCAATATCCCAATCGTTCATTATATGTTTTATACCATGCTATAACTGTATTAAGCGAAAACATTAATACAGGTGTGGTAGATAAACAACCAGGTCCCTAGTAGCCTCTACTAAGACTAGTTTCGTTGCGCGATTGATGATCGAGATTTTCCGATCATAGGGCATGGCGCCGGTCGGCAATGGAAGTCATATCGTTAGCTGTAACGATGTGATGGACATACCCAGTATTTATAGGACATAGTCATTACGCCTTACGACCGTGAGATCAACTCTTATTGTTATCCCTGGAAGATACTTTGATCGCACCAAACGTCATATCTTATATAGTGTGACAATAACGGTGATATTTTTGGGCATCAGAAGGGGGTAGTTGAGACGAGGGGTCAACAACAGGATTTGTGAGTCCGCATAGCCGGATAGATACTCTAGGGCCCACTCGGTGAGATTATGTCAAATGAGTTTGCAAACATGTGACTAGGTCACCAGCTGACATAATATCATAGACGAGTAGAAGATAGCGATGTCGGTAACGATATCATGCTAGGTATGGAGATATATGAGAATGATGCTCGGACACGCTAAGTATCGCCATGACAAAGGGTTTAAGACTAGACGTCCAGGTTTGATAGATGAAAGTCATTCGTTATATCACAGGGATTAATTCATGGGGTCCAGGCCTACGAGTTAGTCGTTGATCGTAGAGGAGTCTTGATCATACCTGTTATTATATCGAACCGCTAGGGTAACACACTTAAGGTGTTTCGACAAGACAACCAGAAAGGAAAGAGATCACCGGGAACGTCCCGGGAATGGTCCGATGGAGATCGGGCAGCGACGAAAGAGTTTTCGGAGCTAGAATAAATAATATATAATATGTTTGATATTAATTAGTGTAATTAATGTCCAAATATGATTTTATGTATTTATTTTCGAATTTATTTAGCCTGATTTCCCTAAATGGGCCTTCTGGTCGAAAGAAGGCCCAAGAGGGGAAAATTCCTCAAGAGAATTCAGTGGGGGTCAAGGTGGCCGGCCTAGGTGGGCCAAAAGGGGCCCACCAGGTGGCCGGCGCACCAAGGGAGCCGCACCAGGCAATGGGGGATAGTCCCATATTGCCTGGCTGGCAAGTTGGCTCCCCCCCGGGAGCCTTTATATAGAGGGGCAGCCCTGGACTTTTTAATTCACCAATTAATTCTCTTATTTCTCCTCGATCTCGTGATTCCCTTTGACGGAGTTGCACCGAGGAGGATGAGGGGATCTCTTCCACCATAGCCCGCTGCCGCGCTACTGGTGTTCCGGTCCAAGTCTTCCGCTGCTCGTCCTGGACTGGAGCTTCGGAGGCCGTCGTCTCCACCGTATGTGTGTGACGCCCTGTGAGGTGCTGCGCTAGCGGTACTCGGAGGCCTACTTCCTCCACCCGACCTTGAGGTCGTCTTCGTCGTCAACGCTTGTGCGGGAGCGTAATCCTCGCTATTCGGTCTACGAGGGTATGTATTCCGATCTCCGCCGTACTTCTATATGTGCATAGTGTAGATCTTAGCTAGCTAAAGGATATCGTTGCTAGGAATTTTTTTGTTTTCTGCACACGATCCCCTTCAGTACTTTCACGACCTCCAGTCATAAACTCAAGGGTAGCCGGGGTGACCCCCGTGGGACGTACCTCACCGTGGTTCGGGGTGTCGACATTAGCATCCGAGTGTGGCCCGACAGGAGGCGGCCTATAACAGCCTCACTTTTGTACGATGGAAAAAAGTGAAAGAATATTTAATATTCCCTTAAGTTTTGTGTGCTAGTTAACAACAATAATGATAATCTAACAATATGCTAAGTGGTGCAGGTTTTCAAGGATTTAAAACCCATAAACATCGACACCAAAGAAGGTAGAAAGAAAATAGCAAATGGAAGAGTTCCTTAGAGATCGGAATATCCGATCCCTGTCCGGACAAGAATATCTGGTCTCCTCGACGGAAAATTCATGAAGGAATGAAGCGCGCTGATTTCGTATGCCACTGTGACAAGGTTATATCAAACGGGTACCCCCTCATGTGGGTACCTGGTGCACGTAATGACTAAAACCCAATTGTCAATAGGATGAAGAAGCCCAACAAGCGAGGCCCAAGACGAAGACTTCTACATAGATAGCATAGTCGGTAATACTTTCCATAAATGTAGTCCTAGTCGATTACGACCCGAGACCTGTACCCCTATATAAGGGACAGGAGGGAGACCGACCAGGGACACGCCCAACCAGAATCATCAAACCCTAGCAAGATCGCCATCTTGCTAGACCTCTGTACTCGCCGCATATTCACAATCAATAACATACAAGCAGGAGTAAGGGTTTTACCTCACTCGAGGGCCCCGAACCAGGGTAATTCCCACTTGTCAGCCGACGAATCTACCAACACCACGCGTTCTCAACCTCATAACTCTTACCCTAGGCTAGTAACCATGGGTATTGATGGAGGCATCCCTCGTTAATTGGCACCATATGTGGGAACAGGTGGTGTTGGAGCTACGGAATTTTTGGTCCAAATTTCAAACGGCGATCCGCCGACTTCTTCAAAGGGATGCACATCAGTAACAACAGATCATACCCAGATCATAGGCGACCAGTCGCCAGACAGAGCATCACCAGCAAGGATCATGCCATACTCACCCGAAACTCAGGAGATATACTCCGATCTCGATTCAGGTTTTGATCTAACTATTGGGGAACATAACTTCTTTGTTGATCAGCTTGGTGTGCAGGATTTAGACGAACAGATCGCAACTCAGCCACCTTAGAAGAGATCGACTGAGATCACATCTACAGCAGACAAGGAAGATACCCCGCCACAATCTCCAACAGATTTAATTACATCCACATAATTCAACAAATTCATTGCGGATGAGTTACCTGAAGAGGAAGAGTTGTCGACTACCTCAGTCGATGATATGATCATATTGACGGCTTCGGCTGGGAGCACTGGAGCGCCAACATCACAGATCGATCCGATCTCGTCCATAGCAGGGTCCATGTCCACAAAGGAATTCAACGAATTCATAATGCAAAACGAGATGGAAGAAGAAGTGTAGTCGGCCCTCCATATCAACCCAACCGAAGACCATATGCAAATCGATGCTACAGAAGAAAGTTTTCACCTCCCCGAGTATGATGAGCCTATAGAAGACAACATACGTCTGGCTGACTTCACCGGTGCAGAGATCCAATCTCCATGTCATACTGCCATCAACTAACGGGCATATGCAGCAAACAGAAGATGGCGAAAAAAGCAAAAGCATAGAGTGCGATAGAGATATCGAAGCAGCATATGAAGAACAATCAGACTGCACACATCCTTACCACATACCCCAGCAAGTTTACGTGGCAACAGCCGCGAAAACATCAGAAAACGCAGCCAATCGACAACTCGTCGAGTATCCACGGACGGTCACGCTACCAGATGGTACTACCACCTTGGACATCACGGCAAAGATGGCCGCGAAGGTGACAAAGGTCATTGAAGAAGGCATAATGATGCCAGCAGATGCAACTCCAGACGAGTTGGCAACATACGACTACTTCAACTGGCAGGAATCGCAGCGCTCGAAGCAATACAGAGCAACACTCGAAGAACGAAGAAGGCAAGCAAGCATATCAAGCGCGCGCGGACGACAACTATCCATGAGTTCTACAGGGGCAACCGAGGCACGACGCAGATCCAGATTCGATAGAATCCCTTAGCACAAAAGGGCAAACGTCACTCGAAATCTGAACAACTCGTTCCTAACCATGGACTCTGACGGCATAATCCAACCCAAAACAGCAGAAGGAGCTCTCATATCCATAGGAGCATACCTCCAGGCAGGAAAACCACCTGCAGGTGACTCTGTTGAAGTAAGATACCTACATCAGATGAAGGCCCCGGAAATCGTAGCAAAAGAACTAGTCGACGGAGGAAGGAGAAGACGTAGCAGGAGCCATTCGAGAGAACGTTCCAGTCGTAGTCCTCAACGAAGCAGCGGCAGGAAAATCTCAAGCCATCGCAGATCAAGAAGCCGCTCAAAAAGCAGGTCCAGGAGATCAGGCAGTCGCGAATCACCCGACAATCGCAACGCAGGACCATGCGGAGCAGAATGCTCCACTCGACGGATCCAAGAAACAAAACTTCCAAAGAAGTTTGGCCTACGAACCATGCCAAAATCCAAACAGGAACCCTCGGGGTGGCTGGAAGATTACAAACTGGCAGTCATATGCCAACGAGGAACAACAACGACGACACTACAATACATACAGTTGATGCTTGAAGGCACGGCCCGCGACTGGCTCAAATCTTTACCCGAAGGAGCCTACGATTCCTAGGATCACTTCAAGGACGTAAAATATTTTGACCCTCTCTGCGAAAGGTCGAAAACATTTGAGGAATTAAGAGCATGCCGACAAAAGACGGACGAGAAGCTTAGGTCTTACATCAGAAGGTGGGCCTCCATCAGGAACTCCGTGGGCGCAATATCAGAAGACAGAGCAATGGACGCCTTCACGAATGGAGTATACAGAAAAGATTTTAGGGAAGCACTCGGACGGCAAAAACCAAAAAACATGGCAGAGCTCATGAAGCTAGCGACCGAGTGGGCGGATGGCGATGATGCAGTCTAGAGCAAAACCCCACACTCACCACAGCGACATCGCGACAGACGAGACAGTCGCGACCACCAGGACAGTCGAGATCGCCGAGATAGGGACGACAAACGACGACGACACGATCACGACAGTAGGGACAAAGGCAATGTCAAATTAATGGTAGCAGGATTCTCGATTAATGATCGCAATCAAGATGACAAAAAACAAAACAACAGTCGAGAAACCAGAAGCATCTACAAGAACGACAGTCGATCGACATAACAACAAAAACCACGGCCAACGCAGAAGCAGCAGCAGACAAGATGGACAACAATGCTTAGATCCAAAAATTGAGAATCTGTGCAGATTGCACTTATTCAAGGACCCAGAGACAGGAAGATTAATATCAAGTCATACGATTGAAAACTGTTGAGAATTCGAGCAGTTGGCAATCGAGTACGCAAAAAGGCATAGGAGCAATACATTCGAGCATATGGTACCTACACCACAAGGCGTAGCACTGCCATGAGCACCAGCATCATATGACCCTAACAGTCAAGCTGCAGGAGCGGTATATTACAAATGTCAACAGTCGGCGTATCAGCACTCCAGTCATCAGAGGCAAGCGTACATGATCCATAAGGGGCGGCCGTCAAACAGGCAACAAAAACTGCACACCAGGCATGTCAACATGGCGGTCTTGGCACCACCAGCTGTGCTAGAATACCTTCGCGGATCTGAAACGGCAATCACATTTAGCCGAGAGGACCACCCACCATATGTATATAGGCCAGGTCATTCCGCCCTGGTACTAGAAGCCCAGATTGGAAGTTACAACATGACTAAGGTCTTCATGGATGGAGGAAGTGATCATCTTCGCCGACACACTGCGCTGAATGAACAGGTCAGTCGACAATTTACCTCCATCATCAAATACTTTTCATGGCATAGTTCAGGCAAAGCAATTGTGCCAAAAGGCACGATACAACTCGACGTCACATTCGGAGATGCAAAGCACTTCGCACTGAAACAATGGAATTCGAAGTTGTCGACTGGAGGTCACAATACCATGCTATACTCGGACGGCCGGCGTTTGCCCGATTTATGGCAATACCACATTACGCATATCTCCAATTGAAGATGCCAGGCCCAAAAGGAATAATTACGGTCAGGGAAAACTTTCAAAGGTCAAACGCTTGCTACCGCGACTTCAACAAGATCTCCAAAACATTCGGAGCAGAGCAAACGCTGGATGAGCTCTCGCTTCTCAGCGACACAACATATATGCTTCAGATCCCGCGGCGGTGGCGAGATCCTACGTGCTGCTATAATTCACTATGAGGCAAATAGCCGTGAACAGGTTACAATGGGTATGATGCGTATTGAAGCGTGGATTAACTTGGATGAGCTTGGCCCTAAAGGCTCCCGGTGGCCGACTTATATAGGCGGCCAGACCCCGAGTTACAAAGTAAGTACTTGGCCGGCAGGTAAACAAAGTCCTAGTTGTAGTCGGCTTTGGTTGCCGCCTTCCATCTTGGGCTTGGTGGCTTGATGGGCTTCAGTATGCTGCCTTCCTTGGACCGTCCACCTACTTCCTTGTACGTAAGCTATCTGGGCCGCCCGACAGGCATCAGCCTTACCACCCTTGGGCCACCCTGGACTAGCCGGATTGATCCATGTTAGAGATACCCCTAGTTGGTATATCCCCAACATTAGCCCCCAGAAAGGTTGAAGTTCTCCAGGTGCCGGCTTCTTCTTGATCTTCATTCTTCAATGTTGGCAGCTGCAGGACTTGAACCATTCTGAAAATAATGGGGAACGCGTACCATGTTTGGCACACGGCCACCTTTATCCGACATGGTAAAGACGGCTTAGCTTAACTTGCCGGATAACTTCTTATGAAAGCCTGATCCTTGGTGGTTAGTCAAACTTGTAATTGACATACGATGTCATTTGGTCCACGACAGTTTGAATCCAAATATAACGAAATCGTGCATTGTCGGCCATACCATGGAGGCAACCATGTCGCTGACGACAAGGTGGTTGTGCCATGAAGGCGGTTATGTCGTTGACAACAAGACAATCATGCCACGGAGGCGACTGTGTCGCAAACGATAAGTCGGTCGTGCCATGGAAGTGACCGTGTCGCTGACGACAAGACGGTCATGCCACCAATGTGGCCTTCTTGTTGACGATAGGGTTGCATATCATGTGGCCCCCAAGTATCGAACGAGGGCAATATCGATGTCGAGCCCCCGAGTGTCGAAGTTTTTCTTGATCCGCCTATCTCCAGCCCCCGAGCGTTGAGTCGATGATTCGGAAGTCGTCTCGACGCTTGGAAGAACTTGTGGCGTTGTAAGTCGATGATTGGAGTCCCTGAGGCTCGTGCCGGCTTAACTGAAAGGCGGCTTGAGACATGATGAAAATGTTGCGATTGCCCCCAGATGTCAAGTATCCTGCATAGTAAACATAGCTGCATTAAGATGTACTTTTAATGTAAGCTGAATAATTTGAAGGCATGAGCCGGTAGATTTTTGACAAACACTTATGGGTTGTAAATTTTATATGTCCCGCCTTAATATTTATCTGGTTTATATGTTTAACTTTTCATATGTTAGCAGAACCTCAGCCGGAAACTTTAGCTGAGACAACCAGGGCTAGTACCAAATAGTTTAGAATCAGAGACAAATTAAAGCCGACATGTTGGAGCTAATGACATACTACTAGGTAATCCGCACATAAACAATCATATAAAGGTATTAGGCGGTGCAAACTGATTGCTTAATTTGTCCCGGAGGCGGCAAATATCTAAAAGTTTGAACCATGCAGCACGGAGCAAATATCAGGTAACTTAGATACTAAGAGGGATATGATCAAATGAAAAGACAAAAGATGTCATGATCTCAGAGCATAATGAGCAAACCACGGACTTTTATTTCATGATCAGGCATATAATTTAAATGTTAAGTTTATATAAACTTAGCTTATTTGACGTTGATGCCGAGGAGGCGGACGTGATGGAAGACGCCAGGCCCAGGCTGAATAAAGCAACCCCAGTATGTAGGCGACAGCCCCAGGCTGACAATATCAGCCCCAAAGATTCCGAAGATGATCCCCGCAAGGCAGCCAAAAGTAGGCTGCGACAACAGTTAAGCTGGATGGCGGTGACAAACCGCCATATCGTGTCAATTAAGCCGGAACGTGATGATAAATGCGTCGGCAAGGCGTCTTGTTGGAACTAAGCCGGAACGCAGATGTTCGCTGTTTTGTATCGATCGATGTCTCCCCAAATTGATCAGGTTTGGTCGATCGGACAAAACAACTAACAACTTGACGATGAACTCGTCTAAACCGTATATGATGGCGGCGTCCCGCTTAACATCACTGATACGGTAGAATTGAGTATTTGGTCAGAGACGAAGACACAATATACTGAATATCTGGCCGTCTGACCGTAGTATTTAGTCATTGACAAATACGCAGACAGATATCTGGCCGCTTGACATTAAGATTGAATCTCTCATGTTTTGATTTGCTCTTGAGGAAATTGATCCAACGGATGGACTCGTATTTTCCTTGAGACCTAAAGCACGTGATATACTAGTGCAGACGAATCGAAACGATCTTGTATGTGAAAGCTAGCTGGCTGCCTTGCTATATAAATTAATCTAATCTCCAACATGCACGGGCCTGACGTACTTGCTGCATGCAAGCGCCGGCGTTTCGTGCTTTAGCCGGCGCGGCAGCCGACAACTCTGTAGCTTCTAGCATGCCAGACTTGCTCGGTTGACGCCAATGGAAGACACCAACGCGCCGAATACAGCCACGCATGGAAAGTGTAACGCTCCGGGATTTATCCTAATTTTTAGCTTTTTATGTTTTTCTTTTATGCATCTTCATGTCATCATATCATCATGTTTTTGTAATTTCATTTTTATTTATTGCATTTAAACTTAAACCCCCTTTTTATTTCAATTCCCACAAGTAATTTCAAATGCTTTTCAAATTAATTAAAATGGGTACTTCAAATATTTTGTAAATATTATAAAAAAATAATTTATTAAATTGCCTATCTAAAACAAAACTATTTTATAAAGTTTCTTTATACAAATTCTTTTTCTGTTTTGTTTTAAATGCAAAAACCAGAAAAGAATAAACAAAAGAAATAAAATTTCAGAGAAGGAAATAAAAACCCTCCTGGGCCGAACCCACCTCTGGCCCATCTCTCCTCTCCCTTCCAGCCCGACCCACCTCCTCCCTTGTCTTCTTCCTCGCTTTACAGCGAGGCAGAGAAAGAGCTATGGCGCCCCCACCTCCACCGGCTCCCTTGCCCTCCTTAAAGCCGAGCCGCGCCTCCCCCAAACCCTAACTCCTCCCCCTCCTTCCTCCCTCTCAGTCGCGCCGCCTCCCCTCTTCTTCTTCCCCATCTCTGCTTCTCTGTTCCCTTCCACTGATGAGCACACCGGAGCCCCTCACCATAGAGCCGTAGCTAGGGTGCCGTCGAAGGGGATCCTCCAGCACCAGGAGCTGCGCGACATCGTCTTCCACCTCTCCGCGCAAGGAATCGGACCAAGAGCCCCGGTGCCTGTCGCCCTCGTCCCCGTTCGTCCCAAACTCTAGCGGTCCCCCGCCTCCGATCCCGGCGAAATTCGCGGCCCCGGACATCCCCCCGCACCGAACCACTCCTCCGACACCCCCTACGTGAGCTGCTCGCCTGTTCTCCCCTCCCCCCTTCTAGTTTCCGCGCCGAACTCACCGAATACGTCGCCGGTTTCCACCGCCTCCGCCATGGCCGGCCGCCGAGCACCAACCGAGGTTCCCCGTGCCTCCACTCACACCTAGGCACCAAAAACGGACTCACCAATCGCTCTAGCACCCCCGCACACGCTCGGCCGCCCTGCGCCGCCCGATTTGGGTCACCGCCGGCGTGAATTGCGTCGCCCCTGTTCTCTGTCGCGGACACACCTTCAGTCTTCAATTTTCGTCAGAGAAATAGACTCCCGTTTCATCTTAAAAACAACACGCGGCTATTCATATCACAACCACCGCCTGGCCCAGTGGCTAGCACCGTCGCGCGCATTTCTCTGCGGGAGATCCCGAGTTCGGGCGCATGATGAATTAAAGCCTCCTTTTTTTCAGTTTTGTGCTCTCAGTGACCGCCGGGGCCCAGTGGTCAGCGACGGTGGAGCCAGCTCGACCTCCACACACGCCAGCGCGGCACTGGGCCCGTTAGGTCGGCATCTCGGGCTGGCCTGGCCTCGGTGACAAAAGGTCAGATCCAGATCCAGATCTGGATCTTGCACCCGACCCCCTGTTTCTCTGTTTTTTTGCACAGAACCCCCCACTGGTTATGTTTCCTCACCAACAGGTCCCTGTTTTTTACAGAAAGAACCCTAAAACTAAATTGTTAATAACTTTTAATCTATAACTCCAATTAAAATAATCTTTATATGTATTATTATCAGAAAAATGCAAGGAATATTAATATGCCATTTTGCATCTGTTATTTTAATTGCTTAGTGTAATTTGTTAATTGCAACTAAATAATTAAATATGGAATGTGTGGGGTAATAAATATATCATGCCCTATTCCATTTAATTTAATTAGATCACCCATGCCATGTGTTGCCATGTTAACCAACCTTTAATATTGCTGGTAAATAAATAGCTTGTACCTAAATATTAATTGCCGGGGTTGCATTCCCGCTTAATTTGGATTACCTGCATTGTATTGCATCTTGCCATGCCATGCATCATTCTCGTATGATCATGCTGAATCTTTTTCCGTAGTTGTAAAATGCATCTTTTACGCTTTCCAGTGTTTGTTGCTTCTTCGCGGATAAGACGTTGAGATGTGTGAGCAACGACAAGATCTGCTTCCATGCGGGATTCCAGGCAAGCAAAGTTTGCTTGTTTACCTATACATTGTCTTTCATTCTTGTCGTTGATCTCTGCTACCCTAGTACTCGAATCTTTATCGCGATCCCATCACATGTTTATCCTGCCGCCCATACAGCTTTATCCCCACATCCCATCACCTGTTGTTTGTTTATCTGTTAGCCTTGCGAGTCGTAGCGCATGCTTAGAGTTGGTTGTGCGAGTCATCTGTTGGTCTTTTATTCCACATGCTTAGTATGATAGAATATTCTACCTTAATAAAATGGTTTCTTATATTGGGGTAATATTAAAATATAAGGCACCGGCGGAAGGCCTTCCGAGGTGTTTTGTTCTGTTAAGTGTCGACCTAGGAACTGAGATTTTGTCCTCGGATCCAATTTTGAGCGCACTAACCACTTGTGGGAGGCCCTATGGAGCACCCCTCGACTTTGACTGAACTTCGACTTGTCCGGGAGCCGCACCTAGTTCGGGTTTTCCATTTGTCTCATATGCATTGATACTAGTGTAGTATTTTACTTTGGCGGTGTGCCTTGTTACATGCATATAGGGCGCGGCCTGTTGGTGCGGAGGGGTGTGTCCTGCGGGAGTCCTAACCCTTTTGGTCGGGACCAGCATAGCTCCCGTGGCTCCTGGACTTGTTGCGATGAAGGAAAAGAGTTGGGTTGAAAGGCCCTAATGTTTTTGACTGGGTTGATCATGCGAGAATGGGTCCAGTAGTGCACCCCTGCAGGGTATAATCTTATCGATGAGCCGTGTCCACGGTTATGGACGAATTGGTGATGATGCCGACTAACAAGATCTAGACAACTGTAAAGGCCCTCCTTATTATAAGGTAGCGACCTCCTGTGTATAGTGCTAGTTCCTGGATGGACTTGCTAGCACACACAGTTTAAGATGAAATACCATTACATTGCATCAATATTCATTACACGATGATCTAGAAATAAAAGGGTTCGATACAAGGTGCATAGCCCATGGCTAGCTCAAACCGAAATAAACCCACAGCGGAAAGCAAATGGATAAGTGAGCTCCATCTTCATCATGTGCCACAGGCAAGACATGTTGGTTGGAGACTCGCGACCCTAACAATCCTTACTCCTCGTCTGAGGGTCCTGCAATGGTGAGTTGCAGCCCAAACTATATTGGGTCAGCACAATTGAATTGTGGTGGCAAGATGACACTTTGTAATTTAAAATTTACTAAGACTATATCTACATGCATATTTGGCTCGGTGGAGTTTCAGGCTTATTTGCATAAAGGCAGTTTTGTCCTATCATTTATAAAACAATTTTTCATCTTAGACAAAGGGTACCACTGATAGACAACAGTGAACACCTTTGACAACAAAGAGTACCACCGATAGAAAACGGTGAACAACTTTGAAAACTACTCACAACGAGCACCACCGATAGAAAGCGGTGAGCTCTCCCAAACCCTTGTTCACCCATCAAATTTTATTATAGAAATTGGGATGAGGAGATCTTCAACATCTGCCCTGTCTAGTTGCTCAAATGTCCATAACCGGGGACACAGCTAAGTATACTTAGTTTTTTAACTCTCGAGAGGGTGTACACTTTCACCACAAGGCCCAATCATTCCCTCGCCCATGTCAACAGATTATGAAATGGAAAAGAGAAGACCGAGACGAGACCTTTCCGAAGTAATTCCCCGAGTCACAACGCGTGACCCGAACCAACCTATCATCCCCCTACATCTGCTGGTCACGACGGATTGGGGTATCACAATATGTATGGTCAAGACAGAGCCCATTTGACAAGTGGTTGCACTAGAAGCCACTAAACAAGGTGCATCTACAATCTCTTTAAGCCTGGGTGACTTTCCACATTTGTGCGCTTCCACCAAGGGTAATTACCATAGACATGAACCATAGACATGGACCCCTTGAGTAGCCACCCACCATGGTTCTCCCACCAGCACCCAGATAGTTCATTAATTAATTTCATTATTATTTTTAACTATCCAACTAGTCAAAACATTTTTCATTGCTTGGCTAAGCATCCTACTAAGTGTTCTTGCTTCTAAACTCAGGGTGGGGGATAGCTAAACACTACATAGGAGCATAGCATAATATAGAACTGCACGCAACTCCTAACATGCTTACTACAGAAAAACTGAAGGAGATATGCCCTAGAGGAAATTAATAAAGTGTATTCTTTATCATATCTCGTTTGTTCATAATAGGTTTTTGTGTCATGCTAGAACCGTATTAAGCGGAAACATTAATGCGGGTGTGATACGTAAACAACCAGGTCCCTAGTAGCCTCTACTAAGACTAGTTTCGTTGCGCGATTGATGATCGAGGTTTCCCGGTCATGGGGCATGGCGCCGGTCGGCAATGAGAGTCATATCGCTGGAGAGCGATGTGATGGACATACCCAGATTTGGAGAACATAGTCGTTAGGCCTTTGACCGTGAGATCAACTCTTATTGATATTCCCGGAAGATACTTTGATTGCACCAAACGTCGTATCTTATTTAGTATGACAATAACAGTGATACTTTTGGGTATGGGAAAGGATAGTTGAGACGAGGGGTCAAGAGCGGGATTTGCCAGTCCGCATAGCAGGATAGATACTCTCGGGCCCACTCGGTGAGATCATGTCTAATGAGCTTCCAAGCATGTGACTAGGTCACGGAGACATGAGATCATGAACGAGTAGAAGATAGCGTCGTCGGTAACGAGGTCGGGATTAGGTATGGAGATATCTATGGAACGACGCTCGGACGTGCTAAGTATCGCTATGGCAAAAGGTCTAAGACTTTACGTTCAGGTTTGATAGATGAAAGTCATTCGTTATATCTCAGGGATTAATTCATGGGGTCCAGGCCTACGAGTTAGTCGTTGATCATTGAGGAGTCTTGATCATACCTGATATTATATCGAACCGCTAGGGTAACACACTTAAGGGGTTTCGACAAGACAACCGGAAAGGAAGGAGATCACCGGGAGCGTCCCGGGAGAGGTCCGATGGAGATCGGGCAGCACCGAAAGAGTTTTCGGAGCTAGGAAAAATTATATATATTATGTTTGTTATTAATTAGTGTTATTAATATGCAAATATGATTTTATATATTTATTTTCGAATTTATTAAGGCAGATTTCCCTAAATGGGCCTTCCGGACGAAAGAAGGCCCAAGAGGGGGGGGGACCCCCTTGGGAATTCGGTGGGGGCTTGGAGGCCGGCCTAAGTGGGCCAGATGGGGCCCACCAGGGGGGCCGGCGCACTCCCTAGCCGAACCAGGCTATGTGGGGATAGTCCCACATTGCCTGGCTGGCAAGGTAGGCTCCCCTTGGGAGCCTATATAAGAAGGGGCACCCCCAGCCTTTTAATTCACCAATTAATTCCCGATTTCTCTCTCGATCTCGTGGTTCCCAAGTTGGAGCCGCGCCGAGCAAGAGGAAGAGGGGATCTCCTCCACCATAGCCCGCTGCCGCGCTGCTGGTGTTCCGGTCCAAGTCTTCCGCTGCTCGTCCTGGACTGGAGCTTCGGAGGCGTCGTCTCCACCGTACGTGTGCGACTCCCTGCGAGGTGCTGCGCTAGCGGTACTCGGAGGCCTCCTTCCTCTACACTACCTTGAGGTCGGCTTCGTCGGTCTGCATCGACAATGTTTGTGCGGGAACGTAATCCCCGCTTTCGGTCTACAAGGGTACGTATTCCGATCTCCGTTCGTACTACTATATCTGCATAGAATAGATCTTGGCATGCTTTTAGGATATCTCGGTAGGAAAATTTTTGTTTTCTGCACACGATCCCCTTCAGTGGTATCAGAGCCGATCTATCGTAGATATAGCTGTACGCTGTTAGAACCCGTGCTCTGCACGGGGGCACCGTTCCTGTTATTTGCTACCCTCTAGCGTGCACTTGTGTATTCCAGCGGCATTGAGTTGATGAAGCGGCCCGGACCGACTTTACGCGTACGCTTACGCGAGACTGGTTCCACTACTGACATACAGCTTGTACCGTATATGTGGCTGGCGGGTGTCAGTTTCTCTCTCTTTAGTTGGTCTTCGCATTTTCAATGGAGGGCCCGAAAGGGATGCTTAAACATGCAATTATTGGATCGTTGTTGTGGTCATAAGATTTGTAGGTATGAAGCGGTTCTATTTACGAAAGCCCCAAGCCACGTAAAATATGCAAAAGATAAAGTAGAAGCGTCTAACTTTATTTTGCAGGGGCTATGTGATATGGTCAAGGTAGGTTTATTAAATTGTTTATAAAACTGCGGGCGCCAAGAAGACCATGGCACGATGGACTATATCACATTGCATTACATTTGATGTTTTGTGTGCATCTTATTTTTGTGTGATTGTGTGTTACACGGCGGTAGTTGAATAAGATGATCCCTTCAAAATACCACTAGTGTTCTCCCTCCAACGCGCACCACCAAGAAAGTTCTACGTTATGAGGCAGACCGTGATGATCGGGTGTCATACATCTCGTCGTTCGCATACAGTGGGTGTAAGCCATGTTGCACAAGCGTCAGCGTGGAGGTCTTTGGTGGCGAGCCTAGCATACTCAGAGGTATGGCTCGGAACAGGAAGACCGAAAGGTCGAGCACGAGTCACAAAATTGGTGTGGCGGACGATTTTGTCTACTCTTGAAGTTGTGCCGCCGACTTTGATGATGAGGGGTGGTGCAATGGATGGAGGTCGTGTAATCACTTAAACGACCAGGAGGGATGTTCGTTTGAGTGGGAGTTATGTTAGTTATTTTCTAAAATACTATAACTCAAAATTATTATGAACAAAGTCTTCTGTTGTTGCAAATTCCATTGTAGATGTCTCGCCCCTCGTTTAACCTAGGTCTGTTCCTTGAGAAAGAAAATCTTAAGACCAATGGGTCAAACTTCATGGCCTGGTTCCGCAACCTGAGGATCCTCCTCACTCCCCATAGGGTGGCCTACGTCATTGAGGCCGCCATAGGTGACCCTCCTGCAGATGATGCCTCTGAGGATGACAAGAAGGTCTTCCAGACCCGATCGGAGGATTCTGCCTTTGTCCAGAGTGGCATGCTCTACGCCATGGAAGCCGACCTGCAGAAGCGCTTTGAGAAGATGAGCGCCTTTGAGATCATTTCGGATCTTAAGGCTGTCTTCGCGCCGCAGGCTAAGGCTGAGAGATATGAGGCTTCTGAGCTTTTCTTCTCAGCCAAGATGGAAGAGCATAGCAGTGTGAGCAAGCATGTAGTCAAGATGTCTGGCTACGTTCAACGCCTGAATGCTCTGGAGTGCAAGATTCCCGATGAGCTGGCGATTGACAGGGTGTTGCAATCGTTGCCACCAAGCTACAAAGGCTTCGTTATGAACTACAACATGCAGGGCATGGCTAAGTCCCTGGGTGAAGTGTTCGTGATGCTCAAGACTGCTGAGGTAGAGATTAAGAAGGAGCCCACGCTGTTGATGGTCAACAAGACCGTTAATTTCAAGAAGTCCGGTGGCAAGGGAAAGCAGAGCTCGAAGTCCCGGAGGGAGGCAAAGTTGGCTGCCAAGCCCAGGACTAACAGGTCTGGTCCCAGAGCTAGCGTGGAGTGTTTCTACTGCAAGGGGAAGGGTCATTGGAAGCGCAACTGCCCCAAGTATCTGGAGGATAGGAAGTCTGGCAAGACGGTCGACAAAGAGCAAGGTATATTTGATATACATGTTATAGATGTGTACCTTACATCCGCCCGGAGCAATACGTGGGTATTAGATACTGAATACGTGGGCATCCGACAAAGAGCTCATATATGTAACTCTCACGAGGAGTTACGGAATAGAAGGCGGCTGGCGAAGGATGAGGTGACGATGCGCGTCGGCAACGGATCGAGAGTCGACGTGGTGGCTGTCGGCACGCTCCCTCTACATCTACCATCGGGATTAGTTTTGGTTTTAAATAAATGTTATTTTGTGCCATCCTTGAGTGTAAACATTATAAGTGGGTCTTGCCTGTTACAAGACGGTTATTCATTTAAATCAGTGTCATGCAATTGTGCTATTTATATGAATGATATCTTTTATGTTGATGCTCCCGAGAATAACGGTTTATTCTTGTTGAATCTCGATCGTAGTACTCACATCCATAACATAGAAGCCAAACGAATTAAGTGTAGTGACGATACCGCCATGTTTTTGTGGCATTGCCGTCTTGGTCATATTGGTATAAAGCGCATGAAGCGACTCCACTCCGATGGACTCTTGGACTCGTTGGATTTCGGATCCCTCGATACATGCGAACCATGCCTCATGGGCAAAATGACCAGGACACCGTTCAAAGGTTTCGTTGAAAGTGCGTCGGATTTGTTGGGGATCATACATACAGATGTGTGTGGACCAATGAGCGTTTCGACACGCAATGGTTATCGTTACTTCGTCACCTTCACTGATGACTTGAGTAGATACGGTTATATGTATTTGATGAAACACAAGTCTGAAACGTTTGAAAAGTTCGAAGAATTCCAGAGTGAAGTTGAGAATCAACTTAATAGGAAAATCAAGCATCTCCGGTCCGATCGCGGTGGAGAGTACTTGAGTTTTGAGTTTGGCACACATCTGAAGAGTTGTGGCATAGTGCCCCAACTTACGCCCGCCGGAACGCCGCAGCGTAACGGTGTGTCCGAGCGACGTAATCGTACTCTACTGGATAGTGTCCGATCTATGATGTCTCTTACCGATCTGCCAGTGTCCTTCTGGGGTTATGCGTTAGAAACAGCCGCATTCATTTTAAACAGGGCTCCGTCGCCGTATGAATTATGGTATGGCCATAAGCCTAAGTAATCGTTTCTGAAGGTTTGGGGTTGTGAGGCGTACGTTAAGAAACTACAGCCCGACAAACTCGAACCGAAGTCGGAGAAAGTCGTCTTTGTAGGATATCCACGGGAAACCGTTGGGTACACCTTCTACAACCAAGCTGAGGGCAAAACTTTTGTCGCGAAGACCGGTTTCTTTCTAGAGAAGGAGTTTCTCGCGAAAGGAGTAAGTGGGAGGAAGGTAGACCTCGATGTAATCGTTGATCCTGAACTCGAGATTCCGAGTGGCGCAACGGAAGCAATTCTCGAAACGTCCTCCGTGGAAGGAGTGGGAGAAACTGTCGAGGAAGATATTCTACCTCGTAGGTCTGGTAGATCTCGGATCCCACCAGAATGGTATGGCAACATGGTTTGCACCGTCATGCTAGTCGAGCAAGACGAACCTACGAACTACAAGGAGGCGATGGAGAGTCTAGAGTCCGAGAAATGGCTTGAAGCCATGAAATCCGAAATAGGATCCATGTATGATAACAAAGTGTGGACTTTGGTGGATTTTCCCGAAGGGCGCAAGGCCGTCGAGAATAAGTGGATCTTTAAGAAGAAGACTGATGCTGATGGTAATGTGACCGTCTATAAAGCTCGGCTTGTCGCAAAGGGTTTCCGACAAGTTCATGGAATTGACTACGATGAAACTTTTTCACCGGTAGCGATGCTTAAGTCTATTCGGATTTTGTTAGCGGTAGCTGCCTACTATGATTATGAAATCTGGCAGATGGACGTCAAAACGGCCTTCCTGAATGGAAACATTGAGGAAGAGTTGTACATGGTACAGCCGGAAGGTTTGGTCGATCCAGGAAGTGCTAACAAGGTGTGCAAGCTTCAGCGATCCATCTATGGATTGAAGCAGGCATCTCGGAGCTGGAATCTTCGCTTTGATGAGGTAATCAAAGGTTTTGGATTTATCCAAAATGTGGAAGAGACCTGTATTTACAAGAAAATGAGTGGGAGCTCGGTTGTGTTCTTAGCACTGTATGTTGATGACATATTGCTAATAGGGAATGATGTGGAACTTCTGAATAGCGTGAAGGAATATTTAAACAGTAAGTTTTCCATGAAGGACTTAGGAGAAGCTGCGTATGTTTTAGGCATAAAAATCTATCGTGATAGATCAAGGCGCCTATTAGCACTAAGTCAGAGTACTTATCTTGATAAAATATTGAAGCGTTTTCATATGGAGAAGGCAAAGAAGGGTTCTCTGCCGGTTATCAAGAATAAGATATTGCGTAAGGCGCAGTGTCCGGTGACGGAACTGGGTAAGGCCGAAATGACGAAACATCCTTATGCTTCAGCCATAGGATCGATCATGTATGCAATGTTGAGTACTAGACCGGATGTGGCATTAGCTCTAAGTTTGACAAGCCGGTTCCAGAGTAATCCTGGAATGCCGCATTGGGTAGCTGTTAAGAGTATTCTTAAGTATCTCAATAAGACAAAGGAAATGTTCCTTGTGTATGGTGGCTGCGATGAGGAACTTGGCGTAACGGGTTACGTAGATGCAAGTTTCTGCTCAGACCCCGATAACTGTAAGTCACAGACAGGTTACGTGTTCAAGGTGAATGGAGGCGCCGTGTGCTGGAGAAGTGGGAAGCAACCCATAGTCGCACAATCTACAATGGAGTCGGAGTACATTGCTGCCTGCGAGGCCGCGAATGAAGCTGTGTGGCTGAGGAAGTTCGTCATCGAACTTGGAGTGTTCCCGAGCGTGCAAGACCCCGTGATCCTCTTCTGCGACAATACGGGTGCCATTGCAAACGCCAAGGAGCCAAGGTCTCACTCCACCGCCAAACACATTCTCCGACGCTTCCACGTGATACGTCAGTATGTACAAGGAGGCGATGTGAAGATTTGCAAAGTGCATACGGATATGAATGTGGCAGATCCGCTGACGAAGCCTCTTCCGCTTGATAAGCATGAACAGCACCAGTTAGCTATGGGTGTTAAGCTTTTACCAAGTTGTAATCTAGATTAAGTTGTACTCTAGTGCAAGTGAGCGACTGAAGGAGATATGCCCTAGAGGCAATTAATAAAGTGTATTCTTTATCATATCTCGTTTGTTCATAATAGGTTTTTGTGTCATGCTAGAACCGTATTAAGCGGAAACATTAATGCGGGTGTGATACGTAAACAACCAGGTCCCTAGTAGCCTCTACTAAGACTAGTTTCGTTACGCGATTGATGATCGAGGTTTCCCGGTCATGGGGCATGGCGCCGGTCGGCAATGAGAGTCATATCGCTGGAGAGCGATGTGATGGACATACCCAGATTTGGAGAACATAATCGTTACGCCTTTGACCGTGAGATCAACTCTTATTGATATTCCCGGAAGATACTTTGATTGCACCAAACGTCGTATCTTATTTAGTATGACAATAACGGTGATACTTTTGGGTATCGGAAAGGATAGTTGAGACGAGGGGTCAAGAGCGGGATTTGCCAGTCCGCATAGCAGGATAGATACTCTCGGGCCCACTCGGTGAGATCATGTCTAATGAGCTTGCAAGCATGTGACTAGGTCACGGAGACATGAGATCATGAACGAGTAGAAGATAGCGTCGTCGGTAACGAGGTCGGGATTAGGTATGGAGATATCTATGGAACGACGCTCGGACGTGCTAAGTATCGCTATGGCAAAAGGTCTAAGACTTTACGTTCAGGTTTGATAGATGAAAGTCATTCGTTATATCTCAGGGATTAATTCATGGGGTCCAGGCCTACGAGTTAGTCGTTGATCATTGAGGAGTCTTGATCATACCTGATATTATATCGAACCGCTAGGGTAACACACTTAAGGGGTTTCGACAAGACAACCGGAAAGGAAGGAGATCACCGGGAGCGTCCCGGGAGAGGTCCGATGGAGATCGGGCAGCGCCGAAAGAGTTTTCGGAGCTAGGAAAAATTATATATATTATGTTTGATATTAATTAGTGTAATTAATATGCAAATATGATTTTATATATTTATTTTCGAATTTATTAAGGCAGATTTCCCTAAATGGGCCTTCCGGACGAAAGAAGGCCCAAGAGGGGGGGAACCCCCTTGGGAATTCGGTGGGGGCTTGGAGGCCGGCCTAGGTGGGCCAGATGGGGCCCACCAGGGGGGCCGACGCACTCCCTAGCCGAACCAGGCTATGTGGGGATAGTCCCACATTGCCTGGCTGGCAAGGTAGGCTCCCCTTGGGAGCCTATATAAGAAGGGGCACCCCCAGCCTTTTAATTCACCAATTAATTTCCGATTTCTCTCTCGATCTCGTGGTTCCCAAGTTGGAGCCGCGCCGAGCAAGAGGAAGAGGGGATCTCCTCCACCATAGCCCGCTGCCGCGCTGCTGGTGTTCCGGTCCAAGTCTTCCGCTGCTCGTCCTGGACTGGAGCTTCGGAGGCGTCGTCTCCACCGTACGTTGCGACTCCCTGCGAGGTGCTGCGCTAGCGGTACTCGGAGGCCTGCTTCCTCTACACGACCTTGAGGTCGGCTTCGTCGGTCTGCATCGACAACGTTTGTGCGGGAACGTAATCCCCGCTTTCGGTCTACAAGGGTACGTATTCCGATCTCCGTTCGTACTACTATATCTGCATAGAATAGATCTTGGCATGCTTTTAGGATATCGTCGGTAGGAATTTTTTTGTTTTCTGCACACGATCCCCTTCAAAAACACTACTATGCATATAGTCAAAATAATAGGTGGTTTATGAGCGTCACTTGCCTTGGCCAACTGAAGAGTTGAAGTTACACTCTTCACAACACATGAGGCACTCCGCACAATCTAACAAACAACAAACATACCTTGCTTCAGTACATATGCACATTACCAAACAATGTTATGCAAACGTGGATGCAATCCTCATTATTATAAGTGTAAAACACCTTAATAGTTCACTGGTGATTAAATGTATGCATGATCGCATGAACCAAATTTTAGTTTACTTTACATTTTTTAAATCATTTGATTTAAATAGTTTTACACAAAATAATTGCACTTGTATAATTAATTATTCAAAAATTTATATTTTATTTCCTCTGGACAGAGGGTGCAATATTGCAACACTTAACATAGGTTTCACTTTTTAAAAAAAATAAGTTGTGGACTAAATGGCCGAAATGATTCTCTGCGAAATATTCCATTTTAACAGATGCAAAATAGAAAACAAATGATGCCAAATTAATCTACATGAGAAGAGCTTTTCAACGATATAAAGTTTGTTAAATTTGGACTTGTAGTTTGAAAGTTATGAAATTTTGAAATTTGTATTATTTTCTGTTTTATTTAGCACATTTCCAGACAGGCGATTAATCTGGACCGCACGATCTAAATAACACGAACGTTCCGGATTAAAAGATACCGGTTCGGAAACAAAACAAATCGGATCCGTCAGATCTCGGACCTATCGACCCCGAACGGGCGGCTCGGTACGCCGGAGCGAACTCCGGTCGCGCCGATGCCATAGCCGGCACGCACGGATTCGACGAAGGAGAGGGGCCGGGGCGGTGTGGATAGTACCTGGGGACAGAGGACGTCAAGGCGGAGTTTATGAAGTGGTCTTGGGCGGCGGGGATGTCTTTCTGCTCCGGTAATTTCCTTGCCGGAGTTGGAGTTGCGGCGGCGGTTTCGATCGGAGCCGCTGCTGCTGTTACGAGGCTCTAGGATTAGGAACGCGAGGTCACGGGGATGCGCAAGGGCGAGGCAAGGAGGATGGTGTCGGAAAGAAACAGAGGGGGGGGGGGGGTTGTACTCACCGGAGTCGCGCGAGGTCGGCGGCGGGTCGGACGCTCGGTCTCGGACGGCTTCGTCGCCTCCGTGCTCCTGAGGCCACGAGACGTTGTCAACAAGGTGTGCAAGACCGAGGGGATTCTAGGGGAATAAACGAGAGGAGTAGGGGTCCTCGGTGCTCACCGGAATCGGAGACGGACGGCGGCGGAAATGACGGTACGGCGAGCTCGGTTACAGCGGTCTGGCGGAGCGTTTTGGGATTGGGAGTTGGGGAATCAGGGGCGGAGACCCGGGGATTTAAAGTGGCGAGGCCAGTATGCCGTTGTGGACTCGGCGGGAGTGGAGCGTGCGCGGCGTGGGCATCGTGTGCGTCGTGGGCGACGGCGTCTGGCGCGGGAGCAGTTGGGGAAGAAGGGTTTGACGCGGGGGGCCCGCCTGGAAGAGAGAGTGAGAGAGAAAAGCAGCAGCGCGCGCGGGCTGTTGCTGGGCCGGCCGGGCCGGCCTGGTTTCTTTTTTTTTGTTCTACTTATTTTATTTTTGTTTTAAGATTTCTGAACTCAAATTAAAAATATAATCTGATTCAAAACTCCTCGGAAAAATATAAAAAAATACATTTTGGAAAGCTTATCAAAAATAGAATCCTATAGTAAGACTTAGAGATAAAAATGGTTTAGTGAAAAACAAACTTATTTTCTATGACACAAGTTGTGCATTATAAACTTAATTCTATTTGTTATGTGATAAAAGAAGACAAGTGTCCACCAGAGATTTGAAGTGCAATGATGACATGGTGGATGTATGCATGCTTTTGAATTTGTAAAATTTGGGATGTTACAAGACTAACCCCCTTAAGATGAATCTCGCCCTCGAGATTCGGATGGGATAGCAAATAGGTGTGGGTGGTCCTCGCGGAGATCATCTTCTCGTTCCCAGGTTGCTTCTTCCTCTGTGTGGTGTTTCCATTGAACCTTGCATAACCTGATATTCTTGGTACGGGTGAATCTTTCCGTTGTCTCAAGTATCTTGACAGGCTTCTCTTCGTAAGTGAGGTCACTTTCCAATTGGACCTCTTCTATTGGTATTGTATCCTTCAACGGGGTTTCCGCCATCTCGGAATGACATTTCTTCAGTTGACTCACGTGAAACACATTGTGTACTGCTGAGAGGACTTCTGGAAGTTCCAACTCATAAGCTACTTCTCCCTTGCGAGAAAGGATCTTATATGGACCAATGAACTGTGGTGCTAACTTTCCTTTGATTCCGAATCTCTTCACGCCACGTAGTGCGGATACTCTAAGGTATGCTCTATCGCCAAATTTCATAAGTAATCTCCCTTCGTTTAGAACCTGCATAGCTCTTCTGTCTGGATTGGGCTATCTTTAATCTGTCTCGGATCAATCTGACTTTTTCCTCCGCCTCTTGGATAATATCTGGTCCGAAGAGGTTACGCTCTCCTACTCCATTCCTTAGTAATGGGGTGGTGCATTTCTTCACATACAAGGCTTCAAATGGAGTCATCTCTATGCTAGCTTGGTAGCTGTTGTTGTATGAGAACTCTGCGTATGGTAGATTTTCATCCCAACTTGATCCATAATCTAGTGCACATGCTCTCAACATGTCTTCAAGAATCTGATTAACTCTTTCGGTCTGTCCATCAGTCTGTGGGTGGAATGTTGTGCTGAACTCCAATCTAGTTCCCAGGGACTCATGTAGTTGTTTCCAAAAATGCGAGGTAAACTGTGTTCCCCTGTCGGAAACAATGCTCTTTGGAACACCATGCAGACATACGATCCTATTCATGTATATCTTGGCTAGCTTAGCACTGGTGTAAGTGGCTTTTACTGGTATAAAATGAGCCACTTTAGTCAAACGGTCGACAACCACCCAAATGGAATCATGTCCTGATTTGGTCCTGGGTAAACCAGTGATAAAATCCATTCCGATCTTGTCCCATTTCCACTCGGGTACCGGTAACGGTTGTAGTAGTCCTGCTGGTTTCTGATGTTCTGCCTTGACTCTGTTGCACACATCACACAAGGCAATATACTCTGCTATGTCTTTCTTCATGTTGCTCCACCAAAATCTACTCTTTACATCCATGTACATCTTGGTATTGCCAGGGTGAATTGAGTATGGTGAATCGTGAGCTTCTTGTAGTATTAGCCTCCTAAGCTCCTTGTCTTCAGGTACGCATATGCGCTTTTCAAACCATAGTGTACCTAGATTATCCTCATGAAACCCTTTTGCCTTACCCTTGCTCATGTTAACTCTAATCTCTTCCATTTCTTTATCCGTCTTCTGTGCCTCTCTGATCTTGTCTGTCAAGGTCGGTTGGACTTCTAAGGATGCTAAAAATCCTTCTGTCACTACTTCCAGCCTGAGATCCTTAAATTGTTCACACAAGTCTTCTGGCAATTCACCTTTTGTAAGGCCGTTCACGTAGACCTTATGGCTCAAGGCGTATGCTACTACATTGGATTTCCCAGGGTGGTATTGAAGGCTAAGGTTATAATCCTTGATTAATTCTAACCACCTTCTTTGTCGTAAGTTTAACTCCTTCTGGGTGAAAATGTATTTCAGACTCTTGTGATCGGTGAACACTTCACAACTTTTTCCCATCAGGTAGTGTCTGCATGTTTTCAAGGCATGCTCTACTGCAGCCAATTCTAAGTCATGTGTGGGGTAGTTGCCTTCATGCTTTTTCAGTTGTCTAGAAGCATAGGACACCACTTTACCCACCTGCATTAACACACATCCCAGTCCTTGACGTGAAGCATCGCAATACACTTGAAAGTCCTTCTCTAAATCAGGTAGACACAAAACAGGGGCAGACACTAGACGCTTCTTTAGTTCTTGGAAACTGGCCTCACATGCATCAGTCCATTCAAACTTCTTTTCCTTCTTCAACAAGTTAGTCATAGGTTTGGCTATATAATATCCCGCCAAGCCCAGAAAGTTGTGGATTTCTGCCACATTCTTTGGTGACTCCCATTCTGTCACCGCTTTCGCGGGGTCCACAGCAATCCCTTCCCCTGACACTATGTGTCCCAGGAATGCGACTTCACTCAACCAAAACTCACATTTGCTGAACTTTGCATAAAGCTTGTGCTCTCTAAGTTTCTCCATAACTAAACGCAAATGTTCTTCATGTTCCTTTTTGTTCTTGGAATATATCAAAATGTCATCTATGAAAACTACAACAAACTTGTCCAAGTATTCCATGAATACCTTGTTCATCATGTTCATGAAATAAGCAGGTGCATTGGTTAGCCCAAAAGGCATCACCGTATACTCATATAGTCCATACCTAGTGGTGAAGGTTGTCTTAGGTATATCATGTTCTCTAATCTTTAACTTGAAGTATCCAAATGTTAGATCGATCTTGGAAAATACACTAGCTTCTTCTAGCTGGTCAAACAGGTCATTGATTCTCGGTAGTGGGTATTTGTTCTTAATGGTCACTTCATTCAGGGAACGGTAATCCATGCATAACCTCATACTCTTGTCATTCTTCTCCACGAACAACACAGGTGCTCCCCAAGACGATGAACTAGGGCGGATGAATCCTTTTCCCAACTGCTCCTCAAGTTGTGCCTTGAGTTCCTTCAGCTCTTCCACATACATGGGGTAAGGTCTTCTTGCTATTGGTCTTGTTCCTGGTAACAATTCTATCAGGAACTCTACATCTCTATCTGGAGGCATTCCGGGTAGTTCGTCTGGAAACACATCGGGGTACTCCTTCACAATAGGTACCTCTTCTATACTAACCCCCTTAAGAGAGTTCAACTTAGCCTCTTTTGATCCATAAAATGACTGGTAGCGGATTTTCTTCATTTCCGGGGTGGTGAGAGTGATTGCGAAACTAGCACAATCAATTTGTCCCATATAACAGGTTTGAAGTCTGACGACGTTAGCTTGGGAATCCCTCCGGCTTGGCTGGGCAGGGATATGGCGTCATTGCTTATCTTCAGGACTATTAGTCCAATTTCTATCTTATCCGTAGTCGGATACTATTTTGCTTCCGATGTCGTTTGAATCTTTGTATTGTATCATTTGTATCTTGACTCGTTCGAGTCATTGTTGTAATTATATCTTGTGTTGTATTTGTGGATGTATCGGAACTGTTGTAATGCTATCATAATTCCACCCACATAATGCGCATGTTTCGACGTGCACATTATGTCTGGTGGGCGACCTAAAATTGTTATTATGCGGATTTCGGCGGATGCGCTTAAATCTACATAGTACCAATTTTAGGGCGTCACAAAGTGGTATCAGAGCCTAGGTTTCGATCTCCTTGTTGTTTCGATACGATTGGTTATCAAAGCAACGGGTCCGCAAAAGCCTGTAGGATAACCTCGCTAACGGTCGTTGTTTCTAGAGTGTCGAAAACTATTTGACTAAAATTATTTTGAAAAGATCTTGATAGGATTCTTTTTATTCCTTACCTCTATTCTATTTCTCCTCTTACCTTATTTGATTTGGAGTCTCTTCTCTTATCCAACTTTCAAAGTTTAGGATCCTACGTGTGGGTGGACGTTCTCTTGCCTTTTATCCTATTAGGGTTCGATCTTCGCGAATCTTCATCGACGTGATCAACTCTTTTGTTAGTGGTGTCGACAATTTCTGGGTGGAGCAACAATACCTTGTTAGTGGTGTCGAGAAGTTCTTCACGGAGCCGTAAGACTCGATAGTTACCCGTCTCTTCTTGTGGTCTCGGCGTGGATCGCGGGACGCAATCCCTTGTTAGTGGTGTCTATTGTAACGCCCCAGGATTTATCCCAATTTTTGCCTTTTTATGTTTTTCTTTTCTGCATCTTCATGTCATCATATCATCATGCTTTTGTAATTTCATTTTTATTTATTGCATTTAAACTTAAACCCCCTTTTTATTTCAATTCCCACAAGTAATTTCAAATGCTTTTCAAATTAATTAAAATGGGTAATTCAAATATTTTGCAAATATTATAAAAAAACTAATTTATTAAATTGCATATCTAAAACAAAAACTATTTTATAAAGTTTCTTTATACAAATTCTTTTTCTATTTTGTTTTAAATGCAAAAACTAGAAAAGAATAAACAAAATAAATAAAATTTCAGAGAAGGAAATAAAAACCCTCCTGGGCCGAACCCACCTCTGGCCCATCTCTCCTCTCCCTTCCAGCCCGACCCACCTCCTCCCTTGTCTTCTTCCTCGCTTTACAGCGAGGCAGAGAAAGAGCTATGGCGCCCCCACCTCCACTTGTTCCCTTGCCCTCCTTAAAGCTAAGCCGCGCCTCCCCCAAACCCTAACTCCTCCCCGTCCTTCCTCCCTCTCAGCCGCGCCGCCTCCCCTCTTCTTCTTCCCCATCTCTACTTCTATGTTCCCTTCCACCGATGAGCACACCGGAGCCCCTCACCATAGAGCCGTAGCTAGGGTGCCGTCGAAGGGAATCCTCCAGCACTAGGAGCTGCGCGGCATCGTCTTCCACCTCTCCGCGCAAGGAATCGGACCAAGAGCCCCGGTGCCCGTCGCCCTCGTCCCCGTTCGTCCCCAACTCTAGCGATCCCACCCCTCCGATCCCGGCAAAATTATCGGCCCCGGATATCCCCCCGCACCGAACCACTACTCTGAGTGGGCCCAGAGTATCTTTCCATTACAAGAATGAACAAATCCCGCTCTTGATTCTTACGTCTCAACACTCTTTCGGGATACCCAAGATGGACACTGTTATTGTCAGGCTAAATAAGACACAACGTTTGATGCTCTCAAAGTACCCCTACGAAGCATCAATAAGTACGGTCTCACAGTCTAAGGAATAAGCTATCATATTCTTATCTATTGCAAATGACAAACATCATAATACGATCTTATTGCAATACTTTGCGTATGTCCATCACCTTATTCAATTAATAAGATGACCCCATTGTCAACCGACGTCATTGTCCTTGATCGGGAATCTCGATCAACTGTTGCCCAATGGACTAGTTCATATAGAGGCTTACTAGGGACCCTGGTTGTCTATGTATCACACGTGTATTAATAATTCCGATTAATACAGTTATAGCATAATACATAAACCTATTATAAACTTATGAGATAATGCAATAAATACTACTTATTTATTTGCCTCTAGGGCATATCTCCTTCAATACCCCTAGTTGGTATATCCCCAACACGTAACATAAAAAGCAGGCCACACACAAAACATTCAACACCACAGACGACACACGGACGCACCAGGTCCATCCGAATGACTCGGCAAAAACGGTCAAAGTGTCGACAAGCTTGCCTCCCACATAGGAAGGCGCGCTCGTCGAATTCCTCCGTGAGAACTGGGATATGTTTGCATGGTCAGCGGATGACATGCCAGGCATACCCAGGGAATTCGCCGAGCACACTCTCAAGCTCAGTCCAGGAACCAAACCTGTCAAACAAACGGTACGATGTGTATCAGGACCTAAAAGAGAAGCATGTAGACAAGTTGCTCAAAGATAATTTCATTCGAGAAATAAAGAAATCAGAATGGGTTGCCAACCCCGTTATAGTCGAGAAGAAGACAACCGAAACAAGAATGTGCATCGACTTCACGAGGTTAAACAAGTACTGCCCAATGGACCATTTTCCGCTACCCCGTATCGATCAGATTGTCGACTCCACTACGGGATGCGCCCGACTGTCATTCTTGGACGCATACTCTGGATCACATGATAAGAATGAAGAAAGAAGACCAAGAAAAGACAGCCTTCACAACTCCACTCGGGGTATATTGCTACACCACAGTGCCTTTCGGCTTCAAAAACGCAAGAGCTACTTACCAGCGCATGATGCAAAACTATTTAAAAACAAAGATTGGCAAAAAATTTGGAGGTCTACGTCGACGACATAGTGATCAAATCAAAAAAGGAGTGCACGCTACTAGCAGACATAAAGGAGACATTCGATAACCTCAGAAGGTATAGCATAAAACTGAACCCATAAAAATGTACCTTTGGAGTCCCGACAGGAGAGCTCTTGGGGTACCTGGTCTCAGCAAGAGGAATTGAAGCAAATCCAGAGAAAATACAGGCCATACTAACCATGCAGAGGCCTACGAAGCTATATGAGATGCAACAGCTAACAGGAAGAGTGGCAGCCCTCAGTCAGTTCATCAGCAAGCTAGGCAAAAAGGCACTACCGCTTTATCGACTGATGAAGAAGGCAGATAAATTCGAATGGACAGAAGAGGCAGAAGCAGCTTTCATAGACCTCAAACGAACACTCACTAAACCTCCCGTTCTAGCAGCACCGAAAGAAAAGGAGCCGCTATACCTCTATGTGGTAGCAACAAACAGGGTGGTCAGCACAGTTCTTGTAGTCGAGCGCATGGAATAAGTAAAAGCTCACAGTATGGAAAGACTAGTCTACTACATCAGCGAGGTGTTATCTCTATCAAAGCAAAGATATCCACACTTCCAGAAGCTAGCTTATGTTGTATATATAGCAACAAGAAAGCTACGACACTACTTCATAGAGCACCCAATAACGGTGATCAGCAAATCAGCAATTGGAGACATACTTACCAATCCAGATGCAACAGGGCGGGTCGCCAAATGGCTCATCAAGATGGGGCCACTCGGAATAATATACGATCACTCAAAATCCATCAAAGCACAAGTGCTACCAGATTTCACCACGGAGTGGATCGAGTCGGAATTACCAGGAACACCAGACATATCCAATTCATGAACAATGTATTTTGATGGATCCAATAAAAACGAAGGGGCAGGAGCAGGGGTAGTACTAATATCCCCAAAAGGAAACAAGCTGAAGTACGTACTCCAAATGTATTTCCCAACACCATCCAATAGCGAAGCCGAATACGACTGTCTAATACATGGCATACAAATGGCCAAGGCATTGGGATGCACTCGACTGGTGATATATGTGAAAGGAATATGCCCGAGAGGCAATAATAAAGTGGTTATTATATTATTCCAAGTTTATGATAAATGTTTATTTCTCATACTATAATTGTATTAAGTAGAAACGTTAATACATGTGTGACTAATGAACAAATAAGAGTTCATAGTAACGCCTCTCGTTTAACTAACTCGTTGATTAACTGATGATTAAGGTTTCCTGATCATGAACATTGGATGTTGTTAATAGCGGGATCACATCATTAGGAGAATGATGTGATGAACACACACCCAAATTAAGTATAGCAATGCGATCAAGTCATTAAGTTTACATTGTTATACTAAGCATACGAAGTAATCCTAATCCTTAGACCATGACATCATGTCAATCACTAACACCGGAAGAATGCTTTGATAACATCAAACGTCACACCGTAACAGGGTAACTATAAAGGTGGCGTTGGGTATTCCGAAAGTATTAGTTGAGGCTCATGGATCAAGAAGTTGGATTTGTCCATCCAGATGACGGAGAGATATACTCTGGGCCCTCTCGGTGATATCACATCGACACCGCTTGCAAGCATGTGATTAGGTCACAAGGATGTCATATCACATAACGAGTAAAGAGTACTTGTCGGGAACGAGATCGAACTAGGTATAGATGATACCAATGATCGGATCTCGGACAAGTAAAATATCGTGAGACAAAAGGAATTGGTTATGACGTTTTTGGTTTACACGATCACAAGATTCAGCGTCGAATATGTAGGAGTCATTACGGATCTCCAGATCCCACGGTTGACAATTGATCGGAGAAGTGTGTCGATCATGTCTACATTATTCACGAACCGTAGGGTGACACACTTAAGGTTTGTCGACGCTTTTGGGTAGACACGGAATTTCGGAGAAAAGTTTGGATAGCACCAAAATTGTTTCGGGTAATATTGAACTAGTTCAAGGAGTTAATTCTCAATGTTTGCCAATGGTTGTTAATAGAATTAACAAATGAATCAAGGGGGTAAGTGTTAATGTTTGTTAATAGAATTAACAAATATTAAAAAGAAATGAAATTGTTTTATTTAATAAAGAAAACCTCTTGGAATTTTGAGTGGGAATTGATGACAGAATGAGTGGGTTGAGTGGAGACTCCACTCACATGATGAGGGGAGAGGTGGGGGTACTCCAAATTCGTGGCTCTCTCCCCCTCCTATATAAAGAGGGGTGTAAGCTCCCTCTCCCCACACACTTGCCTCTCTCTCCCTCCTCCCGCTGCTCCACCTTCCAGCCATCTGCTTGGCGAAGCCATGGCCGATTAGTTTCTCCACCACAGCACGTCGTCGTGCTGCTGGAGTTTCCGGTGGTTCTACTACTTCCGCTGCCCCGCTGGATCGAGGGAACGGAGGCCGTCATCAAGCCGTACGTGATACCGAGTACGGAGGTGCTGCCCGTTGCAGGGCACATCTTCACGATCTTGAGGTCGGCGAGTGAACGACTACATCATCCATGAGAATTATTCTCGAAACGCTTACGGTCTTCGAGGGTTAGTTCTCTTGGAATTTGTTCCACTCGTTACGAGCATCTCCTAGACTAGATCTTGGCTTGTTGGTTTGTTCACACCGTAGGAAATTTTTTGTTTTCTATGTTACGAACCCATCAGCGGTATCAGAGCCGTGTCTATGCATATATGTTTTGTACGGGTAGAACGCATATGTGTATGTGGACGTTGATGATCATGTTATTGCTTCCTTTGTATATTTTGTATCTTAGTGGCATAGTGGGACGAAACGGCCCAGACTAACCTTACATGTCCTCGTACATGAGACTTGTTCCACGACTGACATGCAACTTGTTTTGCATAAGTGGCTTTGCGGGTGTCTGTCTCTCCCACTATAGTTAAGATATAAAATAGAACGGGTTGCTAATAATATTTTCATCACCGTTGTGGTTTCATGTTTGTAGGTAAGAACGGTTCTATCTTCGAAAGCCCTAAGCCACGTAAAATATGCAAAACTAAATTAGAGGACGTCTAACTTGTTTTTGCAGGGCATGTGATGTGATTGGTCAAAGTTACAAATTTGATGTATGAGATGATACCTTTTTGTAAATTATGACAAACCGGCAGGAGCCAAATGGTTGTCTTTTTAATTTATAGGATGTGTGCTAAATATCATATCTAGATGATATGTTGTAAATTTGGAGGACAATCAAGAAGGAGACGCCATGGACCTTGGTGCCACGCCGGTGGAATGATGGAGATCATGCCAAGATGCACAAGATGGAGATTAAGTGCGAGATGGACCATATCATATCACATTATCCATGCATGTGATGTTAATCCTTTTATGCATCTTATTTTGCTTAGATCTTTGCTTAGATCGCCACGGTAGCATTATAAGATGATCCCTCTCACAGTTAATATCAAGATAATAATGTGTTCTTCCTTAGTATGCACCGTTAAGAAAGTTTGTCGTTTCGAAGCACCACGTGATGATCGGGTGTGATAGACTCAACGTTCGCATACAACGGGTTAAGCCAGATTTACACACGCAAATACTACGGTTCTACTTGGCGAGCCTAGCATGTACATACATGGTCTCGGAACACATAACCGAAAGGTAAATCATGAGTCATATGGATGATATGATCAACATGGTCGATGTTCGCCTTTGCAGCTGCACCATCTCTCGTGATGATCGGTTATTGGTGTAGTGAATTTGGTTCGTGTAATCACTAAAACGACTAGAGGGATGTTGTTTTTGAGTGGGAGTTGACGTAATAATTTAGAATTAGTTTAACTCCATATATCTATCATAAACATAGTCTAAAATTGTCTTTGCATGAATATTTGTAGTGTTGGCATCTGTAGTCCACTACGCACTAGGCTTGTTAGTTGAGATCAAAACTGTTCAAAATCTGATATTTACTCCATGGATTGGTACCATATTGTTAGTAAGTAATTATGTATAGAAAAGTTTTAAAGTTCTATTGCAAACTTTTGGTAACTCTAAAATTGCTCCATTTGATTTGGAATCTAAAATGAGCAACAATTCGTATTGGTGTCTTAATTCATTCTTGTCTCCGTGAAACTTAGCTTTCGAATTTGTTTGATAATTGAGGAGAACGATGGAGCTGAAAACTTGTTTTCAGTAATTAATAAGGTATGAGATATGACTGATATCTAGTACCTTGTTTTGGTTACAAGTTTTTATGAATTTCAGTGGGAGTACCTGAGCTCATATTGTATGAGTCTGTACTACAAGATAGAAGATGTTAGGCATTTCGATATCCAAATTAGTTTGGCACTGATTCATATTCAATCTAATTGAGCCATGGTAGCTTCATCATGATAGGATTCATGATGGGATGGATAAATAGTGTAAGTGAATTTGTTCATTGCATTAAAAGACCACTAATAGTGAAATCCATAAGAACACTTATCATATGATGATCAACTTCAACATAAAACTCCAAAGGGTGCTAATACTGACTATTCACCGCCTAGGATTTTGTTCCAATTTGATTGGCACATATTTTGATGTTGAATGCTTCTTCCGCATAGAGAGGAAAAACCGAAAGAGGATCTGCAAAAGTATTTGACAGAAAAGAAAAGACTAGAAAGTCTAGTTCAGGTGTATATGGCTGATATACATGTTATAGATAATTTTTCCTATTAGTCACGTACTGTAATTCTTAGGTATTTGTACTAGATTGGTTGGTATGAACTGTCATACAACTCAATACAAGAATACTATGGCCTAAGTGACTTACGAGGAATGTTGTAACAATACGCAACAAAAATATAATAATTTATTATTGTGTTCGTAGTTGGTATTATAACTAGCCCGCGAGATTTATTCTAAAATAACTTACTAAATTTCTTAGTTCTGGTCTAAATAAAACAAGTAATTGTTCAAATTTTGACCATAATCCATAGAAGATGGATAAGTTATTATAAATCTTGTTGGTAAAACATATATCTATAATACTAACGCTAAACACCACAAGGCTAATGATTTGAATTCCACATAATTGTGGAACCACCATTTAAGTCATATTAGAAATAATTGCATGAAGAAACTCAATGTTGTTGAATTTCAGAGTCACCTGATTTTGAATCATTTGACGCTTGCAACACTTTCTAAAAGGAAAATGGCTTGAACTTCGTTCGAGAGGCCTAAGATTGAACGAATGGCTAAACATGTTGGAAATCACACATGATTGATGAATGTGATCCATTGGGTGTAGCCATAAGCGGTAGATTCATCTACTTCGTTGATGATTTGAATAGATATATTCGGATTTACCTATTCAATGAGAAAGAAGTCTGAAACATTTGAATATGTTCAAAGATTTAAACATGACGTAGAAAATCATTGTAACAATAATATCTATGATGAGTTCATAGAAGGTATTATTTAAATTACATGTTTAGCACAAGACATATAAGTGTTGCGGAATTAATTCTACAAATTATGCCTCCCTAAAACACCACAGAAGTATGGTGGGTTCGAGAGACATAATCAGACCGTGTTTTGACATGGAATATCAAAGATGTAAATTGAAATTGCCATTATATCTTTGAAGAGCTATGCTTTAGAGACTACCACTTTTACACTTAAAAGAGTACCATCATATATGATCCACTGAATTGACAACCATATGAGATATGTGACGGGAAGTTACCCAACGGTCTTTTCTTCATTTTTGGTATGCAAATGATTTTCCAACCAAAATGGATAAATATCTTTGTAGGTTATCCCAAGGAAGCATTGGGAATTTTTTCCACTTTAAGCTAAAGACAAAGTGTTGTTGTCGCTGAGAATGGCTTATTTCCGAGAAGGATGTTCTCGTGAAAGTTTTGAGTGGGAGGACAATAGAATTCAATAACTAAGATGAGCAGAGTGGCGCAACATAAGAATTTGTTCTGGAAGCAGCCATGTCGCCCATGACACCCACAACTAAAAGTTGTTGAAGCTCTGGAGATTGAATTATATACTGAACCTCACTAGTCGGGTAAAATTTCATAATCGAATAATAACGATTTGAGAACAAAATATTATTGTAGGACAATAGTAAACCGATTGTATACAAGGAAGCGATGATGGGCCCTTAACTCCGTTAAAAATGGTTGAACGCCATAAATCCAAGATAGTATTCATAGACGAAATCAAGCTTGGAACTTGGTAAAATAAAAATGACTCTATAAACAGAAGTGGATGTCACATCGATAAAAGGTTTGAGTTGTGAAAAATTGTTTACGACAAAGTTCAAGAAGTTGACTACGTTAAGATTTGGATCTTCCGTAGCGAAACCTTAAATCTGAATGGGATTATTCTAGCAATCGCTGCATATGAGTTATGTCGAGTAACAAAGTTGTGTTCCTTAGTTGGAGTACTAACCAAGGACGTATAGCTGATACATCCGAGGGAGTTGTTGATCCCGAGAGATCTAGAAAGGGGAATGCATACTTCCATGATAGAAGTATGCATCACGGAGATGATATCTTCATTGAATGAAATTGTCAAATGAATTTTTGATTTCATTATGAACAATGAAGATGCTTGCTTTCGCAAGAAATTAAGTGGGAGCGCTAAGACATATTCATGATACTTTATGTAGATGACATATCGTTGACTGAAAGATCATGTATATTTACTTGACATAATTAAAAGTTTCACTGAAAGTAGTTTTCACTGAAAGGACTTAGACCAAAATCATGTTAGGCATCTAAGATTCATGGAGATGAATTGATACGCTTAAAAGGTTGGGTCAAAGTACATAAAAGAGATACCGAAATAGTTCGATATGGAAACATCAAGAAGTGTTCTTGTTACATGGCGTGTTAACAAGACTTGAGTGTATTCGACACTTGATGAGTTTAGAAGTATGAGTTTTTTTATATCAATCATAAACGCCATGATATGTACACAACCAGATATCATATGTTGTAATATAGTTACAAACATATACCAGAGTGATTCATGTGATGATCACTGGATAACAGTAAGATATTCTTGGGTGCTTTGGAAGAACAAAGAATATATTTTGGATACGAAAGTGACAAACATATCGTTGTAATATGTTACACTGAGGGGAGTTGTACCACATTCCGAATAAAATTAATTTTGATCTCAATAAGGCTATATGTGTGTTAAGTGAAAGTGGCACAATAGGATGGAAGGAAGTTCCATGTTGGTTTTGGATGAGTTCCAAAGTTCAACAATATGACGGATTCTAGAAATGAGGATAAGTGTACTGTCGTTGTGACAAACGGAATACTACAACCTAAGGCTAAATATATCATTGCTATGACTAGCAAACGATAACTAAGACAGCCTTCACAACTCCACTCGGGGTATATTGCTACACCACAGTGCCTTTCGGCTTAAAAAACGCAGGAGCTACTTACCAGCGCATGATGCAAAACTATTTAAAACAAAGATTGGCAAAAATGTGGAGGTCTACGAAGGTATAGCATAAAACTGAACCCATAAAAATGTACCTTTGGAGTCCCGGCAGGAGAGCTCTTGGGGTACCTGGTCTCAGCAAGAGGAATTGAAGCAAATCCAGAGAAAATACAGGCCATACTAACCATGCAGAGGCCTACGAAGCTATATGAGGTGCAACAGCTAACAAGAAGAGTGGCAGCACTCAGTCGGTTCATCAGCAAGCTAGGTGTAACATCCCAAATTTTGCAAAAATTTAAAACTTGCATTCAAGCATCATGCATCATTGGGCATAAAACTACATCACAAAAATATTAAATAAAACTTCAATTTATAAATATAAAATAACCTATAAATCCATAAAGTGCATATTTAAAACTCCTTTAATAAATAAAAATTTACCAATTTATATATGGGTAAGTATAATGTTAAAAAGTTCCATTTTTAACAACCTTTCCAAAACATATTTTTATGAATTTTTCTGAAATGTTTTGAATAGGTTTAAAAATCATATTTGAAATCAGTATTTAAAAACAGAAAAGGTTTTAAATAAAAATAATGGAATTGCTGAGTCGAGCGGGCCGTGGCCCGTAGCTATCTGCCGCGCGCGCGTAGCCGATCAGCCCGCCAGCGGCCCAACGCCCCGCGCGCTAGCTCGCAGTCGCTGATAGGTGGGACCCACCTGTCATCTCCCCCGCGGAGCCGTTCGTCCCCAAATCACGCCCACGTCTCCGACCGAAACGCCCGATTTGATTTCGTTTGAATGCGGCGATTTACTACTCATTTACCTCGTTGTTTTCCCCTACTAAAAGCCCCCGAGCTCCTCCGTGTTTTGTCCCAAACAACTCCTCCAAAGAGCCCCTGGGCTGGCCGCTAGAGACCCCGCTTTTCCGTCGTCGCCGTCGGTGAGAACCTCGCCGTGCGCGCAACCCTAACCGCCCCGTGCCGTATCGTTGCTCCATCTCGCTTTAACTTTTCCTTGCGGAGCTTTTTGACACGGTTTCGAACTCATTCCCGCAGTGCAACGCCGTGTCCGTGCTCGCCCGAGGAGAACCGCCGCTTCGTGCTACTCCGGCGAGCGATTACGCGAGGAGGAATTCACGCCGGAGACCGCCACCTCGCCACCGTCCCCGCATCGACCTTCTCCACGTCTCGGTAAGACCCATCCATCCCGTAGGTCCCTAGGATGCGAGCGCGTGCAATTCCGGCCGTGGCGCCGCCGCGGTCGGGAGTTTTTCCGGCGAACCGCGCCGCCCGCGCGTAGTCTCCGTTTTCGGACCGTTGGATCTAGATCCAACGGATCTAGATCCATTTAATCCCGAGCGCTCGTTATTAAGGAGATCGGACGGCCCACGCTGCCGATCCGCGTCGAATCGGTACGGACGAATCAGATCGCGCCGCGTGGCCGATTATTTTCTATTTCAAATAAAATTTAGAAATTAAAACAGAAAACTATTAAAACTTGCAAAATTCATAACTTTTGATCTGTAAGTCCAAAATTGATAAACTTTATGTCATTGGAAACCTCTGCTCATGTAGTTTATTTCTATATCATTTGTTTTTCCCTTTGACAAATTATAATTTTTATAATTATCAGAGGAGTATTTCGGCCATTAAAATAATAACTTAAATAATAAAAATGATTTAGAAATAAATGTAATTATTTTAAGATCGTATAATTTCCCTCTGTCCAGCAATATTAATAAATGTCCAAATTGAAGATGTCATAAAAACAATAAAAGTTGTAATTATAGAAATCAAAGTTTTACTATATTATTTTAAAATATTTAATTGATAAATAAAATAAGAAATACCTAAAAATTATATTTCATTTATTAATGACAGAAAATAAGAATTATTAATAAGTGTGTCTTATCATCATAGCATATCATTCATGCATACATGATTATGTTTAGTGTTGTGATGGTATTGTGTTGGTATTTATTTTATTCATTGTTTGTGCTAGATTGTGAAAAAGAGGAAGGACTTGCTTGTGATTGTTATTCTTGCTGTGCTTGTTCCTCCTGTTACCAAGGCAAGTGACATTCATACTAAATCCTATATTTTCTATATGCATGAGTAGTATATTTTGAGTAGTGTGCATGATAGGGAATTCTGAATTATTCTATAATACTAAGTTAGTTTGTGTTTTACAAATATCCTAGTAGTGTGTAGCCACCCCTTTTTCCTAAGCAGCCATGAAAAGATTTTATTAGTTGCTTAGCCATGCTATAAAAATGTTTACCATGTTATGAAAATGTTTCTAAGTGTTAAAAATCTAAAATACACATCTGGGTGGAATTGGTTGATATGGTTTATGTTGAGTGGCTTTTGGGACTATGCTTGTGGTTGTCATCGCCTAGGATGAATGTCTATTCTACTTAGGGCCATGAGTATGGTGGTTGTTACCCAGAAGTACACTTGTGGATGGCCACCCAGGAACGAAGAGATTACCAAGTCCCTCCAAGTTTAGAAGCTTCCCGTGCAACCTTTTGACAATGGGCTCTGTCTAGAATGATTAAGTTGTGGGAGTGCAACCTGTCAGCTTGACAAGCAGATGTAGAGATGATAGGTGGAACGGGTCTTGCTAGTATGGTTGCATTCTTCTTCTGAAAGTTCTTGTCTCAATTCTCTCCTTTCCATAATACACTCCGCGTGTATAAGATTTCTCGGACAAATTGAGTCTAAAGGTGAAAGTGCACAACCTTTGCAGAGTTGACAATCTGAGATCTCAGCCGTGTCCCCGGAAATGGACTACTTCGAGCAACTGGACAAGGATGGGCAGAAGAATCTCAACACTATTTTCATAAAGTAAAATTTGACTAAGGAAAGAATTGTTGGTGCACTTGCGCTTTATCCCTCGGTGCCAAGTCTTCGAGAAATAAAAGTGTTTTACAAAATGATAGGAGAAAACTTGCTTTCTGTAAATAGTCTTCAACCCCACCAAGCCAAATATGCATATAGATGTTAGACTTGCCAGTATATATATCCACCATAGTCACTTGCCAATACATCATTGTATTGACCTCCTTCGGGGGCTGCATATTCCAATGTGCAGGAAATTCTGATGCTGAATGATTTGGCTCGAGTCTACACCCAACATGACTGCCTGTGGCGCATGCTTGAAGATGAGGCTCAATGTTATTTCGTTTTCGCTGTGAACTTTGAACTTTAGCTAGCCTTCATGGCTATGCAATTTGTAATAAAGCCATATTGGCTATTATTTTTGGATCTCGTTGCAGCAATTTAATACTTATGCAATGGTACTTTATATTTTGTACTGTGGTGCTGGCAGTGATCCAGGTACTAGCACATAACACAGGTGTTCCAACTTTAATAAAAGTTGGGGTGCTACACTAGGAGAAAAGGCACTACCGCTTTATCGACTAATGAAGAAGGCAGATAAATTCGAATGGACAGAAGAGGCAGAAGCAGCTTTCATAGACCTCAAACGAACACTCACTAAACCTCTCGTTCTAGCAGCATCGAAAGAAAAGGAGCCGCTATAACTCTATGTGGCAGCAACAAACAGGGTGGTCAGCACAGTACTTATAGTCGAGCGCAGGGAATAAGTAAAAGCTCACAGTATTCAAAGACTAGTCTACTACATCAGCGAGGTGTTATCCCTATCAAAGCAAAGATATCCACACTTCCAGAAGCTAGCTTATGCAGAATTCATAACAACAAGAAAGCTACGACACTACTTCATTGAGCACCCAATAACGGTGATCAGCAAATCAGCAATTGGAGACATACTTACCAATCCAGATGCAACAGGGCGGGTCGCCAAATGGCTCATCGAGATGGGGCCACTCGGAATAATATATGATCACCCAAAAGCCATCAAAGCACAAGTGCTACCAGATTTCACCACGGAGTGGATCGAGTCAGAATTAACAGGAACACCAGATATATCCAATTCATGAACAATGTATTTTGATGGATCCAAGAAAAATGAAGGGGCAGGAGCAGGGGTAGTACTAATATCCCCAAAAGGAGACAAGCTGAAGTACGTACTCTAAATGTATTTCCCAACACCATCCAATAGCGAAGCCGAATACGACGGTCTAATACATGGCATACAAATGGCCAAGGCATTGGGATGCACTCGACTGGTGATATATGTGAAAGGAATATGCCCGAGAGGCAAAAATAAAGTGGTTATTATATTATTCCATGTTTATGATAAATGTTTATTTCTCATGCTAGAATTGTATTAACTGGAAACGTTAATACATGTGTGACTAATGAACAAATAAGAGTTCCTAGTAACGCCTCTCGTTTAACTAGCTCGTTGATTAACTGATGATTAAGGTTTCCTGATCATGAACATTGGATGTTGTTAATAGCGGGATCACGTCATTAGGAGAATAATGTGATGAACACACACCCAAACTAAGTATAGCAATGCGATCAAGTCATTAAGTTTACATTGTTATACTAAGCATACGATGTAATCCTAATCCTTAGACCATGAGATCATGTCAATCACTAACACCGGAAGAATGCTTTGATAACATCAAACGTCACACCGTAACAGGGTGACTATAAAGGTGGCGTTGCGTATTCCGAAAGTATTAGTTGAGGCTCATGGATCAAGAAGTGGGATTTGTCCATCCAGATGACGGATAGATATACTCTGGGTCCTCTCGGTGATATCACATCGACACCGCTTGCAAGCATGTGACTAGGTCACAAGGATGTCATATCACATAACGAGTAAAGAGTACTTGTCGGGAACGAGATCGAACTAGGTATAGATGATACCAATGATCGGATCTCGGACAAGTAAAATATCGCGAGACAAAAGGAATTGGTTATGACGTTTTTGGTTCACACGAGCACAAGATTCATCGTCGAATATGTAGGAGTCATTACGGATCTCCAGATCCCGCTGTTGACTATTGATCGGAGAGGTGTCTCTATCATGTCTACATTATTCATGAACCGTAGGGTGACACACTTAAGGTTTGTCGACGCTTTTGGGTAGACACGGAATTTCGAAGAAAAGTTTGGATAGCACCGAAATTGTTTTGTGTAATATTGAAATAGTTCAAGGAGTTAATTGTCAATGGTAGCCAATGGTTGTTAATAGAATTAACAAATGAATCAAGGGGGTAAGTGTTAATGTTTGTTAATAGAATTAACAAAAATTAAAAAGAAATGAAATTGTTTTATTTAATAAAGAAAACCTCTTGGAATTTTGAGTGGGAATTGATGAGAGAATGAGTGGGTTGAGTGGAGACTCCACTCACATGATGAGGGGAGAGGTGGGGGCACTCCAAATTCGTGGCTCCCTCCCCCTCCTATATAAAGAGGGGTGTAAGCTCCCTCTCCCCACACACTTGCCTCTCTCTCCCTCCTCCCGCTGCTCCACCTTCCAGCCATCCGCTTGGCGAAGCCATGGCCGATTAGTTTCTCCACCACAGCACGCCGTCGTGCTGCTGGAGTTTCCGGTGGTGATACTACTTCCGCTGCCCCGCTGGATCGAGTGAACGGAGGTCGTCATCAAGCCGTACGTGTGACTGAGTATGGAGGTGCTGCCCGTTGCAGCGCACATCTTCATGATCTTGAGATCGGCGAGTGAACGACTACATCATCCACGAGAATTATTCTCGAAACGCTTACGGTCTTCGAGGGTTAGTTCTCTAGGAATTTGTTCCACTCGTTACGAGCATCTCCTAGACTAGATCTTGGCTTGTTGGTTTGTTCACACCGTAGGAAATTTTTTGTTTTCTATGCTACGAACCCATCAATATGGCGACTCAAACCTTGTGGTACAACAAACAATGAAGGCTTGTGATGCCATAGCGGATAATATGATCGCGTATCACGACTTATGTAACATATTAGAAGGAGATGTTGGGGATATATCAACTAGGGGTGTCTCCAACATGGATCAATCCGGCTAGTCCTGGGTGGCCCGAGGGTGGTAAGGCTGAACCCTGCCGGGCGTCCCAGATAGCTGATGTACAAGGAAGTAGGCGGACGGTCCAAGAAGGCGTAAGGCCGAAGCCCATCAAGCCACCAAGCCCAAGACGGAAGGCGGCAACTAAGCCGGCTAGGTCTAGGACTCTGATTACTTGCCGGACAAGTACTTGCCTTGTATCCTGGGGTCTAGCCGCCTATATAAGCCGGCCATCAGGAAGCCTTTAGGGCACGCTTCAATACGCATCACACACATTGTAACCTGTTCACGGCTATTGCCTCATAGTGAATTATAGCAGCATGTAGGATCTCGCCACCGCTGCGGGATCCGAAGCTGGGTAAAGTCGCTGTGTTCAATCCCGTCCTCGACGACACCAACCTTCTTCCCCACAATCCATACGTAGGCTAGAGGATGTAACGCCCCGGGATTTATCCCCTTTTAGATTTGTGAGTTTTTCTTTTTGCATCGACATGGCATCGCATTGCATCTCATTAATTTAATTTGTTGCATTTAAATTCAATTTCCACAATTAAATTCAAATCCATTTCAAATTAATTAAAAATGTGTTATTTTCAAATCTTTTAAAAAATTTAAAAACTAGTTTATTAAATTGTCCATTTAAAACTAAAAATATTTTGTATAAGATTCCTGTTCAAATTCATTTTCGTTTTTGTTTTAAAAATACAAAACGAAAAAGAATAAACCGTGAGAAAATAAAAGCCCAAGCCCATCTAACCAAACCCTAGGGTTTCCCCCCTGGAAACTTGTTTCCCACCCCCCTGCAACTTTGCAGCCACCCTCCTCCTTTTTCTGGATTTTTGCAAATCAATCCTCCCACCTCTTTTTCTTCTTTTTTTCCCCTTCCTTTCTTTTTCTTCTTTTTCTTTTTTCTTTTCTTCCTTTCTTTCTTCTTTTTCCTTCCTTTCTTCTTCTTTTTCCTCTCTCCTCCTCCCGCACGTCCCGCACGGGAGATGCAGGCCCGAGCTCACCGAGCTCCCGCGCCGTGCGCGCGCAGCGCGCTCTCCGCCGCCTCCCGCCGGCCCGTTCCCTCCCCAGCGCCGCGCCGCCCGGCCGCCTCCGAGCACCCTCCGTCGCGCGCCCCGCCCGGCCGCCTCCGAGCACCCTCCGTCGCGCGCCCCGCCGGCCGCGTGCACGCCGTCGAGCGGGCGACGCCCCGCGCGCCCCTGCAGCCCTTCTCGCCCCTCTGCTACGCGACCGCGCCGCCGCACCGCCCCCCGCGCCTTCCCGCACGCGCCCCCGAGCTCCTCCGGCCGCCCCCTGCTCCGGCCGCCTCCGGCCCTGCCGCGCCGCCGCCGCCCGGCCGCCTCCCGCGCCCGCGCTGCACGCCGCGCCTACCCGGCCCCCGGCGCCCCTCGCCTCCGGCCTCCTCCACGCCCTGCGCCCCTGCCCCGGCGCCGCCACCTCCGCCTCGCCCCGGCCGAGCTCCCCATGGCCGCCGTCGCTCCTGAGCCCGCACGCACCCGTCGCCCCCACGCCTTCCGCGTCGACCTCGCACACTCCGCCCCGGCCTGCTCCGGCCGAGCGCCGTGCCGCCGCCCCCTGTTCCTCCGGCGCCGCCGCTGCCCTGCTCTTTCCCCGCCGCACGCCGCGTCTCCGTCGCCCGTGCGCGCCGCCCCCGCGCGCTCCCGCGTGCTCCCTGCCGCCCGCTCCCCACGTCTCCCGCTCCCCGCGTCTCCCGCAGTGCGCCGTTGCCTCCGGCCGCCCCGCGCGCCTCCACTCGCTCACCTCCACCCGAAGCCCCGCGTTCCCGTGCGCTCGCCGCCGCCGTGCGTTTCGCCGCGCCGCGTCGCCGTCCCCGCTGCTTCTTCCGGTGTTGTGCACGTCATCTCCGCCCGGTGTCCCCCGCGTCCGCCGCGCGCCAGGTGTTCGACAAAATGTCCGCAAGAACTTCGTCGCCACTTTTGTCCGAGTTGTCCACCCTTCATGGTGTTGCTACATGCGAGTGCTCCTTTCGGTGCCGCGTTGCCGCGACTGTCCATGTTCGTGTTTCGGCGTCCGCCCGTGCGCGCTTTCTTTCCGGTGTCCGATTGTCGTGCTCCTACGTGCCCCGACTACCCGACCACTTCCACGACACCGACAAACGACGATGCCCCGGTTCTGCGACGACTACTTCCACGACAACGACTACTTCCTCTACGGACCGAAGACGTCGGTTTCGAACCCTATCTCTCCCGATCCAACGTGCGAACCCAAACCCTAACCCTACCTATTTTATTAAATGTCATCTATCTTGTGCATATCGCATCATACTTGCATGTGTTGCATCTCTTGGGTTTGGTGGTGTAGCGATTCACCTAAATAATAATTATGGAATGTGTGGGCATTTAATTACTATTGATGCCTATTCCATTTAATTTGACTAGATCATCTTTGCCATGCCTTGCCATCTTAATGGACATTTAATTTGTGGAGTAGATAAATAACTTGCACCTAAGTATTAATTGTCGGAACCCCGGTTCCGCTTAATTTGAGTTAAGTGCATCTCAAATTGCATCTCGCCATGCCATGCATCATTCTCATATGATCATGCTGGATCTTTTGCCATAGTTGTAAAATGCATCTTTTACGCTTTCCAGTGTTTGCTGCTTCTTCGCGGATAAGACGTTGAGATGTGTGAGCAACGACAAGATCTGCTTCCATGCGGGATTCCAGGCAAGCAAAGTTTGCTTGTTTACCTATACATTGTCTTTCATTCTTGCCGTTGATCTCTGCTAACCTAGTATTCGATTCTTATCGCGATCCCATCACATGTTTATCCTGCAGCCCATACAGCTTTATCCCCACATCCTATCACCTGTTGTTTGTTTATCTGTTGGCCTTGCGAGTCGTAGCGCATGCTTAGAGTTGTTTGTGCGAGTCGTCTGTTGGTCTTATGTTTCATCTGCTTAGTAGGATAGATTATTCTACCTTAATAAAATGTTGTCTTATATTAGGGTATTATAATTAAATGATAAGGCACCAGGCGGAAGGCCTTGCGAGGTGCTTTGTTCTGCTCAGTGTCGACCTAGGAACTGAGATTTTGTCCTCGGATCCAATTTTGAGCGCACTAACCACTTGTGGGAGGCCCTATGGAGCCCCCCTCGACTTTGAACGGATCTTCAGCTTGTCCATGTGCCGCAACTAGTTTGGGTTTTCCATTTGCGCATATGCATGTGCACGAGGAGGATGATTGATGAGAGGTTACTTGATACGGGGGGTCATATAGGAGTGGTGCGCGCGAAGCTGACAGTTCCTACTGTGGTTTGAGCCGCATGGCGCGTGGACACAAACTAATGAGTCCGCAATTGAGATTCGGCCGGACTCCTGACGCGGGTAACAACTCATATGGGTGGCACTTGGACTTGCTGTAGTGAAGGAATAAGTCGTGTTGAGAAGCCCTGATGCTTGCTTGGGTTGATCATGCGAGTATGGGTACAGTAGTGCACCCCTGCAGGGTATAATCTTATCGATGAGCCGTGTCCACGGTTATAGACGACTTTGGTGATGATGCTGGCTAACAAGATCTAGACAACTGGCACCTAATTAAAGTTAATTAATTTGACTAGTAATATAGAATTACTTTCACAATAAATTATAACTAAAAACTGTTTAATGTGTGAGTTTTCCGAATTGCTTCCTCATATTTGGTTGAGGGGGTTAATTCGAGAATGGGTTATGTTTGGTGTTAGTTGTAGATGTTTACTTTATGCGCTCTCTTATCCCTCTCTAATTAGACGGAAGTTGTAGCGTGTCTCTTTAGGTTGCTAGTGCTGCGGCCGCTAAGTCCACCTCCCCTATATTTTGGGAGATGGTGTAGAAAGTAGGCAAGTGGGTTTTGCTTGCCAGGGAGTGCCCTGACCCTCTTTTGGGTTATGCTTTATGTGCAGTCAACAGGTTTGAAGTCAGACGACGTTAGCTTGGGAATCCCTCCGGCTTGGCTGGGCAGGGATATGGCGCCATCGCTTATCTTCAGGACTCTTAGTCCAATTTGCATCTTATCCGTAGCCGGATACTATTTTGCTTCCGCTGTCATTTGTATCTTTGTATTGTATCATTTGTATCTTGACTCGTCCGAGTCGTTGTTGTATTATATCTTATGTTGTATTTGTGGATGTATCGGAACTATTGTAATGTTATCACAATTCCACCCACATAATGCGCATGTTTCGACGTGCACATTATGTCTGGTGGGCGACCTAAAATCGTTATTATGCGGATTTCGGCGGGATTGCTTAAATCTACATAGTACCGATTTTAGGGCGTCACAAAGGACCCCCGTCTCCTATCAATTATGCCGATACCACGATAGTTGGCGCCCACCATGGGGTATAAGGTTCCTGGCGTCACGTTCCAGGCGGGAACACTTGGCGGCGTGGGCAAACAGATCGCCGTCGGTCGCGTCACAAGGTATGGCGGCCACAGCTACGTCAACTCGGATGAGTCCTGGCTCCCGGCGGACGACTACCTTATCGGATGCGCAATCATACCGATCGGAGGGATCGACGTCTTCATCGGGTATACGCCAGAGGCGTACGGCTTACCGCGTTTCTACAACCCCACCCACCAACCCTTCGACCAAGCAGTCGACCGACAAGATGGATCTGAATCCGCCTTCTCCCAGGAGTCGGCCGAATCTGATTTCCACTTCGTCGGAGTTGTCGGACTGGGATCAGACTCCCAGCCGGAAAATAACGATCCTGAGTCAATCCTCCCTGCTCTCCAGGAGGATGCGATGTCAGATGCCGGATCCAGATCTACCGTTCAAGTCAACGTAGACTCTGACTATGATGATGATGCTAGTCTCTTCGAAGAGAAGATCAAAACCCGCTTTTCCAGTGGTAATCCGGCCCCTTCAGAGGGCACAACGGATACTGACATGCCTGACAAGCTGGCTATGATGGTTGTCGTCGGTCACGAGACAACCCCAGTTGCTTCGGAAATGCAAAACAAGCCGGTGGAAGATGCCGGCAACACCACTGCCGGTCAACTCATTGAAAGTTCCGACAAGGTGTGCGCAAAGAAGAAAACTGGCCTCGAGAAAGGCGGCAGCAGCAAACCCACGGATTTGCTCTCCGTCATCAAAGAAGTAGACGAGATCATGAATACTCCGGTGAATAAAGACACCCCACTCGACGAAGTGGAAGAGCTTAGGATTAACATGCTTAAGCACTCTGACTTCCTGCGAAAAAGAGAGGAGCACGTTGAGAGCCTTGCGAAGAAGATCGAGAAAGAACAGGAGAAGATGTCGGCCAAAACAGGACGGCAGCTCTTTGAGGAAAAAAGGTCATCAAAAAACCGCCGTGACAAGGAGCCGCCAACACGCGCAACGACAGCGGCTCAAGATCTCGGGTTCGACTGGCGTACGGCACCACAGCGCGTGGACAGAAGGGGAGTTGTTGTTTTCTGCACCCCCGTCCTCAACGCGGCTGCCGCGCTAGATACCCTGGACGACAAAACTTACACGGGGGAGGAAAAGCTGGCCAATGCAAGACACTTCGTGAGCAAGGCCCTAGAACAACAAGCTCGCGCTGATTCCTACGGCCACATGGCGTATGCTCGCGGGGGAGGCCTAGAGTCTAAGTCAGGAAAGTGCAAAGCTGCACCTGGCGATGACCCCGAAGGCCCGTCCGGCTCCGGTAGCCATGGCGACAAAAGGAAGGCAACGCCACCTCCAAAGAAGACGCCACCGCTAAAACCAAGGCAGGACGAGAATTCAAGAACAGGAAGCAGAGGAGACCTGCCACCTCCAGCCCAGCCAAGACGCGACAATGGCGGCAGCCGAGACAAAGGACTGCCGCCTAGGAAGGATGCCGGCAACGACCCCCCCAGGAGAGGTCAAAGTCGGTCTCCGCAGCGTAGCACCGGCAGCAAGAGGAAGGAGGCGGCAGAAGGGCCCAGGCGCAGCATAAGCCGGGCAGCACAGGACGAGCCAAACGCAAACAGAGGCGCACAACAGCTCGATCCAAAAGACGCGCGACACCGCCTATAAGACATAGCAAGAGGAAAGGAGCCGCTATATTCTGGTCCAAAGTGCTTTGGCGACGCCATCCGCAGAGAGCCGTTCCCTAAGGACATGACATCAGTGTCAAAAAATTGTCATAGGTACAACGGCCTCGTTAAGCCGGATTCATGGCTAGCCGACTATGCCATGGCCATAGAAATTGCCGGCGGAAGCAGCTATATTGCCGTCCGTTACCTACCTCTCATGTTGGAAGGCACGGCAAGGGCTTGGATCGACAACCTTCCTGAAAAGTCTATCCATAGCTGGTATGACATGGAAAAGGTTTTCTCCCAGCACTTCCAAGGAACATACAAGCGTCTAAATACCTACACGGATTTGCAACGCTGTATCCAAAATCCGGACGAAACCATGACAGACTTTGTCAGCCGTTGGATATCCGAAAAAGCCAACTGTCATTGTGTTTCGGACGCGCAGGCTATCCACGCTTTCTACACGGGCCTGCAGAAGAATTCATTGCTCCGTCATCGGCTCGTCCGCGAGCAAATCACGGACCTTGGCGAGATGCACAACCTAGCCACCCAATATGCGGCGGCGGATGACAACGCCCGGGACGATGATCCAGACGTCAACATCATGCCAAAACGGAACAACAAGCGCAAGCAGGCGGCGGATGACAAAGCCGGACTGTAACATCCCAACATTTTATGATGTTCAAAAATCACAAAAATTTAAAACTTTATTTTTATTAAAATAGAATGTTAAATGCATAATAAAACCAACTATGAAAGACTTCAAACTTAATGAAAAAGAGTAATATTTCAAAACCCTAAGAGGTAATTACCTCAAACCATTTATATCTAATAAAATAGTCTTCTTATAAGAAACTAAATTCAACCACTTAGTCATATCTATTTTAAAACTAGTTAAAGAAGAATAATTGTCAAATAGTTTCATTCATCAGACTAAATCCAGGTTTAGCTTTGGAAATTATAGTTTTATTTTTCATTACCTTAAAACTACATAGATTATATAAATTAATGAATTATACAAATAATCATTCCATTAGCTTAAATGATCTCCATGTATTTTCAAAACATTAAATGATTTTCTGAATATATTCAGTATAAACAATGAATTAAAACTAGAATATTTCCAAAGGTATCTAGTATAGTTTTCAAGTAAGTTATTCTAATATAAAATATAATGGTGCACCAAATATTTTGACTTAAAATGAATACATTCTATTTTCCCTTTTCCATTTTCAAATAGATGTGTTACGTCATTTAATTGTTGTACTGAAGCCAAAATGTTTTAATGTTTGAAAATAAGTTTAATGAACTTACTTCCAAATTTATATAAGTATTGTATTATGATAAAATGATTTCGGCCAACATGAAATTAAATAAGCTTAAATTTAAAAATTTGACTCCTGGCACCAAATTTGTATTAAAGCAATAATCCAAAAAAAAAAATTTGAAAGTGTTCAAAACATAACCATAAGTATTCTAAATGATAGATATTGTTTTTATAAAATTTTAGAAACTAAAATTGAGTTTATTTGAATTCATATTTTAAAATTTATTTAAAATCTAGAAAACAGAAAAGGAAAAGAATAAAATAAAAAGGAAAAACTAACTGGGCCGAAGCCCAGTTTCTATCGCGCGCGAGCGGCACGTAGCGGCCCAACGCCCAGCCCGTATCCCCTCTTCCTCTCACTGACGTGTGGGGTCCACACGTCAGGTCGTCTTCAAGCTCGCGCCGAAGATCACGCGCCCGACAGTTTCGGGCGAGAATTTCTCGTCGTGATTCCGCGCGATTAAGAGGCTTAATGAGCACCCCGACCCTGCCCTATAAATCTACTACCTCTCCTCTCCCTTTTTCCCCAAGAAACCCTAGCCCGAGAGCCCCCGGGCTGCTCGAGTTCGTCCTCGGAGCTCCGCCACGGCCGACGACGAACTTCTTCGTTTCCGGTGAACTCCGTCGACCCCGAGACCTCTTTTCATTTTCTTTCTCCTTGTTACATCCGCACGAACCTCACTGACATCTTTTCCCTAATTTTTCCGCTCCAGAGCAAGCAGTCCGTGCACCCCGAGGAGGACCGCCTCCGTGCGCATCTCCGGCGAGCAATAGGAGGCGAGAGGGAACGCACCGGAGACCAGTGTCGCGCCACCGTCTTTGCCTCGGTCTCCTCTTCCTTGCGGTATGATTCGTTGGTCCCCGTAAGCCGTAGATCGTAGGGAACGATTATCCGAGCATGTCGCCGCCGCGCGCATCGTCTCCGGCGAGGTCCCCGGTGACCTAGCGCCGCCCGATTTAGGTCGCTCGATCTGCACCGTTAGATCTCCATCCATCGGCCACGATAGATTCCTTTAAATCGAAGCGGTACGAACAGATCTGGACCGCCAGATCCAGATCTGACGACCCAGATTCTCTGCCTTATCCACGTCAGCGCCAGAGTGTCAGCCCAGTCAGCGCACAGTCAGCAGCCACGTGGATTTTGATTTCTTTTAATTAGAGAAAATGGCAGTTTTGCAGAAAAGCCCCTGTCACTTAGATCTGTCATAACTTTTTAACCATTTATCCAAATTCAAATATTTTTAATATTTGGAAAGCCCTTGACATGTAGAATATTCTAGATCTGTTAGATTTAAAATTTGACTTAGTAGTAATATTCAAATTTCAAATGGTGAATTTGAGTATTTTTATCATAACTTTAAATCTGTAAATCCAAAAATTACAAATAAAATTGTTTTAGAAACTTTAGAATATTTGTAAATTATTGCCACTGCTATAAAGTAATTTTGATTAATTTTTGAATGAATTCATAGTTATGTATTTAATCTGAATGGTTTGAGCATTTTCAACATAACTATAAAAAAAATAGTATTTTTGATTAATGTAAAGTGCTATAAATTTAATTAAAATACCTCTGTCTATTAACACTGTTTATTAAATTATATTATAAAATTTAATCATAGAAAACTTTAATCTTATAATTATTCCTTTTATTATATTTTCCAAAATTAGAAGTTAATTAAATGGCATTTATAAATTCATGCATATTTATAAAGAAATCACAAAAGTTATTTTGATGTTTACTGTGATTAAAATTTTCATTTCATTCATAGCATATTTTATTCTCATAGGAAAACCCCTCTTCATTAGTTTCTCTAAGTTAGAAATGATTTCAACTTTGCATTTTTGTGAAGTGCTACACTGAGACACTTAGTAAATTTCAGCATGGAGCTGGAAGACCAACCAGAAATATTTTCTAAGTCTTTCTCCCTCTTTCATCTTTCTCCCTCCTTCTTCTGTTAGACTTCATGATGACTAAGTAAATCCAAGACCAGCCTCGAAGATACAAGAACCACCAAGTCTGGAGATGAAGCCTGGAGGACAACTTCATCTCTCTCTTTCTATCGCTTCCTTTCCTTTCTAATCTTATCTTTCTCATTTAACTTAAACAAATTTTGATCATGATGTTATCATCTTGAAGTTGTTGCATCCTAGCGGCATAGTGGGATGAAGCGGCCTGGAAACAAACCTTACATGTCCACGTACATGAGACCTGTTCCACAATTTAAGTGGCTGGCCGGGTGTCTGTCTCTCTCACTTTAGTGAATATCCAATTTACAAGAGTTGATAATAATTGTTGATCACCTCGAAGAATAGAACTAGTAATTTTCTCTAAGCACTTTCACATCATGCATAAACATATTTCCTTAGAAAGTTTTATAAAACTTATTTATTCATCTAGTATGTGTTTTGTGTGTATTGTGGAGTGGTGCCTACTGTTGATTGTGGTATTGTTGCTTGTCCATACTGTTAGATTGAACGGAGAGTCCCGAGTATCGTTGAAAAGAGTTGTGAACAACGAAAACGTTCAAAGGCAAGTGGCACACCTCATAAACTTCCTATTATTTCTATATGCATTACTTGGTGTATTTTTATATGCATGTGTAGGATAGTATCGCTATGCTAAACCTGTGTAGAATCCCTTATTCCTGTGTCTAGGTTCCTATGCAATACTTAGTAGAATTATTGATGCTATGCAAATGTTGTTTTGTGAAAATCTAAATTCTACTAAGTTAAGAATGAAACACCTGGGTGGTAAGTGGTTGCATGGTTTATGTTGAGTGGCTACTCAGGTCCATGTCTATGGTTCCTGGAGTATGTACACTTGTGAATGGCCACCCAGGAACCGAGGAATCTGAAGAACTCTGAGTGACGATTGCTTCCAGTGCAGCCATTGCCATATGGGCTCTGGCTTGATCAATTATGTTGCGTGGACTCTCTCCGGCTTGACAAGCAGATGTAGGGGGATGCTAGGGGGAACGGGTCAAGCCTGAGTGGGAGGGAAAATGCTTCTGAAAGATCTCGTCTCATTCTCTCCTTTCCTTATCACAAATGGTGTGTAAAGGATACCTTGGGTTGAATGGGTACAATGGTGAACGTGCATAACCTCTGCAGAGTGTAAAACTAAGTACTTAGCCGTGTCCCCGGTACGGACAATTTGAGCAGCTGATCACGGACGTCAACGGAGGATTCCATCATTCCAACTTCAGAAGTAAAACTTGATGGGTGAACAAGGGAAGATGAGATTTATGGTTTTCATGCCATACTCGTCTTGATTTCAAGAAAAGTGTTTTCAAAAGAGTAGGAAAAATTGGCTTTATGCAAATTAGCCTTGAACTCCACCAGCCAAATATGCATATAGGCTTTAGAGTTATTCCATTAAGTGTCCACCATAGTGTCACTTGCCAGACTCCATTTTTAATGGAATCTGACCCACGTTGTTGCAATATTTTCTTATTGCAGATTGTTCAGGAGACGAGTGAGGTTCCGTTTAAAGGTTTCGAGTCTACAACCAACATGTTTTCGCCTGTGGCAGCATGAAAGTTATAGAGACTCACTGCTATTGTGTTTCCGCTGTGTACTTTTTCAATGCTAGCTTTACGCTATGCAACTTGTATAAAATATTTTGTAATTCTGGATCATCGATGTAATATAACTGATGCTTTGTTGTGATATTACATCGTAAACTGTGTGTGCAAATGAATCGATCCAGGGATTTGCACTATACACAGGTATCTGCCTTATTAAAAGTGCAGGTACGCTACAGATGGTATCAGAGCACTGTGTTGCCTGTAGGTTCGAAACCCCTAGGATTGGACTGAGACCCCAAAGGTTAATTAGTTAACTAAACTAGGTTTCCAAAACATGAGTAAATTTTGAAATTTCCCTTATTATTGTTTTACATTATTTATCTTATCTTGCATCTTTCCTTTTCTTTTAAATTCTAATACTCTTACCTGTTCAAAATTTTAGATGGGAGAGTACACTGAGACTGCGTACGCTGAGTTTTGTCGGGTTTCATCTTTGGGAGGCAGCTGTCTAGGTTGACAAGTGTATTGAAGCTACCACCACCCTATTTCCGAGGAAGGAAGGAGGAGACCGACATGCCCCATGGGACGCGTTGGGAAATTCGCACCATCATGACCCTGGATCCCACGATGCCAGACTTCGAGCCCGTGGACTATGTCACCTATTACCCAGAGTGGATTGAGGGAGTGAACATAGCTATGGTGGACTTAATGGCTCGTTTGTGCTACAAGTACCGCAACAAGCTAGCACCAGGATCGCCCTTCCGTGCCTTCGGGAAAAGGGATGCACATGGTCTCTCGATGGCTCACACGGGAAATCGCCTGGACCTGCCCATCATTAACAAGACGTTCGAAGACTTGGATTATATCATCAACTGTCTGACCAGGAGGGTCCAACAGGCTTATGACGTCGCGGATCATGCACAAGCCGTCATACACGCAAAAACCCAAGAACTCCAGGCTTCTGAAAATCTTATTGGTCATTTGGAGGAACTCATCCATGACCTACATTTGGAGAACATTGGCAAGGATGAGCAAATTGCCATGCTTGAGGCGCAACTCATTCCACCTCCACCACCGCCAGTAGCTGAAGAAGGAGGTGACCAGGGCACTGGAGATGTGATTGTACCTGCAGCTACGAAGGAGGAAGGACCAGAGGAAGAAGACCCAGAAGGGGTGCTGTTTGAAGAGCCAACTGAGGGAGAAGTCACACCTGTGGCAAATAACCACGCGATGAAGCGCAAACGTGAGATCAAAGAAGAATAAGTGTAGCAACACAAACCATGTTAGAGGGACCACCATTTATCTCTTTTTAGCCTATCATATCGATTAGATGTATTGACCTACCAAATTGTGGTATGGCAGTACCATCATTTTTGTAATCCCATGACATTGATGTGTTTTCGTTCGATGAATGATTAGTTCGAGTTCTCAAAAATAAGTGTGAAATTTATGTGTTGCTTGTGTTTTAATCATGTTGATAGATTTGTTAGGAATTGATTGCTTTGTTCTAAAATTATTGAATTCTCCATAGCACATATAAATTAACTCATTTATTCTCTAAAAACCAGCAGATGTCTCTCTTCAATATCAATAAATTTTATCCCACTACGCGAATACTGTTAAGGGAACCGAGTCAGAATGTGAGGAATGACCACTCGCCTAAGATTGATCAAAGTCATAGAGATGTTGAAGAGGACCCTATGACCAAACTAAAGGCATGCAAAACTTGTGGAGAATTAGGACATACGTCCGAAGATTGCTCTGATGAGTGGCCCCATGGTCATATTAGACGTCCAAGTAATGGACGCCGTTCCAAAAGGATTATTTGCTTTCTGTGTGAAGGAACGACCCATGTTCCAATCCAATGTCCCTATTATCCCTTGGTGCAACAAGCTAACCAGCAAGCCAAGAAAGGAATGCATCAGTCTCTCATGACGATCCTGGAGGAACAAAGACAAAAGAGTGGATCCAAGAAGAATTTTAGCCACATAACATGCTACCGGTGCAAGGATAAGGGACACTATGCCAGTTGCTGCCCGGAGTGGAAGAGGATTAAATCTCTTCAAGGAGCAAGTGGAAAACGCGAGTGCTCAAAATTCGCGTAGCTACCACCAGTCGTTGTATTTCGAATGCTTGTACGCTCTACAACGGAGAAATAAAAGGGATTAAACAAAGTTTCTAGACTGACCACAAGAATTTTCTTTTAAGGGTGGTAGCCACCTAGATAATTCAAACCCAGTCGCTTAAACCCAGAGATCTCACACTATTTATCTTTCTACCCTCCTAAATCAGAAAAATCATTCGCCGCCAAATTTTCAAGTTTCCATGTCAGGATTTTCATTTCTCAAACATCTCGAGCTATCAAAATCATTTCGAGTATTTACTTTGTCTTTTTTACTTCTTCGAATCTCGAGGACGAGATTCCTTTTAAGGGTGGTAGTCTGTAACATCCCAACATTTTATGATGTTCAAAAATCACAAAAATTTAAAACTTTATTTTTATTAAAATAGAATGTTAAATGCATAATAAAACCAACTATGAAAGACTTCAAACTTAATGAAAAAGAGTAATATTTCAAAACCCTAAGAGGTAATTACCTCAAACCATTTATATCTAATAAAATAGTCTTCTTATAAGAAACTAAATTCAACCACTTAGTCATATCTATTTTAAAACTAGTTAAAGAAGAATAATTGCCAAATAGTTTCATTCATCAGACTAAATCCAGGTTTAGCTTTGGAAATTATAGTTTTATTTTTCATTACCTTAAAACTACATAGATTATATAAATTAATGAATTATACAAATAATCATTCCATTAGCTTAAATGATCTCCATGTATTTTCAAAACATTAAATGATTTTCTGAATATATTCAGTATAAACAATGAATTAAAACTAGAATATTTCCAAAGGTATCTAGTATAGTTTTCAAGTAAGTTATTCTAATATAAAATATAATGGTGCACCAAATATTTTGACTTAAAATGAATACATTCTATTTTCCCTTTTCCATTTTCAAATAGATGTGTTACGTCATTTAATTGTTGTACTGAAGCCAAAATGTTTTAATGTTTGAAAATAAGTTTAATGAACTTACTTCAAAATTTATATAAGTATTGTATTATGATAAAATGATTTCGGCCAACATGAAATTAAATAAGCTTAAATTTAAAAATTTGACTTTAGGCACCAAATTTGTATTAAAGCAATAATCCAAAAAAAAATTAAATTTGAAAGTGTTCAAAACATAACCATAAGTATTCTAAATGATAGATATTGTTTTTATAAAATTTTAGAAACTAAAATTGAGTTTATTTGAATTCATATTTTAAAAGTTATTTAAAATCTAGAAAACAGAAAAGGAAAAGAATAAAATAAAAAGGAAAAACTAACTGGGCCGAAGCCCAGTTTCTATCGCGCGCGAGCGGCGCGTAGCGGCCCAACGCCCAGCCCGTATCTCCTCTTCCTCTCACTGACGTGTGGGGTCCACACGTCAGGTCGTCTTCAAGCTCGCGCCGAAGATCACGCGCCCGACAGTTTCGGGCGAGAATTTCTCGTCGTGATTCCGCGCGATTAAGAGGCTTAATGAGCACCCCGACCCTGCCCTATAAATCTACTACCTCTCCTCTCCCTTTTTCCCCAAGAAACCCTAGCCCGAGAGCCCTCAGGCTGCTCGAGTTCGTCCTCAGAGCTCTGCCACGGCCGACGACGAACTTCTTCGTTTCCGGTGAACTCCGTCGACCCCGAGACCTCTTTTCATTTTCTTTCTCCTTGTTACATCCGCACGAACCTCACTGACATCTTTTCCCTAATTTTTCCGCTCCAGAGCAAGCAGTCCGTGCACCCCGAGGAGGACCGCCGCCGTGCGCATCTCCGGCGAGCAATAGGAGGCGAGAGGGAACGCACCGGAGACCAGTGTCGCGCCACCGTCTTTGCCTCGGTCTCCTCTTCCTTGCGGTATGATTCGTTGGTCCCCGTAAGCCGTAGATCGTAGGGAACGATTATCCGAGCATGTCGCCGCCGCGTGCATCGTCTCCGGCGAGGTCCCCGGTGACCTAGCGCCGCCCGATTTAGGTCGCTCGATCTGCACCGTTAGATCTCCATCCATCGGCCACGATAGATTCCTTTAAATCGAAGCGGTACGAACAGATCTGGACCGCCAGATCCAGATCTGACGACCCAGATTCTCTGCCTTATCCACGTCAGCGCCAGAGTGTCAGCCCAGTCAGCGCACAGTCAGCAGCCACGTGGATTTTGATTTCTTTTAATTAGAGAAAATGGCAGTTTTGCAGAAAAGCCCCTGTCACTTAGACCTGTCATAACTTTTTAACCATTTATCCAAATTCAAATATTTTTATATATTTGGAAAGTCCTTGACATGTAGAATATTCTAGATCTGTTAGATTTCAAATTTGAATTAGTAGTAAATATTCAAATTTCAAATGGTGAATTTGAGTATTTTTGTCATAACTTTAAATCTGTCAATCCAAAAATTACAAATAAAATTGTTTTAGAAACTTTAGAATATTTGTAAATTATTGCCACTGCTATAAAGTAATTTTGATTAATTTTTGAATGAATTCATAGTTATGTATTTAATCTGAATGGTTTGAGCATTTTCAACATAACTATAAAAAAAATAGTATTTTTGATTAAAGTAAAGTGCTATAAATTTAATTAAAATACCTCTGTCTATTAACACTATTTATTAAATTATATTATAAAAATTTAATCATAGAAAACTTTAATCTTATAATTATTCCTTTTATTATATTTTCCAAAATTAGAAGTTAATTAAATGGCATTTATAAATTCATGCATATTTATAAAGAAATCACAAAAGTTATTTTGATGTTTACTGTGATTAAAATTTTCATTTCATTCATAGCATATTTTATTCTCATAGGAAAACCCCTCTTCATTAGTTTCTCTAAGTTAGAAATGATTTCAACTTTGCATTTTTGTGAAGTGCTACACTGAGACACTTAGTAAATTTCAGCATGGAGCTGGAAGACCAACCAGAAATATTTTCTAAGTCTTTCTCCCTCTTTCATCTTTCTCCCTCCTTCTTCTGTTAGACTTCATGATGACTAAGTAAATCCAAGACCAGCCTCGAAGATACAAGAACCACCAAGTCTGGAGATGAAGCCTGGAGGACAACTTCATCTCTCTCTTTCTATCTCTTCCTTTCCTTTCTAATCTTATCTTTCTCATTTAACTTAAACAAATTTTGATCATGATGTTATCATCTTGAAGTTGTTGGATCCTAGCGGCATAGTGGGATGAAGCGGCCTGGAAACAAACCTTACATGTCCACGTACATGAGACCTGTTCCACAATTTAAGTGGCTGGCCGGGTGTCTGTCTCTCTCACTTTAGTGAATATCCAATTTACAAGAGTTGATAATAATTGTTGATCACCTCGAAGAATAGAACTAGTAATTTTCTCTAAGCACTTTCACATCATGCATAAACATATTTCCTTAGAAAGTTTTATAAAACTTATTTATTCATCTAGTATGTGTTTTGTGTGTATTGTGGAGTGGTGCTTGCTGTTGATTGTGGTATTGTTGCTTGTCCATACTGTTAGATTGAACGGAGAGTCCCGAGTATCGTTGAAAAGAGTTATGAACAACGACAACGTTCAAAGGCAAGTGGCACACCTCATAAACTTCCTATTATTTCTATATGCATTACTTGGTGTATTTTTATATGCATGTGTAGGATAGTATCGCTATGCTAAACCTGTGTAGAATCCCTTATTCCTGTGTCTAGGTTCCTATGCAATACTTAGTAGAATCCCTTATTCCTGTGTCTAGGTTCCTATGCAATACTTAGTAGAATTATTGATGCTATGCAAATGTTGTTTTGTGAAAATCTAAATTCTACTAAGTTAAGAATGAAACACCTGGGTGGTAAGTGGTTGCATGGTTTATGTTGAGTGGCTACTCAGGTCCATGTCTATGGTTCCTGGAATATGTACACTTGTGAATGGCCACCCAGGAACCGAGGAATCTGAAGAACTCCGAGTGACGATTGCTTCCAGTGCAGCCATTGCCATATGGGCTCTGGCTTGATCAATTATGTTGCGTGGACTCTCTCCGGCTTGACAAGCAGATGTAGGGGGATGTTAGGTGGAACGGGTCAAGCCAGAGTGGGAGGGAAAATGCTTCTGAAAGATCTCGTCTCATTCTCTCCTTTCCTTATCACAAATGGTGTGTAAAGGATACCTTGGGTTGAATGGGTACAGTGGTGAACGTGCACAACCTCTGCAGAGTGTAAAACTAAGTACTTAGCCGTGTCCCCGGTACGGACAATTTGAGCAGCTGATCACGGACGTCAACGGAGGATTCCATCATTCCAACTTCAGAAGTAAAACTTGATGGGTGAACAAGGGAAGATGAGATTTATGGTTTTCATGCCATACTCGTCTTGATTTCAAGAAAAGTGTTTTCAAAAGAGTAGGAAAAATTGGCTTTATGCAAATTAGCCTTGAACTCCACCAGCCAAATATGCATATAGGCTTTAGAGTTATTCCATTAAGTGTCCACCATAGTGTCACTTGCCAGACTCCATTTTTAATGGAATCTGACCCACGTTGTTGCAATATTTTCTTATTGCAGATTGTTCAGGAGACGAGTGAGGTTCCGTTTAAAGGTTTCGAGTCTACAACCAACATGTTTTCGCCTGTGGCAGCATGAAAGTTATAGAGACTCACTGCTATTGTGTTTCCGCTGTGTACTTTTTCAATGCTAGCTTTACGCTATGCAACTTGTATAAAATATTTTGTAATTCTGGATCATCGATGTAATATAACTGATGTTTTGTTGTGATATTACATCGTAAACTGTGTGTGCAAATGAATCGATCCAGGGATTTGCACTATACACAGGTATCTGCCTTATTAAAAGTGCAGGTACGCTACACGGACCTTCCAACGAGGTAGCTGTCGCATTCCAAGGGAATGCCGGCAAAAAGAAGTGGAAGAATAAGAAAGATAATCGCGACGCCGGCTCAGGGCCTAAGGCGGCGCGAATCACTTATGAGCAGGCAAAACTTTTGCCATGCCCTATCCACGCCTCACTTGGCAAGGTCAACCATATGCTTAGCGAGTGCCGTTTCATGGACGACTTCAAAAAGGACCCCACAGTCGGCTGGAAGTCAAAGAAGTCAAAGAAGTCAAAGAAGAACGACAAGAAAGACAACAAGGAGGATGAGGATGACGACGACATGTCTGTCTCAAGCGAGGATGACGCGGCCGCCAAGAAAAAGAAACCATATCCGAAGGTCAAAGAATCTCTCGTATGCTTTGTCGGCACACCTTCGGCTAAGGCAGATAAGGCTGAGATGCGCGAACTCAACGGGACAATGTCGGACGTCCCTCAGTATTTGAACTGGTCGGAAGCAACGATCACTTGGGACCGGTCCGACCACCCTGATCACGTTCCTCACCCAGGCAAGTACGCCCTCGTCGTCGATCCCATTGTCGACAACTTCAGACTCACAAAGGTACTTATGGATGGCGGCAGCAGCCTCAACATCCTGTACTACGACACACTAAGCCGCATGAACCTGTCAGAGGATCAGCTGGACCACAACAACCTCACTTTTCACGGCATAGTGCCCGGCAGGCAAGCAAAGTCAATGGGGAGCATTGGGCTGAAGGTAAGTTTCGAACCAAAAGAGAACTACCGCTCAGAGTTCCTCCGGTTCGAAGTTGTCCCCTTCAAAAGCGCCTATCATGCAATCTTCAGGCGACAGGCTTTCGCCAAATTTATGGCAAGGCCGTGCTACATATACAGCAAGCTTAAAATGCCGGGGGAAAACGGAACCATCACGATTTCCGGCAACTTTAAGAAAGCCAAGGAGTGTGAACGTGGTATGGCTGCCTTCGCAGAAGTCGTCATCCACAAGGAAGAACTCGCACTACTTGGGGCGGATTCAGACAACTCCATGCCCAAGCCAAAGATTGATGTCAAGAAGACCTTTGAAGCTTCAGAAGACACCAAAAATGTGGACCTCATCCCAGGCGACAAGTCTAAGCAAGTCGTCATCGGCTCCAACCTTGACAGCAAATAGGAAGGCACGTTCGTCGAGTTCCTCCATGAGAATTGTGACATCTTTGCATGGTCGCCTTCCGACATGCCTGGTGTACCGAGGGAACTCGCCGAGCACTCACTCAACGTCATAAAATGATCCAAGCCGGTGAAGCAAGCAACAAGACGCTTTGGAGATGAGAGACGCAAGACTATAGGAAAGGAGATAAATAGGCTGAAGGCTGCCAATTTCATAAAAGAAGTTGTGCACACTGACTGGGTGGCAAATCCTGTACATGTTCCAAAGAAGAATAAAGAGCTGAGGATTTGTATTGACTATACCGGTGTTAACAAGTGCTGCCCAAAGGATCCCTTTGCGCTGCCTAGAATTGACCAAGTCGTAGACTCCACATCAGGCTCTGAGCTGCTTTGTTTTTTGAACGCCTACTCAGGATACCATCAAATCAAGATGAGAGAGTCGGATCAGCTGAAAACATCTTTCACCACTCCATACGGGACTTTCTGCTACATCACGATGCCTTTTGGCCTGAAGAATGCAGGGGCAACATACCAGCGCTGTATGCAGAATTGCCTGGACGAACAGATCGGCCGCAATGTTCACGTCAACGTAGACGACATCGCGGTGATGTCGAAAAAGAAGGCAGATCTCCTAGAGGATTTGGAAGAAACTTTTCAGAATCTCCGGAGGTACCAGATGAAACTCAATCCCGCCAAGTGTGTTTTCGGCGTTCCAGCCGGCAAACTGCTCGGGTTTATCGTCTCAGAACGAGGGATCGAGGTTAATCCGGAGAAGATCAAGGCCATCCAAAACATATCCAGACCTACTTGTCTGAAGGACGTGCAATGTCTAGCCGGATCGGCAGCGGCCGTCAGTCGTTTCATAAGCCGCCTAGGGGAAAAGGCAATGCCTCTCTACCGGCTATTGAAGAAATCCGACAACTTTGAGTGGACAGCAGAGGCAGATGCCGCCTTACAACAACTTAAGGAGGCCCTCATATCCGCTCCGATATTGGCAGCACCTCGATCACAGGAACCGATGCTGCTGTACATCGCGGCAACAGGAGTTGTTGTCAGCGTTGTCTTGGATGTGGAAAGAAAGGAGAACGAAGCCGCCACGTATGAACAACGACCGGTCTACTTCATCAGTGAAGTATTCTCCGCCTCCAAGCAGAGGTATCCGCATTACCAAAAGCTGGCTTATGGTGTATTCTTCGCCGCCAGAAAGCTTAGGCATTATTTCCAGGAGCACACAGTGACAGTAGTCATCAAGGCACCGTTGGGAGACATAATCAACAATGCAGAGGCAACAGGTCGAGTTGCCAAATGGGGCATCAAGCTTGCCGCCTTTGATATAGTCTATAAACCACGGACCGCCATTAAGTCTCAAGCGCTTGCAAATTTTGTCGCCGACTAGACAGAAGCCATGGAGGCAACGACACTCCCCGAGTGAGAATATTGGGTCATGCACTTTGACGGATCAAAGGTGCTCAAAGGCTCGGGGGCTGGAGTCGTTCTACGTACGCCTAAAGGTGACAAGCTTAGCTACGTGTTGCAAATTCACTTTACAGCAACCAACAACATTGCCGAGTACGAAGCTTTGCTTCATGGGTTACACGTGGCAAACGACCTCGGCGTCAAAAGAATCCTCTGTTATGGCGACTCAGATTTGGTCGCGCAACAAGTAAGCGGAACATGGGATGCGAAAAGCGCAACAATGGCGGCATACAGAGCCAAAGTTGACGAATTCGCAAAAAACTTCGCGGGCTACGAAGTCCGGCATGTTCCAAGAGCTGAGAACGAGGCGGCAGACACACTTGCCAGACTAGGGTCAGAACGCAAAAAGGTACCATAAGATATTTTCCTGGAACATTTGCACAAGCCATCCATTAAAGGCGCCGATTTGATGGACCCCGATGCAGAAGAACCGGTAGAAGCGGCAAGTCTCGCTGTCTACTCGATACAGCCGGAATGGACTGTCCCATATCTCGATTTTCTAATCGACAGCAAGTTGCCGGAGGACGATGAGGTGCTAAAAAGGCAGATCATAAGGCGAGCCAAGGCATTCACGATAATAAAAGGCGAGCTATATAAGAGAAGCACGTGCGGCATCTATCAGCGGTGCATACAGCCAGAAGAAGGCCAGGAAATTCTGAAAGACATACATATTGGCACCTGCGGGCATCACGCTTCCGCCAGGTCCATCGTGTCCAAAGCTTTCCGCCAAGGTTTCTACTGGCTTACCGCCAAAGAAGACGTCGAGAACATCGTAAAAACATGCAAAGGCTGCCAGCTGTCCGCTCGTCAACCTCACTTACCGGCACAAGAACTCAGGACAATTCCAATCACCTGGCCGTTCGCGGTCTGGGGCTTAGACATGGTGGGTCCCTTCAAGAAGGCGAGTGGTGGGTATACCCACCTATTGGTCGCTGCCGACAAGTTCACCAAATGGGTCGAGGCTAAGCCGATCAGCAAACTTGACGCACGAACAGCCGCCAATTTCCTCTGGGGAATTATCTCTCGTTTTGGAGTTCCACACAGCATTATCACTGATAATGGCAGCAACCTATCTCAAGGCGACATAGAAGAATACTGCAGTGATCTGGGTATCCGGCTTGATTTGGCATCCGTGTCACACCCTCAATCCAATGGACAAGTAGAGCGTACAAACGGCCTAGTCTTATCAGGACTTAAGCCTCGTCTCGAAGCTCCATTACACAGGGCAGTCGACGCTTGGGCAGATGAGTTACAGTCGGTACTATGGAGTTTGCGCACAACACCAAACAGGTCTACGAGCTACACTCCTTTCTTCTTAGTATATGGCGCTGAGGCGGTGCTACCTACCGACATGAAATACGATTCCCCAAGGGTTCAAGCCTACATCGAGCAAGACGTAGAAGGTACAAGACAGGATAGCCTAGACCTGCTAGACGAAGAAAGAGACGTCGCTCTACATCGCTCCGCCTTGTACCAGCAACAACTTCGCCGCTATCATAGCCGGAGACTGCGGAAGTGAAGCTTCAGAACAGGTGACCTGGTTCTACGCCTAATTCAAGACAAAAGGTGCACAAGTTATCCCCGCCATGGGAAGGACCATTTATAGTCACAAAGGCGCTGCTCAATGGTTCCTACTACCTGGCCGACATCCGCGATGAAGAAGAAAAGAAGAGGCGCAAGAAGGCGGCAGGAAAAAGGGGAACCAAGCGCAAAAGAGGCATTGACGATCCGTTCGAGCAAACAAGACGGCCTTGGATTGAGCAGCTACGTCCTTTCTACACTTAGCAATTTATAATTGTAATAAGTTATGTATGATTATGAAATAAAAGTCTATGGTTCCTCATCTGTGTTGAGAAGCATGCCATCTTTTGTCTTTTCTTGCAATCATATTTCCCCTATGTATCTAAGTTACCTGTTTTTCTAGCTCCATGCAAAGGTTCAAACTGGTAGATACTTGCAGCTTTCGAGCCAACCTAAAGCAAAAATAAACTTTTTGCGCCGCCTAATTCCTTTACCTCTGATTACTTATGTGTGGTTCGCCTAGTAGTATGTCTTTGACACCAACATGTTGGCTTTGGTTTCTGATCCTAAACGCATGGCTTAGCCCTGGTTGTTTCAGCTAAAGTTACCGGCTGAAGTTCGTCAACATACAAAAAGTCAAACATATAGGTTAGGGTAAAATTAAGGCGGGCCATATAAATAAGGCAAAATAAAACTTGTCAGCTAGTTTCCCGCCTAGCAGAGCAACAACAAAAGTATATACAAATATTACAAGTTAAAGTTGCATTGTTTCAGGGGCTGGCAAATCATGTCAGAAGGAGGCAAGGAAAGGAAACTACGACTCGGGGGGGCGTCTACATCAGGCTTGGGGGCTGACAACTTCAGCCCCAGAACTGTCACTCCCCTCCGCCTCGGCCGTGCCGGCAGCTCCAGCTTCCCCTGCGGCAGGCACAGGATGGCGCCGGTAGAAGATCGAAGTATCCACCATGTCGACAACACGCGTGGCGTAGTCGGCAACGCTGTCCAGAACAGCGGCCGGCTCGACCTCGCTGCCGTCTTCATATGTAGACGGCATGCCTTCGGTGACGGCTTCTATCTCCGCCTCGGGGTAGTGCGCCATGAATAGTCCAAGCGCAGTCTTGGCACCACCCCGCGCCACCGACTTCAGCGAGCTCTTGTGTAGCTTGGTAGCCTGCTCCAACATGTTGGGCACGTCGCTGAATTCGGTCGGTTCCTGGCTGCCGGAGGAGATGAAGAACTTGGCGGCAAACCGCTTGGACGCTGCCAAAGTCTCGGTGATCAGCTCGCCTAAACGCGCAAGGCGATCCAGGCGGGGGCTGACAACCTTGTCGTCGCCTAAAACGGCGGGAACTGTATCAAAAATGAAACCATCAGTTTGGTTCAGGCTAAGCAAAATGGCAAAATCAAATAAGGAGTGAGAAATTACCAAGGGCCGAGTTATGGAAAGCGGACAGCTCAATCATATGATCCGCCAACGCGTCCTCAGCAATTTGGGCGCGAGAAGTCTGCTTGGAGATTTCCTCGGCAGCCGTCTTCTCCGCCTCCGCCAACTTCTTGCGCAGGCTATCCAGCTCACCAGTAAGCTGGCTAGATTCCTGCGCAAATTTCAGCTGCTGGGCCTCCATATCCTTCTGGTGATCCTCCTTCATTGCCAAGTTGGCGGCCGGCAAATCGGAAGCTTCATTCATAAGAGCTTGCATATCAGTGGACGCCTTCAGTATATCCTGGGCGTGGTCTAGCAGTTCTACAAATATGGATTCGCTAACTAAATGATTGACGGCAACATAAGTTGAAAAGATGGCTGAAAGCAAAAAAGATCAACTCTACCTTCATCTTTTTTGCGGGTCGCCTCCAACTCGGAAATCCGTAGGTCCTTGGCCTCGCAATCCTTCTTCAGATCGCGGCACCGCCGGTTTATCTCGAATCGGGAGGAGACAAGCTCAACGTTGGCGGACAAGAGGCCCTGCAGGAAAAAGCAAAGGCATAAAACATATTGTCGAATAACCACTAAGCCGGCAGCCAATATTTTTGGACCTGCCATCTAAGTCCTCGGGGGAAAGACTATGTATATGCCAGAGTTATAAAAACTTACAGACACGTCGCCCTCCAAGTCGGCGAAGGCCTGGGAGGTGAAGTTGGCAAAAGTCAAGGCTGACTCCTTGGCCTCCTTAAAGGTGGACCAAGGGTCCCTAACTTTGCCGCCTCCTGCAGTCGGGGCTGCCCTGTGGGACCCGCCGGCAGCCACCTCCAGCAACTTCTCCTTGGCGGCACGCGATTGGACGGCTTCATCGGTCGTAGCCTCAGCCAAAGGAAGGGGAGTTTTGGGTGCGCGGTCAGCGGAGAAGGTCCTTGGCGGCGCGCCAGAAGCCGGAGTCTGGGGCTGGCCACAAGCATCGCCCATAAAGCTGCCGGCCCGGGGCTGGGGAGTTGGCGGCATGGTAGCAGGCAAGCTGCCTTGAGGCCGCTTACCCTTGGAAAGGAGCCTGGTCGGCAACATGGAAGTTGCGACCCTTTCCCTGTCAATAAACAACAAGCACAGTCAGTTGGGTGCCAGTATTAAAGAAGCTCGTCGACTATTAAAGGCAGAATTGAGTACCTTCGGGGGATGTTAATCCCCGTGTTCTCGTCAAGGTTGACGAGAACCGGCTCGGTAGCCGTTGCGATCCGTTTCTTCCTCTCGGCGATCGCCGTAGAGGAAGCGGCGCCGGATGCCTTGCGCTTCTTGGTTTTCCCGGCTTCCGACTCGTAGAAGTCGGGAGCCAGGTCATCCTCCTCCAAGTCGGAGATCTGAGAAAGAAGACAAGTATTAATGGAACTCAAGTTAGCCGGCGAAGCTGTCAAAAAGGGGCAAGAAGCAAGATGTCTACCTCGATGGGAGGGTTGTCGTGGGTGTGCATGGGCACGCCCTCCACCGCCTTCACCAGCCCCGCCTTGACGAGGCTGCGGAGCCGAAACGCCAGGTCGGCGACCGGCAACCTCTCTTCGCTTACGCGGAGAGAGGCCGTGGCAGTAGGCGAATACTGACACATTTTGTGCGGGCTGTACCGCAGGGGTAAAATCTGCCGGCCGAGCCAGCAGATGACGGTGTCCACCCCGTCCAGCAGGGGGGAGCCATCGTCCGGGTGAGGAATTCAATCCTCCTTTGGAACAGGCGGAGTTCCTCCGTCAACTTGGGCACCGCCTCGTCCCAGCATGGCCTGGGCATAGGCGGCGCGTTGACAAACTCCGGGACACCAAATTGATGGCCCGGAGCTGCCATATCTTGGCAGTAGAAGAATGTGGAGGTCCAGCCCTTGACGGATTCAAGGTATGGTATCTTAGGATACCATTGGCGGACCTGGCGGCAGTTAAAAGTGACACTGCCACAGGTTGCCAGCCCGCCGTCTGGCACGGTCTGACGCCGGCAACGAATACAGTATCTGAAGAAGTCTAAACTAGGCCTAATACCTAGATAGCCCTCGAACAGAGTTGTGAAGCCGGCTAAGACTAGAATGCTATTGGGCGCTATATTGTGGAGCTGGAGCCCATATTGATCTAGCACCTCGCTAAAGAAAGCGGAAGGCGGAAGCGCCATTCCCCTAACTAGGTGGGAGGTGAGGATCCGTTCCCCGGCTTTCGGAGCCGGGATGACGTCACCCAAGGCGGGTCTCCACCGGCAATCCTCCCGAGTTGGGAGGTAGCCAACGGCCTCCAGGTCTTGGAGGGTCTCCTCGTCAACGATGGAGGGAAGCCAGTAGCGTAACCCGAGGTCCGCCGCTTCCTCTTCCTCGTCGGTCGGAGCGGCTCTCGCCGTCGTCGCCGCGGCTAAGGGTGGAGGAGCCGAAGAGACCGCCGCTGGCGTGCGCGCGGCGGGAATGTGAGAAGCGACGGCGGCGACATTGCCCGTCGCCACCGTCGCAAGACGCGACACCGCGTCGCCCATCGCCTCCGCGGGCGAGGTGTCGGATGTAGGACCGCCGGACGCCGCGGATGGGATGTTTTGACAGGTGGACATCACCGTGAGCGAAGGTCACCGGAGGAGGACGCTCGCCGGAGTTCGCTCGGAGAAAAGTGCGGGAGAGCAGGAGAACAAGGGGTCGAGGAGTGCAGGAGCTGGGGTGCCAAAATGGACCGCTCGGCTCCCTATTTATAGAGCCGGGCGTAGCTTCATGTGCAACGGTGTTTTTAGTCAGACACGTGTCCAACATCCACTGCAGAGCATAATCGCGCGATCTCCACGCCTCCCCTTTTCCCGCGATATTGTGATCATGGCGAGATTTTCGCTTAGGCCAGTTTCAAACTGTCGTGAGCCGCCTAGCGATATCCGTCAACAAATATTCCCGGCGAAACTATCGGTTAGCCGTCTTTTCCCATGTTGGATAAAGGCGGCCGTGTGCCAACTTCAAGACACACTTGCCCCCTTTTTTGATTTTCAGAATGGTTCAAACCCTGCAGCCGCCAACATTGGCAGATGAAGTATCAAGAAGAAGCCGGCGCCTGGAGAACTTCAACCTTTCTGGGGGCTAATGTTGGGGATATATCAACTAGGGGTGTCTCCAACATGGATCAATACGGCTAGTCCAGGGTGGCCCAAGGGTGGTAAGGCTGAAGCCTGCCGGGCGGCCCAGATAGCTGATGTACAAGGAAGTAGGCGGATGGTCCAAGAAGGCGTAAGGCCGAAGCCCATCAAGCCACCAAGCCCAAGACGGAAGGCGGCAACTAAGCCGGCTAGGTCTAGGACTCTGATTACTTGCCGGACAAGTACTTGCCTTGTATCCTGGGGTATGGCCGCCTATATAAGCCGGCCATCAGGAAGCCTTTAGGGCACGCTTCAATACGCATCACACACATTGTAACCTGTTCACGGCTATTGCCTCATAGTGAATTATAGCAGCACGTAGGATCTCGCCACCGCTGCGGGATCCGAAGCTGGGTAAACTCGCCGTGTTCAATCCCGTCCTCGACGACACCAACCTTCTTCCCCACAATCCATACGTAGGCTAGAGGACCCCCGTCTCCTATCAATTATGCCAGTACCACGACAGGAGACTTCGACGGTTGCAAGTTCTGGCATATTGGACGAGAAAGCAATGAGGAAGCAGATATACTAGCCAACATTGGGTCGACTAAAGCACAAGCTCCACCGGGTGTCTTTCTGTAGCGCATCACGCACAGAACTATCCACAAGAAACGATCGACGACAAATTCAAAAGAAGCTACGACAGGTAACACACCTAGCACACTGGACCCAGCAGTCGAAGTCCTCTTGTGCCAAGGTGATCACGTGACTCCAGCCTGGACCGAGCCAATTCTAGCATATATGCTCCGAGAAGAGCTACCAGACGATACAACAGAAGCCAGAAGGATTACTCGAAGGGCAAAGGCATACACCATTATCAATGGTGAACTCTACAAGCGAAACACTTCAGGCGTTTTCCAAAGGTGCGTAGATTGTGAGGATGGAAAAACTATACTCCGTGACATTCACGCAGGAACTTGCGGACATCATGCTGTCAGTCGATCGCGGGTAGCTAAGGCCTTCAGAGCAGGATTCTACTGGCCCACTGCGCTCAAAGACGCGAAAGATATCGTAAAAAGGTACATAGGATGCCAAAAATTTGCAACAAAGCCCCACGCACCAGCATCAGCACTCAAAACCATACCATTAACATGGTCGTTCGCCCAATGGGGGCTCGACATGGTAGGACCACTCAAAAACTCATCACCTGGAGGACATACACACCTACTGGTAGCAGTTGACAAATTCACAAAGTGGATCGAAGCAATCTCGATCGCAAGTTCAACAGCAACAACAACAGTCAAGTTCATAAAATTCATAGTCTATCGCTTTGGTGTTCCGAACAGCATCATCGCATACAACGGCACAAACTTCACGGCGGAAGAATTCCAGACCTTTTGCAAATAGTGGGATATTACGCTCAACTACGCATAAGTAGCGCATCCGTAGTCTAATGGTCAGGTCGAAAAAGCAAACGGCCTCGTATGTGCAGGCATCAAGAAAAGATTACTGGTTTCACTCAAAAGAGCCGCGGGTGCCTGGGTCGAGGAGTTGCCAGCAGTGTTTTGGAGTCTTGGCACAACCGCAAACGCGTCGACACAATTCACTCCATTCTTTATGGTATATGGAGCAGAGGCAGTACTGCCACCAGAGATAAAGTTCGATGCACCAAGGATAGAAGCCTACGAAGAAGAAGAGGCAAAAGTATCACAGGAAGACACTTTGGATATACTCGACAAAGCACGCGGCACGGCTTTGGCTCGCACAACTGTTTACCAGCAGGACCTGAGAAACTATCACAGTCGACATCTCCGACCAAGAGCCTTCATGGTAGGCGACTTAGTGCTGCGACTAAAACTGAAGAAAGTCCACAAGCTCGCGTCACCATGGGAAGGGCCATTCATAGTCACTGAAGTCATCGAAGGAGGAGCATATCGACTGAAGCACGCACAGACAGGAGAACTATCACACAACCCATAGAACGTGGCACACTTGCGTTGTTTTCATGCATAGGTCTCTCGACAAGTCATTGTAAAAGTCGCAGTAGATTTCAGACGCGCTCTTTTCCTTGCCAGGGTACCCATGGGAACTGGAAGGTTTTTAATGAGGCGGTCTACTGGACATATATTCTCAATAAATGATGTTTGCTATGATATCTTAGCCACACAAACCCACCCGATGGACTCGGGGGATGGGTCTTACTTAAAAGTTCATAATCACATACACCCACCCGATGGACTCAGGGGCTGGGTCTTACTTAAAGATCAAAATCACATACACCCACCCGATGGACTCGGGGGCTGGGTCATACTTAAAGTTCATAAATCACATAACCCATCCGACATACTCGGGGGCTGGGTCTTACTTAAAAGTTCATAATCACATACACCCACTCGATGGACTCGGGGGTTGGGTCTTACTTAAAGATCAAAATCACATACACCCACCCGATAGACTCGGGGGCTGGGTCTTACTTAAAGATCATACTCACACACACCCACCCGGTAGACTCGGGGACTGAAACTCGCTAATATTGCATAGTCACATAAACCTACTCGACGGGATCGAGAGTTGGGCCTCAAGGAAGACAAGAAAGCTAGCAAAGCTCGACCAAAGTCATCAAAACACAAAACAAGCAAATGCATTATATTTTACGAAGGTCTTATATTACAACAAGGAGTTCAGTCGATTACAAAAGGAGCAGTCACTCGCGAGCTGCCATCTTGACCTTACCACCACGAGACTGACGCTCTAGACACGGCAGCCTGGCGACGCTCTCCGGTGCAAATGCTGACCTTGACAAGGCGAGCAGCGGCATCCGAGATTCCCTGAAAAGACGAAGATTCCCGTTCAACTTCTTCGGGTAATCTGACAGAGCAGCCTCATAATCAGCCTCAGTACTTGAACTGGTCCGAGGCGGCGATCACTTGGGATCGGTCCGACCACCCTGATTACGTCCCTCATCCAGGCAAATACGCCCTTGTCGTCGATCCTATTGTCGACAACTTCAGACTCATAAAAGTACTCATGGATGGCGGCAGTAGCCTTAACATCCTGTACTAGGACACACTAAGCCGCATGAACTTGTCAGAGGATCAGCTTGATCACAGCAACCTCACTTTTCACGGCATAGTGCCCGGCAGACAAGCAAAGTCAATGGGGAGCACAGGCTAAAGGTAACTTTTGGACCAAAGGAGAACTATCGCTCAGAGTTTCTCCGGTTCGAAGTTGTCCCCTTCAAAAGCGCCTACCATGCAATCTTCGGACGACCGGCTTTCGCCAAGTTCATGGCAAGGCCGTGCTACATATACATCAAGCTTAAAATGCCAGGGGAAAACGGAACTATCACGATTTCCAGCAACTTCAAGAAAGCCAAGGAGTGCGAGCGTGGTATGGCCGCCTTCGCAGAAGCCGTCGTCCACAAGGAAGAACTCGCACTACTTGAGGCGGACCCAGACGACTCCATGCCCAAGCCAAAGATTGATGTCAAGAAAACCTTTGAAGCTTCAGAAGACACCAAGAAGGCGGACTTCATCCCAGGTGACAAGTCTAAGCAAGTTGTCATCGGCTCCAACCTTGACAGCAAATAGGAAGGCGCGCTCGTCGAGTTCCTCCGTGAGAATCGTGACATCTTTGCATGGTCGCCTTCCGACATGCCTGGTGTATCGAGGGAACTTGTCGAGCACTCACTCAACGTCATAAAAGGATCTAAGCCGGTGAAGCAAGAAACAAGACGCTTTGGAGATGAGAGACGCAAGGCTATAGGGAAGGAGATAAATAGGCTGAAGGCCGCCAATTTCATTAAAGAAGTTGTACACACCGATTGGGTGGCAAATCCTGTACATGTTCCAAAGAAGAATAAAGAGCTGAGGATGTGTATCGACTATACTGGTGTTAACAAGTGTTGCCCAAAGGACCCATTTGCGCTGCCTAGAATCGACCAAGTCGTGGACTCCACAGCAGGCTCCGAGCTACTTTGTTTTTTGGACGCCTACTCAGGATACCATCAAATCAAGATGAGAGAGTCAGATCAGCTGAAAACATCTTTCACCACTCCATACGGGACTTTCTGCTATATCACGATGCCTATTGGCCTGAAGAATGCAGGGGCAACATACCAGCGATGTATGCAAAATTGTATGCACGAACAGATCGGCCGCAATGTTCATGTCTACGTAGACGACATTGCGGTGATGTCGAAAAAGAAGGTAGATCTCCTAGAGGATTTGGAAGAAACCTTTCAGAATCTCCGAAAATACCAGATGAAACTCAATCCCGCCAAGTGTGTTTTCGGCGTTCCAGCCGGCAAACTACTCGGATTTATCGTCTCAGAACGAGGGATCGAAGTTAATCCGGAGAAGATCAAGGCTATCCAAAACATATCCAGACCCACTTGTCTGAAGGACGTGCAGCGCCTAGCCGGATCGGCGGCAGCCGTCAGTCGTTTCATAAGACGCCTAGGGGAAAAGGCAATGCCTCTCTACCGGCTATTGAAGAAATCTGACAACTTTGAGTGGACAGCAGAGGCAGATGTCGCCTTACAGCAACTTAAGGAGGCTCTTGTATCCGCCCCGATATTGGCAGCACCTCGATCGCAGGAACCAATGCTACTCTACATCGCGGCAACTGGAGCAGTTGTCAGCGCTGTCTTGGCTGTGGAAAGAAAGGAAAGCGAAGCCGCGACGTCCGAGCAACGACCGGTTTACTTCATCAGGGAAGTCTTCTCCGCCTCCAAGCAGAGGTATCCACATTACCAAAAGCTGGCTTATGGTGTATTCTTCACCGCCAGAAAGCTTAGCCATTATTTACAGGAGCACACAGTAACTGTAGTCAGCAGGGCACCGATGGGAGACATAATCAACAACGCAGAGGCAACAGGTCGAGTTGCCAAGTGGGGCATCGAACTTGCCGCCTTCGATATAGTCTACAAACCACGGACCGCCATTAAAACTCAAGCGCTGGCAGACTTTGTTGCCGATTGGACAGAAGCCATGGAGGAAACAGTACTCCCCGAGTCAGAATATTGGGTCATGCACTTTGACGGCTCAAAGATGCTCAAATGCTCGGGGGCTAGAGTTGTTCTGCGCACACCCAAAGGCGACAAGCTCAGCTACGTGTTGCAGATTCATTTCATAGCAACCAATAACATCGCAGAGTACGAAGCTTTGCTTCACGGGTTACACGTGGCAAACGACCTCGGCGTCAAGAGAATCCTCTGTTATGGCGACTCAGATTTAGTCGCGCAGCAAGTAAGCGGCACATGGGATGCGAAAAGCTCAACAATGGCGGCATACAGGGCTAAAGTTGACGAATTCGCCAAAAATTTCATGGGCTACGAAGTCCGGCATGTTCCAAGAGCTGAGAACGAGGCGACAGACACCCTCGCCAGACTCGGGTCAGAATGCAAAAAAGTGCCGAAGGATATTTTCCTGGAACATTTGCACAAGCCGTCCATTAAGGGCGCCGACTTGTTGGACCCCGATGCAGAAGAACCAGTAGAAGCGGCAAGTCTTGTTGTCTACTCGATAAATCTGGATTGGACTGTCCCATACCTCGATTTTTTAATCGACAAGAAGTTGCCGGATGACGATGAGGTGTTAAAAAGGCAGATCATAAGGCGAGCCTAGGCATTCACAATAATCAAAGGCGAGCTATATAAGCAAAGCACGTGCGGTGTCTATCAGCGATGCATACCACCAGAAGAAGGCCAGGAAATTTTTAAGGACATACATGTTGGCACCTGCGGACATCACGCCTCTGACAGGTCCATCGTTTCCAAAGCTTTCCGCCAAGGTTTCTACTAGCTTACCGCCAAAGAAGATGCCGAGCACATCGTGAAAACATGCAAAGGCTGTCAGTTGTACGCCCAGTAACCTCACATGCCGGCACAAGAGCTCAGGACAATTCCAATCACCTGGCCGTTCGCGGTCTGGGGCTTAGACATGGTTGGTCCCTTCAAGAAGGCACGTGGTGGGTACACCCACATATTGGTCGCTGTTGACAAGTTCACCAAATGGGTCGAGGCCAAGACGATCAGCAAACTTGACGCGCGAACAGCCACCAATTTCCTCTGGGGAATTATCTCTCGGTTCGGAGTTCCACACAGCATTATCACTGATAATGGCAGCAACCTGTCTCAAGGCGACATAGAAGAATACTGTAGTGATCTAGGTATCCGGCTTGATTTGGCATCCGTGTCACACCCTCAATCAAATGGACAAGTAGAGCGTACAAACGGCTTAGTCCTCTCAGGACTTAAGCCCCGTCTCGAAGCTCCGTTACACAGGGCAGCCGGTGCTTGGGCAGAATAGCTACAGTCCGTACTCTGGAATTTGCGCACAACGCCAAACAGATCTACCGGCTACACTCCTTTCTTCTTAGTATATGGCGCAGAGGCGGTGCTACCTACCGACATGAAATACGATTCCCCAAGAGTTCAAGCCTACATCGAGCAAGACGTAGAAGGTGCAAGACATGATAGCCTAGACCTGCTGGATGAAGAGAGAGACGTTGCTCTACATCGCTCCGCCTTGTACCAGCAACAACTCCGCCGTTATCATAGCCGGAGAGTGCGGAAGCAAGGCTTCAGAACATGTGACCTGGTTCTCCGCCTAATTCAAGACAGAAAAGGTTTGCACAAGTTATCCCCGTCATAGGAAGGACCGTTTATAGTCACAAAGGCGTTGCTCAATGGTTCCTACTACCTAGCCGACATCAGCGATGAATAAGAAAAGCAAAGGCGCAAGAAGGCGGCAGGAAGGAGAGGAACCAAGCGCAAAAGAGGCATTGACGACCCGTTCGAACAAACAAGACGGCCTTGGAACATTGAGCAGCTACGTCCTTTCTACACTTAGCAATTTATAATTGTAATAAGTTATATATGATTATGAAATAAAAGTCTATGGTTCCTCATCTGTGTTGAGAAGCATGCCATCTTTTGTCTTTTCTTGCAGTCATATATCCCCTATGTAGCTAAGTTACCTATTTTTTAGCTCCGTGCAAAGGTTCAAACTGGTAGATACTTGCAGCTTTCGAGCCAACCAAAAGCAAAAATCAACTTTTTGCGCCGTCTAATTCCTTTACGTCTGATTACTTATATGTGGTTCGCCTAGTAGTATGTCTTTGGCACGAACATGTTGTCTTTGGTTCCTGATTCTAAACATATGGTTTAGACCTGGTTGTTTCAGCTAAAGTTTCCGGCTGAGGGTTGCCAACATACAAGTAGTCAAGCATATAAGTCACGGTAAAATTAAGGCGGGCCAAATAGAAACAAGGCAAAATAAAACATGTTAGCTGGCTTCCCCCCTAACAGAGCATCTCCAAAAGTATATACAAATATTACAAGTTGAGATTATATTGTTTCAGGGGCGGAAAAGGCTGGCCGTCAAGATGCAAAAGAGACCGGTAACAACAACTTTGGCTCAGGGGACGCCTACATCAGGCTTGGGGGATGACAACCTCAGCCCCAGAGCTATCACTCCCCTCCTACTCGGCTCTACCGGCAACTCCAGCTTCTCCAGCAACAGGCACAGGATGACGACGGTAGAAGACCGTCGTGTCAACTGAAGAGGATCGTGTGCAGAAAACAAAAATTTTCCTAGCAACGATATCCTTAAACTAGCCAAGATCTACACTATGCAGATATAGAAGTACGGCGGAGATCGGAATACATACCCTCGTAGACCGAATAGCGGGGATTACGCTCCCGCACAAGCGTTGACGACGAAGACGACGTAGCCGACCTCTAGGTCATGAAGAACTCGGCGCGACGAAGACGACGAAGATGACCCCGAGGTCGGGTGGAGGAAGTAGGCCTCCGAGTACCGCTAGCGCAGCACCTCGCAGGGCGTCACACACATACGGTGGAGACGACGGCCTCCGAAGCTCCAGTCCAGGACGAGCAGCAGAAGACTTCGACCGGAACACCAGCAGCGCGACAGCGGGCTATGGTGGAAGAGATCCCCCTCCTCTACTCGGCGCGGCTCCGACAAGTGAACCACGAGATCGAGAGAGAAATTGGGAATTAATTGGTGAATTAAAAGGCCAGGGGTGCCAACCTTGCCAGCCAGGCAATGTGGGACTATCCCACAGCCTGGTTCGGCCAAGGAGGGTGCGCCGGCCCCCTGGTGGGCCCCATCTGGTCCACCTAGGCCGGCCTCCATGCCCCCACCGAATCCCCTTGAGGATTTTCCCCCTCTTGGGCCTTCTTTCGACCAGAAGGCCCATTTAGGGAAATCAGCCTAAATAAATTCGAAAATAAATATATAAAATCATATTTGCATATTAATTACACTAATTAATATCAAACATAATATATATAATTTATCCTAGCTCCGAAAACTCTTTCGGCGCCGCCCGATCTCCATCGAACCCCTCCCGGGACGCTCCCGATGATCTCTTTCCTTTCCGGTTGTCTTGTCAAAACCCCTTAAGTGTGTTACCCTAGCGGTTCGATATAATAACAGGTATGATCAAGACTCCTCTATGATCAACGACTAACTCGTAGGCCTGGACCCCATGAATTAATCCCTGTGATATAACAAATGACTTTCATCTATCAAAACCTGGACGTATAGTCTTAAACCCTTTGTCATGGCGATACTTAGCGTGTCCGAGCATCATTCTCAGATATCTCCATACCTAGCATGATCTCGTTACCGACATCGCTATCTTCTACTCGTCTATGATATTATGTCAACTAGTGACCTAGTCACATGTTTGCAAACGCATTTGACATAATCTCACTGAGTGGGCCCTAGAGTATCTATCCGGCTATGCGGACTGACAAATCCCGCTCTTGACCCCTTGTCTCAACTACTCCTTTCCGATACCCAAAAGTATCACCGTTATTGTCATACTAAATAAGATACGACGTTTGGTGCGATCAAAGTATCTTCCAGGAATAACAATAAGAGTTGGTCTCACGGTCTTAAGGCGTAATGACTATGTCCTATAAATACTGGGTACGTCCATCACATCGTTACTCCTAACGATATGACTTCCATTGCCGACCGGCGCCATGCCCTATGATCGGAAAACCTCGATCATCAATCGCGCAACGAAACTAGTCTTAGTAGAGGCTACTAGGGACCTGCTTGTTTATCTACCACACATGTATTAATGTTTTCGCTTAATACAGTTATAGCATGGTGTAAAACATATAATGAACGATTGGGATATTGCCAATAAACTATGTTTATTAAGTGCCTCTAGGGCATATTCCCTTCAGTCTCCCACTTGCACTAGAGTAACACTTAATCTAGTTTACAACCTGGTAAAAGCTCAACACCCATAGCATCTTGGTGCCTACTCGCCTCATGGAAGAGGAATACAGTCAATAGATCTCACACATTGAGACCTATATGTGCTTTGCAACACTTCTATGTCACCTAGTTTGACATAATCCTGTATCTTACGATGACGGTGAAAGATATCCCAGTGGATGGAGTGAGACTCGAGCATACGCGTAGCATGCGCCTTAAAAGTCTAAGAGATCTATTAAGGGGACCACCTACGCTCGGAATACTGCTCAACCCAATCACACTTGCTACTTCTAAAGTCGCGATATATTTCTATACCTATGTAGATTGTGCGACAGTGCATTCACATGCGACTTTGCAAACTAACCATGTCTATCTTCAAAATAAAGGACATCTCCTATATGAGATTTCTGGTCGTATGGGTCAGTGTAATAACTTGCATCATCGTAACCGCTTTACGGCAAGTTGCCATTCCACTCTTACCCGTTACTAGAAAACAAATCTTCAGTTCTCATAGATACTGAAGAATTAACTTAACGTTTGTTCATTGATCCACACAAGGATCACTCTAGAACCTGTTCTTTAACCAAGAACTCGGGTCACACTAAGTCGAGCTTTCAGTCTGATAGCATCTATAACTGATACATAGATAATGTCGAACATCATTTGCTATAACTGAAAATGCCAAGATAAACTTAATATTTTACCTAGTCATACAAGCAAGAACTCTTTCTTTGCTTGTCTTATTCTGAAACACTTCAGAATCTTGACTAAGGAAATATTCCGACTTAATGTTATTAAGCACCTTACGATCTATACAATTATAAATCGGATGCCTAATACTCCTAACTTCATTTCATAGAAAATTTAATCACTTAAATAATCCTTTACACTCTACTAGAGGATATGTGTCATTCAATATGTAGTTACATACAAAATCACGAATGACACCTAGCTCCCACTCAAATATGCCTTCCGCATATAAGATCAAGGAAGAGCTACTTAGCTCCCACTCAAATATGCCTTCCGCATACAAGATCAAGGAAAGCTACTTTGCTCCCATCACTTCTTTGCAAATGTAGGTTTCTTCAACTATTTTGGACAAATCCAAAATCCTTTGATCACATTATCAAAGTGAAGATTCCAGCTCCGATATGCTTGCTTCTACCCATGAATGGTCAACCGAAGTTTGCACACATGTTTAGCATCCTCAAGATTACAAACCATTCTTAATGACACTATTAAGAAACATGGTTTTCTCATCCATCTATCAATTTCTCATTCGAAATTATAGTAATTGCTAAACGACCCAGAATAGATTTAGGCTTCGCCACTTGAGACAAACTCTCATGTGGTCTGTCGGAACTGTTTCACGACAAATCGAATCTGCTCAATATCTACTCTCTCATAAAACTCCATATACTATCAACATCCTAGATGCCATCAAGAAGATCTCCCAAGTCATTACCTGGTAATCGTATATGGATTTTATTTCGGATCATAAATGGCTCATAGCCATTTCTCAGACTTAGGTCCACCATCTCTTCTTCGTAGTTCGTAGGTCTATCATATTCCATTAATATGACCTTCATAACAAGATTGTCGTAACACACAGTGTGGAACACAACCTCGTATGCCTACGCTCTTAGTATGAGCTCAGAACATCATGATATTGAATCATCAGCTTTTTCAAGCTGTGGAGCCTGACACCGAAAACACTTTCGATTGCGCCACTCTGATGTCTCGAGAGGAAGTTCACCAACTTCGTCTTGCTCTACTTTCTTTCTCACTTATACCCTCGGACAAGAAACTATTTCTTTCGCAAGGTATATCCCGGCAAAGATTTTGCCTATGTCGTAAGACATGTACCCAACTAACTCTTTAGGTAGGGTATACTACAAAGATTAATCCATTTTAGGTTCGATTTCATCGAAACACTAAATTGCTGAAACGACAATCCAGGCTAAAAGCCATGCCATTACTCGTAGGGTATTGTCTTCATGGATTCAAATGGTTCCCTATTTGCTAACGTGAGTGTTTACGTTTCTACCATATGACTCTAATTATCACAATAATTCGGTAAGAGATTTATTTACCACACACTATCCGATAGGGTGCAATTACGACGTCCTAACACACCATAACACTATGGTGTTCCATGCGACGTAATTTGTGGAACTCTTCTCACAAGTCTTCCAATGATGTGCCAACTAACTCAAATCTTTATTCCTCGATATGCATCGCGGGAATTTGATTTTCTTGTTAAGTTTATTTCCTACTTCATTCTGAACTTCGTTTGATCAAATCAAAATTTCAGACTAACATTCCCCGGAGTGGATATCCATATATCTACTCAAAATATTCATCAAGTCTATGAAATAAAGACTTCCACTACACGTTAAAGTACTTCATTGATTCACACACACCCATATGCATGATTCTCAACAAGCTATACTCAAAACGTTCAGTGAAGTTCACGAAATAAAGGTCTCCACTACCCGTCAATTACTTCATTGAACCACATACATCTCCATGTATGACTATCAATAAGTTATATGCCCGTTTTCCGAAAACGGTGTCACGGTTATTTTGCAAGTGTCACAGCATTGACTATAACATTGACATGACTAAACGGTAGTGCCACACATATGTGGTGTCTTTATTAAGTTTGTATCATTTGGCATTAATATTATGAATGTGGGAGCTTCTACCATCTAAATTCAAATCGGCATATGATCATTACTTCATGAATATAGGACACCAATTTGTCACTATCATGTATGAACAAGTGTCTCGCTAGAGGAGACACACTCGAAACGATCATACCAACACCCGATCATAAAGAATTTATTCAAGTGGTAGATCTAGAGGGAGAGTGTCTATGGCCGTCACAACAACTTGACTGCCATTATCAACACGCAATGTCGCCTCATCCTTTCAAGCTACTCAAGCAGTAAACCTGGTTTTTCACAAAACATGACTAGTTCAAGACTTAGTCACTACTGCGAGCACTTGCTTAGCTAAAACATTAATAACATGTATATCACATATACACCATCATCATTGATGACTTCCGGCGATCTGTTTCATCTTCTTGATACTTCCACCGTAATCAAGAACCATGAAGGTGAATTATTCCCCTTGCATGACATAGTCTATGACAGAGGATTTGCACTTGGCAACGATGTCTGTCATCCAGTGATGAGCTGAGCGAGGCGTCTCAATTTTCATTAATCATGAACATATGTCATTAAGTATGACCGCCACGTGCTCCCTCAATGTGTGTATTCTCTTCCATCTTGGTTGAGAAGACACTCAGTCAGCGTACTGATAAACTTCATCAACCCAACTTAAGGGGTACCCCGAGTTTTAGCGACCATATCATATGTCCGCGTTCCAATAACTCGTACCCACCGTTGGTGACGAGGTGTTAACTCGACAAGTCCCAGGGTTGTGCACTCCGGGTTGATTGATGGGGAGAGAGATAAGTGCAAGGTGATCACGACGGCTGACAAGCAAGGTTTTACCCAGGTTCAGGCTCCCGGAGGATAACACCCTACTCCTGCTTGTCTGATTATTCGACGCGAGTTGTGGTTACAATGGCGAGATTGCGATCTCGCTAGGGTTTGTGTTGTAGCTGTGAGCATGTCCTCTAGGACGGGCAACCCTCCTGGCTTTATAGGCAGCCAGGTCTCGCGTGGTTGGTGCCGATGGCATCTATAGATATGGCAGGTTATGCTTCCTAACCGACTTGGACTAGGTTACATGGTACCCCGCGTGGGCCTCCTGTGGGCCTTTCCATCCTTGGCGCGGCCCAGGTAGCATCATCGTGGGCTACCCGCAAGGCAGCCCCACGTCAGTAGCCCCCGAGTGCTTGGTCGAAGCGTAGAGTCGGACAAAGGACTCCTTCCTCCTGGACGCGCCATTGGATTGCTTGATCTTGAGCTTGAACTCGATTTCTTCAGTCGAACCGGCCACTCCCAATGGGAGTAACCTTTGCAGTCGAATTACTTTTCCTTTATCTTGGCTTGAACTCTTGATCTTGTGAAGCTTGCTTCTACTCAGCCTGTTTGGCTTACTTGTGGATGGATTCGGCTGCTCGAGCTTACTGCGTTGCCACCCGAATGGTTTCTTCGAGTTCTCGGATCATTGGCTGATCCTACCTTGTTGATTTCAGCTTTGAAGCTTACTACTCGAATCACTCTGTCGAGTTGCTTCAGTTGATTTTGGAGTCGTTGGCTTGATGACGTCATTGGTGACGATCTGTTGCACGCCTCTGCGCCCGATGTGACGTAACGTGGTGGGCCCCGCTGTCAGAGCTGACCGCGGTCCACAGTTGTCACGTCTCCGAAGTGGGCGCGAAATTTGCGCGGCACAATGACGACGCCTCGGTTTTCGTGCGTAGTGGACGAAGTGGGCGGTGACGGTTGGTTTCTCCGTGCGACACGTGGACGGCTGGATGTGCCCGCTCGGAGCCCTTGTTCAGTGGACGGTTGAGATGCTGATCTTCGAGGCATAAGTATTGTGTCTTGACGCTTGGGATTTCATCTTCTCCAATCGCTCTGTGCTTCCTTTCCTCTGCGCTCTACCATTTCCGCCGCCATCCAGAGCTCCGAGCAATCTGTCCGTACACCTTGCGAGCTTGACCATGGGCAAGCCAAAGAGCGCCGCTGGCTCCTCCGCCGCCGCCGATGAAGCCGGGGTGATGAAGAAACCTGATAACGACTAGCGGAGGTCCTCGGTGAAGAAGGCCGAGGTGGAGCTGTTCCGCGCGCAAGGTCTGCTGCCACCTGCCGACCAAGTCCAGGTACGCGTTCCTGGCAAGGAGGTCTTCCCCACTCCCCGCGATGGGGAACGTGTTTGCTTCGCGGATTTCCTTCCGCGGGGCTTCGGGTTCCCCATGCACGATTTCGTGCGCGGTCTCTTGTATGCCTATGGGGTTCAGATCCACGATCTGACCCCCAATGGCGTCTTGAGCATCGCGGGCTTCATCGTCCTCTGCGAATGCTTCTTGGGCGTCGCTCCCCATTGGGCGTTGTGGAAGTCGCTCTTCCTCGTTCGCAAGAACGTGGGGAAGAGCGGGTTGACCTTCCCTGTGGGCGGCTTCGGAATCCAGGTGCGAGGTGACACCGCGTACTTCCAGATGAAGAAGTCCGACTCCGTCCAAGGGTGGCGCCGGAGGTGGTTCTACGTCCAGTCGAACCAGGACGGCCTGGACGCGTTCGACAGCGGACGTGGACTGCGGAAGACCGGCGCCTGGGCGCACCCGCTGTCCGCCGTGGAGAAGGAGGCCGTGCGGCCCTTGCTGGGCCTGCTGCGCGATCTGACCAAGACCCTTGGGCACGAGGCGGGTGGCGTCTTCCTGATGGCCACCTTCTTCCGTCTTCGGGTGCAGCCGCTCAGCGCTCGGCCTCACCCGATGTGGGCCGTCGAAGGCGTCAGCGCGCAGCCGCTTGATGATGAGGAGGTGGAAGCCAATGTCAGATCCATCACCAACCTCCAAGCCGCGGACACGTGCAACGTCAAGTGCCCGATTTCTCCTTACGGGGCCTCGAACCCCGTTCCTGAGGTAAGTCTTGTCCTGTTTTCCTTTTGTCCTTGTTCGACTTGAGTCTGCCTTTCTTTTGATTCGACTTGTGTCTACTTGCTTCAGGGTCGAGCTCTGTTCATCAGCCTTCCTCCTCTTCCTGAGAACGGACCCGACGACGAGTCGAAGTTTGTCGAGGAGGAAGACGAAGACGAAGAGATTCCCTCCGCACATTCTCCCCGTGATGAGGTGGAGGAGGAGGATGAAGTGGAGGAACCCGCGCGGAAGAAGCGGAAGCTTCCGAGTCGTGGCGATTCTGCCATTGCGTCGTCGCCCGCCAAAGATGCCGACGTTACTGTGGAGGAGGTCGTCGCGACATCTCCGGGTGCGCAATCCTCGGGTGGCTGGGAGGAACCCCTGAACATTCCTCCAGTCAGCTCCGCAGCGCCTCGTTCTTTCGCGCGGATGCCCTCGCCCTCCCTGGAGAGCTACGACGACGCCGGCACCCCCAGGTGGGCTTCTTTGTGATGTGTCCTCCGAGTTGTACTTCGCAGTTTCGACGTTTTAGTTGACAGGTGTGCTTGGTTTTGCTGCAGCCACCGTTCTGACAATGTTAGCTCCCCCCTTCGGGACGTGGAGCATACATCCGCCCCTTCGACTGGGCTGGGGACGCCGGTGTTGGTGGAGAAGGTGCGTGCTGAGCCTGCCGGCATTGCATCGTCTAGCCGCGTGCCTCCTTCGACTGCAGAGGACCTTGAACTCCTGGAGCACGTAAGTCTTTCATGCTTTTTCTTGCATTCTTGATTTTTCATCGGGTGCGCGATCAGCGCTCCCGATGGGAGTAGCCCCCGAAGGTGTGGGTGACTAGTATAGTCGCCCGCAACTTTATTGACATCTTGCATTTGCTTCAGCCGTACTATCGCCAACAGCTCGACGCAGCCGCGGCTTACGTTCGCCTGGAGAAAGAGAGGGACCAACTGCGTGCCTCGCTGGACCAGGCTACTGGGCGGGTTGATGAGCTTGAGAAGGCTCTTCACGAGTCTCGAGAGCGGGAGCTGGCGCGGGTCGCCCAGGAGAAAACTCAAGTCGGTCGTCTCCTTTCACTCGCCGGTGTTCTTGGGGGTAAGTTTCGGCTTGATGCCTACTGAGTCTTTGATCTTTTTCTTTGCTTGACCTTGAATTTTTGCGCAGAGACCTGCGGTGGAGCTCCTCCAGAAGACGCGTCGAGTGACACGGTTGACCTGGCGACCGCTGTTGGCTTCCTCGACCGGGTTTGTGCCTATGTCGCAGACGCGCTGCAGAAGTCGACTGGAGCCCTCACTGTGGTGCATCAGAGTATCTTCCCGGGCGACCAGCCGCCAGCGACCGTGGAGGCCCTAGCTGCACCGTTTGAGGACGCGACCACCATCGCCGACTTCACGCGGTCGCAGACGGTACGCGGCTCCGAGCTCACCTTCCAGCTCCTATTAGGCCATCAGGTTCCAGGTGACTTCGAGAAGGTCGTCAGCGGTTTTCCTCGCAAACCCGATGGCCGAACCGCGTCGCTGAGTGGCGTGAAGGAGCGTGCCTCGTAGCTGGCCGCGCAGCTTGTGGCACTCTTCGAGAGGGCCCTTGCTAAGGCGACCGAGGCTGCCGCTTGGAAGGGCCGTTCCCGGTCGCAGTCCGCGGCCTTAGAGTAGGCGTAGCTTTAGGAGTTTGGCAGTCGCCGCGGCCTGTATTTTGAACCTTTTGCTTTGTAATGAATATTACCCTGTCGGGTCTTTTGGTCTTCAATACTGATTTTGCTGTTTTTCTTTCTTCTGAGTTGATCTGCGCTTCGCAGTCGCATGATTGTATTGACTCTGCGTATCCCTGGCAGAATGCTGTGCGTGATGATGCTCCACCTTCTCCTATGGCCGAGCCGAGTGGCCCGGCTTCCTCTTCGGGTGCTCGCCGTCGTCGGGCGGCGTCGGCTCCTCCACGCAGTGTAAATGATCAGCGGATAATCACATACCTGAAGAACAAGGTGGTGGAGCTTGAGGCGACCCTGAAGAATACGGAGCGGCTGTTGCACCGTTCCCAGTCGCATCCTACGGCGGAGTTCTCGCGACGTGAGGATTTTTTGCTTGGGGAGATCGACCTGATCAGTCGACAGTTGCAAGGTTGGTATCCCTTTGGCGGCTGCCGTCTTTGTTGGCTTTCCTTCTCGTTCTGACTTGCATTTTATGCGTGCAGATGTTAATCCTGACTGGGAGGCCGAGCGGGCTCGTGTTGAGGAGCGAGTCACCCGAGAGGCGTCCGGCGACTCCTACTTAGCTCGACAGTTCTGGGTGAACCAGTCGAGGGGGCGCGTCCTTGCCACCATGCTTGATCGTACGTGGCGCGCTGCTTTTCTTCTGGAGAACTGCCGGAAGACACTTTGGCACATCAATCGTGTGTACTTCCCGCATAACGCGCAGCCGAACGGGCTGTCCGCCTTGCTGGAGAGGTTCCGCGATGGCGAGGGGCTGAAGGAGGTTGTCGACGCCCAACTTGTGGCTGGTGCGAACGCGGCGCAGGCATACGTCCGGATGCACCGGCCACATCTTCCGCTTGAGAGGGTGCTTGAGGGCCTGCCGGGTGACGATGACTTCGATGAGACCTTAGCGGCTGCGCGCCGGATTATCAGGCAGGTTCAGGACCTGAGCGAGCGCCTTGTAGGTCCCCTTGATGCGCCGAAGGCCGAACCTGCAGTTTAGAGTAGCTGTCGTCTGATGTACAGGGTTAGCTATAGAGGGCAAATGTGCCTGTGTAAGTATGATGTAACAGATTAAAGTACTTTCGAGTTATGAGAGTTGATCTGTTTACTCGAAAGTGAAAATGCCTGTTTTGATTTGCGACCTGTATGGCGCAGTCGCCTAGTATGCTAGGCAACGGCCTAGGTTTTTTCAAGTGTGACCTATATGCCGCAGTCTCTGATTTTGACAGGTGGCGACTCAAGATTTTTGTAACTTGACCTGTATGGCGCAGCCCCCGAGTTGCTCGAGTGGCGGCCTAGGATTTTGGCTAAGACCTGTGTGGCGCAGCCCCCGAGAAGGTCGAGTGGAACCCTAGGATTACAAGTGTTACCTGTTTGGCGCAGCCCCCGAGTATGTCGGGTGGTGACCTAGGATTTGGAACTTGACCTATACAGCGCAGCCCCCGAGTGGGTTCGAGTGGCGGCTGAGGATTTTTCTGAGAAGCCATGTTTGGCGTAGCCCCCGAGTAAGTCGAGTGGTAGCCTAGGGTTGCAAGTGTGACCTGTGTGGCGCAGCCCCCGTGTGTGTCGGGTGGTGACCTAGGATTTTGAACTTGACCTGTATGGCGCAGCCCCCGAGTCGGTCGGGTGACGGCCTAGGATTTTTTGACTTTTTGCTTGTATGGCGCAGCCCTCGAGTAAGTTGGGTATCGGCCTAAGATTTTATTTCAACCTGTGTGGCGCAGCCCCCGAGTGGCTCGGGTGGCGACCTAGGATTTTGGATATGCTTGTATGGCGCAGCCCCCGAGTGGTTCGGGTAGCGGCCTAAGCTTTTATTTCAACCTGTGTGGCGCAGCCCCCGAGTGGTTCGAGTGGCGGCCTAGGATTTTGAGCTTCCTCTGAGTGATAGGTAAAGGAGACAGATTTTCTTCAAATCACTTTATTGATTCTTGCGAACACGGCGCCTCATTAAAACCCTTCCAGTCCCCTCAGGTACCCTGGTAAGGGAAAGAGTGTGTCTGAAACCTGCCGCGCTGAGTTTCTTGTACAATGATTGTTTTGAACTATGCGTAGAACCGGCGGAGTTGTGCTACGTTCCACGGGTTGCTGCAGTCCGCTCCTGTCTTCGAGTCCTTTAGGCGGTAAGCTCCGTTGCCTATTGCTTCTGTTACGATGTATGGGCCCTCCCATGGGGAAGCGAGCTTGTGCACCTTCTTTTGCTTGAGTCGAAGAACCAGGTCGCCTGCAACGAACGCTCTTGGCCGCAGCCTCCGAGTGTGATAGTTGCGCAGGTCCTGCTGATACACGGCTGATAGTGCCAGGGCGATGTCGCGCGCCTCATCCAGGGTGTCTCTGCTGTCTTCGAGTGCCTCCTCTGCATCTGACTCGTCGTAGGCGACTACTCTCGGTGCGTCGAACTTGTCGCAGGGGAGGACCGCTTCTGCACCGTACACCATGAAGAATGGAGTGTACTGGGTGGATCTATTTGGCGTTGTTCGCAGACTCCAGAGGACCGATGGCAGTTCTTCCACCCATGCGCCCGCTGCGCGTTTTAGGGGCACGCGCAGTCGTTTCTTGATGTCGTTGCAGACGAGGCCGTTGGCTTTCTCCACTTGCCCATTGGATTGCGGGTGTGAGACCGGCGCGTAGCTGAGCTTGATCCCCTGCTCTGAGCAGAAGTCCTTGAATTCTTCGGCTGTGAAGTTCGAGCCATTGTCGGTGATGATCCCGTTCGGTACTCCAAACCTGAAGATGATTGACCTGATGAAGTTGACCGCTGTGGATGCAGTCGAACTTGTGATGGGCACGGCTTTGATCCACTTTGTGAACTTATCGACTGCAACCAGGAGGTGAGTGTGACCTCCGGGTGAGGATTTCTTCAGCGGGCCCACCATGTCCAGACCCCATTGGGCAAAGGGCCAGGCTAATGGTATTGTTTTGAGTTCTGATGCTGGCGCGTGTGGCTTGTTGGCAAATTCCTGGCACCCTGTGCATTTCTTCACCAGCTCCTCGGCATCCTGCATGGCTGTCAGCCAGTAGAACCCGGCTCGTAGCGCCTTGGCCACCAGTGCCCGACTGCTGGCGTGATGCCCGCAGATACCCGCGTGGATGTCGAGTAAGATGGCTTGGCCGTCGACTGGATCTATGCACCTTTGCAGGATTCCTGAGATGCTTCTTTTGTAGAGTTCTCCGTTGATGACGGTGAAACTTTTGGAGCGTCTGATGATGCGCTTTGCTTCGACTGGGTCGGCTGGCAGCTTCTGATGTAGTATGTATGCCAGGTACGGTCCTGTCCATGTGGCTTCGACTAGCATGACCTCCATGGGGACCTTGTCTTGGCTTGGCGGGTTGGCATCGCCTTTTGTTGTTGCAGTGCTTGCTGTATTCTGAGTCTTGATGGATCTCTGCGTGATGCACTCGAGGAAGACGCCGGGTGGGACTGGCACCCTGTCTGAGCCCATGTTAGCGAGGACGTCGGCTTCCTCGTTGCTTTCACGGCCAATGTGGCGCAGCTCGCAGCCGTCAAAGTTGCCTTCCAACTGATTGTAGAGGTCTCTGTAGGCGATCATGTTGTCAGCGACGGCGTCGCAGGACTTCATGGTTTGCTGTACCACCAGGTAGGAGTCGCCGTAGATCATGAGGTGCGTGGCGCCGCAGTTCTTGGCCATCCGCATGCCGTGGATCAGGGCCTCGTACTCGGCTTCGTTGTTGGACGGCGTCGGAAAGTCCATCTGTAGGACATACTTGAGCTTGTCGCCCTTGGGGGAGATGAGCACTACTCCTGCCCCGGCTGACTTGAATTTCTTGGAGCCATCAAAGTACATTGTCCATGCGTTGGACAAGTCGGGGACATTTGGTAGCTGGGCTTCTATCCACTCGGTGGTGAATTCCGGGAGGACTTGGGCCTTAATGGACTTCGGGTGAGCATACTTCAGCCCCCATGGTCCTAGTTCGACAACCCACTTGGCGACTCGTCCTATCGCGCGCTGGTTTGTGAGAATGTCTGCTAGTCCAGAGGAGCTTACCACCGTGATCGGGTGTTCGGAGAAGTAGTGGACGACCTTTCTGGAGGTCATGAAGACTCTGTACGCCAGCTTCTGGTAATGAGGGTAGTTCTGCTTGGACAAGGTGAGTACTTCGCTAAGGTAGTAGACGGGCCTCTGCACCGGGTGACTGTGCCCTTCTTCTTCGCGTTCGACTACGAGCACCGTGTTTACCACCCTGTTCGTTGCTGAAACGTATAGGTACAGCGGCTCATTTTCCAGCGGTGCCACGAGGACTGGAGAGGTTGTCAGTGTTTTCTTGAGATGGTCGAATGCGTCCTGCGCCTCTTGTGTCCACTCGAACTTGTCTGACTTCTTCATCAGTTGGTAGAAAGGTAAGGCTTTCTCTCCCAACTTACTAATGAACCGGCTGAGGGCTGCGACTCGTCCAGCTAATCGTTGCACCTCCCTTAGCTTGGTTGGTGCTGGCATTGTGAGTATGTTTTGAACCTTCTCGGGGTTTGCTTCGATTCCTCTTGCGGATACAAGGTACCCTAGTAGCTCTCCGGCTGGTACGCCAAACACGCACTTCTCTGGATTGAGCTTGATCTGATACACGTCCAGTGCGGCGAAGACCTTGCGGAGGTCGTCGACTAGGGTATCCTCCTTTCGGGTAGTGATGACGATGTCGTCGACGTAGACTTGGACGATCTGCCCGATTAGCCCCTTGAGGCATGCTTGCATTGTCCGCTGGTACGTGGCACCTGCGTTCTTTAACCCGAACGGCGTCGTCTGGTAGCAGAAAACGCCGTCGGGTGTGATGAAGGTTGTCTTCTCTTCGTCCTCGACTTTCAGCCTGATCTGCTGGTAACCTGAGTAGGCATCCAGAAAGGACAGGCGTTCGCAACCTGCAGTCGAGTCGATGATCTGGTCTATCCGCGGGAGCGGGAAGTGGTCCTTGGGGCAGCATTTGTTGACTGCGGTGAAGTCAACGCACATGCGTAGTTTCTTCGTCTTCTTTTTCTCAACTAGAACCGGGTTGGCGACCCAGTCTGAATCCTTGATCTCTCGGATGAACTTGGCGTGCAGTAATCTGTCGACTTTCATGGTGATCGCGTCTCGTTTGGGTCCTGAGAAGCGTCACATGGATTGCTTGACTGGTCTTGCGTCCTTGTGGACTTTCAGAGAGTGCTCGGCGAGTTCCCTGGGTATCCCTGGCATGTCAGAAGGTTGCCATGCAAAGATTTTCCAGTTCTCACGTAGGAACTCGATGAGCGCGCCTTCCTATGCGGGGGTCAGACTTGATGAGACCTTGACTGTCTTTCCGCTGTCAGTCGGATGGACTTGATGGGTGACGGTGTCGTCATTCGTGTTGAACGCTGCGTCTTTGGCAGGCTTCTTGCGAGCCGGGAAGATGGTCTTGTCGTTGTCGGCTGATATGGCCTTGAAGTGCTCTTCTACGCCGAAGAACTCGGAGATCTTGGCGAACTCGCGGTCACAGCTGTTGGAGAGCCCGAAGTCGCCGCGGACGGTGATCACTCCTTTCGGCCCGGGCAACTTTATCATCAGGTAGGCGTAATGGGGTACTGCCATGAACCTGGCAAAGGTTGGGCGTCCGAGGATGGCGTGGTATTGTGACTTCCAGTCGACGACCTCAAAGTCTATCGACTCCTTCCTGAAGTGTTCGGGTGTACCGAGGATGACGTCGAGTGTGATTGTTCCCATGAGCGTGATTGCTTGCCCTGGTACTATGCCGTGGAAGGTGGTCTCCGATTCCGGCAATTTCTCTGTCGACCTGTTCATTCGTCTGAGGGTGTCGGCGAATATGATGTTGATGCCGCTGCCTCCGTCCAGGAATACCTTCTTCAGGCTATAGTCGCCGATCAAGGCCTTAATCACGAGTGCGGCGTGCCCGGGTCGGACTACCTCCGATGGGTGATCTGCCCTGGAAAATGTGATTGGTGTCTCCGACCCGCGCAGGTAGTCTGGTACCGCGCGCGGGCTGTTGATGGCTTGAAGTACTTGGCGTGTGATGATTTTCTACCGCCTGTTTGACGGGGGTCCCCTCTGGATCATGCTCAGCTGTCCCCGTGTGGCTGGGTACGTGTCGGCTGCTGCTGCGGCTGGGGGAACGCTCCTGCCGCCTGCACTTGGTTGTTGTTTGCGGGTGCTGCCTGGATGGCTAGCTGCGGTGCCGCTTGTACGGCCTGCACCGGGGCGATGATTTGCTGCATGGCATGGTAGATCTTTCTTGCTTTGCGGCAATCTTTCAACAGGTGGTTGGAACCCCACTTGCCTGTTTCCGGGTTGCGGAACGAGTGATGCTTACAGGGTTGCATCAGCTCCTCTGCTGGGGTCAACGGGCGCTTCCACTCGCGTTTCTGACTTCCATCATTGTGGCCGATGCTGCTGCTGCCACGGTTGTACTGACTCGAGCTGGGCTGCCGACTTTGCTCGTACTGTCGGCTGCCGTCACGCTTGTCCTCACGGGGGGTTTCATAACCCGCCGCTACTAATTCGATTGAATCGTGGGTGTAACGTGCCTTCTTCTTTTGACGTGCCTCGTGCCAGTTGCTTGTTTCGCCCTCTTTTTTGGGAGAAGTTTCGCGGACGTAGTCCTCTCCTTCGGCCCATTGATTGGCTGTCTTCATGAGTTCTATTGTGGTCTTCGGCTGGAGCCTACCGAATTCCTCCCGGAGGTCGCGGCGAGCGACGCCATGCATGAAGGCGTCCATCACTCGATCTTCTGATACGGGTTCCATGGTATTGCGGAGGAGTGTCCACCTCTGGATGTAAGAACGGAGCGACTCATCCTTCCCTTGCTTGCAAGCCTGCAACTCGATGTAGGTCGTCGGCCTGGCGAATGTTCCCGAGAAACTCTTGATGAAGTTATCTTGGAATTCTTCCCATGTTCGGAAAGAGTCTTTGGGTTGGCTTGTGAGCCACCCGCGTGCCGAGTCCGTCACCATGAGCTGGATGTACTGCATTGCCGTAGTCGACGTTCCGCCTTGGCAGGTGCAAGCGATGAGGTAGTCTTCGAGCCACAGCTTTGGATCTTGCTTTCCGTCGTACTTTGGTGTGCCAGCCGTCAACTTGAAGCCTTTAGGCATGCGGGTGTCGCGGATGTTGAAGCTAAAACATGCCGCGCCACACGGCTCGAAGTCGCGGTCAGCGTGGTCGTCCGTGTTTGCCGCACTAGCGGAGCGCTCCTTGCGGTTGCGGTCCACCGTCTTCTGTGTCAGGACGTCGCGAAGGTCCTTGACTGGCTGTCGCTGCGCCGCTGGGATGCCCGATGTCGTTGGTTCGTGCGCTCGGTTACTTGGCCCCTTGGCCGCCAGAGCTTCCTCGATTGCCCTTATGAAGGCAATTTGTTGCTTGTGGAGAAGGGAGCGTGCGTCACCCTCCGGTGGCTGCGTGAGCCGGAGGTATGTCTCGACTGAGATCAGGGCGGCATTAGCCGTCTTTGGGACGGGTATCCCGTTTTCATCTTCGGTGACGAAGGACGAGTCGAGGTTGCGGGTGAGCCTTGTTCGATCAGCTTTTTCGGCGCGAATCGTTCGCCTTCCTTGCGCAGCAAGTACTGGACCGCCAGGTGGTCTTCTCGAGGTGCGTTGGGTGGGGGGAACGTGCCCTCGTCCACATGTTTCATGGCTTGGATCGCCATGTCCCGCGTGATGACAAGTTTAGTCTGGTCCGGCATGTCCACCTCTAGCGGATATGCGGGTTCTTCTTCGTCGTCATGCGGTGCTGTGCCGGCCATGAAGACTTGCTTGGGGTAGACTTGAGTCGGAGAGTTGGTGCTGCCGCTGCTGCTTCGATCGCCCGCTTCTTGCTCGGGGTCGAAAATTGCTGCAACGTGGCGCGCGGCGCAACCGCTGTCGCGTCTTTTCGCGATTGTCCATGTGCTCGCACTCGCCGGGGCGAGTGCGATTGGCTTGGGGTAGACTTGGGACTTCCACGAAGACGAGGGCGCGCGCGACATGGCTGTCGGACGCGGGCCCCTGGTCGCCCGTGCGGGTGCGACGGTCGAGGTGGATCTTGACTTCATCGACCGCACGACCGAGGTTGGGGTAGTAGACTCGATTCGTGCGGCCGCTGCCGAGATTGTCGATGTAGATGTCCTCTTCGCGGGTGCAGCTGGCGCGGCCCCTGCGGGTGCGGCAGATGCGATCTTCGCGGGTTCAGCGGTCGCGATCTCCGCGGGTGCGGCAGATGCGATCTCAGCGGGTTCAGCGGTCGCGATCTCCGCGGGTGCGGCAGATGCGATCTTCGCGGGTTCAGCGGTCGTGATCTCCACGGGTGCGGCAGATGCGATCTCAGCGGGTTCGGCGGACGCGACGGTTGTCGCGCGTAGCGTAGTAGTCGTAGACCTGAGTATACCACGACTATCGATGCAGCAGAATATGGAGCCGAAGGTGATGTGTATACCTTTGTCCAGATCGGCGTACACCGATTGATGAGCTGGCGAGTGGATGACGTACTCGAAGGAGCCGAATCGGATCGACTCCCTGACGGCGGACGCGCCGATCTTCATTGCGGATGGAGCCGGAGCGACCATGATCCTAGCACTTGTTTGCGTTCCCACAGACGGCGCCAATTGACGAGGTGTTAACTCGACAAGTCCCAGGGTTGTGCACCCCGTGTTGATTGATGGGGAGAGAGATGAGTGCAAGGTGATCACGACGGCTGACAAGCAAGGTTTTACCCAGGTTCAGGCTCCCGGAGGATAACACCCTACTCATGCTTGTCTGATTATTCGACGCGAGTTGTGGTTACAATGCGAGATTGCGATCTCGCTAGGGTTTGTGTTGTAGCTGTGAGCGTGTCCTCTAGGACGGGCAACCCTCCTGGCTTTATAGGCAGCCAGGTCTCGGGTGGTTGTGCCGATGGCATCTACAGATATGGCAGGTTATGCTTCCTAACCGACTTGGACTAGGTTACATGGTACCCCGCGTGGGCCTCCTGTGGGCCTTTCCATCCTTGGCGCGGCCCAGGTAGCATCATCGTGGGCTACCCGCAAGGCAGCCCCACGTCAGTTGGTTCTTTATGGAGGAGATCATAGCATACACTGGACTATGATGATATCATCCGCTCAAAATCCGATAATCCAAATTATCTTTTGCTAGCGGAATCTCCGGGTTTATCTCCTAGTGGGTATTGTATCACAAAGAGCTAACGGTTTAAACAAGGAGTATCCTCAAGCTAAAGTATAAAACTGTGAAGTTTGGACCCAACCTTTTAAGTTTCTCAATCGCAGGAATGCGCCTAATTTGAAAAGATGCTATCACAATGGTTTAATATCTACAAAGGTTTGCAAAACAGACTCTGTTCATTATATTCTGAGTTCTAGTATTTTAGAAAATAACTATCCAAACTCCCACTCAAACGAACATCCCTTCTGGTCGTTTAAGCGATTACACGAGCCCCATCCATTGCACCACCCCTCATCATCAGAGCCGGCGGCACAACTTCAAGAGTAGACAATTGTCCGCCACACCAATTTTGTGACTCGTGCTCGACCTTTCGGTCTCCCTGTTCTGAGGCCATATTTCTGAATATGCTAGGCTCGCCACCAAAAACCTCCACGCTGACGCTTGTGCAACATGGCTTACACCCACTGTATGCGAACGACGAGATGTCTGACACCCGATCATCACGGCCTGCCTCATAACGTAGAACTTTCTTGGTGGTGCGCGTTGGAGGGAGAACACTAGTGGTATTTTGAAGGGATCATCTTATATAGCTACCGCCGTGTAACTAATGTATACTATACACACAATCACACAATATAAGATGCACACAAAACATCAAATGTAATGCAATGTGATATAGTCCATTGCGCCATGGTCTTCTTGGCGCCCGCAGTTTATAAACAATTTAATAAACCTACCTTGACCATATCACATAGCCCCTGCAAAATAAAGTTAGACGCTTCTACTTTATCTTTTGCATATTTTACGTGGCTTGGGGCTTTCGTAAATAGAACCGCTTCATACCTACGAACCTTATGACCACAACAACGATCCAATAATTGCATGTTTAAGCATCCCTTTCGGGCCCTCCATTGAAAATGCAAGACCAACGTGCACGCTAGAGGGTAGCAAATAACAGGAACGGTGCCCCCGTGCAGAACACGGGTTCTAACAGCGTACAGCTATATTTACAATAGATCGGCTCTGATACCACTGAAGAGGATCGTGTGCAGAAAACAAAAAAATTCCTAGCAACGATATCCTTAAACTAGCCAAGATCTACACTATGCAGATATAGAAGTACGGCGGAGATTGGAATACGTACCCTCGTAGACCGAATAGCGGGGATTACGCTCCCGCACAAGCGTTGACGACGAAGACGATGTAGCTGACCTCTAGGTCACGAAGAACTCGGCGCGACGAAGATGACCCCGAGGTCGGGTGGAGGAAGTAGGCCTCCGAGTACCGCTAGCGCAGCACCTCGCAGGGCGTCACACACATACGGTGGAGACGACGGCCTCCAAAGCTCCAGTCCAGGACGAGCAGCGGAAGACTTGGACCGGAACACCAGCAGCGCGGCAGCGGGCTATGGTGGAAGAGATCCCCCTCCTCTACTCGGCGCGGCTCCGACAAGGGAACCACGAGATCGAGAGAGAAATTGGGAATTAATTGGTGAATTAAAAGGCCAGGGGTGCCCCTTCTTATATAGGCTCCCAGGGGGAGCCAACCTTGCCAGCCAGGCAATGTGGGACTATCCCACAGCCTGGTTCGGCCAAGGAGGGTGCGCCGGCCCCCTGGTGGGCCCCATCTGGCCTACCTAGGCCGGCCTCCATGCCCCCACCGAATCCCCATGAGGATTTTCCCCCTCTTGTGACTTCTTTCGAACAGAAGGCCCATTTAGTGAAATCAGCCTAAATAAATTCGAAAATAAATATATAAAATCATATTTGCATATTAATTACACTAATTAATATCAAACATAATATATATAATTTATCCTAGCTCCGAAAACTCTTTCGGCGCCGCCCGATCTCCATCGGGTCCCTCCCGGGACGCTCCCGGTGATCTCTTTCCTTTCCGGTTGTCTTGTCGAAACCCCTTAAGTGTGTTACCCTAGCGGTTCGATATAATAACAGGTATGATCAAGACTCCTCTATGATCAACGACTAACTCGTAGGCCTGGACCCCATGAATTAATCCCTGTGATATAACGAATGACTTTCATCTATCAAACCTGGACGTATAGTCTTAAACCCTTTGTCATGGCGATACTTAGCGTGTCCGAGCATCATTCTCAGATATCTCCATACCTAGCATGATCTCGTTACCGACATTGCTATCTTCTACTCGTCTATGATATTATGTCAGCGTGTGACCTAGTCACATGTTTGCAAACTCATTTGACATAATCTCACCGAGTGGGCCCTAGAGTATCTATCCTGCTATGCGGACTGACAAATCCCGCTGTTGACCCCTCGTCTCAACTACTCCTTTCCGATACCCAAAAGTATCACCGTTATTGTCATACTAAATAAGATATGACGTTTGGTGCGATCAAAGTATCTTCCAGGAATAACAATAAGAGTTGGTCTCACGGTCTTAAGGCGTAATGACTATGTCCTATAAATACTGGGTACGTCCATCACATCGTTACTCCTAACGATATGACTTCCATTGCCGACCGGCGCCATGCCCTATGATCGGAAAACCTCGATCATCAATCGCGCAACGAAACTAGTCTTAGTAGAGGCTACTAGGGACCTGGTTGTTTATCTACCACACCTGTATTAATGTTTTCGCTTAATACAGTTATAGCATGGTGTAAAACATATAATGAACGATTGGGATATTGCCAATAAACTATGTTTATTAAGTGCCTCTAGGGCATATTTCCTTCATCAACCATGTCGGCAACACGCGTGGCATTGCCGACAACACTGTTCAACACAGCAGCCGGCTGGACCTCGATGTCGTCTTCATAAGTAGACGACATGCCTTCGGTGACGGCTTCTATCTCCGCCTTGGGGTAGTGCGCCATGAATAATCCAAGCGCAGTCTTGGCACCACCACGTGCCGCCGACTTCAGCGAGCTCTTGTGTAGCTTCGTAGCCTGCTCCAGCATGCTGGGCACATCGCTGAACTCGGACGGCTCCTGGCTGCCGGAGGAGATGAAGAACTTGGCGGCAAACCGCTTTGACGCCGCCAAAGTCTCGGTGATCAGCTCACCCAGACGCGCAAGGCGATCTAGGCGGGGACTGAGAACCTTGTCATCGCCTAAGCCGGCAGCAACTATACCAAAAAATAAAAGCGTCAGTTTGGCTCAGGCTAAGCAAATTGACGAAACAAATGAAGAGTAAGGAATTACCAAGGACCGAGTAATGGAAGCCGGACAGCTCAATCATATGAGCTGCCACCGCATCCTCCGCAGTCCGGGCACGAGAAGCCTGCTTGGATATTTCCTCAGCAGCCGCCTTCTCCGCCTCCGCCAATTTTTTGTGCAGGCTATCTAGCTCCCCAGTAAGCTTGCTAGACTCCTGCACAAACTTCAACTTCTGGGCCTCCATCTCCTTCCTATGCTCCTCCTTCATAGACAAATTGGCGGCTGCCAGATCGTAAGCTTCATTCATAATAGCTTGCATATCAGTGGCGTGATCTAGCAGTTCTACGATATGGATTCACTAGCTAAAAGATTGGCGACAGCAAAGCAGACAAATGGCGGAAGGAAAAAGAATGATTTTACCTTCGTCCTTCTTGCGGGCCGCCTCCAACTCGGCAATCCGCAAGTCTTTGGCTTCACAATCCTTTTTCAGATCGCGGCACCGCTGGTTTATCTCAAACCTGGAGGAGATAAGCTCCACGTTGGCGGACAGGATGCCCTGCAGACAAGGACAAAGGCATATAACATATTGTCAAAAAACCACTAAGCTGGCGATCAATGTTTTTGACCTGCCATCTGAGTACGCGGGGGGGGGGGGGGGGGGGGGGGGAGACTGTGTATAGGTCGTCAAGTTAGAAAAACTTACAGAAATATCGCCCTCCAAGTCGGCAAAGGCCTGGGAGGCGAAGTTGGCAAAAGCCAGGGTGGATTCCTTGGCCTCCTTAAAAGTGGACCAAGGATCCCTAACTCTGTCGCCTCCTGCAGCCGGGGCTGCCCTGCGCGTCCCGCCGGCAACTTCCTCCAGCAACTCCTCCTTGGCGGCGCGCGATTGAACGGCTTCATTGGCCGTAGCCTCAGCCGATGAAAGGGAGTACCGGTTGCGCGGCCAACAGAGGAGGTCCTTGGCGGCGGACCAGAAGCTGGAACTGGGGGCTGGCAGCGAGCATCGCTCATAAGGCCGCCGGCCCGGGGCTGAGGAGTGGGCGGCATGGTAGCGGGCGAGCTCCCCTGGAGCCACTTTCCCTTGGATAGAAGGGACCTGGATGGCAACCTGGAAGTCGCCACCCGTTGCCTGTCAATAAAGCAAGCTCAGCCAGTTGAATACCAGTAATAGAGAAATTCGACGACTACTTAAGGCGGAAATGGGTACCTTCGGGGGATGTTAATCCCCACGTTCTCGTCAAGATCGACGACACGGGCTCCGTAGCCGCTGCGGTCCGTTTCTTCCTCTCGGCATTCACCGTAGAGGAAGCAGCGCCGGACGCCTTGCACTTCTTGGTCTTCCCGGCTTCCAACTCGTAAAAGTCGGGAGCCAGGTCACTCTCCCCCAGGGAAGAGAGCTGAGAAAAAAGCAAGTGTTAATAGGATTCCATCAAGCCGGCAAAAGCCGTCAAAGAAGGGCAACAAGAAACATATCTACCTCAAGGGGAGGGTTGTCGTGGGTGTGCATGGGCACGCCTTCCACCGCCTTCACCAGCCCCGATTTGACAAGGTTGCGAAGTCGGAACGCCAGGTCGGTAGCTGGTAACCCCTCTTCGCTTACGCGAAGAGAGGCTGTGGCAGTAGGCGAATACTGACACATCTTGTGCGGGCTGTACCGTAGGGGCAGTATCTGCCGGCTAAGCCAGCAGATGACAATGTCCACCCCATCCAGCAAGGGGGGAGCCATCGTGCGGGTGAGGAACTCGATCCGCCTTTGAATAAGGCGGAGCTCCTCCGTCAACTTGGCAACCGCCTCGTCCCAGCATGGCCTGGGCAGGCGGCGCGTTGACAAAGTCCGGGACGCCAAATTGGCGCCCCGGTGCTGCCATGTCTTGGCAGTGGAAGAAGGTGGATGTCCAGCCCTTGACGGACTCGATGTATGATATCTTGGGATACCATTGGCGTCCTTGGCGGCAGTTGAAAGTGATGTTGCCGCAGGTCGCCAGTCCGCCGTCCGGCACGGTCTGGCACCGGGAACAGAAGCAATATAGGAAGAAGTCTAAACTAGGCCTAATACCTAGATAGCCCTCAAACAGAGCTGTGAAGCCGGCTAAGACTAAAATGCTATTGGGCGCTATATTGTGGGGCTGGAGTCCGTAGTGATCTAACACCTCGCTAAAGAAGGCGGAAGGCGGCAAGGCCATTCCCCTAACTAAATGGGAGGTGAGGATTACCCGCTCCCCAGCTTTCGGAGCCGGGATGACGTCCCCGAAGGCGGACCTCCAGTTGCAGTCCTCCCGAGTTGGGAGGTAGCCGACAGCCTCCAAGTCTTGAAGTGCTTCTTCGTCGACGATGGAAGGAAGCCAGTAGCGCGACCCTAGGTTGGCTGACTCCTCCTCGTCGGCGGGTGCGCCTCTCGCCGCCGTCGGTACGGCGGAAGACGAAGGTGAAGGAGATATGCCCTAGAGGCAATTAATAAAGTGTATTCTTTATCATATCTCGTTTGTTCATAATAGGTTTTTGTGTCATGCTATAACCGTATTAAGCGGAAACATTAATGCGGGTGTGATACGTAAACAACCAGGTCCCTAGTAGCCTCTACTAAGACTAGTTTCGTTGCGCGATTGATAATCGAGTTTTCCCGGTCATGGGGCATGGCGTCGGTCGGTAATGGGAGTCATATCGTTGGAGAACGATGTGATGGACATACCCAGATTTGGAGAACGTAGTCGTTACGCCTTTGACCGTGAGATCAACTCTTATTGTTATTCCTGGAAGATACTTTGATTGCACCAAACGTCGTATCTTATTTAGTATGACAATAACGGTGATACTTTTGGGTATCGGAAAGGAGTAGTTGAGACGAGGGGTCAAGAGCGGGATTTGCCAGTCCGCATAGCAGGATAGATACTCTCGGGCCCACTCGGTGAGATCATGTCTAATGAGCTTGCAAGCATGTGACTAGGTCACGGAGACATGAGATCATGAACGAGTAGAAGATAGTGTCGTCGGTAACGAGGTCGGGATTAGGTGTGGAGATATCTAGTATCGCTATGGCAAAATGTTTAAGACTTTGCGTTCAGGTTTGATAGATGAAAGTCATTCGTTATATCACAGGGATTAATTCATGGGGTCCAGGCCTACGAGTTAGTCGTTGATCATAGAGGAGTCTTGGTCATACCTGTTATTATATCGAACCGCTAGGGTAACACACTTAAGGGGTTTCGACAAGACAACCGGAAAGGAAAGAGATCACCGGGAGCGTCCCGGGAGGGGTCCGATGGAGATCGGGCAGCGCCGAAAGAGTTTTCGGAGCTAGGAAAAATTATATATATTATGTTTGATATTAATTAGTATAATTAATATGCAAATATGATTTTATATATTTATTTTCGAATTTATTTAGGCTGATTTCCCTAAATGGGCCTTCTGGTCGAAAGAAGGCCCAAGAGGGGAAAAATCCCTAGGGGATTCGGTGGGGGCCAGGAGGGGCCGACCCAAGTGGGCCAAGGGCCCACTAGTGGGGCCGGCGCACCCTCCAGTCCCGCAACAGGCATGTGGGATTAGTCCCACATTGCCTGGCTGGCAAGGTTGGCTCCCCTGGGAGCCTATATAAGAAAGGGCATCCCTGGCCTTTTAATTCACCAATTAATTCCCGAATACTCTCTCGATCTCGTGGTTCCCAAGTCGGAGCCGCGCCGAGCTGAGAAGGGGGATCTCTTCCACCATAGCCCGCTGCCGCGCTGCTGGTGTTCCGGTCCAAGTCTTCCGCTGCTCGTCCTGGACTGGAGCTTCGGAGGCCGTCGTCTCCACCGTACGTGTGCGACTCCCTGCGAGGTGCTGCGCTAGCGGTACTCGGAGGTCTGCTTCCTCTACACGACCTTGAGGTCGGCTTCGTCGGTCTTCATCGACAACGTTTGTGCGGGAACGTAATCCCCGCTTTCGGTCTACAAGGGTACGTATTCCGATCTCCGTTCGTACTACTATATCTGCATAGAATATATCTTGGCATGCTTTTAGGTTATCGTTGGTAGGAAATTTTTTGTTTTATGCACACGATCCCCTTCAGTGGTATCAGAGCCGATCTATCGTAGATATAGCTGTACGCTGTTAGAACCCGTGTTCTGCACGGGGGCACCGTTCCTGTTATTTGCTACCCTCTAGCGTGCACTTGTGTATTCCAGCGGCATTGAGTTGATGAAGCGGCCCGGACCGACTTTACGCGTACGCTTACGCGAGACTGGTTCCACTACTGACATACGGCTTGTACCGTATATGTGGCTGGCGGGTGTCAGTTTCTCTCTCTTTAGTTGGTCTTCGCATTTTCAATGGAGGGCCCGAAAGGGATGCTTAAACATGCAATTATTGGATCGTTGTTGTGGTCATAAGATTCGTAGGTATGAAGCGGTTCTATTTACGAAAGCCCCAAGCCACGGAAAACATGCGAAAGATAAAGTAGAAGCGTCTAACTTTATTTTGCAGGGGCTATGTGATATGGTCAAGGTAGGTTTATTAAATTGTTTATAAACTGCGGGCGCCAAGTAGACCATGGCGCAATGGACTATATCACATTGCATTACATTTGATGTTTTGTGTGCATCTTATTTTTGTGTGATTGTGTGTATACTATACATTAGTTACACGGCGGTAGCTGAATAAGATGATCCCTTCAAAATACCACTAGTGTTCTCCTTCCAACGCGCACCACCAAGAAAGTTCTACGTTATGAGGCAGGCCGTGATGATCGGGTGTCATACATCTCGTCGTTCGCATATAGTGGGTGTAAGCCATGTTGCACAAGCGTCAGCGTAGAGGTCTTTGGTGGCGAGCCTAGCATACTGAGAGGTATGGCCGTGGAACAGGAAGACCGAAAGGTCGAGCACGAGTCACAAAATTGGTGTGGCGGACGATTTTGTCTACTCTTGAAGTTGTGCCGCCGGCTTTGATGATGAGGGGTGGTGCAATGGATGGGGGTCGTGTAATCGCTTAAACGACCAGGAGGGATGTTCGTTTGAGTGGGAGTTATGTTAGTTATTTTCTAAAATACTATAACTCAAAATTATTATGAACAAAGTCTTATGTTGTTGCAAATTCCATTGTAGATGTCTCGCCCCTCGTTTAACCTAGGTCTGTTCCTTGAGAAAGAAAAGCTTAAGTCCAATGGGTCAAACTTCATGGCCTGGTTCCGCAACCTGAGGATCCTCCTCACTCCCCATAGGGTGGCCTACGTCATTGAGGCCGCCATAGGTGACCCTCCTGCAGATGATGCCTCTCAGGATGAGAAGAAGGTCTTCCAGACCCGATCGGAGGATTCTGCCTTTGTCCAGAGTGGCATGCTCTACGCCATGGAAGCCGACCTGCAGAAGCGCTTTGTGAAGATGAGCGCCTTTGAGATCATTTCGGATCTTAAGGCTGTCTTCGCGCCGCAGGCTAAGGCTGAGAGATATGAGGCTTCTGATCTTTTCTTCTCAGCCGAGATGGAAGAGCATAGCAGTGTGAGCGAGCATGTAGTCAAGATGTCTGGCTACGTTCAACGCCTGAATGCTCTGGAATGCAAGATTCCCGATGAGCTGGCGATTGATACGGTGTTGCAATCGTTGCCGCCAAGCTACAAAGGCTTCGTCATGAACTACAACATGCAGGGCATGGCTAAGTCCCTGGGTGAAGTGTTCGTGATTCTCAAGACTGCTGAGGTAGAGATTAATAAGGAGCACACGCTGTTGATGGTCAACAAGACCGTTGATTTCAAGAAGTCCAGTGGCAAGGGAAAGAAGAGCTGTAGCGTACCTGCACTTTAAATAAGGCAGATACCTGTGTATAGTGCAAATCCCTGGATCGATTCATTTGCACACACAGTTTACGATGTAATATCACAACAAAGCGTCAATTTTATTACATAGATGATCCAGAATTACAAAATATTCGATACAAGTTGCATAGCATAAAGCTAGCATTGGAAAAGTACACAGCGAAAATACAATAGCAGTGAGTCTCTATAACTTTCATGATGCCACAGGCGAAAACATGTTGGTTGTAGACTCGAAACCTTTAAACGAAACCTCACTCGTCATCTGATCAAATCTGCAATAAGAAAAATATTGCAACAACGTGGGTCAGATTCCATTAAAAATGGAGTCTGGCAAGTGACACTATGGTGGACACTTAAGGGAATAACTCTAAAGCCTATATGCATATTTGGCTGGTGGAGTTCAAGGCTAATTTGCATAAAGCCAATTTTTCCTACTCTTTTGAAAACACTTTTCTTGAAATCAAGACGAGTATGGCATGAAAACCATAATTCTCATCTTCCCTTGTTCACCCATCAAGTTTTATTTCTGAAGTTGGAATGGTGGAATCCTCTGTTGACGTCCGTGATCAGCTGCTCAAATTGTCCGTACCGGGGACACGGCTAAATACTTAGTTTTACACTCTGCAGAGGTTGTGCACGTTCACCATTATACCCATTCAATCTAGATTATCCTTTAGACACCATTTGTGATAAGGAAAGGAGAAGAATGAGACGAGATCTTTCAGAAGCATTTTCCCTCCCACTCTGTCTTGACCCGTTCCACCTAACATCCCCCTACATCTGCTTGTCAAGCCGGAGAGAGTCCACGCAACATAATTGATCAAGCCAGAGCCCATATGGCAATGGCTGCACTGGAAGCAATCGTCACTCGGAGTTCTTCAGATTCCTCGGTTCCTGGGTGGCCATTCACAAGTGTACATACTCCAGGAACCATAGACATGGACCTGAGTAGCCACTCAACATAAACCATACAACCACTTACCACCCAGGTGTTTCATTAACTTAGTGGATGTGTACTCCCAGGTTGACAACCACCATGCTCACGGTCCTAAGTAGAATAGAAATTCATCCTAGGCGACGACAACCATGAGCACAGCCCTGAGTAGTCACTTAACATTTTGTAAAACTTTTCATCCATTGCATAGCATCAATATTTCTGCTAAGTATGATATAGGAACCTAGACACAGGAGTAAGGGAATTCTACAAAGGTTTAGCATAGCAATACTATCCTACACATGCATATAAAAATACACTAAGTAATGCATATAGAAAATAATAGGAAGTTTATGAGGTGTGCCACTTGCCTTTGAATGTTGTCGTTGTTCACAACTCTTTTCAACGATACTCGGGACTCTCCGTTCAATCTAACAGTATAGACAAGCAACAATACAACAATCAACAGCAAGCACAACTCCACAATGCATACAAACACATACTAGATGAATAAATAAGTTTCATAGAATTTTCTAAGGAAAAAATGTTTATGCACGATGTGCAAAATATTCCTAAGGGCTAGAAATGCCTTTTTCATGCCATGGAAATCTTTTAAGTTAATGCAAGGAAAATAGGTTGGTCCAAAAGGACTAAGGGCTAAGGTCATAAGTTGAATAAAATATTTTGTTTTATATCATCTTGAATAAGCACTCTAATGGCCTAGTCTTGATGTGTAGAAATATTTAGAGTAAATACTAAATTATTTGTTCAAGATGATCAACAATTATTATCAACTCTTTGTAAATTGGACATTCACTATAGTGAGAGAGACAGACACCCGGCCAGCCACTTAAATTGTGGAACAGCTCTCATGTACGTGGACATGTAAGGTTTGTTTCCAGGCCGCTTCATCCCACTATGCCGCTAGGATCCAACAACTTCAAGATGATAACATCATGATCAAAATTTGTTTAAGTCAAATGTGAAAGACAAGATTAGAAAAGAGGGAAAAGATAGAAAGAAAGATGTAGTTGTCCTCCAGGCTTCATCTCCAGACTTGTAATATTCTCCTTGATGATGTCTTGATTGAAGTTTTGATAGACTTGATAAATCTTCGGACTTGGTGGTTCTTGTATCCTCGAGGCTGGTCTTGGATTTACTTAGTCATCATGAAGTCTAACAGAAGAAGGAGGGAGAAAGAAGAAATAGGGAGAAAGACTTAGAAAATATTTCTGGTTGGTCTTCATGAACTTCTTCTTGATCTTTCTTCTAAGTGCTTCCACTCCTTGGAGATTCTTCTGGAGTCTTGTTTGGCTAAGTCCTTCATTGGTCTTCCAGCTCCATGTTGAAAATTACTAAGTGTGTAAGTGTAGCACTTCACAAAAATGCTAAGTTGAAATTATTTCTAACTTAGAGAAAACTAATGAAGAGGGGTTTTCCTATGAGAATAAAATATGCTATGAATGAAATGAAATTTTAAATCACAAGAAACATAAAAATAAATTTTGTGATTTCTTTATAAATATGCATGAATTTATAAATGCATTTTAATTAATTTCTAATTTTGGAAAATATAATAAAAGGAATAATTATAAGATTAAAGTTTTCTATGATTAAATTTTTATAATATAATTTAATAAATAGTGTTAATAGACAGGGGCATTTTAATTAAATTTATAGAAATTTACTTTAATCAAAAATAATATTAATAGTTATGTTGAAAATAGTCAAACTATTCAAATTAAATATATAACTATGAATTCATTCAAAAATTACTCAAAAATATTTTATAGCAGTGGCAATAATTTACAAATATTCTAAAGTTTCTAAAACAATTTTATTTGCAATTTTTTGGATTTATAGATTTAAAGTTATTACAAATATACTCAAATTCACCATTTGAAATTTGAATATTTTATACTAAGTCAAATTTGAATTTTGGCCGATCTAAAATAATCTACATGTCAAGAGCTTTCCAAATATATAAAAATTATTAAATTTGGAGTTGTGGTTAAAAAGTTATAGATGTTTTAATTACAGGGACTATTCTGCAAAACTTCCAATTAAATTTAAAATAGAAAAGGAATTACACGCTGGCGCTGACGCGGATGCTGACGAGGCACGACGTAGCGCTGACGTGGCTGCCACGCGGGCGCTGACTGGATTAAGTGATCAGATCTGATCCGCACGATCTAGATCTAACGGTCGATAACCAACCATACCGATTCGTTTTAGTCAATCTAATCCTGGCCGCGGGATGTGTATCGGACGGCAGAGGAGAGATGGTGCTCGCCGGGCGGCGCTCTGGTCGCCGGAGACGGAGCGCACGGCGGCGACACGAACGGCAAATGCGTTCCCGCCTATCTACGACCTACGAGGATGAACAGATCGTACCGTGGGATTCGGTAGGTCGAGGCGAGGTTGGTGGCGTGTCACGGATCCTCGGCGTGCTCCGCTTCTCCTCCTAATGCTCACCGGAGTTGCGCACGGCGGCGGGGAGCTTCGGGCGTGGATGAATCGCTCGTCCTAGTGCGGGAAAAACACAACGAAGGTGTCACCGAGATGCGCAAGAAAAAAAAGAATGCGAAGAGAGGAGTAGGGAGCGCTCGGGGTTGCAAGGGCTCACCGGAGACAGAGAAATTCGCCGGCGGCAGTGGCGGCGCGGCGGGGTGCAATGCGGGCAGCCTGGGGTCTCTCGGGCTAGGGTTCGTTAGGGATTCGGGAGAGGAGTTTGCGGGGGTTTATATGGGGTAGGAGGGAGCAGATAATTCGCGTTTAAACCAACTAATTCGGTCCGGATTTGGAGCTAGGGTTCGGTAGGAGTTCTTGTTCATTACGATTTATGGAAGAAGATGACGTGTGGGTCCGGCGTGTCAGCGATAGAGAGAGGTGAGAGGTGGGTTGGGCTGTTCCTGGGCCGCTGTGAGCTGCGCGCGGGGGGGAAAGAAAATGGGCTTCGGCCCAATGGCTCGGGAGGCTGGTCCGTTTCCCTTTTTTTTTTGTTCTTCTCTTTTTCTGTTTTCTGTATTTTAAAATAACTTTTAAAATATAACTCCAATTCAACCCAAATTAGATTCTAAAAAAATTGTAAAATCAATGTCTATCATTTAAAACCTTTGTGGCATGTTTTGAACACTTTTTTAACATTAATAAATATGAAATATTGATTAACTACAAATTTGACACTATATGTTAAATTTGAAACTAAGGTTTAATAATTTTTATTTTTGGCTAAACTAAATTCTATGAAATACCCATATTCAATTATGTTTGAATTTAAGTTATTTAAACACATTTTCTTAAACATGCATCTTTATTTTGGCTTAATAGAAGCATACTATAATATAAATAATTTTAAAGTAATAGGAAATATATTGGATTCTAATGTTAATTAAATTTTATTTTGTGTAACATTATATTTTATATTAAGATTATTCATTTGAAATCTCATAAACAACCTTGAAAAGGATTTTAGATTTAACTCTTTTCTTATATAGAATATATATTCATGAAAATCATTTTATGTTTTGAAAATAAATGGAATTCATTTTAAGCTAATGAAATGTTTATTTGGATAATCCATTTATAAACTATATGAATTTATTAGAGTTATAATCTATAGGGTGTAATTTCAACACTAAGTTTTGAACTCGTTGAAAGAATGAAAAACTATTTGACAAATAGATCATGTTTTAAATAGTTTAAAAAGAACACTTGTAAATATTATTTTAATTTATGAATAGCTATGGCTATGTGGTTGGAATCATATACTTATGAGGAAACTATTTATTTCATGAAATTGGTTTGAAGGTTTTTCAACTTTCATCAATTTACATATTAAGGGTTTTGAAATACAATGGATAATGTAATGTTTAAAGTGAGACATTTGAATTATTAAACTCTTTCCAATAAGTTTGAAGTCTTTCATAGTTGGTTTTCTTATGCATTTAATATTTTATTTTTAATAAAAAGAAAAGTTTTAAATTTTAGTGATTTTTGAACATTATAAAATGTTGGGATGTTACAAGAGCTGGAAGTTCAGGAGGGAGGCAAAGTTGGCTGCCAAGCCCAGGACTAACAGATCTGGTCCCCGAGCTAGCGTGGAGTGTTTCTACTTCAAGGGGAAGGGTCACTGGAAGCGCAACTGCCCCAAGTATCTGGAGGATAGGAAGTCTGGCAAGACGGTCGACAAAGAGCAAGGTATATTTGATATACATGTTATAGATGTGTACCTTACATCCGCCCGGAGCAACACGTGGCTATTTGATACTGGTTCTGTTGCTCATATATGTAACTCTCAGGAGGAGTCACGGAATAGACGGCGGCTGGCGAAGGATGAGGTGACGATGCGCGTCGGCAACGGATCGAGAGTCGACGTGGTGGCTGTCGGCACGCTCCCTCTGCATCTACCATCGGGATTAGTTTTGGTTTTAAATAAGTGTTATTTTGTGCCATCCTTGAGTGTAAACATTATAAGTGGGTCTTGCCTGTTACAAGACGGTTATTCATTTAAATCAGTGTCAAGCAATTGTGCTATTTATATGAATGATATCTTTTATGTTGATGCTCCCGAGAATAACGGTTTATTCTTGTTGAATCTCGATCGTAGTACTCACATCCATAACATAGAAGCCAAACGGATTAAGTGTAGTGACGATACCGCCGTGTATTTGTGGCATTGCCGTCTTGGTCATATTGGTGTAAAGCGCATGAAGCAACTCCACTCCGATGGACTTTTGGACTCGTTGGATTTCGGATCCCTCGATACATGTGAACCATGCCTTATGAGCAAAATGACCAAGACACCGTTCAAAGGATTCGTTGAACGGGCGTCGGATTTGTTGGGGATCATACATACAGATGTGTGTGGACCGATGAGCGTTTCGACACGCAATGGTTATCGTTACTTCGTCACCTTCACTGATGACTTGAGTAGATACGGTTATATCTATTTGATGAAACACAAGTCTGAAACGTTTGAAAAGTTCAAAGAATTCCAGAGTGAAGTTGAGAATCAGCTTAATAGGAAAATCAAGCATCTCCGATCCGATCGCGGTGGAGAATACTTGAGTTTTGAGTTTGGCACACATCTGAAGAGTTGTGGCATAGTACCCCAACTTACGCCGGCCGGAACACCGCAGCGTAACGGCGTGTCCGAGCGACGTAATTGTACTCTACTAGATAGTGTTCGATCTATGATGTCTCTTACCGATCTGATAGTGTCCTTCTGGGGTTATGCGTTAGAAACAACCGCATTCATTTTAAATAGGGCTCCGTCCAAGTCCGTTGAAACGACGCCGTATGAATTATGGTATGGCCAAAAGCCTAAGTTATCGTTTCTGAAGGTTTGGGGTTGTGAGGCGTACGTTAAGAAACTACAGCCTGACAAAATCGAACCGAAGTCGAAGAAAGTCGTCTTTGTAGGATATCCGCGGGAAACCGTTGGGTACACCTTCTACAACCAAGCTGAGGGCAAAACTTTTGTCGCGAAGACCGGTACCTTTCTAGAGAAGGAGTTTCTCGCGAAAGGAGTAAGTGGGAGGAAGGTAGACCTCGATGAAATCGTTGATCCTGAACTCGAGATTCCGAGTGGCGCAACGGAAGCAAAACGTCCTCCGTGGAAGGAGTGGGAGAAACTGTCGAGGAAGATGTTCTACCTCGTAGGTCTGGTAGATCTCGGATCGCACCAGAATGGTATGGCAACATGGTTTGCACCGTCATGCTAGTCGAGCAAGACGAACCTACGAACTACAAGGAGGCGATGGCGAGTCTAGAGTCCGAGAAATGGCTTGAAGCCATGAAATCCGAAATAGGATCCATGTATGATAACAAAGTATGGACTTTGATGGATATTCCCGAAGGGCGCAAGGCCGTCGAGAATAAGTGGATCTTTAAGAAGAAGACTGATGCTGATGGTAATGTGACCGTCTATAAAGCTCGGCTTGTCGCAAAGGGTTTCCGACAAGTTCATGGAATTGACTACGATGAAACTTTTTAACTGGTAGCGATGCTTAAGTCTATTCGGATTTTGTTAGCGGTAGCTGCCTATTATGATTATGAAATCTGGCAGATGGACGTCAAAACGGCATTCCTAAATGGAAACATTGAGGAAGAGTTGTACATGGTACAGCCGGAAGGTTTTGTCGATCCAGGAAATACTAACAAGGTGTGCAAGCTTCAGCGATCCATCTATGGATTGAAGCAGGCATCTCGGAGCTGGAATCTTCGCTTTGATGAGGTAATCAAAGGTTTTGGATTTATCCAAAATGTGGAAGAGACCTGCATTTACAAGAAAATGAGTGGGAGCTCGGTTGTGTTCTTAGCACTGTATGTTGACGACATATTGTTGATTGGGAATGATGTGAAACTTCTGAATAGCGTGAAGGAATATTTAAACAGTAAATTTTCCATGAAGGACTTAGGAGAAGCTGCGTATGTTTTAGGCATAAAAATCTATCGCGATAGATCAAGGCGCCTATTAGCACTGAGTCAGAGTACTTATCTTGATAAAATACTGAAGCGTTTCCGTATGGAGAAGGCAAAGAAGGGTTATCTGCTGGTTATCAAGAATAAGATATTGCGTAAGGCGCAGTGTCCGGTGACGGAACTGGGTAAGGCCGAAATGACGAAACATCCTTATGCCTCAGCCATAGGATCGATCATGTATGCAATGTTGAGTACTAGACCGGATGTGGCATTAGCTCTAAGTTTGACAAGCCGGTTCCAGAGTAATCCTGGAATGCCGCATTGGGTAGCTGTTAAGAGCATTCTTAAGTATCTCAATAAGACAAAGGAAATGTTCCTTGTGTATGGTGGCTGCGATGAAGAACTTGGCGTAACGGGTTACGTAGATGCAAGTTTCTGCTCAGACCCCGATGACTGTAAGTCATAGATAGGTTACGTGTTCAAGGTGAATGGAAGCGCCGTGTGCTGGAGAAGTGGGAAGCAACCCATAGTCGCACAATCTACAATGGAGTCGGAGTATATCGTTGCTTGCGAAGCCGCGAATGAAGCTGTGTGGCTGAGGAAGTTCGTCATCGAACTTGGAGTGTTCCCGAGCGTGCAAGACCCCGTGATCCTCTTCTGCGACAATACGGGTGCCATTGCGAACGCCAAGGAGCCAAGGTCTCACTCCACCGCCAAACACATTCTCCGACGCTTCCATGTGATACGTCAGTACGTACAAGGAGGCGATGTGAAGATTTGCAAAGTGCATACGGATCTGAATGTGGCAGATCCGCTGACGAAGCCTCTCCCGCTTGATAAGCATGAAAAGCACCAGTTAGCTATGGGTGTTAAGCTTTTACCAAGTTGTAATCTAGATTAAGTTGTACTCTAGTGCAAATGGGAGACTGAAGGAGATATGCCCTAGAGGCAATTAATAAAGTGTATTCTTTATCATATCTCATTTGTTCATAATAGGTTTTTGTGTCATGCTAGAACCGTATTAAGCGGAAACATTAATGCAGGTGTGATACGTAAACAACCAGGTCCCTAGTAGCCTCTACTAAGACTAGTTTCGTTGCGCGATTGATGATCGAGGTTTCCCGGTCATGGGGCATGGCGCCGGTCGGCAATGGGAGTCATATCGTTGGAGAACAATGTGATGGACATACCCAGATTTGGAGAACGTAGTCGTTACGCCTTTGACCGTGAGATCAACTCTTATTGTTATTCCTGGAAGATACTTTGATTGCACCAAACGTCGTATCTTATTTAGTATGACAATAACGGTGATACTTTTGGGTATCGGAAAGGAGTAGTTGAGACGAGGGGTCAAGAGCGGGCTTTGCCAGTCCGCATAGCAGGATAGATACTCTCGGGCCCACTCGGTGAGATCATGTCTAATGAGCTTGCAAGCATGTGACTAGGTCACGGAGACATGAGATCATGAACGAGTAGAAGATAGCGTCGTCGGTAACGAGGTCGGGATTAGGTATGGAGATATCTATGGAACGACGCTCGGACATGCTAAGTATCGCTATGGCAAAAGGTTTAAGACTTTGCGTTCAGGTTTGATAGATGAAAGTCATTCGTTATATCACAGGGATTAATTCATGGGGTCCAGGCCTACGAGTTAGTCGTTGATCATAGAGGAGTCTTGGTCATACCTGTTATTATATCGAACCGCTAGGGTAACACACTTAAGGGGTTTCGACAAGACAACCGGAAAGGAAAGAGATCACCGGGAGCGTCCCGGGAGGGGTCCGATGGAGATCGGGCAGCGCCGAAAGAGTTTTCGGAGCTAGGAAAAATTATATATATTATGTTTGATATTAATTAGTATAATTAATATTCAAATATGATTTTATATATTTATTTTCGAATTTATTTAGGCTGATTTCCCTAAATGGGCCTTCTGGTCGAAAGAAGGCCCAAGAGGGGAAAAATCCCTAGGGGATTCGGTGGGGGCCAGGAGGGGCCGACCCAAGTGGGCCAAGGGCCCACTAGGGGGGCCGGCGCACCCTCCAGTGTCGCACCAGGCATGTGGGATTAGTCCCACATTGCCTGCCTGGCAAGGTTGGCTCCCCCTGGGAGCCTATATAAGAAAGGGCACCCCTGGCCTTTTAATTCACCAATTAATTCCCGATTTCTCTCTTGATCTCGTGGTTCCCAAGTCGGAGCCGCGCCGAGCTGAGAAGGGGGATCTCTTCCACCATAGCCCGCTGTCGCGTTGTTGGTGTTCCGGTCCAAGTCTTCCGCTGCTCGTCCTGGACTGGAGCTTCGGAGGCCGTCGTCTCCACCGTACGTGTGCGACTCCCTGCGAGGTGCTGCGCTAGCCGTACTCGGAGGTCTGCTTCCTCTACACGACCTTGAGGTCGGCTTCGTCGGTCTTCATCGACAACGTTTGTGCGGGAACGTAATCCCCGCTTTCGGTCTACAAGGGTACGTATTCCGATCTCCGTTGGTACTACTATATCTGCATAGAATAGATCTTGGCATGCTTTTAGGTTATCGTTGGTAGGAAAAATTTTGTTTTCTGCACACGATCCCCTTCAGAAGGAGCTGAAGGCGCTGCCGCACGAGCATGCACGGTGGGGGTCGAAGAAGGGGCGGTGGGGACATTGCCCGCATGCGCCGCGCACCACCCATCGCCGCCGCAGTGGTGGTCTCGGCCGCGAGACCGCTGGACGCCGTCGAGGGAGTATTCTGATCAGTGGACATCGCCGTGCGTCGAGGTCGTCGGAGAAAGGTGCTCGCCGGAGTTCGCTCGGGGAGGAGAGAAAGACTGGGAGAGCGGGAGAGCAAAGGGCAATGGAGAGCAAGAGCAGAGATGAAAAATGAACTGCTCGGCTCCCTATTTATAGGTCCAAGCGGTGCTCCCTGTGCAACGGCATAGTTAGTCGGACACGTGTCGAACATCCGTTGCCCCGGAGTAGCGCATGATTGCATGATCTCCACGACTCCTCTTTTCCCACGATTCGCAATCATGACGTGATTTTCGCTTCGGTTGGTTTCAAACTATCGTGAACCGACTGGCAATATCCATCAAAAATATGTTTGACTTGCCGTCAAAGATCATGCTTTCCTGAGAAGCTATTCGGCTAGCTTCATTAAGCCGTCTTTCCCATGTTGGATAAAGGCGGCCGTGCGCCGACGCTGAGGCACACGTTCCCCCATTATTTTCAGAATGGTTCAAGTCCTGCAACCGCCAACATTGAAGAATGAAGAAGCAAGAAGAAGAAGCCGGCGCCTGGAGAATTTCAACCTTTCTGGGGGCTAATGTTGGGGATATACCAACTAGGGGTATCTCTAACATGGACCAATCCGGCTAGTCCAGGGTGGCCCAAGGGTGGTAAGGCTGAAGCCTACCGGGCGGCCCAGATAGCTGACGTATAAGGAAGTAGGCGGACGGTCCAAGGAAGGTGGAAGGCCAAAGCCCATCAAGCCACCAAGCCCAAGACGGAAGGCGGCAACTAAGCCGGCTAGTTCTAGGACTCTGATTACTTGCCGGACAAGTACTTACCGTGTATCCTGGGGTCTGGCCGCCTATATAAGCCGGCCACCAGGAAGCCTTTAGGGCACGCTTCAATACGCATCACACACATTGTAACCTGTTCACGGCTATTGCCTCATAGTGAATTATAGCAGCACGTAGGATCTCGCCACCGCTGCGGGATCCGAAGCTGGGTAAACTCGCCGTGTTCAATCCCGTCCTCGACGACACCAACCTTCTTCCCCACAATCCATACGTAGGCTAGAGGACCCCCGTCTCCTATCAATTATGCCGATACCACGACAAGAAGGCCCATGGGGGAAAATCCCCAAGGGAATTCGGTGGGGGGAGCATGGCCGGCCTAGGTAGGCTAGATGGGGCCCACCAGGGCCAGCGCACCTGGCCTAGCCGCACCAGGCATGTGTGGGGGTTAGTCCCACATTGCCTGGCTGGCAAGTTGGCTCCCCCTGGGAGCCTATATAAGAAGGGGCACCCTTGGCCTTTTAATTCACCAATTAATTTCCTAATTCTCTCTCGATTTCGTGATTTCCTTTGTCGGAGTTGCGCAGAGAAGAGAGGGGGTCTCTCCACCATAGCCCGCTGCCGCGCTGCTGGTGTTCCGGTCCAAGTCTTCCGTTGCTCGTTCTGGACTGCAGCTTCGAAGGTCATCGTCTCCACCGTACGTGTGTAACGCCATGCGAGGTGCTGCACTAGTGGTGATGGGAGGTCTACTTCCACTACACGACCTTGAGGTCGGCTTCGTCGGTCTTCATCGTCAACGTTTGTGCGGGAAAGTAATCTCGCTTTCGGTTTACAAGGGTATGTATTCTGATCTCTGTTGAACTTCTATATGTGCATAGCATAGATCTTGGCTAGTTTAAGGATATCGTTGCTAGATTTTTTTTTTGTTTTCTGCCTGCGATCCCCTTCAGCATTAACCATGTTGACAATCATGATTGCATAGTTAAAGAAGTCCAAGACAGAGGAACAACACTTGGCAACTGAGACAACAACTAGCTGCAGTTGATGGGCAAAACAATGGATATAAAAGGAATATGAGTTTTCATCTAATATGCGTCTTTGCAATCCATGGAATAGTCCCCTATATTTGATGCTCCATCGTAACCTTGACCTCTCACATTAGAGATGGATAAACCAAGAGATTTTAACATACCATCCATATCTATCTTCAGTGAAGCGGATGTCGTCTGGAACATGATTCACACCAACAAACCTCTCTATGACATGTCCACTATTGTTGATATACCTACATTGGACAAAAAAATGTTATCACACTATAACTTTGAATTGGTCGAATTGGAGAAATATACAAGTAGTAGCTGCAAACCAAAAAAACATGGCCATTTGCTCTTTAATAGACGCATCTCGCGCCTCATCAACTCATTTTTTAGCTGCAACTTTTGTATCCCCAATGTCATCAACAATATCTTTGGTTGTAACATGAGCATAAGCTTTGCAAATCTGTTTTTGTATTTTTGGGGAAGTGATTTGATGGTTTGCAGGGGCATTGTCAAGCAACTTGGCACCCTTTTCATCTTTACCTTTGTACCATTTCAGGATCTCAAGAAAATTTCCTCTATTATTTGAGCTAGAAGACTCATCATGCCCACGAAAAGCAAGAGCTTGCAATGGTTAAAACCTAGCAATGCCAATCATAATTGTAATGCAAGATTTATATTCTTCCTCGTCCTTCTTGGTGGCAGCTGCCAACACATAGTCCACATCTTGCCACTGATTTTTAAAAGCCTCGTAATATTTTCTAGCGTTATTGTGAGCACTATTTATATTCTTACCGACATGAAGATCACAAGCTTCAATCCCATCCTTCCAGTAGCTAAAAACAACCTTTGAAAATGATTTCCTACCAAAATTTTCTGCTCGTGGTTGCTTAAAGAGGAAGCAGTAAAAACAAAATGCAGCGTCTTTAGCAACACTATATTCCAACCAATCATACCTTTTAAACCATTTATCCTGAAATCTCCGCACCTGGCTTGCAATTAATTTACCAGGAAATTTATGGCCAACTAATTGGCATGGACCCATTAACAAATAATCCCTCCTAGCAGCATCTCTGATGTTTACATCAAGCTCCTCGATCGGTTTCTGAAGGCCAGGATCTGCAACAATATCATCTGGATTAAGCTCAATACTAGCATTCTTTTGATCGCTGCTAGCGTTATCCTCTTTTGGATCAACAACCATGTAAGGTTCAGGATTATCTTGCTGCAGTTAAGCAGGGGCTTGCTGTGTGGTACTAGCTGCTCTATGTTGAAGAACTGTCCCACTTTCGTCAACATTTGCATCAGATTTTTGAGTTGTCGTTCCCACTTCAAGAACAGTATAAAATTGACTGTTCACTTAAATAAAATTCAGACTGCACCGGAAACCAACTTACCTGACTACTTGAGTGATGAGATGCAGATGCAAGTGCAGGACGGGGAGTCCACGATTTGTACACGAAGTTCTGACGAGTGCTCCCTACGCGCTGCGGCGGCGACGATCTGATTCTGATCGGTAAGGCGGACGCTGGCGGCTGGAGTGATTTGTGTGCGATTGGAATTTGGAAAGAGGAAGAGGCGGTAGCGTTGATCGAAACGCCAGACTCCACGCGTAGCCGTCCAAGCGGTTTACGCGAACGTGCCGTGCGTGATGGATCGCTGGCTCGCTGCCTCGATGCCTCCTGATTGCTACCGTGGTGGGCTCTTGATGTCTTTTTTTTTTTTTTTTGAGAAACACAGTACAACGCAAGCGCTCATATACACGCGCACACACTCACCCCTATGAACGCACGCACGCACACCCTACCCCTATGAGCACCTCCGAGAGACTGAGCCGGCGGATCAGGTCTTGAGATTGACGAAGTCACCACAGGCGCCTCGCTGTCGACGGGAACGTCGCCTCCCACTGAAGAATATTCCGCCTAAATGAGAAACACCAGCGTCAAATCTGGGATTTGAACTCTGGTGGGCTGGGGGCACAACCACCCTCCTAACCATCTTGCCACAGGCAAGTTCTCTGGTGGGCTCTTGATGTCGATTAGCCCTGTATGTTCACCAGGGTTGTTGCCCGGCTGCCAGGGGTGCAGTTCCGTCCCTGAGTTTAATCACATGAATAAGAACATGCTAGATCTACTCAGGGACAAGGGCGGATCCAGTGGGGGGCGAGCGGTGGCCTGGCCACCCCCCCCCCCAACCCAATCGTATGTAGCAGGGTCTACTATGCATATATATGTATTCACTTAATATAATATCCGACCATTAACCTAATTGGTGTCTAATCAGCCTGCTACTTTGTTTGAGGCATGTGGGCCGTTGCGTGCTTCTTTTAGCAGGTCCAGCATGCATGATCCATCCATCGATTCATCCCTGTCTATTAGGAAAGCTGATTGCACGCACTTACCATTACCGAACCAAAGCAGCCGCCACCGATTCCATATTTCCATTGGAGCTGTCAGGCCCTGGGAGCTGTGACCTGCTGCCGCCGCCACCGATTCCATTGAAATTGTGATCTGATGCCGTCGTCCGGTGCTTTGCCTCCGATCGTTGAAGGTATTGTACTTGTACATGCGATCAGCGATCGTATCTGTAGACCGTAGTGATTGCGACATGGTATTAGTTGGATTGTTTGGCCGATTCAAATACTAGCAATTGTGTATCAGCTTATGTAATTGACTAATAGTTTCTTATTATATTCTATAGAGATGAAGAGAAAGACACCGTCGATTTGCAGTTTCTTCAAGCCAGTTGAAAATACAATTCCATCAGAACAAGAGACAGAGATTGCAGCACAAACTAGCACACATGATGACACCAATCCTGTCCCGACTGATGCGCAAACTTCCGACAAAAATATTAAGTCATCTGAACAAGTTAGAGTTGGAAGCACGGCATATGAGCGGGATCCTGGCAAACGCCAACAGATTTGGGATTTGCCGATTGCTAAGCAAGTTAAAGCACGCCAATTTTATGTTTCCGAGGGGCCATATCAGCCATATATGAGAGAGTATCCATATAGTTCTGATGCACCAAAACATCGTCGCCGGTTTCAGTTTAGTTGGTTCAAGCAATTTCCTTGGTTAGAGTATTCACCTTCGGCTAATCGCTCATACTGCTTATATTGTTTCCTCTTTGCAAAAAAACCAATTGGCAAGTGTGGCTCGGAAACCTTCACTGTTCTGGGTTTTGATAGGTGGAAAAAGGTAAACAGCGGAAGAGACTGTGCTTTCTTAACTCATATGGGTAAAGATGCTAGTTCAGCCCATAACTATTCAACTCGGTGTTTTGAAATTTTTTAAAACAGCATGACTCATATTGATAAGGTTATTGAGAAATCGTCTGCAAAAAGTGTTGCAGATGCAAGGCTAACACTAAAAGTTACAATTGATTCCATCAGGTAAGCAATATTTTATTCATTTCCTATCACACTAATTAGAATTTTTACGTATTGTACATATCTTAACATGCATTTTTTTTGTGACATGATGCAGGTGGTTAACGTTTCAGGCTTGTTCTTTTCGAGGCCATGATGAATCTCCAGGATCCCTAAACCGGGGTAATTTTCTTGAATTGATACAGCTTTTGGCTTCTTACAATAAGGAGATAAATGATGTTGTGTTGGAAAATGCTCCTGGGAATGCAAAGTACATCGCTCATCCAGTTCAACAGGAAATTCTAAGTTTGCTTTCACGGAAGGTACATACAACAATTAGAGAAGAAATTGGTCATAGCAAATTTTGTATAATGGTTGATGAATCCCGTGATGAATCTAAAAAAGAGAAAATGGCATTGGTACTTCGATTTGTCAACAATGAAGGGTTTATAAAGGAGCGTTTTCTTGATATTGCACATGTAAATGACACTACTGCCCTGACCCTCAAGGAATCAATTTGTCATATTCTAGAAGATAATAATTTAAGTGTGCAAGATATTAGAGGACAAGGGTATGATGGCGCAAGTAATATGCGAGGGGAGTGGAATGGACTGAAGGCTTTGATTTTGAAGGAGTGTCCTTATGCATATTATGTTCACTGTATGGCTCATCAGTTACAATTGGCTCTTGTTGCAGCATCAAGAGAGGTACATGAAGTGCACAATTTTTTTCAGCATGCAGTTTTCATTATAAATGTTGTTAGTGCATCAAGTAAGCGGAATGATGAGTTACTAGCAGCTCAAGCCGCAGAAATTGCACGTGATATTGAGTTGGGAGAGCTTGATACTGGAAAAGGAGCAAATCAGGCTGGCTCTTTACAGAGGCCGGGTGACACTAGATGGAGTTTGCACTATATGTCAATTCGGAGTTTGAAGAAGATGTTTGGTGCTACAATTACTATCCTGCGAAGTATATCAAATGATCGTTCAGTCTCAAAATATTCCCGAGGAGATGCTGTAGGTGCCTTAAGGATGATTCTCTCTTTTGATTTTGTGTTCATTCTGCACCTCATGGAGAAAATTATGAAAATCACGGATGTCTTGTGCCAGATGTTCCAGAAGAAATCTTTGGATATTTTAAATGCATTAGAATCACTTTCTAACACAAAGATACTATTGGGTAATCTTAGAGAAGATGGTTGGGATGCTCTTTTAGAGGATGTTATATCTTTTTGTGGGAAACATGAAATTGAAATCCCCAATATGAGTCTCAAGTAAGTCCCCTTTTCTCTACATCTAAAGCAAAAGAATTATTAATCACAATATTGTACTCTAACATATATTATATGATAATTTGTAGGTATGTCGATGTGACAAAGTCTCGAAATAAATATGATAACACCACAATGCAACATCATTACAAGGCAGATGTGTTCAATGTGGCGATTGATCAACAATTAGTTGAGCTAAATGAGAGATTTAGTGTTGCAACTACAGAGCTTCTCACACTTTGTGCCTCCTTGGATCCAAGACACGAGTCATTTGATATGTCAAAGATCTGCACTCTTGCAGAAAAATTCTATCCTGCAGATTTTTCGAGTCAAGAGCGGGTTCAGTTGGAGTCGCAACTCCCACATTTTCAGTTAGATGTTTGCAACCATCCAGACCTGAAAACATTGTCATCACTTGCCGATTTGACAGTAGGATTGGCTAAAACAGGTAAATCTGCTATGTATTCAATGGTTGATAGATTGTTACGTCTAGTCATCAGTCTCCCAGTGTCAACTGCCACCACAGAGCGAGCTTTTTCAGCAATGAAGCTTATCAAGACACGTATTCGAAATAAAATGGGTGATGACTATCTTCGGCATTACATGATTGTATACATTGGGAAGGAGATAGCTGCAAAGATCAACGTTGAGGAGATTATTGACTTGTTTGATAGGCCTGGGCGTCGATCTAAATTTAAATTAGTAGAAATGTAGTCTAATTTCAATGCAAAATATATACTAGTACAATTCAGATCTCAGTATACTTGTAAACTTCATATCTTTTTTATATATATCGTATCACTTTTTATGATCAATGTCTTGTTCGCCCCCCCCCCTCCCCCCCCCCACTGTCAAGTCCTGGATCCGCCCCTGCTCACGGAGAAGGGAGAAGTGGTAAGGTTACATCAAATCCCCGGTAGTATGATATTTTCTTTATCCCTAGTGAGGCAATAAAAAAGTAAGATAAACCACCCAAGTGGATCACGTGATTTCGTTGTCAACTTCCTGTTATCAAAACAAGTAAACAAAAATGGGTGCATAATATGCATCTACTCATATAACTAAAATTTAAAATAATTGCGATCTCAAATATTAACTCATAAAAAGATCCACCACGAAGATAATACACATATGACTGTATTCATTTTAGTCAGCTCATACGGTGCTCATACAATGGAGTTTAAAAGTGAATAGATACAAAAGCTACTTCCATTAAACCATTGTCTAGGACTACTCCCACTTCATAATGGTGACGATTTTGTAGTCGTTGGAGAAGATGAAGACCACGTCGACAATGCCCCGTCGGAGTCCCCCCTCCAATCTGCAGCTCTAGACTTCCTATTTCATGGGTTTTTATAGTCGTTTTTTGGTCAAGACAAAAACACAGAAATGAAAATTGATGACACAGAGTCACAATCACGAGGGGGAAACAGACATACCCCACGCGCTCAGGGAATCTCACACTATTTTTATAATGAATGGTGTAAGCTAAGACAGAGAGACCCAAACGAGGTTGCATACTTGATTTTCTTTTTATCAAATAGATCCAACCATAGGATCGCTCACGTGGAGAACCGGTGAGGCCGTGACGACGGACGCTCGGAGGAAGCTCGTGGTGGATGTCCGGGGTAAGCGCGTTGTAGAGCTTTTTCAGTTGCCGGTGCACGTTGTGGAATAGAGGAAGGACATTAGGTACACGCGACATGGAGTAGGTGAGGCAACGACCACGCACGGGGGAGTGGGATACATTGGCAATCACACAAGACGCAACATGGTACATGGATGCTGGCAGCATCTGCGCATGAGGTGGGAGCAGGGAAGTCGATGGCGGATGCACAAAAAATGGAGTATGAATCCGGCGGTGGAATCCTGTGGTGTGGACATGTGTGATTTTCATAGGGGATCTTGGTGCAAAATCCACCGTCGCCCGCATCCCCTCATTGTCACGAAGTTCTAATCAAAACAGAAGTGGTATGTGGCCGTGGAGATTTTGTGATGAACAATCCACGACCCTACACTCCTACGCTCCTAACTGTAAGTGCTTATCCTAGTTCCTTGCCCACGGCTGTAACTTCTACGAGCGTCACACGAATCTCACGGGTCTCAGCGCATATTTTGCTTCAAATGCGATCAGGATGGCGACAACCTTCATGTGTGTTGCATCCAACTTGCGCACTTCCTCTTCCCCCTCAACATGCACGCTTTCGTTAAAGGACATGAATTATGTTGGCTTCAGTGTGAGTTTTGTATGCTCTCTTTGCAATGTAAAATCTAGGACATATGCATAAGTACAAAATAAGTAATACATGTAGCTGGGAAGTGAGTCTAACTCAACTGGTTTGGTTCCTTGTGGTGGAACCAGCCCACCCAGGTTTTTCAGAATTTAATCGGCGCTATGATTTCAGTGGTAGGTGACGTGCCCGTCAACAGCGAGTCGTCCGTGGTGACTTCGTCAACCTCAAGATATGCCGAACCTGTCTCTCGGAGGTGCTCATAGGGGTAGGGTTTGCGTGTGTGCGATCATAGGGGTGTATGTACGTGCGTGTTTGTGAGCGTCTACGTATGTACTGTGTATCTCAAAAAAAGTAATATATGTAGTTGTACAGTCCTTTCTAATTATACTAGTTGAATGCCTGTGCGTTGCTACGGGTGCCTCAAATATTTTCCTCACCCATCGACATGCTTCATATTCACCCCGTACTCACCCTAATCACAGGAATGTGCCAATCTCCATGTCGGTGTTGGTGTTGTCTAACTCCGACAAAGATGCTTGCATCATAGCCCATGACTTCGAGTTTCTAAGAGATAGCACATTGAAATGTAAAAGCAATCAGGATATCCATTATTTGTGTGCCTTCGACCATTTTGATATTGTTCCATTCATTTCCGCCCATCTTTTAGCTACACGATTGTTACATTGTCCATGTGCTTTCAACATCTCTAGCATGAACATTTCCTACACATACAAACCAGGCATGTTTATTGTATTTTTTCACCTTAATATAGATAATTGAATGTCGCATGTTTATTTTTTTTCACTTATGTATAGTAGTAATCCTGACATCAGTATTGCCGTCACTATCCTCCGTAGTCACCTTATTCCAACAACATGTTACTTATTGACATGTCGGGGTTTTGTTCAATCAATCAAATAGTTCATTAACTGTTTGGTTCCTTGGACATTGTTTTCTTCTACTCCCTTTCACTCACCATTTGGCTATGATACTGATTTATTCTCCTCTTCAGCATTACGTAGCCATATTTTTTTACTTTACAGACTGCAGCAAGATAATATTTTTCGAATTGTTCTTAGTTCAGCTAAAATATCATCAAACAACAAAATAAAATGCAATGAGTGAATAAGTCACATGTCTAGTATAAATGACATGTCCAATTAAACTCCCGCTAATTTATTACCTGGGACCCTATCATTTGGAACGGAGAAGGAGAAGAGGTGTTGAATTTCCCTTCCCTGCTATGGCCAAACTGCTAGGTCGACTTAAAGCCTGTAATACAACATGCAATATTTTTTTCTAAGATTGTCAGCATGCAATAAAATAAATTTGAGAGTAAAAAAAACATTCACATAAACATCACAGGATTTACAGAGTATGTGTTACAGATTTCTTGCACATCATCAGAAAAAGGTGTGTGCCACACCTTGTGCACACCGCAAGTAGAAGCTAGCTTAGCAAGCGAATGGGCATCCCCATTGAGGTTTCTCCCAATCTTAACAATCTGACAGCCATATAGTAACGATCTAGTGTATTCAACATTTGAGACAGGGCTAAGGGACGACATCACTGTAGCAGCACAATTCAATTCCAATCTGGTAATCTTCAGGTTGCACTCCAGACCCATCTTCAAGCCAACCAGAATGGTGCGCGCTTCCGCATCTTCGGCGCTCGAGCATCTTTCAATGGGTACGCTAGCTACGACCACATCATGCAATAATTTTACCGGTGAGTAGAGAGATATATACATGCCTAATGATCGCTAGTAAAACATGTATGTAAAATCAAAATAACCACACTAATTTGATCACATTGAAAGATCACATGCTCTTACTTTGGTTCGCACATACGGTACTTTACCATCTCCTAACATTCCTAATAATCCCTACTACAAACAAAAGAACCACTCACCAACTCTGGCACCTAAAAACATTCAACAAATTAGACTTGTGGGCGCCAAGTGAAGTGATTGTGTGCAGGGGCAGTCCCTGCCTGGACAGTCGCCGTTGCCGGACGCTAAAGATGGTTGCTGTGAACTTTGGCTAAAAAGTGAGATTAGCATGACAAAATGCATTAGTGAATAAAACATCACTAACTAAGAGTTATTTCAACGCAAAAAGAAGCGTGTGTGCTAGGCCATGGTCACACATTAGCATGTTCTTTTGCACAAAGATGCATGCACTTACACACCACTATGTAAACCCACTATTTTTTCTTCTAAAAAACCACATCCAGGGGTTGGTCCACATGAGTACTTCACAGTTTGACCCGTATACAAATTCAGACTTCCACACATCAAAAAGAAAATACTGCCTTGTACTCAAGTACTCAGTCCTCAAGAAACATCCATCAAAGTGCCAAACCGCTGCATAACCAGGCATGTAAAGGATTATGCAAGAAATGAAGGAGATATGCCCTAGAGGCAATTAATAAAGTGTATTCTTTATCATATCTCGTTTGTTCATAATAGGTTTTTGTGTCATGCTGGAACCGTATTAAGCGGAAACATTAATGCGGTTGTGATACGTAAACAACCAGGTCCCTAGTAGCCTCTACTAAGACTAGTTTCGTTGCGCGATTGATGATCGAGGTTGTCCGGTCATGGGGCATGGCGCCGGTCGGCAATGAGAGTCATATCGCTAAAGAACGATGTGATGGACATACCCAGATTTGGAGAACGTAGTCGTTACGCCTTTGACCGTGAGATCAACTCTTATTGTTATTCCCGGAAGATACTTTGATTGCACCAAACGTCGTATCTTATTTAGTATGACAATAACGGTGATACTTTTGGGTATCGGAAAGGAGTAGTTGAGACGAGGGGTCAAGAGCGGGATTTGCCAGTCCGCATAGCAGGATAGATACTCTCGGGCCCACTCGGTGAGATCATGTCTAATGAGCTTGCAAGCATGTGACTAGGTCACGCAGACATGAGATCATGAACGAGTAGAAGATAGCGTCGTCGGTAACGAGGTCGGGATTAGGTATGGAGATATCTATGGAACGACGCTCGGACGTGCTAAGTATCGCTATGACAAAAGGTCTAAGACTTTACGTTCAGGTTTGATAGATGAAAGTCATTCGTTATATCTCAGGGATTAATTCATGGGGTCCAGGCCTACGAGTTAGTCGTTGATCATTGAGGAGTCTTGATCATACCTGATATTATATCGAACCGCTAGGGTAACACACTTAAGGAGTTTCGACAAGACAACCGGAAAGGAAGGAGATCACCGGGAGCGTCCCGGGAGGGGTCCGATGGAGATCGGGCAGCGCTGAAAGAGTTTTCGGAGTTAGGAAAAATTATATATATTATGTTTGATATTAATTAGTGTAATTAATATGCAAATATGATTTTATATATTTATTTTCGAAATTATTTAGGCAGATTTCCCTAAATGGGCCTTCCGGACGAAAGAAGACCCAAGAGGGGGGGAACCCCCTTGGGGATTCGGTGGGGGCATGGAGGCCGGCCTAGGTGGGCCAGATGGGGCCCACCAGGGGGCCGGCGCACCCTCCTTGGCCGAACCAGGCTGTGGGATAGTCCCACATTGCCTGGCTGGCAAGGTTGGCTCCCCTTGGGAGCCTATATAAGAAGGGGCACCCCTGGCCTTTTAATTCACCAGTTAATTCTCGATTTCTCTCTCGATCTCGTGGTTCCCAATTTGGGGCCACGCCGAGCAGAGCAAGGGGATCTCCTCCACCATAGCCTGCTGCCGCGCTGCTGGTGTTCCGATCCAAGTCTTCCGCTGCTCCACCTGGACTGGAGCTTCGGAGGCCGTCGTCTCCACCGTACGTGTGCGACTCCCTGCGAGGTGCTGCACTAGCGGTACTCGGAGGCCTGCTTCCTCTACACGACCTTGAGGTCGGCTTCGTCGGTCTTCATCGACAACGTTTGTGCGGGAACCTAATCTCCGCTTTCGGTCTACAAGGGTACGTATTCCGATCTCCGTTCGTACTACTATATCTGCATAGAATAGATCTTGGCATGCTTTTAGGATATCGTCGGTAGGAAATTTTTTGTTTTCTGCTCACGATCCCCTTCGGTGGTATCTGAGCCGATCTATCGTAGATATAGCTATACGCTGTTAGAACCCGTGCTCTGCACGGGGGCACCGTTCCTGTTATTTGCTACCCTCTAGCGTGCACTTGTATATTCCAGCGGCATTGAGTTGATGAAGCGGCCCGGACCGACTTTACGCGTACGCTTACGCGAGACTGGTTCCACTACTGACATACGGCTTGTACCGTATATGTGGCTGGCGGGTGTCAGTTTCTCTCTCTTTAGTTGGTCTTCGCATTTTCAATGGAGGGCCCGAAAGGGATGCTTAAACATGCAATTATTGGATTGTTGTTGTGGTCATAAGATTCGTAGGTATGAAGCGGTTCTATTTACGAAAGCCCCAAGCCACGTAAAACATGCAAAAGATAAAGTAGAAGCGTCTAACTTTATTTTGCACGGGCTATGTGATATGGTCAAGGTAGGTTTATTAAATTGTTTATAAACTGCGGGCGGCAAGAAGACCATGGCGCAATGGACTATATCACATTGCATTACATTTGATGTTTTGTGTGCATCTTATTTTTGTGTGATTGTGTGTATAGTATACATTAGTTACACGGCGGTAGCTGAATAAGATGATCCCTTCAAAATATCACTAGTGTTCTCCCTCCAACGCGCACCACCAAGAAAGTTCTATGTCATGAGACAGGCCGCGAAGATCGGGTGTCATACATCTCGTCGTTCGCATACAGTGGGTGTAAGCCATGTTGCACAAGCGTCAGCGTGGAGGTCTTTGGTGGCGAGCCTAGCATACTCAGAGGTATGGCCTCGGAACAGGAAGACCGAAAGGTCGAGCACGAGTCACAAAATTGGTGTGGCGAACGATTTTGTCTACTCTTGAAGTTGTGCCGCCGGCTTTGATGATGAGGGGTGGTGCAATGGATGGGGGTCGTGTAATCGTTTAAACGACCAGGAGGGATGTTCGTTTGAGTGGGAGTTATGTTAGTTATTTTCTAAAATATTATAACTCAAAATTATTATGAACAAAGTCTTATGTTGTTGCAAATTCCATTGTAGATGTCTCGCCCCTCGTTTAACCTAGGTCTGTTCCTTGAGAAAGAAAAGCTTAAGACCAATGGGTCAAACTTCATGGCCTGGTTCCGCAACCTGAGGATCCTCCTCACTCCCCATAGGGTGGCCTACATCATTGAGGCCGCCATAGGTGACCCTCCTGCAGATGATGCCTCTAAGGATGAGAAGAAGGTCTTCCAGACCCGATCGGAGGATTCTGCCTTTGTCCAGAGTGGCATGCTCTACGCCATGGAAGCCGACCTGCAGAAGCGCTTTGGGAAGATGAGCGCCTTTGAGATCATTTCGGATTTTAAGGTTGTCTTCGCGCCGCAGGCTAAGGCTGAGAGATATGAGGCTTCTGAGCTTTTCTTCTCAGCCAAGATGGAAGAGCATAGCAGTGTGAGCGAGCATGTAGTCAAGATGTCTGGCTACGTTCAACGCCAGAATGCTCTGGAGTGCAAGATTCCCGATGAGCTGGCGATTGACAGGGTGTTGCAAAGCTAAGTCCCTGGGTGAAGTGTTCGTGATGCTCAAGACTGATGAGGTAGAGATTAAGAAGGAGCACACGCTGTTGATGGTCAACAAGACCGTTGATTTCAAGAAGTCCGGTGGCAAGGGAAAGCAGAGCTGGGAGTCCCGGAGGAAGGCAAAGTTGGCTGCCAAGCCCAGGACTAACAGGTCTGGTCCCAGAGCTAGCGTGGAGTGTTTCTACTGCAAGAGGAAGGGTCACTGGAAGCGCAACTGCCCCAAGTATCTGGAGGATAGGAAGTCTGGCAAGACGGTCGACAAAGAGCAAGGTATATTTGATATACATGTTATAGATGTGTACCTTACATCCGCCCGGAGCAATACGTGGGTATTTGATACTGGTTCTGTTGCTCATATATGTAACTCTCAGGAGGATTTACGGAATAGAAGGCGGCTGGCGAAGGATGAGGTGACGATGCGCGTCGGCAACGGATCGAGAGTCGACGTGGTGGCTGTCGGCACGCTCCCTCTACATCTACCATCGGGATTAGTTTTGGTTTTAAATAAGTGTTATTTTGTGCCATCCTTGAGTGTAAACGTTATAAGTGGGTCTTGCCTGTTACTAGACGGTTATTCATTTAAATCAGTGTCAAACAATTGTGCTATTTATATGAATGATATATTTTATGTTGATGCTCCCGAGAATAACGGTTTATTCTTGTTGAATCTCGATCGTAGTACCCACATCCATAACACAGAAGCCAAACGGATTAAGTGTAGTGACGATACCGCCATGTTTTTGTGGCATTGACGTCTTAGTCATATTGGTATAAAGCGCATGAAGCGACTCCACTCCGATGGACTCTTGGACTCGTTGGATTTCGGATCCCTCGATACATGCGAACCATGCCTCATGGGCAAAATGACCAGGACACCGTTCAAAGGTTTCGTTGAACGGGCATCGGATTTGTTGGGGATCATACATACAGATGTGTGTGGACCGATGAGCGTTTCGACACGCAATGGTTAGCGTTACTTCGTCACCTTCACTGATGACTTGAGTAGATACGGTTATATCTATTTGATGAAACACAAGTCTGAAACGTTTGAAAAGTTCAAAGAATTCCAGAGTGAAGTTGAGAATCAGCTTAATAGGAAAATCAAGCATCTCTGATCCGATCGCGGTGGAGAGTACTTGAGTTTTGAGTTTGGCACACATCTGAAGAGTTGTGGCATAGTACCCCAACTTACGCCGGCCGGAACACCGCAGCGTAACGGCGTGTCCGAGCGACGTAATTGTACTCTACTAGATAGTGTTCGATCTATGATGTCTCTTACCGATCTGATAGTGTCCTTCTGGGGTTATGCGTTAGAAACAACCGCATTCATTTTAAATAGGGCTCCGTCCAAGTCCGTTGAAACGACGCCGTATGAATTATGGTATGGCCAAAAGCCTAAGTTATCGTTTCTGAAGGTTTGGGGTTGTGAGGCGTACGTTAAGAAACTACAGCCTGACAAAATCGAACCGAAGTCGAAGAAAGTCGTCTTTGTAGGATATCCGCGGGAAACCGTTGGGTACACCTTCTACAACCAAGCTGAGGGCAAAACTTTTGTCGCGAAGACCGGTACCTTTCTAGAGAAGGAGTTTCTCGCGAAAGGAGTAAGTGGGAGGAAGGTAGACCTCGATGAAATCGTTGATCCTGAACTCGAGATTCCGAGTGGCGCAACGGAAGCAATTCCGGAAACGTCCTCCGTGGAAGGAGTGGAAGAAACTGTCGAGGAAGATGTTCTACCTCGTAGGTCTGGTAGATCTCGGATCGCACCAGAATGGTATGGCAACATGGTTTGCACCGTCATGCTAGTCGAGCAAGACGAACCTACGAACTACAAGGAGGCGATGGAGAGTATAGAGTCCGAGAAATGGCTTGAAGCCATGAATCCGAAATAGGATCCATGTACGATAACAAAGTGTGGACTTTGGTGGATATTCCCGAAGGGCGCAAGGCCGTCGAGAATAAGTGGATCTTTAAGAAGAAGACTGATGCTGATGGTAATGTGACCGTCTATAAAGCTCGGCTTGTCGCAAAGGGTTTCCGACAAGTTCATGGAATTGACTACGATGAAACTTTTTAACTGGTAGCGATGCTTAAGTCTATTCGGATTTTGTTAGCGGTAGCTGCCTATTATGATTATGAAATCTGGCAGATGGACGTCAAAACGGCATTCCTAAATGGAAACATTGAGGAAGAGTTGTACATGGTACAGCCGGAAGGTTTTGTCGATCCAGGAAATACTAACAAGGTGTGCAAGCTTCAGCGATCCATCTATGGATTGAAGCAGGCATCTCGGAGCTGGAATCTTCGCTTTGATGAGGTAATCAAAGGTTTTGGATTTATCCAGAATGTGGAAGATACCTGCATTTACAAGAAAATGAGTGGGAGCTCGGTTGTGTTCTTAGCACTGTATGTTGACGACAAATTGTTGATTGGGAATGATGTGAAACTTCTGAATAGCGTGAAGGAATATTTAAACAGTAAATTTTCCATGAAGGACTTAGGAGAAGCTGCGTATGTTTTAGGCATAAAAATCTATCGCGATAGATCAAGGCGCCTATTAGCACTGAGTCAGAGTACTTATCTTGATAAAATACTGAAGCGTTTCCGTATGGAGAAGGCAAAGAAGGGTTATCTGCTGGTTATCAAGAATAAGATATTGCGTAAAGCGCAGTGTCCGGTGACGGAACTGGGTAAGGCCGAAATGACGAAACATCTTTATGTCTCAGCCATAGGATCGATCATGTATGCAATGTTGAGTACTAGACCGGATGTGGCATTAGCTCTAAGTTTGACAAGCCGGTTCTAGAGTAATCCTGGAATGCCGCATTGGGTAGCTGTTAAGAGCATTCTTAAGTATCTCAATAAGACAAAGGAAATATTCCTTGTGTATGGTGGCTACGATGAAGAATTTGGCGTAACGGGTTACGTAGATGCAAGTTTCTGCTCAGACCCCGATGACTGTAAGTCACATACAAGTTACGTGTTCAAGGTGAATGGAGGCGCCGTGTGCTGGAGAAGTGGGAAGCAACCCATAGTCGCACAATCTACAATGGAGTCAGAATACATTGCTGCCTGCGAGGCCGCGAATGAAGCTGTGTGGCTGAGGAAGTTCGTCATCAAACTTGGAGTGTTCCCAAGCGTGCAAGACCCCGTGATCCTCTTCTGCGACAATACGGGTGCCATTGCAAACGCCAAGGAGCCAAGGTCTCACTCCACCGCCAAACACATTCTCCGACGCTTCCATGTGATACGTCAGTACATACAAGGAGGCGATGTGAAGATTTGCAAAGTGCATACGGATCTGAATGTGGCAGATCCGCTGACGAAACCTCTCCCGCTTGATAAGCATGAACAGCACCAGTTAGCTATGGGTGTTAAGCTTTTACCAAGTTGTAATCTAGATTAAGTTGTACTCTAGTGCAAGTGGGAGACTGAAGGAGATATGCCCTAGAGGCAATTAATAAAGTGTATTCTTTATCATATCTCGTTTGTTCATAATAGGTTTTTGTGTCATGCTGGAACCGTATTAAGCGGAAACATTAATGCGGGTGTGATACGTAAACAATCAGGTCCCTAGTAGCCTCTACTAAGACTAGTTTCGTTACGCGATTGATGATCGAGGTTTCCCGGTCATGGGGCATGGCGTCGGTCGGCAATGAGAGTCATATCGCTAGAGAACGATGTGATGGACATACCCAGATTTGGAGAACGTAGTCGTTACGCCTTTGACCGTGAGATCAACTCTTATTGTTATTCCTGGAAGATACTTTGATTGCACCAAACGTCGTATCTTATTTAGTATGACAATAACGGTGATACTTTTGGGTATCGGAAAGGAGTAGTTGAGACGAGGGGTCAAGAGCGGGATTTGCCAGTCCGCATAGCAGGATAGATACTCTCGGGCCCACTCGGTGAGATCATGTCTAATGAGCTTGCAAGCATGTGACTAGGTCACGCAGACATGAGATAATGAACGAGTAGAAGATAGCGTCGTCGGTAACGAGGTCGGGATTAGGTATGGAGATATCTATGGAACGACGCTCGGACGTGCTAAGTATCGCTATGGCAAAAGGTCTAAGACTTTACGTTCAGGTTTGATAGATGAAAGTCATTCGTTATATCTCAGGGATTAATTCATGGGGTCCAGGCCTACGAGTTAGTCATTGATCATTGAGGAGTCTTGATCATACCTGATATTATATCGAACCGCTAGGGTAACACACTTAAGGGGTTTCGACAAGATAACCGGAAAGGAAGGAGATCACCGGGAGCGTCCCGGGAGGGGTCCGATGGAGATCGGGCAGCGCTGAAAGAGTTTTCGGAGCTAGGAAAAATTATATATATTATGTTTGATATTAATTAGTGTAATTAATATGCAAATATGATTTTCTATATTTATTTTCGAATTTATTTAGGCAGATTTCCCTAAATGGGCCTTTCGGACGAAAGAAGGCCCAAGAGAGCGGAACCCCCTTGGGGATTCGGTGGGGGCATGGAGGCCGGCCTAGGTGGGCCAGATGGGGCCCACCAGGGGGCCGGCGCACCCTCTTTGGCCGAACCAGGCTGTGGGATAGTCCCACATTGCCTGGCTGGCAAGGTTGGCTCCCCCTGGGAGACTATATAAGAAGGGGCACCCCTGGCCTTTTAATTCACCAATTAATTCCCGATTTCTCTCTCGATCTCGTGGTTCCCAAGTTGGAGCCGCGCCGAGCAGAGCAAGGGGATCTCCTCCACCATAGCCCGCTGCCGCGCTGCTGGTGTTCCGGTCCAAGTCTTCCGCTGCTCGTCCTGGACTGGAGCTTCGGAGGCCGTCGTCTCCACCATACGTGTGCGACTCCCTGCGAGGTGCTGCACTAGCGGTACTCGGAGGCCTGCTTCCTCTACACGACCTTGAGGTCGGCTTCGTCGGTCTTCATCGACAACGTTTGTGCGGGAACGTAATCCCCGCTTTCGGTCTACAAGGGTACGTATTCCGATCTCCGTTCGTACTACTATATCTGCATAGAATAGATCTTGGCATGCTTTTAGGATATCGTCGGTAGGAAATTTTTTGTTTTCTGCACACGATCCCCTTCAAGAAAACACTGAGAACAAAGCTTCCATAGCAATACAACAGGTACTACCACTAACCATACCATTTGCCGATTCTCCATAGTTGTGTCTTCGGAGAACTTCTTGACAGCTTCAACCTTTGATAGAATTGCCCAGGATTTTTTTCAGTATACAAAGGTAAAAATAAAGTAAAGTATTCCGAGTGTATGTTCCCATACAACCTCACTACATGAGATTGGGTGTTTTTCACGTGCTGAGATCAAAAACCTTGCTGCTATAAAGTCCCTCAGCCGAGGATCATTGCACCTTGCTGTTATATCTTAACTTTTCGATCAACTTTTGAATATGTAGTGGCATAGAACTGCATGTACTTGTTATGATAAATAAATCAAGAATCTATTTGGTGGGATCATGCATACAAAAATCTGATTTACAATAATTTTAGCTGTAAATAGGCATGAACGTGAGCAAGTGCATGTTGTGCAGCTTCTCCTTCAACAATTTTTCAAGACCTAGAGCCAGCTCCATAGCTGAAACCACAAGAAACCTCGAGTAAAATTACTGGAGGATTGTGGATGCAACCATCATTATTTCTATATCACAAGCTAGGTTCAGATATTTAACAACTTCTTATATTTATGATTGTTTAATTTTATTCTCGTCTAGTCACATACATTTTCAAAAACACTTTCAGATTCCAACACAACGCCAATCGGGCGTGATGCAAAGGTCACTGGTGACCAACTATATAACTCCTGAACAATTTTTGTAACAAAGCAGACGCGTGATGAAAAGGTCACTGGTGACCAGCTATATAACTTATGACCAGCTATTGTAACAAAACAGACAACCAGCTAAAAACATATATAAGTTCACTGAGGCCATGTTCAATTCATATAAGTTACTGGTGACCATCTACATAACTTATGACCAGTTTTTTTAACAAGGTAGATAACCAGCTCATAAAACATATATGGCCAAGTTCAGTTCATAATAAGTTAGCTTTGCATACACCTATTTTACCTTGTCTTTTGTTAGAATTATTGTTACTCTCCCTGGCTGCGTAATCTGTCAAAAACTGTGTGTCCCTTCCTATCCACTGAATATTCATCAATAGACGCCGACATGACCTAATAATCACAAACACACTCATCTCTCCCGCAAACTGTCTCAGGAAGAACTGCAACCATTAAAAAATTCAGCATACCGAGCATGGCCTTTCTCATAGTGGTCAAACTTCCCTACCCTCACTTCTCGTGTGTTCAGATGGACAGTTGGACACACACAAGTATTCGTTTCACCAAACATCGCCTGATCAATTTTTAGCTAGCACTCATGGTACAATGGTGTATCAAGTAAATGGGCAAGGAACTCGATTATACCTGGTACTCCATGAGCTCCTCGGTGTGGTCCCTTTCTTCTTCACTTGATTCCTTAAAGAAACTGGGAAAATAAACAAAGGTATTACATACAATTACAAACAGTGTTGACTTCAGAACATTGTACTGATTTATTTGGCAATTGAGCATCAGTATGACACAATACTTACTTGGCAAATCTCTTGAGGTCAGCATTGTCGGAGCCAAAATTAGGCATATATGAAGTTGTGCGTATATGACGGATTGTACAAAGCAACCTGAGACAGTGTTAATGTCACTAATAAATCCAAATTCCACGGTAGCTAGCATTGCTGATTCTAAGTAAAATAGAAGCTATCCTAATTTCTAAGAGAATAGATAAAATTTCCAACCGGTTCATCACAGGCAGTTGGTCATGCTCTTATTAATACATGATGCTAGGCGAATTAAATGGCAGTTGGTCATGCTTTGTGGGTGAATAGAACTCCATTGTATTCAACTAATTCCTAGACTCTGAGTATCATGTAAAGTCATGCTTTTATTAATACTTTGTAAAACAATAACCTAGCATCAAGCCATGGTGGAACATGTCATATAAGAAGATGTTCATACATATAAACTGGAGCAGCTTATGTCTGAAACCTGAAATCCATTTATAGACAAGTGAAGAGACTCCAAATACAGAACAAAATTCTACAAGTTTAGATAACAAAGTCACTGCTTATTCTGCTTGCTCTCATGATAGATAATATTCAAGTTAAATCTGAACTTTTGAACCATTCACAGTTAACAGAGATCCAGGTGAAATACAACAAATAAATATTTGACAAAGGTGTGTCATTTAGTCAAATTATTCTACCACAAACGGGCCTACCAACAATTGGACTCACCATCAGATAGAAAATGATAGCTCCCCATCCTTTTCTTCTATCCAAGTCTTGCTTAAATCATCTTAATATCTACATATAAAACATGGTGCAGTGTTACTGATTTTTAACAATTCATAAAAAGGAGAATGATGCTCACAGGAAAGCATTTGTATTTGTGTGAAGCATTCTAGTAAACACATGACATGCAAGTTAAAATTAGTCACAAGGCAGTGAGGGTGTGAAGGAGGAAGGCGAAGTGGATGCATTATCGGCGACCTCCTTCCGGACTGCGACCTGCTTCTCCAACCTCCGTCCTCCTGTGGAGATGGATGATCGTGAGAGTGATTGAGGATGGAGAATACGATGCAGCTAGATGTGTTAATCCTCAGTCTGTGTCTGCAGCCCTGTAGTAAAAAAACATCATCAATCAGACTTTGGAAAAGAACTTGAAGGAAATATCATCACTCTCAAGGTCATCTTGCGCTCACCGCGGAGAGGCAGAACCAGAACACACCAACGACCAACGGAACTCAAAATCGAAAAACGAACCTAATTGGTGGAGGGCGCATATCTCACCTCCTCTTGCGCCGCCTCCTTCTTGTGGTCTTCGCTGTCGGCGGCCGGAAGGCGAGCGGGGTGTCCTAGCTGGCGGCGCAGTACCTCCTATGGTGGTCTTCAGCAGCAGCGGCGGCGGCAGTCGTGGCCCTCTCCGCCACCTGCGTCCCGGGATCTCCAGCCACGTCTGATGCTCGACGCGGCGGGCGCAGCAGCGAGAGGACGGATGGATGGGGAAAGCTTTGGGAATGGGGCGGCTGGGCCCTGACCGTGGGATCCTGGGGGCGAGTGCGTGCCCTAGGTCGTGGCTCGCGTCCGGGGCGGGCGGCGACTGCGCTTGGTTGGCGCCGCCGCCTCCGCGGGTGGTGAGCGCCATGGTTGTACGCCCAGACGGCGGCGCAGCGTAACCCGGCGCCGGAGTAGGGCGGCGGAGGGGGAGGAGCTAGGGCGGAGGAAGGCGGTGCGTAGGGTGAGGCCGAGTGGCGCTCGACTCGATTAGGAGGAGAGCAGATCTTCCCGAGTGCACGGGCACGGACGCACGATCAAACTCCTGGCTGTGTCACCGAGCAGGTACCGCTTTGGGTACTAAGCGGTGGCAGTAGGTTGTAATATTTTCATTCAGAAGATCGAACGGGCTAGAGACGTCGAAGAGATATTGGATGGGCAGGATGCGTTTTTCCTGTCGGCTGCTATTTAATAGTAAAGAAATTTTCCATTTTCTACGGATAAGGTTTTGTAGGGCACAGAGTAGTATGGGCTACAATAACCGGGGTCTAGGTCGATCCAACAGAATTAGTGAATTACCGAGGCCTTGGTCGACCCAAGACCACGCCCCTATATCCCACTGACCACCTGGACCCACCGAACAGCGTCTCTTCGCTCGCCACGCGCGCGTCACGTGACGCTCCCTCGCATTAGCCCTAGCCGCCGCCACCTATCCCCCCAGCGAGCCTCCTCTTCCATTCTAATCCAGCCCCTCTCGAGAGCCCAAACCCCTCGTCCTACCAAACCCTAACCCTAAAACCTCCACCCTCCCGCCGCCGCCGCCGCAGGATCCACCTCTCCAGCCTCCGCGCAGCCCCCTGTTCGGATCGAAGCGGTGAGGAATCATCAGAGCTCTTCTCGCGTATCCTGCGTGGCTCGATTTCTTCGTCGCCAACCTCTAATCATTTTGGGTGACTGTCCAGATGTCGTCGGACGAGGAGGTCAGGGAGGAGAAGGAGCTCGACCTTTCCTCCAACGAGGTCGTCACCAAGTACAAGACCGCCGCCGAAATCATCAACAGTAATATCGCCTCTCCCTGACCTGAACTACCTCGTTTACTGTTCCGGAATCGATGCGATTCCTAGTGTTTCCGTTAGTAGGTGCGCAAGTGTTTATGCCCTGTATTGTTAGCCATGGCTCGATTTAGCTGTTTGCGTTAGTAGGTGCGCAAGTGTTTACAATTAGGATGTTGTATTTTACTCACTTTAGAATGTTATAAGATTCGGATTAAATTTCATACGGCTCCCTGGGACTATTCACATGGTTAGAGTTATGCTGTTCTGCTTGCAGTTTTTTCTGACGCTTATAGTAGCATTATTTGTTTGCTACATTTTTCTTGTGCTGGTGGACTCTAGTCTGGTGTGTTTACCTTTCTGCAAATTTAAGGTTCAGGTGTGCATTCGTTGATTAATGTTTGTTAAGCCATGTCACACTCCTTCAGATATGTTTGCATTGATATGATGTGATTTTATCAGATGTCTAATGCTTAGTTGATATTTTACTGTGGTATAGAGGCTCTGAAGTTGGTCTTGTCTGAGTGCAAGCCGAATGCCAAGATTGTTGACATCTGTGAGAAGGGTGACAATTACATAACAGAGTAATGAATCCAACTCTGTCTTTCACAACATATTTCTTATTGTCTCCTCACTTCTTCCTGATTACACTGGATTTCCTTGTTGAGGGCAGGCAGACTGGGAATGTCTACAAGAACGTGAAGAGGAAGATTGAAAGGGGCATTGCTTTCCCAACATGCTTATCTGTGAACAACACTGTCTGCCATTTCTCCCCTCTTGCCACTGATGATACAGTCCTGCAAGAAAATGACATGGTCAAAATGTATGGTCTCGCTTTAACCTTTTCTACCATGTGTGTTTATTTTTGTTTTGACACGAGCCTTGAGGATTCTGTTCTCATTTGACAGAGATATGGGTTGCCATATTGATGGTTTTATCGCTGTGGTGGCACATACACATGTTATCACAGCGGGGCAAATTGCTGGAAGAGCAGCTGATGTTCTTGCCGCTGCAAACACGGCAGCAGAAGTTGCAATGAGGCTGGTTAGACCTGGAAAGAAGGTATTTTTTCTACATTTTACAAGTGTTATTTCTGATTATTCTCTCTTTCACAATTTATCTTCTTTCTGTTACTTGCATGGTTGTCAGTAATTCCCCCTTTCTCTTTGTCATCATCTGCTCATATGCTAGTTTTAACTTGCATAAATTTGTGCAGAACAAAGATGTCACTGAAGCAATCCAAAAAGTTGCTGCTGCTTACGATTGCAAAATTGTGGAAGGAGTTCTCAGCCATCAGCTCAAACAATTCGTCATTGATGGCAACAAAGTGGTACTTAGTGTTTCCAATGCTGATACAAAGGTGGACGATGCTGAATTTGAAGAAAATGAAGTTTATGCTATTGATATAGTCACCAGCACTGGAGAGGGGAAGGTGATAATAGATGTTGTTTGCATAATGTTGTTTCTTCTTGTACATTTCTTACATTTTTTGTTGATTTGTGATCTGCAGCCAAAGCTATTGGATGAGAAGCAGACCACCATCTATAAGAGAGCTGTAGACAAGAATTATCACTTGAAGATGAAAGCATCGAGGTTCATTTTCAGTGAGATTAGCCAGAAGTTCCCAATCATGCCGTTCACTGCCAGGTTTGCTCTTGCACAATTATTTTTTGATGCGGTTTCTTTTTGTTTGTTACCTTACATGTGTTGTAATATTGTGGCAGGGCGTTGGAAGAGAAGCGTGCACGCTTAGGATTAGTGGAATGCATGAACCACGAGCTGTTGCAGCCATACCCTGTTCTTCACGAAAAACAAGGTAGTCAATATGATCCTGACAAAATTGACATTGATTATGCTACTCATGTTCAAACTCTCTTTAATTGCATAGACCTTTTAAAATTTGAATGGTTATCAATGAGTACTAGTTAATTTTGCTGTTTTTCGCTGACTTCAGTTATTCTGTCTCCCTCTCTTATCTTAATTTGTCTCACTGGTTGGTGCTCTGTGCAGGTGACCTTGTTGCACACATAAAGTTCACCGTGCTGCTGATGCCAAATGGATCAGACAAGGTAACATCACATCCACTTCAGACATTGGAACCCACAAAGTCTATTGAAGACAATGCTGAGATCAAAGGGTGGCTTGCTTTGGGTACAAAATCAAAGAAAAAGGGTGGTGGAAAGAAGAAGAAAGGTTTGTTTGGCTATATCTCTGCTGCTGTGTTTGATTACTCTTTGGTACATGTTGGTGCTGATGTTTTTTTTTCTCTTGATTGCTTGACTGGTTTAAATCTGTTTGGTAACTAACTCACAACTTCTCATCTAATAGGCAAGAAAGGGGATGCAGCTGAAGCAGAGCCTATGGAGGTTTCAAAAGATGCGCCAAGCCAAGAATAATTCTAATTTTTCATTTGCTTACGCTACTTTTGTACCTGCTCCTTCACTGCATCTGATTGTGTTATATTACATTCAGCTGTGGGAATTTGAGTACTTTTTTTTGAAGAGTCTGAAGAAATGATGCATCATGCTGCATACCCCGTTCACTTCAAAGCACAAATTGATAATTACCTATGGTGTGCTGAATGTGTACTTGTTAGTTCTGCTTATCTTTCAGTTCAACTTTGCTGTGATGTTTATCTGTGGCTAACATTTGTAAGGTGTGATTGCTCTCAACCTACGTTATCACTTACTCTCTTCGTTTAGAAATAGATGTCTTGATTTGTCCACATTCGGATGTATGTGTATACAAAAGCATGTCTATATACAACCGAATCTAGACAAATTTATGACATCTATTTCTTGAATCTAGCTGTTATGGCATGAAGGGCTGTCTATCTATGCTTGCTATTTCATCTTTTTTGCGATGTTAGAATATTCAGCACTTAATATGTACTCCCTCCATTTTTTAATATAAGATGTTTTAGCTATTTCACATGTTGTCTATACACACGTTAATGAGTAAATATGAACACTAAAACATGTTTAGATACAAGTTTGAGATGTGAATGTGGAAAAAGGCTAAAAAGCCTTGTATTAAAAAACAGAGGTAGTATGACCTACACCTACTACAGTAACATGAATGTTTTGGCTGTCTATTCTACTGTAATGCAAGTACTTTTACCCACCCAATTCACAACTTATTGGCTTGTGCATAAAACTATTTCTGGCCCCAAATTTAGTTTTGGTGACAATGTGTGTCTGATATATTTGATATATTTTGCAAGCAGCAGTATAGCTAGCCCAAAAAGAAGGGCAGTCCTATAGACTAGTGATTGGTAAGATGGGCTATTATTGGGCTGAATTTTACTACATGGCAAAAATATCTTGAGTTGAGCAGGTTACAATCCGATTTTAGCGGAATACAGCTCCGGCCCTTGTATCAAAGAAATTCCATCGGTCCGGCTACGAGATCTACGAAGAATGCACTCTATATGTAACTTTGCCGTAGTCTCATTTTCTCATTTCCCTAGAGAACCAATATAGCATCAATAGCATCATATGTCTTAACTAGTCACTCAAAGGGTTCCTGGCGATTGTCTAGACTGAAGATCCTCCTGGCTTCTTTGTTCCTGTTTTTGGAGACAATGTATCTCTGATTTTCAATTAATATAATCCGTTATGGTGGCTTTTCCTTTAAAAAAAAGACATAGTCGATGCTGAGAACAACATATATTCATCGATGTATGTGCTGATTTTGTCGTGCCACTGAATTTGAGAAAAATGAACAAGAAGGTGAAAGTAGACGTTGTGTGTTCGAAAAAATAACTTCCGTAAACCTGAGATCAAAATAAAATTAAACAAACTGACGGAGCACTGGCGGTTCAGCCCATGACACTAGCCCCAGGGCCCACCCTTCTCGCTGCAAGTGGGTCCCACGTCCTTTGGCGGCGGCGTGGTACACAAAAACCCTAGCACCCTCCCCCTTTTACGCCCCCTCCTCTCGATCGACCTCCCGAAAGCTCTCTTCTTCTCGCCGCCGCGTCGACTCGAAAGTAGCAACCGCGCCGCCGATCGTCCCTTCCGATGGCCGACAAGGAGCCCGTCGTGGAGCGCCACGTCGCGGAGGAGGAGGGCGAGGAATCCTCCGCCGCCACGGCCGCCGCCGCGGCCGGCGAGGAGGAGGACACCGGGGCCCAGGTCGCCCCCATCGTGCGGCTCGAGGAGGTCGCCGTCACCACCGGCGAGGAGGACGAGGAGCCTCTCGTCGACATGTAAGCTCTCCCACCCCCCGCCTTCTCGTCCAAGGTTTGCTTGCTCTGTTTCGGCTCGATCTGGTGCTGATTTTATCGGGGATGGCGATGTGTAGGAAGGCGAAGCTATACAGGTTCGACAAGGACGGGAACCAGTGGAAGGAGAGGGGCACGGGCACCGTCAAGCTTCTCAAGCACAAGGAGAACGGCAAGGTCCGCCTTGTCATGCGCCAGGCGAAGACTCTCAAGATCTGCGCCAACCACCTAGGTTTGTAGCTAGCTACCGCATCCGATTTTCTTTTCTCTATATATAGGAGATCTCTTCCGATCGCTCGGTTGCTTCGAGGAGATTCGTGACAGGATCTCACGATTGTGGCTTTGCTGCTGTGTATGTGTGTGCAGTTATCTCAACCACGAAGATGCAGGAGCACGCTGGTAGCGACAAGTCCTGTGTCTGGCACGCGGCAGACTTCGCTGATGGAGAGCTCAAGGAGGAGATGTTTGCCATCCGGTTTGGCTCCGTGGAGAGTGAGTTCTCTGCTCTTTTTTCCAGGCTGCTCAAGTTGCAATCTTGTCTTGTGTGGTTTACTTTGTTGGATAACATTCTACGACATCAGGCTTTTTGGTTCATGTCTTTGTTCCCATAGTAATAGTTGTTTCTTATGTAAGCTTTTGTGAGATGCATGCGCCACACATGTTTGACATGTGCTGGTTACATTCTTTTAGCAGAATGATGTCTATTTAGGAATTAGGATGCTCGGTGGATCATCAACAGTATCTCCCATAATTAGGGGTTGGCGGGTTGGTTACCGCACGATTCACATGCTTGACATGGGCTGGCTGCATCCTTTAACAGAACGATGAATTAAGTCTTAAACATGTGCATCGTTTTATAATCTTACTTGTGATGATTTATAGATCATCAACAATGCCATGCTTAGTTAGGAATTAGGATAGCTGGATTGACTATCGCAAGTTCCTTGTTTCAAGAGACAGCCATTCCTTATCATAGTGAAACTGACAATCACAACCTACCATTGTTCTCATATGACCTCGCTTGAATAATTCACCACCAAAACAAAAAAGAGTGTATTTGCATGATTTGTGTTAGCCTCTTGATGTTTTTGAATTTGAACTATTCAAGGTTTGTCTAAATTTGCATTGCAACATCTTAGTTCTATCATGTCTCAGACTTTAAGGTTTGTCTAAAGCACAAAATCGTTTACCACTGGTAGACTTAGATTTGTGATATATGGGGTGTGTGTCGCTGTGTTTGTGCATGCGTGTCAATGATAGCAAGAACATGCACTCTGCCCTGCCTGAGGTGCTGTTACATTACTTTTTTTAAACATGATTGGTTCTTTCATTTTGTGGGTGTTTTTTTTATCTTGAATAGTGTTTCTGCTAGGAAAATATTTGCCTCTTTAACCTATTGTCTTAGTGCTCTTCTATAGTATTTTGGGGGATTTAATCATAGTATCTATTATACTATTGTCTTTTTACTTATCTAAGTTAGTGGTTGCTTATTGGATATAAATGTGCGTTGCTATGTATGGCTGCTGCTTAATCTTTCTCTATCAGCAATACCATCTCTCCTGCAAATCAACCTGACTGCTTGTGCTTGTTCAAGTAGTCATTTTTAGTCAATACACCGAGGTTTTAGTTCATTAGCTTACCTAGCTTAATTAGGCTAGGCTCCACTATCCCGTTTGTGCTATGGCCTACCTGGGCAAAGATACATACTTGGTTGCATGTTAGCTAGTTAACCTGGGCTACATAAAGGGGCAGTTCCTATATCCACTAGCAGGACAGAAGTTTGAGACTGCATTTTTCTAACACTTGCCATCAGAAGACAGCTGGGTATTGGCTGATTTTCTAGCCCATAAAAGCTAGTTTGTTCTGCAGAGTGAGTTATTAATGCTCTACCAAACCCTCATCTTTGCCTGACATGGCTAGTATTAACTGCTAAATAACCAAACACACTAGTGAATTGAAAACCATGCAATTTATTATGCTCTATGCGGCCATAGTGATAGTAGCTGGTGCTCTATATTTTTGTTCCACTAAGTGCAAACTTTTTAGTCATTTGGATTGTCTGAAACTACTTGAATGCCACAACTAATGATGTCTGTTTTATCTATAGACTGCAAGAAGTTTAAGGACTTGGTTGATGAGATTGCGGAGCTACTTGCAAAGAATGAAGGCGAAAGTGAAGAAGGTTCGTCGGCTGCTGGACTGCTGGAGAAACTCAGTGTAAGCGAAAGCAAACCTGAGGAAAGCGCAGCAAAGGAAGAATCAACTGATGCTGGTAAGGAGACAGAAACTAAAGCCGAGGCATCCCCTTCAGAGTAGTGGGTAGAGCAGCACCCATCGCAACGGTACTGCTGAGCACTGCTTGGTGGGAAGAGTCAGTTTGTCGGTCCTTCCCTTCTAGTCAGGTAGTTGGTTACCAGTCAGAAGGTGTCTTGAGCAGAGTCCATCTTCACCTATTGGGTGTCATGGGTAGTATTTGTTTATGTAAGATATCTGCTCACAGTCTGGCGTTGGCATTTTGGATCAGGTGTTGTGTTGAGAACTCGAAATGTAGTCCATGAGTATTGAGTTTGGAACATTTTGGGTTTGATTTGCGGGTGTGTTCACTGCATCTGTCAGTTATGGATCGCGTACAATTCATATAAGTTACATGTTATATTATTTTTGCACATTTGATATGATTTGTCTTCGGATTTGACATTTGCCATTTGATATGACTTGTCTTTGGATTTGACAACTAATATGATATTCTTCGGATTTGTCTTTTGGTTTGTTTTCTTATTTGACATTTGCCAATTTCTTGACCCAGTCAACTGTACAAAGCTCTTGTTGCGTAAGTGATGGACCAATTGCTGGGAGCTTAAGGGTTAGCCAAACCTTTTGTCCTGAAAGTGTTCTGTGGAACGTGTACACTGACATTAGCAAAACTTGGTACTCCGTTCCAAATTAGAGAATTAGCAGTTATCTAATATCTAATTTAAAATGAAAGTGCATCAGTTTGCCACACTCCATGTTCTACCTCAAAAAATTGGCTTCATGAGCTGCCATATTAGCTTCCGTAGAACAATAAGCAAATTTAATATGTGCAAGACTTCCACAAAGGAATGTACATTCCTCGTAACTAGCCGTTGCGCTCCCAATGTATTTGCTACCATTTTGCATGACCTCCACTACGAAACTTTGATAAAGGAATGTACATTCTCATAAATAGTCATTTCCGCCCTTAATAGGTCCAATAAATACTTATGATTGCCCCGTTGCAAGCATCCACAAAATACAAAATGAGAATTAAAATAAATCTAAGTACAATATGAAAATCCGGGATTCTACGCTCCACAGTGCAACAATTCAAAAACAAGAGGTTCAAGTTCTCCGACAGCCTGAAGTACCATGCAATCGACGTCTACATGACATTCTGCATTCCTCTAGACCCATAAGGGTGAAGTGCCATGCAGTCGACGTTTGCATGACCTTCTGCATTCCCCTATACCATAAAGGTGAAGTGCCATGCAGTCGACGTTTTGCATGACATTCTGCATTCCTCTAGACCTATAAAGGTGAAGTACTACACCACTAGAAGAATACACCACAACTTAAATACCAAAATATTAATTATTATTCAACATATTTGATTATTAGCATCAATACTTCTCTCATGTACTCAAGAACTAAACGAACTACTCACAAGACATCATATTGATTATGGATCATGATGAGAGATGATATATGAATGAAATACCAACTTGTCATACAAAGAATTCACCGAGAAAACTCAATAGCACAACCACAACGAAGTAATTAATACCGTAAGATCTCAATGAATAACACAAGTACAGCCCTAAGTGTTACATCAGGATGAAGATGAGCGGTGGAGACGGTGGTGCCGTGATGGAGATGATGCAGATGATGATCCAACAAAGATCCACCTCAGGGAGTGAATTTCCTCAACAGATTTCTCAATGCCAGAGCTCTTTTCTCACCAACATAGATGACATAAAGAAACAATGCATTATACCGGTATACTTATCATCTTCTTTAAATGACATGAAGAACTAAGAGAAGATATATTTTCACCTGTACATGTCCTAAGAACCTTGATTTTTAGTGCAGATTTAAACTAGATATGCAAATTTTAAGAAAAACACTGCAATCCAGAAGTAATCTATTTTCATCCTTAGTCATAAGAGCTAGTAAAAATGTAGCCATAAATATTAGCCTTGCAAGGAGATTATACCAACCAGGCCAACAAAATCCCCACACATCACCACCATCCTCTGCTACTGCCAAGCGGGCCCGGGCCCCACATGTCATTCCCACAGCCCCCACCGCCCTTTAACTAGTTGCTGACTCGCTTCCCCTCTGTCCGTTCAGACCGACCTCGCCCTCCTCCTCCTTCCTCCGTCTTCTTCCCCGAAGCCGCCCTCGAAGCTCTCTCCAACTAGAGCTCTTCCTCCGAGCCTCACCTCACCCCACGCTCCTCCCCGCTCGATCGCCCCTCTTCCGCGCCGCACTCTCCCGCCGGATTGGAGATCCGGGTCCCCGCGCTCTCGGTAAGCCCTAATCCCACCCTCCTCGTCCAATTTGATTCCGCCGAGCAATCGTCCAATTCTCGCGTTGCGCGTTGCGCGCGCGCTTGGGTTCTGCCGCCCCGAGCTTTCGGGAGGTGTTTTCTTTGTGCGACGCGTGGTCTGACATGTGGGGCCGCCCGGGGTTGATCCGAACAAGGGTTTGGGCCCAGGATCCGGCGGTGGTTGGCGGCGTCTAGAATGATGGTGGTGGTGGTATGAAGATTGTGGAGAGGTCCGCTAGAGATGTTTGGTGCTGGATTGCACTGGAATTGGTGGGATCTCAGCAGCTGAGATCCGGGCGGTGCGTGGCAGTGGGTTGAGCTGGCTGGATCCTGGCTTAGAGGTGCATTAGAGTGCTATGGTGGCAAGCTTCGTTTGCTTTGAAGTTATGTAAATTCTTTATCGTGGCGCGATGACTTATCAATTCAAATGAAGTGAGCGGTAGCTCTTAGCGCTACATTTCGAGCTTTGGTAACATCTACATTTAGGTCATTGATGGAAGTTGCATGGATCATGGGTTGTTTGGTTCGCTAGCTGGCTCCAAGAACTTCGGATAAAGTCTCTGTTGTCCTTTTCCTTGTTGTAGAGTTAGTATGTCGTGCATTTGTCTCGGTGATGCTTGTTTTCAAGTTAATTGGTACTACTGGTCTTTGTATAGTGTTTCTGTCGCGCTTTACTTCGCTTTGTGCATTGCATTGTCAGTATGGCCTGATTAAGTGGTTTCGGTAATTACTAGTATTAATTAAAAGCCGTACGTGACGGAAAACAAACAAGTTTTGTGTCGAACTGTGTGTCACTGTTCAGATTTGTGAAGACTATTGAAGGAGTATAGCTAATGACATTATTAAGCGTACTGTTGTATTTATAGGATATGTCACGTATAATATTAATTATTCCTGATTTAATACAAATAACCTGTCACGATGCAGTTGGCCTACTTTGCTGATTATGCTTTACCAGTCAATATAAATAAGTAGAAAGCTGCTGTTTGGGGAAATAAAATTTGCTAATAGAACCATGGAATAAAACAAGATATCACGCACTGTAATATTTATGTAATGAACTAAGTGACGATACAAATACAAGCAGGTCAAAGCTATCTTTTTGTTTCTTACTTTGGACTTCGGGTGTACTCTGCGACTTGATGAAAAAATATATGATTTGACGTGTTATTTATAGCTCACGATCTTCTATATTGACAGGTATTTTCTGTGATTTGAGATTTGTCACTGCTTCTTGCACATTTGAACTCAATGGTTGCAAGATTAGTCTTTTGCAACTTCTTGTACTCATGTTGAACTTGTTAGCAGCGTAAACTTGACAGAACCAGGTTAATGGCATCTTGTACAAAGTCAGACTTGTTATCTGGTAGCCCTGATGGGCATGGATACTTCAACGGACCACGTGTTCCATATTCATCTGCCTCATTGGAAAGGTCAGGAAGCTTTCGTGAAGGTGGTGATAATTATGCGATGTTTCCAGTATCAAGCTCATCGAGATCACCAGCAGTTGACTCAGCTACCCTACTTCATTCCCTGGCCATGGAACTAAGAACAGCAACTTTGGATCCGAAAGCATCTCGGTTAGATTTAAAAAAATCAATAAGTTCCATATTTGGAATTTCCCCAGAAGAGTCAACATCAACTCCATGTACAGGCAGGAACTTTCCTAATTCTGTTGAAGAGATCAGACGTGTGAAGAATAATATTAATGATATGTCAAACAAAGCTAGGTATTATTTGCTACTCTCTATGCCGTCTTGTGAGTTGAACTTAGAATATGAAACAGGGCAGCAATATGGAACTCTAAATTGCTATTAATTAGTTCATTGGCAAATATATCCATTTTAAATCCATCTTTATTGGCACTGGACCTTTTTTCTATCATACTCAATTTACTGTACTAGGCAACAGTTTGTGGGGAGACGATTTGCATATGGATTATTATTTGAAATTTGACACTTGTGAGAAACCATGAAGTAGTTAATTCAGTTATGAGTGTCTTTGCAGGGAAAGAGCTAGAGTTTTTGGTGCTTCTGTAGCAAAGATGGATAAATATTGTCCTAATATTTCACGAAAGCGTTCCCGTGGAGATGGTTCATCTAATGATCGATCTACTGTATCTCTCTCTGGAGGAGTTATATCAAGGACTGGCCCTCAAGGCCATCTAAATGCAGATGATACGGAACTTGGGCCTCAAAGAGAAGAGAGGACAAAGAATGCTGTACACAATAGGAGATTGCGTACATCAATGACAGAGGTTGTGGCTTGCATGTGTTAACTTTTATTTAACTTTTTGCTTGTCATTACATCTCTTTTTCTAAGGAGTTATAGTCTGTATTTTGGCTGCTCAGTGCATGTGTTGCTTGATGCTAAGCCCTGTAAGGCTGTAACTTTCTTGCATATCAAATTAGGCCTTGCTTTAAACCGATTTTCTCTCTATTTTGTCATGTGGTTTAGCTATTGGCTCTAGTACATCTAGTGTGATCTGCTGGTCCATTGTCATTGTTAACTTGCATGTGATGATATTTCTTGTGTATAGAAATTATATGAATCTCCAGTTTTTTATTTATTTTTATTTTAAAAATTCATAACTCAATCTATTTCTGGTTTACTAGATGGATGCAAGAACCACAAGTCTGTCAAGGGGGTTAGGGCCTACCGATAGAATCTCAGATCCTGGGAAAGTCACAAATGGTGTTCCAGCAGTCCCTGAAGAAAAAAGTAGAGGCTTGGCAACTAGTATTGATGGTTGGGAGAAGCCTAAAATGAAGAAGAAGCGTTCTGCCATTAAGGTAGATGTTTCATCAGCTGGTATTTCACGAACCACAGATGTAGACCGGGAGCAGAAACAAGGCACACAACACAAGTTTAGCAGTGATGCTAGGGCAAGAATGGGAAGTTCCCCTAGTTTCAGGTGAAAGACTTGTTATCATTCTTAAATCCTTGTATTTCAGTGCACTGATACTCTGTTGAGTAAGAGCTTCATTCCTTTTGAGTAATTTAATAGTTTCTATCTGCACATTGTTCAAATTGAGTGCAACCAAATTTAAAAGAAATCCTTTTCATCACCATTTGTCATTAAATCAACACCATTTTCTTCTTGTTCTGTGTATTAATTGTATGAAACTGAATGTGCAGGTCTGGAACTGTCGCATCTGTCTCTGGCACTGGTAAAGCGGACTTGCTTTCTGCACAAAATGGTCTTGTGGGGCGATCCTTGAATAGGAATGACCAAGACTGCGGTTTCCATCCTACGAACAAAAGGGATCGTCAAGTTGTTTTAGATAAGGAAATGTTGAATTCAAAAGCTACTAATAAGTAAGATCTGTTTCTCTACCTTTTACGTTGAACGGGTGTAGTTACCTCCTGTTGTGAAGCCTTATTTTTTTACCATAAATGTGCTTATTTGTGCAATAAAAAAACACACGGTATCTAAGGCATTGAATTTTTCAGATTTGGCGAAGATGACATCGGTGCTAATATCACATCAGTATCAAAGGCAAACGGATCTGCTAGGGGACCCAGATCAAATTCTGGTTCATTACTGAAGTCATCTCCAAACATCCACCGACAACAAGCTAATCCTGACGATTGGGAACATCCTTCTGGCACAAATAAGTTGAATTCTGCAAGTGGAGCTGGCAATTCCAAGCGTACGAAATCCGCACATTCCCTATCACCTCCCACCCAGTGGGTTGGACAGAGACCTCAGAAGATATCCCGTTCAGCAAGAAAGTCAAATCTAGTACCCCTTATCACAACCACTGATGGCGCACTAGTATCAGGTTCGCTGGAAAGTCCATCTATTAGTGAACAGTCTACGGGGTTACCCAGACGCGCATCTATAAATGGCCCACAGCAAGCCAAACGGGCAGACCATGGGCTCTCAACTGGATGTGAAGGAGATGAGTATGGATTTGCCGAGAAAAAGTTAAGGGACAAGACCAAAAGGACTGGTGAACTGGATGATGGCCACAGTGGTTTTCAAAAGATTGCATTGCTTGGGCATCCTTCCAAAAGGAATAAGTTATCTGCTGATGAGGATACTGGAGATGCTTCACGGAGACAAGGAAGGATTGGGCGTGGGGTTACTCCAACCAGGCCCAGTACCCCTGCATCACTTGACAAGCTTGAAAATGCCCCGACGACAAAACAAAGAAGTGTTAGGACAGTATCAGAGAGAAACGATAGGTGAAATTATTCTTCAGCTAACCACTAGCCCTTTGAAATAGCAGCTCAGCGTCTTACAGTGAATTTCCTGTGCAGTAAATCTGGAAGACCACTGATAAAGAAGATATCGGAAAGGAAAGGCAATGCACGCCCTAGACATACAAGTAACAGTGTGCAGTCGAACTCTACAGGTACATGCCTAACATCTTAGTGTTCTAATGTTCTTTGTGATTCTAGTGTTCTTTCATTCTGCTAACCTTGTCTCATTGACTTGTCAGTGCAATCAGAAAATGATCATAAAGAGCTTCTTGCGTCAGCAAATGCTGCTCTAAGTAAGTCTCTACTATTCTTCTCAAGTTCTTGGATTTATCTTCTTTCTTGGATGTCTTTGGATGATGTTTCTGCTTGTTTTCAGGGTCTGTTTATTCAAGTCCATTCTGGCGGCTAGTTGAACCTTTCTTTAGTTTTCTGACCACAGAAGACATAGCCTACCTAAATCAACAGGTATTGCTGGATTATCTTATTGTATCAATATAATTATGCTTTGCTTGGTAGCTTCTTGATTAATACCTCAATTGGTTAGATGCATTTGCCAGATGACTCTGCTGCGAGCAGGTCAGTCGAAGGAGATGAAAGTCGGAAATGCAAGGTACTCTCTTGTGCTTCTTCATTACTTTACTATCAAAACCGTTGCTTAGCTATGCATTTTTGGCAGTTAGTTACCATGTATATAAGTCGTAGAATGCGTTCATAGTTTCTCTTCATCATTGATCCATATCTTATTTTCTACCGGTCTAGCTTATTAATACTGAGATTTTTCCATTTGCAGGGGAGCCTTGAGTACATTTCAGAGCCATCGACTCCGGCTGGTAGCAACAAAGATGACCATAGTGCTCTTCTGAATGGGTATGCTCTCAATGGGATGGTGAATGATGCAGATATTGCCTGGGGAACAAGCTGCATTGAACCTATCCTGGATCAACTTGTCCAAGGAATTGATGTGAGAGGTTGTGGTTCAGTTGGGCAAAGACTTATTCAAGCTTGGATAGATGAAGATAAGGTTGATGATATTGCCACCGAGATTTACAGCAGTGAAGGGTATCCATTTGATACACATGAAATTCATTTCGATGAAGGAGGATGGAAACCTCACTGCGAAGGTTCAGGGAATTTCCCTAATGGTTTGATGTTGGGATCTGATTGGAAATATCATGATGAAGTGTCACACAAGAACAGTAATGTAATCGAAAAAGCCAAGGTGTGGCCTGAGTTTGAGTACAGTGAAATGTGCTTCAGTGATAGGATTATCATCGAGCTAAGTGAAGTGGGTGTATCTATTGAACCTGTGGTAGGTCTCTTCTCGCTATTGCAGTAGTTTTTGGTTACGCCGTTTAGGATTATTATGTTGCTTATTGTCTTCCCGTGTGCATTTTGTACATTTCCATGCATGGTCTACCAAGTAACAGGTTATTATCAATCTGTTTCCTTTGCGTAATCAGATAATAACCTTGAAGGTTACCTTAGGTTGACACCAATGATTCTTTATGAAAAGTAGAAGTTACATGTGCTCATGAGTGGGTTTGCCCATTTTTTTTGGGAATCGCTCATATTTAAATTGCTTGCCTGCACTGATTTTGATGGGTTAGGCAAACCCACTGATTATCCGCCTCTTGAGGTAACCTGTAATTCTATAGGATTATATAGTACGAACTCAGCCACTGCCTTAACAATTCCTTCTCTTATTGGTTTAATGATTAGATGCGCTTTTGCTTTGTATGGGCTACGTCTTTTCATTCCATTAGAAGGTTGGACATTTATCTTGGATGCATACCGCATATGCCTCCAGCCATCTTATATTTGATAGCTCGGCTGCTTGTTGAGATAATAATATGATTAATAATGGAAGCAAATACTCAGTTATTTTTATTAGCATTTTAAATATGGGTATATGTGTTTAGCTGTATTTATTAGATGAAGTATATGGATGTTATTTAGATGTGAGCATAAAGTTAGATTCTGAAGTCTATTGCATCCATATCCTGCTAAGATATGAATAATTTTAATTTCTGTTGGATCTATATACTGGCTTTTGACCCTTATAGCTTCACGTTGTGTGAAACACGTGGTACTATCATTTTGCTTAAACCAACTGGAGAACATGGTTATTGAAGTTGATAAAAGCTATATCTTGTGACCAGTCTCCATGAAGCTTCATTAGCATATAGTACAAAATAGTTCAATGTCTTTTGGTTTCTCTGCTAATTGTTAGATATTAACAGAAGTTTGATCTCATTTTTTAACATCCCTTAGTTTTATCAAGCCACAGTGCAAAACATTTCTTATTGTCCTGACTAACTTGTTACCATTCCAGCCTGATCTTGCACAGACTGAAGATGAGGATGTCAATGCTGAAATCTGCAAATTAGAAGGCCAACTTCATAAAGAGGTATTAATAACTATATGCGCATACATGCTTGTTGCACATTCCTTGAACAAATTGTTCCACTATTTTGAGTGTGAAGTTAAATGTAGTCCATTTATAATGTAAAAGGTTGCGGAGAAGAAAAAATTACTGGCGAAGTTGGCTGGAATAGTTAGAACCGAGAAGGAGTCTCAGCAAAGGTATTGCACATCATTTCTTATTTGTTGGAGAACTATTTTGTATGAGTTTCAAACTCTTATATCTACATGGTTCTCCTATACCAGGGAATTTTCGCGACTCGCCATGGAGAAACTTGTGCTGATTGCTCACGATAAATACATGGTAAAATTTAAAAAATTACCAAGAAACAGCTGCTGCTTAATTTCTTTGTTGGGTTGGGTTATTAGCTAGGGTGCACTAGTTTGTGGCCTCCTAATAACCAATAAGTCTATATGTTTTTTATTAAGGTTTCCTGAGACTAGTATGTATATTTTCTTACATTGTTTTATGATGACGTCATATTTGAACTTTTCTTAGATTTCGAGTCATCGAAATTTGTTATATTTTCATACCAAGCTTTGTAGACTCATGGTCATTATATTTTCATACCAAAGCATTTTCATACCAAGCTTTATAGACTCATGGTCATTATATTCGTTTACTTTATTAAATGATTACTATTGTTAATACCAATCTACAGGCTTTCTGTGGTTCAAATACTTCAAGCAGCAAAAATGGTAATAGAGCTGGCAATCATGCTGCCCTCAGTTTTGTCAAACGCGCAATTGCACGTTGTCATATCTACGAGGAGGCAGGAAGAAGCTGTTTTGATGAGCCCCCTTTCAAGGATATGTTTGTATCAGCAACTTCTAACCGAAGAGACCTAGACTCTGCTTCACAAGGTATGGTGGTAACACATAACACATGTACCTTATATTAACTATGAAGCACCCACATGGTTTGGTAAACGTAAATAATGCTTCTGTGGTTTGTAAAAACGAAGTAAGCATTTCTGTTTATCATCGAATACTATCTTTACTATAACATTCTTGTGATCTTATTGACTTGTTTGTTTACAGACAATAACACGGTACCGAAATCGGTTCAAACGCCTAGTGCATCAGATGCTTCTCGAGCGAGCAGTCACTTGTCGGATGTGCCATTTGCTAAGGAGGATCCCTGGACAAATAATGTGAAACAAAGGGAGTTGCTGCTTGATGAGGTTGTGGGTAGCATAACCGGAGGAACTCTAAAAGCTTCAGGCCTTGGGACTCCCCTTGTTAGCAATACAAAAGGAAAGAGAAGTGAGAGAGATAGGGAAGGGAAGGGGCACAATCGAGATGGTGGTAGATCCGGGCGACCGCCATCGTCCAATTCAAAAGGAGAACGGAAGAATAAAACAAAGCCAAAGCAGAGGACAGCCAACATATCTGCTCCTGTCAGCAGTGCTCTCCTCCGAGATCCACAGCCGCCAACCAAAATAAATCCTCCAGACAGAAGCAAGGACAGTAGTACCTCTGCTGCTACTACTAGACGTGATGAACCGGCAAATCCTACCAGTGATGCCGAAATACCGGACTTATCTAACCTCGAGCTGCCAGGAATCGACGGTGATTTTGGTGGCTGGTTAAATAATATAGACGACGATGATGGGTTCCAGGATCTCGACTTGATGGGCCTCGAGATCCCCATGGACGACATCAACGAGATTAATCTCATGATATAGGCCCACATAGAAAAGCTTCATATAGTGCACAGGTAACAGGTGATTTTCTCAAGATAACCACCAACCCCAGCAGGTTTAATTAACACCAGGCCTGATAGGCCCCAGGTAGATGTTTTTTGTTATGATAAAGCTTGTAGAGACCTTCATGTCCCCTGCTTACACATCCCCCAGCTTCTGTATCAGCGTGCAATTCGCCTCCCTACCTTGTACAATAGGTTACTCTGTACTGTACATATCTATTTTGGAGTACAAGGTAGGGAGGCGTTTATCCAGATGTACTCAAAAGGCTGTACATATATCTCTTGTGCTAAAATAAAGCAGTGTCAGTTGGAGCTTTATTTCCCTAACTGTTTGGCGTTTTTTGGTTGTGGTCTGCCACGAACAGTTGGCGCACGCCTTCGGTGCTAGTACCTGGCAGGCTTATCTTTCTTGGCTATTTTGGAACGTTGTGTTGTGTCATCTCTGCCAAGGCTTTGTCGTGGTAGCAATGCACATATTTTAGTACGACAGAAGCGTTCTGTCACCTGCGTTAGCAATGGTGGCTAAATATAGATTAATTATATTGATTTAATACCGAAAGATACCGAGTTCTGTATAATGTTACCACCATATCTTGTGCTAATAAATGTAAAATATATACAGTGCCAACTTAAGCAACTTACTCCTAGTAACCGAAACGTCTGGGAGGTGTGAACCACTAGTGCACTACTACCAGCTTTTGTTTTGACAGTTAGTGCACTACTAACTTGCGAACCGCCAGCAAAACCGTTACGAGCTGGGTGACGACGTGACGTGCGACGTGCGTGCTGCTGGGTAACGCACGCACAACACATTCAGTGATAATCGCAACCACACCCGAACGAACTCGCCAACAGAAGAAACCGGATGATCGATCGATCACACCGGCCAACAAAGTTCACAGGAAAATAGAGGACCAATCCATCCGAAAGGTTTTAGGTTTTCTGTTTGCTAGTAATTTCTAAAGTAAGTAAAAAATTCAACAAGAAGCTAGCTAGATCCTAGCCGGGGATTGAGTGGAGATGATCTAGATGAGCAAATTAACAAGCAACAACAACGAGGAGTTGAGATTGAGAGTGAAACTTGCATCGCATCGCAACTGCTTCGTTCGATCCCGTCTATCCGTCCGTCCGTTGGTCTCGACCGGCTGCCGCCGGGTACGCTTCCGGTCGCTCGATCCTGGCCACCGCCGGCAGGGCGGCGCCGGCGCTGCCCAGGGACGCGATGACCGAGGAGTAGACACTGCCCATGTGGCGCTGCACCTCCTCGGCCACCATCTGCCGCATCGCCGCCTTCAGCCACGGGTTGCGCTCTAGCCGCGCCCTTTCACTCTCCACCCAGGCGTCCCGCGGCGGCGGCGGTGGTGGTGGGGGAACCGGGGTGAGGGTGACGGTTCCGGCTCCAGGAGGGCCGAGAGACAGGGACGTTGGCGGGTCGGGCGGTGGCGCCTGACCGTTGAGCTTCGCCTTCGCCGCGAGAGGGATGCACTGGCGCTTGGCGGGGGGAGGCGCCGGCGCTGCTGCTGCCATCGAGTCCTCACTGTCCTCGTCGTCCTCCTCCTCCTCTTCCTCCTCTGTCAGTGTTAGATCCAACGACTGGACCGACGAGACGGCGTTGCCGGCGCCGACGGGAGGAGGCGCGAAGACGACGCCGTTGGCGTTGGCGTTGGCGGCTGCCGCAGCCGCCCTGCGGTTACGTCGCAGCGTGGAGTTCCAGTGGTTCTTGACGGAGTTGTCGGTGCGTCCCTGGAGCTTCCTTGCGATGGTGGCCCATCGGTTGCCGACCCTGGCGTGCTCGGCGAAGATGAGCGCGTCCTCGTCGGGGGTGAAGGGGCGGCGGTGCACCCCGGGGCTGAGCTGGTTGCACCAGCGCAGGCGGCAGGACTTGCCCGACCGGCCCGGGATCTCGGCGCTGATGAGGGTCCAGTTGCGGGCGCCGTGGCGGGACACGGCGTCGCGGAGCAGCTCGTCCTCCTCGGGGCTCCACGACCCCTTAATCCGGCTCCGGCGTCCTGATCCCACGCCGTCGCCGGCCGGGAGCACCATTCTCGGCGGCGTCTCGTGGGTTTCTACGGTGGTCTCGCACATAGTACGGTGTGTGTGAACTGTATAGGGAGGAGGAGGACTCGGGGTCGTCGGCGTCGGTGGATTGAGGGGTGGGTGTATATAAAGACGGGGCTCTAGGCGAGGGACGTGCGGTTCGGTTGGGATGGAGGAGGAGGCGTTGGTTGGTTCGTGTGCGTGCATGCATGCATGCCATGCGGGGCCTGGGGCGTGTTAGGTGGGCGGGCGCGCTTTACAGTTTCGCGTTCTGGGGCGTTTCCGGTGCGGTTTTGGGGCGTTTGTTTCTCCTTCTTCCTTCCTTCCCAGTGGTGCTACTGCTACCGTGCTACGTGGGGGGGCGGACGGTTGGCGTGAACCGCCGACGACGGTTGGGCTACACTGCACACGCCGCGTTGTGGAGGCGTTTCAAGTTAGGGGTTTATGTCTCATAGTACGTGTGCGACGTGCCGTGGGGAAGAGATGAGAGCACCGGTGTCGATCGGAATCTGCCAAATATGGTTGCCGCGCCTTTGGCGTCATGCATTGGCGCCTTGCGGCCTTGATTCTCCCCCACGTATTGCTGTCAGTTTCGGCGCCCGGCCGGTACCCACGTAGTAGCGCCGCTCCATGCAAAAAAGGAAGAAGAAGGTAGTAGCGCCGCTTTGCCACCCGCCTGAATATTTTCCCGGTTAGCCTGAATGTGTGAGAATTTCTGTTTTTATATGTAGTGTTGAAAATATTGTTTTTCTTTTCGGAAATCAGCAGGGAGGTCGATCCCCACCTGGTTAGCTCAGGATGTACTATAGTGTTCTATATATAGAATTCACCGAGAACTTTCCTCTCTCATGTAGGTTCAAGTGAAATTCATGAGACCCTTGCATCGAACCTCTCGAATACCGAACTGAAGCACGTCGAGGAGCATCTATAAAAATATGTAGTTGGAAAGGAAAGTTGCTACCGCTAGGTGGAATATTGGTTCTTATCAATTCCGTACTAAGTAATATGGTATTGTATATGATATCCTTCTTTCAGCTACCAAAAGGGGTCCTACACAAAATGGATTATTTGCACCGAAGATTCTTTTGCCACGTCGATAGTGTGAAAAAGAAATATCAGCTGGCTCGCTGGGATGTTGTTTCTCAAACTAAGGACCAGGGAGGACTGGTTATTCATGACCTTCAGTTTAAAAACACATCTCTCATTGGAAAATGTCTTTTTAAGTTACTTATGATGGTGGGTCTAATAGAGACTACTAAAAAGATAAGATATAGTGCTAAGGCTTTGTCACAAGTTTATCGGAAACCTGGGGGCTCAGACTTTTGGGCCGGTCTAACGACAACGAAGAAACATTTCTTTCGCTTTGGATCATAGAAAATTGAGGATGACTCGGAAATTAGGTTATGGGAGGATAAATGGTTGGAAAATACGGGTATGCACAACATAGTACGTCATAAGAGCGATACAACAACTATGATCATGGAGTCATCGCCACGTAATGTGATGTTCCGACGTGATTTATTTGGACCTAGACTTGTCGCATGGAATGCTCTATTATTCAGTCTCTAATAATGTACTGAGATACCCAAAGAGCTAATAGTAATTTGACCTTGCTTACATTTGAATAGCTCGCCAAACTGAGTAGATGAGTCGTGGGCCTCACCGAAGCAGAATTATAATTAACTTTTTGTGAAGTTTATTTTAAGCCATGATAATTGTTCGAACACAGAGAAAATCAATTTCAAGTTCCTAGACTTCTCAAGGTTATGATCCATAAAGAGATGTCAAGATATTGAAGGATAGATAACCCCCCATCAACAAGAGATAAGGGACAACTCCCTCAAGTTGGCCATCTAGTCTGGCGGGGTCAACATGGTCACCAACATATCCACCACTTGTTAAATAGTATGGGTGATAGTGGATCGCCTTGTTTTTGTTTTTGAAAGCAATGGCCATTATCATCATTGACTTTAATAGCCACACTACCACCAGTGACAACATCATGGATCCAAGCACACCATTCTTCCGAGAATCCTTTCATTATCAGTGTTGTGTTGACGAAAAAAATCATCTAGGGAGAAATTCCCTTCCTCCGGAGCCCCAAACACACTTTTGTAGTTCTTTGTGATATAAGCCTTCAACTGCTCTTTCCCTTGTATCATATTCTCATCTTGATGCAGAGAAGAAATAAGTTTCTTTTAATCTACCATTGACGACATTATGAAAATATCTTGTATAGAAATCTCTTTCAAGAATAAATCTCCTCACCATTTTCCTTTTCAATCGTATTTTCATCAATTGTACCGTTATCCCTCTCAGGTCTCAACAACATTTTTACCTTGTTGAAACTTTCTTAACTCTCAAGTCTTAAACCGCAACGTTTATATTATGGGGCAAATGTGCACTCGTTAACATTCCACAATTGCAAAAATATTGTGTAAATGTAATGTTGGAAAAATAAATGATTTATAGATGCAAAGAGACAAAGTGTGTAAACATTGACAAGAAAGAGAGAAAATACGAGGTAAGACCATTTTTTTTTGAGAATCGACCTTGTTTTTATTCCTGTTAGTTTCATATAGAACAACCCATCATGTAAATGTTGTTAGTTCCACGGGCACCCTGTGTGCAGGCCTGCGCGCGATCCACGCATGAGTATGCATGTGCACGTCAGGTGGGTGTGCACGCGTCATTATCCCGAGAGAAGATCGGAACCTTCATGCCGGATGCTGGCGCTATGCCACTATCGTCACGCGCGGTATCTTATCACGTTAGAACTACCCTGAACGGTTTTGTCTTTTGTCGTCCTTGCATACTTTTGGAGGATTATACTACTCCATCCGTATGATGATTTACGTTTCCCATGCAAAAAAAAGATTCTACAATCTTCTATAGTTTGTTACAACGGAGTAGTATTAATTGATTAATTGTTTCATATGAAGTCGAATATCTCGCTTAATTGTGTTAACTTCAGCACTGTTCCAACGGCAACAAACAAGTTTCAGAGCCACGCCAGCAGTCGGAAATGGGAACATCAGAACTGAGTCACTGACATGTCTCTGTCGATCTGCTGGCGCTGGGAACCATCGATCTTTCCTTGCTGCAGATATCACAAGACGCATGCAAGACCCGGCAGTTGCCAGGTTAGTTTCGCACCGGTGTCCTGCAGCATGAGCTTCCCTGTCACTGTCGAATCGGTTAAGTACTACTCCGTACTACCGGTGGTTTGGTTGGCGCACAGGCACAGTGAATGGAATTAAGCTTGGGCTCCGCATACCACATCGGAGGAAAGAAAAATATATACTGCTAGCTCCATCATTAGAAGATACTGCATAGACGAATTGCCCTAAGAGAACTGAAGAACTGTGTGTGCTATCTGCAAGAAAGAAATGGAGTTTGCAGTACCACTATTTATTACTCCCTCCGTTTCAAATTGGATAAATAAAAGTTATTATATACTAAAAGTAAAATGAGTTAGTTTTTCGAAGCACCAAGTTAATCCACATCACCCTTAATTATATTGACCTTTAGATCTAAAACTTATGATTAAAATTTATTAAGAGATTAATAGTAACGTAAACGTGTTATTTACTTGACACGGTCCATCTTAGACATAATCTTCCGTCCAACTTATTATATATAGTAACAAACTATGATGGTGGTGGCCGGCCAAGCGATCGATCGGAAAAAAGCTAACAGCTAGCTAGACCCATTGGAAGTTGATCGTACAGTTTGGGTTAAAAAAAATGATTGTACAGTAGTAACGCGACTCTTCTACTACCTTCGCCCAACCTACTTAACCTGAACATCTTAAGAAAAGTGTACGCTAATCTGTCCGAAAATATTTAGCACATATTTATGCAAATATTTGACACATATTTATTTAAATACAAATTATCTATCCACTAAAATACGTCTATATAATTCATACTTAGACATATTTGTATCGAGTATTTTTGGAGAGAGGTAGTACATGTCTTTACTATTAAGGTTGAGTTTATGGTCATGTCATACTTCAAATAAATTAAAAGTAATCTGTCAACATGCATATTGCCACCAATCGTATCTATCCAAACCGAGGTTACATCTATCAACTAAAAATATGCCACCATACTAGATCTCTCTCACCAATTTTTCTGAATTTCTGTTGAAGATCAGTCGAGTCGAATGCAGTAAAACTGGAGCAAACATGCTGAATCTTAGCAACATAATATGGTCACCATCTCTCCTAAATCTTCTTCCTTTTCAGAAACTCCGAACTATGAAGATTGAACAACGCTCGATTTTTTTTGTAACAACTAAATATAGCTCAAGCTGAAAACAATTAGGTAAAGTTGTGTGCACGAGATGCATACATTTTAAAAGACTTAATAATCACAAGAATAAATACAGTTATAAGAAATAGTGAGTACAATGTAGATATTTTTATGAGCACACTACAACCATATATATGAACATATTTACACTACATGGTCCGATGAAAATTTTAAGACAGTGGCTTTGAGGCTGAAAAAGCTATCATTATTGGCCAACTTTCGATAGAAAGAACGACTCACAATTAAGAGTGTAATTTTTTTCATTTATACACATATGGTACAATACAATGATTGAAGGCACGTGGAGATAAAAAATATATTAAAATATTAGTACAGCCTCGGTTAGAGTTAAACCAGCTTATAGAATACATATGACATGCATTTTCAAGAAATGTCAAACACACATACTCTCCATATATTTAAAGATTATACGGGTATGATTTTCTCTACCATAACTTTCCGACCGTCTAAGAATACTCTTATTTAGAATTCTGTATTTTCTGAAATCTATAAAGAATAAAATTTAATACATGAATATGTTCAATACTTTAGAGATGATGCCCTCGCATTTGCGAGGGCCATCTTGCTAGTTAAGTTTAGAACAACGGAGGGAGTAACCGTTTTTTTACAGTGTTGTAGTCAGGATTAACTAGTTAATGACAAAGAAAAATCGGTACACACCTAGAAGAAAAAAACAGACGCAAGAAAAGAACAAGGGAACAACAGAAAAGGGAAGGCGAGAGCTAGCTAGCAAGTGAATGGAGAGTCATGTCTATGCTGGTGCGGAGCGTGTGCGTGCGTTGGGTTGTCACCAATCTTGGTTACGGAAGCAACCCCGGTGTGTGTTTGTTTTGAGTGTGTGTGTGTTGCTTTGTCCTGAAAACAATCACGCATTGCATGCAGAGCGCGCTGCATAGATCGAGTCCGTCGCGTCGGCTGTCCCAGTTGGACTGGTACGTACGCACCTGTGCTTTGCAGAAATGCTAGCGGGGGGGGGCGGGTAGCCGGCCGGTGAGACATCGGTGATCTGAACGGCTAGCCGTCTGGAGCGCGCTCGACGGCTCATCTAACACCGACGGCGGTTCGCGTAACGACCTCTCCGGACCTGGCACCAAACCGGCCGGTGAGGCATGCATGCAGCCAGAAAAGAGCAAACCCAACAGCACACACCCTCACAACTCACACCCACACACAACTATGCCAGTTAAACATTGTAAATAATTGGTATTTATTCACACTCACACACAACTGTGCCTGTATATTCTAAGAATAAGCCTTGTCAAATGTTCATATAGGTCTTTATTACTACCTCTGTTCTAAAATATATGTCCGGTAAACTAGTAGCTAAAATGGATAACATTGTGAAACTGAGGGAGTAGCAAGCAACCTATTTTGGCACTTTGTTTACGATAAAATGGAATCATATTTAGAAGTTTCAGAAAATCTTGAAAAAATGTTAGATGCAGTTAATGATGTATTGAAAAGTACGTAAACCGTAGCGGCAAGTTTTTTAAAACTATAGGATACACAAAAACACAAACGAATTTGCTCTGCGTACGACACATCTCGTACGACTTCCGTCCGACACATCTCGTACGACACTTATGGATCTCATAGTTTTGTAGATCAGACTGTAGAATAGTTTATAGTGAGATTTAACATGTGTATAGAATACATCATTAAGTTCCAGTTTTTTTAACTACTATATACAATTGAAAATATAAAATGAGCATTGGAGCTTGGGAGACAAAAATCAGTTCTCCTTAGGTTCATATATATGGCGTATAAATTTTGTAAAAAAGTCAACATTTTTTAAGTACGAGTCAATATATATTTTCACCAGTCGAAAAAAGATTATTTTCATAACCTATTTAGTCAAACTTAGAAAAATTAACATTTTAACTTAGTTTATAAACCACATATTTGGGGACGGAGGGAGCATAATTAGCATTACCCCACCAGACATCTACCATGCATCAAGCCACAAATAGACCACGTCTAGCGATAATCCGCTGAAGATTCTCACGCTCCCAAAACCATCACTATCAGCACGGAAGCCATAACTCCGATTTTGGTTGTACGAAGGAGGTAGAACTAGGTCAGATCTACATTTTATTTGGATGTGATGTGTGCCTTTCTGGACACCAGATGGCTCAACACCCAAATTTGTACCCCAGATCGCGCTTGTGTCCGGTGCCTTTGAGACCCAAATTTGTACCCCAGCTCGCGCTTGTGTCCGGTGCCTTTGAGACCCATAGTAAATAGAAGAAGTGTGGGGAGGCGGTAAAGAGAGACGATCAAATTTAAAGCCTATGCTGACGTCCATAGAGACGTCTTGACATCATGATCTACGTTTGTAGTTTTTTGACAACATTGTGGGAAACATGTGGTGGCGGTGCTCGTTATATATTAAGGATCGCGGGATACACATTGCATTGTATTTTATCATACTATCAGGGGGAATGTGACATGAATCGTTATATTGTCATCCAAATTGGACATTGTATGAAACGTGCATGTGCATGTGCTCGATTACTAGTATATTAAGGATCACGCGGGATACACATTGCATTGTATTTTATCCATACTTTTATGCAGCGCAAATTAGATGCAGGTATGAAAGTTCTACACAAGGACAAGAAACTTGTATTTATTTAAACATGTGCATGTGTTCGAGTACATGCCATTTGATGCTTACTATGCAGTTGGGTAGGACGAATCCATGGCAATGCCACACATTCCCCCCTTGTCACTAATATCCTTTTCCATTCTTAAGTATCCATTCTCACCCCATGTTGTGCCCCATGAATTCTTCAGCAGCCAATACTTCGTCCCATTATTGTCTGTTCCATAACCAATGGCTGCAATACCATGATCCAGGTCAGTGCCACAGGAGCCACTCATGATGCCACTCGAGTAGAATTGGAATGTTGTGTCACCTCCATCAACGGAAACTGAAACGGGTTGGTTCGCCACAGCCTTCATGAGGGCACCCTCGTTATTTACAGGCACCTCCTCATAGCTCTTGATCGTTGCTGAGCTATTGGATCCACCCTTGCACTTGCCGTCTGCAGCCACGTATGGGTAGTTGGACTCCAAGGTGAGGCCTCCGTTCTTGATAATGAACTCGAATGCGTCTTCCATGTACCCTCCCCCGCAGCCCTGGTCATCACCATGGACATCACAGTCCACCAATTCTTGCTCCGAGAGTGATACAAGCTTGCCAGTGCTTAATTTGACAATACCCTCTGTCGCAGCTACAGCAGAAAATGCCCAACAAGAGCCTGCAAATATTTTTTCCCAATGTAATCTAATCACGCGCACTATTTGTCTATTTTCATTAAAAAAAAGTTGACATGGATGAAATATAGTTGCAGCGTAAATGTACTCACCACATTGCCCTTGATCTTTAATAGGAGTGACTGCACCTTTAGTCCTCCAGTCCACCGTTGCGGGGAGTGCATCCAGGCTTATATTTTTGTATCTGAACCCTGTAGGAATTTTCACCTTGTTTGGATTGAACCCCTTATTTGTTTTGGTTGCCTTGAACTCGTGATTGGTGAGGTCAGCAAACTGGTTGATGCTGAGCCGGAACTTGCGGTCATCGGTGTTGAACGACTCGATGAACTTAACATTGTCATTGAACACCTTGAATCGATGTGCCTTCTCTGCAGCGTCCTTGTAGACACGGCCATACTGCGCCATCCAACCCTGGTGCCTTGCCACCATGGACAAGTCATCGTTCAACTCGCGAGCTGCAAGTATAGAGCTACGGAAGCACAGGCAGCCAAGGATGGCAAGGAGCAAAGCCTTAGGGAATGCCATTTTTTATCAGGGCTCTCTTCTGAATATGCTTTGGTTTGGTTTGATGAATGGAGCTGGGGTGTAGATATATAGTAGAACCTGCATCCTACAGGCTACAAGTATACATATTTAAGTAGGAGTTGTAGTTTACAACGGTGCGTGTACATTGTTATTTGTGGAAGGGATCCCGGCGTGGCCGTGAAGTAATTGTGTGGCTGGATATGTATATGGTATGGAATTAGCATGCATGAAACGAACACTGACGGCACATCTGAGGACGACCCATCGGATTGATCGGCCTCTTTTGGATCACATGACTTTAACGGATAAATCTAAGTAAAACATAGAGATTGTTGGTAATCTGCAAGTTGTAATCTCCAAATCCTCTCTTGTTAGCAGACACAAATGCTAATAGGACCAATTGTGCAACTAAGATAGACGACAACAATTTGGTCGGGTATCTGTATAATGTAAATAAATTTATTTAGTAGATTGCTTGGTTGTGGAGTGTGACTAGAATAAAATATTGTTATTGTTTTATATCCCTGGATCGATATATTAATATACAGTTGGCGAGGGAATCATTTTCATCGTGTGGGAGGGATCGGAATGCGAACCATCTCGCCAAACAGCAGGAGAAAGAATCAGGCAGAATCAAGTCACAGTGAGAAAACTCCGTGGAGCTACGTTTGTTTTCTTACAGAAATCTGAATAAAAATTAGAGTATTTTAATAAGAAGGCGATGTTCAATAAACATGTGAAATTTCAAGTTCGAACTTACATTTGTTTGTAAGATAATTAAAAAAATATATGCATGATTAGTGAAGCTAATCATTAGTTGGGCCCTTAATTAACATACTGCCTCCGGCCAGAGTTATCCAACCGACCATCGTCAAAGTCCGTCACTGTTCCTCGCTCGTTTGATGTTGTAGGTGATCGATCGGATTCCTCTCCCCATGGTGGTACACCTCACTTTGACTGTAAGAATCTTCTTTAGTGCAAATTAGATGTGAAGATTACTTTGATACGGAATTATTGATGCTTATGTCCACGAATGTAGGTTAAAATTGTTTCTATGCAATTCACTGCCCCCATGCATCTTGTTGGCTATCTTTTGTTGAGAGTTACCATGTCCTTAATTCAAGATTTTTACAAATCAGGCCAAACATACATGTTAGAGGAATTAGTGAACTAATTTGGTGAACTTCTTATGCCGTAAGATTGATGAACAATACATGGTGGCTATATTTTTCGTACCTAACAATTTCCCAAGAATGATATTATTGGATGTTAATTTAGAAAAAAAATATTGTTATCTAGAGTGACTTCTCGTATGCATGAAAGAATTTCAAGAATAACTTGTGTTATGAGAAGAAGCATTTCGAAGCTAGAATATTGCATACCAAGTGGAAGAAAAGATATATAGCTAGTGATGTGAAGACAGTTCATCGAGCATGTTATTCGAGTATGGTGTTCTACTAATAATCTAGTTAAATAATGTAAATGATCAGGTATAGTCTAGAAGCAACATTATCAATGAGAAAACATATTGCACAGATTTTAAAGCAAAACGATGGCTATGATTAGGGGTGGGAATTAAGGGTGCTAATCCCACATGGTTAGTACTCCTCTTAGATCACTTTGTGAACCTAATCATAGTCGTCGATACGCTTTAAAAGTCGTGCAACTTGATTTTCCGGAAAGCATCGGAGCACTTCTCTCAGCATAATTGCAATGTATTCATGACTATGAAATGTATACAGAGTATAAATACATATAATGTATTTTCATAACACAATTTACAAGCATATAAGTATGGACATATATACTACTCTAAAAAACAGACATGTATTTATTTATTCATTTGTATGTGTCTAATATGTGGCATTTTGTGGTCATACTAAGCCGTGGGGTAGGAGGGTTCCATGGCAAGGCCGCACATTCCCTTCTTGTTAGAAATGTCCTTTTCCATTCTTAAATACCCATCCTCGCCCCATGTTGTTCCCCAAGAATTTTTCAGCAACCAATACTTTGTACCATCACTAGTAGTTCCGTAACCGATGGCTGCAATTCCATGATCCAAATCAGTACCACAAGAACCGGTCATCACACCACCGGAGTAGAATTGAAATGTCATGTCGCCTCCATCCACAGCAACTGACACGGGTTGGCTTGCCACTGCCTTCATGAGGGCACCCTCATCATTGGTAGGCACATCCTCATAACTCTTAATTGTTGCGGCACTGATAGACCCACTCTTGCACTTGCTGTCTGCCGCGGAATATGGATAGCTGGACTCCTTAGTGAGGCCTCCATTCTTGATAATGAACTTGAATGCGTCATCCATGAGACCTCCCTCACAGCCCTGATCATCGCCGTGAACATCGCAATCCACCAATTCTTGCTCAGAGAGCGAGATAAGATTGCCAGTACTTAGCTTTACAATGCCTTCTGTTGCAGCAACAGCAGAAAAGGCCCAGCAACAACCTGCAAATGATTTTATAAAGATATATGCAATCATACACAACATTTTGATGTAAAATACTCATATGTATGTAATTCACTTTTTGAATACAAGCAGTTACCACATTGTCCTTGATCCTTGACTGGAGTGACTGCACCCTTTGTCCTCCAGTCCACTGTTGCCGGTAGTGCATCAAGGCTGAACCCTGTAGGAACCTTCACCTTGTTTGCAATGAACCCCTTGTTAGTCTTGGTGGCCCTAAACTCATCATTGCTAAGGTCCGCAAATTGGTTGATGTTTAGCCATAACTTGCGGCCCCCAGCGTTGAACGAATCGATGAATCGAGCATTAGCTTTGAATATCTCGAACCTCTGCCCCTTCTCAGCAGCATCCTTGTACACACGACCATACTGCACCATCCAACTCTCGTGCCTTGCCACCATGGTCAAGTCATCGTTCAGCTCTCGAGCTGCGAGGACAGAGCTGCAAAAGCAGAGGCAGCCGAGGATGGCAAGGAGCGAAGCCCTGGTGATGGCCATGTTTAATCAGGCCTTGTTCTGAATTGCTTGCCTCTCGTAGTAGTACGTGTTGGCTTGTATTTTACAATGGAACTGGGTGATATATAAATATTTCACACAATGTGTTTCACATAATGTATGGAGTATCTATCATAACATGAGGTATGTATCATGTAGTATGGAGTATATGATGCTATTTCAGTACTATAAATATTTTTTTAGAAGTATGTAGAAAACTTCTAGATACTTCTCTTTTATATGCATATATGACGATATTTCGAGTATATAGTGTAAAATATTAGGCCATTTGCAATTTTTTCATTAAAGTTGTTTTTGGGTATCTTAGATATAGTATACGAACATACTCAAACCGATAAATTATGACAAAGTACTTCCGTAAGTTGGTATATGAGACGTGGGGTAGTTACCTTTGAGGGTAGAAACCATATAGGTAAAATGGTTTCTACCCTCAAAGGTAACTACCCCACGTCTCATATACCAACTTACGGAAGTACTTTGTCATAATTTATCGGTTTGAGTATGTTCGTATACTATATCTAAAATACCCAAAAACAACTTTAATGAAAAAATTGCAAATGGCCTAATATTTTACACTATATACTCGAAATATCGTCATATATGCATATAAAAGAGAAGTATGTAGAAGTTTTCTACATACTACTAAAAAAAGTATCTATAGTACTGAAATAGCATTATATACTCCATACTTCATGATGCATACCTCATGTTATGATAGATACTCCATACACTGTGTGAAACCCACGTGGGGTAGTTACCTTCGAGGGTAGTATGAATATGTCCTATATATATATATATATATATGTCCATACACTGCATTTCTTATATATATATATATATATATATATATATATATATATATATATATATATATATATATAGGTAAAATGGTTTCTACCCTCAAAGGTAACTACCCCACGTCTCATATACCAACTTACGGAAGTACTTTGTCATAATTTAGATACCCAAAAACAACTTTAATGAAAAAATTGCAAATGGCCTAATATTTTACACTATATACTCGAAATATCGTCATATATGCATATAAAAGAGAAGTATGTATAAGTTTTCTACATACTACTAAAAAAAGTATCTATAGTACTGAAATAGCATTATATACTCCATACTACATGATACATACCTCATGTTATGATAGATACTCCATACATTGTGTGAAACACACTTACCTTCGAGGGTAGTATGAATATGTCCTATATATATATATATATATATATATATATATATATATATATATATATATATATAGTGTAGCGCTATTTGACTCCCTCGGAGTAGAATAGTTATTCTACACCCACCCCGTATCTTTTGAACCGTAAAGAATTTTTACGTGATGTAAATTTTGCCATACTTCGTAAATTAATAGGAACGTAAGAAACTATTAACATGACGTAAAACTTTATTTCTGTGTCATATAAAAAATATTACATAAAATACGCATTTTTACCTATTTTTACAATGTTATGACTTATATATTATATTTCTTCTGCAGATTTTTAATTATGAGACAAAATAAATGCAATTATTTGTCTGCTAAACATATTTTATTTTATAAAATTAATGTAAAAAAACCTCGGGTGCAAAATAATTTATCCTGCACCTGGGTGCAGAATAGGGTTTCTATATATATATATAATATATATATATAGAAACCCTATGTAACAGCCCTACTGTAACTTTCCTTTTGGTGTGCAATAAAAATGTTATATCATGTCATCATCCCATAAGTGCTTGCATTTACTTAATTTTGTGCATCAAATTAAAATTACAAATTTTAAATCCTTATTTTAAATTCAAATGCTTTTCAACTTTTTCAAATAAAGTTTCAAATTACTTATAAATAATTAAACCAATAATTAATATGTCTAATTTGAAACTATCAAAAATTGCTCAAAAGTTTTTATGAGGTTCCTTTTCTGATTTTGTTTTAAAAATACAAAAACAGAAAAGTTTAAAAAGAAAACAAAACCAGAAAAAAATTAGTGGAGAGGGAGCCTCCTGGCCGAGCTGGGCCAGCTCGGCCCAGCATGAAGGGGTTACGATGCAGAAAACAATAATTTTTCTACCGATCGAAACCCTAACTAGCCAGGATCTATCTATCTAGTACATGTGATAACGGTGGCGGAACGGGTTACATTACCTCCATGTAGACCGATAGCGGGGATTACGCTCCCGCACAAGCGTTGACGATGAAGTCGTACGTAGCCGACCTCGAGGTCGCGGAGAACTTGCCGCGATGTCGGAGTCGATGACGCCGGGGTGTCGACGATGATCTGCGTCGACGGGCGTCGGGCGGAAGAAGGCAGAGCGCCAGCACCGGGGCTGGCGCGCCGGCAGCGGAGAGGGGGAGGCGCGGCGGCTGCAGGGGGCGAGACGACGTCGCCCATGCTCCTCAATAGAGTAGCCTCCGAGCACTCGCAAACATACGGAGCCTAGCGACAACTCCCGGTCATTCAGATCCAGCTGAAATCGCAGGAGTAGATCTTATCTGGAATCCCGCAGAGCAACGGCGCTCTGCGGTATGGCTTAGGTGGAGAGAGACCCCCTTCCTCAGCTCGGCGCGGCTCCGACTTGGGAACCACGAGATCGAGAGAGAAATCGGGAATTAATTGGATTTTCCTATGAATTAAATCAATTAATATGCCTTGGTATATAAAGGGGGAAGGGGTGTGCCAACCCCCTTGGCTCCCCCATGTGGGACTAAAGGAGGAGAGGGGAGGGGGGGTTCGGCCGAACCCCCCATGGGCCCTCCAACTCCTAGTCCGAGTTGGACTAGGAGGCCCAGCCTTCCCCCTTCCTTGTGGGGTGCGGTTTCCCCCTCATGGGCCCTCTTAGGGCCCATTTAGGTGGGAGCCCCCTTTTTCCTTTATTTAATTAATATTAAATTAATATAAAATCCCATTAATTCATAATTAATATATTTATATATAATTCAATATCCCATGACTCCGAAACTATTTCGGAACCACCCGAACAACTTTTGGACATTCCCGAAACCATTCCATACCTCCCCGGAACTCCTTCCGGACCACCGGAACTCTTTCCGGATCATTTCTTTCTCTCCAATAAAAACCTATAAAATTCCAGAACCTATCTCCTAGCGTCGCTAAGACCTTAAGTTTGTTACGCTACGGTTCGGGAATACTCCAGACATGGTCGAGACACTCCGCTCACCAATGATCGTCAGGGATACCTGGAAATATATGACGACCCCTGTGCATTCCACGAATATCGTCGTTGAACCATAAATATGATATTCATTCCCTTTGTCTCTGCGGTACTACCTTGTCCGAGATATGATCGTAGACACACCGATGGCTTTTGCTGTATCTCGTTACCGACGAAGGTTATTAACTCGTCTGTGATATTACATCTCCATGACCTAGTCATAAGCTGCGCAGCTATATAGATGCAATAACACCGAGTGGGCCCAGAGTATCTTTCCATTACAAGAATGAACAAATCCCGCTCTTGATCCTTACGTCTCGATGCTCTTTCGGAATACCCAAGATGGACACCGTTATTGTCATGCTATATAAGACACAACGTTTGATGCTCTCAAAGCACTCCTACGAAGCAACAATAAGTACGGTCTCACGGTCTAAGGAATAAGCTATCATACTAATATCTATTGCAAATGACAAACATCGTAATACGATCTTATTGCAATACATTGCGTATGTCCATCACCTTATTCAACTAACAAGATGACCCCATTGTCAACCGACGTCATTGTCCTTGATCGGGAATCTCGATCAACTGTTGCCCAATGGACTAGCTCATATAGAGGCTTGCTAGGGACCTGGTTGTCTATGTATCACACGTGTATTAATAATTTCCGATTAATACAGTTATTGCATAATACACAAACCTATTATAAACTTATGAGATAATGCAATAAATACTACTTATTTATTTGCCTCTAGGGTATATCTCTTTCAGTCTCCCACTTGCACTAGAGTACAAATAAACCAGCTGCATTTTACTTTATCAAAATCCCTTATCAAATAAGAATCATTTGATAATGTTTGCTCGTGGAAAAGTGTTACTGCACAATCCGTGATTGTACATGCTTTTGCGATTCACTGGCATCAACTTGCTTGATATCACCATGTTGTCTAACAACATATATGCAAATACCGTAACTAAGTGAGACTTCTGCTTCCCAGCGCTTACTCTGATTATACTAACCAGATAACTGCCCTGAAAAACACACTCAGCCATGCAGAGCCCCTTGTAACAATTACAAACTCGCGATATCTACATACTTTCGCACCAATGTAGAAAACTTGACATTCAAATGTCAATCCCTCAACTAACGCACTTCTACTTCCAGTAAATTCCAAATTTACTTTCATAACTGCTCTTATTCCAAGAACATCGGTTATATTTCATCGAGGAGATAATATGGTTTCTGTATGATGTCTAATATTACATAATAGACCCACATGTCATACAACCATTACTTTCATGCATCATTACTCTTAATGATCAATTGGATTTCAAAGGACCATCCTTTTGATTCTATTCTGACTCCTCAGATATAATCCAAAACAACTCGACTAACTATTTAAAATTCCCGTTCTATTTCAAAATAGACACTAACTTTCAAATAGTTTCACAACTTCATCCTATTCTATTGGTACAGTTTCACAATGTGTTAACTACACAGGGTGAATTCGACTCCCACTCAAATTATGTCTGCACATATTTGACAACACGAGCTCCCACTCAAAAACGTGTCATCCACATATTTGAGTTCCTGAGCTCCCACTCAAAAATATGTTCTTCACATATTTCACCTGAGTGAACTAACTATGACTCCCACTTAAATCGACATTTTGGTCAAACCAAAATCATTGATCTGCTATCAATTCGAATTTAATACAAACTATAGTATTATATTAATACAAATCCCTCAGACTGCAAGCATGTTTACAAAAATGTAGTCAACAAATTTGATCTTGTGCAATACACATTTCTTGACAAGACATGCTCCTGCGTATTTCTTATAGTCACATTTTCATATAACACTTTATATGACGATTAAACAATCTTATTCCTCTAATAAGAATTGCAGCAACAATTACTCTCTTAATCCTTTTACATGTAACTCGGATTTCCAGGCTGAAGAGCCTTTGTTCGTATTTCGATACTTTCTCAACTTTCTTTGTAGTCATAAGGTGCACCTTGATCTGTCAACAAGATCTGAAATACTTAATACAGTGCTGTGACCCGACAGCAATATTAAATGTAACAGCACTTTATTCAGAAGTTTCTTTCATGAAAATATTGTGATCTTTATGAAGAGGATTGCAAGCAGAAAACTATTTTCTAGTCTCCCTCACTCTTAATCACTAAACTTTCATTAGCAGACATATACTCTTTGGAACATCTTCCAACATAAGTCTGACACTTTATTCCAAACTTCTAATTTCAATCCATAAACCATAATTCGAAAAGTCATCTTTTCTCGGAATTACATAGACAACAAACTGAACTTTGTTTCTATTTGGTTTTGGAATACACTCTCATCTAATGCGAGCAATCTACAAAGAACCACTCATGTATATTCCGAATTATCGCATAATCATATACATGTCGACACTACTGTCGATCCTACGAATTCTCGTTGAGAAAAATATCTATTTCCTAAAGTGGACATCGACTATAATGTTTAGAACATATTAGGAGATTCTAAGACTGATTCTGACAGACCATACTTTATAGAGCATGATTATAATTCCCCACATATCACTATATATGACATTATAATTTTGTGAAGCAAATTTCCACAAGTCTCTTGTGTTTAAAACATAATTCAAAAATACTGTCCTTCGATCGAATTCTGTGAATACAATGTTCACTAATCTTTCTTCTGAAAAACCCCATTTGATCTATTATCAAATTAATTTCAGACTCCACAATTTATCGGGCAAATACTCCTATTTGCCAAAGTTATGGAGGAATTCGGATCAAACAATAAACACCATTAATTAATCATTTAAAAATGACACTCAATTAATTTCCGCTAGTATTGCAACTTCAATACTTGATTTCAGGCTTAATCAACTCAGCACTTGAAATACTTAAATGGACCAAAACATCCATTACTTCTTTCATTGCTTTTATGACTAAACCTCGACGGTGTTTGTTCTAGCGGTAGAACCTTTGTTCATGGGACTAGCTATTTTATCATATCTACAATTATGAATACTTATCATACAATCAATGTAACTGAGATGTGGAAACTTTATTCATAAGATAAAACAACTGACTTGTTCCATAACATAAAACAACTGATCTTGTCTTATTACATGAATAACTTTGTCTTGCAACAATCAAGACACACACACTCGCTCACTATTACAAAAGATCGTATAAAAAACTATTAATGATAACTATGATAACTTGAGGACGTGAATACCAAAAGGCCATCAACTCCTTGACTACCAGCTTCAGCGCCAGGTCACATCAAACTGCGCCGCATATATGTGATAATCAGGACCTGTTTCACAAACAGAGCAATTATCAAACATTTCATCATATACCATGGGCGAATCCATAATTCTGCACATATCAAATATATACCTGTAGCATCGAAGATTTCTCCTTCGATGGAATCAACCTTCAGAGACTGGAACTCACGCACGAACACGTAGAAGTTCATATCATCGGCTTTCAAAATGTACTTGCGAACATGCTTCTCATAGCTAGGAGGTAGAGATATCAGGACAGTCCGAATGGCGCAAGAATCCGCCATCCAGTAATCGAAGACCATCGTCAGCTGGAAGTAGATGTCATACAATCTCTTCAAATGTGTCTTCAGACAGGTATGCTCCTCCATGTGAACGGTCTGGAACATTCTAAGCTGCCTGAATTGCTCACGCTTTAATTCATCCCCGAAGTGTGTCTTTATCGCATCCATCATGACGCTTGGCTCCTTGCGTCGAAACATCTCTTTCAACTCGGGTGCCAGGCATACGGTCATGGTGATCTCCACTTCAATGAATATGTCTCGACGCCTACGGAAATCATCTTCCTCCTCCTCACTTGCAGAATCTCCTGGTCCTTCTCCTAACGGTTCATCGAGAACATATAGAATGTTGTTGTGTTCGAGAATGTTTCTAAAACCCCTGTACCATCTGATGAAGTTGGACCCGTCGGCTTCTAATGTAGCATCCGGGCTCTTGAGGAAGTAACCGAAGTATAGTTGCGTGGTCTACAGATGTGATCGCAAAAGAGGTAAGCTTAAGTTTATAATATGTAGGTGAGTTTTAGTTCTATAATCTCATTATCAAAAACACACCTCACCAAGATTATTATCCCTAAAATAATAATGGCGATGACACGACCCTCATCCACCATACTACCCCCGATCATCACGGCCGGCAGCACAGCTTCAAAGGTGGACATAAAATGTCGATCATAACAACTCTATGACTCGTGCTCGATCTTTCGATCTTCCCGTGTTCCGAGGCCATACCTCTGAGTATGCTAGGCTCGCCAATCAAACCTCGAAGACCTGCGCGTGCAACATGGCTTACACCCACTGTATGCGAACGACGAGATGTGTGACACCCGATCATCACGGCCTGCCTCATAACGTAGAACTTTCTTGGTGGTGCGCAACATGGGAGAACACAATTTTGGTATTTTGTCAGGGATCATCCTATTTATGATGCTACCGTTGTATATCTAGTATATAAGCAATCAAAAGGATGCACACACAACAACACACAATAATGATGCAATGAAGTGCGAAGTGACATGGTCGATGCGCCTGGACCTTCATGGCGCCATGTGCCTGGCCCCCCGGCGCCCCGGCATGGCTCCGAGTCTACAGAGCCCTCCATTGCCTCCGACAGTACGAGTAATATCAAAACTTACCGTAACCATGTCACATGAAATAACGCCTCTGCAAAACAAAGTTAGACGCCTCTAGCTTTATTTAGTTTTGCAAGTTTTACGTGGCAAATAGGCTTATTCGTAAGAGAATCGCTTCCCTACCTACGAACTTTGTACCACAACGTCAATCGTATAATTGCATGTTTAAGCATCCCTTTCGGGCCCTCCATTGAAAATGCTTTGCCGACTAGAGAGAGAGAAACAGACACCCGCCAGCCACAGATACGGTGCAAGCCGTATGTCAGTAGTGGAACCAATCTCGCGTAAGCGTACGCGTAAAGTCGGTCCGGGCCGCTTCATCAACTCAATACCGAAGGCATCGCAAGTGCACGCTAGAGGGTAGCAAATATAAGAAAGACGCCCTCATTCCATGAGTTCTAACCGTACCAGCAGTACTACGCATAGATCGGCTCTGATACCACTGAAGGGGTTACGGTGCAGAAAACAATAATTTTTCTAGCGATCGAAACCCTAACTAGCCAGGATCTATCTATCTAGTACATGTGATAACGGTGGCGGAACGGGTTACATTACCTCCATGTAGACCGATAGCGGGGATTACGCTCCCGCACAAGCGTTGACGATGAAGTCGTACGTAGCCGACCTCGAGGTCGCGGAGAACTTGCCACGATGTCGGAGTCGATGACGCCGGGGTGTCGACAATGATCTGCGTCGACGGGCGTCGGGCGGAAGAAGGCAGAGCGCCAGCACCGGGGCTGGCGCGCCGGCAGCGGAGAGGGGGAGGCGCGGCGGCTGCAGGGGGCGAGACGACGTCGCCCATGCTCCTCAATAGAGTAGCCTCCGAGCACTCGCAAACATACGGAGCCTAGCGACAACTCCCGGTCATTCAGATCCAGCTGAAATCGCAGGAGTAGATCTTATCTGGAATCCCGCAGAGCAACGGCGCTCTGCGGTATGGCTTAGGTGGAGAGAGACCCCCTTCCTCAGCTCGGCGCGGCTCCGACTTGGGAACCACGAGATCGAGAGAGAAATCGGGAATTAATTGGATTTTCCTATGAATTAAATCAATTAATATGCCTTGGTATATAAAGGGGGAAGGGGTGTGCCAACCCCCTTGGCTCCCCCATGTGGGACTAAAGGAGGAGAGGGGAGGGGGGGTTCGGCCGAACCCCCCATGGGCCCTCCAACTCCTAGTCCGAGTTGGACTAGGAGGCCCAGCCTTCCCCCTTCCTTGTGGGGTGCGGTTTCCCCCTCATGGGCCCTCTTAGGGCCCATTTAGGTGGGAGCCCCCTTTTTCCTTTATTTAATTAATATTAAATTAATATAAAAATCCCATTAATTCATAATTAATATATTTATATATAATTCAATATCCCATGACTCCGAAACTATTTCGGAACCACCCGAACAACTTTCGGACATTCCCGAAACCATTCCATACCTCCCCGGAACTCCTTCCGGACCACCGGAACTCTTTCCGGATCATTTCTTTCTCTCCAATAAAAACCTATAAAATTCCAGAACCTATCTCCTAGCGTCGCTAAGACCTTAAGTTTGTTACGCTACGGTTCGGGAATACTCCAGACATGGTCGAGACACTCCGCTCACCAATGATCGTCAGGGATACCTGGAAATATATGACGACCCCTGTGCATTCCACGAATATCGTCGTTGAACCATAAATATGATATTCATTCCCTTTGTCTCTGCGGTACTACCTTGTCCGAGATATGATCGTAGACACACCGATGCCTTTTGCTGTATCTCGTTACCGACGAAGGTTATTAACTCGTCTGTGATATTACATCTCCATGACCTAGTCATAAGCTGCGCAACTATATAGATGCAATAACACCGAGTGGGCCCAGAGTATCTTTCCATTACAAGAATGAACAAATCCCGCTCTTGATCCTTACGTCTCGATGCTCTTTCGGAATACCCAAGATGGACACCGTTATTGTCATGCTATATAAGACACAACGTTTGATGCTCTCAAAGCACTCCTACGAAGCAACAATAAGTACGGTCTCACGGTCTAAGGAATAAGCTATCATACTATTATCTATTGCAAATGACAAACATCGTAATACGATCTTATTGCAATACATTGCGTATGTCCATCACCTTATTCAACTAACAAGATGACCCCATTGTCAACCGACGTCATTGTCCTTGATCGGGAATCTCGATCAACTGTAGCCCAATGGACTAGCTCATATAGAGGCTTGCTACGGACCTGGTTGTCTATGTATCACACGTGTATTAATAATTTCCGATTAATACAGTTATAGCATAATACACAAACCTATTATAAACTTATGAGATAATGCAATAAATACTACTTATTTATTTGCCTCTAGGGCATATCTCCTTCACAGCAAACCCCAGCCCGACCCAGCTCCTTCTTCCTCTTCCCTCCGTACGCCTTTCCAGCGTGGAGGAGCAGAGCTGGCCATGGCGATGTCTCTGCAGCTCGCCCCCACGCCGAGCCCCATTGCCACCTCCTCTCCTCTCCCCTATATCTACCGACCGGAACCCTAACCCTAGCCCCCAATCTTTCTCCTCCCCCGCCGCCGCACGCTCTACTCCCCGCAACGTCGTCGCCATGGCCGTCGGGCCCGAGCTCGCCTACGTCTGACGCCGCCCTCTCCTGCTTCATCGACGCGCCAGAGGCTGCGCCGCCGTCCCCTCCTTCCTCTCGACGCGAGAAAAGGACCCGGGGGACGCCTCCGTCGAGCCGTCCGTCCCCGCTTCTTCCCAACGTCGAACGCACGGCCGGAGCTTCTTCTTCGACGCCGTCGTCGTCCTCCTACCTCCCCGAGCCTCCCATGACGCCAGCGACCTCCCCTCGGTGAGCCGTCGCCGCCCCTACCTTTTTCCCCCTTCGATTTGTCGCGGACGCCGGAGTTCTTCTCTGCGCCGGCGAGCACGCCTCGGACCGCACGGTGTCGACCACCAACTCCAGCACCCCGCGCCTCCCACTCGAAACCGAGCCCGAAAATGAAGCCCCCGCATGTAACGCACTCATCCCGCACTCGAGCACGCGCTGCGCCGCCCTCCTGTGGTCGTCGCCGGCGCCCGCTGTCCTCTGCCGCCGCACGCTGTCGCCTCCGTCAGTTTCGTCAGTTTAAAATCGCGCTAGCCTCTGTTTTTTTTTCAAATTCCGTTGATACTTAGAAACAACACTCGTCGAGCTCCAGAGGCTAGGGTCGTCGCTCGGTTCCATCCGCGCCGCTCGAGCGCTCGCGGGATCGAATCCCCTCCCCGGCCAGTGGCTAAAAAAGGCCATCCTTTTAGTTTTCTTTCGCTCGCTGACAGTGGGGTCCCACTAGTCAGCGACGGTTTGAGCCACACAAGCGCGCCCACGCGCTGGGCCCTATGTCAATCGGATGGGTGCAGTCCCCCCCGGTGAGAAAATTCCTGAGACGGTTCTGCACCACAGTTTTACACTGAGCCCCCTGCACTTACTGGTTTAGTGCTTTAGTCCCTCCCAGAAACTTTTCTATCACGAACAAGTCCTTACTTTTTGCAGTTTGGTCCAGAAACTTAAAACATTAATAACTTTAGTTTTATAACTCCAAATTAAATAAACTTTATATGTTTTTATATCAGAAAAATGTAATAAACATTAATATCACATTCTTATGTCATTTTGCATCATTATTTTAAATGCTTAGTTTAAATTAACAAATGCAATTAATTAATTAAATATGGAGTATGAGGGGTAATAATTATATAATGGCTTAATTCCATTTAATACACTCATATCCTTTTATACCATTCTCTGGCCATGCTAATAAATATTTATTTTGAGTTGAAGTTAAATAATTTGTAACCAAATACTAAATATGGAATGGGTTGGGCAATTAAGTAATTAATGTCTTTTCCATTTTAAATTAATTGGATCACCACTTCTGCTATATTAAGTAACATTTAAATTAATGGCTACACAAATAACTTGCACCCTAATCTTTTGCCGGGATTGCATCCCCGCTTTAATATGACCTAACCATCTCATACCATATTGCACGATCATTTGATTGCGCATTTCTCGGTATTGATTATTGTTTCATATTGTCTATGTTTGGCTCTCTTTGCGTACACGACGACGTTTCTGTTGCGAGTACCTACGACACTGAGGTTCCAGCTATCGTGCCAGGCTACGAGCTGCCAGGCAAGCTTTTGCTAACCGGTTACACGATTGTCGGGTTTTCATTCCTGCCTTTTGATCTATGCTATCTTAGTTATCGATTCTTTAATTGCGATCCCATCACATGTTTATCCTGCAGCCTATACAGCTATATCCCCACAACCCATAACCCCTTGCATGTTTATCTGTTGGCCTTTGCGAGTCGTAGTGCATGCTTAGGATTGGTTGAGCGAGTCGTTCCTTTGTCTTCATCTCATATGCTTAGTATGATATATTGTTCTACTATAATAAACTGCTGTCTTATTTTGGGGTTCTATAATTAAAAGATAAGGCACCAGGCGGAAGGCCTTGCGAGGTGCTTTGTTCTGCTCAGTGTCGACATAGGAACTGAGATTTTGTCCTCGGATCCAATTTTGAGCGCACTAACCACTTGTGGGTGGCCCAATGGAGCCCCCCTCGACTTTGAACGGATCCGCAGCTCGTCCATGTGCCGCAAGTAGTTCGGGTTTTCCATTCGCTCATATGCATGTGCATGATGATGATGATCGATGAGAGGTTACTTGATACGGGGGGTCATATAGGGGTGGTGCTCACGAAGCGGACAGTTCCTACTGTGGTTTGAGCCGCATGGTGAGCAGACACAAACTAATGAGTCCGCAATTGAGATTCGGCCGGACTCCTGACGCGGGTAACAACTCATATGGGTGGCACCTGGACTTGCTGTAGTGAAGGAATGAGTCGTGTTGAGAGGCCTTAACGGGTTGATCATGCGAGTATGGGTACTGTAGTGCACCCCTGCAGGGTATAATCTTATCGATGAGCCGTGTCCACGGTTACGGACGACTTTGGTGATGATGCTGGCTAACAAGATCTAGACAACTTACACCTAATCATTGTTAATTAATGTGACTAGTAATATAGCATTACTTACACCCTAAATGGTAACTAAAATTGTTAAGTGTGAGTATTCCCGGATTGCTTCCTCATACTTGGTTGAGGGGGTTAATTCGAGAATGGGTTATGACTGGTGTCAGTTGTAGGTGGATATTTAAACGCTCTCTTATCCCTCTCTAATTAGACGGAAGTTTTAGCGTGTCTCTTTAGTCTGCTAGTGCTGCTGCCGCTAAGTACACTTACCCCCATATTTTGGGAATCTTACAGTTTTGTAACCTGTTAGCTTAAGCTTGTTCGATACGCTTCGGTGTATTGACCCGTTCGCGGGCTGTGGTTTTTCTGCAGTTGAGGATCCTTCGCTCGACCAGTTGGGTGGATACTACGTGGAGTTCGACGACGAGAGCTACGACGAGTAGTTAGAGTTCCCCTGGGCTACTTCCTGGTGGACTGCGTGGATGGGCCTTCTTTTCCGTTTCGGCCTTGTGCCCTTTGCTTCTTGTCTGTACTCAGACCGGTTTGTTTCCGCTGCTTGATGTAATGTTGGGACATGTGTCCTCTGATTGGTGCTATTTGATATATTTTGCTCAGTGAGAGCTTTGGATATTATTTCCTTTCTTTGTGTCTTAGGTTTATTCTGTGGTTTCAACTTGTTAAAAATCCGACTCGTATACCATGTGTGTATGATTGAAGTATACGAGTTGGAAGACTTTTTGGGTCTTGCGTGCACAATCTGGAAACGTATGTGACGTTGGGATCGCCAAGAACTGTCGGCCGATGATCCATTCCGAGCATGGCCTGGTGGTTTTCCTGGGAGTGGTAACCCCAGTATGTTCTTGGTTGTGTGGCCCAACCGATACGTTTCGTTTGTGTAGCTTGAATTCAGGGTCTGACAGTTGGTATCAGAGCTTAAACGCCCTCAGGTTCCCTTCTACTGGTCGTTGTTTGAGTCTAGAATTTTTTTTTTGTAGTTATCAGGAAATCTTAAACGTGAGAGTAGGAATTCTGTTCTTTTACTTCTTTCCCCACCCACCCTCCCTGTTCTTCTGGTAAGGAAGTGTTACGATAATTCCCTTCTCACCTTAATTTTAAAATTTAGGACATCACGTGTTCTGGGTTTTCCGTAGTACCATAGTTGCAGGTGGTTTTTGTCGTTTTGGTGGTTATCAACTTCTTCGGCTATGTTCAGTTTCAATCTCGAATCAATCAGTTGTTGTTCTACCTTTCTCTGGTTTTCTTCTCATTGTCATTGTACAATTCGTTCTGTGCAATCAATCCTTTTTGTTTCCGGAGGCTAACTTCTACTTCAAACTGCTATGTAGATGGCACACTATCAGGTGGTGCGTAAGACCCACTGTGAGCAGACTACCGGTTACCCGAAGCTTCTCAGAAGCATGGTTGACTATGTCGGTTTCAGCTACCTCCCGGAGTACCAGGTGTCCGAGATCCCCAGGGATTACGGACAGACCTTCTACAGAGCTACTGTTTGGATCAGCGGAGATGATGGTGATACTGTGCACAAGCACGTTGCTGAGGCTTCCACTGTGGACATGGCAGTACACTTGGCAGCTTACGATGCAGCTCTGGCTCTGCGCAGGGACTACTACTGCTTCAACAACCATCCATTCTGCTACGTTCTATACTACCCCTACACGGACTCTCAGTACGAGCTCGAGGTTCTGGACATGACCGCTCAGTTTGGCCAGTCTTCAGACTCAGTTGCTGGGACTCTACGCTTGGAGTTAGCAGCAGTCCGTCAGCAGCTGCACCGGGCACTCTCTCACCTGGGGCAGTATGACAGGGGGAACGTCACACAAGACGCTTTCCCGAGGTTCCAGCTCTCTTTTCCGAGTCGTCTGTCTGCTGTGGGTGGATACACTCCAGAGCGGGGTCCTCTGATCATTACTGATCCAGACCACGTTGGACCACTACTGTACGGGACACAGACGCCAGATGCCTACTCCGTTCAGTTGCGATGCATTGTGCGAGAGTACCGCGTGTACTGCGATCGTCGCTACACCCATCGCAGCAGCCTAGTTTCGTCTTCTGAGGGAAGCGAGAGCTAGTCTTCGAGTTGTATCTTTTCCTTGTTGTAGTAGCTATCCTTTGTACCGAAACCGTGTTGGTTGTACGGATGGTTAACTTTGTACTAGTAGCTGTCCTTGTAGTACTGAAACCTTGGTGGTTGTACTGATGGCTAACTAAGTGTATGGTTACGAACCTTTGTTATGAGAAGCTTATCCTTGTTATCCTACAGTTTGCAACTGTTTTCTGAGCAAGAATTCGACTTTCCAAGTTTCCCTGGCTTTGTGTATCTTGTCGCTGTTCTAATATCCAATGTCTCCAGGATGACGAACACCAGGAACAACCGCAATGCGGAAGGCGCACCACCACCGCCTCCAATCACTGAGTTGCTTGGTCCGATGACCCAAGTTCTGGCTCAAATGGCCGAGAACCAAGTCTACCAGAACAACAACGGGCATCGCAATGAAGGCAATGCACGTGTGACCATCAAGGACTTCCTCGGTCTGGGTCCAAGGAACTTCGCTTCCCTCACTGAGCCGCTGGAAGCTGATGATTGGCTTCGCGAGATGGAAAGGACCCTTGCTATCGCCCACGTGGCTGAGCACGACAAGGTGCCTTACGTGTCCTACCTGCTTAGGGGCAAGTCTGCCTCATGGTGGGAAAACTTCCAGGCTATGAGAGCTCCCGGGGTGGTTACCACTTGGGAGGATTTCAGGGCAGCCTTCCTGCGCCACCACATCCCAGAAGGTCTCATGGACAGGATGCGGGAGCAGTTTAACTCGCTGACGCAAGGCAAGATGGACGTGATGGAGTACAATGGCGAGTTCAATCGCCTTGCTCGTTACGCTGGAGATGAGGTGAACACTGAGGCCAAGAAGATGGCCAAGTTCCGCAAGGGTTTCAACCCCGCGCTCAAGTACAAGCTGAACCTCGTCAAGGCCGACAACTTCGAGGACCTCGTCAACATCGCGCTCAATGAGGAGCATGGGCGCAAGGTCTTCGAGGAGTCGCGCAAGCACTCTCGTGAGACCAAATCTTCTTCATCGTCAATCGCCGCCACTCCTGCTCAGAAGCGTCGGCTCTGGGTGCCTAACAGTGCCTTCGCACGAGCTACCTACGTGCCAGGACCTCCAGGACTCGCGCCTCGCCCACCGAACCCGGCTCTTGCTATGAGGGGTTTCGGAGGACCTCCAAGGCCAACGGGCGCTCGTCCCAACGTGACCTGCTACCAGTGCGGGAAACCGGGCCACTACTCCAACAACTGCCCGGAGACCCGTACACTTCCTCCACCACCTCGCCCTGCTCCAACTCAGGCGATGGTCCGCGCACCTGCCCCGCCTAGGCCTTTCGTCCCCAACACCAGGCCTCCGGCACGTGCTGCGCGGGTGAACCACATCAGGGCTGAGGAAGCAGAGGAAGCTCCAGAAGTTGTCCTCGGTATACTCCCTGTTAATCATATTCCTGCTAAGGTCTTATTTGACACAGGTGCATCGCATTCTTTTGCATCACAAGCTTTTGCACAAATGCATGATCTCTCTTTCGAGTCTATGTCCAATGGTCTTAGCGTCACTTCCCCCGGTGTTCAGATGTACTCTTCCAAGATAAGCCCCAACAACGAAATCCAAATTGGAGGCCATATCTTCTTGGCATCTCTAATAATTCTCGGCAATTCTGATATTGATGTCATTCTGGGCATGGATTGGTTGAAGGCCAATCAAGCTAAGATATACTGTTCCACAAAGACTGTAACTCTTTCTCATCCTTCTGGACAGATAGTCTATGCTCCAAACCAAACATCTTCGGCTCGGCTTTTCGCTCTCAATGTTGATCCTCTTCCTTCCATAGAAGCTATTCCGGTGGTCCGAGACTTTCCTGACGTCTTTCCTGAAGAATTACCAGGTATGCCACCTGACAGAGCCGTCGAGTTCGTTATTGAACTAGAACCGGGCACTGCTCCTATCTCCAAACGTCCTTACAAGGTGGGCCCCAAAGAACTGGCTGAGCTTAAGAGACAGCTAGAGGAGTTGGAAAGGAAAGGTCATATTCAACCTAGTACTTCTCCTTGGGGTTGTCCTACTCTGTTTGTCAAAAAGAGGGACACGAGTGAGCGACTGGTTGTTGACTACCATCCACTGAACAAGAAAACCATCAAGAACAAGTATCCTCTCCCTCGCATCAACGATCTGTTCGATCAACTGGCTGGTGCTAAGGTTTTCTCCAAGTTGGACTTGAGGTCAGGTTATCACCAGATCAAGATCCGCAAAGAAGACATTCCAAAGACAGCTTTCACCACTCGTTATGGTCTCTACGAATACACTGTCATGTCTTTTGGTCTCACAAATGCTCCGGCGACTTTCTCACGTCTCATGAACTTCGTTTTCATGGAATACCTCGATAAGTTCGTGGTAGTCTATCTCGATGACATTCTTATCTATTCCAAAACCGAGGAAGAACACGGAGAACATCTACGTCTTATCTTGTTGAAACTCCGAGAACACCGTCTCTACGCCAAGTTCTCCAAGTGTGAATTCTGGCTTCCTAAAGTATCCTACCTTGGTCATGTCATCTCTTCTGAATGCATTTCTGTGGATCCAGAAAAAGTGAAGGCCATTGTTGAATGGTTGCCTCCTACATCGGTGAAACAAGTCAGGAGTTTCCTTGGCATGGCTAGCTATTGCCGTCGATTTGTTGAGAACTTCTCCAAAATCGCTAAGCCTCTCACCGATCTTACAAGAAAGGATAGAAAGTTTCTTTGGACTCCAAAGTGTGATGAGAGTTTCAATCTCTTGAAAGCTAAACTCACTTCTACTCCTGTTCTAGTTGGCCCAGACACTTCCAAACCTTTCCAAATATTCTGCGATGCATCTCTTCAAGGACTAGGCGCAGTCCTCATGCAAGAACGCAAAGTTGTGGCTTATGCATCTCGCCAGTTGCAACCTCATGAGTTCAACTATCCTACACATGATCTTGAACTTGCAGCAATCATGTATGCCCTCAAGGCTTGGAGACCTTATTTGTTGGGGCACAGCTGTGAGATCTTCACTGATCACAAGAGTCTCAAATATCTCTTCACTCAACCAGAGTTGAACCTCAGGCAAACAAGGTGGCTTGAGAAACTCTCAGATTACGATCTTACCATCTCTTACACTCCAGGCAAAGCTAATGTAATGGCTGATGCTCTCAGTCGCAAGTCCTATTGCAACAACCTCATGGTTGAGGACATCCAACCTCCTATTCATGAAGAATTCAAGAAACTAAATCTTCAAGTGGTTCCCTCTGGTTATCTTGCAAACTTGATTGCCACTCCTACACTTGAGGATAAGATCCGTGCTGCACAGTTGCGTGATTCTGGTGTCAAGAATATCAAAGACAACATTGGCAAGGATAAGTACAAGAGTTTCTCTCTCGATGACAAGGGTACCTTGCTGTTTGAAGAACACATTGTAGTGCCCAAACTTGACAGCTTAAGAGAACTCATTCTCAAGGAGGCTCATGATACTCCGCTTTCTATTCACCCTGGCAGCACAAAGATGTACCAGGATCTCAAGTCAATCTATTGGTGGACCAGGATGAAGCGTGAAATTGCTCGCTATGTGTCTCATTGTGATGTTTGCTGTCGTGTCAAGGCAGTTCATCAGAGACCACCTGGACTTCTTCAACCACTGCAAATTCCTGAGTAGAAATGGGACAAGATCGAAATGGACTTCGTTACTGGGTTTCCAAAGTCCAAGAAAGGCAACGATGCAATCTTTGTTGTCATTGCTCGTCTCTCCAAAGTGGCTCACTTCTTTCCAGTCAAAGAGACAGTATCAGCTAGTCAGTTGACATAACTCTATATGACAAGACTGGTTCCTTTACATGGTGTTCCTTTGGCAATAAGCTCAGATCGTGGAAGTATCTTCACTTCTCGATTTTGGGATAGCTTTCAGAAAGCCTTGGGTACCAAACTTCTGTTCAGCACAGCTTACCATCCGCAGACAAGTGGACAGGTGGAAAGAGTGAATCAAATTCTGGAAGATATGCTCAGAGCTTGTGTTATCTCCTTTGGCATGAAATGGGAGGATTGCCTTCCGTATGCTGAGTTCTCCTACAACAACAACTTCCAAGCAAGTCTAGGCATGGCTCCATTTGAAGCTCTCTATGGCTGCAAATGTAGAACTCCTCTCAATTGGTCTCAAGCTGGTGAACGTCAATTCTTTGGCCCTGATATTATCCAGGAGGCTGAAGAAAAGGTTCGCATCATTCGTGACAATCTGAAGATTGCCCAGTCTCGGCAGAAAAGCTATTATGATAGCAAGCACAGGGACATGGTCTATGCACCTGGTGATCAAGCTTACCTTCGTGTCACTCCTCTGAGAGGCACGCAGCGCTTTGGCATCAAAGGCAAACTCGCTCCACGTTATGTTGGGCCTTTCAACGTTCTTTCAAGGCGTGGTGATTTGGCTTACCGTCTGGAACTTCCTCCAAACCTCTCCAAAGTGCACGATGTCTTCCACGTGTCACAACTCAAGAAGTGCTTCCAAGATCCGGGTCGTGCAGTTGATCATGGGTCAATTGAACTTCGAGAAGACCTCTCTTATGTGGAACAACCGATGCGCATTCTTGACGAAGCTGAACGTCGCACCCGTAACAACACTGTCAAGTTCTACAAGGTCCAATGGTCTCATCATTCTGACAAGGAAGCTACATGGGAACGTGAAGACCATCTCCGTGCCGAGTACCCCAACCTCTTTGTTGCTCCATGAAGAATCTCGGGGCGTGATTCCTTTGAGGGGGGGAGTGTTGTAACAGCCCTAATGTAACTTTCCTTTTGGTGTGCAATAAAAATGTTATATCATGTCATCATCCCATAAGTGCTTGCATTTACTTAATTTTGTGCATAAAATTAAAATTACAAATTTTAAATCCTTATTTTAAATTCAAATGCTTTTCAACTTTTTCAAATAAAGTTTCAAATTACTTATAAATAATTAAACCAATAATTAATATGTCTAATTTGAAACTATCAAAAATTGCTCAAAAGTTTTTATGAGGTTCCTTTTCTGATTTTGTTTTAAAAATACAAAAACAGAAAAGTTTAAAAAGAAAACAAAACCAGAAAAAAATTAGTGGAGAGGGAGCCTCCTGGCCGAGCTGGGCCAGCTCGGCCCAGCAAACCCCAGCCCGACCCAGCTCCTTCTTCCTCTTCCCTCCGTACGCCTTTCCAGCGTGGAGGAGCAGAGCTGGCCATGGCGATGTCTCTGCAGCTCGCCCCCACGCCGAGCCCCACTGCCACCTCCTCTCCTCTCCCCTATATCTATCGACCAGAACCCTAACCCTAGCCCCCAATCTTTCTCCTCCCCCGCCGCCGCACGCTCTACTCCCCGCAACGCCGTCGCCATGGCCGTCGGGCCCGAGCTCGCCTACGTCTGACGCCGCCCTCTCCTGCTTCATCGACGCGCCAGGGGCTGCGCCGCCGTCCCCTCCTTCCTCTCGACGCGAGCAGAGGACCCGGGGGACGCCTCCGTCGAGTCGTCCGTCCCCGCTTCTTCCCAACATCGAACGCACGGCCGGAGCTTCTTCTTCGACGCCGTCATCGTCCTCCTACCTCCCCGAGCCTCCCACGACGCCAGCGACCTCCCCTCGGTGAGCCGCCGCCGCCCCTACCTTTTTCCCCCTTCGATTCGTCACGGACGCCGGAGTTCTTCTCTGCGCCGGCGAGCACGCCTCGGACCGCACGGTGTCGACCACCAACTCCAGCACCCCGCGCCTCCCACTCGAAACCGAGCCCGAAAATGAAGCCCCCGCATGTACCGCACTCATCCCGCACTCGAGCACGCGCTGCGCCGCCCTCCTGTGGTCGTCGCCGGCGCCCGCTGTCCTCTGCCGCCGCACGCTGTCGCCTCCGTCAGTTCGTCAGTTAAAAACCGCGCTAGCCTCTGTTTTTTTTTCAAATTCCGTTGATACTTAGCAACAACACTCGTCGAGCTCCAGTAGCTAGGGCCGTCGCTCGGTTCCATCCGCGCCGCTCGAGCGCTCGCGGGATCGAATCCCCTCCCCGGCCAGTGGCTAAAAAAGGCCATCCTTTTAGTTTTCTTTCGCTCGCTGACAGTGGGGTCCCACTAGTCAGCGACGGTTTGAGCCACACAAGCGCGCCCACGCGCTGGGCCCCTATGTCAGTCGGATGGGTGCAGTCCCCCCCGGTGAGAAAATTCCTGAGACGGTTCTGCACCACAGTCTTACACTGAGCCCCCTGCACTTACTGGTTTAGTGCTTTAGTCCCTCCCAGAAACTTTTCTATCACAAACAAGTCCTTACTTTTTGCAGTTTGGTCCAGAAACTTAAAACATTAATAACTTTAGTTTTATAACTCCAAATTAAATAAACTTTATATGTTTTTATATCAGAAAAATGTAATAAACATTAATATCACATTCTTATGTCATTTTGCATCATTATTTTAAATGCTTAGTTTATGTGCCGCACTAACCACTTGTGGGTGGCCCAATGGAGCCCCCCTCGACTTTGAACGGATCCGCAGCTCGTCCATGTGCCGCAAGTAGTTCGGGTTTTCCATTCGCTCATATGCATGTGCATGATGATGATGATGATCGATGAGAGGTTACTTGATACGGGGGGTCATATAGGGGTGGTGCTCACGAAGCGGACAGTTCCTACTGTGGTTTGAGCCGCATGGTGAGCAGACACAAACTAATGAGTCCGCAACTGAGATTCGGCCGGACTCCTGACGCGGGTAACAACTCATATGGGTGGCACCTGGACTTGCTGTAGTGAAGGAATGGGTCGTGTTGAGAGGCCTTAACGGGTTGATCTTGCGAGTATGGGTACTGTAGTGCACCCCTGCAGGGTATAATCTTATCGATGAGCCGTGTCCACGGTTACGGACGACTTTGGTGATGATGCTGGCTAACAAGATCTAGACAACTTACACCTAATCATTGTTAATTAATGTGACTAGTAATATAGCATTACTTACACCCTAAATGGTAACTAAAATTGTTAAGTGTGAGTATTCCCGGATTGCTTCCTCATACTTGGTTGAGGGGGTTAATTCGAGAATGGGTTATGACTAATGTCAGTTGTAGGTGGATATTTAAACGCTCTCTTATCCCTCTCTAATTAGACGGAAGTTTTAGCGTGTCTCTTTAGTCTGCTAGTGCTGCTGCCGCTAAGTACACTTACCCCCATATTTTGGGAATCTTACAGTTTTGTAACCTGTTAGCTTAAGCTTGTTCGATACGCTTCGGTGTATTGACCCGTTCGCGGGCTGTGGTTTTTCTGCAGTTGAGGATCCTTCGCTCGACCAGTTGGTTGGATACTACGTGGAGTTCGACGACGAGAGCTACGACGAGTAGTTAGAGTTCCCCTGGGCTACTTCCTGGTGGACTGCGTGGATGGGCCTTCTTTTCCGTTTCGGCCTTGTGCCCTTTGCTTCTTGTCTGTACTCAGACCGGTTTGTTTCCGCTGCTTGATGTAATGTTGGGACATGTGTCCTCTGATTGGTGCTATTTGATATATTTTGCTCAGTGAGAGCTTTGGATATTATTTCCTTTCTTTGTGTCTTAGGTTTATTCTGTGGTTTCAACTTGTTAAAAATCCGACTCGTATACCATGTGTGTATGATTGAAGTATACGAGTTGGAAGACTTTTTGGGTCTTGCGTGCACAATCTGGAAACGTATGTGACGTTGAGATCGCCAAGAACTGTCGGCCGATGATCCATTCCGAGCATGGCCTGATGGTTTTCCTGGGAGTGGTAACCCCAGTATGTTCTTGGTTGTGTGGCCCAACCGATACGTTTCGTTTGTGTAGCTTGAATTCAGGGTCTGACACCCTATTCCGCACCCAGGTGCAGGATAAATTATTTTGGACCCGAGGTTTTTTACATTGTTTTTATGAAAGAAAATATGTTTATGATCCAAATAATTACATTTATTTTGCACCATAACTAAAAAATCTACATAAGAAATGCAATATACAAGTCACAATAGTGAAAAAATAGGTTAAAAAGCGTATTTACATAATATTTTTTATACACCATATAAAAAAATTAATATTTTCTTACGTTCCTACGAACTTACGAAGTACGACAAAATTTACGTGACGTAAAAATTCTTTACGGTTCGAAAGATACGGGGTGGGTGTAGAATAACTATTCTACTCCCAGGGAGTCAAATAGCGCTATTATATATATATATATATATATATATATATATATATATATATATATATATATATATATATATATATATATATAGGTTAAATGCTTTCTACTCCCGGAGGCAAAATAGTTTCTACCCTCGGGTGTAGTTACCCCCTAACTATTTGGCCTCCACGTGTCCTGCACCGTACGGTTCTTCCCATCCTGATTCTCGGGCGCGCAAAATCTATATCTCCAAACCCGTTAGCTCACATGTTGTTTGTTTACCGATTAGAAAAATGTGGGAGACAGTTACGGGGATGGCTGCCTATATAGTACGCACCACTATTATCTTGTTTCAAACCTGAAACAAACTCCCCTAGTTCCCTTAGTTTTATATTCGGGAGCTAGAGACGTACTGGACATGGAAGTATTGAGAGGCTAGATGAATCTGATCAGAAGCTAGCCAAGGTACATGCTACCGATGGAAGTATGGAGGGACTTGATGAATTTGATCGAAGCCAGCCAAGGAAGGTGGGCACGTCATGATTCTCCTGGAGTAAGTACCACCCCTCTAATCTGATGAGTACTAGTAGTACTAGATCGTGTTTGATTGCAAATCTCTTACGAGTACTAGTTTTTTTTTGGCTTGCAGTACGGCAGAATGATGGATGTAATTGAGATGATCGACGAGCTGAGTGTGAATCTTTCGACACTCATCATGGAATAGATGGAAGAGTACCTGCGTCTTCTAATGGAGTGAGAATGAAGACTTGCACGCCATGTGGCCTGGAAGGCCACAACATTAGGACATGTGGACAACAAATTGATAGAAAATGGAAGAACACTCGCCAGCTCAGTATTATATTTTTGTTCACTATGAGATATTTGGTTTTTATAGTCGCCAATGGTATAAGCGGCAAATCAAAATTGTTTTCCTTTTTAAATATAATTTGTGTTCTTGTCTCGATGTAAGTTGGTATTACCAAAGATAATAAAGTCGTTGGATTTGTTCTTATCGTGTATTGAAGTATGTATGTAAATTTATTTTCTAAAATTAACTGGTAGTATGTGGCTTATAGTATGCGAGTATGTAACCTTATAGGATGGAGTATGACGTACGTCGCACCATGTATGGAGTATGGACGTATCACATATTAAGATGGTGTATGTTGCCTTGTATGAATTATTATGGTTCTAATATATAAAGTGGGTCGTACGTAGTATGAAACAATCTAATAGTTGGTCTGGCGTACGTCGCATCAGGTATGGAGTATGGTTGTCATAATACAAGATAGACTTACCAAAAATTTGGTATGACATATGGAGTATATGTAGCATCAGGTATGGAGTAAGGACGTATACCACATATTAAGATGGTCGTATGTATGGTTCAGCGGGGTGGTATGTAGTATGATTACTTATAGTATGGTGTACGTCCAATAAGATACGTGCAATGGTGTATGGATCCTTGTATGGATTATTAATATTATGGTCCTAAAGTGGGTGGTACTTCGTATGAAAAAATAATACATAGCATGGGGTCTCCGTTTGGCTAGAGTTTTAGGTCATCACATACCTAGATGCTTTAAGATCAATCCAATCACACCGTGGTAACAGTTGGTAGTATAGAAACCTTTTTCAGGATGGGAGCTAGCGTGTGCAGACTCTATCCTACCGGCCGCTGGGTGTGATGGACCGAAAAGCTAGCTGTCAGTTTGTAACAAGATAACCAGGATACTCTTTATTCAGCAGATGGGTTCAAATTTCGAAAGTTGTTGACCGTAACAAACACGTACCGATAATGACCGAATAAACAAATGAAGTAAATTATTTAATCAAGTATATTATGCAAACGGGTAGGTATGTATAGCCCCGTTAGCCCGTTTAGTGTTGCCCTCAGGATTGATTCAGCCGGTTCGGTAGCACCTCTTAGGGACACATGGAGACCAAATAGCTAGGGGGTAGGGTAGTATGAATATATCCTATATAATAGCGCTACCCTATATATATATATGGGAAATAGTGGGATGCCCATGGTGATAGCTGCGCACCAGCATCCAACCATCCATACGCGATATTGAGTGAACTTCACCGGAGACATTGCAACCTCATAGTTAACAGACATTCGACGGAGCTTGCTATCAACGTCGTAACGAGAGAACGAATTCTTACACACGTCTTTCACACAACTAGACCGCTAGCCGATGACCATGCTTTTTTGTATACGGAAAATGAGATTCACGCTGCCACCGTGTAGTGGAGAGAAATCATGCTAGCCATAACTCATCAACACCGTCGGGTGGAGAGAAATCATGCTAGCCAGAATTATACATCAACATCGTGTTGTGGAGAGAACACATGCTGGCTAGTACTTATCACCACCGTGGTGTGGAGTGAAATAATGCTAGCCAAAACTAGACATCACCATGGTGGTGTGGAGAGAAAACACGCAGTGCACAACTTGATGTGTGATGGACGGTAGCGTTATTTCACGGTCCCCATGGTTGATTTGTGATGGACGGTCGCGTGTTTTCATGCACACCGGTTGGCATCATTATCATGGGAATCTTGGTAGCCCATGCCTGCGTAAATGATGTGATGCACCGAGTATATGACATGGGAACGGCTTACGGAGCGTTTAACGCCTCCGTGAAAGAAACTTCTCTGCCCGCTCGTCGTTCCAATGCGCTTCTTATCAGACTTACTTTACTCTCTGTATCCTACGGTAGCCACCATATGCGCAGCTATCCCCGTGGGCAGGAAATCCGCGTTGATATATATATATATATATATATATATATATATATATATAGGGTAAATGGTTTCTACTCTCAAAGGTAACTACCCTACGTCTCATATACCAACTTACGGAAGTATTTGTCATAATTTATCGGTTTGAGTATATTCGTATACTATATCTAAGATACCCAAAAACAACTTTAATGAAAAAATTGCAAATGGCCTAATATTTTACACTATATACTCGAAATTTCGTCATATATGCATATAAAAGAGAAGTATGTAGAAGTTTTTTATATACTACTAAAAAAAGTATCTATAGTACTGAAATAGCATTATATACTTCATACTACATGATACATATCTCATGTTATGATAGATACTCCATACATTGTGTGAAACACACGTGGGGTAGTTACCTTCGAGGGTAGTATGAATATGTCCTATATATATATATATATATATATATATATATATATATATAGGGTAAATGGTTTCTACCCTCAAAGGTAACTACACCCACGTCTCATATACCACCTTACGAAAGTATTTGTCATACTTGATCTGTTTGAGTATGTTCATATACTATATCTAAGATACACCAAAACAAGTTTCATGAAAAAATAGCAACTGGGGTAATATTTTACACTATATACACAAACTACAGTCATATATGCATATAAAAGAGAAGTATGTACAATTTTTTTACATACTATCTAAAAAGAAGTATCTATAGTATTAAAATAGCATTGTATACTCCATACGACATGTTACATACCTCCCGATATGATAGATACTCCATACATGTGTAAAACACACATGGGTGTAGCTACACCCGGGTGTAGTATGAATATGATATATAGGTTAAATGCTTTCTACTTCCGGGTGTAACTATACCCACGTCATATATATATATATATATAGTGCTCACAGATGCTTGTATTTCTTTAGTTAAGTAGGAGATAGGTACATAGGTACGGTGCGTGCACGAAGCTGTACTATGTGGAAAGGATCCAAGTCCTGCGTAGCCGTGAAGGAGTATTTCATATCCTGCGTGGAACAGAATTAAGTATTCTGCACTAGACGTACAGTTGATGTGAGTGTGAGAGGAACCCCTGTTTATGCAGGAGTTCATATGTTCAGTATATCCTTTATATGAAGGAAATATTAGTCTATCATGCAAATCGTAAGTACTTTTCTGAGATAGATGCAATGATTCATTCCGTTGAGTCATATAAATCATCCCCTGAAGATTCCTTCTACACTGCAAGAAAACCCATCCGTGAGTAAGTACATACTCTACACTGACATTTTCAGATATTGTAATTCATGGTAGCCTGAGAATGGATCAATGGAATTTGGTTTCTCAATATGCTTGCCTAAGAACAGATGGACATTTTCTGTTGAATTATTGTATGTAAACTGCATGTGAATTTTGCTTTCGAGGAATCCAACTGATCCAAGTAAGTCCCATGGCCGACAATTCAAAATTGCTGATTAAGACATGAAGTCAGGGGTCAGCTAATTCACCCCATAGTACATACTAAGTTAAATAAATGATTCGGGTGATTGGAGATGGACTGGGCCTGAGTTCATCATAAACTATTGAAACATGAGCCGACCGGTCTTTTGATGCATGTCGACTGCTTGCTTTCTATAGCAAGAAGCAGAGAAGACCTTGGCCAAGTGACGTAAAGAAGGGGCCAGAGTTTTGAGACTGCATGCCTTCTACTCCGTATTTTAATTCTACTAAACACAGCACATACCTGTAGAGGCTATGTACTTGTCATTCTTCTACCACGACATCCACACCTACAGTGATATAAGCCCTCTGACACACCGTTGATAATCGCAGCTGTATAGTGTGTGTCATCGGTCACTGTTGTTTCAGATGCTCATACAGTCATCATGGTGGTGCTTCCTACAGAACTAACGCCACTACAGACAAATATATATAGTTCCCAATTCGAAAAAACACCAGAAATACAGTTTTTGTAGCAACATGGAACAGTTACTATTAAAAAATGAGTACTACTAGCTGATACTATGTAATAGGATAATTGCTTTTAGTGTCGTTGTATATATACCACAAGTTATTTTTTTTTTTTTGACGAAGGCAGACAGCGCTACTTTCTTTTGATTAGAAGGAGCACGAATAAGGTTTAGATTTACAATGTTACAAGTATGCGACAGCTATGCCAAGCTCTGGGCCGGGCGGTCGTACGACAACACCCAAAAAACGAAAAAACATATACAAAACATTTAGTCAGGTTCCCTTGGTCTTCTTGCTAGAATTCCAGCTCTTGATTTCCGGCAGCGTGCCAGATCGCTGCGTCTTCCACTATCTTACTGAAAACAGTCGATGCCGGCGAGTGACTGTCACTGAAAATTCTAGCATTCCTCTCTTTCCAAAAAGACCAGCAGACAAGCGTGATGACAGGTTCATGGAGCGAGCAGCATCTTTAGGTTTGTCTATCACACTTAAGTCCAGCTTACTTTGATTCTCTTTTATAAGAGGAAGCTTAATTATGTTCAAACAAGTTGCTGCATTTCCTTCGGGATCTCCGTTATAAGTCTGTCATACGAAGAAGATATATTGAAGCTGTGAATTCCTATACATAAGAAGTGGTTGTTTTTACAGTTGCAGCAACCGCACGTCTCGTGCACAATGGAGTAGTTAATTGAACTTCTTCATGGCTACGCCGAAGCTAAGCCCGTTTCCACAAAGTACAGCTTCGTGGACGCACTGCATCTATGTATCTGCACTTAAATAAATAGAAGTACCTGTGCTATATATACCTCCTAATTCCATTCAACAATGCAAACCAAAACATAACTAGTACTAGTGGCAAGCAGCTTCAGTAGAGGGCCTGATTAAACATGGTCATGACCAGGGCTTTGCTCCTTGCCATCCTCGGCTGCCTCTGCTTCTTCAGTTCTGTCCTCGCAGCTCGAGAGTTGAACGATGACTTGTCCATGCTTGCATGGCACGAGAGTTGGATGGTGCAATACGGACGTGTGTACAAGGATGCTGCCGAGAAGGCCCAGAGGTTCGAGATATTCAAGACTAATCTCGATTCATCAAGTCGTTCAACGATGGGGGACACAAGTTCTGGTTCAGCATCAACCAGTTCGCGGATCTTAGCAATGATGAGTTCAGGGCAACCACGACTAACAAGGGCTACATTTCAAACAAGGTGAAAGTTCCTACAAGATTCAGGTACGAGAATATGAGCCTTGATGCCCTCCCTGCAACGGTTGACTGGAGGACAAAGGGTGCGGTCACTCCTACAAAGGATCAAGGCCAATGCGGTAAGTACATTTAGGCTACAAGTGAATTACAATATATATGAACCTTTTACACTACTCCCTCCGTTCTAAATTAATTGATTCAGATTTAGTGCAAATTATACTAAATCTAAGTCAATTAATTTAGAACGGAGGGAGTAGAAGTAGATGACTAGAATGGTGTGTTAATTGAATATATTGTAGTAAATCATTTGCAGGTTGTTGTTGGGCTTTTTCTGGGGTTGCTGCAACAGAGGGTATTGTCAAGCTAAGTACTGGTAATCTCATCTCGCTCTCGGAGCAAGAATTGGTGGACTGTGATGTCCATGGAGAGGACCAGGGCTGTGAGGGCGGTCTCATGGACGATGTGATTCAAGTTTATTACTATAAACAATGGAGGCATCACTAAGGAGTCTAGCTATCCATACTCCGCAGCAGATAAAATGTAAGAGCGGATTCAAGCAACGGCGAGTCCAGTCCAGGAATTATTTGCAGGGGAGACTGAAAGTTGACGACGACTACTAAACAACTACTTCTGTAGAAAATGTCAATATATATATCACACACTAATACATCCAGTACTAGAGAAAAGCAACAACAAAAGGACAAAGTGAACTAGTAAACAGATATGTACCTAAGAAATCACATTATACAAATCACACACTAATACATCTAGTACTAGAGAAGCAGCAACAACATTATACTCTTAAGAAATAGATTTTTTTGCAACAAAAATCACCTCCTATTGAAAACAAAAATGATTATTAAAAAATGACACATTAAAGATGTGATTTGAAAAAACTATGTGTGCCCTTCACATAATCTCACACACTTTTTTGGTTCAAAATATGACTATGTGCAATATAAAAACTTGTGTCCATTGATACAAATTTTATAGACAACATGATGAACAAGGAGACTGATCAAACTTCTGGCAGCTAGCGGTACATGTGTGAATGGAGAATGCTAGCTAGTAAACAGCAGCGGCACGGCAGCTAGTGCGTCCTATGTAGTATACATGACGTGACAAGCTAGCATAGCATACCAGACCAATGCATGCAAGGCGTGCACGGGATAAAAAAAGAACGAAACCTACCACACTAGCGCGCGGGAAAAGGCCAGAGCGACCTCGCGCGCGATTAGTCCCCCTAAATGAAGCGTTTCTGTGTTCGCTAGGCATTGCTCTGTCCTGGCTGACATACTCAAGTGCTAATAGGACTAGATTAGTAGTAGTAAAGAAAACAATTACATTTTCACAGGGCAGGCTGAAGCCCCCCTGTTGGACTCGCCTTTGGATCCAAGAGCGCCGCAACAATTAAGAGTTACGAGGATGTGCCCACCAATGATGAGGGTGCCCTTATGAAAGCAGTCGCAAACCAACCTGTATCAGTTGCCGTGGATGGAGGAGACATGACATTCCAGTTCTACTCTGGTGGTGTGATGACCGGTTCATATGCATGGCACTGATTTGGATCATGGAATTGCAGCCATTGGTTATGGAACGACCAGTGATAGTACAAAGTACTAGTTGCTAAAAAAATCGTGGGGCACAACATGGGTGAGAATGGTTTCTTAAGAATGGAGAAGGACATCTCAGATAATAGGGCATGTGCGGCCTTGCCATGGAGCCCTCTACCCCACAGCTTAATTCGACTATAAAATGCCACATATTTACTCACATACACAAAGTTGACTAAGTCTGTATCTCTTCTGCTAGCGCAGTATTCATGTACATAGGTATATGATTGTAAATTGTGTAATCTAAATATGTTACATGTATCTACATCTATTTATACAACTTATGATTAATGACTACAAACTACTAATGACGAGGGATGTCCCCATCAATACACATGGTTACTAGTATATGGTAAGAGTTATGAGTTAGATAACGCGTAGTGTTGGTAGATTCGTCGGCTGACAAGCGGGATTTACCCAGGTTCGGGGCACTCGAGTGAGGTAACACCATTACGTCTTGCTTGTCTGTTATAGATTGTGCATATGCGGCGAGTACACCGGTCTAGCAAGATGCCGATCTTGCTAGGGTTTGGAGATTCTGGTTGGGCGTGTCCTTGATCGGCCGCCCTCCTGTCCTTTATATAGTGGTACAGATCTCGGGTTGTAACCGATTAGAACTAAATTTATGGAAAGTATTACCGACTATGCTATCTATGGTAGAAGTATTCGACTTGGACTTCGCTTGTTAGGATTCTTCAGCCTATTTGACAATTGTGATTTAGTCATTACGTGCACCAGGTACCCACATGAAGGGGTACCCGTTTGGTATAACCTCGTCATTAGCCCCCGAGTGCTTGGCTAATTCGGAGAATCAGTCATGGACTCACTTCATAGTGCACGTCTCATCCTTATGTTATTGTTGAAATACATTTCATGTCTTTTTCTTTCGACTATGATTTTTGCCTAAGGATTTCGACTGAGTGGGCCTGGAATTATTCGATAAGCCGAAACCAGTTAACTGCACTCGGGTAAAACCACACTATTCTTCAATCAGGTTTTGAGTCCTTGGGCTCGATCCTGAAACATACTGGACAGACCGGCCTCAGGCCAGTTGATGGACTTACTGATATAGGTCTACAGTTTCGTTATGGTACCCAGCGCGTTCGCCGGGATTTCCATCGTATCTGTTGACACGGAAATATCTAGGATTTAAATACTGCTGGAGTGATCCTCGGCCCGCTCGACTGATCGATGGGTCTTACCTTTGTATTTTTCGCATACAACATCCGAGGTATCATCGACTGATTTTCACTCAGAAATTCTTATGTTTTGAATGCTTTTGATTCTATCGGGTGCACTACAGTGCTCCGGATGGGAGTAGCCCCCGAGATTGTGCTTTATTGCTTGCAGTAGAGGATAATATCAGTTTGCGTTTTGTTAGTCGCATAATTTTTGTTCTCTCCTGATGGGAGTTTTCCACTCGATCATCTTTATGCATTTGCTTTTTATTTTGCTTTCGAGTTGCGGGGATTTTTTCTTTTTGTCAGTCGTAGCGTGACACCCCTTTGCCTTATGCATTTGTTTTCTTGTCAGGCAAATGATCTCACCCATGACATCCTTGGTGTGCGAATAGTACTTTGATGGGATGTGACATAGTGGGTCCCACCCTTTTGACAGTTGCGGACGCCGGTTTGGTTCTGATTTGACCTGACATGGCGAGATTTTCACAGGAGTGATGATGATCTCCTCGTTTTGTGCGCGTAGTGGGCGGCGTGGTCCGTGACGATCGCCCACCGATAGTGCCACCTGTCGTGGTAATTTTTGCTCGGACAGTTGTGATGAATGGTTGTCCTTGCCGTAAATACGGGATCTTTCGTTGCGTTTGATTTTACCTTGCCATTTGCTTTTTGCCTTTTATGCTTCGTCTTCTTCCTCGCACTCATCTTTTCCTCTATGCTCGCCCTTGCGCCTGTTTTGGCCATGACATCCCAGAACAATATCTCTTCTTCCATTGGTCTCTTCTCCTCTGTAACCATCCAGTCGAAGAAGGATAAACCTATCTCTGTTGATTCCGCCGTCACCCCCGCAGCTGTGGCGAGGAAGGTCACCGGGGATTGGGTAAAATCTACTGTACGGAAGAGAAACTGGAAGATTTCCGTCCCGCATGGATTTTGTCTCCAGTAGAGGTCGTTGCTCCTCTGGCTCCTACCCACAAAGAGGTATTTCCCATGACTCTTCCTGGAGAGCGAGTTTGTTTCGCGGATTTTCTTACCCGAGGATTTGGCTTTCCTATGCATGATTTCGTCCGAGGTCTTCTATTCTTCTATGGCATTCAGATGCACGACCTCGATCCTCATGGTGTTTTGCATATCGCCTGCTTTGTGGTGTTATGCGAGTGCTTTCTTGGCGTGCATCCCAGCTGGCTCTCTGGAAATGTATTTTCTGAGTGCGTTTGCTCCACTGTGATGGCCGCCCCTTTTCGACTGATGGTTTCTGTATTGAAGTACGTGACAGTTGTTGGTATTTTGATCTAACGTCGGCGGAACCTACTCACAAATGGAGGAAGAAGTGATTTTATGTCCCCGTCGCCCAAAGCATACTGCCCGCTTTCTCGACTGCACCCCATGTAGAGTTAGCATCTTGGGAGCATAGCTTGTCGACTAAGGAAGAGGATGAGGCATCCTCTCTTATGCTTAGAATCCAAGAACAACGAAAAACCGTCACAGGGATCCAACTAGTCATCACTTATGTGAAGCGCCGAGTTTGGCCCCTTGCGACAACGGGTGCATCCTTTATGGCAATACAAGGGGTGCCTTGATGCCACTCGTATGAGTGAAGTTGAGCTGGTAGATTGTGTATTTCATGGATATATCAAGTACATTACCGGCATCTCTCCTACCGATAGTGCATCTTTCGACTTCTCTGTAGTCCCTTACGGCCTTGGGACTCCTATTCCCAAGGTACTTTTGAACCTTTCTTGCGGATCCTTGTCTACTGGTCCCAAGTATCTTCTTTTTGTATATGTGTGCTGACTGACTTGTCCTTTGTTTTGTTGCGCCCAGGGACTATCAATTGCTACTTTTTTGCCACCTCTTCATGAACATCATCTATCTATGGAGCCCGTCCCTCGGGTAGTGCTGCTGCATCTGAGGTGCAGGCTGCTGAAGAAGCTCCTTTCTGCTCGACAGCAGTTGATTATGTGACTAAGCCTTTGGTCAAGCGTCGTCGTCTGCGTCGGACTGGCGATGCTTGTCCTGTTGCCGCTGACCAATCATGGTTGTCGTGGCTTCATCCGCTGACGATGATCTGGAGAAGTAAGTTTTTTGCATCGACTATACTTTATGTGTTTTTACCGTTCCTCGTTTTGATCCTTCGACCAGCTCCTTTGTTAGGAAATATCGCTCCTCTCCTCCTGATAGTGTCGCTAGGCAGCCGCACTCCCTCTCTTCTTGGGTTGACCATGTAAGCTTCTTGCTTCTTGCTTCTCTCGCCTTTCTTGTCTTTTTGTTTTCCTTTGACTCGACTATGTGTTGCATGTTCCTTTTGTAGCCTTCTGTAAGTGGCTTGGTCGCTGTTGGTCAGGCCTTTGTTCAAGCTGAGGAGGAGCGAATCCGCGTGCTTTCTGATTTAGAGCGGATCAGTCGTAAGGCTCTATCCTTTTCGCCTGGTTTGTGAATCATATGTTGAGTATTTGTATAACCTTCATGTGTTATGTCTATTGTAGAGGAAAAAGCTTCCCTTGAAGATCGGCTGGCCACGCTGGAAAAGCAACTTCATGACCAGCAAGTACACGCTCGCGAAGAATCAGACAACACTCGACGCTCCTTGGATGTGTCTATCCAAACACTTGGTGCTGTCTTTGCCGAGGCCTTGCCTGGGGCTGCTGTGTCGTCGATTGTGGAGGAGTTTGCCAAGGTGTTGGGTCTTGGTTCGACGACCCTTAACACTTGGGCACGTGACTTGATAGTCCATGGCTCGGAAGTTACCTTGAAGGTTCTGCTAGCGAATGGCGTCGAAGCTAACTATGAAGCTGCTTTGTCGGACTACCCGAAGAAATCAAACGGGAAACCTTTGCCTTTCCGGGGAATTTCTGATGCTGCTGCCCGCCTTGCCAAGGCTAGCATTTGTATTGGAGAGCTGAATGGAAAGACGTCGCCTAGAGGGGGGGGGGGTGAATAGGCGAGGAGCACTTTTTACAATTTTAGGCATGATAAATGCGGAATAAAACTTAGTGTTTAACTTATCAATGACACAACCTAAATAAACTAGGTTCATCTATGTGCACCAACAACTTAAGCTATGCAAGACAAACAACAAAAGGATAGCAAGGTAAAGAACTTCAAGCACGATGGCTATCACAAAGTAAAGTGCATAAGTAAAGAGCTCGGGTATAGGGATAACCGAGGCACGCGGAGATGATGATGTATTCCCGAGTTCCACCACAAAAGGTGTACGTCTCGTTGGAGAGGTGTGAGCAACCACAACAGGTTTTCTCAACGCCACAAAGGCCTCACCTTCTTGTCCGATGAACTCGACCACAAAGGTCCGAGTCCACCTTCCACTATGAACTCCTTTGGGGCGGAGAACAATCCCGTACAACAACCTTGGGGCACACACCCACAACCGAATTGGGGGCTTCCAAATGACCACAAGAGGTCTTGACCACAAAGGTCCCAACTAGCCACAAAGGCCTTGACCACAAAAGGTCCTATGCCACAAAGGCGGCCACTAAGGCGTCTAGGGTCCAAGTCCCAAGAGTAACAAGCTCACAAATTTCACCACCACGAATCCTCGTGGAGGGCTCAAACCGATGCAAGATGCAATGGCAAGAACACACAAAGTGCTCAAGTCCTTCACTCTCAAATTCCAACAAAGCAACAAATGCTTATGGGGGAATAAGAGAGGAAGAACCAAGAAACCACAAAGGAGACAAATCCTCCACTCCCAAATCCCACCCCAAGCAACTAATGCTTATAGGGGGATAAGAGAGAGCAAGAACAAAGGGGGAGAACCACAAAGGAACTCAAAGATCTAGATCCACTAAGTTCCCCTCACTTAGAGGAGATATGGATTGGTAGAATTGTAGATCTAGATCTCCTCTCACTTTTCCCTCAAAGATATGCAAGAATCATGGGAGGATTTGAGAGGGGGCAAGCTTTCCCAAGGTCAACAATGGCAAGAGAGAGGGGAAAGTCGTCAGCTCAAGGAAGAAGAAGGGGAGGGGTATTTATAGCCCCTCCCTGATTACTAGCCGTTGGGAATCTCCAGTCCGGAAATTTCCGAACTGAGGTCCGGAGATTTCCGGACCCCGGAAATCTCCGGTAGGAATTCCGACGCGAGCTGAGAAAAGATCAGTGCTGAAGGAAAATAAGACTTGGCGAAAACTGCAACTTGTGACCGGAAATATCCGAACCAGGGCCGGAGATTTCCGGACCCCGGAAATCTCCGGTAGAAAATCCGATGGAAAACTGAACTGAGTCAGTAAGCAATTGAGTTATGGACTTAGCAAAAACACTTCCGTCGCTCGGAGATCTCCGGACTGGGGCTCGGAAATCTCCGAGCACCGGAAATGACCGAGCAAGGTCCGGACATTTCCGACCCTTAAAAAAACTGCAGAAACAACATAACTGAAATATCTTTTGCAAATAAACTCCGAATGATTTGAGACCAACTCCGTTGGAAAGGCACTGACAAGGAGAGGGCTACCAAAACCATAAATAGAGCAAAGTCCCCACACATGTGAAGGTGTGGAACTTTCCTCAAGGTTGAACCGGTAATATTTTTACACCGAAAACGCAACGAGTTTTCCAAACTAAAACCGTTTTCGAAGAACTTGGTCTTGTTATGAAGATCACGACAAGAACCAAAAACCAACAAGGAGAAAAGCCAAATAAGAACCAAGAAAGAAGATATGCCAAGCATGCAAAGGTTTGAGCTCTCCACAAAGATACGATCAAGTTACTCACTCGAGAGCCCCTCTTGATAGTACGCCTATCTATCCTATAGCCCTATCAAGATCATACCTTTGCCTTGAGCTATCCACTTGAGCTAGAAGATGACGATCCTGATCTATTCAAGTGGACCACCTTTCTTGATTGTGCTTGCTAGCACATGCTTGATGAAGACTCCTCCATATACTCCCCCATACTCCATTATGGGAGAGTCTCGCTTAGCTTCGTCTTCATGTCTCCGGCAGCTTCCCTTGTCTTGCACTAGTCAACCTTGACGACGATCATGGCATGACATCATCCTCCATGAGCTATATGAATTGATCTTCTTGTTGCAAGCTCATGAAAGATACCATCTTTCTTCATATAGGTGATGGCTTGACAACTTCAAGCCATACTTGCAATATGCTCAAAACACACATTAGTCCTTAGGGATTGTCATTAATTACCAAAACCATACATGAGGGCACATGCCCTTTCAAGAGCGTCGCCAGGCTGCCATATCTTCTTAGCGCCAGTCTCATGCTGGCAAGGCTAAGATGTCATCTTGCGAGTAGCTGCTTCCTCTGTAATCATTCAGAATTTTTGTTATGAGACAAAACCTTTGAGATATATGCTTTGTTTGCTTGTTCTCTCGTTTATGCATTTTCAAGTGAACCTTGCTAATTTTCTTAGCTTCAATAAGACCCAACCCTTGAACCTACCGAGTGGTTTTATATGTTTGTTTTAACTTAACAAGACCCAACCCCCGAGTCTATCAGTGGGTTTATGTGATTATGCAATCTCAGTGAGACGCAACCCCCGAGTCTATCGAGCGGGTTTATGTGATTATGTAATCTCAGCAAGACCCATCCCCCGAGTCTATCGAGCGGGTTTATGTGATTATGTAATCTCAGCAAGACCCTGCCCCCGAGTCTATCGAGCGGGTTTATGTGATTATGTAATCTCAGCAAGACCCAGCCCCCGAGTCTATCAGGTGGGCTTATGTGATTGTGACATAAGATGTAACTATCCTTTATTGCAGATATATATCAAGTAGACCGCCTCATTAAAGATCTTCCAGTCCCCTTGGGTACCCTGGTAAGGAAAAGAGCGCGTCTAAAATCTACCGGTCTTTTACAATGATTTGTCGAGAGACCTATGCGTAAAACGATGCAAGTGCGCCACAATCCATGGATTGTGTGATAGCTCTCCTGTCTGTGCGTGCTTCAGTCGATAGGCGCCTCCTTCAATAACTTCAGTAATGATGAATGGGCCCTCCCATGATGACGCAAGCTTCTGGACTTTTTCTGTTTTAGTCACAGTACCAAGTCTCCCACCATGAATGTCCTGGGTCGGAGACGTCGACTGTGATAATTCCTCAGATCTTGCTGGTAAACAGCTGTGCGAGCTAATGCCGTGTCTCGTGCTTCGTCGAGTATGTCCAAAGCGTCTTCTTGTGATATATATGCTTCCTCTTCCTCGTATGCTTCTAATCTTGGCATGCTGAATTTGATCTCGGATGGCAGTATTGCCTCTGCTCCGTAAACCATAAAAAATGTAGTGAATTGAGTCGAAGAGTTTGGAGTTGTTCGGAGACTCCAAAGTACTGCTGGTAGTTCTTCGACCCAGGCGCCTGCAGCTCTCTTGAGTGGAACAAGTAGTCTTTTCTTGATACCCGCGCATAAGAGGCCATTTGCTTTTTCGACTTATCCATTTGACTGCGGGTGGGCTACTGATGCGTAGTTGAGTGTAATATCCCACTCTTTGCAAAAAGTTTGGAACTCTTCCGTTGTGAAGTTTGTGCCGTTGTCTGTGATGATGTTGTTTGGAACACCAAAACGATAGACTATGGACTTTATTAACTTGGCTGATGTTGTTGTTGTTGAGCTCGTGATCGGGATTGCTTCGATCCACTTTGTGAATTTATCGACTGCCACCAGTAGGTGTGTATGTCCTCCAGGCGACGACTTTTTGAGTGGCCCCACCACGTCAAGCCCCCCTTGGGCGAACGGCCATGTTAATGGTATGATTTTGAGTGCTGATACTGGCGCGTGGGGCTTGGATGCAAATTTTTGGCATCTGATGCACCGTTTGACGATTCCTTCTACGTCCTTGAGTGCGGTGGGCCAGTAGAACCCTGCTCTGAAGGCCTTAGCTACCAGCGATCGACTGCCGGTGTGATGTCCGCAAGTTCCTGCATGAATATCACGAAGTATAGTTTTGTCATCTTCGAATTCTACGCACCTTTGAAAAATGCCTGAAGTACTTCGTTTGTAGAGTTCACCGTTGATACTGGTGTATGCTTTGGCACGTCGGTTTATTCTTCTAGCTTCCGCTGTGTCGTCTGGTAGTTCTTCCCTTAGCATGAAAGCTAGAATTGGCTCGGTCCAGGCTAGAGCCACGTGATCACCCTGACATAAAAGGACATCGATTGTTGGGTCCATTGCGGTCGGTGTATTACCTGTTGCAGCTTCTTTTGAGTTTGTTGTTGGTTGCTTCTTATGGATGGATCTGTGCGTGATGCGCTTCAGAAAGACACATGGCGGGACTTGTGCATTATTCGACCCAATGTTGGCTAGTATGTCTGCTTCTTCATTGCTTTCTCGCCCGATGTGCCGCAATTCGCATCCGTCGAAGTCTTCTTCTAATGTGTTATATAAGTCTTGATATGCGATCATGTTGTCTGCTACTGCGTCGCAAGCCTTCATTGTCTGTTGTACCACCAGATTCGAGTCGTCGTATATCATCAGTCGAGTGCATCCCAACGCCTTGGCCATCCGTATGTCGTGTATTAAACCTTCATATACGGCTTCGTTATTGGATGGTGTTGAGAAGTCCATTTGGAGCACGTACTTTAGCTTGTCCCCTTTTGGGGATATAAGCACTACTCCTCCTCATGCTCCTTCGTTTTTCTTGGATCCATCGAAGTACATTGTACATGAGTTGGATATGTCCGGCACTCCTGGCAGTTGGGATTCGATCCACTCGGTGGTGAAATCAGGTAGTACTTGAGCTTTCATAGCTTTTGGGGGATCGTATGTGATTACGAGCGGCCCCATCTCGATTAGCCACTTTGCGACTCGTCCTGTTGCATCTGGATTGGTGAGTATGTCTCCGATTACTGATTTTCAGATCACCGTTATTGGGTGCTCTATGAAATAGTGTTGTAGTTTTCTTGTCGTTATGAACAGTGCATAAGACAATTTCTGAAAATGTGGATATCTTTGCTTTGATAGGGATAACACCTCGCTGATGTAGTAGACTGGTCTTTGCATACTTTGAGCTTTTCCTTCTTCCATGCGCTCGACTACAAGCACTGTGTTGTCCACCCTGTTTGTTGCTGCCACATAGAGGTATAGCGGATCCCTTTCTTTCGGTCCAACTAGAATGGGAGGTTTAGTGAGTGTTCGCTTGAGGTCGACGAAAGCCGCTTCTGCTTCTTTTGTCCATTCGAATTTATCTGCTTTCTTCATCAGTCGATAAAGTGGTAGCGTCTTCTCGCCTAACTTGCTGATGAATCGACTGAGGGTTGCCACTCTTCCTATCAACTGTTGTACCTCGTAGAGTTTTGTAGGCCTTTGCATAGTTAGTATGGCATGTATTTTCTCTGGATTTGCTTCGATTCCCCTGGCTAATACCAGGTAGCCCAACAATTCTCCAGCTGGCACTCCGAAGGTACATTTTTCTGGGTTCAGTTTTATGTTGTAACTTCTGAGGTTGTCGAATGTCTCTTTTATGTCTGATAGCAGTGTGTCCTCTTTCTTTGACTTGATCACTATGTCGTCGACGTAGACTTCTACGTTTTTTTTCAATCTGTGTTTTCAGACAATTTTGCATCATGCGCTGATAGGTGGCTCCTGTGTTTTTGAGGCCGAAAGGCATTGTGGGGTAGCAATATACTCCGAGTGGAATTGTGCAAGCTGTATTTTCCTGGTCCTCTGCTTTCATCCTTATCTGGTGATATCCACAATATGCGTCGAGGAATGACAGCCGAGCGCATCCTGAAGTGGAGTCGACAATCTGATCGATGCGAGGTAGAGGGAAATGATCCTTCGGGCAACACTTGTTTAGCCCTGTAAAGTCGATGCACATCCTGGTTTTGGTTGTCTTCTTCTCTACTATCACGGGGTTGGCTACCCATTCCGATTTTTTGATTTATCTAATGAAGTTTGCTTTGAGTAGCTTGTCCACATGCTACTCTATGACATGTCTAGTTTCTGGACTGAGTTGGAGAGAGTGCTCGGTAAATTCACTGGGTATGCCTGGCATGTCAGCTGACCATGCAAACATATCCCAGTTCTCACGGAGGAATTCGACGAGCGCACCTTCCTATGCGGGGGGCAAACTTGTTGATATATTGACTGTTTCGCCGGGTCAGTCGGATGGACCTGGTGTGTCCGTTTGTCATCTGAAGTGTTAAAAGCTTGTCGGTGGCCTGTTTTTTATGCTTTGGCATGTATGTTGTATCACTGAGAAGTGAGAGTTCCTCCTGAAGAAGATATGCCCTAGAGGCAATGAATAAAGTATATTTCTTTATCATATCTCGTTTGTTCATAATATGTTTTTGTGTCATGCTATAACCATATTAAGCGGAAACATTAATACGGGTGTGATGCGTAAACAACCAGGTCCCTAGTAGCCTCTACTAAGACTAGTTTCATTGCGCGATCGTTGATCGAGGTTTCCCGATCATAGGGTGTGGCGCCGGTCGGCAATGGAAGTCATATCGTTGGAGAACGATGTGATGGACAGACCCATATTTGATAGGACGTAGTCATTACGCCTTTGACCGTGAGACCAGCTCTTATTGTTATTCCTGGAAGATACTTTGATTGCACCAAATGTCGTATCTTAATTAGTATGACAATAACGGTGATACTTTTGGGTATCGGAAAGGAGTAGTTGAGACGAGGGGTCAAGAGCGGGATTTGTCAGTCCGCATTGCAGGATAGATACTCTAGGTCCCACTCGGTGAGCTTATGTCTAATGAGCTTGCAAGCATTTGACTATGTCACGGAGACATGAAATCATAGACGAGTAGAAGATAGCGTTGTCAGTAACAAGGTCAAGCTAGATATAGAGATATCTGAAGGAGATATGCCCTAGAGGCAATTAATAAAGTGTATTCTTTATCATATCTCGTTTGTTCATAATAGGTTTTTGTGTCATGCTAGAACCGTATTAAGCGGAAACATTAATGCGGGTGTGATACGTAAACAACCAGGTCCCTAGTAGCCTCTACTAAGACTAGTTTCGTTGCGCGATTGATGATCGAGGTTTCCCGGTCATGGGGCATGGCGCCGGTCGGCAATGAGAGTCATATCAATAGAGAGTGACGTGATGGACATACCCAGATTTGGAGAACATAGTCGTTACGCCTTTGACCGTGAGATCAACTCTTATTGATATTCCCGGAAGATACTTTGATTGCACCAAACGTCGTATCTTATTTAGTATGACAATAACGGTGATACTTTTGGGTATTGGAAAGGAGTATTGAGACGAGGGGTCAAGAGCGGGATTTGCTAGTCCGCATAGCAGGATAGATACTCTCGGGCCCACTCGGTGAGATCATGTCTAATGAGGTTGCAAGCATGTGACTAGGTCACGGAGACATGAGATCATGAACGAGTAGAAGATAGCGTCGTCGGTAACGAGGTCGGGATTAGGTATGGAGATATCTATGGAACGACGCTCGGATGTGCTAAGTATCGTTATGGCAAAAGGTCTAAGACTTTACGTTCAGGTTTGATAGATGAAAGTCATTCGTTATATCTCAGGGATTAATTCATGAGGTCCAGGCCTACGAGTTAGTCGTTGATCATTGAGGAGTCTTGATCATACCTGATATTATATCGAACTGCTAGGGTAACACACTTAAGGAGTTTCGACAAGACAACCGGAAAGGAAGGAGATCACCGGGGGCGTCCCGGGAGAGGTCCGATGGAGATCGGGCAGCGCCGAAAGAGTTTTCGGAGCTAGGAAAAATTATATATATTATGTTTAATATTAATTAGTGTTATTAATATGCAAATATGATTTTATATATTTATTTTCGAATTTATTAAGGCAGATTTCCCTAAATGGGCCTTTCGGACGAAAGAAGGCCCAAGAGGGGGGGGGACCCCCTTGGGAATTCGGTGGGGGCTTGGAGGCCGGCCTAGGTGGGCCAGATGGGGCCCACCAGGGGGCCGGCGCACTCCCTTGGCCGAACCAGGCTGTGTGGGATAGTCCCACATTGCCTGGCTGGCAAGGTTGGCTCCCCCTGGGAGCCTATATAAGAAAGGGCACCCCCAGCCTTTTAATTCACCAATTAATTCCTGATTTCTCTCTCGATCTCGTGGTTCCCAAGTTGGAGCCGCGCCGAGCAAGAGGAAGAAGGGATCTCCTCCACCATAGCCCGCTGCCGCGCTGCTGGTGTTCCGGTCCAAGTCTTCCGCTGCTCGTCCTGGACTGGAGCTTCGGAGGCGTCGTCTCCACCGTACGTGTGCGACTCCCTGCGAGGTGCTGCGCTAGCGGTACTCGGAGGCCTGCTTCCTCTACACGACCTTGAGGTCGGCTTCGTCGGTATGCATCGACAACGTTTGTGCGGGAACGTAATCCCCGCTTTCGGTCTACAAGGGTACGTATTCCGATCTCCGTTCGTACTACTATATCTGCATAGAATAGATCTTGGCTAGTTTAAGGATATCGTTGCTAGGAAATTTTTTGTTTTCTGCACACGATCCCCTTCAGTGGTATCAGAGCCGATCTATCGTAAGATATAGCTGTACGCTGTTAGAACCCGTGCTCTGCACGGGGGCACCGTTCCTGTTATTTGCTACCCTCTAGCGTGCACTTGTGTATTCCAGCGGCATTGAGTTGATGAAGCGGCCCGGACCGACTTTACGCGTACGCTTACGCGAGACTGGTTCCACTACTGACATACGGCTTGTACCGTATCTGTGGCTGGCGGGTGACAGTTTCTCTCTCTTTAGTTGGTCTTCGCATTTTCAATGGAGGGCCCGAAAGGGATGCTTAAACATGCAATTATTGGATCGTTGTTGTGGTTATAAGATTCGTAGGTATGAAGCGGTTCTATTTACGAAAGCCCCAAGCCACGTAAAATATGCAAAAGATAAAGTAGAAGCGTCTAACTTTATTTTGCAGGGGCTATGTGATATGGTCAAGGTAGGTTTATTAAATTGTTTATAAACTGCGGGCGCCAAGAAGACCATGGCGCGATGGACTATATCACATTGCATTACATTTGATGTTTTGTGTGCATCTTATTTTTGTGTGATTGTGTGTTACACGGCGGTAGCTGAATAAGATGATCCCTTCAAAATACCACTAGTGTTCTCCCTCCAACGCGCACCACCAATAAAGTTCTACGTTATGAGACAGGCCGTGATGATCGGGTGTCAGACATATCTTCGTTCGCATACGGTGGGTGTAAGCCATGTTGCACAAGCGTCAGCGTGGAGGTCTTTGGTGGAGAGCCTAGCATACTCAGAGGTATGGCCTCGGAACAGGAAGACCGAAAGGTCGAGCACGAGTCACAAATTTGGTGTGACGGACGATTTTGTCTACTCTTGAAGTTGTGCCGCCGGCTTTGATGATGAGGGGTGGTGCAATGGATGGGGGTCGTGTAATCGCTTAAACGACCAGGAGGGATGTTCGTTTGAGTGGGAGTTATGTTAGTTATTTTCTAAAATACTAGAACTCAAAATTATTATGAACAAAGTCTTATGTTGTTGCAAATTCCATTGTAGATGTCTCGCCCCTCGTTTAACCTAGGTCTGTTCCTTGAGAAAGAAAAGCTTAAGACCAATGGGTCAAACTTCATGGCCTGGTTCCGCAACCTGAGGATCCTCCTCACTCCCCATAGGGTGGCCTACGTCATTGAGGCCGCCATAGGTGACCCTCCTGCAGATGATGCCTCTGAGGATGAGAAGAAGGTCTTCCAGACCCGATCGGAGGATTCTGCCTTTGTCCAGAGTGGCATGCTCTACGCCATGGAAGCCGACCTGCAGAAGCGCTTTGAGAAGATGAGCGCCTTTGAGATCATCTCGGATCTTAAGGCTGTCTTTGCGCCGCAGGCTAAGGCTGAGAGATATGAGGCTTCTGAGCTTTTCTTCTAAGCCAAGATGGAAGAACATAGCAGTGTGAGCGAGCATTTAGTCAAGATGTCTGGCTACGTTCAACGCCTGAATGCTCTGGAGTGCAAGATTCCCGATGAGCTGGCGATTGACAGGGTGTTGCAATCGTTGCCACCAAGCTACAAAGGCTTCGTCATGAACTACAACATGCAGGGCATGGCTAAGTCCCTGGGTGAAGTGTTCGTGATGCTCAAGACTGCTGAGGTAGAGATTAAGAAGGAGCACACGCTGTTGATGGTCAACAAGACCGTTGATTTCAAGAAGTCCGGTGGCAAGGGAAAGCAGAGCTGGAAGTCCCGGAGGGAGGCAAAGTTGGCTGCCAAGCCCAGGACTAACAGGTCTGGTCCCAGAGCTAGCGTGGAGTGTTTCTACTGCAAGGGGAAGGGTCACTGGAAGCGCAACTGCCCCAAGTATCTGGAGGATAGGAAGTCTGGCAAGACGGTCGACAAAGAGAAAGGTATATTTGATATACATGTTATAGATGTGTACCTTACATCCGCCCGGAGCAATACGTGGGTATTTGATACTGGTTCTGTTGCTCATATATGTAACTCTCAGGAGGAGTTAAGGAATAGAAGGCGGCTGGCGAAGGATGAGGTGACGATGCGCGTCGGCAACGGATCGAGAGTCGACGTGGTGGTTGTCGGCACGCTCCCTCTGCATCTACCATCGGGATTAGTTTTGGTTTTAAATAAATGTTATTTTGTGCCATCCTTGAGTGTAAACATTATAAGTGGGTCTTGCCTGTTACAAGACGGTTATTCATTTAAATCAGTGTCAAGCAATTGTGCTATTTATATGAATGATATCTTTTATGTTGATGCTCCCGGGAATAACGGTTTATTCTTGTTGAATCTCGATCCTAGTACTCACATCCATAACATAGAGGCCAAACGAATTAAGTGTAGTGACAATACCGCCATGTTTTTGTGGCATTGTCGTCTTGGTCATATTGGTATAAAGCGCATGAAGCGACTCCACTCCGATGGACTCTTGGACTCGTTGGATTTCGGATCCCTCGATACATGTGAACCATGCCTCATGGGCAAAATGACCAGGACACCGTTCAAAGGTTTCGTTGAACGGGCGTCGGATTTGTTGGGGATCATACATACAGATGTGTGTGGACCGATGAGCGTTTCGACACGCAATGGTTATCGTTACTTCGTCACCTTCACTGATGACTTGAGTAGATACGGTTATATCTATTTGATGAAACACAAGTCTGAAACGTTTGAAAAGTTCAAAGAATTCCAGAGTGAAGTTGAGAATCAGCTTAATAGGAAAATCAAGCATCTCCGGTCCGATCGCGGTGGAGAGTACTTGAGTTTTGAGTTTGTCACACATCTGAAGAGTTGTGGCATAGTGCCCCAACTTACGCCCGCCGGAACGCCGCAGCGTAACGGCGTGTCCGAGCGACGTAATCGTACTCTACTGGATAGTGTCCGATCTATGATGTCTCTTACCGATCTGCCAGTGTCCTTCTGGGGTTATGCGTTAGAAACAGCCGCATTCATTTTAAATAGGGCTCCGTCCAAGTCCGTTGAAACGACGCCGTATGAATTATGGTATGGCCAAAAGCCTAAGTTATCGTTTCTGAAGGTTTGGGGTTGTGAGGCGTACGTTAAGAAACTACAGCCCGACAAACTCGAACCGAAGTCGGAGAAAGTCGTCTTTGTAGGATATCCGCGGGAAACCGTTGGGTACACCTTCTACAACCAAGCTGAGGGCAAAACTTTTGTCGCGAAGACCGGTGCCTTTTTAGAGAAGGAGTTTCTCGCAAAAGGAGTAAGTGGGAGGAAGGTAGACCTCGATGAAATCGTTGATCCTGAACTCGAGATTCCGAGTGGCGCAACGGAAGCAATTCCGGAAACGTCCTCCGTGGAAGGAGTGGGAGAAACTGTCGAGGAAGATGTTCTACCTCGTAGGTCTGGTAGATCTCGGTTCCCACCAGAATGGTATGGCAACATGGTTTGCACCGTCATGCTAGTCGAGCAAGACGAACCTACGAACTACAAGGACGCGATGGAGAGTCTAGAGTCCGAGAAATGGCTTGAAGCCATGAAATCCGAAATAGGATCCATGTACGATAACAAAGTGTGGACTTTGGTGGATATTCCCGAAGGGCGCAAGGCCGTCGAGAATAAGTGGATCTTTAAGAAGAAGACTGATGCTGATGGTAATGTGACCGTCTATAAAGCTCGGCTTGTCACAAAGGGTTTCCGACAAGTTCATGGAATTGACTACGATGAAACTTTTTCACCGGTAGCGATGCTTAAGTCTATTCGGATTTTGTTAGCGGTAGCTGCCTACTATGATTATGAAATCTGGCAGATGGACGTCAAAACGGCCTTCCTAAATGGAAACATTGAGGAAGAGTTGTACATGGTACAGCCGGAAGGTTTTGTCGATCCAGGAAATGCTAACAAGGTGTGCAAGCTTCAGCGATCCATCTATGGATTGAAGCAGGCATCTCGGAGCTGGAATCTTCGCTTTGATGAGGTAATCAAAGGTTTTGGATTTATCCAGAATGTGGAAGAGACCTGTATTTACAAGAAAATGAGTGGGAGCTCGGTTGTGTTCTTAGCACTGTATGTTGACGACATATTGCTAATAGGGAATGATGTGGAACTTCTGAATAGCGTGAAGGAATATTTAAACAGTAAGTTTTCCATGAAGGACTTAGGAGAAGCTGCGTATGTTTTAGGCATAAAAATCTATCGTGATAGATCAAGGCGCCTATTAGCACTAAGTCAGAGTACTTATCTTGATAAAATATTAAAGCGTTTTCATATGGAGAAGGCAAAGAAGGGTTCTCTGCCGGTTATCAAGAATAAGATATTGCGTAAGGCGCAGTGTCCGGTGACGGAACTGGGTAAGGCCAAAATGACGAAACATCCTTATGCTTCAGCCATAGGATCGATCATGTATGCAATGTTGAGTACTAGACCAGATGTGGCATTAGCTCTAAGTTTGACAAGCCGGTTCCAGAGTAATCCTGGAATGCCGCATTGGGTAGCTGTTAAGAGCATTCTTAAGTATCTCAATAAGACAAAGGAAATGTTCCTTGTGTATGGTGGCTGCGATGAAGAACTTGGCGTAACGGGTTACGTAGATGCAAGTTTCTGCTCAGACCCCGATGACTGTAAGTCACAGACAGGTTACGTGTTCAAGGTGAATGGAGGCGCCGTGTGCTGGAGAAGTGGGAAGCAACCCATAGTCGTACAATCTACAATGGAGTCGGAGTACATTGCTGCCTGCGAGGCCGCGAATGAAGCTGTGTGGCTGAGGAAGTTCGTCATCGAACTTGAAGTGTTCCCGAGCGTGCAAGACCCCGTGATCCTCTTCTGCGACAACACGGGTGCCATTGCGAACGCCAAGGAGCCAAGGTCTCACTCCACCGCCAAACACATTCTCCGACGCTTCCATGTGATACGTCAGTACGTACAAGGAGGCGATGTGAAGATTTGCAAAGTGCGTACGGATCTGAATGTGGCAGATCCGCTGACGAAGCCTCTCCCGCTTGATAAGCATGAAAAGCACCAGTTAGCTATGGGTGTTAGGCTTTTACCAAGTTGTAATCTAGATTAAATTGTACTCTAGTGCAAGTGGGAGACTGAAGGAGATATGCCCTAGAGGCAATTAATAAAGTGTATTCTTTATCATATCTCGTTTGTTCATAATAGGTTTTTGTGTCATGCTAGAACCGTATTAAGCGGAAACATTAATGCGGGTGTGATACGTAAACAACCAGGTCCCTAGTAGCCTCTACTAAGACTAGTTTCGTTGCGCGATTGATGATCGAGGTTTCCCGGTCATGGGGCATGGCGCCGGTCGGCAATGAGAGTCATATCACTAGAGAGTGACGTGATGGACATACCCAGATTTGGAGAACATAGTCGTTACGCCTTTGACCGTGAGATCAACTCTTATTGATATTCCCGGAAGATACTTTGATTGCACCAAACGTCGTATCTTATTTAGTATGACAATAACGGTGATACTTTTGGGTATTGGAAAGGAGTATTGAGACGAGGGGTCAAGAGCGGGATTTGCTAGTCCGCATAGCAGGATAGATACTCTCGGGCCCACTCGGTGAGATCATGTCTAATGAGGTTGCAAGCATGTGACTAGGTCACGGAGACATGAGATCATGAACGAGTAGAAGATAGCGTCGTCGGTAACGAGGTCGGGATTAGGTATGGAGATATCTATGGAACGACGCTCGGACGTGCTAAGTATCGCTATGGCAAAAGGTCTAAGACTTTACGTTCAGGTTTGATAGATGAAAGTCATTCGTTATATCTCAGGGATTAATTCATGGGGTCCAGGCCTATGAGTTAGTCGTTGATCATTGAGGAGTCTTGATCATACCTGATATTATATCGAACCGCTAGGGTAACACACTTAAGGGGTTTCGACAAGACAACCGGAAAGGAAGGAGATCACCGGGGGCGTCCCGGGAGAGGTTCGATGGAGATCGGGCAGCGCCGAAAGAGTTTTTGGAGCTAGGAAAAATTATATATATTATATTTGATATTAATTAGTGTTATTAATATGCAAATATGATTTTATATATTTATTTTCGAATTTATTAAGGCAGATTTCCCTAAATGGGCCTTTCGGACGAAAGAAGGCCCAAGAGGGGGGGAACCCCCTTGGGAATTCGGTGGGGGCTTGGAGGCCGACCTAGGTGGGCCAGATGGGGCCCACCAGGGGGCCGACGCACTCCCTTGGCCGAACCAGGCTGTGTGGGATAGTCCCACATTGCCTGGCTGGCAAGGTTGGCTCCCCCTGGGAGCCTATATAAGAAAGGGCACCCCCAGCCTTTTAATTCACCAATTAATTCCTGATTTCTCTCTCGATCTCGTGGTTCCCAAGTTGGAGCCGGACCGAGCAAGAGGAAGAAGGGATCTCCTCCACCATAGCCCGCTGCCGCGCTGCTGGTGTTCCGGTCCAAGTCTTCCGCTGCTCGTCCTGGACTGGAGCTTCGGAGGCGTCGTCTCCACCGTACTTGTGCGACTCCCTGCGAGGTGATGCGCTAGCGGTACTCGGAGGCATGCTTCCTCTACACGACCTTGAGGTCGGCTTTGTCGGTCTGCATCGACAACGTTTGTGCGGGTACGTAATCCCCGCTTTCGGTCTACAAGGGTACGTATTCCGATCTCCGTTCGTACTACTATATCTGCATAGAATAGATCTTGGCTAGTTTAAGAATATCGTTGCTAGGAAATTTTTTGTTTTCTGCACACGATCCCCTTCAATATCTATGAGCGACGCTCGGACACGCTAAGTATCGCGATGGCAAAAGGTTTAAGACTTTACGTTCAGGTTTGATAGATGAAAGTCATTTGTTATATCACAGGTATTAATTCATGGGGTCCAGGCCTACGAGTTAGTCATTGATCGGAGAGGAGTCTCGATCATGTCTGTTATTATATCAAACCGCTAGGGTAACACACTTAAGGGGTTTCGACAAGACAACCGGAAAGGAAAGAGATCGACGGGAACGTCCCGGGAGAGCTCCGATGGAGATCGGGCGGCGACGAATAGTTTTCGGAGCTAGAATAAATTATATATAATATATTTGATATTAATTAGTGTAATTAATGTCGAAATATGATTTTATATATTTATTTTCGAATTTATTTAGACTGATTTACCTAAATGGGCCTTCTGGTCGAAAGAAGCCCCAAGAGGGAGAAAATTCCCTAGGGGAATTCGGTGGGGGCATTGGGGCCGACCCAGGTGGGCCAAAAGGGGCCCACCATGGGGCCGGCGCACCAAGTGCAGCCGCACCAGGCATGTGGGGATAGTCCCACATTGCCTGGTGAGCAGGTTGGCTCCCCCCTGGGAGCCTATATAAGAAGGGGCGCCCCTGGCCTTTTAATTCACCAATAAATTCACCAATTCTCTCTCGATTTCGTGATTCCCTTTGTCAGAGTTGCGCCGAGTTGAGAGCGGCATCTCTTCCACCATAGCCGATGCCGCGCTGCTAGTGTTCCGGAACAAATCTTCCGTTGCCTGTCCTGGACTGGAGCTTCGGAGGCCGTCGTCTCCACCGTACGTGTAACGCCCTGCGAGGTGCTGCACTAGCGATGCTGGGAGGTTTGCTTCCTTTACACGACCTTGAGGTCGGCTTCGTCGGTCTTCATCGACAACGTTTGTGCGGGAACGTAATCCCCGTTTTCGGTCTACAAGGGTATGTATTCCGATCTCCGTTCGTACTACTATATCTGTATATGTTTTAAGGATATCGCTGCTAGGAATTTTTTTGTTTTCTGCACACGATCCCCTTCAGTGGTATCAGAGCCGATCTATCGTAGATATAGTTGTACGCTGTTAGAACCCGTGTTCAGCACGCGGGCACCGTTCCTGTTATTTGCTACCCTCTAGCGTGCACTTGTGATTCCAGCGACATCGAGTTGATGAAACGGCCCGGACCGACTTTACGCGTACGCTTACGCGAGACTGGTTCCACTAATGACATACGGCTTGTACCGTATCTGTGTGGCCGGCGGGTGCATGTTTCTCTCTCTTTAGTTGGTCTTGCATTTTCAATGGAGGGTCCGAAAGGATGCTTAAACATGCAATTATTGAATCCTTGTTGTGGTCATAAGGTTCGTAGGTATGAAGCGGTTCTATTTACGACAGCCCCAAGCCACATAAAATATGCAAAAGATAAAGTAGAAGTGTCTAACTTTATTTTGCAGGGGCTATGTGATATGGTCAAGGCAGGTTTATTAAATTGTTTATAAACTACAGGCGCCAAGAAGACCATGGCGCAATGGACTATATCACATTGCATTACATTTGATGTTTTGTGTGCATATTCTATTGTGTGATTATATATATTAGTTACGCGGCGGTAATTATATATAACGTGATCCCTTCAAAAATACCACTAGTGTTCTTCCTCCAACGAGCACCACCAAGAAAGTTCTATGTTATGAGGCAGGCCATGACGATCGGGTGTCAGACATATCATCGTTCGCATACAGTGGGTGTAAGCCATGTTGCACAAGCGTTATGTCCAGAGTGGCATGCTCTTCGCCATGGAAGCCGACCTGCAGAAGCGCTTTGAGATAATTTTTTATCTCAAGGTTGTCTTTGCGCCTCAGGCTAAGGCTGAGAGATATGAAGCTTCTGAGCTTTTCTTCTCGGCCAAGATGGAGGAGCATAGCAGTGTGAGCGAGCACGTGGTCAAGATGTCTGGCTACGTTCAACGCCTGAATGCTCTGGAATGCAAGATTCCCGATGAGCTGGCGATTGATAGGGTGCTGCAATCGTTGCCCCCTAGCTAGAAAGGCTTCGTCATGAACTATAACATGCATGGTATGGCTAAGTCCCTGGGTGAAGTGTTCGTGATGCTCAAGACTGCTTAGGTGGAGATCAAGAAGGAGCACACGCTGTTGATGGTCAACAAGACCGTCGATTTTAAGAAATCCGGTGGCAAGGGAAAGAAGAGCTGGAAGTCCAGGAGGGAGGGAAAACTGGTTGCCAAGCCCAAGACTAACAAATCTGGTCCCAGAGCTAGCGTGGAGTGCTTCTACTGCAAGGGAAAAGTTCACTGTAAGCGCAACTGCCCCAAGTACCTGGAGGATAGGAAAGCTGGCAAGATAGTCGACAAAGAGCAAGGTATATTTGATATACATGCTATAGATGTGTATCTTACATCCGCCCGTAGCAACACTTGGGTATTTGATACTGGTTCTGTTGCTCATATATGTAACTCTCAGGAAGAGTTACAGAATAAACGGTGGTTGGCTAAGGATGAGGTGACGATGCGCGTCGGCAACGGATCGAGAGTCGACGTGGTGGTTGTCGGCACGCTCCCTCTATATCTACCATCGGGATTAGTTTTGGTTTAAATAAGTGTTATTATTTACCATCGTTGAGTGTAAACATTATAAGTGGGTCTTGCCTGTTACAAGACGGTTATTCATTTAAATCAGTATCAAGCAGTTGTGCTATTTATATGAATGATATCTTTTATGTTGATGCTCCCGAGAGTAATGGTTTATTCTTGTTGAATCTCGACCACAGTACTCACATCCATAACATAGAAGCCAAACGGATTAAGTGTAGTGATGATACCGCCATGTATATGTGGCATTGCCGTCTTGGTCATATTGGTGTAAAGCGCATGAAGAAACTCCACTCCGATGGACTTCTGGACTCGTTCGATTTTGGATCACTCGATACATGCGAACCATGCCTTATGGAAAAAATGACCAGGACACCGTTCAAAGGTTTCGTTGAACGAGCGTCGGACTTATTGGGGGTCATACAAATGTGTGTGGACCAATGAGCGAATCGACACGCAATGGTTATCGTTACTTCGTCACCTTCACTGATGACTTGAGTAGATACGGTTATATCTATTTAATGAAACACAAGTCTGAAACCTTTGAAAAGTTCAAAGAATTTTAAAGTGAAGTTGAAAATCAGCTTAACAAGAAAATCAAGCACCTCCGATCCGATCGTGGTGGCGAGTATTTGAGTTTTGAGTTTGGCACACATCTGAAGAGTTGTGCCATGTACCCCAACTTACGCCTGCCGGAACACCGCAACGTAACGGAGTGTCCGAGCGACGTAATCGTACTCTACTGGATAGTGTCCGGTCTATGATGTCTCTTACCGATTTGCCCGTATCCTTCTGGGGTTATGCGTTAGAAACAGCCGCATTCATTTTAAATAGTGCTCCGTCCAAATCCGTTGAAACGACACCGTATGAATTATGGTATGGCAAGAAGACTAAGTTATCGTTTATGAAGGTTTGGGGTTGTGAGGCGTATGTTAAGAAACTACAGCTCGACAAACTCGAACTGAAGTCGGAGAAAGTCGTCTTTGTAGGATATCCGCGGGAAACTGTAGGATACACCTTCTACAACCAAGCTGAGGGCAAAACTTTTTTCGCGAAGACCGGTACCTTTCTTGAGAAGGAGTTTCTCGCGATAGGAGTAAGTGGGAGGAAGGTAGACCTCGATGAGATCGTTGATCCTGAACTCGAAATTCCGAGTGGCGCAACGAAAGCTGTTCCAGAAACGTCCTCCACAGATGGAGTGGGAGAAACTGTCGAGGAAAGTATTCTACCTCGTAGGTCTAGTAGATCTCGTATCGCGCCAGAATGGAACATGGTTTGCACCGTCATGTTAATTGAACAAGACGAACCTATGAACTACAAGGAGGCAATGTCGAGTCTAGAGTCCGAGAAATGGCTAGAAGCCATGAAATCCGAAATAAGATCCATGTATGATAACAAAGTGTGGACTTTGATGGATATTCCCGAATGGTGCAAGGCCGTCAAGAATAAATGGATCTTTAAGAAGAAGACTGATGCTGATGGTAACGTGACCGTCTATAAAGCTCAGCTTGTCGCAAAAGGTTTCCGGCAAGTTCATGTGATTGACTACGATGAAACTTTTTCACCGATAGCGATGCTGAAGTCTATTCGGATTTTATTAGCAGTCGCTGCCTATTACGACTATGAAATATGGCAGAAAGATGTCAAAACAACCTTCCTAAATGGAAACATTGAGGAAGAGTTGTACATGGTACAACCGGAAGGTTTTGTCGATCCAGAAAATGCTGGCAAGGTATGCAAGCTTTAGCGCTCCATTTATGGATTGAAGCAAGCATCTCGGAGCTGGAATCTTCGCTTTGATGAGGTAATCAAAGGTTTTGGATTTGTCCAAATTTTAGAAGAGACCTGCATTTACAAGAAAATGAGTGGGATCTCGGTTGTGTACTTAGCACTATATGTAGATGACATATTGTTGATTGGGAATGATGTGGAACTTCTGAATAGCGTGAAGGATTATTTAAACAGTAATTTTTTCATGAAGAACTTAGTAGAAGTTGCATACATCTTAAGCATTAAAATCTATCGTGATAGATCAAGACGTCTATTAGCGTTGAGTCAGAGTACTTATCTTGATAAAATACTGAAGCATTCCGTATGGAGAAGGCAAATAAGGATTCTCTGCTGGTTATCAAGAATAGAGCATTGCGAAAGGCATAGTGTCCGGTAAGGGAACAGGATAATGCCGATATGACTAAACGTCCTTATGATTCAGCCATAGGATCGATTATGTATGCAATGTTAAGTACTAGACCTGATGTGGCATTAGCTCTAAGTTTGACAAGCCGTTTCCAGAGTAATCCTGGAATGGCGCATTGGATTGCTGTTAAGAGCATTCTTAAGTATCTCAATAAGACAAAGAAAATGTTCCTTGTCTATGGTGGTTGCGATGAAGAACTTGGCGTAACAGGTTACGTGGATACAAGTTTCTGCTCAGACCCCGATGACTCAAAGTCACAGACAGGTTATGTGTTCAAGGTGAATGGAGGCGCCGTGTGCTGGAGAAGTGGGAAGCAACCCATCGTCGCGCAATCTATAATGGAGTCGGAGTACATTGCTGCTTGCGAAGCCGCGAATGAAGCTTTGTGGATGAGGAAGTTCATCATTGAACTTGGAGTGTTCCCGAGCGTGCAAGACCCGTGATCCTCTTTTGCGACAATACGGGTGCCATTGCTAACGCCAAGGAGCCAAGGTCTCACTCCACCGCCAAACACATTCTCCGACGCTTCCATGTGATACGACAGTACGTACTAGGAGGCGATGTGAAGATTTGCAAAGTGCATACGGATCTGAATGTGGCAGATCCCCTGACGAAGCCTCTTCCGCTTGAAAAACATGAAAAACACCAGTTAGCTATGGGTGTTAAGCTTTTACCAAGTTGTAATCTAGATTAATTTGTACTCTAGTGCAAGTGGGAGACTGAAGGAGATATGCCCTAGAGGCAATTAATAAAGTATATTTCTTTATCATATCTCGTTTGTTCATAATATGTTTTTGTGTCATGCTATAACCGTATTAAGCGAAAGCATTAATACGGGTGTGATGCGTAAACAACCAGGTCCCTAGTATCCTCTACTAAGACTAGTTTCGTTGCGCGATCGATGATCGAGGTTTCCCGATCATAGGGCATGGCGCCGGTCGGCAATGGAAGTCATATCGTTGGAGAACAATGTGATGGACATACCCATATTTGTAGGACATAGTCATTACGCATTTGACCGTGAGACCAACTCGTATTGTTATTCCTGGAAGATACTTTGATTGCACCAAACGTCATATCTTAATTAGTATGACAATAACGGTGATACTTTTGGGTATCGGAAAGGAGTAGTTGAGACGAGGGGTCAAGAGCGGGATTTGCCAGTCCGCATAGCAGGATAGATACTCTAGGGCCCACTCGGTGAGATTATGTCTAATGAGGTTGCAAGCATGTGACTAGGTCACGGAGACATGAAATCATATACGAGTAGAAGATAACGTTGTCGGTAACGAGGTCAAGGTATATATGGAGATATCTATGAACGACGCTCGGACACGCTAAGTATCACCATGGTCAAAGGTTTAAGACTTTACGTTCAGATTTGATAGATGAAAGTCATTCGTTATATCACATGGATTAATTCATGGGGTCCAGGCCTACGAGTTAGTCATTGATCGGAGAGGAGTCTCGATCATGAATGTTATTATATCGAACCGCTAGGGTAACACACTTAAGGGGTTTCGACAAGACAACCGGAAAGGAAAAACATCACCGGGAACGTCTCGGGAGAGCTCCGATGGAGATCGGCCATCGACGAAATAGTTTTTGGAGCTAGAATAAATTATATATAATATGTTTGAAATTAATTAGTGTAATCAATGTCCAAATATGATTTATATATTTATTTTCGAATTTATTTAGGTTGATTTCTCTAAATGGGCCTTATGGTAGAAAGAAGGTCCAAGAGGGGGAAAATTCCCTAGGGGAATTTGGTGGGGGCCGACCCAGGTAGGCCAAAAGGGGCCCACCATGGGGCCGACGCACCAAGTGCAGCCGCACCAGGCATGTGGGGATAGTCCCACATTGCCTGGGGAGCAGGTTGGCTCCCCTGGGAGCCTATATAAGAAGGGGCACCCCTGGCCTTTTAATTCACCAATTAATTCCCCAATTCTCTCTCGATTTTGTGATTCCCTTTGTCCGAGTTGCGCCGAGTTGAGAGGGGGATCTCTTCCACCATAGCCCGTTGCCGCGCTGCTGGTGTTCCGGTCCAAGTCTTCCGATGCTCGTCCTGAACTGGAGCTTCGGAGGCCGTCGTCTCCACCGTACGTGTGTAACGCCCTACGAGGTGCTGAGCTAGCGGTGCTGGGAGGTCTGCTTCCTCTACACGACCTTGAGGTCGGCTTCGTCGGTCTTCATCGACAACATTTGTGTGGGAACGTAATCCCCGCTTTCGGTATACAAGGATATGTATTCTGATCTTCGTTCGTACTACTATATCTGCATAGAATAGATCTTGGCATATTTTAAGGATACCGTTGCTATGAATTTTTTGTTGTCTTCACACGATCCCCTTCACCTCCAGTGTCTGTTCTGCTCCGAATGTCTCAGAGATCTTGTTGAAGTCGCGGTCGCAAGCATCTGACCTTTGAAAATTTCCACTGACCGTGATCACTCCCTTTGGGCCTGGCATCTTTAATTGGAGATATGCGTAATGTGGTATTACCATGAATCGGCCGAATGATGGTCTCCCTAGTATGGCGTAGTATTGTGATCTCCAGTCGACGACTTCGAATTCCATTGTCTCGGTGCGGAAGTGTGTTGCATCTCCAAATGTGACATCGAGTTGTACCGTGCCTTTCGGCACAATAGATTTGCCTGGAACTATGCCATGGAAAGTATTTGACGACGGAAGTAAATTGTCGACTGACATGTTCATTCGACGTAGTGTGTTGGCAAAGATGATATTGATGCCACTTCCTCCATCCATGTAGACCTTGTTCATGTTGTAGTTGCCTATTTGAGCTTCTAGCACCAGGGCGGAATGACCTGGCCTATATACAGATGGTGGGTGGTCTTCTCGACTAAATTGATTGATGTCTCAGATCCTCGTAGGTATTCTGGTACAGCTGGCGGCGCCATGACTGCCATGTTGACGTGCCTAGTGTGCTACTTTTGTTGCCTATTGGATGGTCACCCCTTCTAGATCATGTATATTTGCCTCTGTTTATCAGAGTACTGATCTGTCGAGTTTTGGAGCGCGTAATGTATCACTCCCACGGGTTGACTGTTAGGGTCATATGATGGGGGTGGTGTGGGAGTTGTGCCTTGTGGTGCAGGTACCATATGGTCAAATACATTGCTTATGCGCCTTTTTGCATATTCGATTGCCAACTGCTCGAATTCACGACAGTATTCAATGGTATGACTTGATATTAATCTTCCAGTCTCTGGGTCTTTGAATAAGTGCAATCTGCATGGATTTTCTATGCTTGGATCAGAGCGTCTCTGCCCGTCTTGTTTACTGTAGCCTTCGTTTTGTTTAGCGCTTATGTCGTCACGTCGATCGACTGGTCTGTCGCGTCGGTAGTTATTACTTCGTGCGTCTCGATGATCGTCATGTCGACTGTTTCGCCGGTCATCTTTCTTTCTATCGTCCTGATTCCGGTCGTCATGTGAGAATCCAACTGCCACAAATTTGACCTTGTCTTTGCTGCCACGATCGTAGTCGTGTCTTCTTCGTTTGTCATCTCTATCACGACGATCTCGGCTATCTCTATGGTCTCGACTGTCTCGTCTGTCATGATGTCATTGTGATGAGTGCGGAGTTTTGCTTTGAACTGCATCTTCGCCATCTGCCCATTCAGTTGCTAGCTTCATGAGTTATGCCATGTTTTTCGGCTTTTCTCGTCCGAATGCTTCTCTGAAATCTTTTCTATAGACTCCATTCGTGAAGGCGCCCATGGCTCTGTCCTTTGATATTGCGCCCACAGAGTTTCGGATGGAGGTCCATCTTCTGATGTATGCCCTGAGCGTTTCATCTGTCTTTTGTCGGCATGCTCTTAGCTCCTCGAATGTTTTTGACCTTTCGCAGAGAGGGTCGAAATATTTTATGAAGTCCTCCTTGAAGTGGTCCAGGAGTCGTAGGTTCCTTCAGGCAATGACTTGAGCCAGTCGCGGGCTGTACCCTCAAGCATCAGTTGTAGATATTGCAGTGTCGTCGTTGTTGTTCCTCGTTGGCATATGACTGCCAGTTTGTAGTCCTCTAGCCAGCCTGAGGGCTCTTGCTTTGAGTTGCATTTTGGCATGGCTGGCAGGCCGTACTTCTTTGGCAACTTTGCTTCTTAGATCCGTCGAGTGAAACATTGTGCTCCGCATGGACCTGCGTTGCGATTATCAGGTGAATCGCGACTGCCCGATCTCCTAGACCTGCTCCTTGAGCGACTTCTTGATCTGCGACGGTTGGAACTTTTTCTAGCGCTGCTTCGCTGAGGACTGCGAATGTGACGTCCTCGCGAGTGACTTCTGCTTTGTCCTTGACTTTCTCCATCCACCAGTTCTTTTGCTGCGATTTTCAGAGCCTTCATTTGCTGGAGGTATATCCCCTCGGCTGGGACACCTGCCGGTGGTTTTCCGGCTTGGAGGTATGCTCATATGGATATGAGGGCTCCTTCTACTGTTTTGGGTAGGAGTATGCCACTAGAGTCGAATGTTAGGAACGAGTTGTCCAGGTTTTGAGTGACTTCTGCCCTTTCGTTTTCAGGGATTCTTTCGAATTTGGATCTGCGTCGTTCTTCGGTTGCTCCTGTAGAGCTGACGGACAGTTTTCGTCTACGAGCACTTGATATGCTTGCTTGCCTTCTTCGTTTCTCGAGTGTTGCCCTTTATTGTTTTAGGCGCTGTGATTCCTGCCAGTTGAAGTAGTTGTATGTTGCTAACTCATCTGGAGTTGCGTCTGCTGGCATCATTATGCCATCCTCGATCACCTTTGTTACCTTTGCAGCCATCTCCGCCGTGATATCCAGAGTAGTCGTACCATCTGGCAAAGTGATTGTGCAAGGGTACTCGACTGGTCGTCGATTGGCTGCGTTTTATGATGTCTCTACAGTAATTGCAACGCGAACTTGTCGGGGTATGTGATGAGGATATATGTAGTCTGCGTGGTCTTCATATGTTACTTTGGTGTCGCTATCTCACTATGTGCTTGTGTTTTTGTTTTTGCTATTTTCGTCATCCTCTGTTTGCTGCATATGTTCGTCGTAGTCGAAAGAAGCGCGATGTGGAGATTGGTTTTGTAGGTTGGTGAAGTCGGTCAGCCGTATGCTGTCTTCTGCAGGCTCATCATACTCAGAGAGGTGGAAGCTTTCTTCTGGAACGTCGATCTGCATATGATTTTCGAATGGATTGGTCTGGAGAGTTGATTGTACTTCTCCTTCTATTTCGTTTTGCATCATGAACTCGTTGAATTCTCGTGTGGACATGGATCCTGCTATGGATGAGATCGGATGTACTCCTGTGCTTCCAGCCGAAGCCATTGATATGATCATGTCGTCGACTGAGGTAGTCGATGGTCTTTCAGATTCAGGGAACTCATGTGCCATGAATTTGTTGAATTCTGCCGACGAAATCGAATCCGTGGGGGATTTTGGTGGCGAGATCAGATCGAGCTGTGATCGGGTATCCTCCTTCCCTGATGAGATGCGATCTCAGTCGATCTCTCCTGGAGTGGGTGGGTTGCGATCAGTTCGACTAGATCCTACACACCAAGCTGATCAACAAAAAAGTTATTTAGATCAAAACCTAAATCGAGATTGGAGTAAATCTCCTAAGATTCGGGTGAGTATGGCCTGAAGCTGGCTGGTGACGCTGCTTTTGGCGAGTGGTCACCTATGAGCTGGATATGATCTGCTGTTACAGATGTGCATCCCTTTGAAGAAGTCGGCGAGTTGCCGTTTGAAATTTGGACCAAAAAATCCAGAGATCCAACACTATCTATTTCCACATACGGCGCCAATTGACGAGGGATGTCCCCATCAATACCCATGGTTACTAGCCTAGGGTAATAGTTATGAGGTAGAGAACGTGTAGTGTTGGTAGATTCGTCGGCTGACAAGCGGGATTTACCCAGGTTCGAGACCCTCGAGTGAGGTAACACACTTATGTCATGCTTGTCTGTTATTGATTGTGAATATGCGGCGAATACAGGGGTCTAGCAAGATGCCGATCTTGCTAGGGTTTGGAGATTCTGGTTGGGCGTGTCCTTGATCGGCTGCCCTCTTGTCGTAGCCGACTAGAACCTACTAACGACTATGCTATCTATGGTAGAAGTTTTCGACTTGGCCTTCGCTTGTTAGGCTTATTCAGCCTATTTGACAATTGAGATTGAGTCATTACGTGCACCAGGTACCCACACGAACGGGTACCCGTTTGGTATAACCTCGTCAACTATGTTACTAACTTACTATATTGAACGTATTGATGAGGAATATGGTGTGGTTATATTTTTCGTAGCAACAGATTCCCAAAAGAGGTTTGTTGTTTGATGTAAATTTAAAAATAATACTGGTACATGGAGTGCTTCTGGTATGCATCAGGAACTTCAGCATTAACTTGTGTTGTCGGAAGCAATATTTCAAAGCTAGCATATTGACATATCACATGTCAGCTGGAAAGAATGATACAAAGAGAAATTCCGTGTCTGATTAAATTTTCGAGGAGCAAATACGTTAGCTAAAAAAACCAATATAAAATCACAATGATAAGTAGGAGTACTTTCCTCTACGGCAGTAGTGTATTTAAAATGCCATCCGATTGTTTTTTCAGCTCTACATACTATTGAAAGGTGGACCAATTTTTTTTATTGCGCCATGAGGCCAGAAGTCTAAAGCCATTTGAGAAGAAGCTATGTATTTGAAAAGATCTACAGATTGGGTTATAGAAAGTCAGTGGCTCATGTTAATGATGCAGAACTTCTCCAAATATTTATTTCATTTCATAATGTAGCACTAGAATGTTGGAATTACTGTGACGCTTTCATTTCATAATGTAGCACTAGAATTTGGAAGTATTGTGGCGCTTGTTTCATACTTCTCCTGAAACCGATAATCATCAGCCGTGGCCTGAATCCGTATTTTTGTTTTGGCCTGACATACCTTTGCGGTTTCTCTAGGCCTCTTTGTATTGAAAGAAATTCATAAGAATTTTAGAGGATTCCAATCCATAAGAATTTTTTACTAAGGAATGTCTTTGGATCATAGGATTGATGCCACAAAATTCCTAAGGATTCCAATCCTATGCCCTCTATTTCATAGTCTCAATATAAACTCAAACCTCATTTTACTTTTCCTTTGTGTGGTCCAATGCACTTACACTACGTCTGTCTACTCTCTCTCATTCCTATAAATTTCCTGTATTTGTTTCAGGTGCACTATCCGTTTACAATTTTTTATGTTTTGGAATCATATAGTAATTGATGTACATGACATCTCAACCCTAAATTTTTCTTATTCCTACATTAAAAAAATTCTGCAATCCTGTGTGCATGACTAAATGGCCTAGACTGGAGCAAAGCCACTGGTCATGCTTCCTTTTAATTAATTGTGTTCAGTTACTGCCATTTCCCAAGAGCACTGTGTTTTTTCCAAGGTCCATACAGGTATTACTGCATCGATCACCATTAATAATTCACAATTCACGAGACAATGCATTAAGCCATCACCATTCACAAGCTCCTGTGCATGGGCCTTCTTTGGGTTGTACCAATTGATTTTGATCATTAGAATTTTTCTGTAGGTTGACTTTGGATCAAATAAATGGTGCTGCCCAAACACTTATCTGTAGGATTCATATTTCTCACTTCCCAAAATGCTGAGCATACACTCCAACCTCTTATCAATACTCAATCGCGTAGGATTGAGGTATTTTTCATGTCTTGTCCAAAGTATCAACCTTATGTGCCCCCTCCTCTTGGAAATTTACTTGAGCCACACATGATGTTCTTTTGCCGATAGCTGCATAAACATATATTACATTTTGTCCTTTTTGATTGAGAAATATATCTGAATGCTGTTTTGCCAGTTTGTCTGTCCCAAGTAATTAACTCATGTTAGCTCGCTATTTAGTACGAATCATTGAAATAAGGGAGTCCATCAAAATAATTTAATATAGAAAAAAATCATGGGGGGGGGCTTATGAGAATTGAGAAGTTCCATGTCTATTTTACAATAGTAAATCTGTGAAAATTCTATGTTTTTTTCTATTCTAGTGTTTCTTTGTGGCGGAGCATCAACTTGAGGTCAAGATCAAGGTTGCAAGTTATCAGGAAGCAATTACTCACTGGGCGAGATGGTTTGATACTCCCCGCTTAACAATCACACAAAAATAACTCCTACTTAATAAATTTATGGCATCAAGAAATACAACTGAAGAAACATATTTTCTTTCGGTATTACTTGAAATAAGATCGTAATGCACGAAACATGATTAGCTATATATCTTGCAGCATGCACTCGTACTTCACCTCTGTGTTAATAAGGAAAAATAATACATCCTATATTACACAATATCTGAAGCTAATGAACAAACAAGTTACAAAAATTTGACTTGACAATCCGAAACATGAATAAGTCATCAGGAGAATATTATCATTCTTGAAAATTACTAGCTACTTTTTCATCCAAAGCATAAGACTAGTCATAGTGGGTAGTAATATAGTAGTAACATTGTTGCCACGTAGGACAAAAAACTGATGTGGCAAACATTTAATGAGGAAAGAGAGGATAGTGGTAACATAGCTAGTTACGGTAACATCACATATCCCAAGACATTGTGAGTCTATAAGCTAATAAATAGAGGTTTGCATGACACCACATGCTTGTTACTACCCACTATGGAGGTGATAACATAGCCTACAATAACGTGTATGTTACTGCTCTATGTTACTGTGCATTGTGACTAGTCTAAGGTTGCTTGGGAGGCAAGAGATAAGTACACGGTAGTCTAGTTCTAGTTGATATTGGTTAGTGTATGACCAATATATTTATATGTGACTTTATTCTGGGACAGCTATTATTGGCGATCAATGTACTTCGTCCATGCATCTTGTAACTGTACAAAAAATATGTCTGGAACAGTATAACTAACTGACAATATCCTAATTAATTTGCACACTTCTGAATTATATACTTGAATTTTCAGGATAAATCTGTGGAAAGATACGGACATTGAAAAAAAAAGTATCATAGGCTATGAATGTGAAATCTAATCAAACAACCAAAATAAAGTTCCTTATCATGCTAAGATTGCATGTGTAAATGAAAGAGGAAATCATTTCGAGTATACTGTAAATTCAGTAAGATATGCATATCCGGGTAAAAAAGGTGTGCTTATTCTCGGCTGCTTGTGATTTGTACAGCTCTCGGTTGTTCAAACACCTAAAATTTCAAACATCACTTAGCCTAACCTGTCAGATCTATAATTGTTTAACTTTAGCAATAGAAAGTTGCAAATTATAGCACTCGGGAATGAGCGTGCTCTCGCACAATAAAAGATTAGAAAAGTGAATAAAATTTATAAAAAATGAAATGCACGTAAAAATGAATAGTTCCCATTCAGATACAAATAATAAATTGATCCAAGGTGCATAGCATGAATTTTGATAATTACAGCAAGTTTTTTGTTTTGAAATAAAGAATAATACAGCAAAAGATGAAGAATAATGTGACTTGGTTTATGTGACATCAATTATCATCCATCCATTAGTGGAAATCAAATCTCAGGGAAAACCCTGAATCTTCAGAATGTCACCACTCTATCGTCAAATTAGCCAGACGTAAGAAGAAGAAAAGAATGAGAAAATTCAGATATATCTAAAGAGGTAGATTCATTAATTACTAATTAGTACGAAAAAAATGAGAAACCCTAGTAAGGCTATCTACCTTTGGTCGCTGGCAAGTTGCAACACACCTGCATGCCGCATGCGCCGATCCGCCATGGACATGCATGCCAGGAGCTCGGATTCATGTCGCGCGATTACTTCAAGAAGATATCGAACAAGGGGTCAGGTTCGTTCCATAGTAGCGCCGCCTCGTAGTCTTCTTCATCGGCCGCGGCGTACCCCCATCCAGCCGCCGAAGCCTCGTCCGCCTCCGCCGGCGCACTATCCTGCGCGGGCACCGCAGAATACGACGCTGCCGCAGCTGGTGCGCCGGCAGTCGTGATCTCATATGGCGGCGCCACCGTGGTGGTCACCGTGGACGGCGTGGCAGTGCTTGCGTAGTAGAGTGGCGGTGACGACGTGGGCAAGCTGGCGCGCAGCGGAAGGAAGCGGTACTGCTGCTGGTGTTGGTAGTGATGTTGGTGGTGGAAGGCCGCCGCGGCGCCGGGGTGCTGCGGCGGGCGCGGCAGGAGCGGCCGGAGCGGCGTCGGCGTGGAGGAGGAGCTCGAGGAAGAGGCGGAGGAGGAGCCAGAGTGGCGGGAGTGGTCGGCCACCCCTGGGGGCAAGGGCGGCGGCGCGGTGAGGTTGAGGTGTGCGCGGGGGCCGTAGAGCAGCAGCGCGGCGCGGTCGTACGCCCGCGCGGCGTCCTCGGCGGTGGCGAAGGTGCCGAGCCACTTGCGCGAGCGCTTGCGGGGCTCCCGGATCTCCGCCACCCACTTGCCCCAGCTCCGCTGGCGCACGCCGCGGTACCTGAACTTGGCGTTCTCCGGCCCGCCCTTCCCTTTCCGGCCGCTGCTGCTGGTTGCGGCCGGCTCGCGGTCGCCCTCGGGGGTGGTGGTGATAACAAGTGGTGCTGGGTTGGGTTTGGTTTCCATGGGGTGGCGACAGTGGTGTTGGTATAAGAGCGTGTGCTGGGGAACGGAGAGGGATGGGGAAGGGCCGGCGTTGGGGAGAGCGAGGAGGATGTGCTTGGTGGAGAGGGGCGGTGGTCAAATATAAAGGAAGAAGAACACAGTGGAGTGGAGTACAGCGCGCACGCGACGCAGTGAGAGGTCAAGCTCGATCTCAACTCATGCAGCAGGCACTGTATGAATTGACGCGATATTGCATCGCTGGGTTTAATTATTCGCCCAGAGCATGCATGGTGTGGTTAATCTGCTGTGCATCGATCAGTTGATGTGCCTACGTTTCTGCTGTTTTAACCATCAAATCACGGCACTCGACTTGAACCCTCCGGTCACAATGAGCGTGGAAATTTATAGGGCTTTGCTCCTTTGATTGATTGATTTATTTATCTGACTTGTTTCATTCGGATGCCGTTTGATTTGAGAAAATTGCACATAACATCAATGTTTGGTGATAAAGTTGTATAAAACACAGAATCAAAACAGCTTTTGCGGCAAGCCCCAACTTTTGGTGTAATAAGTTGCGGCAAACCCAAATAAATGTCTTAGTGTACTTAATAATTGAGAAAATTGCATACAACACCAATGTTTGGTGATAAAGTTGCACAAAACACATAATTAAAATTATTTTACGGCTAACCCAAACTTTGGTATAATATGTTGCGGCTAGACTAAATAGATATCTTATGACTCTTAACAACGTATCTGACAAGTGAAGCTATAATTTTATATAGTATAAAACAATTTAAAAAATAGATACCAGAACTGCATCATAATTTAAAAAATATTATGCTCAAATATGTCCTCAACTTTTCAATTTGTCTATGCACAAAGTATTTCATACTGAGATTTTTTTCGAAACTTTAAATTATAACAGGGTGGCTGACTATTTATGGGGCTAGATGTATTGTTTATACATTTATGTGTCATATTTTAAATGCTAATTGGAATTTTAGATACCATTATAAAAAATAGAAAAAACATGTACCATTATGTTGTACATTTTTATAAATGTGATATATAGTATAAAAAATTAGCCCCATTTGTTAGGTAATTGTTAAGTATATTAAGACATCTATTTGGGCTAGCCGCAACATATTACACCAAAAGTTGAGACTAGCCGTAAAAATTGTTTTAATTCTGTGTTTTGTGCAACTTTGTCGTCAAACATTGGTGTTGTGTGCAATTTTCTCGTTTGATTTAGAGGATCATATCTACCTATATATTAAGATCGACCTATATATCAAGGCCAAAGATTTTACCAGCCTGTGGTTGCTCTAAAATCAGGCCGTCCGATCGACATCGGACGGCCGAATTTGCCCGATTCGGCGGATGAACAGTTACGAACAATGTCCAGATACTTTTGCGATCCCCTCCCCCCCCCTCCCGCCAAGAACCTATGTGCAAATACGGTAAACCTCAGGGGCTTTTTTGCAAAAGCGTCGGCATAATCACCCCGTGCTTTCCTCCCTCCCGCGACCATGCTCCGCGCCTCCCCGCACGATTCCGAACAGCCGAGGACGTCCACCGCCTCTCCCGCTTTGATCTCACCGGAGGAGTAGACGCGGGACGGCCGGAGACGCCGGTGAGCGTCTGGGTTTCGCCGCCGCCGTCCTCTGCAACCACCGCCGCGGGAATCGCTCGCCGCTGGCGATTCCGCTCGCCATTTGGCGCGCCCCACCGCCCGTTCGACCCGCCTCAGAGTCCTCCGTTGAATCGACGTCTCAAGGGCCTGACCGCGTGCGCGGTTGCGCCGCCGCGAGCCAGCCGCTGCCACCGCCCGCATCCGCATGTGGCTGATGCGTTAGGCTGACGTCTGCGTGACTCGCTGACGTGCGGGTCCTGCCTGGCAGTCTGATACATTTTTAGAAAAATGTGAAAAATCAAATAATTCATATCTTTTGATATACAACGCAGATAAATGGAAATAAAATATCAAAATTTGCAGAAAAATAATATCTTTACGACCAACTCATCTCCACCGAAATTTAAACAATTTTTAAAATCATTAACTACAACAACCGTTATATCTATCTATGTTAGTTATATTAACATTATTAATTTACATATTAATTGCATAGCTTATGGATAAATATTATCCAATTAAAAAAACTATTGCAAGAAATAATATAACTTTCTAGTCCGACTCATTGTTGGTTTTAGATAACTAAGGATAATATTCGGAACTGTGAAATGTGTAAGTTGCAAATCGTAACACGAACAGATATAAGCAACAGATTATAATTCTGTAACACGCACAGATATAAGCAACCTATTCTAAGTCTGTTAAAATAACAGATACATGAACGAAATGAAACTTTTCAGCATGACTCACTATTTATTTTAAACAATTATAAACAATATTTGAAACTGTAAAATTTGTAACTTCAAACTATAATTCACAACAAACAAATAAAATACGGAAGTTTCCAGCATAAAGATGACTTTACGACCGATATGTCCTCATGCATGTTTAAACAAAAAAGTAAAAAATTTACAAAACCAAATTTAAATTCTATTTAGGGCTTACAGAAAATCAATTTAACATTGTCGAAAACTCAGACCGACTGAAAACAACAAATTCTGATACAATTAAAACAAAAAACTACAAGAGCTAATACTTTTGAAACACAACTCCAAATTAAGTCAGAGCAAATAAAAAAAGTGTAAAACTACATAGCCATTGTAACTATGTTGGGATCTTTTCCAAGGTGACTCAAATCTTGAAATTTTCAGACAACATATAGGAGCTCATTTGACTCCTTTATGTCGTTTTGAGAAAATGAATTTCCCAGTTCTCTTATCGGGAAAAAGCAAATTTAAACTGCACCATGTTTTGAACAATTTGAAACAATTTATAGAAAATGTTTTACGGTATTTCTGTAAACATATCCATAATTATGTTCAACATTTATTCTACCAACCTTCTAAACATACTAACAAAACAGATAAATGCAAACCACGATAACATAATAGACTTTACACAAAATTTAACATCAAGGGCGTGGCGTGTCGACGCGCCAGGTTAGGATTTTTCACATACCATGTCCCATACTACCACCTTTTTTTTCATCGGATTCAGAGTGTATCCGATATTGATCTGTTGCAGATTCGAATGCGGATATATCAGACCATGGATTTAAAACGGAAATGAAGTGAATTCGAAGCGGAAACAACATTAACCGGATTGGTACATTCATGAGTAGATCCTATGCCATCCAACCCAAAAATAGTTAATAAAAAGAAATCAACAAAGCACTCAAAGAGTCATAGAGTAAATAACGACAATAGATTAAAGTGAATAAATACAAAAAGATCACATAAACATCATAAGTACATATGGATACAATAACATAAAAATAAGTGCTAAGTGACCCTCCACACATGCCTAAATAGCGTAATGTTCTAACGTTGTTGTAATCCATAGTCGGTGCAATAATTATAAGTGATTTGATGATTATTGTGCAGCTGGAAAACTCACTAACCTCTAACTACGATGTATTACTTAGTCTTTTTGGTAAAAAACTGGACTCTTTGATTAGAAAACCATGCGGATTGTCCTAACTAATTTTTGGATCATATTCATTTGCTATTTCCATACCATATCGTATATCGTATCCAAGTGATAATTTGGGATCGGATATCCTTATGTCGGATATCTTAAAAATGGATTTGGATTGTTTAAAATGGATTTAGCAGGGGATTCAGTGCGGAAAAAAAATATTTGAACCATGCCATCCCTAATCATATCCTATAGGAAGCATATATGAATATACTAGTGTAACTCCATAGAAAAATATCATGAGGTCTATTGTCATGGGAAATTATTTCTCAGCAATCAAAAGCACTTGCTCTTCCCATAGATTCAGTTAGCCATGTCGCCATGCCATTTCAATCCTATGTGATTCCTACTTTTGCACTTGTCCTATCGAATAACTCAAAATGTCAAATGAGCCAATTGAAAGGAGTGTTATGGGATCTCTAGAAGATCTGGATGTTTTTATACACTATGCTTGATTCATAGGATTAGAGTTTGTGCAATTAGTATTTCAATGTTTTCTTATAGCCAGTTTTTTAGGAAATTTTGTACCCATACGAATTTTCTAAAATTCATTTTTGATCTTGAGGACCAGTGCTCCTGGTGCCAATACTAAAAAAAAAATCGTTTCTCAAAAATTGACTATGGAAAACACACATGCATTAATGTACATGTGTATTTAACCTGTAAATCTACATAAAACAATTCAGAATAACATAACCTATGGAAAAGGAAGAAGTCTGGCATTCCGAAATCAAGCATACAAAGTATCATAGTTTGAAGATATTGTGATAATTATAATTGTCCAAGAAGGTGTCATAGCATCACAATTTTAAATATTGACCGGTTCAAAATCTATAAATTCTAGCCCTAATATAGTCTTAGGTTGATAGGTTGAACCATTTCAAATGTGATTGCAACTTCAAACTTAATATGTTTAACTTATTTTACGGTTGATAAAGTACCTAAATAATATTTCAGTTCTTGACATATTGTCATGAACTTGTTCTTCGCTTCCTTTATCGACGAGATCACCCTTCAAAACATGGTGTCTTCACCGTCATCTTCACCATAGATTCCATTTGAGAGGCAAACTTGCAAATGAGGACGTGTTTTCTCTACAATTTATTAAATTCTTAAACATGTTTTATTTTTACAACCACCAAATTTGAATGAAAAGTCTCGATTTCAATGACTAAGATACAGTCATTGACATGATGGACCATCATCACAAAAAAATAAAGCAAACAATATGTCTTAGCAATGCACTTGTTTTGAATAACCATGCATGTTAAAATCTTGAGAAAACATTGAAAGTTATTACTATTTTGGTGACTAGAAATATATACATGAGCCTCTTATTTTACAAGTTTGGAACACAAGTATATTTAAGTAACCAGTTAATGTGATGACCCGAGCAATTGTAGACGGTTGTCCGGCGTTTTTATTGCTAACACAAGAATGGATGGTTTCTGTGGACCTAGAAAGAAGGTCAGATGAATGTAAAAGATAATGAAAATAAGTCGAAGTATAATAAATAAAATTGACAAACAAATACAAGTGGGGTGTCATTGATGCAATGATACAAATGTTGGGCACCCCCTGTTCCCAAAACACGTACAGTACTAGCTAAGTTACTCTCATTGTGACCATAAACCCTATAGTTATTCTGAGAAAATTGCAGATAACACCAACCTTTGTGTAAAAGTTGCACAGAACACAGAAATCAAACATCTTTTGCGGCTAGCCCCAACTTTTCGCTTAATAAGTTGCATCTAGCCCAAAACATTGATTTAGGGGCTTAACATTTAACTAACATGAGTATTATTATACCACATATCATAACTATACGAGACTCTTCATCATCTATATTATTTGATGGTTGGATCTAAAATTTATGGCTAATAATTAACAAGATAATTATAGATATCTTACCAGGTAATCTAGGTTGACACGATTAAGTTGAAATACTCTCAACATGAAAAATCGTTTCATATATAATAATAATGTACGCGTGCTTTTTTTTCTTCAGCGGTCCATTTTATCTATTTTAGACTCTCATATTTTTCGCAACAGAAATAACTCTCATGTTTGATCAGACGTGAAGAGCGTTTATAAATACTGAAACTCGTGTGTCAAGATAATATACTAGCTAGTCCGTTAAGAAAAAACTCAAACATGAAGAGATGTATATGCGCGGGATATTCAACCTAATTAGCTTGTGTGTGAGTGTATGTCATGACATGGTGATGGTGGTACATTATAAAAACAAAATCTAGCCAGAAAACACAAACGATGCAGTAACATAATCGACTACCTTTGTTATAATATATATCATAATATCATATAATTATGATATACAGTGTAAATATACAATATAATAATCATGAACCCACACGTCAGAATCGTGTTAAACCCAATGTTTTAGGCTAGATGCAACTTATTAGACGAATAACCGGTGCTAGCTGCAAAAGATGTTTGATTTCTGTGTTTTGTGCAACTCTTGCACCAAAGGTTGGTGTTATCTGTAATTTTCTCAGTTATTCTTTTTATGGAGCCCATTTTTATGGAGCCCATTGACGTGACGACCGGCGCGGTTGTGGACGGCTGGGCCCCAGGATTTTGTTGGTAACGAAGCAATTGATTGTTTCGAGTTATGTGACTGGTTTCCCTGGACCTAGCAAAAAGATCACAGAGATGATGCGACAGAAGCATCGGGAACTAGCAAAGATGTGTGTAGTTGACGATGAAAAAGGAGAGACACATGGATAGAAACATGCAGGTGTAGCCCCATAGCGCTGCGTACTCCTGCTTGCATACTTTTGCATTGCGGACTTGGTCGTTTTTCTCTCTTTCAAGCAATTCATCCGTTCAAGTTTATACTAACAGGGGTGTCGCCCGTAATCCACCTCAGAAATAAAGTCAAAGTCGGAAATAAATCGTTCATGTAAGGGCCAAAACTATTAAGTTAATTGTACTGATAAAAGAACTTTAAATTCATGTGTTCGACTGTCGCGTACGTGAACACGGACACCAGAGAGACACATACCTCCCCTTTAGTTTGTTCGATAACAAAGGGGCTTAGAGATCTCTGGACGGCTGATGTCGGCCGGATGCAGATCAACCTCGCCAAGGTTTGAACTAAGAAATGGGTTTATCAAGGCCAGATGGTACTCGGTGGGGATCTCACACCAAACGGTCATGCATGGTATGGCTTCATGTTCTTCAATCAAGAAAGTTATGTTCACCCTGTTGTTGTAAGCTTTCCTATCATTTCTCTACTTTCTGTTTTATACTCCCTCCGTTCCGTAATCCAAGAGGTATAGTTTTTCTGCACGGTAATTAGCGCACGTTTATTTTCTGTTGAGATGCTGCATGCGGTAGTTAGATTAGATGGAAATAGTGATTAGTTTTTCTCGAAAGTTAGCTGAGCGATCAAACAAACTCCATATTTTCAGTGATTTCCCTCAATTTATGCACGCGGGACACATCAAAAACAGCCGAAGCCCATTCATTTTAAAACAGCCGTCAAAAAACTATAGCTATTGGATTACGGAACGGAGGGAGTATAATTTAGATATTAATTCTTTGATATGTTGAACTGTTGAACGATAGGTACTTTTGAGGTTAACAATTTCAAGTTATGATTTGTTTCTGTGACTCTAAATATTACAGTCAAAATTTTCCATATCTTATATAAATATATATATTGTTGAAAACATATGATGCTATAAACAATTATACTGTATATGAAAAAAACTAGGCTTTATACTGCAAAAAAAATACACCCCTTAAAATTTTGAATACACACTACTCCTGATCCTGCCAGTACTGGTTTTGCTCCTACACTTTTGCACGCGGAAATATGTTCTCTACATGCATGCAGCAGGAGAAACATGTCATATGGCCCTCTAGCGACGATCGACATAATATTGGAGTGGTTGTTTTTTCCTCTAGATACAAGCGAGATACTCCTACTGTTGTACAACTTGCAACCTACTAGTAGCTATACTAATCTAGAGAATTGATAAATGACTGCTGTTTGTTGTTTGCATGCTTGAAGTGGCATGCATGGGGTTAACGGCAAGCATCAAGTTGCGGAAAGAGGATCACTGCTGCAGCTAGCTACACTACACTGGCTGGTCTTGTGACGATGATGCTACTGAAACGGAAGCGTGCCTCTGCACTGTTGTCAGTGTATTACGCCAACCTACCTAGGTAGGAGCTACTGTTGGACAGTCTATACTCCCACCACATAGCTAGGCTTCTCGCCTTCTTCCTTTGAGACCAAGGAACCAGAAAAATGACGAGTCTGTTGTGTTGAGCATGCCCTGAACGCATGATGAGGTTCTGTTCAGTTGAGAATGCATGCATGCATTCATGAAAAAAGAACAATCCAGAACCCTTCTGTGAAAAATAAATAAATTTCCATATAATAGTTTAGCACTACTCCAAAAAGAGAGAAAAGCATATCACGTTCTTATGAGAAAAAAGATTTGTCATGTTGGCACCTTTATGCAATGTCTTGCTATTTTTTTAAAACGGGGAGCTCAGCCCATCTATCGATGCACACAACGCCGTTTTATCATATAGCTTCAGGTTCAAAGGAGTTGGTTTATTAATGTATTACTCATTATTACTCCCTCTGTTTTTAAAAGTAAGACATTTTTTTTCAAAATTCAGACAATGTTAAATTTGAACAAGTTAATTTGTAGAAAAATGACCATCAACTACAATAGTATATGTAATTATAGATATTATATGAAAATATATCATGATGATTCTAATGGTACTATAAATGATAATGGTTATTTTCAAAAAGATTGGTCAAACTTCACATAGTTTGACTTTTAGAAACAAATCTACACCTTACTTAAAGAACAGATTTGCTAGTTTTTTAAGGGCATGCTACACCCTCCGTTCATTTTTCCTCTGCATATCAGGTTTGTCTAACATTTTAAAATTTGACCAAATTTATAGGAAAAACTACTAACAAATGTAATACTACCAAATTGATAAATATGAAAATATATTTCATGACAGTTTGATTGATATTGAGTTGGTATTGCTAATGTTGGTATTTTATCTATAAACTTGGTCAAAGTTTACGAAGTTTGACTTAAGACAATTCTACTATGTTGAGTAAAAAGGACCTGAGGGAGTACCACATTAGTGGCTTCTCTCGGACCTCACTAGTTTGTATGCTATCTCAATCGTGTTTGTCTCCGTCCCTTGTCATAGGCTTCGTGGTCGAACTGTGGAGATATTCACTAGTAGAAAACGAGCCTTTGGTTCACCCCTTTAGTCTCGGTTCATTTTTTGAACCCAGACTAAAGGGGTGAGAGCCACACCGCCGGATTTGTGAGGGACCTTTAGTCCCGGTTCGTGTTACGAACCGGGACTAAAGGTTCACCGCATGCGGCAGCAGAGGCGGGCCCCAGCGTCAGAACCCTTTAGTCCCGGTTCGTAACACAAACCGGGACTAAAGGTTCTGACCTTTATCTGCTTCTTCCACCCCTGCTCACTCCATTTTTCCCACCGAGCCCGAGCTCAAAATCATTTCCTCTCCATTTCTTCTTCATTTCCTCTCCCTAAGACTAGATAATCCATAATATTTTACACCATTTGGCAAGATTTAAGGCACCCCACTGTTAGCCTCTTCATCATCTTTCCGCATTGCTTATTTAGCTCATTTTGCTCATTTCAATTTTTTGTGCAAGCAAGGTGTTCGATGTAATGCCTAAGTTATGATCTCGTTTGTGTATATGTGCAATTTGTTCTCAAACTAAATAATGATTTATGTGTTTTAGTGTGGTAAGGAGCCTTATCGACGTCGATCGCCCGCGCCGTCCCGTCACCACCTCGGTGAGCCTCTATATTTTATTTTATTTGATTTTTAAAAACATAGATTTTATGATTTAGATGCATATAGTTACTACTTGTATAATTTTCTTACTTGTATTATATGTATAGTGTCATGGTTCTGATATCCGTCCCCGTCGGTCCTCGTCCGGTCTATGATTCGGATGTGGTATATTTTCAAAACTATTTATTTCATTCTATGTTTCTGGCAATTATGGCGACCAACTTGACATAGAATTATTTTTATCTAGGAGGTAGTTGAACCAGAAATTGAACCTGACCCTATTGTCGAGTTTTTGGATAAAGAAAACAATGATTTGAAAGCAAAATTGAAAAGAAGTGAAGATCTTTATCTTCAATGCTTAGAAGATAAGATGAAATTAGAGCTCAAACTTGCCGACATGGTCGATGGTAACGAGATCAAGATGGATGCAATGCGCTTGAAGATAAAAAGGATTAGAAAATATGCCATTAATCGGGAGGCTTGGTATCATTATGTTGTGGGTTCAGTATTTACCTTAGTTGCGATTTTGATCGCATTTGTTGTTGGATTTAAATTCTTTAGATAATTTTTATATTTGTTTCAGTTAATGTATGTTTTATGAGAACTATGTATTACCGCTTGTCAATACTCTACTCTTATTTTAATGGATGACATTGTATTAATTAATTTGCTCTTACATATTATTTATGACAGTAGTGTAATAATGGGGTTCGATATACTTTTATTTAATACAGATGAACCGACAATGGATGTACGGTGACCGATGTTGTCCTGAGTTCATTGATGGCATGCATAATTTTCTCCATATGGCTGAGGCAAACAAGCCGAAGAACGGTTTTATTCGTTGTCCATGTAGTGCCTGCAAGAATATGAGTGATCACTCTACCTCAAAAGTCATTCACTCACACCTCTTGCATAATGGTTTTATGCCTGGTTATTATTGTTGGACCAAGTACGGAGAAACAGGGGTTATCATGGAAGAAAATGAAGAAGAGGAGGATAATGACAAGTATCCTTGGTTCAGTGATACTACAATGGGAGAAGACGAAACTGAAGAAGATCCCATTATTGATGAGCCCGACGATGATCTTCGTCGGGCCATTCGTGATGCACAAATGGACTGTGGAAGTGAAAACGAAAGGTTGAAGTTGGAGCGTATGTTAGTTGATCACGCCAAATTGTTGTACCCAACTTGTCAAAATGACTAGAAAAAGTTAGGTACCACACTTGAATTGTTGCAATGGAAGGCAGAGAATGGTACTTCTGACAAGGGATTTGAAAATTTGTTAAAAATAGTTAAGAAGATGCTTCCAAAGGATAACGAATTATCGTCTAGTACGTATGAAGCAAAGAAGGTGGTATGCCCTCTAGGATTAGAGGTGCATAAGATACACGCTTGCATTAATGACTGCATCCTCTACCGCGTTGAGCACAAAAAATTGAATGCATGTCCTGTATGCGGTGCTTTGCGCTATAAGATCGGGCGAGATGACCCTGGTGATGTTGAGGGCGAGCCGCGCCCCAGGAAGAGGATTCCTGCAAAGGTGATGTGGTATGCTCCTATAATACCACGGTTGAAACGTTTGTTCAGCAATAGAGATCATGCCAAGTTGTTGCGTTGGCACAAAGAAGATCGTAAAAAAGACTTGATGTTGAGACACCCCGCGGATGGGTCCCAGTGGAGAAAAATTGACAGAGAGTTCCCGACATTTTCAGATGACGGAAGGAACTTAAGATTTGGCCTAAGTACAGATGGCTTTAATCCTTTTGGAGAGCAGAGCTCCAGTCACATCACTTGGCCCGTGACTCTATGTATCTATAACCTTCCTCCTTGGCTGTGCATGAAGCGGAAGTACATTATGATGTGTAACATCCCAACATTTTATAATGTTCAAAAATCACTAAAATTTAAAACTTTTCTTTTTATTCAAAATAAAATATTAAATGCATAAGAAAACCAACTATGAAAGACTTCAAAACCTATTGGAAAGAGTTTAATAATTCAAATGTCTCACTTTAAACATTACATTATCAATTGTATTTCAAAACCCTTAATATGTAAATTGATGAATGATTGAAAAACCTTCAAACCATTTCATGAAATAAAAAGTTTCCTCATAAGTATATGATTCCAACCACATAGCCATAGCTATTCATATATTAAAATAATATTTACAAGTGTTCTTTTTAAACTATTTAAAACATGATCTATTTGTCAAATAGTTTTTCATCCTTTCCACTAGTTAAAAACTTAGTGTTTAAATCACACCCTATAGTTTATAACTCTAATAAATTCATATAGTTTATAAATGGATTATCCAAATAAACATTTCATTAGCTTAAAATGAATTCCATGAATATATATATTCTATATAAGAAAAGAATTAAATCTAAAATCTTTTCCAAGGTTGTTATGAAGTTTCAAATGATTTATCTTAATATAAAATATAAGGTTACACAAAATAAAATTTAATTAACATTAGAATCCATTATATTTCCTATTACTTTAAAATTATTTATATTATATGCTTCTATTAAACCAAAATAAAGATGCATGTTTAAGAAAATGTGTTTAAATAACTTAAATTCAAATATAATTGAATATGGGTATTTCATATAATTTATTTAGCCAAAATTAAAATTGATTTAAACCCTAGTTTTAAATTAAACATAAAGTGTCAATTTTACATTTAATCAATATTTCTAATTTATTATTTTTGAAAAGTGTTCAAAACACTCCCACAACTGGTTTGACAGAAAGATAATAATTTTACAAATTTTTAGAAATTTGTTTGACTTCATTTGGACATATAAATCAAAAGATATGAATTAAATAAATAAAACAGAAAAACAAAAAAACCTGCTGACGTCAGAGGTGACGTCACCTTCTTCAACCTCCAGCGAAAATTTCGCACCCGAAAACCTGCCTACGATTCCAATCCCAAATCAGAGCGAAATCTCCGCGATTTGTTTCCCGGAGCACCCCCCTTATAAACTCCACCACCCCCGCAGTTTTTCCCCTCTGCCTCCTCTTCAAATCGCGTCGCCAGGCTCGAGAAATCGCTCGCCGGAGTCCGCACCATCCGCCGCCGTTTTTCTTCTACCACCGGCGAGGTGAGCCACCCCCTCGCGCTAGAGACCCCTCCTCCTCTTTCCCTGGACCATGCGCACCCTCCAACCCCTTCCTTGCTTCGTATCCGCAGCAGTTCGTCGGGGAAGAGCTCAACCGAAGAATCGCCGGTGCCATAGCTTCTCCTCCCGCACCTCCCTGCCGTTCCAAGAAGAATGCGACGACGACCTTGGACCCATCGTCTCCAGCACACCGCGCCGCACCTCTCCGTGCCCTCGGCGATCCCGGAGACCCCCCGGGGCGTCGAATCCGTCCACGGCCGAGCCACCGCCGCCGTCCCCTCCATCTCCGGCGAGGAGCGCGCCGCCCAGGTATGGTCAATCGCCCGGAGCCGTCCGATCTAGTTTTTACGGCCCAGATTAAGTCTCAGACGAACCGGTACGAATAGATCTGGACCGCCAGATCCAGATCTGACGGCCCATATCTGTGACTTATCCACGTCAGCGTGCCTCGTCAGCATCCAGTCAGCATCCGTGTCAGCATTTATTTTCGTAATTAATTTTAAATTGGCAGTTTTACAGAAAAGACCTTGTAACTTAGAATTGGTATAACTTTTTACTCACACATCCAAATTCAAATATTTTTATATATTTGGAAAGCCCTTGACATGTAGAATATTTTGGATCTGCCAAAATTCAAATTTGACTTAGTTTAAAATATTCAAATTTCAAATGGTGGATTTGAGTATTTTTGTAATAACTTTAAATCTATAATTCCAAAAATTGCAAATAAAATTGTTTTAGAAACCTTGGAATATTTGTAAATTGATGCCACTGCTATAAAATATGTTTGAGTAATTTTTGAATGAATTCATAGTTATATATTTAATTTGAATAGTTTGAGTATTTTCAACATAACTATTAATAAAAATATTAATTTTGATTAAAGTAAATGGCTATAAATTTAATTAAAATGCCCCTGTCTATTAACACTATTTATAAAATTATATTATAAAAATTTAATCATAGAAAACTTTAATATTATAATTATTTCTTTTATTATATTTTCCAAAAATAGAAATTAATTAGATTGCATTTATAGCCAAATGCATACTTTATAAATATCACAAAAATTAGTATTATGTTTCTTGTGGTTTAAAAATTGCATTTCATGCATAGCATATTTTATTTTGTAGTTATATTTTCCATAAGAAAACTCCTCCCCCATTTTCTCTAAGTTAAGATTATTTTCAAACTTAGCATTTTTGTGAAGTGCTACACTTAGACACTTAGTAAATTTCAACATGGAGCTGGAAGACCAATGAAGGACTTAGCCAAACGAGACTCCAGAAGAATCTCCAAGGAGTGGAAGCACTTAGAAGAAAGATCAAGAAGAAGTTCATGAAGACCAACCAGAAATATCTTCTAAGTCTTTCTTCCTCTTTCTTCTTTCTCCCTTCTTCTTCTGTTAGACTTCATGATGACTAAGTAAATCCAAGACCAGCCTCGAGGATACAAGAACCACCAAGTCTGAAGATTTATCAAGTCTATCAAAACTTCAATCAAGACATCATCAAGGAGAATATTACAAGTCTGGAGATGAAGCCTGGAGGACAACTACATCTTTCTTTCTATCTTTTCCCTCTTTCCTAATCTTGTCTTTTAGACTTAAACAAATTTTTGATCATGATATTATCGTCTTGAAGTTTGTTGGATCCTAGCGGCATAGTGAGATGAAGCGGCCTGGAAACAAACCTTACATGTCCACGTACATGAGACCTGTTCCACAATTTAAGTGGCTGACCGGGTGTCTGTCTCTCTCACTTTAGTGAATATCCAATTTACAAAGAGTTGATAATAATTGTTGATCACCTCCAAGAATAGAGCTAGTATTTTCTCTAAGTATTTTGCACATCAAGACTAAGCCATTAGAGTGCTTATTCAAGATGATATAAAACAAAATATTTTATTCAACTTATGACCTTAGCCTTTAGTCCTTTTGGACCAACCTATTTGCCTTGCATTAACTTAAAAGATTTTCATGGCATGAAAAGTATTTCTAGCCCTTAGGAATATTTTGCACATCATGCATAAACATATTTTCCTTAGAAAGTTTTATAAAACTTATTTATGCATCTAGTATGTGTTTGTGTGCATTGTGGAGTTGTGCTTGCTGTTGATTGTTGTATTGTTGTTTGTCTATACTGTTAGATTGAACGGAGAGTCCCGAGTATCGTTGAAAAGAGTTGTGAACAACGACAACATTCAAAGGCAAGTGGCACACCTCATAAACTTCCTATTATTTTCTATATGCATTACTTAGTATTTTTTTATATGCATGAGTAGGATAGTATTGCTATGCTAAACCTGTGTAGAATTCCCTTGCTCCTGTGTCTAGGTTCCTATATCATACTTAGCAGAAATATTGATGCTATGCAATTGATGAAAAGTTTTACAAAATGTTAAGTGACTACTCAGGGCTGTGCTCATGGTTGTCGTCGCCTAGGATGAATTTCTATTCTACTTAGGGCCGTGAGCATGGTGGTTGTCAACCTGGGAGTACACATCCACTAGTTAATGAAACACCTGGGTGGTAAGTGGTTGTATGGTTTATGTTGAGTGGCTACTCAGGTCCATGTCTATGGTTCCTGGAGTATGTACACTTGTGAATGGCCACCCAGGAACAGAGGAATCTGAAGAACTCCGAGTGACGATTGCTTCCAGTGCATCCATTGCCATATGGGCTCTGGCTTGATCAATTATGTTGCGTGGACTCTCTCCGGCTTGACAAGCAGATGTAGGGTGATGTTAGATGGAACGGGTCAAGCAAGAGTGGGAGGGAAAATGCTTCTGAAAGATCTCGTCTCATTCTTCTCCTTTCCTATTCACAAATGGTGTGTAAAGGATAATCTGGGTTGAATGGGTACAATGGTGAACGTGCACAACCTCTGCAGAGTGTAAAACTAAGTACTTAGCCGTGTCCCCGGTACGGACAATTGAGCAGCTGATCACGGACATCAACGGAGGATTCCATCATTCCAACTTCAGAAATAAAACTTGATGGGTGAACAAGGGAAGATGAGATTTATGGTTTTCATCCATACTCGTCTTGATTTCAAGAAAAGTGTTTTCAAAAGAGCAGGAAAAATTGGCTTTATGCAAATTAGCCTTGAACTCCACCAGCCAAATATGCATATAGGCTTTAGAGTTATTCCATTAAGTGTCCACCATAGTGTCACTTGCCAGACTCCATTTTTAATGGAATCTGACCCACGTTGTTGCAATATTTTTCTTATTGCAGATGTGATCAGATGACGAGTGAGGTTTCGTTAAAGGTTTCGAGTCTACAACCAACATGTTTTCGCCTGTGGCAGCATGAAAGTTATAGAGACTCACTGCTATTGTATTTCCGCTGTGTACTTTTCAATGCTAGCTTTATGCTATGCAACTTGTATCAAGTATTTTGTAATTCTGAATCATCGATGTAATAAAATTAACGCTTTGTTGTGATATTACATCGTAAACTGTGTGTGCAAATGAATCGATCCAGGGATTTGCACTATACACAGGTATCTGCCTTATTTAAAGTGCAGGTACGCTACATGATGCCAGTGCTCATTCAAGGCCCGAAGCAACCTGGCAACGACATTGATGTGTACCTCAGGCCATTAGTTGAAGAACTTTTGTAGTTGTGGTGTGAGGAATGTGTACGTGTGTGGGATGAGCACAAACTGGAGGAATTTGATCTACGAGATTTGCTTTTTGTAACCATCAATGATTGGCCTGCTCTAGGCAACATTTCAGGACAGTCAAACAAGGGATACAATGCATGCACGCACTGTTTAGCTGAGACTGATAGTATACATTTAGGTAACAAGAATGTGTACCTGGGTCATCGTCGGTTTCTTGTACCCAAGCATCCGTTAAAGAAGAAAGGCAAGCATTACAAATGTGAGGCAGATCATCGGCTGAGGCCTACCCGCCCTTCTAGTTCTGCTATACATGATATGGTCAAGGATTTAAATGTAATCTTTGGAAAGGGTCCTGGCGGACTCACTGTTCCGAATGACGCAAACAACCACGTACCCATGTGGAAGAAGAAATCTATATTTTGGGAGCTGCCATATTGGATAATGCTAGAGATTCACTCTGCAATCGACGTGATGCACGTGACAAAGAACATTTGTTGCAATTTGCTAAACTTCTTGGGCGTGTATGGGAAGTCAAAAGATGGGAAGTCAAAAAAAGGTACACCGAAAGGAAGGCAGAGCCATCAACGTATGAGCGAAGAGATGCATCGAGACGATACTCATTCAGAGAATCAGCCAGGTCCTGCAAGCTACGCTCTTACTAAAGAAGAGAAGAAAATATTTTTTGAGTGCCTTCACAGTATGAAGGTTCCATCTGGCTTCTCATCAAATATAAAAGG